>JAIUCV010000003.1:21014074-23414074 GCA_026724425.1 Erythrophleum ivorense | reverse complement strand
ATATACCAAAAGAAATATTTATTTCAACTTCTTTTTTGTAATTTTGATAAATAAGTCTTTATCAAAATTACAAATAAGTCTTTATCAAAATATTTATTTCAACTTCTTTTTTGTAATTTTGATAATTCCCTCCTAAAACTCCGATCACTTTTGTTGAAGTTAGAATATTGATAAATAAGTCTTTACATTACTGCCTTCGCTTTTATTAATAAAATGGGTTATATTAATGTGATTATTTATTTTGTTGAAAGTAGCTCTTTATTCAGGTGTCATTAAAGTTCACCATCTACCTGTTTTCAATTTTTTCTCTCAACCCATAAACAAAAATTCTAATCTTTGATTATAATTTCATATGAATTGGCCATTGATTTTACCGACATAAAAATATTTTTTATTTAATTTGAAATGACATATGAAAATTGTTTTCCAATGCCGACGATCTTTTATTTTATTTGGTTTTATATATAAGAGAATTTTTAAAGGTTTGATTAATAAACCACTAATATTTGATACATTAATTATAGTATTTTAATTATATTTTCCATTAAATGAATCCTTTAAATTATGAATAATAGTTATCATTAATTTTAAAAAAAAGATGCACACATTAAATAAGAACATTCTTAAAAAGTAATTTTTATTTGAGATTATATTAAAAAATTAATTACTTTTAACTAATTTTTTTAATTCTTATGAGTTAGTTATTTGTTTCTTATAAATATAACCAGAACAAGTATATTTTAAAACCAGCCTATGAAAAATTATTAGAAAAATGATATACCAATCAAAATATTGGTTCAAATGTTACATATATTTTTATTTATTAATTTATTATTACAAACGAAATTAAATAAATTTATTACAATTATATTTTGATTTAATATTTATTATATTATATAAATAAATAATATTTTATTCAATTAGATCACTTAAATATTTTTTATATTAATTTATTGTCTAAATAATAATGATATAATTTTTAAATAATTATATAAAATTAAAAATAATAAATCAGTTAGTATCTTTTTCATTGTAAGTTGAGACACCAATTTTTTTTTAAAAAAAAATCGGTTTTTATACAAGTGAAAAATAAAAGTTGGTATAGAATTCAAGTAAATAACAACGGCAGCAGAGGGTTTGGGATATTTATATAATATAAAAAATTGAGAGAGATATATGGAAGAACAAAAAAAAGAGGGAGATATATATGCTGACCGGCTACTGTCATGACAAGTAATTAATTTCTTGACGAGTTAAGTATTTTGACAAATAATATTTTTTAAACGAAAATAGTAACCTAAAGAGGAAAAAAAAAAAAGTATACTCAACCTCTCTTCATATCAATGAGGAAATCCCGGGAAAAGAAGGAGGCCTCAGGGACATATGCGCGGCTGCTGGGGCTGAAGAATATGAAAGCCATTACATGGAGAATTTAATGTAAGGTCTTGAGGGTCGTATCAGCTATTATCTGCAAGGCAAATTTTCATATGAGAATTGTAACTTTTAAAAAATATGATAAGAAATTTTAAAAATTAAAATTGTTTTGAAGGATTAAATTTACTATTAATACTGTTTAAAATTATTACTCATAGTCCCTAAAATTATAACTTAACTTTCTTATGTTACAAAAATATTTTGGATTTGTTATTATATCTTAATGAAAATACTCTTGTAATATTAAAAAAAAATCAAATTGTACTTTTTAAGAAAACGAATAGTATTTTTAAAAAGTACCAATGATAATATTAGTCCCTTGGTCTTTCAAAGATATTTTAATTTTTAAGATCTTTTAGTATTGTTTTTACCAAATTATGATCTTTATATGTCATTTTCCCTACTTGCAATATTTGGTTATGAGACAACAAATTAATTAATTTAAACTTAAATAAAATAAATTGAAACTAAATATTTTAAGAGTAAATTATATTTTTTAAATCAAATAAATATAACCTTATATGAATTTAATCATTTGGTTTCCAAAATATTATCGTAAAGATTAATTATATTAATATCCAACAAAGCCAATTTTATAGTGCTTGGTTTGAGAAAATGTTTTTAATGTTCATTTCTTAAAAATAATAGTTATTCTCATTTTTTTTTTACATTTTGAAGATATGTTTGGTTGTGTAGTTTTTAAAATTATTATTTTCATTTTTATAAGTAAAGAAACAAACCAATCATTTTCTTGTCAGAGTCTCTAAACCAATTTTAAAAATGTGCCTTTAATGTTCATTAAGGCTTGTTTGGCACATCATATTATATTTGATAAAATAAATTAATACAATATATCATAAATTTATTAGTTATGTAGTGCAAATATCATTATATACACTTATCTATCAAACCTTACTTGTACATTAAAATAATAGATAACTTAAATCAAGTATTGGCAAGTAGGATTAGATTTGATTGAGTTGTGATGTACAAGCCCCTTTCAAAACTTCTCTATTCCAATCCCAACACCATCGGAATCTACTTGCACAATAGTTGCCATCGTCATTGCTATCAAACTTATCTCTTATAGTTGCCATTGGCGTTGCCACCAACTATACTTGTAATTGCCACTACTCATCCCTATATTCATTTCCTTCTCTAATATGTAGAATAACAAGCATTTGTTTATAGCTCTTCTTCCCTTTATATCTATCAATACAAGTAAAAATGACATATAGAATGGAAATTTTCTTTTGAATCTCTAAACTTGCAAATCCATTACTTGATTTTTTTTTTTAATTTTCTCTTTTTTTGGTATTATAAATTGTTCTACTTTATTCATGGGTGTGGATGGATTTAATTTTTAGAAGTGCATGCCAATTGGGTCTCCATCACCTAATCTTTACCAATTATTCAATTAATGTTCTTTTTCTTCTCTTCCAATTTTTTCCATCATTTTCACAAACAAGTTCCCTTTCATCTTTATATATTTTATCTTTCACTAATATATTCTCTTATATATTATTTCAAAATTAAAACTAGGTTTTAATAAGAATCTTTACTACTGTTGTTTATGCCCAAAATCAATACAATAGATAAACTTGTAAATAGTTTTTTTTTAAAAAGAAAAAAGTAGCATTACTTGGAATAATATGATATATATGCTATTATCATATACTATCTCACTCCTAACATGAAATAAAGGATAATTGGAGATGTTATATGTAGTTTTTTCCCCCTTTCACTCTACAATTTTATCACCTCTAGAATATCTTGCAAATTCCGTTTAGTTGATTTGCTTGCTATATTGAATTTTATGAATGCAATTTTCTGAAGTTGCAAATCTTGAAATATATGCACATGTTATGAATTTTACTAACTAAAGATGTTGCTTATGTTAACAAAAATATAATGAGTAAATTTTACTTTTATAGTTACTTTTGTGGAAATAAATTCTTTAATGAGTATTTTTTAAATTTAGTGATATGGATCTTTAAAAAGTTTGAGCCAAATCAATAGCTAAATGACCCAAATGGATGGTTTAATGATATAAGCGAGCTCCTTAATGTGATGTCAATGTGTTTGATGATAGAGCAAGTTTTTGTGAAAATGATAATTGTATGTATTATGTCATATCTACATGTGCAAAGGTTGTGAAAGATTTTAATGATGATTTAAGAGCTATTGCCACTGAATTGATGAAATTGAAGGATGTCACACCAAGAGAGTACAACAAAGTTGGTTGTTTACTTGTGCAAAAGCTTCCTTCGTGCATTTATTTTGGGAGTTTTAAGGTGAACATAGAGTTAAGCTTATGAAATATTGGTTTGAAAATAATTAATGCTACTACGCTAGCATTTTAAAACTAGAAATAACCATCAATATTTGGTATACTTCAGTTTGTAGTACTCAAATTTAATGGTAGTTACTATTAGAACTTGATGGTATTTATAATTTGGTGGGGTTTGTAGAACCCTTGGGCATGGTGGCATCTTTTACATACTTGATGAATTTATTGAGTATGAAATTGTGTACAGACATAAGATATTTTCTTTTTTCTTTGGTAAATAAACTTGAGTTATTTTTCATACTATATGATACAATTGGAAACTAGATAGCCATATAAATTCTTACAAAGTTTTATTGACAAGTTAGGTGTAACACCCTAAAATTAATTAAGAATAATTAAGATGAATTAGAGAATTAATATGGATAATTAGTAAAATTAATTAAGTGGAGAGGGAGATGGATAATTAATTTGGGCCATATGATTAATCCAATTATGCCATGAGCTAAGTAAGAAAGCTTAACACTAGTCTCCTTGCAGGCCTAACTCACATTTGGCCCATTTAATACTTAAACCATAACCCAACAAGTACCAACTTTTGAACCCACTTGAATCTTAGGCTATTGGGTCAGCACATTTCATCTCAAATCTTAAGTGTTCTGTAGCTTGACCCATCAAGCCTTAGCCCAATGTGCAGATTTCTGGGTCCATTTAGATAATGGGCCTTAAAGTTAGCCCACATCACTTTAAAACCCTGAGAAAACCCTAAAGTCGCTTCAACCTTCCCCCCATTTTGCAGAAAATACAAGAGGTTTTAAAGAGGAAATTTGTAGGTCCATTGGAGGTTAGGATTTTTTTCAGCATATTTCTACCTTTTTCTATTTTTAGAGCAAGATTCAGCCAAAGTAACCTTTGTAAAACTTAATCCTTTCTTTTTCTTCTTCAATTTGGCCCAATTAGTTTTTCATTTGGAGTATTTTCACCTTTCACCCAAATCTAAAATGTGTTATTTAGTGTTTCTATGGCGGATTTTTAAAGGTTGAGGTTGGGAGGGTTATTGGGCAACTATTTCCTTCCCATTTTAAGGTATTTTCTATTGGGTTGAGACCCCTATAGCTAACTTATGATATGAGTTCTAATTTTGTGTGAAATTACTTAGAAATTGGAGTGAAATATCGTAGTTTTCTGGTGTGGGGAAGCTAAAACCCAAAATCTAAATCCATTGGTAGTTAGATAAGTAACCTCTAGATAGTAATTGGTAATTTAACTCTTTGGGTATCTGATTTGTTGCTATAAATGATAACTAAGAGTAGTAATTATTTGACTTTATGATCATAGGGTGAATTAGCACTATTATTAGCTTTAAAAAATTGTTCACAAAGTGAGATAATCGAGGTTAATTCTAATTCCTTGTATATGTTCAATTTAATTTTATATTTACTACACATGTATGATTTTGAATGTTAAATAAATTGTTAACTATCTAAATTGTTGTGTTTGGACCTTGTGTGAGCTTATGGTGGAGTTGTGGTGCGACTACCACCCGTACATCATGCTACGATTGGGTATCAGGTTGTGATTAGACCCCTGAATGTATTGAGTCTAGGTTATGCTCAATAAGGAAGTGAAGCTATGGACAGGCCTTTCCTAATATTATTGGCCTTTAACATGATGTATGTGATTGCTAATATATGATAGTAGTTATTGATAGCTCAACTATTTTATTTGTTGATATGATTGATGTTTCTGATACTTATCTGATTAAAATGCATATATGTTAATTAATTTGGTACATATGAATGGAATTTACTTCTAGTTAATGAGATTTGTATCTCTCCCTATTTCATGGGCTAACTATTTCAGATGAAGGCTTCTCGGGTAAGGATAAGAGAAATCAAGTAAATGAACATCCATAAGTTGGGACCATGTGTAGAATTCTACACTTAGATTGGCTTAGAGTAGATGCTAATTTTATTGTTCTTTTGTATAACATCATCATATAATCATGTTGCCAAGTGTAAAAACTTGTGTGTTTTATATTCAAAGTGTAACTAATAGGAGAATAGACCCTGCATTAGTTGTAATATAATGTATGAATTCACTGGTAATTTGATATGGAACCTTATTGATATTGAGATATGACTTATCACCTAAGAGTATAATAATGTGTTGTCTTAAATGATGATTCTGGAAGAATGCTGTGTGGAACCCCTATTAGAATTCATATTTGAATGATGTTATCAATGGCTTATACATTCCTTGTTGTCAAAGCTCATGATTTGCTAATATATAGTAGATGGATGAGTATAAATCAATACCTAAGTATTAAATTGATTAGAATTCTTATGCTGAGTAATTTAGATATTAGGATGCCATTAAAGCCTTACAAATTTAGGTATAATGACCTTAGAATGTTACTAGAGGAATAGTTGAAATGTATAGAGTGAAATTTAAAATGTTTAAGTGCAAATTGAGGTTGAGTTGTAGCCAAAATTACCTAAGTTGTGGCCAAACTTCTTCAAGAGGCTAGGAGGGTCGTAATGCAAGATCATAAGTTTGCCTAAAGAGGGTAACAGAACCTAACTTTGCTATAGCGCAGCATTCCAAGTTGCGGTGAAATTCAAGAAAATAGGTGGGATAGGTTCCAGAGAGCAACTTCATTGTGACACAAGAATTGAGGAGAGTTCTAGTAGCTTGTCTTGTCATGTTGTGAAAAAAGCCTGTCACAGTAAGGATCAGGAAAATTTGAATAGTAGTCTCAGAAGATAGTTTCGCTACCATGCGAAAGGCTTGAGTTACGGCACAAGGTATGAATTTTTTATCTTGAGTTCCAATAGTCACTTATGGCATGGCGCGGACATATTGAGTCGTAGTGCAAGTTCTCAAACTTAGTTTTAAGTTCCAATAACAAACTTAACCGTTTTAGGGAAGGTTCAAGTTACAGCCTAAGTCCCTAAACTATTATTTTTGGTTTAGAAACCTAGAATTTCTCTATGGTAGTGTTATGTAATGAATTGAGAATAATTATAAAAGGATTTTGTGAGCATAGAATCAGTGGTAAAATGAATCAAAGGTTTTACTTGGCAACCTAAGTCACTTGTAAACTCAAATTGCTTTGTTTGTCTGATTACTAATCCCTAATGATAATAAGATTCAAATTTATCCACTTTTTTTAAGTTAGCTATTTGTAATGAATTCAGGCATTGATTTATGATTATTAACTACACAATTAAGCTTAATCACTATAATTAAAAGTTAGGGTTGTTATATTAGGCTTTACCAAAAGAAGGACAAAAATGGCTATTGAATGTACATAACAGTCATGAGTTTTTCCCCCTAACCCTTAGATACTTTTATTTTTCCAAAAATTAATATAATATAATAAATTTAGATGATTATAATATATTTTTAGGTAAATAGTATTTTTGTCAAAAGAGTTAATTTTTATCCTATTCAATATTATATAGTGTATTATCAAATATAAGATAGTATTATCTTAATACTATCTTATATGATACAATATCTTATATAGTGTCACACCCAACATAACATAATATTAAAATTTTGTTAGGCCTTATAGTATCGAATCTTATTTTATATAACATATCAAACGGGCTTTTAACCCTTTATCCATTCATGCCTCATTGGTGAATAAAAGGTTCTTTGTATAATCAATCAGGCATCTTATGCTTTTAAAGAAGGAAGAAATCCATCTCATGCAACTTTCCTCTTTAACCTTCTCAGAATAGCTAACGTGGTTGAGGTTAAGCTAAATACAATGTAAAGGAGGTAATGATACTGTAACACCATCTTTCTTAACTCATACCCATCATGCCTTACATGCTCATATGAGATATAGGAAGAATAAAGTGAGATCTTCCTCATTGGATTCATACACTTGCTTAGAGTTGCGACATGGTTAAAAATTCATTTCAGTGTCACATGGATCGTGTGAGCTCATTCTGTGCATCCTCATATTTAATTGCACCATTACAAGTCATTTCAATCCCAAAAACATGCTTTAAACCCATGGAAACCAAAAAGGGATATGAGACATGTATATTCATTTTCGGCCATACTTGGCCTCATTTCTGGGCAAAGTTTGAAACATCACAACTAAATCTAAAAAAATCGAAAATATGTAATCTCAATCATTCTAGAAATCTTGGGATGTCTACTTCATGTTAAAAATATGTACAAGTCATAAAATCCCACACACAAGACTTTTGACATGCAAATTTGTCTGGAGGTTGGACTGGTCCTGATGCTGTCACAGTTTACTGATATAAATTAAAAAAATGTCTAACTAATTCCACAAAAATCCAATGCATGCAAATGATACCATTATGGAAATATGTGGATGTTAACTAGAGAGAAAAAATGTCTCCAGATCATTTCATCTACCCAAACGCTCAGGAATCAATGGAACAATACCTCTAGTCAGGCAAGATGACTGATACTGGGTAGAAATTTTGAAAATGCATATCTTCCTCTCTAAACCTCCAAATGAGGTGCTTCTAGTTGCTACAAATCACTGTGACTGTTTAGTTTCTGCCTATAAAATTTCGTAGCCATTGGACCACGTTTTCCCCTCAGATAATACAATTTCACAACTGACCAAATGAACAGTGCTTATGCAGATCCGAAATTATGATACCAATTTTGAAAAATCATAGAAAATTTCACAGACCTCTAAATGACTTGATCTTTAGCTTCTCAAAAATCTCTAGACAAGATCTAGTCACATGCCAAATTTCAAGGCAAGAAGAGGTCATTTGGTCATACTTTGACCTAAGGGGGCAAAGTGCCAATTTCTCTTGCTAAAGAGGACTCCAAGGGTTCAAATTGGCTTCTCCTATTTCTAAGGCTCTATGAGCACGTGGGAAAGTATCAACATAGGCTATTAAATATGGCTCAAATGTCTAACAACCCAGATTTGTAAAACTCACTCTCCCACACTAACACATACACCATGTACATAATGCCAAGATCTTACTATTCATATTGAAACTTGCTACATCATACACTATAGTTCTAATTCTCATACATATACAATGAGTACATCTATTTACAAGTATTCATAAGTGCCTACAACATGTACATCATTAGATTACATCCCTTAGTAATATAACAGTGACAAAATTGCTATTTTACAATTTCTTCACCGAATTCCCTAACTTCAAGCTTGGTGGCTCCCATCTCTTGTCTCATTTGGTCCACCTAGCATGTTAGGATGGTGGAGAGGGGGAGTGAGATTCAAAGAATTTCAATAGCTTATCTCTCATTTAATCATACATAAAGCATACAAACAAGTCTCACAAATATATGCATGGGCATATTAGCATGTAAAATCATAAGAAAGGCAATTTCAATATTTGAGTAGGCCATACATAACATACAAAAGCTTGCCAAGCAAGCGGATTAGCCTCACCCATTCACTTATGGATTTTGGACTTACCTTACCCATTCTTTAAGAGATTCTTAGACTCAACCTTACTCTTGGGAGTCAACCTCACTTTTGGGAGACTCTTTACTTTGTCTCAACTAACTTTAGGGTTCTTGGCTCATCCTCACCATGGCTAAAGGGTTGTTAGCTTTTCCATATTCAAGCAAACCAAAGTAATCATATAATACATCATTGAAATATATAAGGCATCATTATGCTAGCATACTTTTCATGGTTTAAAAACATACATACACACATACAAAACAATGTAAGCATACATCTATGCATGAAAGAAGGTGGAGAGAGCTACCTTATCGGCTAATCGCAAGTTTTCCCTTTCAATTTGTCTCCTCCCTTGTTGATTTCACAATTACACCTAGATGGGAGTGCTTCTCTTGAGCCTAAACACACAAAGAGCATGGAATTACTTTCTTAACACTTTATTCATGAAGAGAAACTAGGGTTTCTCTCTCTAGGATGCCACTAACTCTCTTTCCTCTCTCAATCTCTCAAGAAAGGAAAGCAAAGAAGAAGAAGTAAAGATATATGAGTTTTGGTCTTCTTCAAGAGGGGTTTTCCACTCTCCCTCTTTTGAACTAAGCTCAAAGCCCAACTACTTCAATAACCAAAACCATAGGAAGAGAGGGCAAAGAGAGAAGAACAACATGCTAAGAAGAAAAACTATGCAAATCTTATCTTTTTCTTGTTCTTCCTTCCTCCTCTAGGTTTCTCTTTCTCTTCTCCGCCCTTTTCTCTGCCTTAGAGGAGCTTAAATCGGTTAAAAAGAGAAAGGAAGAGTTTAGATGCTTTAAAAAGTCAAATTCTCTTTTTTTACACTTTTTCGTACTAACCCTCGCTACGACGAGCACGTATCAGTCCCAGACCCCTACCTTTGCTATGGCGCGCGCTACGACGAGTAGTTCCCTGGTTTTTGTATGGGATGCCCACACTCGCTATAGTTAGAAGCATTCTCGCTATAGCTAGAAGGCACTATCGCTATAGCTAGACCATTTCTCGTTATAGCAAACAGGTACATTCGCTATAACTAGGCCATTTCTCGCTATAGCTAGCAGACTTAGAAAATTTTTAACCCTTCAAAAATTTTTAGCTTTTTTTTTTTCTTCTTCTTCTTCTTCTTCTTTTTTTCTGGTTGTTACAAATACCATCTTTTAACTCACCTTTATGATGCTAGTTCATCCTCCCTTCAATTACAGTAAATTATATTAAGTTTAGCTAAATTTATTTAATATTTTTTATTTTAAAATTTATATTTCATTTCTTCTGATATTTTGATATATATATATGTATGTATTTCAAAGATCTTTTCTCTATTTTATTTTTTATTAAAGAAATTAATTTTTTGTGTAACATGAGATTATAATTATATTTTTAAATAGTAGTAAAAACAATTAAATTAATGCTAAGCTACAATATAAGATTGTGATTAATAGAGACAATTAAATACTTTTATTTTTGAAAGAAATACATATTTGTACATAGACAGTCAACTTAAGAAATAAAAAATAAATTGAAGAAGAGAAAATTGTAATTTTTATAATAAAAAGGATATCAAATATATTATAGTCAAACCCCACATGAGATTAATATGATTTAGTCTTTTAAAGGAAAGGATCTATATATTATTCTAGCTAGGATCCCCTTTTGTACTACATGATGTGCAATGAGGGAGAGGGACAAAGAGTGGACCCCATTTGAATGGGATCCACATCCTTATTTCTCTCTCAGACACACTCTCTCTCTTTTTCTCTGTGCCTAGTGTGCAATTATAGTAGAGAACCAAAACCTTATTTTGTTGGACTCATAAATGCCCCACACCAGTTGAGCAAAGTAAGAATGTGAAAATTTAAAAAAGAATCACAAAATGCCATTGCATTTTAGAGTGGCAATAGCGAAGTTTTTCTTTGTACCTTTTCAAAATTTTGTAAAAAGTGAAGTCTTTGATAAGGGTGTAGAGCCATCAAAATGACCAAGACTTACTAGGTTAGCCTGTTTAACTCATCAATTTGGTGGGTTGGGTTTGCATTTTATTAACTCATTTAGTAGCATAAGTCACATTAACTCTAGCCTATTCAACCCTTGAGTTAACATTTTGTTGAGCCTTCCTTCACATTGTTCTTCATATTAGATTTCCAATCCACATCCACTTTCCCTTTTGTGAGTTCTCAAATCTTCTTTAGTCTCTGACAAACCTTAAGAGTTTAAGAGAGAAGTGAGATGAAACCTAGTAGTAATGCCTTATGTTGACACGCCCTCACCCTCCCATTTGTTGTCCTTTGAGCACTAACAAGAGGATCTTTGGACCATAACCTTCTTCTTTTAACTTGCACATATTTTTGGCTTCTTTAGTTAAGGATTCAAGGTAGGTGGAGTAAAGAACTTTGATTCCTTTTTGGCTTTTAGGCTTCTTGTTCCTTCAATTCCTTCTTTAAATTTAGTTAACATAGGGCATCGATGTTTGGAAGGGTCCTTCATTTGATTCCTTCTTTGCTTTATTTGAAATTGGATATCTCTTGTACTTTGTTATTTACTTTTTTTTAGCTATGTAAAATACATGTAGTTTTATTACATGTAATAGAGTATTTTCATGGTAGTATCTATTGAATTGTTAAGATTTTTGGATCTTTCTTTTTTAAGGTTTCTCTGGTACTGCTTCATTGGTTTTGTGCTTTTGCGTTCCCTTAGGATATCATTCCTATTATCCTTCTTTAGAATCTTCAGTTTTTTTTTATTAACTTTTGTCATATCTCTTGTTTGTTTAGTTGACTAGAGTTGGTTTATTATTGATATTATGGGCCATAGAAGTATGTTGCTTTAGATTTGTTAGTATTACTTTAGATTTGTTATATAGTTGGCGTGGATTAGAGCAAAATGGATTCTCTATTGCTTCAAGAGGAGCTATGCTGCTTATTTTGGAACAATGTGAACTATCTAGATTTTATTTTTTTTAATTTGATACTTGTTTTTTTATTTTAAAGGAAGCAAAATATGAGATGAAGATGGTCATTCAATTTCATCATATAGTCTAATGTTTTGTTTCTATCTTATGAAAGATTGTCTTTATCTTATGTTTTGTTTCTATCAAAATTAAAAAAAATAAAAAAATAAAAATTTGGGACTAATAAAATAAAGAAAAGATGAAATCTAAATCATTTAGATCGGATTTAGATTATCCATATTGCTCCAAGAGGATAGCATAAATTGCATATTATAGGGGGTTTAACATTGCTTCATTTTTTTTAATTTAGGTGGTTTGTTTAACCCACTCTAGTTAGTCTAGTTTAAGATTTTGGCCCATTTAACTAGATGGATTTAAATAGGTTATCATGTTTAATCCATAATCTATACCTTGACAGCTTTGCAAGGGTGACATTGGTCAGGTCAAGAAATCAATTTGATAGCTCATTGAGTAAAAAAAAAATTAAAATTGAAATTGACCAAAGTTTTTATTTATCAATTGAGCTAAAATGGATTGAGTTATACCATAAAATATATTTATTTTCACATACATAGCATTATGTGTCTTTTAAAGTCGAACCTAACTAAACCAAACGAACTTAATTTTTTTTATATAAAACTTCATTCACATGAAACCATTAACCCATTCAAACTTGATCGAAATAATTTTTATTAAACATTTGGTTGGGTTAAAATAAACTAACAAGTTATGTACATCCTTCTTCTTTGATTCTTAAGAAATGAAAATGAAAAAAAAGAAGAAGCTACTAAACGTGTTTTAAGGAAAATGATGTTAGCCCAAAGGTTTTATGTTATAAGTTTTGATGTATGACAAATGTATCACAAATGAATTATAAATATAACAACAATGTATGCTTACATGATTGTTATAAGCCATACATGATTAAAAAGGAGATTGTTAACCTTAATTGTGTTATAAGTTTTAATGTTGAAAAATGTTGACAAATATAGTATTAATATATATTTACTTTTTTAATTATTGACTGTAATACTTTATTCTTAAATCATGCTTTATCTCCCATGTAGAAGATATGTTTATTTATAATATTTTCAATAGGTTTTAAGGCTATATATTTAATCTATACTGGGTGTATGAATATCATATGAATAATAAGATTATTTATATTACACTAAATGTTATTATGTCATGTATATTGATAAATATGAATTGTACTAACTATTTGTTTTTAAGTTAAATATCTTTCATGTTAGATGATCTAAAAAAAAGAAGAGTGAGTGTTAAAGTAAAAAGAATAGAATATTAATACCACACTTTGCTGAAAGAAATAACAAGTATATAAAAAAGGATACTTTAAAAATTGAAGAACTTAGATATTTAAAGATTTGAAAGTTTGGTTGCATGAAAATAGATAATAGACTCAAGTAGTTATATTTATCATAGGTTAGGATTTTTTATATGAAATTAAATGGTTTACATATGCATTTATTGGTTTAAGATATTTTGGTTTTCAACATATGTGTTTGGATCCAAAAAATAATGAGATATAGTTTTTTCTAAAAATTTTAGTTTGACCTTTGGTAATTATTTTAATCATATCTTACAAACTATATAGAGTTTTGATGAAAAATCTATTTTATTTGAAAATGAACTTATTCCAAAGTTGGTTTATTCACTCAAATAAAAAAAATCAAATGAAATAGTTATGATTATTTAAAGATGAGTAGTGAGATATAGATTTTACACAAATCTCTATTTTGACCTTTGGTCACTTATTTGATCATATCTTAAAAAACATATGAGGTTTTGAAATAAAACTTGTTGTATTAATAAAAACCTCAAATATATTTTTAACAATAGGTTACTCACTTAAAATGAAGTTAAAATATGAGATGTATAACTATTTGAAATTGAGACTATGTTAACAAATTGACTAGCCTTGAAACTAGTCAACTAGCCTTGCCCAAAATGGTGCACAATGCTCTTTGGACATGACCATTTGATCGTTCTTGGACAAGCAGTTGGTCCACCAAAAACTCAAAGCAAATGCTTATACTTTTTGTATGACATTCAAGTAGCACATTCCATCATTCAATTAGCAGTATTAGAAATAATTTTCTTAAAGTAAGTAATGGCTTTTTTTTTAATCTCAAATGGCTATATCTCACAAAGTCATTTAAATATGACCTTCCAAACATATTTTTAAGGAGGACCAAATGCTACAATACGATCTTAAATTTGTTTTTAAGCCTTAGAAAGAGAAATCATTATTTTTGAGCAAAAACTTGCAAAATTTTTATTATTTGAGTTTTTAGAACTTCATCTTATATATTTAATCTTTGAGAAAGTTTCTTTGACAAATTGTATTCTTCTAAAATCATTGTAAGGCAAAGGTGGTATATCTCTTATGAAAGAAAAAAGAGCAAGGAAGCTCTTGTGAGTGTTTATCCTTTAAGAAGTGAGGAGTGCTTTTATTTTAAAGTGAGAAACAACTCTAAATTGAATTTTGTGTTATAAAAGCTCACAAATGCACGATTAAACTTATAGAATTAATGAAAAATTTTCAAGTTGAAGTTTGGAGACTAGATGTAAGCTTTTTTTTTTTTGACATTTTGCTTAAAGAATTGATTATCTTCTGCTAAATACATTCTTTTATATTCATTTCAAGTAACCCAACTATTAAAAAGATTATAAAATTATTCTAATTTACTTGAAAACAAGCTTTTATATCAAGTTTATCTACATATTGTTAAGTACTTTATTTTTTTGAATAAAAATTATACTTTTCATACTTCAACCATCAATATAAAGTTTTTTTTAATTGATATAATTTTTGTTTTGCTTAATATTCTTCAAAGTAACCTTAGTAACAAATTTTTGAAATTTTTTTAAAAAATTATCCAAATTTTTGTAAACACATAATTCACCTTTCTTAGGTGTTAGTTGCCTTATTTAACAAATGAAAACAGAAAATGTTGAAAGCACAAAACAACTAAACTTGCAATTCATTTAAATTTAATTTTTGAAGATTAAATTTTATTGAATCAAGTTATCAAGTTTATTTTAGTTGAATATAAGAGCGTTTGAACATAAAAATCAATAGTTTAAAAGTAAAATATTAAGTTACTATTAAAAAACAGATATTTAACTTTTGTTAGATTTATATTTTTAAGTGTAGAGGATAAAATCTTTTGGTGGTGTTGTAATAATTTTTTAATAAATTATAAAATGTAAATATCTTTTTAAAAAAGAATCATAATGTAAGTAAAATGTTGAATGACAAGAAATACTTACCTTCTACTAAGGTGAATTCTTGGGTACAACCACAATTTGAGTGGCACTAGTGCAATTTCATTGTGGCATTATAGGAACGTGATGTGGAGCTAATATGATAAAGGGTTGTTGAATGAGATTACAAGCTGGAAAAAAATAGACCTATGTATTTTAAAAATAATTATATATATATATATATATATATATTTATTTGGCCCCACTAGTTTGGTCAAGTAATCCAAGAGGCTTCTTCTTCTTCGCATACCAAAGGGATACGTACATCGAGCAATCCAAGGAACTTCTTCTTCTAAATCGAAGGCGTTTCTTCTTCTTCGCGTACCAAAGGGATACGTACATCGAGCAATCCCTTCTTCTTCTTCTTATTATTATACCAAGGGGATACGTATATCAAGTAATCCAAGGGACTTCTTCTTCTTCTTCTATCAATTTCATAGGAAATGAAGTTAACCTAACCTAGATCGAATCATCTCACTTCACTCACCCTTAGTCCTTATATTCATTGACTTTTTGAGAAGAAAAAGAATGAGAATGAGATCCATTTTGACTTTTTTTTGGAAGTTTTGGTTGGAAGAAGAAGAAGAAGATCTTATTTTTTGATATTCAAATTTGATTTGGGTTATTGGGCAAAATAACCAAACTAATGGAGCCAAAAATATAAACTATAACGATTTTTAAAATACATAGGGTCTTTTATTTATTTATTTTAGCTTATAATCCTATTCAACAGACCTTTGCCATATTAGCTTTTCGTGTCATGTTCTTATAGACTATAGTGCTATAGTGAGATTACACTAGTGCCACCCAATTGGTGATTGCACCCAAGAATTCACTTTTTACTAAACATTATTATATCTAAAAAAACTCAATTTTTAACCTTTACTATTTTGGTTACGTAAAATAAGAAGAATTATAGATAGATTTAATGTGTTAAAAATACATAAAGCAAATAGGTTATAAAAAGATGAGTCACATGAAAGATTATTAGCACGTTACATATTACATGTAGGTACATGATTGATTTTACCTCTAGCAAGTATGTGAAAGTGAATCCTAAGGAATCCATTTAATGATTAAAAAAAAAGCTCTCGATTTGATTATTTGGATTCTAGATTTTGGATCAATATCAGGAAGAATTTATTCTCCTCAACGTACGAGATCAGTGTAAAAGTTGCGTGCTTAAAATTGTTTGATGGTGAATCTAATTTTAATTAATACACATGTTGATTCAAGGATACCATTAAGGTAAGCAGTGAATATTTCATGCAATGATATTCATTGATAATATTGCTTTTTGGTATTATAGCTTGGGTCTTATAAATTTTGTTCAAGTTTAAATATATTTTTTAAAAGCCATCTCAGTATACATTGGCTGAAGTGCTTCGCAAAAGGATACACCTATTTTGATAAAACCTTTATTTATTTCTCACAATCACATCTTGAAAATTGTTTTTTTGGATTGAGATAATCTGTAATAAGTTTTTTTTTCACAATTATTTTTTTTAAATTACCTCTGCATTATTTTACAAGTTTCTTTTTTCTTTTCACAATTTTTTTTCTTTTAAACTATGCCTTTCACATATTTCACCGCAAGCACACTACATATGGATCCATTTCCAAAGTTCTTTTAAGTATATTATTTATATCCAACACAATTGTAGTAACGAAATAAAAATTTATTAAAATAATCATTTTAAATGATAAAAAATTCCTAAACCACTTAATTTTTTTGATATTTCATTTAGTTTGATAATATAAAGTTGTTTTTTAAATAAAATTTATATAAAATTTAGTATATTATTATAATTAGTATTTTATTAATTAAATTATTATTTTAACCATCACATCATTTAAAAAATAAGAATATAAATATTTATTATATTATTTATTTATTTTTTATATTATTAAATCAAATATACCTGTGTTAAAATTGAAAATAAAAAAATTTATAAATTATTTTTAGTGTTGATGTAAATGAAAGTAGTGCACTCAAAAAGCTTTGAAAACAATTATCTTATTAAAGAAAAAAAGGACAAAAGCTTGAAAACCAGTTGCGCCACCATCACTGTGTGAGGTTTAAGAAAGATCCGTTTCTGTTCATCTCTCTCTCTCTCTCCCTCTCACGCAATTAATTGGGTGCATTAAAATATGGCAGCCTTGTCAGCCAAAATAAGGACTAGCAGCTTTATTTATGCAGCAACAAGCTAACATTGTATCCGCACAGAAGAAGCAGAGAGACTCCGGAATCTGGATCTCTTCAATTCCTGCACTGCGGGTTTTACATATAAAAGAAACTTCAATTCGGATCTTTCAAGAAATTTTCGAGATGAGGCCAAAGATTTATCTTTTCGGTGACTCAATCACTGAGGAGTCCTTTGGCAACGGAGGCTGGGGTGCTTCTCTCGCCAACTATTTCGCTCGTACGGTATGAAGAAAGTCGAATGAGAGAGAATATTTGATTGTTTTGTGTTTTCTCTGTAATGGGTTAGACCAATTTTCCTGTATATTTTGATTTTGATGATCAGGTCGATGTGGTGGTAAGGGGCTACAGTGGGTACAACACGAGGTGGGCACTGAAGGTTTTGGACAGAGTTTTCCCTGCGAAACAAGACGGTGTCGGTGATGGTGGAAATGGAATTGATAGCGAACCAATCGCTGTGACTATTTTCTTTGGGGCTAATGACGCTAGTCTTCCAGATAGATGCTCAGCGTTTCAACACGTGCCTGTTCATGAATATATGCACAACCTTCGCTCTATTGTCTCCTTCTTCAAGGTAACCCTTCTCTCTCACTCCAATGCTTATGAAAAGAAAGTTGCAAGCTGTTGAAAATCCTGGAAAAGGGTCACTGTTTTTTAAATGACAAAAGAGGTTTCGGCCCTTTGGGGTTGATGGCGTGCTTGTCAGCAACACTATTTCCAGATTATAGTGCAGAATTGCAAAAAGATGAATTTGGATCTTCAAAGCAGACAGTTTGGGAGTGGTCCGACCCAAATGAGCACGCCCCCTTTCTCCTTTATTTGATTTGTCATAGTGCTTTAAAAATCGGATTGGGCTAGCTGGTGAGTTACACGGACGAATACCCTCCATAAAAGTTTTGAATGGCCTAAATCAGCACCAGTAAAACTGATATTGACCCAGAAACCGAAGACTATACATATAATATATATATATATATATCATCGGGATAAATGGAGATTTATTTTTAATGGCCATTTTAAGCATTGGGATGCCGTTTTCAGTTTTGGGTCCCCGTATTTGGGTAACCTATTTATGTCCTACGCTTTTATTTGGGCTGTATTATGAATTTTTATTAGTTATTTTTATTTGAAGTCATAAGTTTAAAGTTTAGACATGATTTTTGTAATATAACATATATTTTATATATATTAAAATTAATTATTATTTTTATATATTTATTACATCTTATTGACCTGAGATCTGACAATCTCTTTTGTTCAACCTCTGATTCGGCTTTTAAAATATTATGTGTTTATCTTTTTTCAACTTTATATTGAAAAATTCTTTCCAGACATTAGAGAATCCACATCCAACAAGATGAATTTGGCGAGAAATTATACTTGGGTATGTAACTGGCTATACAATAATAGCTAAAGTAAATGTTGCAAGTGTTAAAATCCACCTATACATCTAATTTAATGATTGTTATTGGTTTATTGTATAGTCATGTAGTATATTATACGTGCTTTAACTATTTCTTAGACAATTGAGCGTGTCAATTTTTTTAATTAAGAGGTTGCAAATCCGTAAAGGACTAATCATTTATGCCTTGGTGGGGTTGGGTGTTGTATGATTGCTATTTCTTTGCTTGAAAAATGGTTGTGGGGCAGAGAAGTGGGCCCCATCGGGAAATGATTCCAAAAGCATGCAGTGACTGTGGCCCGTGGGTGTCCTTCTTGGTGGTGCTGCTTGCCACTCCACCATGATACCTTGTGAAAAGTGGTTCTGATTCCTTGCTTTATGTTGCACACTGGAATTCGCACCAACTGTATTGTGTAAAGATCCTCTTCTTAGAGGAATCCATAGGTTCAATTAAAGATGGCTAGTTAGGTGTTGTTTTCGCAACCTAATTATAATCTTGTGGATTATTAGCTCTTTTTGAGGCCCAGAGGCATAATGAATTCTGACTCTTCTATTGGGTACTTTGATTTGATGGAAAGCACATGAATATGGCCTACATTCACCAACCAAAGTAATTAGTGATGAAACAAAGAAAAGTAGATGAGTTTTCTTATGTGAAATACTCCTTGATTAGGTATGATGAGTTTTGTCCATGCGTTAAGCTCAATGAAATTTTTGCGTAAAACAATTAACTATGGACTTTCACTTAATATCTTAAGTTTTTGAGACGAATTTGGATGATTCTTGATGCAAAAGACTCAGGTCTAGTTCAACTTATCTACTTACTCCTAATTAGCGTACTGGGTCTTAATTGTGACGCGTTAACTTCTAAGCTAAGGTAGATATTTTTGGTTCAAGGTACTTTGCCTCTGATCTCAAGAGAACAAGCTTGGGTTTTGTGTTTTGATGCTGCATTCAACACACACACACACACACACACACGCATATATCAAGGATTCTTCTGTTACGTTTCCAACATCTGACTCTGACCGACTCAAAGGCACGTATTTATTGTTTTAATTTGCACTTTGTATGAAACCAATCTTAACAACATGATTCGGAGTCTCCATCTGGATACTGGAAAAGGAAGCCTGTTTTCAGTACTACTATATCCTTGTTTTGTAGAATCAGTCAGAATAGAATTTAGTGGATGTTTGTACTCCAATATTCTAAGCTTCCTATACGTAGATATTAAGAATAAATTTTAATAGCTTTATTTTTGCGTTGCAGAAGCGGTGGTCTGCTACTCATGTGCTCCTCATAACACCTCCTCCAATCGATGAAGATGCACGCTTAAGGTATGGTCCATCAGTCCCTTTTTTCTCCATCACTGCTTTTACCTAAATTTCTCAATTTATAATATTTATACGTAAAAATAAAGGTTAAATCCTGTGCTGCAGATATCCTTATGTTGAGAATAAGGAGGGCCTTCCAGAGAGGACAAATGAAGCTGCTGGTGAATATGCCAGAGCATGCATTGCTGTTGCTGGAGAATGTGGAGTACCTGTCATTGACCTCTGGACCAAAATGCAGCAGTGTCCTCACTGGAGAAAAGAATACTTAAGGTCTTTCTATTTTTTTTTAACCCCAATTGTGTTTATCTGTTCACATGGGCATTCGTTGATTGTGGAATATGAAGCCATTGTAGATTGTAGTGCTAATAAACACGCCACATTGTCTTTGTTTGATGCCTTTGCTTTAAATTTGGATCATTTAAAGTATGATTAGAAATTTATAGTGTAAAGTCTGTGTGTGTGTGAGAGAGAGAGAGAGAGAGAGCGAGAGAGAAAGAGAGAGGCATAAACAAGGGGGAGGGGGGGTCCCCTTTGGTGGTGCCATCTGTAAAGTAATTTAGAAGATCTAAATTCATTTGTCTTGTACATTAATTGATATTGATTATTGATCTATGAAGTATGGACACTTGATGCTCATTGTTTAACACTTGCATCATACATGACAGGATTCTTAAAAATTACATGTGGACACTTTGAAGTTTCGTCTTGCCTCAGTAATGCCTATACTTTCTGTGAATTGAATTGTCTTGCTTCAGTAATGAAATATTATACCTTACGAGGGTCTACTACTGACTTATAGTTGTATATGAATGGCTAAGAAGTAATGAAATGACTATGTTTATTGTGTTGTTATTTTTTGGGCGAGGATTAGTTAAAGTTAAAGATGAAGGAATTCTGCCAAAGGGTGATTGTTTAAGTAACACTTCCTTTGGATAAGCATAAGGGAATTCTAATGCATAAGGGTTTGACTCTCACTTCCCACCCCTTCCTTTAATAGATTATGTATTTTAAGTCTTTTTTACCTACCCCCCCAAAAAAAAAAACTAGCTAAAAATTTAATTGATGAAGCCAAGGGTGGTTTGAAGAATGCAGAAAGTTTAAGCAGTCAGACAAAGAAATTAACATAACGGGATGTGAGCGTGTATAGGGCTTATTTCATTTCTTTACACCAATTCTTTCTTTTCTTTTATCTCTTTCTAATTATACTGTATGCTGTCAATTTGTGACTGTAGATAATCCAAACTCCAGAGAGTTAACTTCCCCTAAATTGCACTATTTGAATGCTGCTAGTTAATGATTAAGTGAACTTCATAATGCTTTTATGCCAATTGTAAATTGTTGAGAGGAATGTGGATCTTTTAAAGAGAAATTTACCATGTAAATTTCACATAGAAATAAACACAAACATATGGAGACGGGTTCCATTTTGGTTCTACTTTCCCTATTGTATCTTCGGTGAAGTACTTTAGAGTATCCAGATCTTCTTTTAGACTAAAAATAACATTAATATATGTTTTTCTTTTATTAACTTGAAATGCAGTGATGGTTTGCATCTCACCCAAAGTGGCAGTCGAGTGGTTTTTGAGGAAGTAATCAGGAAACTGAGAGATGAAGGGTTGAATCTAGAAGCTTTGCCCATTGATCTCCCATTGATAGCTGATATTGACCCAAATGACCCCATGAAGGCTTTTCAGTAGTACCAGCCTATTAGGATGATGAATGAGGCTTTGCCTTTTTTGTTGATTGTTCTAAGGGCTAGATTTCAGAACAGTTCTTTATATTTTTGTTATTATGTTTTTTAGTTAAAATATAATAAATGTATAATTTTTTAATAATAACATAACAAGTGTATGATTTAATTAAAAAATAATATACTTATTTATAAAAATTATGTATTTGTCATATTTTAATAAAAAAATATGATAATAAAAGTATAAAAAACTGTATATAAGTTTTTTCTTTATTTTTATTTTGACTCTATTGATAAAATGTTTCATAGTATATTACCCTTTTAGTTTGAAGATTGTCATTTTGCTGTAGCTATTTTGTCTTTGGAAAATAATGGGTCCGTTTGAAATTGTTTTTGTTTTAATGTTTTCAAAACATATGTTTTTAAGAACAAGTTTTTGAGAACAAAAAAATTAAAAAATTTGTTTGAATCATTATTTTGAAAAGTAATTGTTTTTTGTTTTTTACTTGATTCTGTAGAACAAAAATTACAAAACACTGAAAAAGTGTTCTGAGTTTTTTGTTTTTGAAAACAAAATTTTATTTTTTTGTTTTACAAAACATTTCACTAAAAACATATTATCAAACAGATTTTTTTATTTTTTTATTTTTGAAAACAAAAAATTTGTTTTACAGAATCAAATCAAACAGGGCCAATATCCTCGCTCTCTCACGCTTTTAATTGTCAATATATACATTTTGCAATTTATAAAGATGATACAATGCTTTTTTTTGGTTCTTATGTTTAGAATATGCTTGGACTTTATTTGAATGTTTTTTTTTTCTTTGAATGATATTAAGAGCACATGCCTTTACATGAGTATGGTACATATAGGGGCGTTTGATTCATATAATTGTCTTTAGTGGAATTGGAAAGGAGATGACTAATTGAATTAGGTTACTTTTATTATGTTTGATATGATATTGAAAAAAATTGAGTGTTATTATATTTGCATGTTTGGTTGAATAAAAAAATTGGAGGAAAGGAAAACAAGGCAGCACAAATGATTAAAATACCTCTAAAAGAGTAAAATAATTTTAAAAACATCTATTTTTTCTTATGACTTTTTTTAGATGGAGAACCAGAACATTGGTGTTCATCTTTTTCTCATGTTTCCTCTACACCTTCAAAGCTTGGCAATGACAAGATCATCCTTGTCCCCCAAACTACTCATCTAGATTGAGTAGGTGACCTTTAACTATCTCTTGTCTTTGGGTTAGGGCACTGTAATTTGTGAGTGAATAGCATTGCTGAGATAGATATTTGATAATGGCAGGCTGAGCCAAAGGTTGTTAGAGTTAAGGGGCGAAAATTTTACTCCAAGGTGTTAAAATAATACTATAATGCTTGGCATGTTAGAGTCAAGGGTAGAGGCCCAAAAAAAAAAATTTGTAAGTCATATGTAATTTTATGAAAATTTATATATGAACTTTGTTATTATTTTTGGGACCATACTTAAATTTTACCAAAGTTTTTATATACAAAATAATAATGTCCAGAATAACAAGAGGCAAGGCTCCTATTGGTCTCCTTTTGCCTCCTCTTCTGCTCAGTTTTTTCTTTTAAAAATAGTTGTACCTTATAATTAAATTGTCATATCTAACACATTTTCTATTTAAATCGGTTTAATTTGTGCTTGAAAATAAACAGAAGATTCCAAGTGTTTCTATAATGATTCGGTTTACATCTAGGAAATTATTTTTATGTATTTAAAAAGTTATCTATAAAAGTTAATATTATCTTCATATTGTTTAAAATGTATAGAACATAAGTTTTAAAATTTTCATATTGGTTAATCCTAATGCATGTTAGTTCTGTAAACACTGTATTTTATTCGGCATTTTTAAAAATAAAAAAAAAACTAAAAAGTCATTATTTTGGTTTTTTTATTTAATTTATGAATCATTTTAATTTTCATGTCATTTAAATTAAGAGTCATTTTAATTTTTACGCAGTTTTTTAGTTATATTTAATTTAAGTCAATTCTAATTTTAAAATAATAATAATTTTTTATTTGAGTCGAGATTATTTTTTTAATCAATTTGATTTTTTTTTTTAAAGAGAAGAAGCCCAAAATAAATTATCATGTAGTCATATCCGATTTTAAAAGGTTAACCCAACAAGGCCTAATCTTATTCTCGTTTCTTCTCAGCGACCTCACGCCTGATAGGACTGTAGAGAAGGAAACTCTTCATTGTGATTCAAGGGATTCACTCGAGCAGATTTTGCGATTTACATAGATTTGAACAGATTTCAAAGGTCCTTAGGTTTCTATCCATTTGTGCCATAAAAAGAGAGAATGCGCAGACTTGAAGGAGAGTTGGATCGAGTTAAGCAGAGAGTGAACGGCGGCCAATACAGAAGGGTGGAAAAAGCTGGAGAGAGAGGACGAGAACAAAGAGAGCTCTAGAGGGAGAGAGAACAGAGAAAAATAGAAGAGATTGAGAGAGGTGATCAAGACCTCCGAACTGAGAGCAAAGGGACTTAACGCGGAGGGCAAATTAAGAACAGTTCAGGTTTTATTCGAGGCAAGCTTCATCATATCCCATCTCCAATTTTCTGATATCATGTCGTTCAAGAATAACAGATTGTCAAATTATGGGTTTCATGAGATGAAATTTAGAGGAATTATGGCATGTATGCTAGGGGTGTTTAGGTGCTACATGTGCAACGTTTGAGATTTTGGGATTAGTGGCTTTGTCTTTCATCTAAATTTGGGTTCTGAGTCTTGCTTACGTTCTCTGTTACCGTGATCTAATTCCTTTGCCTACTTTATTAGGACACACTTGCTTGAGGGATGAAGGAACTGTTAGAAGTTTGGATTAACATCCATAGAAACAAATTAATGATTTTTATGAAATCTATCTATGATATGTGATTGGACTAAATCCCTGTTCATATTCTCTCTCGTCAAATTTGTGTAGAAAGTTCTATTAATTTGCTGTTGTGCTCTGATTATGTTAGGGGAAGTGCATATGCTTTGTCTTCATTTTATTTGCCTAAAGTGCAGTCTGAGTTAATCATATTTAGTTGAATTGATTTGCATTATTGTTGGAGACTTCACTTGGCATGACTAAGTCTAATTACACATGGTGAATGCTCGAGAGACCACGCACCAATTTGTTTTTGGTGTCCCATTAGTAGGTCATTGTCATGAATGAAATTGCCTTTAAAGTAGCATGGGTGAAACTTGTGATTCTTAAATTATCGTGTGAATTAGGGAATTAGTATGACACCTTGGATTGTTTGGTAATGACATCACTAGCTCTTAATTCACATTGGGCAATGACTTGTTTGGTTTCTAAGGTGGATGGGTATGCCTCTTGAGTTGTTGGGTAATGATAATACCATTGGGGGCACCATGCTTGGATGAATATACACATGAATTGATGAATTTATATATATATATATATAGATCTGCTACTAAATTTGCTTTGGCCGACTAAGTTTCGGTGTTTAGTGTTCTTGTGAAAAAGTATTGCTGCTTGTTTTTCTTGTCATACCAAAGATGCTACCCTTTGGCTTGGAAGATTTGCGAGGCGAGTACATCAATTTCAACTCTTTGTTTTATATATTGCATCTTTGGTGGAATTGTTTCTCTTGATCAGTACTTTAAGTTCATATGTTTAGTTCATGATTCTCCCAAATGGTGCTCACTTGTTAAACGTGCACAATTGCTTGTACACTCTCTTCTAAGTCTTTCTAAGGGTTCGTTCGGTAGAGAGAATTGGAGAGGAAAAAAGGAAGGGAAGAGGGAAAGTTAGATAAAATTGTAATTTTACTCTTATAATTATTATTCAATTATTATTTAATATTCTTTGATAATAATTATTTAATTATTAAAAGTAACGATATTATGAGTATTTTTTATCTATAAAATCACTTTTTTACTTTCCATTCCTATTTTCATATATTACTTTTTATCTACCAAATAGGCCATAAGATTTATGTCATTTTGTTTTCTTTAGAGTTTACCATGCGTATTGACTTGCTTCTTTTTCAAAAAAATAAAAAAAGAGAAAAAATTAAGAGGCAAGAAAGCAAGATTAACTTAGTCTTCACAAAATAAAACATATAAACTAATATCAAATTTTTTTTGTTAGTAAAATCAAAATTATTTTGAATTTCTTCACCCAAAAAAAAAAAAAAAACTAAAGGTCATAAACTCAATGACATGCATTTCTAATCCAATTTGAATTACGTGAACTTTTATCCTTTCATTGATTACATAGGCCTTAGGTCTTATTCCCAAGTCAAGTTTACATTTGTAAATATTTTCTTTTCTCTATTTTTGTAAATGTTTTTTTTCTTGTAAAACGTTGTATAGGATTGAGTGTTGAGTAATAAAAAATAAATATGAGAATAAGTTTAATGTTACAGAGATAAGAATGTTGCATTGGATGAGTGAATATACTAAACAAAATAAAATTAGAAATGAATATTTTAGAGAGAAAGTTGGGGTCGCACCAATTATGAAAAAGATAATAGAATTGTGTCTTAAATGGTTTGGATATGTGTGAAGAAAACCTATAAAGTCTCAGTAAGAAGAGTAGATCAAATGAAGAGTAACCGAATAATTAGAGGTTGAAGGAGATCACGAAAAAATATAGATGAAATTATTAAGAAAGATTTAGAGTTAAATGTCTTATCTAAAGACATGATTTATTATATAATTTTATAGTATCGTTTGATCAAAGTGGCCTATCCCACTTAGTAGAAAAAAGGTCTGTTGTTATTGTTGTTTTGTAAATATTTCATTTTATCATTTTTGTAAACATCTTGTTATCTCCTTTTTTTTGTAAATACTTTATTTTACATTTTCATTTTTTAATAAATATTTCATTTTTATTTCTTTGTAAATATTTTATCTTATTTTATTTTTCCTTCTTCTGTTTTTTTTCTCTTTCTTACATGTGTTTTTATTAAGGTAATTGAAATAAATTTAAGACTATATCTATCTTGCATAGTTGATTTAAAGTAACTATTCTTTGAAATGAGTGTAGTGGGGCGTTTAACACTTTTCCCACCTATATCCCTGGCTTGTAGACTTTGCTTTTTCATCTTTTGTTTTCAAATAAGATTTATCCAAAGTTTCACATTTCATAATTAAAATTTTTGGGGCGATTCCATGTTTTTTTGTTTTTGTTTTCATATGCTTTGTAATCACATTTCAAGTATGATAGTTTGGCGATTCTACTAGGTATAGTTCGAGAGTTAAGTCCAATTTTAAGTTAGTTGTATAAAATGATATGGTTTTTCTTTTTTCAAATAAATTTTGATTATTCTTTTATGTGTTGTTTGCTTCACATAATTAGGATAAATAACATGCTTTTGTCAATTTACATGTTTATTTATTTATTTATGTATTTTATTGTTTAATATATAACATGTATTAAGCTATATAACCTGTGGAATAAAATCTTAGGGTAGATGACCATATTTGTATATGTTGTTTTTTCTCTGATTTGTCAGTGAGGGTTGGGTAATCATTAAGACATAAGGTATGAATGTTCTTCTCACATTACCTCACACACGTGGGCTTTAGACTTAGGTTTGAGTGCACTCTAAGTTAATAAAAAGGTTTATATTGATATCTTTATGAAATCTTGTGCTTTTTGAGATTGTCATGAAGACTTAGCCCAAATTGTACTTGTTATATTGGTTTGACCTGTGTAAGACTTTTTCCTCTCATGATCAGATTTATATAGTAGGATCATCATCTTATTATGGGAGCAATCTAGGGACCAATATTTCTTTAAGATCATAGACCCACTCAGAAACTTGTACATTGATAAACAAGCCATAGTTGCTACCCGAGTAGTAAAGGCCAAACCTTTATAAATAAGTTATCTCAACTTAAGGTTTGCTCAGATTAGGACAAAGGAGAGTATTTTTCTTTCCTTTCCTCATTGCATTCATACCATGCATCTAATAAATCTTATAAGGAAAAGTGACACATCATCACTATTTGCTAGAGTGGTTAGTGGGATATCATTGCATAGTTAGACATATAATAACCATGAATGAAGCTATGCATTAATCAAGTCAACCCTTATCTAGTGGGTTTCCAACTTGAAGGACCATAATCATGTGCATCATAACCCCTTGAAAGGGAAATCCTGATCATGCATTTATTCAAAAATGTAAATAAAAATAAAAATAAAAATAATTTGTGCACAATTGTAGTTTCTTTTAAGACATACTTGTAGGCTAGACTAATTATATTAGCATTAACCATGTAGGATTTCTTTCTCTCTTAAGTTAAGGGTTAACATCTTTTTTCTTATGGGGCAATAAGCTTCCTAAAGAGAAGGAATATTTCTTTAGAATTTGATCTAGCCTAACAGTATAATGTTCATAATCTTGTCCCTCAAATTCACATAACTATTAGTACACCATTAAATGAATGTCATGTCTTGATGAGAATTTTCAAATAATTTTAAGACATCAATTGTGTAGAAAGACATATTTCTCTCAAATTGATTGTCAATTATTTTTTTTCCAAAGAGCAATAGGCATATTCCAAGTAGCATTTGAACAGATACATAAGACTATAATAACCACGTTTATACTTGACACATTAGTAGATCATTATATTAGCCCATTGAGCATCGATTGTGTAAAGACTCATTTCTTCTGAAGTTGATCGTTAGATCCCTTATCCTTATGGATAAATAAGATCTTTAAGGAATGGGTGAAGTAATCAAGCTAATATTAATAATTCATTTGCAGACTGGATAGGTTTCAATGAGATAACTAAACATGTTTTGTTTTTTAAAGCAATTAAAACAACATTGCGTCTTAAAAAGAAATTCGTCTAACCATATACATCACTTATTATAAGTATTACGTGTTGAACTTATTTTATTGTTATCAATATTAAAAATACTTTAAAGTAAGAAAACCAAATATCTTTGCAAAATATGTAAAGTTTTTGTTTTTATTTCTAGCTAATTTTATGAAAAATCGAATGAAAAACATTTTATAAATGAAACCACAATCTTTGTAATAATTTGAAGTGAGATTACATGCGTGGGAAGTAATGATTTTTCCAAAGGTGAGATATTATGAAAGTATGCATGAAGAAACTTAATTACTTCTTGTTTTATATTTTGAATGTGTTCTTGTAATAACAATATTTAAGTAGTTGATACTATATTATTAATGAGTGGTAAAAATATATAGTAATACTATATATGAAAATATAATGGGTGTTAGTTCTTGAAAAACTATATGTAATAGAGTATGGTTTAGTTCTTAAAAAACTAATATGAATATTTTCTATTTTTATGATTGGACAAAAAATCTATAATGAAAACATATGTCCCATAGATAATATTTTGATAATAGATTATGTCAATTTCAATACTATACTAGGTAGTACAAACTATTAAATGCTTTAAAAGAGCTCCTATATCATTAACCAAAAGGGTAAAATTTATTAGTGATGATGGATTATTTTCTACTGTCTCTTAAAGAAATTTCTTAAGCTTAAAAAATTTCTATTATAATAGATATCATATCGAGACTATAAATAAAAAAAATATTGAATGTTCACATATCATAGCCATTGTTTTAAAAAAGAAATGCGTTTTGAAACAATTACTAGCCTTGTTATAGTTAATGAGAAATTTGCTGATTCAAATATATTTATAATTTGGTATGATTAGTTAGTCAATTCTAGATTAATTATGATTTGAAAAATGGACAATTGCATGTCAATTAGAATAATGGTTGTAAAGCTTGTTGCTCTTGTTCACATAAAATGTTTTAACAAAATCACTTATTAAATGCCTCTAATTAATAGCTAGATCAATGATTATGAAAACAAAACTTCTTGCTTCAATATGATCAATATGAGGATATGTAATTTTACATACAACAACACTTATACATATTAGTCCAATAAGTTATCATAAATTATCTCCATTATAATTGGTTTTTCGTTAGGAACTAAACATTTCCTAAAATTTTTTGAATGTACATTATATGTTCTAATTACTTCGCTACCACAAATAAAGATAAGTTCTTAAAGAAGGTTGAGAATATATATTGATTATGAATCTTCTTTTATAATTAAATATCTTGAACTATTAACTAGGGATTTATTTATGATATGATTTGCTTATTGTCATTTGATGAAATAGTCTTTCCAACACTAGGGAAGATAATAAGTAGTTAGAAAATGAAATTACATGGAATATCTTATTATTATCTCATTTAGATCATTTATACAAAGCAATGTGAATTATAAGTTTAAAAAAATAATATATTTACAAAATATGAAAGCAAGCTAGCAACCTTGAAGAATAGTTGAGTACCATGATCTTTAGCACTAAGCTATCATGCATACATGAACACAACCAACAGAGATATGGCCAAGTGAAGAATGTGTAAAATTGCTGAGGGAGCTATAAATAGGAGTAGAGAGCACCCTGCAACACACACAAAATTCTTTAAAGAAATTTGTATTACAACTTCATTTATTTTTTAATTATTTATTTGTTTTGTTTACATTTTTATTTATTGCTTTCAATTCAAATCTCCAGTGAAGTTGCAGTCAATTTCGTTTGCAATTATTTGTCATCAATCCATTTTACTTTAGAATATGTACAATTCATTATTATTTAATTAAACAATCATTTTTATTTACAAACTATTTGGCTTTGTCATTTATACACCTTTACAACTTCAATCCTAAGTTTAGCTAAGTTTAGGACTTAGGGGATCCATCTTCTAAAAAAGTTATATCTTGTCTTCCCTTTCAACTTATAAAATAAGGATAAAAAATTGATTTATGAATTTAATTTTATGGTTAAATCACCTTGACTATCTAATCAATCCCTTTTTAGAAAAATATGTCATTAGTGATATGTTTACAATATGAAAAAAATATACAAAATTTAGTAAAAATTTAAAAAGGTTATTTTAGATATCTTAAATTTATAAGAGCCACGGGTGATTTTAAAAGTAATTCTTAGGATGATTCTCAAAAGCTACAGGGACTTTCAATTTGTGGCTTTTGGTATGAAAAAGCATTGCAAGCAAAAGTCATGGCAATTCCAAATGAACCCGTATAATACACATGGGAAATAAAGCATACACACGCACATGGGGAGGAGCCAACTGATATCGTTGTTAATGAAAAAGCTAAGTTTTCCTCATTGACTAACTTTTTTTATAGGATAATTTTTTTAAAACAAAATTCAACGTTGGCTTATAGTTCTTATCATGAAAATTATCTTCACAAAATTGACATTAATCCAAAATTGTTTTATGCCTCATTACTTAATCTAAAAATTAGCTGTAACAAATATTAGAAACTTTTAACTATTTGATAGCTTATTTATAGTAATCCAATTTTTGTAAAATTTGACATAAAAGATTAAAATATTTCTAAGGAGAAATTTTATATACAGTTTTTATATCTTTATTAAGTTCTCTAATAATAACATGATATATGAATGAGTTTTGCAGGTATATGTATGATTTTTACAACCTGGTGTCATATGATTAAGTCTTTTAAAAATATGAATCTTATATTTTTATTGGAGAATTTAATAATAAAGATATAATGAAATGTACCTCAGTTTAGTCTTATTTCTAATTCAACAGTAGAATCAACTAAAGTATTTCCCTATAATAAAATTTTGAAGGGTGTAAATGTATTAATTCTTACACCAATGTTAATTGATCAATTCCTTATATATATATATATATATATATATATCTTCAAGCTCTGTGGTTTATTTGTCTCAAACTTAAGAAACAACATAATATTTTAAAAATAAATAAATAAAAATTATTGACCCAAAGAGAGCAGTTAAAATTATATGAGAAAGAGAAAAGCTATTTAACTTTTCAATAAAATTTTTTAATATTTGTAAAATAAAAAAATAATTAAAAAATTCACATGTTCCTCAATGCATGTGGAGCAACTAGTATATACTGCTTTATTGAGTGAGAAAACGTTAAATATTTGAGCTGATTATGAATCAAATCATTTGTTTATTTTTGTGAAAATTTTGAAGGTCTGGGGTAAAATTTCCAAATGTATTTATGTAAAATAAAATTTCAAACCCAACTGCTCTAATTTGGTCCCTTGATCAGCTTTGGTATTTTCCTATCATGATTAATGGTTATGTTAATTAAATATTTGGTGTCGTATATTTGAAAATGGCCGGAGAAGGAAAAAAAAGGATTGAAAATTATGTTTTGTTTTTCGCTATAGAGTCCATATAAAACTTTAATATTGTAAATTGGGCTGGACCATAAATATTTTTGTTGGAATTGGGGCCAGAATTTAATCATCATTTTTCAGAATTGTGGATTTGATATTTGGGTTTTTGGTCACCATAATTTGCAGGGTCCATTTTTTGGTCTACATTATAGCATTGTAGGGTCCGTATATAACATCAAATCTGGCAATCTGGGTACAACTTTTTATGGGCCCATAATTGAGTTCAATATGAACTTAATAAGAAATTGATCGACTTACAGTTGCAAGGCGCCAAGATTGGGCTTGTGTGGCGATCAACACTGGCTTTCCTAATGTGGAACTGGGCGCAGCGGTTTGCTACTAACCTGAATTATATATATCTCGAGGTCAAGACTTTTTAGTTTTGATTATTTTGAGATTTGTGTATATAATGATAAATTATTTTTACAAATATCTCGAGGAGATCAACATTAAGAGAGATAAACTCCATAGTATTGTTTTAAAAAAAATCATGTGATGAAAAGAAGTGTTAGAGTCCCCTCTCCTGAAAAGAGTGAGAGAAGATAAAATAATAAGAAAAATATTTGTCAATGATCACTTTATCCTAAAAACTTGTCGAGAATGGAGCAACTCATTTTTGGAGAGTTGGTTTTAAATTTTGACCATCTTTATTGAATTTGACATGCTTAAAATGAAATTCACAAAAAAAGGGCTTAAAATGAAGAAATAATATTGTAAAGATTGTTGTTCTCTTAGTGTCGTTTATTTAAGAGTTAGATAGGTTATTCCAGCTTCAGGCAAGAAACACTCAAGTAACGGATGTCCACCAACAAATTAAGTACTTGGAATGGATTCTAGCACTGGTTATTTTAATTTCAATGTTTTAAAATTTTACTGTATTTAGATTTTTGCCAACTAAAAGTCTTGCAATAGATATGTAAAATATTTGAATTTTCAAGTATAAAATACCTGTTTAACATGCATAATATCATTTTTTGATATAAGTTTTTCAGAGTTCAATTCGTACCACTTTCATTTATATAATAAAAACTTTGAAGATATAAAATATTAATTATGTTCTATTTAAAAACCTTTACTATTATATTATATGTTAAGAAATTGAACAAACACAACCTCCACTATTAGATGTGAGTTCTTCACAAAGTTTTTTCATAAAAGATTATAATCCAAAAAAAAAAAAAAAGCTTTTGCTACTTTAAATTCACTTAGCTTGACACTTTACTAGAGAATTTGGAGATAACTATTATAAGAGCCACGGGCCATAATTGTTCAAGTTGGCCAAATTTGGTTCAACCTGATTTTTAAAGACTTAAAACATTTAATGATTACTATTTATTGAGTCTCATTCAAGGAATTAACATAGCAAGTTGTTCAACTTGTTTTGAACAAAATAATTCTAACATAGCAAGCCACTTGATTAGATGACTTTTATTACTTTATTAGACAACTTAACTTGATTGTTCTTATCAGTTCACTACCTTTGAAATTTATAAATAGAGATCTTCAAAGTACCATTGGAGGAGAGGAATTTGAAAGCATATCAAATATATATTAAGTCTGAGGACTACAATCTTACTTTACTTGGTTATTGTATCATTGTCTTTTTCAGACCTCTTAATATCAGTTATCATCTTTTTATTATATTTTTTTTGCATACTTTATCTCTTCTTTTGCTATCCCATCTTATATGCTATTGTAATCTTTTGAGACCCAAAAGTAGGGATGAAAGGTTAAAGACTCCTCAAGTTAGTTGTTATAGATTGAATAGAAATTACGTTAGAAGAATATATTTTCATGATACAAATTAAAAAAAATTTATGTGAGATAGTGTTTCTTGTGAAAAGATAGCAGTGGTTTGTGTTTTGATGAGCAACTATTGACAATATATAAGCTGCTGGTGGCAACAATATAAACTTGTTAGTATTATGTCTATAATGTGAAAATTATTACAATTTAGTTAAAATTTAAGAAGGTCATTTTAGATATTTTAAATTGAAAACAGTTATGTGTGCTTTTAAAAGCATTCTCTAGGGACGCTACATAAAAATCATTGGGCTTTTCAAAATGTTAAAACAAATAATTTATAACTTTTGCTATAAAGAAGCATGAAAAGAAAACCCAAACAAACTCAAATAATACATAGAAATTAAGAGAAGATTATATATATATATATAAAAGGTTATCTGATCTCGAACTTACTTAAGATATAAAATATCTAATATATATATGTATGTATATATAAATTATTAACCAAAGAAAAAAGTTAAAATTATATAAGAGATTTTTTTTTTTATTTTTAAAATATAAAAACATATTATAGCTTAATTTTATTTTAAAAATTATTTAAAATTTCATTAAAAAAAATTCTAAATGCACTTTATTATATGTCAAACAATTAGTGTGTGTATATATGTACACGCACATACTGTAATGCTTCATTTAGTTACCCATTTTTAGTAAATTTATTTATTTCAGCAAATAGTTCTAATTAATTTATATCTAATTACTTCTTTTCTTTTAATTGTCCCTTTTTGTAGAAATTCTTTATTTCACGTTAACTAAACCTATATAGCATAGGAGAATATGAAAAATGATGGAAGTAAACTACATATTGCAAAAAAAAAAAGTAGTCATAGGGGGTCGAGATCAATATAAGTACAGATCAAAGTATAATATTATGGATTTATTCTAAACTACCTAAAAAGAAATCCCTAAGTAATAAAAGAAACTATAAGAATCATCCCTTATACAAAAGAACAGTGTTAGTGACTAGGCCTCTACTCATGGATACGGAGGAGTAGGAGGGTCAAATCTACCAATTGGGAATGAGTGAGATTCAAGCTCTTTTGGGGCCACAAAATACATTGTTATAGCATGAATGACATTGTCACATGATATGATCCATATGTTGTGGATGACAAAGACCCATCCCCGAAGAGGGAATTGAATCCGCTCTACCTGAAGTTCTAATATCACTTTGTAAATTGGCATTTAAGAAAATATAAATCATAATAAAGTGAGAAATAACTTTCTCTGTAATATAGATATAATAATTAATATAATATAATATTCATGAAGAAACATCAATTATAAAATTAGTAGACAACAACTAATATAAATAGCATTTAAAAAGTTTATTTTCATTTGGGTCGGGGCTTCGCCTAGTGACCTTACCCGCCAATTGCCTAACGGGTCTGCCATGCTAACTTTGTGTCAAGTACAAAAATTCCTTTTGTCCAAAATGTGCAATTTAAAAAAAGAAGAGATTTATAAGTTTTATTTTGTGAATATAAAATTATATTTGTCTTGCTATTTATGACATTTACATATTTATGTTGCATAATATGGCCTATGGAGTTTTTATGGTTGGATTTTAAATATGACTTGTGTGTTGTGCATCCCTCTATCTTTTGATGTACATTTTCTTTTCATCTTACTCTCCTCAAATGTAACTTGAGGTTTTTGCTTTAAATTTGTAATTATGAATGAACGCAATACAAGAAGAAGCTAAGGAGTTAGCTTAGGATATTATTAGGGGGTAAGTTTTGGGCCATACTATGCGACATTTTAATTTTAATTTTAACTTAATTATTATGTGATAATATTTGTTTTAACTATGCGATAGTTGTATTTGTTATATAATGTGATATGTATGTAGTATATGTGAGTGATATTTATAGCATGAGATGCTTTTTGTTTATTTGTTTTATGATATTTAATTTAAAGGCATGGGATGTTTCTTGTTTATTAGTTATATGATATTTAATTTAAAATCATGTGATGATTTTATATTTAAGTTCATACACACACATAACTCCACACATGAGTATGGGCCCTATACTTGGACCTTACACAATAGATATTTATCTTAAGCGCATGTATGAAATAGTGAGATTACAAAATTAATAAATCCCTCAAATAAAATATTAAGTCAATAACTTGTGATGCCTTCCAATGTTTGGTACTTATCAAGGTCTCGATCAACCAAGGATAGGCTTGCTAAAGCAAGGTGTCTTATCTATCTTGGTAAAGGAAGAAGGATAATAGTGATATCTGCTTACCATATTGGGTCTAATTTAACTGGGTTGTTCTCAATAGGATTGGGATCTAGAGATATAAAGTTGGGTTTTAGTTCATTTACGTGGACTAGAATAAAGAGTTGTTCACCAAACTTTCCAAGTGTTGCATGAGATGCAATTGGCAAAAGTTGCCTACCTAAATAGTCTGTATTGGGAAATTAACTAAAGTTGACTCAATATTGAATGAAATATGGATCTTGGCCCACTAGAAAAATATATGTGATATAATTTTTTGAATTAATAGTGAAGGCTATAATTTGAATAAAATAGTAAGAGTACCATTTAATAGAAGTCCTTATTAAATGTTTTCAAAATGTGATACTTTGTATATTTCTATTGTAGACATTAGATGGCCAACACTTCAAGCAACCTATCATGCGATCTGTCTTTGAAAGGACAAGCTAAACGGGACAAATTTTTTAGACTGGTACAAAAACTTGAGGATAGTCTTCAAACATGAACGAAAGTTGTATGTCCTAAGAAAACCCATTCCTTCACAACCTGAAGCAGGAGCATCTTGTGCTAAAAGAGATGCTCATAAGAGCACTTTGAGGATGCGTTGGATGTTGCTTGCTTGATGTTAGCAATCATGGACTTTGAGCTTTAGAAGCAACATGAGAACATGGAAGCTTATGACATAAAACATCTTAAGAAGTTGTATGAAGTGTAAGCAAGCATATCATGAGAGATATGATGTTTCCAAAGCATTATTTTAGTGTAAGCTAGTAGAAGGAAGCCCTATGAGGCCTCATGTGCTCAAGATGACTGGGTACGTTGAGAACCTTGAGAGATTGGGTTTTTCACTTGGTCAAGAGTGGGCCCCTGACTTGATTTTGCAATCATTGCCACCAAGTTACAGTTAATTTGTCATGAACTACTACATGAACAAAATTGACAAAACATAGCTAGAACTTTTAAGTATGTTGAGAATTGTTGAATAGAACCTATGAAAGGCTAAGCCCTTGGACATGATGATGATCTAAAAGGGTAAATATAAAGGTAAAGGCAAGGACAAAAACAAAAAAGGTTCCAAATCCAAAAGCAATTCCAAGCTTACATCCAAAGCACTGAAACCATAGGGTGATATGGCAAAGGAAGGGAAATGCTTCCATTACGATGAGACCAGACAATAGAAGAGGAATTGCAAGAAATCCTGAAAGATCTAAAAGCAAAGACAGGAAGTGTGACTTTCATTTCAAGTATTTTTGCTATAGAAGTTAATTTATCTACTCCTATGTCTTAGGTATTAGATACTAGATGTGGTTTTCACATTTGTACTAATGTGTGTAGGAACTCAAAAGGAGTAAGATTCTGGTTTAAGGAGAAGTGGACTTGCGAGTTGGGAATGGAGCAAGAGTTGTTGCCTTAGCCATAAGAATGTATTTTGTTTTTGCCTTTAGGTTTAATTTTAGAATTAAAAGACTACTATTTTGTGCTACCAATTAGTAGGAATATAATTTTTATTTCTTGTTTGGATTACAAAGGTTTTTCATTTATAATAAAGGATAAGTGTTGTTTTGTTTATTTTAATAAAATATTTTATTGCAATGCACAAATGTTTAATGGTCTTTATGTTTTAGATCTCGAGCCCACTATCTATAATATTAATACTAAGTGATTAAAATCAAGTAAGATTAATCCAACATATCTCTAGCACTATCACTTGGGCCATATAAATGAGAAATGCATTTACAAGCTCCATTAAGATGGACTCTTGAACTTGTTTTACTTTGAATCTTATGAATCATGCAAGTCTTATTTACTAGGCAAGATGACAAAGGCTCCATTCATTGAACATAGTGATAGAGCTAATGATCTCTTAGGCCTGATCCATAGTGATGTATGTGAGCCTATTAATATACCTGCTAGAGGTGGTTTTCAATACTTTATCCCTTTTACTAATGGTTTCAATAGGTATGGGTATGTGTATCTTATGAAACACAAACCTGAGTCCTTTGAAAAGTTTAAAATGTTTAAAAATAAAGTAGAAAACTAGCTTAACAAAAGTGTTAGGACACTTTGATCAGATTGAAATGAAAAATACTTAAGTCAAGATTTCCATAACTATCTAAAGGAGTGTGGTATTGTACCAGAACTTACTCCATAGGAATGCCACAATGGAATGGAATTTCAGAAAGAAGGAATCGCACCTTGTTAGACATGGTACGATCAATGATAAGTCATGCAAATCTTCCTATTTCCTTTCGGAGTTTTTCTTTAGAAATTGTAGCTTTCATACTTAATCGTGTTCCCTTTAAAGCAGTTTAAAACATACCATATGAGACATGAATTGGGAGGCATCTTACTATATCTTTTATAAATATTTGGAGTTGTGAGGCATACTTTAAGAGACAAGTCTCAAATAAGCTTGGCCACAGATCGGATAGATGTTATTTATGATGACCATAACTTTTAATCATGGTACTTAAGGTTAAAGATGTAATTAATAATTATAAATTAAGGTTTGAAGTTATTACGATTACTTACATTAGAAAAAGGTGAGAAAATTTAAACTTGATGTTGTTAAAGTCATTAACTAATTACTCATAACCATTTATGCATATGAGGGAATCAAACCCATAATTATAAGCATTTAATCCTATCATCTATTAATTCCAACTCACAAGAACCTCCTACAAGTGCTCCTAAATCATTTCTTATCATTTTCATAGAGAAAATTAAAGTTTCTACGTTAATATGAGAAATTGAGCATCTTTGCAAATTTCCCACATTTTGTCGCAGCGAATTACCCTCTAGAACACCTCTAGACTTGACTCACACATTTTGCCATGGCTAACTTCACCTTTCACCACGGCCAATTTCTCTTTGTTTCTTTCCTTGGGCAACTTCGTCACTTTTGGCTACAGCTAATTCAATTTTGGCCACAGCTAATTCCCTTCTATTCCTATAACTCCGAAGATTTCATCCCATGATCTCTAATTCTCACTCTAATAATACTCTAGGCCACTTTAACTTAATTTGTGAAGATTTAATGTCTTTCTTTTACCTAATCTACCTAACACATATATCATTACTCATTCAAAACTCAAATGTGGATCCTTAATGCTCTAGCCACCATAAACCAATGAGTTCATAGATCAATGACAGTAAAGAATTCATACACTACTTACATTTCCATTCAAACATAAATTCTAGTAGAAATTTCATACATCACTAGTTTAAGGTGACATCTAATGTATCAAATGATTACAGTCCCTATGCTTGGCAATTCATGATGCAATGCATCAATTACATAAAACTAGTAGTTTAATTATACAAATACAATTTAACAAGGTTTCCAAACTTACCTACTATTAAACCACATAGTAAGTTTTTATTAATTTTTTCCTTACCACTAAGAGGTCTGGTCCCTGAAAATATTAGCCCACAATCGGGGTGAGATATACAATCTCAGTAACAATAGGCAAATTTCATATATATGTATAGATTAATCAATACAATGCAATTTCATATCATTAATACTAGAGTCATCAATTCAATTTGCAAATGAACTAGTTAGGCTTCCAATGATTACTGTCCTATACTAGCAATCATGTAACAACCAGAAAAAAAAAGCTGAAAATTTTTCGAAGTCCAGAAATTTTCTAAGTCTGCTAGCTATAGCGAGAAATGGGCTAGCTATAGCCAATGTACCTGTTCGCTATAGCGAGAAAGAGTCTAGCTATAGCAAGAAAGAGTCTAGCTATAGCGAGAGTGTCTTTTCGCTATAGCGAAAATGCTTCTAACTATAGCGAGTGTGAGCATCTCATACAAAAACTAGGGAGTTGCTCACCGTAGCGTGCCATAGCGAAAGCAGGGGTCTGGGACTGATACGTGCTCGCCGTAGCGAGGGTTGGTTCGAAAAAGCGTGAAAAAAGAGAATTTGACTTCTTAAAGCGTCCAAATTCATTCTTTTTCTTTAAACCGACCTAAGTTTTGTCCAAAGCAAAGAAAAGGCTTGAGAGAGAGAGGGAAACTAGGAGAAATTAAGAGAGAAAGAAGGAAAGCTAAGGAAGAAAGGTAAGAACCTTTAAAGCTTTTCATGCTTCTTCTTCTTAATTCTATTCTTCTCCTTCTAAGGTTTCTCTCCATGGGTTGTTGAGTAAGAAAGCTTTGTTCTAGTCAAGAATGAGCAAGAAACTCATGTATCTTCACTTCTTTTTCTTTGCTTTCTTTCTTGAGAGCTTGAGAGAGGAAGGAGAGTTAGTGGAACTCTAGAGAGAGAGAAACCCCTAGTTGCTTACACTTGTTAGGGTTTGATCTGAAGAAACCCCTAGCTTTATGAATAATTGTTGAGTTATGAGAGAGTAATTTCATGCTCTTTATTGTGCCTAGGCTCAAAAGAAGCAACTCCATCTAGTTGTGAGTGTGAAATCAAAAAGGGAGAAGAGAACTTGAAAGGGAAGGCTTGTATTGGCATATAAGGTAACTCTTCACTCTTTCTTGTTGTATTCTTGGATGTATATAGTCATTGTATGCTTGTGTATATGCTTGTATGGTGAACCATGCCATTTGATGTTGCCTTGATGCATTGGTGCCAATATGCTTTTGATATGGATTGTGAAAATTGCTCAGGTGAGATGGTGCCTAAAGTCCCTTGAGATAGATGAGGTGGAGCCAAAAGTCCCTAAACCAAGGGTGAGACTAATCCAAAAGTCCCAAAGCTCGGGTGAGGCTAGACCGAAAGTCCCTAGAGCCTATTCTTGGCATTGATATGATATAATGGCATGAAAATCATTATGACTTGTTTGCATGCTTTGACTTGTTTATATATCTTGATTGCTTCCTTGAATGAGTGTATGAGCTATTGAGATTCCCTGAATCTCACTCCCTTCCCTCTCCCATCTTATATGGTCCAGGTGGAGCTCAAGAGCCTAAGAGTGGAGGCCATGAGGCATAGAAGGCCTTGTTTTGCCACTTTTGCATACTCACACTTAGCTTGATGTATAGGAAGAGCGAGTGCTTATGTATATATATTATTTTTGAGATGTAAATATTTGAGCAAGTGTAAAAGTATGTATGAATGATATATAAACTATGTAGGGAGCCAAAACAATGAAAATGTAGAATTTGACTCTTTTGTGGCTTACATGTAAGAGTGTATTTTGGCCCGTAGTATAGTGATTTTGAGATATATATTGATTTGGACCACTTGAGTATTTCATATATGTTATGTTTATACTTTCAAACTTGCCCAAGAGGTGCTAGAACATGTGGGAGGCCATTTAGACCCACTTTGAATAATTTTGGGTGCCAAAACCGCTATATTTGTGAGTTCCGTCAAAGTATGATCAGATGAGCTCTTCTTGATATGAAATTTGGCATGCCTCTATAGCCTATTGAGAGCTTCTTGAGAAGCTAAAGTAGGTAATATTTGGAAGTCTAGGGAATATTTGGTGAATTTTTGAAGTTGGAAAATTTTCTAATTTTGGTTATTGTACTGTGCAACTAGGTCCGAAAATGAATCTATGTCATTCATGGACCAAACGATGTCTGATTGTCATGAAATTTTATGAAAATAAACTAGATATCTATAGTGACCTATTCCAACTAGAAGCACCTTAATCGGAGGTCCGTAGAGGGAGAATGAACATTCTAAAGTTCTGTATCAGTATCAGGGAAGCCATCCGACCTTTGTTAATGTTCCATCAGTTTTCGAGCTCCCAGGGCCACTGAAATGATCTAAAATTATTTTTTCCCTTTAGTTAACATCTGTATCTTTCTAAATTGATATATTTTTTCCAGATTGGATTTTTTTGGAATTAGTTACGAATTTTTGAAGTTCATGACAGCAAGTTGCATTAGTACCAGGGACAGCTGGACCTCTGTCTCTTTTTCGATGTCAAAATGGTCCAAACACTGAGCTTGTGGTTAGGCGTTATTTTTAGTGTGAAGATAACATCTAGATATTTCTAGAGAGCTATGGTTTGCTTGATTTTCATTTTTTCAGAATTAGTTATGATTTTCCAAAATTAGAGCCAAAAATCTGGCTTTTGGGCTCATTTGAGAAATTGCATTTTCTTGGTTTTTGGCTTCATATCAATGGTTTATGAGTTGTTTGATATTGTGTATGAGTTGTATAAATAGTGTTTGAGTAGAGAATGTGAGTGATGGGTTCACGAGACCCGCAGGACAAAATATGACTGGTTAAACCCTAACTTAAAGTAGTAAAATACTACGATTTTGGTTATTTTTATTGGAAATCATATGAAATCAAGCCTAGAGGGAGATTAGTTGGAGTTAAGTTATTATGGTGTTACAAATCACACACAACATGTTAATGACCAATAACACTAGAAGTGGTCCATCCACAACACTAACTCCCTAATAAGCATAACCTGGGTTCAATTCATTCAAGGTCTGATCACAACCTGGTACCTGATCAAAGTACATACATAGGTAGCAGCACCACCACAGCTCCACCATGGACTCACAAGGTCTAATCATAATAACAATTCAAATAGTCAAACAATCATTTAGCATTTTAAAATCATTTATGTGTAAATAATATTAGATTAACATGAACATATATATGGAATTAGAAAATTAACCTCAGTTACCTTAATGAAACCAATTACCCTTCCTCTAGCTACCATCATGATTTAAAGCATACTAAGCCTAACATAAGCATGATTATCATTATTTAACTATTATTAGTAAGAAAATTTTCTCTATCCACAAATTAACCTTAATAAGAAATCATTGAGAACTTTTTACCCAAACTTCCTAATGATCTATTGCACCAATTTATGGTCCATACATTAAAGCTCACCATGATTCACTCCCTACAACTCCATTTTCACACATGTACAAACCATGCAGCAAAAGTCAATCTAAAATGTGAGAATTTAGCACATGCACTACATAAGAGAAGAGGGAACACTTACCCATACATCCAAGAGGTCAAATGGACTGAGTTGAGCCTTAACTACCAAGAACACACCATGGGCCATCTTTAAAACTTGGATTTTCACACATGGAATCAGTCATATACCAAAGTCAACTTATAACATGAAATTTAAACAAGGCTGCACCACAAAATGAAAGCAAACACTTATCCTATGGTTCCATTAACTTCAAACTCCAAAAATCTTGCAAGGAATCACCCAAACACCAAATTTCAGATTTGAGAAGGAGATGAAAATGCCCAAAATCAGAAACTAATTAGACCAAAATGAAGAGGAGAATGAAAGGGACATGTTTTATATAGATTACCTTAGCCAAATCTTCCTCTAGAAGTGAGAAATGGTAAAAGAATACAGAAAAACCCTAGTCCCTCTTTTCAAGTGCGAAAATGGCTTCCTTATTCTGCAGAACATGAGTGTTTTAGCAGTCAAATAGGTGGGGAGAAGGCCTCTTAGGGTTTTAATGAAGATGGACTAGTCCAATGGGCCCATTATTTCAAGTGGGTTGGTGCTAGATGAGATGGGTTGCAGAAACTCTTGAGGTTGGGTAGAGCGTGCTGATTTAAGGCCTAAAAATCCATTTAAATTGTGGTGGAAATTTATTAGGCCACAAGTTAGAAGGTTTATGGTGGGTTTACGCTGCCTCAAGGGCCCAGATATTACCTATGGTCTAATTTATTTTTAGAATTGGGCCAAGGTTTATTGGTTTGGGTTGCATAATTTTTTTCTTTTTTTTGTTAGGGATGGAATGTGTGGATCCAATAGCGCAAGAACTAATTGGCCTTACTTCCCCAAGTTTGGGTTAAGGCTAAATGGGTTTTTGTCTCACTTAAATTCATTCATAAGTTTTAGGCTTCTAGAAAATTTAAGTTGGGCTTACAAGAAAGTTAGTATTGGGCTCTCCTACCAAGCTCATGGTATAATTGGGCTTCGATATTAGGCCTCAAACATAATTGAACTAATCATAAGGCCATGATTAAGTACAAATGTCTCTTAATTGGTTTTTCTAATTAATTCACATTAACTCCCTAATCACCATAATTAGTCTTAATTAATTTTGGGTTGTTACATTATTTTGTAAGGTATCCTAAGAAAACTATAGGATGCTACTTCTATAATCCTTTTAAAGGCAAAGTGTTTGTTATAGGAACTATAATTTTACTCGAAAGAGAATTCATTTTGAGAAGAAGTAGTGGGAGAAAAATAGAACTTGAATGGGTTTGAGAGATGCAATATAACATTGAACTTCTTGTAGAATCCAAGTAAGTTTCACAAGTTATTATGGAACAAGAACCTATTCAAGTGACATAAGGCCCGCATAGATTTGGTAAGATTCATCATGAGCTCGAGAGATATAGATTTCTTATGACTCAACATCACGATATAATGCTCACGGACCAAAATGAGCCCACAACATACCAGGAGGCTATTAAGGGTCTAGAATATGAGAAATGGCTTGAGGCCATGAGATCTAAGATGGAATCTATGTACACTAACCAAGTATGGACTTTGGTTGATTGAAGGGGTAAAACACATTGGGTGCAAGTGAGTTTTCAAGAAAAAAACTGACATGTATGGCAATGTACCCACCTATAAAGGGCAATTAGTAGCCAAAGATTATAGGTAGATTCATGGTATAGACAATGATGAGACCTATTCCCCAATTGTCATGCTTAAATTCATATGGATCTTGCTTGCTATTGTAGCATTCTATGATTATGAAATCTTGCAATGGAGGTGAAAATTGCTTTCTTAAATGGGAAGCTTTATAAGGATGTGTATATAATATAACCTGAAGGTTTTGTCACTCTAGAAAATGTTGGAAAGGTGTGTAAGTTGCAGTGATCCATTTATGGATTGAAATAAGCTTCTTGGAGCTAGAATCTTTGTTTTGATGATGTAATCAAAGAGTTTGGTTTCATAAAAAATAAAGATGAATCTTGTGTTTACAAAAAGGTTAGTGAGAGCACAATCATATTCTTAGTATTGTATATGGATGACATACTACTTATTGGTAAGATATCCTTGCATTGCAAGCCATAAAGACTTTGTTAGGGAATCAATTTTTGATGAAGGACTTAGGTGAAACAACATACATGCTAGGCATCAAGATCTATAGGGATAGATCAAGGGAATTGCTCAGCGTAAGTTAGAGTACATACAATGACAAAGTGTTGAAAAGGTTTAACGTGCAAGAATTTAAAAGAGGATTTCAACCTATGTCACATGGCATAAGTCTTTCTAAATCTCAGTGTCCTAAGACTTAAGAGGAGAAAGACTGCATAGATAAGATTCCTTATATCTCGGCAATTGGATCTATCATGTATGCCATGCTATGTACTTGTTTAGACCTCTCATATGCCTTGAGCATGATGAGTAGGTACTAGTCAAATCCAGGTGAGAGTAACTTGATTTCTGTTAAGAATATCCTTAAGTACTTAAGAAGGAATAAGGACTCATTCTTGGTATATGGAGGTGAAGAGGAATCGATAATGAAGGGTGACATAGATGCTAGTTTCCAATCTAATAAGGATGACTCTAAATTGCAATTAGGTCATGTGTTCTGCTTGAATAGAGCTGCTATAAGTAGGAAGAGTTCAAAGCAGCAGAAAGTAGAAAAAATCTACAACAGAGGCTTAGTATACTATTGCCTCAAAAGTTTCGAAAGAAGCTATTTGGATCAAAAATTTGTTACTAAACTTGGGGTTCTTCTTAGCATTTCCAACCTAGTGGATCTCTACTATGACAACAATGGGGTTATTGCATAGGTTAGGGAACCCAGATCTTACTAGTGATCCAATCATATACTAACAACTGATAACATCGCCGACCCATTGACAAAGCCTCTGGCATAGCAGAAGCATACTAGTCATACTAGGCCACTCAGTATTAGATGCATGAGTGATTGGCTTTAGTGCAAGTGAGAAATTGTGGCTGTATGCCCTAGGAGCCAATCATGAGATGACTTTGATAACATACATTATATCGCATATTTTTTTAAGGTAATACAATTATTATATTTTGGTTTTTATATCTTTGCAATGTAACTTAATATGATAATTGTCCCTATAATAATTGTTATTCTTCAATTGTCCTTAGTCAAGTATTATTGTGACATGGGATAGTAATAATACATTAAAACTATTATATATAGTGATTGATGACATTAAGTCATGGATATGTGATATTAAGTTAATACATAGGTACACTGTTAGAGAATAAGTGTACTGGACTGACCTGTTATGAAAATGCTACATGGATTATAGAGTGTGTTATTAGCAATTCTCATGTGACTATAGTGAAAAAAGTTTTTTTGACATATAGTCACTATGGTTCTCTACATGAGAAGTCAAATATTTTGACATCATCCTTTGTCGCCTTTGACTGGAATGACCAATAAGATAGTGATTGAGTATATTACAAATCATGTGAAGGGATGTAAGTGATATAGATGGGATTTTGTCTTTCCTATATAACAGGAGTGATATCTTTAGGCCCCTTGATTGAGTGAGACTAAGAAATGTATGGCCGTATTCAAATGAATCAATATATGATATTAATAATTTGTTTTGTTTAGTTTACTCATTGTCAAAAAATGTAGGTTGAATGTTGATGAGGATGACACATTTCATGCCTCAAGTTCATCCTAGATATCAATATAAAAGAGATTAAATTGCATGGTATTGATCACAAATTAGGTATGTTGAATCACATACATTCTGATCTTAAGATAAGATTCTTTTTTGGGTCACCACCAATGTAATAAGAACTTATAGGGTCACACACAAAGAATAAGGATGAAATTGAAATATTATAATATTATTGAGGTTTTAGTTGAATTAGAAATTCCAATAATAAGGCTTGATATAATATAATTGGATTATATTATAAAATAATATATTATTTAATATTGAAGAAATATTAAATAATATTATTGCATATTATATTATTAAATAACAATATAATTACGTGGCATTATTTAATATTAAAGTAATATTACATAATAATATAATGCAAGGTTATTTAATATTAAAGTAATATTATATTATGTTGGTCTTTTCTCTCCTTGCTCTCTATTAAGCTTAAGCTAGGGTTCTAGAAGTTTAAGTTGAACTAGGAATTAAAGTTTGAGTAGGATTAGAAAAGTGCCAAATCCTAAGTCTATAAATATAAAACCATAGAAAGCGGTATATAAGACATATGAGAAAGTATCTCTAAATCCTAATTCACTTAGGACTTCAAATACCCTAATCCTAGATAGTGAGAAATGTCTTTTAACAAAAATGTAAAGTGAGAGAGAGTTTCATTTATTCTGTGTGGGTACCATAAAGACGCAGATCACTAGATCTACACGTGTGATTTAATTGTAGCTTAAACAAAAGATAATTTTCTTATCTTATCTTGATTTATATTCCTGTGCATGATCCTGGGATGGGGTTTAATGATAAAAAATTTTAAAATTTTGCTGTGCCTATGATTATCACGAACCCTAACAATCTCATCATGCATTAGTGCCATTCATGTTCTTCTATATCATAGAGTGGTACCATTTAAATCACATCCTACGATAATTTGATTGTCATCGGCCAATCTATTAAGAGCTAGTCAAATTAGACTTCGTTCATAATCTATAGCTTCAAGGAAAAGCTTAGATTAATTGAGTATCCAAGTATAGCATTTTTATCTGGCAATTGTATGGATGACAATATATTATATCTTAGTTCTATATCACTGAGAAGCCTTTTGATTGTATGTCCAAGTACATATAATGGTACTAGCGACGTACTTATCGGTAGATCCAAAGATTAAGTGCTATTATTAGCTATGTGGTATATATTTTAACAATTCGTCACCTTTGTTATCCTCATTTTTTCAATATATTGTATATTGATATTTAACTTTTCATTTCTTTTTGGTTAGGCCAATTTGGCAGAGGGACTTTACAGGATGCATTTGTAGGACCATTTGCCTATAGATTTTCACGTTACCATAAGCTGCAACTTTAGTAATATGTTACTTGCTCTTGGTAAATAATGATTCTCACTTTTCCCTCAGTCTACTAAATAGGCATTAGATCTACCAATGCCTCAGATTCCAACAAGTTGTCCAAGAAAGAGATATCAAGGCTATTTGTCAACCTAATACCTTACTATCAAAAGAGATGGCTAGCAGCCACAGGGACTTGTGAAGTAGGACATTGGCATTGACATTCCCAGTTCATCTTTGTATATTATAATTCTAGTGCAGTAGGATATTGGTATTGTCGGTCCATCTTATCATATACAATCTAGCCAATTTTGGTGGATTTGATGGAGTAGATCCTTCTTCTTATATGCCGCCTTTGCCTAATTCTCATTTTGAAACTCCTTGGCAGATGTTTGGCACTATCAAATTATTTGCATAGCTTCTATTTGATACATCTGTATTCAATACTGCATAGTTAGTTACTCCTTTGAACTTGAAGGATCATCACAACGAGGGTTTATGATACCACATGAATCGATTTCCCTAATTCAATTCTAGTCCTTAGATTTAAATTCTTAACGCACAGTGCAGGAGTAACAAGAACCAAAATAATTGGGATAATAGCAACTGCAGTATGAAAAGAGAAGACTTTGTTGTGGGATTGGAAGTCATTTATTATAATTATTTATATATTTTTTATATTGATATAATGTTATATCAAATATTATATCATTTTTTCATTTATTTTTGTATTATTTTTTAATCTTACAGTTTTTCTCTTATATTTAATTAAATTTAACAAAATTTAAAAAATTAATGAAATTCAGATTGGTTAAATTTAAATTTCATTAAAAATAAAAAAATATTACATGAAGTTGGATTTCCATAAAAATATATGCCAAATTTGGATTGATACAATCCAAATTTGGCATTGCTATTGCCTGTCCCTAAATACTTTTTGTTTCATTGCTTTTGGATACTTGTTTTTGGGTGATTGCCAAATTCCATTGATACGTTTTGGTAAAGAAGCCTTTTATCTTGGTCTACATTGTAGCATTGTAGTGTTCATATATAACTTCGATCTGGCAATCTGGGTGCAACTTTTTATGGGTCCACATTAGCGTTCAATTTTGACATCTTCAAAGCTCGTAGTTAAGGTTGATTGTCGGCCTTGGTTGCGTTGGGTTAAATAGATATACGGATACATCTAATAAGAAATTGGTCAACTTACAGTTACAGGCCACAGAGTGGGCTTGTGTGCCAATTGATCCATAGTGATCGTTGTAATGTGGAGCTGGGCATAGTGGCATTGCTACTACCCTGAATCAACTGACAGATATATTTATTTGAAAAAGAAGGATTTTGTTACTAAGAGTTTGAACTTTAATAAGGTTAAGACTTTTCAAAGTAAAAAGAAAAAAGAAAATCAAGTGATTAAAAAAGTGTTATTGGTCCGCTCCTATATATATATATAGAGAGAGAGAGAGAGAGAGAGAGAGAGAGAGAGAGATGAAATAAGATAATAAGAAAAATATGTGTCAATTATCACTTCACCCTAAAAATTTGTCAAGAATGGAACAACTGGGTTGTGGAGATTTGGTTCGATATTTTGACCATCTTTATTGGATTTAAACAAAAGCAGCCTCCACCATTAGATGTGAGTTTCTTTAACAATGTCTTTTAGAAAAGCTTCAACCGGAAAAAAAAGAAGTCTTTTAGAAAAGATAAACACAAAACTTATTGCCTTCTTTAACCATTTAAAAAGCAGGTTTGTCGTCTTCCTTCAAAAGCTTTTGGCCTTTTCGAAGGATTTAAAATTCCAGTTCCAGAGACTTCACCAAAAGCAGAATGTGTGTTCTCCTCTCTACGTCTAAGGCATTTATATCGATAAAATGTCGTCGCCGTCTAACCCACCTATCTAGTCATCCATTGTTTCTTTACACGGGTGTCGTTTTGGACAGTACTTGTAGTTGCACAATATAAGCTCAAGAAAATATATTGATTCAAAAAAGAGAGGAGCAAATCAATAGGAAGACACCTTTTCTCTTTTGGTAAATAGATAGGCACTTTATGATTATCGCGAAAAATTAAGCAATGAATGAATGTAAGGTCAAATTATATCTCGCATGCATGTGCCTAAGTTCTTATTGTTTATTGGTTGACATTGGATCAATTTGATGAGCAAATGTGGTTTCCACTCATCTAATTCATTACTTAATCAAAGATTATGGAGCTGCTGAAGATAGTGCTCCTGGATAAATGGTTTGTCGTATAACACATCATTACTCATTGTTGTGTAAGATTTTTATTTTTTCGACAAATCTATAGCCGCCATCTACTTACTTATTTTGTAAAAGCTTATGAAAAAAACCCATTGTATATCTAAACAAGTCATTTAATACACACAATTGTTAGGCATAGAAATAAAAAATGAATAATTATATGAATGAAATGATAGTAAATAACTTTCATATTTTTACTTAAAAAAAAGAAGAAAACAGATATTGTTGAGTAAGATAACAATAACATAATAAATATTACACAAAATATTAATGTTTTCTTTCCAATTCCATCATACAATCAAACAAGCCAAGTCTACAAATTAATGCTTAGACTAAACAAATAAATACGGGGTAATTAATGCACTGATATATCTTGATCTTCGTCTTACATATGATGATAACTTGTTTCTTGTATATGACAGAGCAAGTGTTTGGACCTAAGACTTTTTTATAATTATTTATATTGCTCATCACTACGTCACACATAATGGCATACATACATATAATGGTATTTAAAATACTTAATTAAATTTGATGCTAATATTTGGTAAATTGTTATGTAATTACATATTTAGAATGCCATTTTCATACATCACATCCCACAAATAATGTTATGGTAGTATGTGATGATGTCCAAAATGTTCTGCTATATATGTTACATTCTGAGATGGGTGATATAAATTTTCTCCATAAGTTATAATTTGCTCTTATCCAAAAAAACATATTTAAGAATATAAATAGTAAATATCAGTGATTGATATTTGGAGATAAATATGAGTTTATTCAATATAGCAGCCAAAAAAAACAAAAACAGAGTATTTTATGTTCTTTGAAATGTTAGATATCTCCACATGTCATAATAATTAAATATAAATATATTATTAAGAGTAAATTACTCATCTCTTTCATAAAAGATAGTTTAGTTATAGGATTTTTTTTAATTATTAATATATATATATTGAAATTAAGTTCATCCACTTGTCACATAATATTATATGTTTTAATCTTTAAGAAACATGTCAATTTTTTATTGGACAGGTAGAACGAGAAGTGAAATGATGGAGAAATATCAGTTTGTCAAACTCAATACCACTAATATTTTTTAGAAGTTATTTAATCAATAAGAAATAGTAACTATTTTATTTTCCTAAAGTTTTATTTATAAGCAAATGAAATGTAAAACTTTTTTTTGGCCAATAAATGAAATGTAAAATTAATCTAATTAGAATACAAAAATATATTTCTTAATTTTAATAAAATAATTTGAAGTGATCATATCGCTCTAAACCCAAACACCATGTTAATAACAACAAATCTAGTTAATCATAAAATTTCCAAATATAATTAATTATAAAAAATAATGATCTCAATTAATAAAATAATTAACATCTCTATATATATTCTTATCCTGCATCACAAATTACGAGTGTAAAAGATTATTAATTGAATGTGTGAATTCTAATAACATCCCTAGCTAACGCCTCATTGGAGATTAGGGAATGAAGGGCGAAGGCGAAGAAAGAAAGTAAATAAACAATCCGAATTAATAATCTATACACATTCATTACACCTTATTTTTACTGATTGAATTCGATCAATATTTTAAATAAATTATTGGTTCATATACACAATAGTGAGTTATCTATAAATTATTTTTCTTTTCTTTTTTGAAAAATACCTAAATTATATAACCTTTGCATTTATTATAAAATTTAATTAAATTATACAGATTTTCTTTGAATATTACTGAAAGTATATCAAATTTTATTCTATTTCTAAAAGATACATGAACATTCCTTGAAATAAAAAAATTGCACTATATTTTAATCTAATATTAAACTTTTTTTGGGACTAAAATAGCCCTTATTAACCTAAATATATACTTTTTTGGGTTAAACTTAATAAAAATAAAATCTATTTCTTATTTTTATTTGTGCATATTTAAAAACAATTTAATTTTTTTATTTTTGTTTGTAAATATTTGGATATAAAAGATATTTGTATATTTAGATTAATGGAGAATATTTTAGTTAAAAAATTTAAAGTTGGACTACAATTTATAATTTTTAAATAAAAAATTTATGTGATTTCAACAAAACTCAATCAAGGTTTATAAAATCAATATATATATATATATATATATATAAAAGTTGGATTCAAAACAATTGAGATGTATATGATTTCAATAAAATTTAAAGAAAGTATATATAAGTTGGATTTAAAACAATTGAGATGTATATAATTTTTGTAATTAAAGAAAGTTTATATAATTATAATATATATATATATATATATATATATAAGCTAGATCCAAAAATACTATAGATAAATTTTTGTTGATGTGACATTTTTAAAATTTTTTTTGCTGATTTGTGTTTTCATTCTTCCTTTCTTCCTTTTTTGTTTTTTTTTTTAAATTTCCCCCCTTTTTTGTTTTGGCTCCAGTGCCCATGGAGGCCTCACCCTCTATCTATTCTAAAAATTTACATAAACTCTCCTAAAACTAAAATATCTCTAAGAATAATATTATTTTTTAATTAAAAATATAAGTTATAAAAAATATATTTTATAAAATTTTATTTCAATATTATTATTTTGTATTAAAATTATAGATTTAAGTTATTCCAAAATTTAAGAAATTAATTTTTTATATTGATTAAATATACATTTAATATTCATTATATTATATAAGTAATATATAAAGGCATTTTAATTATAAATAAATATAATTGTAATTTTTTTATAGGAATATGAAAAGTTATGTAGCACATTTTAATTTTAGATTAAAAGAGTATATTTTTTAAATAAAAAATAACTGTGTAATAATATATCTCTTAAGAAAAATAGAAAATAGGTTACATTAGTATTTTAGTCTCTTAACTTTATTTAATATTTCAAATCAGTCTTTTAATTTTGACGTATTTCAGAATAATCCCTTAATTTTATTTAACATTTCAAATTGATCTCTTAACTTTAAAATGTTTTAAAATGATCCTTTAACTTCATTTGATATTTTAAATTAGTTCTTTAATTTTGAAATATTTCAAATTAATCCATTAACTTTTAAAACTTCATTTTATTTAATGTTTCAAATTGGTCTTTTAATTTTAAAAGTTAAGAGACCAATTTAAAATATTTTAAAAAAACCTTTCAATTTGAAATACTTATTATAGTATAAAATGTTTAAAACAAGTAATTTGAAAATATAAAAATTTTTTTTACAGATAAAATCATTAAAAAGGTTGTGTAAAAATATTTTCTTAATTTAATGACGTGAACAAAAAAAATATTTATGATAAAATTTTAAAAATTGAAAAATAATTAAAAAATTTACTAAAATAAAATACTTTAAAAATTAATATTTATTTTTAATATGAAATATTTATAAAAATAGTATTAGTGATGGATTTTCATATTAAAATAAATATCATTCTTTAAAGTATTTTTTAATTTTTAAAATTTTATAATAAATATTTTTTTATTCAAGTGATTAAAGTAAAGGCTTTTCTTATAATAAGTGAACCTTTTAAGGGATCATTTTGAAACACTTCAAAGTTAAGAGATCAATTTGAAACGTTAATTGAAATTAGGGGATCATTTTGAAACACTTTACAATTAAGGGACTAATTTAAAACATTAAATAAAATTAAAGAACCAAAATACTAATTTAACCTAAAAAATAATTTGCCTTAACCTTTTTGGACAAGGGACAAATTCAAGTGGATGCGGCGGCTGGCCGGCAACTCGTGCACTACTAATTAAGTTGACCTACGTGTTTATCAATGCTTGTCATTTTATCCAAAACTCACCCTCGCCACTATAATATGTCTAACCTTTGACAAACTATATGTTATATCCAGCAAGTGTATATTATTTAATTATTTACTAAAAATAAATATATCAAGAATTGAATGACATAATATCCAAGTTTCAGCATCACGAGTTTAAACAAAGATTGGACTTTCAACTGATGGAAAAAAGTTTTGGAATAAAATTTGAGCCACAAACTTTTTTCCAGGATCGAAACTCGTGATATGTTATTTTTAAACTTTTATTCGACCAATCACTTCAACTAGTGGCCATAATAAATCTTTGAGGACATACACAAAGCCTGGTCACATAAGACAGGTGCTATGAATGATGCAAATGTTAAATAATAGCCTATAATGGTGGTATCTGAATGTGGAATCCATGATCTGTGTAAACGTGGTTTACTCTCATACAACAATGCATCCGTGCCCTCTCTTCGGTGGTTATTATATTTATCACAGAAGAACAGTAATGGGCTAAGAGTGAGAAATTTAGGGGTAAGGATCTTTAAAGTCGTTTATTTAAAAATTCTTATAAAATTTGAAGAAAAGGTGATATAAAGAATTATAGAGTATATCAACTCTTTTTTTTTCACTCTTTCTTTCATCTTCTCTTTCATCAAATTTTATAGAAACTCTACAATAAAAAATTTTAGAGAATCAGACTTTAGAGAAGGAAGGGAAATAAAACCTCATACATACAATTTTCATTATTCTTATAATTATTATAAGTTTCTGTATTTAAATTCATCTGACTACATTTGAGATATTTTAGGTGAATCCTGCGCGCGCATTTGACTAGTTTTGTGTGGTAATTTTTTATTAGTAAGAATTTAATCATTGGGCAACATCAGAGTCACCCTTTATTTAATACACGGATGTGAAGTAACCGAAAGTATCTAAATGAAACTCCTCTCTATTGAAATGATATGCATTTAAAAATCCCGAAATTAAATAACTAGGTTCAGTAAGCAACTCTTCAAGTTTAATTATTATATTTGAAAAAAAAACCATGTACGAAACAGTTTTATGTAACTTACTCAATTTCAAATGAAAAGTAACTTTTTCCTTGACTATTGTTCAAAGTTCTATTTTTTGCTCAAAATTTATGTTTATTTATCCATCTAATTCAAGTTTTCATCTTTATAACTTTTAAGTCGTGGTTAAGAGTAGATTCAATTCAGATCTCAAGTTTAATGCAAATTTTGAAAGATAAACAAAAGCTATTGCGTCATTGATTGTATAACACAATCAACAACAGAAATCGTTTTGCGTCACTAAATTTAGTGGGTCAAAAAATGATCAAGGATTGAGAGCAATATTCCAGTGCATTTACTTCAACCTTACAAGATTGTCAAATGACATTTACTTAGATGATGCAAGACACCATATTATCCTTTGATACTAATTTAAGATGTCTTTACATAATTATCTGACATCATTTTAAAATAAGGTGACAGATCACGAACCATGAATGAAATTTTATCGAAACATTCAATGCTTATAGATGATGAATGGGTCAGGCATTGCCTTAATTCCTTCTCTCATTCCCTAACTAACCATATTAACTTATCTACCCTAAACGTAGTAGGACGAAGCATATTAATGTCAAGGGCGGATCAAAATTGCCACACCTACTATATTTTATTTTGGTAAAAATACATTTGTGGACTTTCAATTTTATTTGAAGCTTCATTTTCATCTTTTAAATTATTTAGTTTTAATTTAGTTTTTTAATTTAATCTTAAGTTTCACTTTCATCTCTTAACTTTACTTTAAAATTTATTTTTGTGCCTTAATTTTATTTAATCCTTTAAATTTACCTCATGTTTTACTTTGTCCTCTAAGTGGTTATTAATTTTCAAAAACTACTCAAATATTTTTTTTCCTTTAACCTTGTTAAATTAAAACTCTAAATAGAAAAGTCATGTGTGGCTTGTTAGAAAAATAATGAAGGCATTACTTAGATTAAAGTAAATTGGACAAAAATGAAATTAAGGGACAAAAGGGAAATCTAGGATAAGTTTAAGGGAGCAATTTAGAACCAAATGCAAATTAAAGGACAAAAGTGCAACTTAAAATAAAGTTAAGAGACTTGATTGAAATCAAATAAAGTTAAGGAACAAAAGTAGAACCTAAGGTATTTTAAAAGGATTAAATTGAAACTAAATAAAATTAAATGATAAAAGTAAAATTTAAAATAAAATTAAAGGACAAAAAGTACATTTTGGCCTTTTATTTTTAGGAAAAATTTATTCACCTCTTTCTCAAAAGTGGCTCTAATTATATAGTTATACTCTCCATTTTAAAAGATTACACTCTCCTTCCCTAACTTAAGAAGATGTAATACACTTATTTTCTTCGCATCAAAAAGAAAAAAATTACAATTACATTTATTTTGATCAAAATATCCTTATATCTATTACTTGTATAATATAACAATTGTTAAATATATACTTGATCAATATAATTTTTTTTCAAAATTAGTAAATTGTAAAATTATTTGATTAAAAATAATTATTAAAAATAAATAAAATATTTAAAAAATAATTTTTATTGCTAACCAATTTAAAAATAATAATTTAAAATTTTACTAATAACAACTGTATTCAATATATATTAATAAACATAAGAATGGTCATAAATTTAATAAAAATTTGAAAACAAATTAAATTTATAGTTTTTGAAAAAATAAATAACATTAAAATATAAATTTGAAAAATATATTTTTTAATTAGTTACTTTTCCAAAAAAAATCAATTTTAGCACACAAATGCAAAGGAGGATCAAAAGATAACAATCAACATTCACAATGAGTAATGAAGATGAATCACCATAAATTTATATTTTATATTCTAAATAAAATAATAAAAGAATTATCATAACTTAAGCACTGTTAATCCAACCAAGCTTTTAGTGCAATGGGACTACAAAAAGAAAACTCGATTTTAGTGGCAAGTTTTTGGTGGTTTTAGTGATAGCTTTAACTATCGCTAAGGCTTTTAACAAGCATTGTAAAATTCATTCGTGAATTATCTATAGTTTTCTTCAACCATTGATGAAATCATTATTAGATTGTCAATGGTTTTTTTCAACCATTGGTGAAACCATTATTAGACCAACAATGATTTAAAAAAACTATTGTTAGACGATTGTGGTCTAATGAGAGCTCAGTTAATCGTTGTTAAATTGTCGTCTAACGATAGTTTTGAAAACCATTGTTAAACCATAGTTTGACGATGGCAACTATAATCATCATTCAAAATTTGTGGCTTTTTTTGTGATGATTTTGACTATTGATAGAATTTTTTAAAAATCTTTATTATATGTTTCTATAATCCATCTCTTTTTTATATGGTAACAGTGTATCAAATATTAACTTAGGAAAACATTTATGCTGTTTTCCCATGTAACTATTAATTTAGGAAAATAGTGTACAAATTTTTATTATATGTTTCTATAAGCAAAGACAAACGTGAACTATTATTGCAAATGCAGTGAGTACTGCTATGAGGACAAACAGTTTAAAAAATTAAAAAGATTGAATATATTTTTGAAGCAATTCAAAGATCAATGCTTTGATTCTTTTATTTTTCATGTTTGAATAGATTTACAATATGTAGAGAGCGGTAAATAGCTTTGCATCTAATTATCACTTAAAAATTGGAAATCAAAATGATGACCTAATTAGCAAAATAAGGAAACAAATAAAGGTATTAAAGTCTTAAAATAAGAGAACAAATAAAGGCATTAAAACTTGAGAATAATCACATGTTAAATGTGATTTCCAATACTCCCTTTCCATCTGGGAGCAAATAGAGCCAGCATTGCCAATCTTCTTTCTTTTCCAGCTTGAGAGAGAGTATTGAAATTTGACTATAATCTCTTCATTTATTACTTAAAATGCAAATATGATATTTTCATTTATAACTTAATTAAGCACGTGTTTTATGTGAAGCATGTGGCTTATTTGAAAAAAAGTTAAATCTATACTTTCTTTTCTTGGCTAGCCTTTATTTTTACCATTTATGCTTACTTAATTGATGGCACCTGTAACAACCTTAGTTCTTAGTTACTATGATTAGGTTTAATTATATGATTAACTATTGTAAATCAAGGTCTAAGATCATTACAATTAATTAAAATAAGAAAAAGTGAAAAAAATTGAACTTTGATATTATTAGGGTTATTAGTTAAGCAACTACAACTAATTGAATCCATACGTGGTCATAATTATTAGTTAAGACCTTTGGTTCATCCCATTATTGATTTCAACTCACCAAAAATCTCTTATAAATATTCCCAAGTCATTACATAACCTTAACATATTGAAATTCAAGGTTTCTAAGTCAAAAATAAGAGTTTGGGAACCTTTGCCATGACTTGGATCTTCCTTGTCATGACTAAGTTAGTTACTGGAACTTAAAAATCAAGTTTGGGGACTCCCTTTGTGACTTGGTACATCCACGCTACAGCATAAGTGACTACTGGAGCTCAAAATTGAAATTTCGTACCTTGTGCCATGGCTTGGGTTTTTCATGCCATGACGGAGTGCTCTTGGGGACCTACTATTCACATTTTCACAAATTTCGCTGTGGCTAGCTTTGTTGGTGCCTCGGTGAGTTGGGTGTCTCGTCATAGTGAGTTGAGTGTCTTGCCGTAGCGAACCTAAGTGGCATTGTGGTGAAAGAGCCTCTTGGAACTCTCCTAACTTACCTCCTGACTCTTGCCACTGCGAGCTTTCCTTACACCGCAATAAGATTGCTCTTTGTTACCCCTTGGAGCTGATTTCTCACCTTGCACCACAGCTTAAATCACCTTGGTTGCAGCGCTCCTAGCATTTGTTACCCCAAACTTCAACTTTGGTCGCGGCTCAAGTCCTTTTAAGCCTCGACTTCGCTCCTTTTGATGCTATTTTCTCATTTTCATGCTTTCTAACCCTTTGCCACTTATTCTAGATGATTTATAAGGCTTCCATGACTAACATGCATGGTTTTCTAGACCTCCCAACTCCCTAATATCATGGATTCACTAATCTTCATTATCAAGGGGTCTAGGATTAAATTAGAGCAATTAAATTTAATTTCATATTAGTCAATTCCAATTCCATGATAGCAAAATGGTTCAACCATAAATGTCTATAGGGCCAAAGCTTAATGGACATAAAAGATCAAGTCATTCATCAATTATTAGTCAATTACAATCACAATATTGAATTCCATGATAAAGGTATTATATGGACAATCCCTACACTTGATAATTCATGATGCAATGTGGCAATTACACAAAACTAGTATTCTTATTATACAAACCCAACCTTACAAGGTCTCCAAACCTATGGATACCAAACCATACAATAGGCTTTGATTAATTTCTCTTTACCACTAGGAGGTCTGATCCTTAAAAATATTAGCCCATGAAATAAGGTGAGATATACAATCTCAGTAACAAAAGGCAAATTCCATATACATGTGCAAATTAATCAATATAATGCATTTTAACATCATCAAAAATCAAAATCATCAATTCAATTAGCAAATGAACTAGTTGAGTTGCAAGTGACTATTGTCCCATACTAGCAATCACATTAAATAAGTTAAAAGCCAATAACACCAGGAGAGGCTTGTCCATGGCACCAACTCCTCAATGAGTACAACTTGGGCTCAGTGTATTTAGGGGTCTGATCATAACCTGGTGCTTAATTAAAGCATGATGCACGGGTAGCAACCACACCACAGCTCTACCATGGACTTACAAGGTCCAATCATAATAAGAATTAAGTAGCTAACTAATTATTTAGCATTTTAAAATCATACATATATAGTAATATCAGATTAAAATGAGTATATAAATAGAATTAGAAAATTAACCCCAGTTACTTCAATGAAGCCATTTACTCTTCTTCTAGCTACCATTCAAATCCAAATGCATATCAAGCTTATGACAAGTATAATTATTATCATTTCTAGCAACAAATCAGATACCCAAAGTGTAATGTCTTGTATTTTGTAAAAAAACTGAAATGAATCGATTATAAAAGCAAGTCTTGCGAGATGAATGATCTAAGGTCGAATAAAATTAGGATAAAATTTTAAATAATGAAAAATGAGGATTTGAGCATTGAGTTGCCTAAAAATCGAAGCTAGAGTGATTTAATAAAATTGCTTAAGGTATAGTGGCATTTTCAAAAATTTGTGCAACTTTTGGAAAACTCACAAGAGAGCTTTTTAAATTGAAAAAAAATGAGTTGCCTAGGGTTCTCAGAGGTCCTAAAAACTCTATGAACCATTGGACTAGTTCAAACCCCCTCCAACATGCGTTTTTGAATATTAGTTGACCTAAACTTTGACATCTTCATTCGGGAAGGTTTTAAATCCAAATTGAGTGATTCCAAAGCTATTTTATAAATTAGAGGACCTAAATTTTATGATAAAAAAGATGTTTCACAAAAAGGAGTTAAAATAAACCTTATATAAATTAGCCAAGAAAGCGGGACATAAGCAAAATTTTAAGCAAACAATTTTAATCTTCTTTCTTTATAAGAGGCGTCCTCTTCAGCTCCCTCTCTTAACTAATTTTGTTTGCCCAAAATAGAGGAGAGAGACTAGGAAGAAGAGCACATAAGGAGAAACTTCAAGAGAGAAGAAAAACAAGGCAAAAGGTATCAAAATTCAAATCTCTTCTTGGTCCTTCCTTTACAAATCCTCTTCTCCTCTTTCCCACCTTCCTTTCTATGGTTTTGTTTGCTAATGTGGGTCTATTTTGGGTGGGATTTAGAGGGAGGAAGTTAGACTTTGAAAGAGGAGGCTAAATCAAAGAAAGAAGCTCTTGAAGAAGCAAGGAAATCAAGGTAAATATCCATGCATCTTTGCTTCATTTTCCTTGCTTCTTGTGTGTGATGGTTTGACCAAATGGAGAGTAATTGGGAGGGAGTGAATTTTGACCGAACAAGCAAGAAACATAATTTTTAGGCTATGGGAATCTAGGAAATGCAAAGAAACTTAAAGAAAAACCATTGAAATTCAAGATAGAAAAGCTAGGGATTCATGAATGTGTTGTAAAATCTGGTTTGATTCAAGAATATCCTAGCATATATGAGTGTTTATTTGAGTTTCTAAGATCCCTAGAAAGCCTCTCAAGTGCCTCTTCTATCAAGAAAAAAAAAATGAAAATTCCATGGGCTCAAATTGCTCCCTATGGTTTGACCAAGACAAGAGCAAGGGGTTAGGGAGTGTTTTAATTTTTTCTAAGCTGGTTTGGGACTATATATGATGGAAGAAGATGAGAGGAAGCCTTGGGAAAAATGTAGAAGCCATAGATTGAGAGTAAGGAGCAACTTGTATCTAAACTCTTGGAAATGAGTGTGTGATAGCTTTAAGGATTTCAAATGGAGTTAAAAGTCCTAGATATAAGATGAGAATGAAGCTAAGAGATTGAATTGTGGTAGATATTTCATTAGGCCTTTTATGGAATTAATATGTAACAATTGGACCAAGTGTACTTCTTTAGTGTATGTTTGATGCTAAGGTTTGTTTCAAGAATATAATTGGATCCTATTTGTTGTCTCTAGGCCAAAGAAATCAAGCTCCATCTATTTGTGAGTGTGTGACCGAAAATGGAGGAGAATAACTAAGGGAATATTTGTGTTTCATTCCAAAGGTAGCTTTCCACTCCTTTTTGTATGCATTCTTAGTTATATGTTTGTCATTGGATGCTTGTATGTGCATTTGTATCATGAGAAATTCCATTTGATGTTCCCTCGAAATGGATGAAGTGAAGCTAAAAGTCTCAAGGATGAGTGATGCTAAGTCAAAAGCTCCTAGACCAAGGGTGAGGCTAATCCAAAAGTCCCAAAAATGGGGTAAGGTTATACCAAAAGTCCTTAGAGTTTGTTCTAAACCTTGACATGTTTTTATGGCATGGAAATTTGAGATTGAATGACTTTTGTTTATGTTAGATACATGCTTGTGATCCTTAACATGTTGGTATGCCTTGATTACTTACTTGAATGAGTATTTGAGTTATTGATATTCTTTAAATCTTACCCCTTTCCCTCTCTCATCTCACTATATTTAGGTGGAGCCCAAGGAGACCAAAGTGGAAGCCAAGGAGCATGATTGGCCATGTTTTGACTTTAATGTAGTTTTTGATGCAATGTATTGCCAAAATTTGTATGTACATATTATTTTTGAGATGTAGATGCTTGAAAAAATGTAAATGTATACGAATGTATGGTACATATCAAATTTGGAACCAAATCAATGAGAATGCATGATTTGACCACTTGGTGGACCATTCTTGATTGTGTAATTAACCATGTGGGGTAGTGAGTTTGAAATGTATGAGATTTTAAACCACTTGAGAAGCTTATACATGATGTGTTTATGCTCTAAAATGTGCTCAAGTTGTGGTAGAGAGGTTAGAAAGCTATTTGGAACCAAATTGACCCATATATGGTACCAAAAGTGCCATATTCTTGAGCTATATCAAGATATAACCAAATGAGCTTATCTTTGTATGAAATTTGGCATACATATAGGCCTTACTTAGAGCTTTCCATATATTTAAATATCATCTAATTTGGATCTCTAGAGAATTTATTATGATTTTTCAAAATTGGTAAAATTTGGTAGTTTTGACAAAGGTACTGTGCAATTGGTCAGTTTCTTTGCCTATATCATCCATAGGCCAAATGGTATCCAATGGCTATGAAATTTTATAAACATAAAGTAGAATTGATAAGCTTTCTATGGCCATTGAGATCACCCCAATTGGAGGTGTGTAGAGGGAGAACCAAAATTTTGAAGTTCTAGATCAGTATTAGGGACTTAGTAAGACTTTTGTTACTGTTTCATCAATTTTCATGGATAATTGCTTCTATTTTGGTCTAGAATTATTTTTAACCTCTAGTTAACATAATTAGTTTTCGAAAAAGCTATCATATGCTTGATTTTTATTTTTTCAAAATTAGTTATGATTTTCCAAAATTTGTATCAAAAACCTATATTAGTAACCCAAGGCTAGCTTTGTTGTTTTCTGATGTGTGGCTCCTAAACCAAAATGTATGGAGTTTTTTGCAATGGTTATAACTTGTCTAGATGGAATATGAGTAGGGGATAATAGTAGGGAGTCCATGGGGTCCACGAAGTGAAATTTGAATTTTTAAAGTACTACGTAATGCAAGAAAATACCAATATTTTTATTCCTTTTCTTGGAAATTATATGGCATCAAGCATGAATACTAGTCTCATGAGGCTAATAACTTATGGTATTACACAAAGAGTTGAACTACCACTGATTACCTAGAGGTTATTTACCTAACCCTTAATGGATTCCAATTTTAGGTTCTAGCTTCTCCACAACAGAAACCACCATAGTTTACTTTAATTTCTGAGTAATTTCGCATAAAACCAAAGCATATATCATAAGTCAACTATAGGGGTCTCAAAATAATAGAAAATGCATCAAAATGGGAAGAGGATACTAACCTAACAACTCCCATAGCCTTAACCTCCGAAAATCCATCATGGAAACTTTAAACAAGTTTTAGTTTTGGGTGAAAGATAAAAATGCTCCAAATGAGAAACCAATCAGTTCAAATTGAAGAGGAAGAAGAGAAGGTTAAGTTCCATGAAAGTTACTATAGTTGAATCTTGCTCTAGGTGGGAGAAATGGAGCCAAAATAGTGATGGAAACCCTAGCCTCTCCTTAAGATGCGAAAATAAGTTTTCACTTCTGCAGAACCAAGTGTTTTGCTCTCACAAATGGGTGTGGTTACTGAACCTTTAAGGTTATTAGTGAGAAATGGGCCATCCCATTAGCCCAAGGTCTAATTGGGCTTATTTTTGGTTGTTGGGCAATTGTTTGGTGAAATGGGCTATAGAAACCCTTAGGGTTGGGAAGAAATGTGCTGACCGAAAGGCCTAAAAATCCATTTGGGTTCTAGTGCAAGCTTATTAGGCCTCAAATATAAAAAAAGTTTTTTAAGGTTTTGGGTTGACTTAAAGGTCCATTCAAATTAGGTCTATTTAATAGTGTAATTGGGCCTCTAGGAAGGATTGGACCTTCTTATAATTAGGAATGGACTTTTACATTGGGCTTCAAACATAACTAAAGGGATCATATGTGTAACACCATACTTTCTAGCTCATTTCATACTATATCTATGCTTTCCATTATACATTTAAGGGAAGGATCATGGAAATAGCATATAAATAATGAATATTTTTGCATTGTGTCGTGTATGAAAATTTCATTTAGTGTCACATGAACCATGTGAGCTCATACAATACATTCTCATTTAATTACATGAAAAAACTCATTTGCATCTCCAAAAGTGGCCTACATCTCAAGGAACTCGAAGGAATACATGAAATATACATATAGAATTTTGGTAAGATTTGTTTCCATTTCTGTCACAACTTGGAAAAATCATAACTAATTCTAAAAAAATTGAAATCATGTATTCTTAGTCAATTTGTAAAGCGTAACATGTCTACTTCATGATAAAAATATGAATAGATCATAACATCCATCACAAAAGACGTTTGACATTCGAAAGTGTCCATAGGTCAAGCTGTTCACTGGAGCTGTCATAGAATTCTGCAAAAAACTTCAAAAATATCCAATTAATTCTAAAAAAATCCAATCTATGTAAATGATAACAATATAGAAAGCTATGAATTTTATATAGAGGGAGAAAATAACTATAGACCAGTTCAGGTACTCATAGACCTTGAAATCTAATCAAACAGTGACTGAAGTCGGGTGAAATTCTTAGTACTAGACAAAATCTTGAAAAATTTATATCTCCCTCTCTAGACATCCAAATGAGGTGCTTCTAGTTGACACAAGTCATTGGGAATATCTAGTTTCTTGGAATAAAATTTTGTGGCAATTGGATATCATTTGAGCCCTATGTGATAGAATTCATTTGCGGACCACGTGAACAATTTATCAGACCAAAACTAGAAAAATTGCTAACTTTGAAAATTCATCAAATATTCTGTGGACCTCTAAAAATTCCATACTTTAGTTTTCCAAAAAGCTCTTAATGAACCCTAATTGCATGTCAAATCTTAGATCAAGAAGAGTTTATTTGCATGAAAAGAGATATAGGATTCTAAATTAGTCAATTTTGGCTCCATATGAGATACCAAAGTAACCAAATGGTCTTTCATGGGGTTTGGCACCTCTTGGGCAAGTTTAAAAGCATAATTACTGCCCAAATGGTTCCAAACTCCATGCATCTCATTTTGGCCATCTCACTTACACTTATGCATAATTTCACAATGCCACCTATGAAGCTCATTTGCCAAAACATGCTCAAATCACATTATAAGGGTGACATAACATGTTTTCTCATTCATACATAACATACTATCCTAATTACATGTATTCATGACATCATAATACATATACATCCATTTGTTACATCAATTACCTTTTTCATGGCTTCAAAGTAACAAAATTCAAGCACTTTGTTAAACTCTTTCCTTCAAGGTAGTTGGCTCCCATTGCCTTGTTCCTTTTGTCCACCTAGCAAGTTAGATCATTGAAGAGGAGGGAATGTGATTTAAAGAATCCCAATAGCTCATTTCCTATTCAATCATACATAATAAATATAAATAAGTCTCATGAATGCATGTATGGTCATGTTGACATGTGCAAACATTCAAGAAACATTCTTAGCAATTGGAAAGGTCACATAGCATACAAAGGCTTGCCAAGGAAGTGGATTGGCCTCACCCATTTTCTTGTAGATTTTGGACTTGCCTCACCTATTCTTTAAGGAAATTTTGGACTCAACCATGCTTTTGAGGGTCCATCTTGCTATTGGAAGACTCTTTGCTTTGTCTCAACCAATCTTAAGGGTTCTTGACTCATTCTCACCATGGCTAAGGGTTCTTGGCCTCACCACACTCAAGCAAACCCAAGCACACATCAAAAACATCATATAAGAACATATTGTAACATCATGGCACCATGGACTCAAAGTCATGTTAAAACACTTTTCATGGCTTGAGGATACACATACACACATTCTAAGACAAGTAAAGCAAACAATCATGCATGAGAGAAGGATGAGTGAGCTACCTTGGAGGCAATTACAAACTTTTTCTCTTGAATCTCCCTCCCTTGCTTTGGCCACACACATACAAAAGTGTGGGGAAGATTTCTCTTGGCCTAGAAACAATTTGTGGAAGCCAATTAAGTTTATGAACTCAATTCTAGGGCCCTTGCTTAGACACTAACTTGGCCTATAACCCCATTATGGTTTCATAATTGCATCTAATGAAGCAACACCCCTCAAATTAATTTTAGGCTCCAATCTTTCTTTTCAAATATGATTCTTGACTCTTTTTAAGCCTCTTGGAGTCATCACACAACCAAAATCAAGAGCCTAGCTTCATGTTGCTTCTTTAAGTCTTAATATGGAACATAAGGCACCAACTCACTTTCCATGGGTTCTAAATTTTTTCCAAGGCCTCCCCTCATTTTCATTCATCATATATGACTCAAGAATGGACTTGGAACAATTTAAAACTATCCTTAGGTGCTCCAACACCCTTAGGTCGAGACTATGCATGGTTTCGGGCTTTTTGGAGTTTTCTTTATTTTCTCAAGGGGAGAAGCATATGGGGAGACTTTTAGGGATCTTAGGAGTTCATTTAAACTCTTATTTAGGCCTAAGAATTATCATACAAAATCAGATTTTGGAAGGTGCACTTGAAACTCTAGAAATTGCATCTTGCATTCTAATGATTTTTTGTTAATTCTCTTTGCATATTCTTAATCTCCACACTCTTTTTCTTAAGAATCACCCTTGGTTTAGCTTAAAAACCAAGCCTTCCTATGGCTTCTCATGTGGGGCGAAATAGGTGAAAAGGGAAGGAAGAGGTATCAACCATGGGAGAAGAAGTTGCCTTATTTTCTTGCTTTTTCTCACTTGAATCTTGCTTCCTCCAAGCTCCTCTCTTCAAATACAAAATTTTTCTAAGTTTCTCCCTTAAAATATATTTGTAAACTTCATTTTAATCAAATGAAATAAAGGAGAATGAAGGAGAGGAGGTTTGGATGGAAGAAAGCATGAAAAACTACCAAGAAACCATACCTTAAAGCTTGAATTTCTTCTCCTCTTCTTCTTCCCTTGGTGTGCCACTCTCCTAGGGTTTTTCTTTTGATTTTGGGCAGAACAATCTAAAGCTAAATGAGGGAGAGTGTGAGGCACCACTTATTTATAGGTAGGAAGAAATGGCTTTTTCAAAAATTTCCATTTTGCCCATCATTTTTGGCATTTTTGTTTCTCATTTGTTTTAGTATTTTTTGAAAGTCATATTTTCCATTATGAAATTTAAGTTCCCAATTTAATAAAATGCCTTTGGAATCACTCAAATCGGAGCTAAAATTTCCCCAAACGAATCTGTCAAAGTTCGTGTACACCGATGTTAGGAAACATCCATTGGAGGGGATTTAACTGTCCTGGGACTTTCTATGATTTTCAGGGCCTCTGAGAACCCCAAAGATTTCAAAACTTTCATTTAAAAAACCCTCCTGTGTAAATTCTAAAATTTGCTCAAAATTACAAAAATGCCATTATGTTTTGTAGGTTTTCTGTCAAAAATTTATTTCTTCATTCTAGTTCCATATTTCCTTCCGTCTGAGGCTAGGATTCTCATTTTTAGGAGTCTAGAATGTTACTCAAATTTTTTGAGACCTTAATTAATTTATTTCGGAGGACTTGTTTTAAAAACTCACATGTTTTCGTCGTTTAACGAAAATCAGACATTACAATATGGCCTAAATTAAATATCCATCTCCTTTTTTGCTTAATCAACTTTATTAATTACCTAGATTAATTCCCTAATTCATCATAATTATCCTTAGTTATTTTTGGGGTGTTATAGATCCACTAGTAGACTTGTTGCTTAGGATCTCTTATATGTATAAGTAACTTCCTCCATTCTAAAGAATTAAGAAATTAGAACATCATTTTTTTGATTTTCTATGGTATCAAAGCTTATAAGGCTAGAATGACAAAATATGTTAATAGTTAGTATGAGAAAACTATACGTTGATGGTTAGTGTAAAAAACCATATATTGGTAGTTAGTGTAGAAAAGCATACATTGTTAGCTAGCAAAAAACTGAGATCTCTGCCTTACAAAAAGGTTAAGGTGAGGATAACTGAAACCAAGACTCTCACTACAAAGTGGGGTGAGGAAGAAAAAAAAAAGTCATGGAGACTTCGTAATGAGGGGTAATGAACAATAAGACAAAAGGCCAAAAATTGAAATAAAAAAATGACAGAAGAAAATTTTTAGACAACATCCAAATGGCAATAAAGAAGAAGATTAATAATGCTAGCTCTAAGTTGTTCCTAACATGAGGGGGAGTGCTAGAAATCATATTTAGCATGTGATTATTCTTAGGATTTAATACCTTTACTTGTTTCCTTATTTTGAGACTTTAATGCCTTTATTTGTTTCCTTATTTTCTTAGTTAGGTTAACATTTTATTTCCTATTTTATGTAATTGTAATAAAACTTTAATTAGGTTTTGTATTATGCTTTATTTTTATGTTTTTCCTTTCTTAAAGGGTATGAAGCTATTTGCTCCTCTTTATACATTATAACAAGACTTGAAAACAAGAAAATTGGAGCATTGATGTCTAAATTCCTTCAATTTCCTGTATTGATTATTGTACATATTGATTATGATAGTAGATGCATGTGTGATAAATTGGGGTTATATGTTTATTGCACTTAGGTGTTCATTATTGTACATATAGTTCTTAGGTTTATTTGTTTTGAAATACTTTACATTGAATGTTATATGTATTTTAATTTTAATTTGTTGTATTATTTTAATTAATAGAGGTTTGAATGATTTGTTTACGATAATTTTTTAAGCATTATAAAATAATTCTAAATTGAAGATTTAAAAGAAAAACACTTTAGGGTGACAACTTTTGTCAACATCAAATATATATAGATTTTCAGTGGCAATCTTTTTCAAGCACCAAATGAATATCTTTTAGTTGTGACCTTTTACCACTTTTGGTGGCAACATATTGGCCACTGAAAGTGGCTTTTTTGGTTACCATTGAAACTTTTAACAATTGAGGTATCATCCATTGCTTAGCACAACCCAAAAATTACTACCAAAGGTTTATGGTGGTTTAGAACTTTCAATTGTTTTTGTAGTTCATAAAAATATTTGATTAAATGAAAGAAAGGATTTAGGTATAAGAATACACAAAGCATGTAAGGAGTATAATATAAAAACATTTAGGGTTAGGGAAAAGAGGCTACACCTTTTTCAATTGTGAAGGTATGTGACTACAAAGGGAGATAAGGCAAATATGAAATGGAGAGAGGCTAGAAAATATTTTTATAGTGTACTTCTAAAAAATAACCAACAACTACAAATGGAAGCTATGGGTGGAAAACCTTAAGGCTTTAGTCCCAATTGCTAATAGTAGAGCTTGACTATAGAACTTGAAATGCTTTCAAGTTGGTGTATGCGTGTTTGTGATAAGAGAGAAGAGAAATAAAAAAAAGAAACATGTTGGTCTAACTATGGTGGTTTACACTTTGTAGTGACAAAATTGGAGATTTTTAAAGAATTTAAAGGCAGTTGTGGTAATTGCAACAAAATTCACTTCCAAACAATAAATATTTTGCAGTGGTTGCATTGTAATGGTGGCAAAATAGTTGCAAAAAACATCTTTCGTGACATTTAGGGCAATCGTTGCAATTTTCCAAACTATTGCCATTTTGCAATGGTTGTAATAGAATTGCTCCAATTTTATAGCATTCTAAGACAACCGTTGCAAATTTGTCGCAGTTGTTAGAAATCGTTGCAAAATGACAGCAGTTTTCCATCAATCATAGCAATGTTTGTGGTGATATTTCATAGTTCTCTAGGAAAAAAATTTAAAACTGACTTTTGACGTTACAGTGGTTTCAACTATAGTAATTTTGCTACAATTGTTGTAGTAGTGGTTGCAACTGCCATTAAATCCATTAGGAGAACCCCTCAATGTCAGAAGCTTAAATATGTAGAAATTGAACCTTATATGACACTATGTTGCCATTGTGGTAGATTGCTATTCCACCATTGCTGGAGTCTAGATCTGCTACCGTCGCGCTGCCTTTGTTAGTTCTTGCCGTCTGCCTTGTGTTCATAGAGTTTGTTGGCGATTCTTTCATAGATTTTCAACTTTTTTCCATTTTCAGCCCATTTTAGGTAAATTTTTAAAGATTTTTGCATTTTTTTTTGTTTTTTAGATATATTAGCTTCTTGGTGGATGAAAGTTGTTGATTTGTGCTGAAACTTCAGATTATTTGAATGTATATATTGGTTTATGAGTAAATTTTTTTTTAATTTTTTGTCATTATGCATAATCTAAAATTGTTTTTGATAATTTTGATTTATATTTGAGATATTAGAAGTCCACTTCAGTTTAATTTTTGTTTGGAATCTTATTTTTGTTTAGAAATCCATTATTAATTTATATTTTTAGATATATGTTTTTTGATTTATTATACATAATAGCCATTACAACTATTTTAATGTCAACTAAAATTATAGCTAGACGGATACGTTAATGGAACTCTAATCTCAAATTAATTGAATATAATTAATTGTTGTTATCTTTGATATGATATAAGTCACAACAACTGATAGAGAAAAATTTCAAAGCTCATTTAGATAATTATGCCAAAGATGTTTTTTTTGTTAATAATGTTTGCATTTGGAATTTATCTATCAATTTCCTTTCTTTTTTTGTTTTATTTTATTTTTATGTTAGTGTATTACATTTATTACTTAATCCCAATTTTTTTAAATCATGTGTATGTTATTTGATTATTTTTATAAATGTATAAAACAAATTTATTTTGGTTATAAAATAATGATATGAAATATATATATTTTATTCAGAATGTTATTTACAATTGGTTGCTATTATTTTTCGGTAATGGATAAGATTGAGAGACCTAGGAGCACTCTTGAATATGTGGAAGGACTGAATAGATTTTTGGATTTTGCATTTGCTAATAAAAGTGTTGAAAGCAGGATAATTTGACTATGTCCTAAATGTAAGTTTAACAAATGGCAACATAGAGATCTAGTGTATGATCATCTAATCATTAAATCATTTCTTATAGGGTATACTATTTGGCTCATACATGGATAGATAAGAACACTTGATATTATAGTTGAAATTCCTTCAATGCCACACATGATTTAAAATAGGATTGCTATTAATGATCCCATACAATACATGGTTAATGATGCATTTAGGCATCATTCTAATGATGAGAGTGTGGATGAAGTTAAAGTAATGTCTCCATTATTAGATCACATGTCTGATGAGAATCCAGATTTCTTTAAGTTAATTAGAGATGGATAGCAGAGTTTATATGAAGGGTGTGATAAGTATTCAAAATTGATCTTCTTAGTGAAATTATATTACATTAAGTGCTTATGCAAAATAAGTGACAAGGAAATGTTTATGATATTGGAGTTGTTAACGGATGCCTTTAAACATGCAAAAATCCCACATTCCTTTTATGAGGCCAAGAAATTATCAACAAACTCAGTCTTCATTGCACTAAAATTCATGCATGCCTAAATGATTGCATGCTATACTGGAGGGAGGATGTAGATAAAGATACTTGTAAGAAGTGTAATACATTTAGATAGAAACCAAAGGATTAGAGTATGTCTAACAATAATAAAAAGAAGCCGACATTACCTGTAAAAGTTTTATGATACTTTCTACTAAAACCATGATTGCAAAGATTATTTATGTCTTCTAAGACAGCTAAATGTATGAGATGGCATGTAGTAGAAATGAGTTCTGATGGCATGATGAGGCATGATGTAACAACTTTAACTTCTACACACATTAATTAAGCTTAATTGATCCTTTAAACACAAGTACTAAAGGTTAAACATCATTAATAGTTCATTAATGGATGAAAACATGAGGAAATTTGAACCCTTTTCAATTATTCCTAATCACCAATAGGTAAACAAGAAGATTTATAATCAAAGGACATTAAAAATTCTCCTATAAGATCCCTATTCCTTTCACATTTAAATTACAAGAGGCATAAAACTCATTTACATTAGTTTACAAGTCAATACATGTCATCCTTGTTGAAAACCAAGATTTCCAAGCTAAAATATGAGTTTGGAGACTTAGGTTGCAACTTGGACAATCCTTGTTATGGCTAAGGTAGCTATTGGAACCTAAAAACTAAAATTTCCTTGTTCCTCACAGTGACTTAAACCATTCATGCTGGTGTGAGAGGCCTTACTAGCATGCTCCTATGCATCACGTTTGACACTTGTTGTGGTGAGCTCCTCTTGTGTCGTGGTGAGGTTGCTCTCAGGTACGCTTTGACATCTATTTTCCTATGTTGTGTTGCAACTCAAAATTTCACGCTATAGTGCTCCCAGCTTCTATTACCCCTTGGAGATGTTTTGGCCGCGACTTGCTTAATTTTGGCTGTGACTTAAATACCTTTTGGGCATATACTCTTCACATACATGTTTATAACAACTCATGCCTCCCTCCAATTAATATTAAAAGGCCTCCTATGACAAAGCACATGGTTTTATTGATATAGTTCCTCTTATACATCTCACTTATTAACCCTCATAACTTGGGGACTTAAGGTTGAATTAGAGTGACTAAAACTCAATTTATGTTAGTATATTCCCTTCTATGATAGCAAGGGATGGTGAAGTCTCAAATGACTACCTCAATTGGTGTTATTCCCTACCAGTTGTACTCAAGCAACTTTATACAAGTTTTAATGGACCATGTAGGCTTGCTCCTAATCTTAAATGGCTATGCTATCCTACCCAATTTGCACCTAAGGTAAAGCTATCAATAAAGACCTTTATGAAATAAAAATTCAGACTATGTTTTCATGTGACAGCAACATCCCTATTTAAAAATATCATGTAAGCTATATACATCCCTACTAGTATGTAATTAGTTAATAATACCATTACATTAGTACTCATGTACATTAAAGCCTAATCATAAGGACTGCATCCCATGTTACAAAATGTCAAAATACTTACACTTGGCAAAAATAGATGCAACATGATACTATACAATAAAAGTTAAATGAAATTAGCATCTATACAATTTAAAGCCTCCCAAGTGTAGGAGTCCTACACTTGGCCTAAGGCTAAGGACGTTTGTCCACTTGCTTAAGCCTAGGGACATTTATCCACTTACTTCCCTTTTCCTTACCTGAGGAACCTTCACCTGAAATTAGTAGCTTATGAAATAGGGTGAGATGTAGATCTCAATAACCAAAGGAAAAATTTCATACCTATGCATGCAATATCCTATGATTTAGAAATCTAAAATCATTCCTAAAGAATGGAATAAATTACTTACAAGGGGTCATAGGCCTAGCAAAGGCCAGTATGAATAATGAAAAATTGAAAATAGAATTGTTTGATTAATGAATGAAGATCTTAGAGTAAAGTGAATTGAGGCTAATTAAGATTATGATGTTAATTAGAACATTTGCCAATGTGGTTAAGGGCCTCAGAATAGCTCAAAATCAAAGCCAAAATGACTGAACAAATTTAAGGAATAATGCAGTGGCATAATCATAATTTTAGGCAACTTTTTGAAAACTTAAAAAGGGGAGCTTTAAATGAAAAAATTAAGTTTTTCAAGGTTCATAGAGGCCCTAAAATGTAACACCATAATGACTTAACTCTAACTAATCTCCCTCTAGGCTTTATTCTATCTCTTTCTTCTTCCTCATCGAACTAGGGAAATATTTCTTGTAAAATTCGACCAAGAAACTTTCCCAAGTGATCAGTACGTTCTTGGTCTCCATCAGAGGTTTCGTACTACGCCACCATCTATCAGCTTCCTTCTGTAACATGAAAGTGGCTAGCTGAGCTTTCTGTTCGGTGGTACAATCCATCATAAGAATATCTTCTCTAGCTCTATAACCCAAGTCTCCGCCTTATCCGCATCCAACTCCCCATCAAACGAGGGTGGACTATTTTACCAAAATTGCTTCAATAGTTTCTGAATAGGCATCTGGGTCTGAGCAGTAACAGGCTCTTGGGGAGGTGTAGGTGGAATGCCAGATGTGGATGGCTGAGGTACAAGGGCTTCTCTCTTGGCTTCTTCTTGCCTGGCCAGGGTATCTTGCAGGTGCATGATCATATCATGCTGTTGTTGGGCAACATACCTCTGTTGTTCCAGCATCTCTTGGTGCTGGCCCATCATGGCTTCATACTGGTCAAGTCTCTCCATGATGGTCTGCAGAGGATCCTCAGGCCCAACCGGGACCTCTGGCTCAGCTCTCTAAGCCCTGGGCGACCTGCCTCTACCCCTGCCCCCGTCTAGTCTTAACCATGTTTGAAAGAAGTAGCAATCCTCAGTTCACAATCATAGCATAAGCACATATGCATATGTATGCTACCACTTTCATTTCCATGGAAATTCACACCAAACATAAGCAAATCACACCATTCAAGAGCCCATCACACAGCAAAAGTGCCTGAACCTTTGCTCTGATACCAAAAATGTAACACCATAATGACTTAACTCTAACTAATCTCCCTCTAGGCTTGATTCCATATGATTTTCAAAGAACAAGTATAAACCGTGGCATTTTCATGCTATAAAACGGGGTTTCAAACACTCATAATTTGCCCCGTGGGTCCCGTGAACCCATCAATCACATACTCCACTCAAGGTCCATTTATAAAACTCATACATAGCATTATACAACCATAAAACATGGATACAAAGCCAAAAACTAAGAAAATGCAATTTCTCAAATGGGCCCAAAAGTCAGATTTTTGGCTCTAAATTTGGAAAATCAGAACTAATTCTAGAAAAATGGAAATCAAGCAAACCATAGCTCTTTGGAAAGCTCTGGATGTTAACTTTACATAAAAATAACGTCCAACTACAATCTCAACATTTGGACCATGTTTGATATTGAAAAAGAGATAGAGGTATGGCTATCCCTGGTACTGGTGCAGCTTGCTATCATGAACTTCGAAAATCCATAAGTAATTCCACAAAAATATAATATGGAAAAAATATACCAATTTAGAAAGCTAATGATGTTACGAGAGGAAAAAAATAAGTTTATATGATTTCAGTAGCCCTTGGACCTTGAAAACTGATAGAACAGTAATGAAGGTCGGATGGCTTCCTTGATATTGACATATAACTTTAGAAAGTTCTTTCTCCCCTCTATAGACCTCCGATTGAGGTGCTTCTAGTTTCTATAGGTCATTGTGAATATGTAGTTTATGACCATAAAATTTCATAACAAGTGGACATTTTTTGGTTTATGAATGACACAGATTCATTTTCGGACCTAGTTGCACAGTACAATAACCAAAATCAGAAATTTCTCCAACTTCAAAAATTCGCCAAATATTCTCTAGACCTCCAAATATTACCTACTTTATCTTCCCAAGAAGCTCTCAACAAGCTCTAGAGGCATGCTAAATTTCATATCAAGAAGAGCTCATTTAGTCATATCTTGATAGAGCTCACAAATTTGGCAATTTTGGCACGCAATTTTGGCACCCAAAATGGTTCAAAGTGGGTCTAAATGGCCTCCCACATATTCTAGCACCTCTTGGGCAAGTTTCAAAGCATAAACATAGGATATATGAAATGCTCAAGTGGTCCAAATCATCATACATCTCAAACTTACTATGCTACAGGCCAAAATACACTATTATGTATAAGCCGCAAATGGGCCAAATTCCACATTTCCATTGCTTTGATTCTCTACATAGTTCATACATCATTCATACATACTTTTACATTTACTCAATCATTTACATCTAAAAAATAATAGGTGTATATTCATTTTGGCACTTCTTTACAACAAAAGAACTAAAATAACTATATAATTTCCTAAGCATGCTCAACTAGCTCTTTGGTGTGCACTTGGTTCTCCTTGAGCTCTACCTAACATGTTAAGATGGGAGAGGGAAGGGGGTGAGATTCAAGGAATCTCAATAGCTCATACACTCATTCAAGGAAGCAATCAAGATATATAAATAAGTCAAAGCATGCAAACCATTCACCATTACATAACACATGATTTTCATGCCATGATTTCATATCAATGCCAAGAATAAACTTTAGGGACTTTTGGTCTAACCTCACCCGAGTTTTTGAGACTTTCGGATTGCCCTCACCCTTGGTTTAGGGACTTTTGGCTCCATCTCACTCGTCTCAAGGGACTTTCGGCACCACCTCACCCGAGCAATTTCCACAATTCATATCATAAGCATATTGGTACCAATACATCAAGGCAACATCAAATGACATGTCTCACAATATAAGAACATACACAAGCATACAATGACTATTACACATCCAAGAATGCAATAAGAAAGAGTGGAGAGCTACCTTATCGGCCAACACAAGCTTTCCCCTTCAATTTCTCTTCTTCCTTCTTGGTTTCACAATCACAACTAGATGGAGTTGCTTCTTTTGAGCCTAGACACAACAAAAAGCATGGAATTACTCTTTCATCAACAATTATTCACAAAGCTAGGGGTTTCTTTAGAGTAAACTCTACAAAGTATAAGACACTAGGGGTCTCTCTCTCTAGACTTCCACTAAATCTCCTTCCTCTCTCAAGCTCTCAAGAAAGAAAGTAAAGAAGAAGAAGTGAAGATACATGAGTTTCTTGCTCATTCTTGACTAGAACAGAGCTTTCTTACTTAACAGCCCATGGAAAGGAAACTTAGAAGGAGAAGAATAAAATCAAGAAGAAGAAGCATGAAGAGCTTTAGAGGTTCTTACCTTTCTTCCTTAGCTTCCCTTGATTCTCTCTTAGTTTCTCCTAGTTTCCCTCTCTCTCTCAAGCCTTTTTTCTGTGCTTGGATGAAGCTTAGGTCAGTTAAAGGAGAAAGAATGGATCTGGACATTTTAAGAAGTCAAATTCTCTTTTTTCATGCTTTTTGGACTAACCCTTGCTATAGCGAAGCATAACCCTGACTACGGCGAGCACGTATCAGTCCCAGACCCTTGCTTTCACTACAGCGCACGCTACGGCGAGCAGCTCCTTGGTTTTTGTATGGGATGCCTGCACTCACTATAGCTAGAAGCATTTTTGCTATAGCGAAAAGGCACTCTCGTTATAGCTAGACTCTTTCTCCCTATACCGAACAGGTAATTTCGCTATAGTTAGGCCATTTCTCGCAATAGCTAGCAGATTTAGAAAATTTCAGGATTTCAAAAAATTTTCAACTTCTTTTTTTTTTCTTTTCTTTTTTCAGTTGTTACATGGAATGTAATATCCCACATTGGGTAGGAGACCCTGGGGCTAAGGCCTTATAAGTGGGAGAGAAGCTCTCCCCACCAGTGACGCGTTTTCTTAAGGGAGGAATAAAATCCACCACGTGGAAAATGAGAGTACCACGGGGTGCCGTAACGGGGATAATATCGCTGGAGGCTCTGTGGGGAATTGGTATCAGAGCTGGCCTACCGCATGTGCACCCGAGGATGGGTTGGCCCAAAGGGGGGTGGAATGTAATATCCCACATCGGGTAGGAGACCTTAGGGCTAAGGCCTTATAAGTGGGAGCGAAGCTCTCTCCATCAGCGATGCGTTTTCTTAAGGGAGGAACAAAACCCCACCACGTGGGAAATAGGAGTACCACGGGGTGCTGTAACGGGGACAATATCGCTAGAGGCTCTATGGGGAATAAAAACTATAGAAACTCCTAGAATGGTTAAAATCCCTTCAGTATATGATTTAGGTATCAATTAACTGAAACTTTAACCTAATTATTCAATAAGGTTTTAATTCAATTTGGGTAAAATCAAAGACATTTTATGAATAAAGGACCTAAATTTTATGATAAAAAAGATGGTTCTAAAAAAAGATTTGAAATAAGTTCAAACAGAGAAGGCAAATTTTAAGGACATAGTTAGAATTTTGAAAATGTTATAAAATAGCCCCTCCCTTCTTATATATCATGACCCACCTTCTTCCACTCACCCTAACTAACTTTCCTTTGGGAAAAAATAGAACCAAGGGTAGTCTTGAGTGGCACACAAGAAGAGGAGCAAGGGAGGAAGAAAGCAAGCTTGAAAAGGTCAGAATTGGTCACTTTTCATGCTCTTTCCTTCACTAATTTTCTTTTCCTCTTTCTCCTCTCTCTTCTCATGGTTTTGGTGTTTTTAAATGGAAATATTTTATGGCTGATTTAATAAAGGGAAGGGAGAGTATGAAGGAAACCAAAGTAATATAAGAGACACCACTTGGTTAATAATCAATTAAGGTATATTTCTCCATGGCCAAGTTGCTCTTCTTGATTCTTCCATGGATGCATTATTTTGGCCAGTATAAGAGCACTATCTAGGGAGTTTTATTTTGATCTAAACTTGATAGAAATTGGGGTTTTGAAGTCTAAGGAATCATATGGAAGCAATATAACTCAAAAAGAGGCTATAGAAAACAAGTTATGTGAATGAGTTTTTTTAATTGCACTTAGGAATTTATGAAGCTTTCTAATGATGATTTAACTTATGTAAGAGCATGTTTTGGGTTCTTAAGAGACCTAAGAAGCTTCACAAGTGCCAATTCCCTAAGAAAAATAAACAAAACTCTATGGATTCCTAATATATGTGCATGTCTTGGCCAAACACTAAGGAGGCACCTAGGGAGAGTTTTTCTTAATTCAAAGGATAAAAATGGTCTAGATATGAATGATAGATACTAAAGCAACCATTGGTTTAAATTTAGAAACCATATTTTGAAAGTTGAAGTTTAGGGTTCCTTTTGGCATAAAGAAGGAACTTGATGTTTGGCTCTTTGAATTGAGTTTGTAATGACTCTAATGAGTTTAAATGGAGCCATGTGACTTAGATTGAGTGAGAAATTGGGGCAAAGATAATGAATTATATGAGTTGCTTCGTTATGCTCTTGTTTGAACCATATACATATTATAAGCTAGAAGTAGTTTGTGAAGAATTTATGTAAGCCTAGAGTTGGTTCCAATGACGTAATTGTGTCTTGTTGATATGTCTAGGCCAAGTAAATCAAGCCTCCTCTAAGTGTGTTTATGAAGTTGAACCAAGAAGCTAGGAATCAAAGGAAGAATTTGTGCTTCTTGACCCAAGGTAGCTCTTCATCCGTTCTTGTATGCGTTCCTTAGTTGTTTGATTGTCATTAACTTGCCTTTAGCTAATGGTTTGATGCTTTGACACTATTATGTTTCTTAAATTGCCTTGAACATGTGAATTGGCTTTTGATAGGTAGGTTGTGTCAAAAGTCCCTTGAATTGGGTAAGGTGAAGCCAAAATTCTTTAAGTAAAGGTAAGACAAGGACAAAAGTCTTATAGAATGAGTGAGACTAAGTTAAAAGTCCTTGAAAAGGGTGAGGGAAATCCAAAAGTCCCACATAATTGGATGAGGCTAAACTACAAGACCCCAGAGCTCATTTTTAAACTTGATGGATCCATATGACTTTGAAAATATGAATATGTTTTGGTATTTGGAAGTATTTGATGTATGCTTGCTCTCTTTGACATGACAACATACCATATATGCATTCTTAAAAGGGTGAATGAGCTATTTAGATTATTTGAATCTCACTCTCCCTCACTTTTTATTTAATTATGCCTAGGTGAAGCTAAGAATGGAGGCCAAGAGCTTGAGATATGTTGCTTTGACAATAGAATAGGATTTTATGTAAATTGATATCAAAGTATGAATGTATATATTATTTATGAGATGTAACTCTTTGCTCATGTGTAAAAGTATGTAAATATGTTGTCTGAATCATATTTGGAACCAAATGTATGGGATCTTGAGTTTTTGACATCCTTGAGCTATTGAATGCTTGTGCATATGATCAAGTGATGGAGTGTTTTTGAGTTCCATGATGATTTGGATATGTTATGATGCTCTTATACATTGTATTTGAGGTTTTGAACATGCCCAAATGGTCACTTGCACAAGGAGAAGTCATTTTGAACCATTTGAACTTTCTTGTGTACCATTTTAAACCATATTCTTCCCTTGAATCAAAACTAGACCAAATGGATGAATTTTGGAATGAAATTTGGTAGTCATTTAGATTTCATTTGGAGATTTTCACAGAGTTAACAAACACAAATTTTGGAGCTTTGTATAATTTCTTATGATTTTTCAAAGTTAACTGAATTATGTAAAAACTGTCAGTGCATTGTTAATTTGGTCAGTCTAGTTTTTTGTGTATTTAAGAGGCCAAATGAAGTCCAATTGAAATTTTATAAGTATATATTGGCATTATAAGCTTTTTATATCTGCCAAGATCACTCAATTTAGAGCTCTGTAGGGTTAGATATATATTTTTAAAGTTTCAAGTCTGCACTAGTATGAGATTCTAACTTAACTACTATTCCATTAGAATTTCATGAATCAAATGATATTGTTTTGAGTTGAAATTTTTACAGTAGCTAGATGATGTCTTGAGCTTTCCATATAGTCCTAGATTGTGTGATTTGGAGTTTTTTAGCTCAAGTTATGAATTTTTAAAAATTGTGACAGAATATGTAATTGCATGGAAACTTATGAATTTGGCTAGTCTTGATGTGTATGCTTTAAACTTGAATTCCATGCCTCATTTTGTGACGATTCTATATGAAAAGGTGCATTAAGGATGGGAGATGAGTTTGGTAAGTTGAAATGGTTCACTTAATCATAAATGAATTAGTTGGACATTTAATGTTGGTAAATTCTGTTGTTAAAAGTATTGAATTTATGAAAATGGATATTATAGACACTTTATGCTATAAAACAAGTGCTATCTTATTATGGTATTACAATACACAAATTAATCAACATAAATGCATTTTAAGCAAATGAACTAGTTAAGCTACGAGTAACTACTATCCTTTGCTAACAATCATACGCATCATGTTAATGGCCAATAACATAGGGAAATACTCATCTATAGCGCCATCTCCCTATTAAGCACACTCTAGGCTCAGTGTATTCATGACTTTAATCACAACTTGGTGCTTGATCGAAATATAATGCATGGGTGGTAGTCGTACCATAGCTTTACCAAGGACTCGCTCATGGTCCACAACAATAATCAAGTAGTCAACTAATCATTTAACACAGCAAAGGATATTATGTAGCAAATATTAGATTAACAATGCACATATGCAAGGAATTAAAATTTAACCCTAGTTACCTTACTTAATTATGTAAAGTTTTGAAATCAAGATAAGTTTCTACACTTTAGAGGTCCTAAATTAAATTAAAGCATATTCTTAGTCACTAATTACGACATAAATTAGACACTATAGAGTTTATCCATTATAAAATACCTAGGAATCATTTACCTAACCACAAAAGAGTCCCAAATTCAAACTTGAGTTTCACCCATGCTGGAAACCATAATATTCCACTCTAAATTCTAGGTATTTTTGTACAAAACCAAATTCTATAATGTAAGTTAGCTATTGGGGCTAATAACTAGTAAAAAATGCATCAAAAATAAGGAAGAGATACCCACCTAATAGTTCTCCTAGCCTTCACCTTTGAAAATCAATAAGAACCCATCAAAATAACAAAGTTTAGATTTGAGAAGGAGATGAAAATCTTCCAAATGACAAACCAATCGGACCAAAATAAAAAGGAGAATGAGAAGGACATGTTTCATATAGATTACCTTAGCCAAATCTTCCTCTAGAAGTGAGAAATGGTAGAAGAATGTAGGAAAACCCTAACCCTTCTTCTCAAGTGTAAAAATGGCTTCCTTATTTTGTAGAATCTTCAAACTTCAGCATCTAGATAATGAAGTAATAAGCTCTAAGGGTTTTAGAGTAAGTGGCCTGGTCCATTGGGTCCAATATTGCCCATGTTTTGATGTATTTCAGCATTAGGCCAAATTGGATTTAATAGAGTTAGGTCACATTATAATGAAGTTGGGCTTATAATAAGGGTCTTTAACATACACAAGTTAATTATAGGGCCCAAATATTAAATATCTATTTTCACTTAATTTGTTTTACTAATTAGACCCATAATTATAATTAATCTATTTTCATCTAACAATGGCTAAAAATAATTATTGTATAATTCTATTTATTTAGAAATCCTTATTTTCTTTAATCTCCCCAAAACCCCCATATTAATTCCTTAATGCATCATAATTATTCTTAATAAATTTTGAGGTGTTATACATAGAAAAGATTTGACTTAATGAATCCTTAGTCCACTTTAGATCCTTGGAGTGTACGCTTAGGACTATCTACGGATGGTTTTAATCCATTTGATACCTTGAGTACTGACTATGGCATATGGTTAGTGATACTTATGCCTTACAATCTCTTTTCGTGGATATGTTTGAAACAAAGTTCATAATTACTTTCAATGATAATTCTTGGGAAGCGAGCATCGAGAAATGATACAGATATTTATTTGCAACCATTAATAAAAGATTTAAAAGAGCTATGGAATGTCGGTGTAATGTCCAATTTTCGTTAAACGATGAAAACGGGCACATTTTCAAAGCAAGTCTCTTGAAATGAATTAGTTAAAGTATGACAAAATTTGAGTAACATTCTAGACTTCTAAAAATGAGAATCCTAGCCTTAGACGGAAGGAAAACAGAACTGGAATGAAGAAACAAATTTTGATGGAAAACCTACAAAACATAATGGTATTTTTGTAATTTTGAGCAATTTTTGAAATTTACATAAGAGGGCTTTTTAAATGAAATTTTTGAGTTCTTCAGGCTTCTCAAAGGCCCTGAAAACCATGGGAAGCCCTGGGACAGTTAAATCCCCTCCGGTGAACATTTTCCAACATCGGTGTGCTTAAACTTTGATGGGTTTGTTCGAAAAGGTTTTAGCTCCAATTTGAGTGATTCCAAAGGCATTTTATTTGATTAGGAACCTAAATTTTATAATGGAAAAGACGGTTCTAAAAAAGGAGCTAAAATGAAGGAGAAACGAAAATGCAAAGTACGAAAGGCAAAATTAGAATTTTTGAAAAAGTCACTTTTCTACACCTATATATAGGTGGCGCCTCACACTCTCCTCCATTTAACTTCAGATTATTCAGCCCCAAACTAGAAGCAAAAGCCTAGGAGAAGGCACACCAAAGGAGGAAGAAGAAGAGAAGAAAATCCAAATTTAAGGTATGTTTCCATGGTGATTTTTCATGCTTTTCTTCATCCACACCTCTCCTCCTTTCTCCTTTGTTTCTTTGGATTAAAATGAAGTTTATAAATCTGATTCAAGGGAGAAATTCAAGGGAAATTTCAGATTTGAAGAGAGGAGCTTAGAGAAAGCAAGATTCAAGCCAAAACAAGCAAGAAAACTAGGTAAAATTGCATCCTATGGTAGATATCTTCCTTCACCTTTCTTTTCCATTTTGCCTAATCCTAGGAGCTCTAGGAGGATCTGATTTTTAAGCCCAATCAAGCATGAATCTTAGGTATTTGATGGAGAAGAATAAGAATATGCAAAGAAAACAACAAAATAACAATTAAATTTCAAGATGTAAATTCTAGGGTTTTGTGTGTACCTTTCAAATTTTGAGTTTGTGTGATGATTCCTAGGTCTAATTAAGAGTTTAAATGAGTTCTTGAGACCCTTAAGATGCTCCCCATAAGCTTCCTCCTTCAAGAAAACAAAGAAATCTCCATGTAGGCTAAAAACCCCTTATGTCTCGGCCAAAGCATGTTTATATAGCTAGGGAGAGTTTTATATTTTTCTAAAGCCATTCTTAAGTCATATTTGATGAATGAAAATGAGGGGAGGCCATGGAAAAATTTTAGAACTCAAAGAAATTGATTTGGTGCTTTAGGTTCCATATTATGACTTAAGGAAGCAATATGATATTAGGCCCTTTGTTTTAATTGTGTGATGATTCCAAGAGGCTTAAAAGGAGTCAAGAATCATATTTGAAAGGAAAGAATGAATCCTAGAAATTGTTTGAGGGGTGTTACTTCATTAGGTGCATTTATGGACCATAATAGGGGTTATAGAGCAATCCAATGTTTAAGCAAGTTGTGTGACCTTAGAGTTTGTTTCATGAACCTAATTGGCTTCTATAAATTGTATCTAGGCCAAGAGAAACCATCTCCACCAATTTGTGGGTGTGTGGCCAAAAGAGGAGGCTTGAAATCCAAGATAAAAGTTATGTGAGTGTATACAAGGTAGCTTTCTCCACTTTCTCTCATGCATGGATGTGTGTTTAGCTTATCTTAGAATGTGTGCATGTGTATTTTCAAGCCATGAAAAATATGCTAGCATGATTTTGTATGCCATGATCCATGATGCTATGTTATGCTTTCAAATAAATGTACGATGTTTGTTTAACTTTGCTTGAGTATGGAGAGGCCAAGAACTCTTGACCATGGTGAGGATGAGCCAAGAACCCTTGAGATTAGTTGAAACATAGCTAAGAGTCTCCCAAAAGCAAAGTGATTTCCCAAGAATATGGTTAAGTTTAAAACTTTCAAAGAAAGGGTGAGGCAAGTCCAAAATCTATGAGGAAAAGTGTGAGGCCAATCCAAACACTTGGTGAGCTCTTGAATGTTTTGTATGACTTGTTCATATGCCAAGCTTGCTTTTTGAATGTTCATGACTTTCATTTTACCCATGCATGCATTTTTAAGGCTTGCTTTGCATATATTATGTATGATTGAATGGGAGATGAGCTATTGGGATTCTTTGAATCTTGGACTAAGTAGATATGGTAATGGGAGCCAACAACATTGAAGAAGAGAGATTGACAACCATATGCCTAGCTTTTGTCTTTGGAATCATAATGATACTTCATGATGTATATTGTTGTTGTAAATGGTCTATGACCCCTTAAACATGTGTAATTATGATATTATGTGATGTTTGAATGTATGGATATAATGTATGAACCCTAAAATAGAATTTGGGTATGTAATGCCAAAGTATGCATTTTGGAAAGTTTGATGTAATGTGCATATGTATGGATGGAAAGGCCAAAATGAGATGCATGGGTTTTGGGACCATTTGAGCAGCTCACACAAGTCCTAAATGTGTCTTTGGACTTGCACAAAAGGTGTCAAAACTAAAAGAAAGCCATTTGGCAATTTTGTTATCCCATACGGAGCCAAAAATGACTATAATGGAACTCTATGTCACTTTTTGGCCAAATGAGTTATTCTTAGTCAGAGATTTGGCATGCAATTAGGTCCTATTAAGAGCTTTTTGAGAAGCTAAAGATTATAATTTTTGGAGGTCTATAGAGTATTTGAGAATTTTTCAAAGTTGGCAATTTTTCTGAATTTGGTCTGCTGCACTATTCATTTGGTCCAAAAATGCATTATATCACACGAGACTCAAATGATGTCCAATTGCCATGAAATTTTATACAGAGAGACTAGGCATTCACAATGATTCATACCAGCTAAAAACACCTTATTTGGAGGTCTAGAGAGGGAGACATGAATTTTTGAACATTCTATCAAGTATCAGGACCCTTACCCGACTTGAGTTATTGTTCTATTGAATTCCAAGGTTTAGGCTACCTGAGCTGGTATGGGTATATTTTTTCCCTCTATTTGACATCCATAGATTTCCAGATTGGTATCATTTTCATGGATTGGATTTTTGTGAAATTAATTAGACATTTTCAAAGTTTGCTGTAGAATCTATGACAGCATCAGGAGGCAGTTTGACCTCTGGACCTTTTCAGATGTCAAATGCCCTCTGTGATAGATGTTATAGTCTAGAAATATTTTCATTGAATGTGTGATTTTGATATTTCTAGAATTAGTTATGATTTTCCAAATTTGGTCAGAAAAAAGAGCAAATTTGGCCGAAAATGCACTTAAGTAATTTGACCTCTCCTTCGATTTCCATGAGTTGTGGGCATGATTTTATGATGCAAAAGAGTTGGATTGATGTAATTAAATATGAGAATGTATACCATGAGCTCACATGGTCCACGTGACACTGAATGAAAGTTTTTATACACGACGCAGTGCAATTAAATGCATTATTTTAATACACTTTTCTACTTCACTCTTGGAATTTAATGATGTGAAGCACATGAGTATCATGAAATGAGCTAGAATTTATAATGTTACAGTCAGGGCTAAAACTTTTGATTTCTATAGCAAGCAAGTGTTTAACATGCATGTAGCTTTATTATAGACTATTAGTGATTTTTTAGGCCTAGGACCCTTATCTAGATGGAATACACATACTGGGTTAGCTTGTCCATCTTGTAACTTTAACACAACTTCTATCCACCTTCCTTATAGTTGAAAGTAGTGTTTTATAGATCATTGATGCTTTTTGAATCAAAGGCATAAATTTAGATTGGCTTGAAGTCTATTTGATGGTAAAGAAGAGAAGAGAAATTCACCAAAGATAGAAGTGGCTTAGAAATTTTGAGACAAGTTGAGAATGTTATTGTTGTATTTGGGAAAGATGTGGAAGTTGAAGGTTAGGTAAGACAAGCTTAAGTGTCTAGTGTTGTTAAGGCAAAATCTCAATAATGGTAAAAGAAGAGTATATTTTTTGAACTCCCATTTTAGTCAAGCAATTTGTTACATCACAACCTTGATGTCATGCATATTGAAAAAATGTCTATGATAATGTGATATTTGCTTTGATGAATGAAACTAGAAAAATCAAAAGACCATCTAAGTGCTCAAAGAGACTTACAAGAAATGGGGATTAAGTTTGATCTTTAGCTTGGCAAAAGTGGGTAGATATTCTCCAACATTGTTCACGTTGACAAATGCTAGCAATGATGTCTTTTTAAAAACTTTAAAGCACATCATTATACTAGATGGATATTAAAGTAACATTTCTAGATATATTGATTTGAGGCAACGAAAGATCAGAGGACTGAAAAGTCATGACTCACAAATTCTTATGGAACATTTTTTACTATTAACCATACGAATGACACTTCCTAAACAAGTATTTATAGTTTTAACTGATTTGTGCTCATTTTTTAGACAACTATGTAATAGAGTTTTGAATGTCAATGAACTTGACCAGCTACAAAATAGTGTTGTTCTTGCACTTTATCATATGAAAATGTTATTCTTGCCTTCATTTTTTGCCGTCATGGTTCATTTGATTATTCACCTAATTGAAGAGGCTAAACTAGGAGGCTTGATCCAATATCGATGGATGTACCCTATAGAAAGGTAAATTTATTTATAATTATTTCAAATCTTGACATTTTGGCATTATGGATTCAAATTTTCTATGTACTCTCTTAGGTACCTGGGGAAGTTGAAATCTTATGTATATAACAGAGCTCAACCAGAAGGCTCTATAGTTAAAGGTTATATGGCCAATGAAGTTCTCACTTTTTGGTCTAGGTATTTAGATGCAATTGAGATAGTATTCAATAGATCTTCATATGTTGATGATTAACTAAATGTTATGCCATCCAATGCAAGTTGTAACACCACGTTTATATAGCCTTTCTTTGTAACGAACGGTAAATTCCATAAAATGACAAAACGAGCTGCATAAAAGTAAGTCTCTTGAAATGAGGCAGATAATGTCCCAAAAAATTTGGGTAGTGTCCTAGACTCCTAAAAATAATAATTCTAGGCTCAGACAAAAAGAAAAATAGAGTTAGGATGGTGAAATAAAATTGTGATAAAATGTAGTGGCATTTTCGTAAATACATGCAATTTTTGGAAAAACTCACAAGAAGACTTTTTAAATAGAAAATTTGAGTTGCCCTGGATCTCAGAAGCCCTGAAAACTATGGGAAGCTCTGAGACCAGTAAAGCCACTCTGGTGTACATTTTTCAATGATGGTGAGCCCAAACTTTGACAAATTCATTCGAAATTAGCTCTAAATTGAGTGATTCTAAAAACATTTTATTAAATTGGGAACCTAAATTTTATAATAGAAAATATGGTTCTTAAAAAGAAGGTAAAACAAAGCTAAAACAAAATTACCATTATGAAAGGAAGAAATTGGAATATTTGAAAAAAGTTGCTTCTTGAATTTTCCACACACTTCACACCCTTTTTCCCCTCTCATTTAGGTTGACCCCCTCTACTCAAAAAATAGAAAAAGAATAAGCTCTCTTAGGCACGCAAGAGGAGGAGTGAAAAGAGGGAGAAAAGCAAGAAAAGGTAAGGAATTTAACAAGGATTTTTATGTTCCTTCTTCTTCCAATCTTATTTCTCTCTTTCCAAGCTTTCTTTCTATGGTTTTATTGAATGAAATGGTTCTATTTTAAGGCCAAAATAGAGGCGAAGAGTTCAAAAATTTAGAGGAGCATTTAAGCAAAGGAAGAAACATCAAAAGGGAGATATTAATCCAAGGTAATTTTTGTTTTGGTTGCTTCTTTCTCTTGCTCCTTCCTTTTGTGTATTTCGACCTAAACCAGAACTATATGTGGGAGGGATTTTCTGCCCAAAAACAATAGAGGAAATAAGGTTTTAGACTATGGAGAAGTGGAATATGCCAAGAAATTACAAGAAAAACTATAATACCATATTATTTTTAACATTTATCCCTCTATTGCAAATGAGGGTATGCACTTTATCAAGGAAGCTTCAAGAAAATGCATTTAAATAATGAATTAAATCGTGTTACGTAGTAGATAAATTTTTTGTTTTGCATCTTCGGAACCCCATGAACTTATCAACAACATTCTCTAATTATTTTCCATACATACAAATCATAACATTCTCAAAAAATGGCACAAACCACAAATCAAGGGTCAAAAACCCCAAAATTTCTTCATTTCCCGTGGCTGCACAGTGGCAATTTTTAGGGGCAACTTTGAAAAATCATAACTAAATATACAAAAATTGAAATCACACAAACCATAGCTTTATGGAAAACCCTAAATGTTAACTTCCACTAAAAATAATTTCAGGACATGAACATAGCCTTTGGACCACGTTTGACAACAAAATATGCACAAAGGTCCAGTTGTCCTTGGTACTGATACAGCTTATTATCATAAACTTTAAAAATGTCCAATTAATTTCACAAAAATCCAATTTATGAAAATGATACCAATTTAGAAATCTACTGATGTTTGGTAGAGGGAAAAAATATTTCAAACCAAGCCAAGAGCATTTAGAGCCTGAAAACTAATCAAACAGTAACAAAGGTCTGACTAGTCACTTGGTACTGGATAGCAATTTCAAAAATTAATATCTCCCTCTTTAGAAATCCAAATGAGGTGTTTTTAATTGGTAAAAATCACTAGGAAGGTCCAATTTCTTCTTGTAAAATTTCATGGCAATTGGATATCATTTGCCCTAGGAATGATGTAGATACAATTCGGACAAAATAAATAGTGATTGTATCAAAAACTAAAAAATTTTTCAATTTCAAAAATTTACCAAATATTATGTAGACCTCTAAACAATACCTACTTTAGGTTCCCAAAAAGATCTTAACAAGCTCTAGATACATGCCAAATCTCAAACCAAGAAGAGCTCATGTGGGCAAAAAGTGATATAGCTTCATAGAATGGTCACTTTTACTCCATATGACCAGGTCACACAGAGCTCCCAACGATATTGTCCCTGGTCCGGCCATATACTAAACTGGGTTCCGTAGCCAGGGTTTTGTTCCTCCTAGAAGATGGTTTCTCCCATTAGCTCCCAGGAAAAGGCCTCATTGGAAGGGGAAGCTTTGCCCCCACTTATATGCACTAGCCCCAGGACCTTTCTAACCGATGTGGGACTTTACAGGCCTCACCCAATTTCTTGTGGATATTAGACTTGCCTCACCTATTCTTTAAGAAATTCTTGGACTCAACCATACTCTTGGGAGCCCATCTTGCTTTTGGGAGACTCTTTGCTTTGTCTTAACCAATCTCAAGGGTTCTTGGCTCATCCTTACCATAGCTAAGGGTTCTTGGCCTCACCACACTCGTGCAAAGCCAAGCACACATAATAACATCATTTAGAAACATAATATGTTATCATGAAATCATGGCATATAAATTCATGCTAGCATACTTTTCATGACTTGAAAATACACATACACACATTCTAAGACAAGCTAAGCACATATCCATGCATGAGAGAAGGTGGAGAGAGCTACCTTGCACACAATCACACATTTTTTTCTTTGAATCTAAGCTCCCCTTTTCGGCCACACACACACACAAGAGTATGGGGAAGGTTTCTCTTAGCCTAGACAATTTATGGAAGCCAATTAGGTTTATGAACCATACAATTTGCTTAGACACTAGGTTAGCTTATTACCTCATTATGGTCCATAAATGCACCTAATGAAGCAACACCTCTCAAATAAATTCTAGGCTTCATTCTTTTTTTTCAAATATGATTCTTGACTCCTTTTAAGCCTCTTGGAGTCATCACACAATTAAAATAAAGAGTCTAACTACATATTGCTTCTTTAGGTCATAATATGGAACTTAAAGCACTAACTCACTTTCTATGAGTTTTAAATTTTTCCTAAGGCCTCCCCTCATTTTCATTCATCATATATGACTCAAGAATGAGTTTACAAAAATTTAAAACTCTCCCTATCTACCTCAACCTTGTTTGGCTGAGACATAGGGCTTTCTTGGAATTCTCTTTGTTTTCTTGAAGGAGGAAGCATGTGGGGAGCATCTGAGGGATTTTAGAAACTTATTTAAACTCATAATTAGACCTAGGAATCATCACACAAAATCAAAATTTGGAAGGAACACTTGAAACCCTAGAATTTGCATCTTGAAATCTAATAATTTTTTGATAGTTCTCTTTGTATATTCTTAATCTTCACACCTTTTTTCTTTAGATTCATACTTGGTTCTACCTAAAAATCATCTCCTCCTAGGGTTTCCTCAAGTGGGGCAAAATGGTGGAGAAGGGAACTAAAGATGACAACCATAAGAAGAGAAATTACCTTGTTTTGTTGCTTTTTCTCACTTGAATCTTGTATTCTTTGAGCTCCTCTCTTCAAATCCGATTATTCCCTTGAATTTCTCCATTGAATCAGATTTATAAACGATAAGCATAACTTATATACATTTTATTCTCCTTATCTTAAGTATTTTAGTATCCAAATATGGCTTTAAGGGTCTAATTAGATGAAATTTGATTTTAGTAGCCATTTTCTATATTTGAGGAATTAAGTTACAAATTATTGGATTTTAATGCATAAATTTATCTTAAATAATTTTGTGAAAATTCCTATTTGATTTTTCCCACTCTTTTGTGCAGAATTTTTATGGACAATTGGTAATTGAATAGGAGATTATTTTGGAGAAGAAATGGAGGTTTGCCAAGTCCAAGGAAGCCATGCATTCCATCCTCTCATCCTCACATCTCTCACCCACTTGGTTTGCATATACATATCACGTATGGGTCTCTTTCTATGGAACATGAACATGTTGTAGAAACAAGAAGCATGGAGAGCATGCAGAAGCTATGAATAAATGAAGCTTGCATGAGCTAGAAGAAGAGCTAACATGCACAATTGACATGGAGAGGAAGAGCATGTGGCTGGAACATACATTGAGTAAGATGAGAGACAGAGCTATGGGCACTCTATGAAGGAAACAGCCTTTGTTTTAGGGAGCAAAATGCCAGAGCTGCATGGAGAAAAGCACATGAGAAACTCGAGTTAAATGTGTTGTGAACAAAAGCTGGAATCTTGCTACAGCTCTCATTGCATGAAGCACTTACGGGTTGACGTGGAATTTATGTAAGGAGGTACAGTTTCAACGTGAAGAAGCTGAGATGGGTATACATGCATGAAGCCACAGAATGAGGACGTAGCTCACAGGGCATCTCACGAATTGAACGAGCTGGGAGCTGGGAATTAAAACACTTAAAAGACGTTGGAGCTGACGTGTGCAAAGCATATTATTGTAATGAAAAAAATCTACGTGAAGAAGCTGCTGAACTACATGAGGAAGCTCAACGCTGTGCAGAATGAAAGAAGCAATGTGGCTGGAGTAGAAGGAAGGAGAAAGAGACAGCTTGTGTGAAGAGAAACTGTATGAAAAATACGTGGAGTTGAATGAGCTTCAAAGATACGAAAAGCAGCTGCATGGGATGTAAAAAGCAAAGTAAAGAAGAAGCTGTAACATGCAGAAGCATCATGTGGCATTAAGAGAATGAACATGCCCAAGAAGCCTCTGTTTTTAAGTTTAAGAACAGAGCAAGACGTTGGCTGAACGTGGTGAAGGAAAGAGAGAAGAATGAACTGCATACAGAGGCTTACGCGGAAAATGACGTGGTTTTGCATGAATCTAAATTAATGAAGCATGAGCTGAGGGAGGAGAACGAGCTGCTGCATGACAAAGAAGAGAAGAATCATGCATGAAATTTACGTGAAGAAGAGTTGCAGTTTTAACGTGAAGACGCTGATGCTGGAAGCTCCAGAACATGCAGAAACACGAGCTGAACAACGCTGGACTGAACAACGCTGGACTAAACAACGCTGGAGATGCAGAAGAAGTAACGTTGAGCTGAGCAGTTTTTACGTAGAAAACAGAACATGCAACAGAAGCTTTCCACGTGAAAAACAAATAAGAGGTAGCACATGATTCATTAGAGAATTAAAAAAAACATTCGGGCAGAGTCATTATTCCACACGCCTCCATATATTCATCCTAGTCCAGACTTCATTCTATCTCACGTCTCTCCAGCATATTCATGCCTCCTTCATTTAAATCATTAGATCCTCATCCATTCGCACAATACAAAGCCATCCCACGTCTCTATATTTCCGGAAATTCATGCCTATATATATATATCAAGCCATTCATTCGTTCAAAGGGGGGGACACACCATTCATCATCCATCCCATTCATCTCTTCATCCATCCATTCATTCTTCCATTCACTCCACGCCTCCACTCCATCTCCATTCCATCCATCCATCCATCCATCTTCACATCCAATGATATTCTAATTCATCTTGAGGCTAGCAAGGAGGAAGCTCTTGGAGAAGCTTGAATCCATGGAGAAGACATAGAATATTTTGGCTAAGAATTTCCTTATTTTTCCCACATTTTTTCTCTTTCATTTATTTTCTTGGTTAAGATGTATTTCATAAGGGATTTGTGTAATTATAATTAGTGACTGGTTAGACACTAATTAGGAAGTATTTTTGTTGATTAATTGATCTGATTAATTGTAATATTATCTGAATTCCATGTATGCTTCGAAGGTGTTCGATAAAATACATGAGTGAGCTTAATTGTTTAATTTGAAGATTCCTTAATGTTTAGTTGGTTAATTAAATATTTAGGATGATTCAGAGGCTAATCAATTAATTAATCAATCAAATTGGATGTTCATTGATCTTAGAAACAAGAATTAACAGTTTAATGTGGAGTTGAGGTCTCAATTAAACATTAGATCGTTGATTTCTTGTATCTTGAGTGGTTACCCAAGATTAATTGTTATGAACACGATTAGGAACTCTTAGACCAGAATCAATTACAATAAGAATAGGATAAGGATAGTGGATACCAAGGAACGAATCCAAAGCTAGTCACAAGACCATAATTCACCCAATTAGGTAGTAATTAGGAATTTTTAAATTCAATTTAGTTTTTGCTTAGTTTAATTAAATCAAACCCCCTTAGTTTAGGAATTTTTAGAGTCTTTTAATATTTGGAAAACTCAATTAAACATTGAACGCCAATTCCAAGGGAGATGACCTAGGTTGTGCCATTAACTGCATATTCTATCAGCCTAGTATTATTTTGAGGGTTATGCGACGATCCACTCAATAAACCCCATTTTAATCAAAGGAAATAAAGGAGAAGGGAGGAGAGGAGGTGTGGATGAAGAAAAGCATGAAAAACTACTATGGAAACATACCTTAAGCATGGATTTTCTCCTCCTTTTCCTATCCCCTTGGTGCGCCACTCTCCTAAGGTTTTTCTTCTGATTTGGGGTAGAATAATATGAAGCTAAGTGAGGGAGAGTGTGAGGCACCACCTATTTATAAGGGAGGAAGAAACACTTTTTCAAAAATTCTAATTTTTCCCTTTGTTTTTGGCATTTTCGTTTCTCCTTCGTTTTAGCTCCTTTTTTAGAACCGTCTTTTTCATTATAAAATTTAGGTTCCCAATTTAATAAAGTGCTTTTAGAATACTCAAATCAGAGCTAAAACCTTTCCGAATGAATTTGTCAAAGTTTGAGTATACTGACATTGGAAAACATCCATCAGAGGGGCTTTAGCTGTCTCGAGGCTTTCTATGGGTTTTAGAGCTTTTGAGAACCCTGGGGAACTCAAAACTTTGATTTAAAAAGCCCTCCTATGTGAATTCCAAAATTTGCTCAAAATTACAAAAATACCATTACACTTCGTAAAATTTTTGTAAGAAATTGTTTCTTTATTCTAGCTCTATTTTTCTTTCCTTCTGAGCCTGTGATTCTCATTTTTGGGAGTTTAAAATGCTTTCCAATTTTTTTGGTACCTTAACTAATTTATTTTAGGGACTTACTTTTGCATCTAGGGCGTTTCGTTCATTTACGGAGAAACTGTCCCTTACATTTTTCATGTTTTCTCTCATTTTTAGAAAATCAGATATTACAGGGGGAACCCTTGGAAAAAATTTAAGAGCTATGGTTTGGAAGATGAAACAATGGTTTCCAAAATGGAGCCTTGTGAAGCAGTATGTGTTTATGCTTATGTAGGTGAGTGTGTGATGGCTTGTGTAACACCATAGATTTCTAGCCTTGCCTCATATTATTTCTAAGTCTCATGCCATGAATTACACAAGAAAATGAGAAAAAGGCATTAAAATATTGTATTTCTTCCGGAGCGCTACACATAAATTTTTCTTCTGGAGTCCTGTGGGCCGTATGGACTCATGTATCATATTCTCATATTTAATTACATAGGTACAACTTAAATCCATCACTAAGAGTAGCCTATAACTCGTGGAGAGCAAAGGGAAGCTTAAAATGTGCATATGCATTTTCGGCTAGAATTCTCCTCTTTTTGTCACAAACTTTGGAAAAATCATAACTAATTCTAAAAAAATCAAAATCATGCATTCTTGGTTATTTGGGAAAGCTACAATGTCTACTTCATGATAAAAATATTTCCAAAGCATAACATCTATCACAAAAGGTGTTTGATATTCAAAAAGGTCCAGAGGTCAGGCTATTCACTGGTGCTGTCATAAAATTCTGCAGGAAACTTTAAAAATTTCTAATTAATTCCAAAAAAATTTAATCCATGTAAATGATACCAATATGGAAATCTATGGATGCTAGCTAGAGGAAAAAAATAACTCTAAACTAGCTCAGGTAGTCCAGGCATCGAAAATCAATCAAATAGTACTTGAGGTCAGTCAGAGTTCCTAATATTAGATAAAATTTTTAAAAATTTATATCTCCCTCTCTAGACATCCAAATGGGGTGCTTCCAGTTGTCATACGTCTTTGGGAATGCCTAGTTTCTCCTTATAAAAACTTTGTGGCAATTGGACATCATTTGAGCCCTGTGTGACATATTTCATTTTTGGAACAAGTGAACAGTGCATTAGACCAAAACCAGAATTTTTGCCAACTTTAAAAATTCATCAAATATTTTCTAGAAATTTGAAAATTCTGTTCTTTAGCTTCCCAAAAATTTCTAAATAAGCTCTAATTACATGCCAAATCTCAGATCAAGAAGAGCTCATTTGAACAAAAAGTGACGTAGGGTTCCAATATGGTCAATTTTGGCTTTATATAGGGTACCAAAATGTCTAAATGGCTTTCCTTAGGGTTTGGCACCTCTTGGGCAAGTTTAAAAGCATAATTAGGACTTGTGTGAGCTACTCAAATAGTCCCAACCCTCATGCATCTCATTTTAGCTATCTTACTCACACTTATATACATTTCCATCATGTCATTCAGGAAGCCACATTGTCATAACATACTCAAACTACATTCTAGTGGTCAGATATCATATTCTCCCATTTATACATTACATAATAACATAATTATACATGTTCAAGAAGTCATAAGCCATATACAACAATGGGGTATATCATTTGACATCAATATGGCCTTAAAGAACAAAAGCTATGCACTTTGATGCCATTCCTTCATCTCTCATGTGGTTGGCTCCTATTTCCTTGCTTTTTGGGTCCACCTAGCATGTTAGATCATTGGAGAGGAGGGAATGAGATTCAAAGAATCCCAATAGCTCATCTCCCATTCAATCACACATAACATATGCAAAGCAAGTCTTGAAAATGCATGCATGGACATAAATGGATGACATGAAATTCAAGAAGCAAGCTTGACATGTGAATAAGTCATACAAAGCATTCAAAGGCTTGCCAAGTGGATGGATTGATCCCATCTTTTTCCTCATGGATTTTGGACTTGCCTCACCCATTCTTTAAGCATTTCTTAGACTCAGCCTTGCTCTTGAGAGCCCATCTTACTTTTGGGAGATTCTTTACTTTGTCTTAACCAATTTTAAGGGCCATTGGCTTATGTTTATCATGGTTAAGAGTTCTTGTCTATCCACACTCAAACAAACCCATACAAATATCATAACATCATTTAGAAACATAATATGTCATCATGGTATCATGGCATATGAAGTCATGCTAGCATACTTTTCATGGCATAAAAATACACATACATACATTTTAAGATAAACTAAGCACACATCCATGCATGAGAGAAGGTGGAGAGAGCTACCTTGGATAGAATTACACACTTTTTCTCCTGAATCCAAGCTTCCTCTTTTGGCCACACATACACAAAAGTGTGGGGATGCTTTCTCTTGGCCTAGAAATAATTTATGGAAGCTAATTAGGATCATAAACTCAATTCTAAGACCATGCAATTTGCTTAGACACTAGCTTGGTCCATAACCCTATTATGGTTCCATAATTGCACCTAATGAAACAACACCCTTCAAATAAATTCTAGGCTCTAATCTTTCTTTTCAAATATGATTCTTGACTCCTTTTAAGCCTCTTGGAATCATCACACAACCAAAATCAAGAGCCTTACTACATGTTGCTTCTTTAGGTCATAATATGGAACCTAAAGCACCAACTCACTTTCTATAGGTTTTAAATTTTTTCCAAGGCCTTCACTCATTTTCATTTATCATATATGACTCAAGAATTGGTATAGAAAAATTTAAAACTCTCCCTAGCTACATAAACCTCTCTAGGATGAGATTAGGATAGGTTTTAGGTTCCATGGAGTTTTCTTTGTTTTTTCAAGAGAAGATGCATGTGGGGAGCCTCTTAGGGATCTTAAGAACTCATTTAAACTCTTATTTAGGCCTAGGAATAATTGTACAAAATTAGATTTTACAAGGTGCACTTGAAACCCTAGAAATTACATCTTGAAATTTAATGATTTTTTGTTAATTCCTTTTGCATATTCTTAATCTCCACACCCTTTTTCCTTAAAACCACCCTTACTTCTGCCTAAAAATCAAATCCTTCTAGGGTTTCTTAGGTTAGGCAAAATGGAGAAGGAGGGGAACCAAAGGTAGTAACCAGGGGAGGAGAAATTACCTTGTTCTCTTGCTTTTTCTCACTTGAATCTTGCTTTCTCCAAGCTCCTCTCTTGAAATCCGAAATTTCTTCCTTAAAACAGATTTGTAAACTTCATTTTAATCAAAGGAAACAAAAGAGAATGAAGGAGAAGAGGTTTGGATGGAAGAAAGCATGAAAAACTTCCAAGAAACCATACCTTAAAACTTGAATTTCTTCTCCTCTTCTTCTTCCCTTGGTGCGCCACTCTCCTAGGGTTTCTTCTTTGAAATTGGGCAGAAAAATCTGAGACTAAATGAAGAAGAGAGTGGGGCACCTCCTATTTATAGGTGGGAGAAAATTACTTTTTTAAAAATTTTCATTTTGCCCTTTATTTTTGGCATTTTTGTTTCTACTTTGTTTTAGCTCCTTTTTGAGAAAGATCTTTTCCATTATGAAATTTAGGTTCCCAATTTAGTAAAATGCCTTTGGAATCACTCGAATCGGAGCTAAAACCTTCCCGAATAAATCTATCAATGTTTGGGCACACTGACATTGGAAAATATCCACTGGAGGTGTTTCAACTGTCCTGGGGCTTCTTATAGTTTTTAGAGCCTCTAAGAACCCTGGGGAACTCAAAACTTTCATTTAAAAAGCCCTCCTATATGAATTCCAAAATTTGCTTAAATTTATGAAAATGCCATTACGTTTCGTAAGATTTTCGTAAGAAATTATTTCTTTATTCTAGCTCCATTTTTCTTTTCATTTGAGCTTGAGATTCTCATTTTTAGGAGTCTAGAATGCTTTCCAAAATTTTTGGGACCTTAACTAATTCATATTGGGGGACTTGCTTTTGTATCTGGTGAGTTTCGTTCATTTATGGAGAAACTGTACATTACATTTCTCACGTTTTCTCTCATTTTTAGAAAATAAGATATTATAGTTTGAAGGACCTTGAATGAGGTTAAGAGTCTAAAAATGAAAAGAGAATGAAGCCTAGAACTTGAATTATAAGGGTTGCTTCAATAGGCCACCGATGGAGCCATCATGTGAACTATGAAACCATTTATGTTTCTAAGAAAAAGTGTAGTGTGTTGGCTTGCTTCAAGAGTATAATTGTATGCTATTTATGATGTTTAGGCTAAGTGAATACCAATCCACCTAGGTGTGCTTGTGGGATCGAAAAAGGGAAAGAAAAAGACCAAGCAAAGCTTGCATAAGTTCAAAATAGCTCTCCACCTCATTCTCTTGCATTCTTAGTTGCATATATATGTCATTGTGTGCTTGTATGTGCTCTTGTGACTTGAGAACATGCCACTTGATGTCTTGAGATTGCGTTGGTACCAATATGTTGTCTTGAATGTCTTTAATGGTGGAAATGGCTCATAATGGTGAGGTAATGCCAAAAGTCCCTTAATGTGGGTGAGGAGATGCCAAAAGTCTCATGGCATGGGTGAGATAAGACTAAAAGTCTCTTGAATGGGTGAGGCCAAGTCAAAAGTCCCTAGGCCAAGGGTGAGGCAAATCCAAAAGTTCTAGAAGTGGGGTGAGGCAAAACCAAAAGTCCCTAGAGCATGTTCTTGAACAAATGTGAATTGGTGGCATGGAAATTGTGACTTTGCATGCTTTATGGTTGTCTTACCTTCCATACTTGTGCTTTGATATGTATATGCCATGAATGTGTGTGTGAAAGGGTGTCTGAGCTATTGAGATTCCATGAATCTCATTCCCCTCCCCTCCTTCATCTTAATATGTTTAGGTTGTGTTCAAGAACCAAGAGATGCAAGCCAAGGGACATAAGAGACCATCCTTTGATCATTATGTAGCTTTATTTGTATCCAAATGTCAAAGTAAACTTGTACATATTATTTTTGAGTTGTAAACTATTAAGAAAATATAATATTATGTATGAATGATGTATGGACCATATGTGACACAAAATCAATGCAAATGAGAGAAATTGACTCTTGATGGCATGTATGTAATTGTGTATTCTTGGATGTGGAATGACCAAAATAAGATGCATGAGGTTTAGAACCATTTGAACAGCTCACATGAGTTGTATTTATACTTCCAAACTTGCCCAAGAGGTGCCAAACACCATGGAGAGCCATATGGACCAAGTTGACACCTTATATGGTGCAAAAATGACCATAATGGTGAGTTATGACATAAATAGTCCAAATGAGTTCTTGGTCTGAAATTTGTCATACATTTAGGCCTTATTGGGAGCTTTTGGGGAAGCTAAAGTGGGTAATATTTAGATGTCTATAGAATTTTTGGCAAGTTTTTGAAGTTGGCAATTTTTCTAGTTTTGGAACTGGTACTATTCATATAATCTGAAATTTAATCTCTATCATTTATGGGGCAAATGATGTCCAATTGTTGTGAAATTTTATAGGGAGAAACTAGACCTTCCCAGACCTATGTTAACTAGAACCACCTCTTTTGGATGTCTAGGGGGAGAGATATGAATTTTTGAAATTTCTATTTTGTTTTAGGCACATAGTCAGACCTCTAGCACTATTCCATCGATTTTTAGAGTCTGAATGCTTTTGGATTGATCTAAAACTATTTTTACCCTTTAGCTAACATCCACAATTTTAAAAATTGGTATAGTTTGCATAAATTAGATTCTTTTAGAATTAATTATGAATTTTTTAAGTTTATATCATTACGCTATATCACTAATTTTAGGCAGCCTGACCTTTGTATCTTTTCTATTGTCAAACATGACCCAGAAGAGATTTTCATGGCTGGGAATGATTTCTATGTAAAGTTAACATTTAGTGCTTTCCAAAAAGCTATGGTTTGCTTAGTTCAATTTTTTTTAGATTTAGTTATAATTTTTCAAAATTGCCCAAGAAATCTACCATTATGAAATCTGAGATGAATGAGTTGATTTCATGGTTTTTGACCTTGAACCTATGGATTATGTGATGTTTTTGATCATATGTGATTGTATAAGTAGTAAATGAGTAGAAAATGTTGTTAGAGAAGTCATGGGGCCTATATGAAATGAATTGAAAATTTTATCCCTTACATAACATGATAAAAGCCAATGTTTTAATGTATTTTTCTTGGATTTTCTGGGATGACATGTAAGGTTTTACTTCATAAAGGAATTTGGTATTAGAAATTATATGGTATTACATTCTCCATCCTATTCCTAGTTAATTTTCTTTGGTATAACTATATTAGTAGAAAAATTCAATTAAAATGTTGCATTATCTTGCGTTACGCTATATTTAAAATTTTCATTTTACTTCCCGTGGGCTATATGAATTCATCCATCTCATTCTCAATACGCTATATTTAAAATTTTTGTTTCACTTATCGTGGCCCATATGAACTCATCCATCTCATTCTCAAGTTTAACTACATGCATAAAACTCAAAACCATCTCAAAATGTTGCCAAACACTCAAGCTCATAGCATATATACACAAAATAATAGAAGTTCATTTTGGGTCCATCTTGATGGATTTCTGGTGCCACTTTGGAAAATTATAACTAAATCTAGAAAAATCAAAATCAAGCAACTCATAGCTTTCTAGAAAGCTCTAGATGTTAAATTTATGGTGAAAATAATCTCAAGCCATGAAAACATCAGTTGCACTATATTTGACAATAGAAAAATAACATAGCTCAGATAGCCTAGCGTTTCTAATACAACTTATTGATATAAACTTCAAAAATGCATGACTAACTTAAAAAAAATCCAATTCAAGCAAACTATACCAATTTGGAAAGCTATAAATGTCTAATTTATATAAAAATAAGTGCAGACTAAAACAAGGACATCTAGCTACTAGAAATAAATGGAATAGTACCCAAACTCATCTGGCGCTACTAGTACTGTCACATAACTTCAAAAATTCATACCTCCCTGCTCAGACATCCAATTGGGATGAATTTAGGGGCCATAGAAAGCTTATCATATCTAATTTATTCTTGTACAATTTAATGAGCATTGGACACGATTTGGCCCTCAAATGATATAAGAGAAGAAACTAACCATATGAATAGTAACTATACCAGAATAGCTAAAATTTGGCAATTTTAAAAATTCATAATTAATTCCATAGAGCTCAAAATAATCTGGTCTTTAGTTCCTAAAGATCTCTAGATGAGATCTTATACATGCCAAATTTCATATGAAAATTCGTTCATTTGGTCAAGATGTGTTTATAGGGTTGAAAAATGCTCTTTTTGTGTCTTATAAGGGTTTCAAATGGTCCAAGTCCACTTCTAAGACATCTGTGGCCACTTGAATACGTGGAAAAATACCAAAATGGTCTATTAAATATGTCTTAAAGGTGCATAAACCCAAATTTCACAAACTCACACCCTCACCCAAAGATATGCACAAAAACACATAAACTTATCTTTGGCATTCAATGTCCAAATCATGTAATATCATTCATATAGCTCTAGTTCTCATACATATACAATATATCCATGTATTTACAAGTATTCATAGGCTCATATATCAGATACAACATTGGAGTACATCATATGCCATACATATGGCTACAAAATAGATAATTTCCATAATTCTATGTCAATCTCCTTCCTTTATGCTTGGTGACTCCTATTCCTTGGCTCACTTGGTCCACTTAGACATGTTAGACAATAGGGGAGGAAGGAATGAGATTCTAGAAATCTTAATAGCTCTTCTTTCTTTCAACCATACATAAAGAATGCAAATTCAAGTCTAAAAATGCATGCATGGATATCATAGAGTGCACAATCATACATGAAATGTTTTTTGCACTCAAGAAGTCATACAAAATATACATAGGCTAGCCAAGCAAGTGGTTTAGCCTCACCTATTCTCTTTAGGGATTTTGGACTTGCCTCACCCATTTTGTTAAAGGGTTCTTGACTAAGCCTTACTTTTTAGGAACTCCTAGTTTTGTCTCACCCATTCTTAAGGGTTCTTGGCTTATCCTCACAATTGTTAGGGGCCTTTTAGCTTCACCACATTCAAGCAAACTAAAACAAGTTCACAAAGTATCATTTGAATGCATAACATAACATCATGGTATCATGGCATCTAAATATATGCTAAAACATTTTTCATGGCTCAAAACATACATACACACATTCAAAGACAAGGTAAACATCCACTCATGCATGAGAGAAAGAAGAGAGAGCTACCTTAGTTACAATTACACACCTTTTCCTTTTGAAATGCTTCCTCTCCCTCAGCCACACACTCACAAAGATGTGAGGCTTGATTCCTTTAGCTTAGATACATCATATGGAAGCCAATTATACTCTTATAACAATTTCTAAAGCTACACACTAGCTTCCTTCTAAGGTTCACTTATGGTTCTATAAGGCACCTAATGAAGCAACCTTAGGAAAACATAATCTTGGCTCCATTCCTTCATTTAATCTATGATTCTTGACTCTATTTAGACCACTTGGAGCCATCATATAATCATTTCAAGGAGCTTAGGTAGGTGTTGCTTTATTATTCTACAATATGGAACCTATATCTCTATTACACTTTCTAGGCTTTCTAAAATTTTTCCAAAGCCTCCTTTCATACTCTCCCATCATATATGATGCAAAGCTAAGTTTGGAAGAAATTAAAACACTCCCTAGGTGTATGAACCCCTTTAGGCTGAGGCTATGATTCTAATTCACACCAATGGAGTTTGTTTGATTTCTTTGAGGGGAGAAGCATGTGGGAGGCTTCCTTGATGTCTTAGGAACTCACATAAACTCTTAAACACCTTAAATCATGGCTAAAAAGCTTCCTACAAACCAAAGTGTAAGTGAAACCCTAGGCTAGACATCTTGCAAATTGATAGTTCTTTCTTAGATTTCTTTGCATATTCTTATTTTCCACACTCTAAATCCTAGGATTCATCCTTGGTTTGGTTCAAAAATAACTTCCTCTTGGTTGTCCATATATGGGATGAAATACTCAAGAAGAAGAATAAGGAGGATCAAGCATGAAAGTAGCAAAATACCTTATTTTTTCCTAGCCTTTCTTGGATGTTTCTTCGTTTGCTTAGATTCTTCTCTTGAAATTCAAAATTTTCTCCCTTGGTCTGACCTCAAAATAGACCCAATACATCACTAAATCTATAGAAAGAAAGAGAAGAAGGAGGAGAGCAAGGTTGGTGAAAGAAGAAGCATGAAAACCATCGATTTTCTTACTTTTTGCTTGGTTTTCTTTTCCCTTCTTCCTCCCTCTTAGTGCACCACTTCAAGGAGCTTAGGGTTTTTGTTTTGGTGTAGAGGAAAGTCAGGCAAGGTGGTAGGAAGAATTAGGGCAAGTTATATATATATATACTAGGTGTAACACCATATATTTCTAGCTTATTTGATGCTATATCTATGCTTCCCATTATACATCTCATGGAAGAATCATGAAAATAGCAAAAAAATAATGAATAGTTTTGCATTGCGTCATGTATGAAAATTTCATTCGGTGTCATGTGAGTTGTGTGAGTTCATACATCACATTCTCATATTAATTACATAGATACAACTCAAATCTATCACCAAAAGTGGCCTACAACTCGTGGAAGTCAAAGGGAAGCATAAAACTCATGCTTACATTCTTGGCCAGAATTTTCCATTTCTGTGACAAACTTTGGAAAATCATAACTAATTCTGAAAAAATCAAAATTACACATTCTTGGCCATTCAAGAAAGCCAAACATGTCTACTTCATGCTAAAAATATAGCTAGACCATGAAACACCACACAGAAGATGTTTGACATTCGAAATGGTCCAAAGGTTAAGCTTTTCACTGGTGCGGTCACATAATTCTGCAGCAAACTTCAAAAATGTCTAATTAATTACATAAAAATCCAATCTATATAAATGATACCAATCTCAAAAGTTGCGGATGTTATCTAGGGGAAAAAAATAACTTTAGACTAGTTTAGGACCTTGAAATCCAATCAAATGGTGACTGAGATCGGGGGATTTCTTGATACTAGATAGAATCTTAGGAAATTCATATCTCCCTCTTTAGACATCCAAATAAGGTGCTTATAGTTGGCATAAGTCACTGGGAAAATCTAGTTTCTTTGTATAAAATTTCATGGCAATTGAACATCATTTGAGCCCTGTGTGACAGAATTCAATTTCAAACCAAAGTGAACAGTGACATGACCAAAACCAAAAAAATTGCCAACTTTAGAAATTCATCAAATATTCTATGAACCTCTAAAAATTCCATACTTTATCTTTACAAAAAGCTCTCAATGAACCCTAATTTCATGCCAAATCTCAGATCAAGAAGAGTTCATTTGAACAAAAAGTGATATAGGGTTCAAATTGGTCAATTTTAACTCCATATGGGATACCAAAGTGACCAAATAGTCTTCCATGGGGTTTGGCACCTCTTGGGCAAGTCTAAAAGCATAATTGGGACTTATGTGAGCTGCCCAAATGGTCCCAAACTCTATGCATCTCTTTTTGGTCATCTCACTCACACTTATGCATAATTCCATAAACTCATTCAAGAAGTCATCTTGGCCATACATACTCAAATTGCATTCCAATGGTCTCTTAATACATTCTCTCATTTATACATTACATAATGACATAATTATACATGTCTAAGAGGTCATATGCTATATACAACAATGGAATACATCCTTTGACAACAACATAGCTTTAAAGAACAAAAATCATACATATTGGTGTCAAGCTTTCTTCTTCAAGGTGGTTGGCTCCCATTGCCTTGTTCCTTTTGTCCACCTAGCATGTTAGATCATTGGAGAGGAGGGAATGAGATTCAAAGAATCACAATAGCTCATCTCCCATTCAATCATACATAATGGATGCAAACCAAGTCTCATGAATGCATGTATGGTCATGTTGACATGTGTAAATATTCAATAAACATTCTTAGCATTTGAAAAAGTTACACATAGCATACAAAGGCTTGCCAAGCAAGTGGATTGGCCTCACCCATTTTCTTGTGGGTTTTGGACTTGCCTCACCCATTGTTTAAGAATCTCTTGGACTCAACCATGCTCTTGGGAGTCCATCTTGCTATTGGGAGACTCTTTGCTTTGTCTTAACCAATCTTAAGGGTTTTTGGCTCATCTTCACCATGGCTAAGGGTTCTTGGCCTCACCACACTGAAGCAAACCCAAGCACAATCAAAAGCATCATATAAGAACATATTATAACATCATGGCACCATGGAATCAAAGTCATGTTAAAATACTTTTCATGGCTTGAAATTACACATACACACATTCTAAGACAAGTAAAGCAAACAATCATGCATGAGAGAAGGAGGAGTGAGCTATCTTAGAGGGAATTACAAACGTTTTCTCTTGAATCTCCCTCCCTTGCTTTGGCTACACACACACAATTGTGTGGGAATGCTTTCTCTTAGCCTAGACATAATTCATGGAAGCTAATTAGGTTCATGAACTCAATTCTAAAGCCATGTAATTTGCTTAGATACTACCTTGACCTATAATCCCATTATGGTTCCAAAATGGCACCTAATGAAGCAACACTCATGAAATAAATTCTAAGCTCCATTATTTCCTTTCAGATATGATTCTTGACTCTGTTTAAGCCTCTTGGAATTATCACACAATTAAAATAAAGAGCCTAACTACATGTTGCTTTTTTAAGTCATATTATGGAACATAAAGCACTAACTCACTTTCTATGGGTTCTAAATTTTTTCCAAGATCTCCCCTCACTTTCATCCATCATATATGACTCAAGAATGGGCTTAGAAAAATTTAAAACTCTCCCTAGCTATGCTATCTCCCTTAGGCTGAGGCAATGGAGGTTTTTACTCTCTATGGAACTTGCTTTGTTTTCTTAAGGGAAGATACATGTGGGGAGCCTCTTAGGGATCTTAGGAGCTCATTTAAACTCTTATTTAGGCCTAGGAATCATCATACAAAATCAGATTTTACAAGGTACTCATGAAACCCTATAAATTGTATCTTAAAATCTAATGGTATTTTGTTAATTCCCTTTGCATATTCTTAATCTCCACACCCTTTTTCCTTAGATTCATCCTTGGTTCTGCCTAAAAATCAAATCCTCTTAGGTCTTCTCAGGTGGGCCAAAATGGTGGAGAAGAGGAAAAAATTATATCAACCATGAAAGAAGAAATTACCTTGTTTTCTTGCTTTTTCTCACTTAAATCTTGTGTTCTTTGATCTCCTCTCTTCAAATCCGAATTTTCCCTTCAATTTCTCCCTTAAATCAGATTTGAAAACTTCATTTTAATCATTGAAAACAAAGGAGAATGGAGGAGAGGAGGTTTAGAAGAGAAAGAGAATGAAAAACTACTAATTTTTCATACCTTATGCTTTTGATTTCTCCTCCTCTTTGTGTTCCTCTTGTGCTCCACTCTCCCTAGGGTATTTCTTTGGTTTTAGGTAGAACTTGGTCATACAAAATGAAGGGAGAAGAAGGGCGCATCATATTATAGGTGGGAGGAATAAACATTTTTGAAAATTTCCTATTTTGTCCTTCGTTCTTGGCATTTTTGTTTCTACTTTATTTTAGCTCTTTTTTGTGAACCATCTTTTCCATTATGAAGTTTAAGTTTCCAATTTAGTAAAATGTCTTTGGAATCAATTGAATCAGAGCTAAAACCTTCCCAAATGAATTCGTCAAAGTTCAGGCACACCGACGTTAAAAAATGTCCACCAGAGGGGTTTCGACTATCCTAAGGTTTTTCATAGTTTTCAGGGCCTCTAAGAACTCCAAAGAACTCAAAACTTTCATTTAAAAAGCCTTCCTATGTGAATTCTAAAATTTGCTCAAAATTACAAAAATGCCATTATATTTCGTAAGATTTTTGTAAGAAATTATTTCTTTATTCTAGCTCTATTTTTCTTTTCGTCTAAGGCTGGGATTCTCATTTTTAGGAGTTTAGAATGCTTTCCAAATTTTTCGGGACCTTAACCACATCATTTTGAGGGACTTGCTTTTGTATCTAGTGAATTTTGTTCATTTTATAGAGAAACCGTACGTTACGTTTCTTACGTTTTCTCTTGTTTACATTTTGTTCATTTTATAGAGAAATCGTATGTTACGTTTCTTACGTTTTCTCTTGTTTACAAAGGACCGAATATTACACTAGGGACCCATTTAGACATTTTAAATTTTCAATTTTGCCGTTCATTCTTGGCTTTTCATTTTAGGATCATTTCAATTCCTTTTTGAGAACCATATTCTTCATCATAAAATTTAGGTTCTCTAATCTCTAAATAGCCTTTAGAATCACTCAAATCGGGTCTAAAACTTTCCTAAATGAAATGGTCAAAGTTCGAAGTCATTGCCATTCTAAAACGTAAACTGGAGGGGTTTTAACTGTTTTAGGAGTTCTTATAGTTTTTAGGGCCTTTGTGAACCCCAAAAAACTCAATTTTCTCATTTAAAAATCCTTCCTATGAGTTTTTCAAAAAGTGCCAAAAATTACAAAAATACCACTTTATCTTCGTTAAATTTCGTCTAGTTTTTTTGGCTTTATTTTTAGGGCTCCTCTGGCTTTGGATCCTCATTATTTGAGGTCTAGATTATCACTCTAATTTTATTGGACATCAAATCATTCTATTTGAGAGACTTCCTTTTGTATCCAGTGAATTACATACGTTTACAGAGAAACTGGGCATTACATTTCTTGCATTTACGGAGGAACCGGATGTTACACAAGTACTTTGTTTCTACCTATTGGAAAACCTATTAGTGGCTTTCAATATTTCACCCTTTCTCTAATGGAGAAATTAAAAATCCATCAGCATGTCTTGACCAACTATTAAGAAATAGACCCTTTTCTTTTGTAAGTGAATTAGATTTATTCAATTAAGTGTTTTCTGACCATTATAGATTATAATCTTATTACATTGTATACTTAATATGGGAATTTAGAGAACTTATATGGAGATAATTAAGAAACCATTCATGGTCTTTTTCTAATAATGATAGGAGGGTTCATAGAGTTTGTTGCTTAGTTTTCTCATCGAGTAAGTACGTGTCCACATATTACTATTATCTTGCTATAAGAGGTCTAACAAAATTGTCACTCTCATTCCTTTCATATTAGAAATGAATCTCATTAAGATGATTTATAGTTTTTTACCCTGGGTCTAATTGATTGTACAGAGAGATATAGTGCATACAACATTAATGGATTTAAATTTCATACATTAGAATGAGATCAAGGGTTGAAAACTCAAAATAGTGGAGTCTTTGGTACTTTTGGGACAAGAAGTTATGCAAGTAATAGTGATGCTCATGTGCAATTTGGTGGTGTACCTTATTACAAAAAACTAATAGACATTATTGAATTAAATTATCATGGCTAATTTATAGTGATCTTATTCAAGCGTATGTAGGCTAATACTATAATACCATATCTTTCTAGCCTTCCTCATGCAATTCACATGCTCCATAACATGTATTGCTTAGGAGTTGTAAGGAAATAAGATATAAATAATGGATTAATTTGCGTTGCACTACATATGCAAATTTCAATCGGTGTCATGTGGGGCGTATGATCACATACTATACTTTCCCATATTTAATTACATTAATACAACTCCTTTGCATCATAAAATCATGCCCACAATTCATGGAAACCTAAATGAAGCATAAAATGTGGCTATTTAATTTCGGCTAGATCTGACCCTCTTTCTGATCAAACTTTAGAAAATCATAACTAATTCTAGAAAAATTGAAATCATACAATCTTAGCCATTCTGGAAAGCTCTAAATGTCTACTTCACAGTAAAAATATGCCTAGGTCATAACACCCATCACAGAGGATGTTTGAAATACAAAATGTTCCAGAAGTCAGACTGCATTCTGAAGTTGTCATAGAATTCTACAGAAAACTTTGAAAATGTCCAATTAATCCCAAAAAAATCCAATTCATACAAATGATACCAATCTGGAAAGCTGTGGATGTTAGCTAAAGAGGAAAAATATCTCCAGACCATTTCAGCAAGTCTAGACCTCAGAATTTAATGGAACGATAACTTAGGTTAGGCAAAATTTCTAATACTGGACAGAATGTTCAAAAATTTATATCTCCCTATCTCTAAATGAGGTGCTTCTAGTTGGCACGATCACTGTGAATTTCTAGTTTCTCTGTATAAAATTTCATGGAAATTGGATATCATTTGAGCCTCGTGTGACAGAATTCAATTTTAGACCAAATGAATAGTGCAGCAGACCAAACTCAGAAAAATAGCCAACTTTGAAAAATTTTCAAATATTCTGTAGACCTCTAAAAATTATGATCTTTAGCTTTCCAAAAATCTCTCAATGAGACCTAATTGCATGCCAAATCTCAGATCAAGACTCATTTGGCCAAATAGTGACCTAGGATTCCATTATGGTCAATTTTAGCTCCATATAGGGTACCAAAGTTGCCAAATGGATTTCCCTTGGTCTTGGTACCCTTTGGGCAAGTCTAAAAGAACATTTAAGACTTGTGTGAGCTACTCAAATGGTCCCAAACCTCATGCATCTCATTTTGGCCATTTAACCCACACTTATGCACATTTCCATCAAGCCATTCATAAAGCTATCTTTACCATACATACTCAATTCACATTCCATCATTCACATAACACATTCTCTCATTTCTATGCCACATAATATCATAATTACATATGTCTCAAGGATCATAGACCATTTACAATAATAATATACATCATGAAGCATCATTATGGTTCTATAAAGCAAAAGCTAGACATATTCACGTCAATCTCCTTCCTTGAATGTTGTTGGCTCCCATTACCACATTCACTTAGTCCACCTAGAATTTTAGATCATTGGAAAGGAGGGAATGAGATTCAAAGAATCCCAATAGCTCATCTTCCATTCAATCATACATAACATATGCAAAGCAAGCCTTAAAAATGCATGCATGGTTATCATGGAAGTCATGAACATTCAAGAAGCAAGCTTGGCATGTGAATAAGTCATACAAAACATTCAAGAGCTCACTAAGTGTTTGGATTGGCCTCACACTTCTCCTCATGGATTTTGAACTTGCCTCACTCATTCTTTAAGAGCTTTGGACTTAACCATACTCTTGGGAGCCCACTTTACTTTTGGGAGACTCTTTGCTATATCTCAACCAAGCTCATGGGTTCTCGGCTCATCCTCACCATAGTAAAGAGTTTTTGGCCTCTCCACACTCAAGCAAACTCAATAAACATCATACATTCATTTGAAAACATAACATGACATCATGAAATCATGGTATATAACATCATGCTAGCATACTTTTTCATGGCTTGAAAATACACATACACACATTCTAAGACAAGCTAAACACACATCCATGCATGAGAGAAGGTGGAGAGAGCTACCTTGCACACAATCACACACTTTTTCCTTGGATTTCAAGCCTTCTCTTTCTGTCACATGCCTACAAGCTTGTGGAGATGGTTTCTCTTGGCCTAGATACAATTTATGGGAGCTAATTAGGTTCATGAAATAATCTCTAAGGCCATACAATTTGCTTAGATACTAGATTGCTCTATAAGCTCTATTATGGTCTATAAATGCACCTAATGAAGCAATACTCCTCAAATAAGTTCTAGGCTCCATTCTTTACTTTCAAATATGATTCTTGACTACTTTTAAGCCTCTTGGAGTCATCACACAATTAAAACAAAGAGTCTAACATCATGTTGCTTCTTTAGGTCATAATATGGAACCTAAGCATCAAATCACTTTCTATGAGTTTTAAATTTTTTCCAAGGCCTCTCTTCATTTTCATTCATCAAATATGACTCAAGAATGGCCTTAGAAAAATTTAAAACTCTCCTTAGCTATAAGAACACGGTTTGGCCGAGACTATGCATGGTTTAGGGTTCCTTAGAGTGTGCATTGCTTTCTTGAAGGAGGAAGCTTGTGGAGAGCATCTTAGGGATCTTATGAACTCATTTAAACTCTTAATTAAACATAGGAATCATCACATAAGGTCAGATTTTACAAGGTGAACACAAAATCCTAGAATTTGCATCTTGAAATCTAATGATTTTTTGATAATTCCCTTTGCATATTCTTAATCTCCACACCCTTTTTCCTCATATTCATGCTTAGTTCTGCCTAAAAATAATATCCTCCTAGGTTTTCTTAAGTGAGGTGAAATGGTGAAGGGAACCAAAGATGACAACCATAGGAAGAGAAATTACCTTATTTTCTTGTTTTTTCTCACTTGAATCTTGTGTTCTTTGAGCTCCTCTCTTCAAATCCGAATTTTCCCCTCAATTTCTCCCTTAAAACAGATTTGTATACTTCATTTTAATCATAGGAAACAAAGAAGAATGGAGGAGAGGAGGTTTGGATAGAAGAAAGTATAGAAAACTACCAAGAATCCATACCTTTTTCTTGATTTTTCTCCTCCTTTTCTTTCCCTTCTTGTGAGCCTAAGAGAGCAGATCATATTCTGTATTTTGGGCAGAAATTTCGTGCTTAAGAAGATGGGACAAGAAAGGGGAAGTGTGTGGGAGCTTCTAGAAACACACTTTTTCAAAAATTTTAATTTTATCCTTCCGTAATAGTAATTTCATTTCGGCTTCATTTTAGCTCCTTTATGAGAACTGTCTTTTCCATTATAAAATCTAGATTCCCAATTTAATAAAATGCCTTTGGAATTACTCAATTTGGAGCTAAAACCTTATCGAACGAACCAGTCAAAGTTTGGGTCAACTGACGTTGAAAAACATCCATCAGAGAAGATTTAATTGTCTCGGGGCTTTCCATGGTTTTCAGGGCCTCTGAGAACCCTGGGGAAGTCAAAACTTTCATTTAAAAAGCCTTCCTGTGTGAATTTCAAAATTTGCTCAAAATTACAAAAATATCATTACATTTCGTAAGCTTTTTGTAAGAAATTATTTCTTCATTCTAACTCTGTTCCTGGGATTCTCATTTTTAGGAGTCTAGAATGCTTCCTAAATTTTTTGGGACCTTAACTACATCATCTTGGAGGACTTTCTTTTGTATCCGGTGAGTTTCGTTCATTAACGGAGAAATTGTACGTTACATTTCTTACGTTTTCTCTGGTTTTCGGAGAACCGAATATTACAAATACAACTAATCATAGAAGGATTATAATGGATGACTTAGGTATTACATTTGTAAACTTTGCATGCTTGATCCACATTGGTGATCATGAAGATGATGAGCCATACATCCTTGTTTCAAAGGCTCAAATGGTTTATTTTGATCAAGATGAGTCAAAGAAATATTGGAACATTGTTGTACATCTTAAGCCCTAGGATCTAAATGATATGGGTAAAGATGATGAGGATACTTTTTATGAATGTAAGCCATGTCAAAGTCAAAACTTGCAAATGTTATTTCTAGATGGAGAGAAAAATATACCATTGGCAAGGTGTTTAGAATTTTTGTGTGGCCTTTATATTTTTTTGAGTCTTCTTACTAATGGAATATTTCTCTATTTTTAGGGTTCTAGAAGATGAAGTGATTCTTTCGTAAGACAACTAGTTCAGGTCAATCTCGAGACACCACTAGTAGTGGTCTTATTGCACCATTAAATGATAACGATGGCCCTTTCACGCAAGTTCCAGCAACCTTGTCCACTCTTACAGAGGAAGCTTTCCATGCAAGTATTCAACTTCTACTTCAAATATATATGATGATGACAATGAAGATGATATGGGTCAGCTTGCTAAATGCAACAAAGGTTGGATTATTGATGTTGTTAGTATGTCCAAATATACCAATGTATTAAAATTAAGTATCCTTAAAGTTATGTGCTAACATTACTTCCATAGAAAAGCCTAGAATTGAAATAAAAAGACACATCACAATAAATGATGCTTGGTCGCTTCCCCTTGGCTAGAAAGTTGTAGTGCAATGGAACAACCAAACTCAACCCATTGGAGATGGTGGTGGCCTGTTAGGTGGATTCTTAGGCACTATTATGAAAGACTTTACTTTTTTTCTTGTAAGTTATAAGAATTGGAAGAAGGTGCTATTGGATTACAAGGAGAATGTGTATGAAAAGATTATTCAAGTAATATTACTATATGTTAAAATTATTTATATATCCTTATTAACTTTTGTCTGAGTTTAAAGGCTAAGTTTGATGTTTATGTAGAGGGCCATAAAAAATATATCTTAAAAGCACTTGGAACTAGGTGGAAAAATGAGAGACAAAGATTGTAGGCGAAAGTATATGATGGCGTATCCACAAGGGATCAATTGATCTTGAAGGTCCCTCTTGGAATTTGTAGAGATCAATGGGCATCATTTGTAAACTATTAATTAAACCCTATGTCTCAGGTAATATCATTGTCATACTTTAAGGATTCTTACTACATTATCAAGAAAAATTCAAGTTCATAACTCCAATTTTCTCCTTACCATAACAATTTTCCTTACATTGTATAGAATTAGGAGTTAATGGAGACATCATTAACCTTATTCTTGAGGCTTGTCTTTATGAAATTTCTTTACCCTATCAAATGTCATCCAAAAATCATGAAAGTTGGTAAAATGATTCCTTATAATGTTAATTAGAAGCCATTAAAAAAGGTTTTGAAAATTCTTATGGATGACCCCTTTAGTACCTTACCTAGTTTGAACTTGTTGCATACTATCCTTTTTGTATTTAAATTAGTTGGCATAGTAATTGAACACTAAAAGTTCTAGATCTTTCCAAATTTAAGTTTATATGTCTGAGCTACTTTCCCATAAAATTTCATGCATTAATTCATTCATTTATCAATGTAACAAGATTTATTAGGAATCTTACTCAAAGCTGTCCAGTACAGAAGTATAGTTGAATTAGTACATAGTTTTCATGACCTAACTTGCTCTAAAAATTCTATAATTTTCTAGATTTGAATTTTAAAGACTAGAGAACTCATCACAAAAATTTGGACCTAGAAATTCCCCATAAATTACCTCTACAAGAGACAAACATTAAGTACATGGGTTACGTATTAATGTGACATTCTAACTTGGTGTACTCTATTATTATTTAACTAAACTCAAAGGATCCATGCATATAATTTCAAAGTAGGTTCTTTGACATCATCCAAGTATGCACTCATATTGTAGGGTTATTCCCATATTTATGATGATTAGTTTCATGCAAAAATGATAATTTAAATTACTTCTATATACAATTGGTATTTCCATTAGATGCCACCGTCAAACTAAACAAAAAGCTACTCATGTATCATTTCCATACAGATCCAAAATAGAGGTTTACAAAATAAAACTACATTCCCAAAACTAAATTCATGATTTAACTTTCACATTTTCAAAAGACCTACGAAAGTTAGCTATATTAACAATACATAGTCTATTATTTCAGCCTGTCTGTTTTCCATGGTTTTGGCTTTGTCGACTATATGACTATTACCTGGAAAAAGGAGTTAGCTTCATAATGAGATAATAATCCCAGTCGTTAGCAATGCATTCAGAAGGTATATATACATAAACAAGATTGAAAATCATCTATGATGCATTGATGCATAAGTCAGTGTAGGAGCATGTAATTACTAGACAGTAGCATACATTCATTCGTTAGGCTAACATACTTTAGTTATTGGCCAATAACAGAGGGCTAGTACCCATAAAGCCCTTCCATTTAGAAAATAGAGATACATGTAACTATACACAACATAGAAATTCAGGAATTTATCCAGTGCAATTAAGAAATATATATACTAAATACAAAGTTAACTACCTATTCCATCATCACAGTTTTGTCAATTTAGTCCTTAGCCCTTGTTGTCATTATTCTTTCCTTATAATGTCAATCACATAATACCTTAACTAACAACAAGTCATGGTTAAGATTTAAAATAAATTCAAGCCACTAATTTCTTATACAATAAGTCATAATTCGCTTCTGTTAGTTGGAAAAATTGGAATGAAATTTCTCAAATTTTTGTTTCCTCTTCTCCTTATTAATTTAATACCATTTGAATTAATTATGTTGTACTCAAAACCTTAAGGTCTAGCCTCTAATCATTATTTGAATGGCAATTTGGCTCACTAATAATTTTCTTCCTTAGTCATAGTGTTTTATCCCACTTGTAGCAACCAAACACATGCATATTCTATTATGTATAGTTACATGTTTTCCTTAATGTTAAGACATCCCTTGTATGCTTTGCCCCTTTTATTCTATCCCTTCTAATTTAGTTCAAGAAATTCATATGCGTAAAGTCCTCACAGCTAAAACAATTACACATATTCTATTTTTACTCTACACCACTCTGGCCTAGTTGGGTTTAAGGAAGGATAATTAATTACTTACCTCTAAAGATCTGTGCCTTCCTCCTAAACTCTCCTAGTGGCCTTTCCTTAATGTTCTATGGCTATCTAACTATAACTTAGTGTCAAAATTTAGAACTTCACCCAGGTGGGACGAAAGCAATTTAGAGGGTAAACTAAGTTTTCCTATTCTTACCTTTGATGAAGTCCTTTACCACCTTTTCCTTACACCCATAGTTTATTCTCTCATCTTCAATCTCTATGGCTGACCTAAGGCTCTTTTCCCTTCTTCTCACTATTACTCTCAGCTTAAATGAAGCTAATGTGGAGGAAAGCCCTTGCAAGTGCCACCTCATGCTCTTAATCAAGATGAATGCAATGAAAATGGATAGTAAAAAAAATCATTTTCTTCCATTCACCATTGGTGGCATGCAAATTGTCACTCTCTTTTTTTTTTTTTTTTTCTATCCAAGTCATGTATTTTAATTGATGATCCATGACTCCTTACAGCTAAAAATATATATATGCAAGGTGATCGAGTGAAATCTACATGCTCTTATATGGTAATGGCATTAAAAGAATGTAAGCTTATAATTGTTTATTCTGTTTCCTTCACTTGACCCCACCCACTATTTATTCTATATGTCTCCTTCTTATATTTTCTAAGCCATTAATTTAATTACAATTCATGGCAATGCCTACAGCTAAATGGAGATCTAATGCCATAACTAAATATGCTTATGTATATGGTGAATTAGTGGAATGTAAAGGTGGCATGGTTTTGTCCTTATTGTCTCTTGCTTGTTTATTTCTTCCTACACCAATTACTCGAGTATAGAAGACACCAATGCTCCCATATTCATCTTAGCACTTCATTAGTTTTCTTGTTCATGGTTGCATAGTTTCAAGTCTACATGTACAACCAAGTTATAAATATGTATATTCTTAATTTTTGTCTCTTCCTTTTTCTATTAAATCACCACTCATTGGCTACCATGTATAGATATTTCTTGTTTACGTGGTCAAGAGTGCTACATGTGAACTAAATGCCCTCATACATATATACTAATGTAAATATGGGCCATGAGATGTCATATTGCTAGTAGTTGAGTAGTGGTATCTTAGTCATTTGTGACATGGCATGTAAGTCACTTAATATGTAACCATTACGAAATGCATTTTTGTATGCTTCTGTATTAGACAAAATAATATGCCAATGTCTTATTAAAGGTCTTCTAACATTTATCTCTCCTCCTTGGTCCTAATTGAATCAATTAGCTCCTAATTATTACCTTTGATTAGTTCCTTAAGGCTTACTTGAGGTTGTCCCTTGATGTTTTTTCTTGGTTAATTTGGTTATATTACCATTCAAAGAAAATTAGAATGTGACAATCATTTTTTTAACTAATTACTTTAATGGATATATTTTCATCAATGATTAGGAAAAGGGCAAGAAAAATGAACAAAATAGGAAAAAACAAAGAATCCCACATGCTGGAGGTCAAAGAGCCTTGCACACTAAATGTCATACCATATTATTTCTAGCATCAATTTCCTTATGAAGTAAAACTTGTACATTAAAACTTTGTATTTTCTTGCGTTATATCGGGATTAAAATTCAAATTTTTATCTGTAGGCCCTAGAAATTTACCAACAACATTCTCTAATTATTTTTCATCCATACAAATCATGAAACAATGTCTAGGGCCATGCAACTTGCTTAAACCCTAGATTACTCTATAAGCTCCATTATGGTCCATAATCACACCTAATGACGCAACATCCATCAAATGACTTCTAGGCCTCATTCTTTCTGTTCAATTTATGATTCTTGACTCCTTTTAAACCCCTTAGAGTCTTCATATCATTAAAACAAAGGGCCTAACATCATGTTTGCTTCTTTAGGTCCTAATATGGAACCTATGGCACCAATTTACTTTCTTTGAGTTCTAATTTTTTCTAAGGGCCTCTACTCATCTTCACTTATCACATATGACTCAAGAATAGCCTTAGAAAAATCTAAAACTCTCCTTAGCTATAGTAACTTGCCTAGGGTCGAGACTATGGGGGGAAGAAGAGTTCATGGCCTTCTTGATTTTTCCTGATGGAGACACACTTGGGAGACTTCCTAGAGGTCTTAGGAGCTCAATCAAATACTCACACATGCAAGGAAACTCATATATCAAATCAGTTTTTGCAAAGTGTTCAAGAGCTCTACACTTTTCTAGCTTAGAGTTCATTAGTTTTTCTTGCAATTTCTTTGCTTTCTTGGATGGGAGGTGCATGTGGGAAGCTCCTCTAGGGGTCTTAGGAGCATGTTTAAACATTTAATTAAGTCTAAGAACATTCATATAAAATTAGATTTGCAAGGGAGCATTTGGATCCCTAATGGTTCTATCTTATCTCCTAATGCTCCTTTCTTGATTCTATTGGTTCTTCTTAATCTTTGCTATCTAAAACCTCTAATCCCTCCATAAATTGGGCAGAAAACAGCCCCTAAGAATTGGGCTCATGGTGCCCAAATTCGTGCAAGAGGAAGGGGGAGGAAGGAACTACCAAAGAATGGAAGTTTTACCTTATTTTTCTTGCTTTCCTTTGCTTGCTCTTCCACTTGGTTGGCTTGCTCCCTCAATTTTCGAATTTCCCTCTCTATTCTGCCCCCCAAAACAGCACCAAACTCTCCAGTAAAATCATAGAAAGAAAGCTTGAGAGGAGGGGAAGCAAGTTTCAAGAAGGAAGGACATGGAATTTCTTAAAGTTTCTTACCTTTTTCTTGAATTTCTTCCTCCAAAATCCTCCTTCTCTTGTGCATCTAAGAAGCTGGAGTTTCTCTCTGAAAATGGGCAGAAGCAAGTCGGTTTAATGAAGGAGAGGAAGAGCGTGACTTATAAAAAGAATTTGGAAGCTTCCTTTAACACTTAAATTCCATTTTTACCCTTTCACACTTTGGCATTTTCATTTCTCCTTCATTTTAACTCCTTTTGAGAACCATCTTTTCCATTATAAAAAATAGGTTCCCAATTTAGTAAAATGCCTTTGGAATCACTCAAATCAGAGCTAAAACCTTTCTGAACGAATCGGTCAAAGTTTGGGTCAACTGACGTCGGAAAGAATACACCGGAGGGGGCTTTATTGGTCCCAGGGCTTCCCATGGTTTTTGGGGCCTCTGAGAACCCTGGACAACTCAAAATGTTCCATTTAAAAAGCACTCCTAGGTGCTTCTCCAACATTGCACTTATTTACGAAAATGCCATTGGCCTTTCGGCAATTTGTTCGAATCACTCTGACCTCGGTTTCTGGCCAACTCAAGGCTCAAATCCTCATTTTCTATTATTTAGAATTTTATCATAATTTTATTTGGCCCCAATTCCTTCTATTTTGGGGACTTCCTTTTATATTTTGTCCATTTTTTTATGCTTATGGAGAAACCAAACATTGCGTTTCTCACGTTTACGGAAGAACCGAATGTTACAAAGAACTCATTTGGATAGATTTTGCTATAGCTCATCATTATGGTTAATTTTTTCACCATATAAGATATCAACTTGGTCCATATGGCTCTCCATGGTGTTTGGCACCTTTTGGGCAAGTTTAAAAGCATGACTACAACTTATATGAATGGCTCAAATGGTCTCAACATACATCTCATTTTGGTCATTCCATCATCTAAAAATACATTAATACATTCATGCCATCAAATGTCAAGTTTTGTCATTTACATTGATTTTGTGCAACACATGGTCCATATATCATTCATACATAATATTACATTTGCTCAATGGTTTACAAATAAAAAATAATATGTACAAGTTCATTTTTGACATTCCATTACAAGTAAGGCTACATAATGGTCAAATTGTAGCTTCTTAAGGCCTTTGGCTTGCATTCTTCCTTCTTGGATGCCACTTAGACATATTAAGATGAAGAAGGGGAAGAGAGTGAGATTCTTAGAATCTCAATAGCTTATACACCCATTCACACACACATTCATGGCATATACATATCAAAGGCATAAGTATGGGAAGTAAGACAACCATAAAGCATGCAAAGTCATAATTTCCATGCCACCAATTCATACTAAGTTCAAGAACATGCTCTAGGGACTTTTGGTATTGCCCTCACCCATGCCATAAGACTTTTGGCATTTCCTCACGCCATAATTAAGGGACTTTTGGCATCACCTCACCCTTATGAAGTCATTTTCACAATCAATGACATATAAGACACCAAATTGGTACCCATGCAATCTCAAAGCAATCAAGTGGCATATTCTCAAATCACAAAAGCATACACATGCACATAATGACATATATACACTAAGAATGTAAAGAGAATGAGGTGGAGAGCTACCTTGAACTTATGCAAACTTTTCTTTAGTCTTTTTACTTCCCTTTTTTGGTTCCACAAGCACACTTAGGTGGATTAGGATTCTCTTGACATAAAAATCATAAATAGCACACAATTACACTTTTAAAGTAAGACAAGACACTAGACTTCTTAGAACATAAATGGTTCCATAGTTCACATAATGGCTCCATTTGTGGCCTATTGAAGCAACCCTTGTAATTCAAGTTCTAGGCTTCATTCTCTTTTCATTTCTAGGTGTCTTGACCTCATTCAAGGTCCCTGAAACTATCACACACTCACTTACACAAGCCTAGACACATATTGCTTCAGAAGGCTCTATTATGGAAACTATTATCCTATCTCCCAAACCATGGCTCTTAAATTTTTCCAAGGGTTCCTCCAATCTTCTATCATCATATGAAGTTTCAAACTAAGGCTAGAACAAATTAAAACACATTCTAACCTAATTAACTAGCATAGGCTAAGATAGTGGGAGGAATGGGGAGTTCATGATTTTCTTGATTTTTCCTTAATGAAAGAGCCATTTGGGAGGCTTCATAGAGGTCTTAGGAGCTTAATTAACACTCACATAGCCTAGGAAATTCATGTATCAAAAAAGATTTTACAAACCCTTCATGAATCCTACATTTTGCTAACTTAAATTCCATTGGTTTTTTTTTGCAAATTCTTGGCATATTCTACTTCCCCATAGTCTAAAACCCTAGTTTCTATCTTGTTTTTGGACAAAGAACCTTCCCTTCCCTTAGTTTTATTCTTGGCCGAAATACACATAAAGAGAAAGCAAGGAGAAGAAGCAACAAGAAACAAGAAATACCTTGGATTCCTAGCTCCCTTTTGATGCTTCTTCTTTTGCTTGAATGCTTCCTTAAATTTTTAAACCCTTCCCTTCCATTTTAGCCTCAAAATAGAACCATTTCATTCAATAAAGCCATGGAAAGAAAGCTTGGAAGGAGAGGAACAAGATTGGAAGAAGAAGGAGCATGAAAATCATTGAATTTACCTTACCCTTTTTCTTGCAAATTCTTCACCTTTTTTCTCCTCCTTAGTATGGCTAAAAGAGCTGGTCTTTTTATTTTTTGTGCAGAGGAAGTCTGTAACATCTAATTTTTCGTAAACTACCGAAATGGAGTCAGTTTTCAAAGCAAGTCCCCTGAGATGAGTAAATCAAGGCCAAATAAAATTTGGATAAAATTTTAAATAATAGAAAATGAGGATTTGAGCCTTGAGTTGCCCAAAAACTGGGGGTCGGCGTGATTCAAAAAAATTGCCAGAAGGCCAGTGGCATTTTCGTTAATAAGTGCACACCTAAAAGGGCTTTTTAAATGAAAATTTTGAGTTGTCCAGGGTTCTCAAAGGCCCTAAAAATCATGGGAAGCCTGGGACCGATAAAGCCTCTTCGGGTGTACTCTTTCTGACGTCGGTTGACTAAACTTTGACCAATTCATTCGGAAAGGTTTTAGCTTCGATTTGAGTGATTCAAAAGGCATTTTATTAAATTGGGAACCTATTTGTTATGATGGGAAAAGACAGTTCCTAAAAAAGGAGCTAAAACGAAGCTAAAATGAAAATGCCAAGATGAAAGGGCAAAATGAGAATTTTTGTAATTGTTTGGTTCTTGAAGCCCCTTATAAAAACGTCCCAATCTGCCCTCCCTCTTCACCGACCTTCTTCTGAACAAAAAATAGATAGAAGACCAGAACCTTTGGGTGCACAAGCGAGGGGGAAGAAGGAGAAAAAATTTCAAGCTAAAGGTAGGTTTTTTATGTATGTTTTTATGCTTTTTCTCCACCACTCTCTTCTCCTCTTTTTGCCTCTTCTTCTCCATGATTTTTCTGAAGTTTTGAGGGCTGTTTTGAAGGAAGAACAGAGGGGGAAATTTCGGATTTGAAGAGAGAGCTTGGAGGAAATCAAGATTTAAGCCAAACTAACTAAGGAAACAAGGTAAAAATGCATCCTATAGTTGATATCTTCATGGCCCTTCTTCTCCATTTCAACCCACAAGTGTTCTGCTCTAAGGAGTTATATTTTAAACCAAACCAAGGATGATTCTTAGGTATGTGATGGAGAGGAATAAGAATATGCAATGGAACTAAGAAATAGGCATTAGAAATCAAGATACAAAACCTAGGGTTTTAAGTGCACCTTCCAATTTCTGAATTTGTATGATGCTTCCTAGGTCTAAGTAAGAGTGTAAATGAGTTCTTAAGACACCTTAGATGCTCCCCACAAGCTTCCTCCTTCAAGGAAGCAAAGAAATTCCCATGGAGGCCAAAGGATGCCATAGTCTCAGCCTAGGCTAGGTTTATATAGGTGGGGGGATTTTTAAATTTTTCTAAGGCCATTCTTGAGTCATATTTGATGAATAAAGTGAAGGGAGGCCTTGGAAAAAATTTAGAACTCATAGAAATTGATTTGATGCCATAGGTTCCATAATATGACTTAAAGAAGTAACATGGTGTTAGGCCTTTTGTCTTAATGATGTGATGACTCCAAGAGGCTTAAATGGAGTTAAGAATCATAATTGAAAAGAAAGAATGAGGCCTAGAAGTCATTTGATGGGTGTTGCTTCATTAGTCATGATTATGGACCATAATGGAGCCTATAGAGCAATTTAGTGTTTCATTAGGTTATGTAACCTTAGAATATGTTTCATGGACTTAATTGGCTCCCATAAATTGTATTTAGGCCAAGAGAAACTATCTCCACCAAATTGTGGGTGTGTGGTCGAAAGAGGAGGCTTGAAAGCTAAGGAAAAAGTGTGTGAAATTGTGCAAGGTAGCTCTCTCCACCTTCTCTCATGCATGGATGTGTGTTTAGCTTGTTTTGGAATGTGTGTATGAGTATTTTCAAGCTAAGAAAAGTATGCTAGCATACCTTTATATTCCATGATCCTTGATGCCATGTTATGTTTATATAAATCTATGATATTTGTATGAGTTTGCTTGAGTGAGGAGAGGCCAAGAACTCTTCCCTTTGGTGAGGATGAGCCAAGAACCCTTGAGCTTGGTTGAGACATAGCAAAGAGTCTCCCAAAAGCAAAGTGGGCTCCCAAGAGTATGGTTGAGTCCTAAGCTCTTAAAGAATGGGTGAGGCAAGTCCAAAATCCATGAGGAGAAGTGTGAGGCCAATCCAAACACTTGGGGAACTCTTGAACGTCTTATATGATTGATTTACATGCCAAGGTTGCTTTGAAAATGTCCATGACTTCCATTTTTCTATACATTCATTTGAAAAGCTTGCTTTGCACATATTATGGGTGATTGAATGGGAGATGAGCTATTGGGATTCTTTGAATCTCATCCCCTCCTCTCCAATAATCTAACATGCTAGGTAGACTAAGCAATTATGGTGAAGGGAGCCACTAACAATGAGGAAGAGAGATTGACAACCTTGTGTCTTGTTTTGTTTATTTTGGAACCATAATGATAGTTTATCATGTATATGAGGTTGTATATGTACTATGAACGTTGAGACATGTGTAAATACCCTATTATGTGGTGTTTAGATGTATGATTATGATATATGACCACTAGCCCATGTTTTGAGTATGTAAGGCTATAGAATGAGAATTTAAAATTTGATGAATATGTGTATAAGTGAGGGTTGAATGGCCAAGGGGACCATTTGAGCAGCTCAAAAAAGTCTTAAATATACTTTTAGACTTGCCTAAAAGGTGCCAACACCAAGGAAAGACCATTTGGCAAGTTTGGTACCTTATATGGAGCCAAATTTGACCATTATGGAACCCTATATCACTTTTTAGCCTAATAAGTTATTCTTGGTTTGAAATTTCACATGAAATTAAGTCTTAGTAAGAGCTTGTTGGGAAGCTAAAGTTCATAATTTTTGGAGCTCTACAGAATATTTGATGATTTTTCAAAGTTGGCAAAATTTATAGAAATGGTCTGATGTACTATTACAATGGTCTGAAAATGTTTTCTATCACTCGAGCCTCAAATGATGTCCAATTACTATGAAATTTCATACAGAGAAACTAGGCAATCACAGTGACTTGTGCCAACTAGAAGCACCTCATTTGGAGGTCTAGAGAGAAAGATACGAATTTTTAAAGTTTCTATCCAGTATTAGTCATCTTGCCTGACCAGAAGTACTGTTCTATCAATTTCTGAAAGCTGGGCTTGATGAACGGATCTGGAGATATTTTTTTCTCTAGTTAACATCCACATCTTTTGAAGTTCATATCAGTAAACTATGACAGCATGGATTGGATTTTTTTGGAATTAATAGGACATTTTTGAAGTTCATATCAGTAAACTATGACAGCATCAGAACCCAGTCTGACCTCTAGACCATTTCGTGTGTCAAACACCCTGTGTATGGGATGTTATGACTTGTACATATTTTTCAAATGAAGTAGACATCCCAAGCTTTCTAGAATGACCAAGATTACATGTTTTCAATTTTTTTAGATTTAGTTATAATTTTCCAAAGTTTGCCCAGAAATGAGGCCAAGTCTGGCCGAGAATGAATATTCATGTCCCATGTCGCTTTCCAGTTTCCATGGGTTGAAAGCATGTTTTTATGAGGCAAATGAGTTGTAATGGTATAATTAAATATGAGGATGCATAGCATGAGCTCACACGGTCCATGTGACACCGAAATGAATTTTGAACCATGACGCAACATAAGAAAGTGTATTAATTCAATGGAATTTCTCACTTTATTCTTACTATATCTCACATGAGCATGTAAGGGATGATGGATATGAGTTAGAAATGATGGTGTTACAAAGTCAACCTAAAGAAGGGAGGAGAAAGGGCATGAAGTGTGTGGAACATTCAAGAAGCCACCTTTCTAAAAAATTCTAATTTTGCCCTTTCATTGTGGCATTTTTGTTTTAGTTTTATTTTAGTTCCCTTTCAAGAATCATATTTTCCATCATAAAATTTAGGTTCCCAATTTAATACAATGCCTTTGGAATCACTCAATTTGGAGCTAAAACCTTCCCGAACAAATCTGGTAAAGTTTGAGTTCACCATCTTTTGAAAACTTATACCGAAGAGGCTTTACCAGTTTTAGAGCTTCCCATGGTTTTCAGGGCCTTTGAGAATCCTAAGCAACTCAAATTTTCTATTGAAAAAGCCCTCCTATGAGTTTTTCCAAAATTTTCACGTAATTATGAAAATGCCACTATGTTTCGTCAGTTTTCGTCACAATTTTATTTCACCATCCTAGCTCTATTTTTCTTTTTATCTAAGCCTAGGATTATTATTTTTAGGAGCCTAGGACACCATCCAAATTTTTTGGGACATTATCTAGCTCATTATAGGGGACTTGCTTTTATATAACTCATTTCGTCATTTTACAAAATTTACCATTCGTTACACCAAAGGACAGAAATGGTAAGTTAAAATAGATTGTAATAATCATTACTTAAAAATGTTATTTCCAAATGAATATACTTGCTATGAATTTGCAGGAGGCTTGATATGGGTACACAGTCTTTAGGGGTGAAGTTTGGACAACGAGTCACAAAAAGGCTGATAAGGCTCCTGTTAATGATGTAGCTAAGGCAATAACTGTATGCATTTAATTGTACTTGTGATTATGGTTTTGATAGTTTGAGTTTGGCAATATTGTGATTATGGTTTAGTAATAGGTTCATATTTGGAAACAATGTGATTATAGATTGTTGAATTGGTTGTGTTTGGTGATATATTAATTATAGGTTGTGAACATGGTAATATGCTCCTTATAGGTTTCTACACTTGAGAATTGGTTGTGGAATTGGTAATATCTTCATTATGGGCTATGAAATAGGTTGTATTAGGCAATTTTGTTCATTGTGGTGTGTGTTTGGCAATGTTGTAATTATGGTTCAGTAATAGGTTCATATTTAGAAATAACATGATTAATGGTCACTGAATTCAGTGACCATGTTTGATAATATATTGATTATGGGTCATGAACTTGAGAATTGGTTGTGGAATTGGTAATATCTTCATTATGGGTTGTGGAATTGGCCGTATTTGGCAATGTTGTGATTATGATTCAATAATAGGTTTATATTTGGAAATAATGTGATTGTGGATTGTGGAATTGGCTATGTTTAGTAATATATTGATTATGATTGTGAACTTGGTATTATGTTCCTTATATGTTTGTGCACTTAATAATTGGTTGTGGAATTGGTAATATCTTTATTATAGGTTGTGGAATTAGTTATATTTGGCAATCTTGGTAATTGTGGTCTATGTTTGGCAATATTGTAATTATGGTTTAGTAATAAGTTCATGTTTGGAAATAATATGATTGTGGATTATTGAATTAGCCGTGTTTGGTAATATATTGATTATAAGTCGTGAACTTGGTAAAATGTTCTTCATATGCTTGTGCACTTGAGAATTAGTTGTATTTCGTTAAATCCAAAAGCAACTACTTCAAAATGCTAGTTTTTTTATAGTGATTATGTGTAACACCATATTACTCTAGCCTCTCTAGTTCATCTATAGACATACATGTGCTTGATTTCATTGGAGAATAAAGAAAAATTCATTAAAATAATAGATTAAATCGCGTTACGTAGAATTTAAAATTTTCATCTCACATCTCATGGCTTTTATGAGCTCACTCATATCATTCTCCAATTAAAAGACACATATAAACTTCAAAACCATCGCAAAATACCACAAGAATTCTGAGTTCATATCATTCATCCATCAAAACTTCATGTCCAGCCTCAGGTTGATGTGCCAAGTTACTATCATGAACTTTGGAAACTTATAACGAATTCTAGAAAAATCAGCATTAAGCAAACTATACTATTATGGAAAGCTACAGATGTCTACTTTATGCTAAAAATAAGTTCAAACCAAAACAGAAATGTTTAGCTACTAGAAATTGATAGAACAGTACTAAAGGTACTACTATATTACTAGTATTGTCTCCAAATTTCAAAAATTCATATCTCTCTATTCAGACCTCCAAATGAGGTGATCTTGGTGGCCATAGAAACCTTATTAAGTCGAGTTTGTTATGATAAAATATCATGAGCATTGGACACCATTTGTTCTCCAAATGATATAGGAGAAGAAATTGACTATATGAATAGTAACCATATCAGTTCAACAGAAAAAATTGGTAACTTTGAAAATGCATAATTAATTTTACAGAGCTCCAAATAATCTAATCTTTAGCTTCCAAAAAATCTCTAAATAATATCTATATGCTTGCTAAATGTTATGAGGAAATTTGTCCATTTGGTCAGTTTTTGCCATAGGGCTGCATATTTGCCATTTTAGGCCTCTTAAGAGGTCACATTGGGTCTATTTTTGCTTCTAACATCTTTAGGGCCACTTGAGCATGTGGGAAAGCATGAGAATGGTCTACTAAACATGTCTCAAGGGTTCAACAACCCAGATTTCATAAACTCACTTTCCTACTTAATGCTACACACAAGAGACATACATATGCATTCTTGCCATTCAAGGTCAAAACCATGCAATATCATACATTTACTTCTAATTCTCATATATACATCACATATTCATATAGTTACACATGTTCAAGAGCTTATACATTATATAAATCATGGCGATACATCATTGATAACCACATTGGTATAATACAAGCATTTTATAATCCCTTTGTCAATCTCATTGCTTCCAAGTGTGGTGGTGGCTCCCATTTCCTTGCTCTCTTGATCCACCTAAAAATGTTAGGTAATGGGGAGGGAAGAGTGAGATTCTAAGAATCCTAATAGCTCTCCTTTCTTTTAAGCACAGGTACTGGAAGCAAATTCAAGTCTAAAAATGCATGCATGGCTATCATGAGGTTCTCAAACATATATAGAACATTTTCTTCATTCAAAAAGTCACATGTAACTTACATAGGCTTGTCAAGGCATTGGTTTAGCCTCACCCGTTCTCCTTGGGATTTTTGGACTTGCCTCACCCATTTTCAAGGGACTTTTGACCAAGCCTCACTCTTTTTAGAGACTTTTGGCTTTGTCTCACCTAAACTTAAAAACTTTTGGCTTATCCTCACCTTAATTAAGGGACTTCTAGCTTCACTAAACTCATACAAGCTAAAGCATGTTCACAAAGCATCTTTAAAGCATATAATCAAGGCAACATGATACCATGGCATCTACATACTTGCTAAAAACATTTTCCATGGCTCAAACATACACACTCACATTTAAAGACAAGAAAACATCCCAAGATGCATGAGAGAAAGGAGAGAGAGCTACCTTGCATACAAGAACACACTCGGCCTCTTAAAATTCCTTCCTTGCCCTTTGACAAAATACCCACAAAGAGGTGGAGCTTGATTCCTTTGGCCTAAACACATGAAATGGGATCCAATTATACTATTGGAATATTTGCCAAGGCCACACACACACTAGAACAACATAGGCACTCATATGGTTCAATTATGGTTCCATAAGGCACCTAATGAAGTAACCTTGGGAAATCATGATCTTGGCTCCATTCTCTCCCTTAATCTATGACTCTTGACTCCATTTAGACTCTTTGGAGCTATCACACAATTATTTTAAAGAGTTTAGTTGTGTGTTGCTTCATTATGCTACAATATGGAACCTATAGCTCCTTTTCATTATCCATAACTTCTAAATTTTTTCAAGGCTTCTTCTCATATTCTCCCATCATATATGATACAAAACCAAGTTTGAAAGAAATTAAAACACCCCTAAGCATTAGTTCTGTCCTAGGTCAAGACATGCTTCATTAAAAGGGGTCAAGGAGATTTCTTTGTTTCCTTGATGGGAGATGCATATGGGAAGCTCTTTAGGGGTCTCTAGAACTTATAAAAATATTCACCTTGATCTAGGAACTATTAGAACAAAGCAGAATTTTGCTTAAGTTCTTGAATCCCTAACTTCTCTTTCTTGAAAATTAATAGCTTTTCTTAGTTCTCTTTGCATAATCTTAATTCCCACACCTTAATTCCTAAGATTTATCCTTGGTTTAGTTCAAAACTCACTCCTTCTTGGCTATCTATATATGGGGCGAAACACACACTTACAGGAGCAAGGAAGAAGAAGCATGGAGACTAGCATTTTACCTTAGTTTTCTAATTTTCTTCAAGAGCTTTTCTCTTTTCTGAGCTTCCCTTCTTGAAACTCAAACTCCTCCCCTCTAGTCTGAGCTCAAAATAGACCTAAATACATCAATAAATCCATAGAAAGAAAGAGGAGGAGGAGGAGAGGAAGCTTGCTAAAGAGAAGACTAAGAATTTCCTACCTTTTTCTTGGCTTTTCTTCTTCCTTTTTCCTCTTCAATGGTGCACCACTTTTTCTAGGTCCCCTCTCTGGGTTTTGTGCAAAAGTAAGTTAGTCTAAGAAGGAGAGTAAATGGGACGTGTAATATAAGAAGGTTCAAGAAAGATTTGTTTTGAAAAATTCCATTTATGTCCCATAAACTTGGCATTTTTGTTTTAAGTTTGTTTTAGCTCCTTTTTCAGAACCATCTTTTCCATCATAAAGTTTAGGTTCTCTAAATTATAAAATGCCTTTGAAATCACTCAATTTGGAACTAAAACCTTCCTAAATAAAAGGGTTAAAGTTTGGGTCAACCGTAGTTAGAAACGTACATCGAAGGGGTTTTAACTCTCTCGAAGCTTCCAATGGTTTTCAAGACCTCTGAGAATGTCAAAATACTCAAATTTTCCATTTGCAAAGCCCTCTTATGTGTATTCTAAAAATTGTCCAAAATTACACAAATGTCATTACGTTTTGTAATAATGTTGTTAAATTCTGTCTAGTTATTTTAGCTTCTATTTCAGGGCACCTTTGTCTTCCTAAATTAATTATTTGAGGTCTAGAATATTGTTCTAATTTTATTGGACCTCAAATCACTCTATTTGGGAGACTTCCTTTTGTATCTAGTGAATCTCATACACTTATAGAGAAGTCGTACGTTACGTTTCTCACATTTTCTCATACTTTCGAAGACTCAGATATTACATTATTAGATTTATGAGTAATTTTGACTAGAATCATTGCTATATTTAAGAGTAATTTGCCTTTAGCAACAATTTTTACTAATCATTGTTAAATAAATGTTGTTAAATACTAGTTTTCTAGTAGTGAATTGAGTTTAAGTTTATATATCATTTTAAAGTCCAAAGCGAGCCAACAACAACATTCAACTAATTTTTTTTAAAAAAATTGACAATCTAAATAAAAAATAACTAAATAAATTATTCAATTGATTGATTAATAAAAATTACTTTTTATTAGGTATAAAGGAGTAGGAATTGGGATATAGGAAAGAGATAAGATGGAGATTGAATTTAAGAACATTAACTTTCTTAGAATTTATGTCCAAAGGAGACGTCGCTTGACAAAAAATTCTTAGGCAACTCATAGTAAATTTTGTTCCAGACACACCTATTATAAAAGCTTACTTTTGTTTTATTTTTTATCCTAATCCATATATTTTATCAATAAAATGGAGGATTGTGTAATTTCGATATTTCTTCAAGGAGAAGATAGTAAAAATTTACCCTTTTTTACTCCCAAACTTTCATTCATACCAAGTACATTATCCCTTTAGTTATCATTGATCAAGAGTGTAATTTTTTACTCGTTTATCTCGCTTTAAGTCGTAGTTTTTTTTGTCTAAATTATGTGATTTCTTATGCATTTTTGCATGTTTTGATCAAGATTCAGTTAGAATAGCTAAAAGGATAAATTAAGCAAAAAAAGAGGAATCAATTAAAAAAATCACATGGCCTACTTGTGCATAATTACATAGGTCATTTGGTCCAGAAGCTTTCACAAGAGCTTACATCAAGAGAACTACATGGGTCCCTCATGCAGAATTACGTAGGCTATGTAATTTTTCAAGATAGAGGACCACACAGCTTGGTTGTATGGAGATGCATAGCTTGTGCACTCAATAGAATGTGAAGAAAGTTGTGTTTAGAAAGTTACATGGCCTAGTAGTGCAAAAAGGCATAATTATATGGATTGACTATATGTTTGATTTTAAACACATTTTAGCATCATATTTTGAAGGGTTCAAGGGAAACTTTGGAAGGAAAACCTAACCCTAATAGGCCTTTAAACAAGATCTAAGAGGCCAAGAAAACTTACACTACCTTAAGGAGAAAAACTCTAAATAGCTTGGAAATTTAAAGGAGTTCTTTTAAAGTTGTTGCCATCAAGCCACTTTGATTTTTATTACTTATTCTTCTCAACATGAATTGTAATATGCTATATTTTGTAAAGTATTAGTCCCTAAAGAATGAAAACAATTAGTTAAAAAAAGGGTTCACAGTGAGAAAAAAGAATCAATTAGGACTAAGAGCTAACTTACGCCTAACCAAGGAAAAAAATTTAGGATTTAGAAAACATGAAAATTAACTTAAGAAATGAATATCCCTCATCATAATATTATGAAATAAGGTTAGTTGATTAATTAGATGAGGTTAGTCTAGCTAAATCCCTGACGATATGCAAATTAGGATACTTAGTAGTAATAATTTTGACTAAAACCTCTAAGTAAATATTTTTAATGAAGAAGAGAGTCTAAAATCTACTATGGAGCTATTGCTTTTTGAAAAGACTGAAAATGAACTCAAAAGGAGGAATTAAAATGTAAGGACAAAATTGATTTTTTAAAAATTATTATAAAACCTAGTTTTTAAATGCCTAACATTGCCTTCCCTTTCTTTCAACTTCAAACTGACTTTTCAATAGCTTTTAAGACCTTTCATGGTGGCCTAAAAGAAAAAAAGAGAGTGAAAGAAAAGAAAGCCAAATAGGTAAGGAAATATGTTAAAATTTATTATATTATAGTTATGAAACTTCTTTTACTTTTCATGCTTTCTTTCATGGTGGTTTTGATTTCTCGAAGAAGTGAAGTTTATGGTTGTCACCTTGAGTGAAAGAGCTCATTCGGAGAAACTAATTACACTAAAGAATCTCCATCAAAGACTCCTCAAAGCAAGGTATGATTTAAGTTAGAAAAATTTTTATTTTTTAAAACCTTAGTCCATGATGGTTCATGTCACACCATACATAGCTAGTAATAATTTTACATCACAATTGGCCAAAAGGATTTATTTTCATAATTTAAGCACTTTTGGTGGCAAATTTTACCATCATTAAAAGGCCAATTAATTCATCATTAGCTAAATGGACCATATGAGCTTACCATATTTATTTTCCTTCCGTAGTACATGTGTTCAATCAGAAACATCCCAATTTGAAGCTCAAAACTCAAGTTTAACCCATGCAACACAAAATGGAATCTTATTTGGCAATTTCTAAGAACTTTATAATTTGATATGAATTTTGAAAAATCATAATTAATTCTAGAAAAATTGAAATCATGCAAATTATACTATTATGGAAAGCTACGGATGTACTTTTACTACCATAAAAATTTTAGATCAAAACAACTAAGTTTGTTCTATGAAAATTGATGGAACAATACATTAGGTCATTGATACATCTTACAGTAGAACCTAAATTTCAAAAATTCATATATCCTTTTACACAAATCCAAGTGAGGTGCTCTCAGTGGCTATAGAAAACTTATGATATCTAGTTTTTGTTTGTAAAATTTCATAAGTATTGGATGTTATTGGCCCACGAATGACACAGAAATGTAAACTGACCATAAGAACAGTGAATGAAACAATTCTAAATAATTTGGCCAAATTTGAAAATTTATAATAAATTCTATAGAGCTCTAAATTAAGTATTCTTTAACTCTATGAAAAGGTTTGGATGAGACCTATAATCATGCCAAATTTCATGTACAAAACTGTCCATTTGGTCAATTTGTGGTTCTGCTTTAGATTATGTCAATTTTGGAACTACAAAAGGGTCTAAATTGCACCAAATGGTTTTCTAATCATTCCACAACCATTTGAGCTCATCCAAAAGTATAAACATAGCTTGTGAGAGCATCTCAAATGGTCAAAATCATCATACATCTCAAAACCACTTTCCTACATGACTTTATACATACATGCATCAAGGCTCCATGATGTCAAATTCTCACATACTCATTCATTTGACTTTAAAATTGATATATACGTCATAATTACATATATTTAAACATGCTCAAGGGTCTACATCATATGGTTACAAACTTTGAAATCAAAATACCTAATTTTCTATTCTATTGTCAAAGTCTTATTCTTTAAGATGTCTAGCCTTCATTTCTTGCTCTACTTGGCTCACCTAGACATGGTTAGACATAATATGGGGAAGAGTGAGATTTAAAAAATCCCAATAGCTCTTTTACCCTTTCAAGTATACATACATGGCATATTTTCAAGTAATGCAAGCATGCCATAAAAGCTTCTAAAAACATAATAAGTATATTTCCATGTCACATAGGTTCATACTAACCAAACATAGGCTTTAAAGGATATTAGCCTATCTTCACTCAATTTTTTTGGGACTTTTGGATTTGCTTCACCCACTTTAAGGGACTTTTGACTTAGCCTTACTCTTTCTTGAGACTTTTGGCTTTGTCTCACCCATTCTATAGGACTTTTGGCATAACTATACCCATTCAAGAAGTATAATGGTACCAAAATACTAAATCAAAAGCTTAGACATATCTCATAGTTCAAACATACACACAAGCATTCAAAGACAATCAAACATATAAGAAATGCATATAAAAAAGGTTAGAGAGCTACCTTGAGTCAAGAATACAAACTTTCTCCTTTGCTTCCTTACTTCCCTTTTTCAGCCACACACTTACACCTAGGAAAACCTTGATTCACTTGGCCTAGACATATCAAATGAAACACAATTATATCATTGGAACAAGTTCTAGCCTCACATAAACTTTATACAAGCTCACTTTCTCTTATGATACCATTATGATTCCATACAAGGCATAATGAAGTAACTTTTAGAATTCATAATCTTGGCTCCAATTTCTCATTCAATCTAGGTCATATGACTCTATTTAAACTCATTAGAGTTATCTCCAAATCAATTCAAGGAGCCTAAACTATGGTTTTGGCCATTCTAGAGGTTTTTATAGTTTTTAGGGCCTCTGAGAATCTTGAGAAACTCAATTTTTTTAATTTAAAAATCCCTCTTTTGTGTTTTCTAAAAAGTGTCCAAATTTATGAAAATACCACTGATTTTTTTCTAATTTTATTTAGCTACTCTGGCTCTAGCTTTTCGGCATCTTTATCTTTATATTCTCATTTTCAATTTTTTAGATTATTCTCATAATTTTATTTGGCCTCAAATCCTATTGGGGGACTTTCTTTAGTAATTCCTTTAGTTTAGGGCTTTTTAGAATAAACAGGTATTACAATTCAACCAAGAGAGAAAGAGAGGCGTTCTATTTATTTGATGAAAACTTGGTGTAATCAAGGGTTTAGAAGGATGAAGTGTAAGAATATGCAAAGAGATAAAGTTAAAAACCAAGAGAAATGCATGTGGGTTCTTTTAGGTTGTAGGTTCAGCCATTGGTGTTTCAAAACTATAGGAGGATTAGTTTGTCTCTATAATACCATAATTGAATTAGAAATGAATCATGGATATCCTAAAAAACTCAAATTCTCTATGAGAAATAAACAAAACATCAAAATTGGGCTATGTAATGATACTTTCAACTAAGGGAAGGAAATAACACCTAGGGAAGTTTTTGATCTAGTCTTACAGTTTAAAAGGCTTAAAAGACTTGATGGAGTAATATAAAGCCTAGATGAACTGTTGGTTTAAGAAAAAGAATGGGATTTGATGATTTTGAGATTATGGTTCCATAAAAACCTCAACTTGCCTTAGGAATGAAATAAGTTATATGGCTAAGCTTTTGGACTTGTTTGTCTCCATGAGAAGTGAATAAATTTAGATAGATAAATGATGAAATTGCTATATGAAGTGTAGCAAATGAGATGAGTCATTGAAGACACTTAAAGAAACCTAAATCATGCTTTAGGTTCTAGCATACACATGTATTGCCAAAGTGAGTTTGAATATGTTTTAATTAGTTATTTTATATATTGATTGATGTGCCTAGGCTAAACAAGTGAGACCACATTAAAGTGCGTGTGTGAGGCCATGGAATTAAGGGAAGGACAATAAGGGAATTGATTGAATTTGCTTGATAAGGTAGCTTTTGCTTCATTCTTATATGTATGATTGGTTTGCTTAAGTTCTTGGTTGCTTAGATGTATTGTTTACAATTATTAAGCTTGTTGGTTATTTGAGTAGACTGTACAATTACATAAGACCTACTTGGTTGTGAGAGGGGTGGCTCTTTATTGGGTGAGGCTAGAGAAAGGAGCATGGATTTACTATACCTTGGGCCAAAAGTCCCTTGAGAGTATGAATTTACTCCTGCTTGAGCCAAAGAAATTCCTAGAGCATGGATTTACTCTCTTGTGTATGGATTGGCTATGATTGCATAATATGCATACTTGCTTCCATGTGTCTCAATAAACCATATGTATGTTTGAATGTTGGTTTAGCTACTAGGATTTTTTGAATATCATATTTCCCTATTTCCACTAACCATGGCTAGGTGATATGAAAAACTATCATGGCACTAGTCCTATTCATACTATGCAAATATAGTTTTCATGTTCTTACAAGGATTACATGGATTTACTTTGACTTGAAATTTTTATAGTAGAAAATTCACATCCCAAGCTTTAAAATGATAGCTAGTTTACCTCAATCAGAATTGTGCACCTCAAGTTATGAATTTTTAAAGTTGATGCTTTATCATATGAATTATGGGAAAAGATGGCAAATGGTTCTTTTATATGAAAAAGCTCCATATACATACTATATTGGATGAAACTAAATAATTAAGCATGAATTTTGATAAATTCATGAGATGGAATGATAAAAATCCATTTTTGAACATTATAGATCCATTTTAAGTAATTAGTATTAAATTTTCATTGCTAAAAAATTTGTTATGCCTACTTACATTTAAATGAGCATATAATTGTATTAAGAATATGAGATATACTATGGTGTAATATGAATTCCATTAGTTTAATTTTTAGGATTTTGTTTTTAGTCATGACTAGCAAAAAGTTTAGAATTGGGGTTTGGATGGATTTGTTTATATGCTATATTTGAATTGGGATTCTTGTGTATTGATTTCTTCTAGAATTAATCTATTATTTTGTTTCTAATTCCTTGCAAATTGCTAGTCACTATTTATGAGTTTAATCTATTACGAGATGAATTGAGAGGTCAATTACAATAGGAGGTCATTAAAGCAATAGACTTAGAAGTTGAGTTTTATAGACATATAGATCACATTTAAGTGATTTGTAGCTACATGCATGTTGAATTGCTACATGTAGGCTTGCATTGAATTCCACTGTACTTAAGGGACTTTTGTTAAGTCATATAATCACCAAAGTAGATATAGGTTTGACAGAGATATAAACGTTCTATCTTGAAAAAGAATTACATATTTATTTTTGAATCAATCATTAATCATAATAGAGGTCAATTACATGGGTTCACCTTAGAGGAAGTAAATAATGTAATCCAAACTATAGAGTTATTTCATAATTAATCTAGTTAATCAATTATTTTTAGTATAATTTTATTTTTAGTTGCTAGTTAAGTTCATTCAACTTTCTAAATCTTCTAGATGATAGGGATAATTAAGATTTTCTTAGTTAGTATGCCTTCCTCATAGGACAATATTTGAATCTTATTATATTGTTTGTTTAACCTATATGCTTGCAGAATTTTCATAAGTTTTTAGTGCCATTGCTAGGGAAGGCATAGTTACTATCAATACAAATAATTATCCTTATTAATTTATAATGTTTCTTTTAAATTTATACTTTTATTTTTCTTATTTTGATTTTTAGTTAACTTTGTTAATGTCTTTCTTTCAGATGTTTGTTGTTAATGAGATGCCCTTTAAGTGTTGAGTGCCTAGAATTTGATCTTGAAATAGAGTGAACATTTTGCATTAAAAGGTAAAAAGACACATTACAAGTAGCCCAAGTAGAGAATCCCTAGCAAAACGTAATGGCTATATGTAACTATGCTTGACTTATATGCGATTTTATAATGCCAAATGCACAAGGGCTCAATAACACTATTTTTAGTCTAACGACTATAGCTAACACTTTTGAAATTAAATCTTGGACCATTTAGATGGTCTAGCAGAATGAGTTTAGTAGAGGAGTAACTGAAGACCTAAATACATATTTTACTCATTTTATGATGATTTGTGACACATTTAAGATGAATAGACTTTCAGAGGATGCCATTTGACTGAAATTATTCCCTTTCTCCTTGAAAGATAAGTCTCACCTTTAGTTAACCTCTGTGGCTCCTAACTCCTTTACCACGTGGGATGAGTTGTCACAAGCATTTCTAGCTAAATACTTCCCACTTGGTAAAACTGCTGAATTATGGAATGACATTACTGATTTTGTGTAAATGAAAAGAGAGTATCTATACGAAGCTTGAGAGTGTTATAAGGATCTTCAAAGAAGGTGTCTACATCATGGTATCCAAGATTGGCTAATAGTGCAAACATTTTATAATGGTAGAGCTACCATTGTTGAGTCCCAAACCTACTTCTCTTTCATCCCATTTGGTTTTTCATTACTCTCAGTGTGCCACTCTTTATTAGACATCTTACCATCTTCCACTGCCTTATTTGTTTTGATTGGCTGTGGCTATGGTCTACTTAAATTATTAGATTTTAATTAGTAGATATTGTTTTACCTATAATATTTTCCTTGTAAGCCAGCTTATACCTTTTAACCTACTTTCTTTGTGAGCACATTTGACCTTTATGGCATCAAATAAGTGACTAGGAACCTCCAGTGGTAGTGGCTTATTATCTTAGGTTGCTACTTGCTATATGAACTTCAAGGACCAAGCTTAACAAGCCTAACACAATCTATGGCTAAGAGACCAATTGGAGTATATAGATATGTTTTGAGGCTACTTTAACTCAATTAAGCTTGTCAAATGAAGTAAGGAATTTAGTATATAACAAAGATTAGGAGAGATTCACACATATTAAGTTGCATACATATAAGGAACTAACATTGAAATTTCTAAGCTCATTTTTGTTGAAATTGCATACCACAAATAGGGATGATCAAAGGGAGATTACTTATGAACTCTTAGGCTTAGATTATTGTTTAAAATTGATTGAGTAAAATGAGATGTTTGGGTTTGACAATGAGGGTATAAGGATGTTGCCTAGGATTTTACCATTGATGTTAGTCAGTGTAGCTTGGCTATAAGGTATTCTATTCATCCAGTATGTTTAAGGCTAGGCAAATGCATAAGCATACACATAGGTACCTTCACTGTTTCATTGCCAATTCCTTACTAGGCCATGGTGAAAGCACTTGGGTAGTAAATAGGATAAATTTTTCTTCCTATCATGTATGGGTGAGGGAACTTGAATGAATATAAGGGTATGGTTATGTAAAGATGTGTAACATGTCTTTGATGACACAAAAGGGAAAATTGTGATTGGTGGGTTTATCACACACATAGTCAAGTGTTTAGGAGTCTTTGATCCTAACAACACTTCCTTCTCTTGCATTAAAGGTAATGAGAAGGTAGATATTGTACTTCTAATTTTGATGAAGTTCTACACCTATTGGAATGTGGTGCTATTTTTTGCAAGATGGAGCTAGAAATTAGATATCCATTTAATCAAAGTGATGATAAATGTAATATCTGATTTTTTTAGAAACTAAACTGAGACTAATATTGTGATATAAGAGGATCCTAAAGCAAAGAGAAGTAAGGCCAATTAAGGGTAGGAAACTAAAAATAGCCAAAAATTAGAGCCAAAATAGCAAAACAGAGGAACTAAAAATGCAGTGGCAAAATAGTAATTTTAGGAAACTTTTTAAAAACTCAAATGAGGGAGCTTTTAATGGGAAAATTGAGTTTTCTAAGGTTCTTAGAAGCTCTTAAAACTATAAGAATCCCTGGATTGGGTAAAACTCATCCGGTATGTAATTTAGGTTATCAGTTAACTGTAACTTTAACTAAATGGTTTGGTAAAGTTTTAAATCCAATTTGAACCAAAGGTAGTTTATGAATTAGAGGACCAAAATTGTATGATGGAAAAAATAGTCCTAAAAAAAGTTGAAATGAGTTCAAATGGAGAAAACTAAGATAAAGGACAAAATTGAAATTTTGAAAAATGTCATAATTAAGCCTCCACCCCTTTAAAATCACATCCCACTTCTCTCCTTCTTCTTAACCGACTTCCATCTGGTCTAAAATAGAACTAGAACAAGCTTGAAGAGGTGCACCAAGTGGGGAGAAGAGAAAGGAGAAAAATTGTAACACCATCATTTCTAACTCATACCCATCTTCCCTTACATGCTCATGTGAGATATAGTAATAATAAAGTGAGAACTTCCATGGGATTCATACACTTTCTTGCATAGCGGTATGGTTAAAAATTCATTTCGGTGTCACATGGACCGTGTGAGCTCATGATATGCATCCTCATATTTAATTGCACCATTACAACTCATTTTAATCCCAAAATATGCTTTAAACCCATGGAAACCAAAAAGAGATATGGAACATGTATATTCATTTTTAGCCCGACTTGGCCCCATTCTGGGTAAAGTTTGAAAAATCGTAACTAAATCTAAAAAAATCAAAAATATAGAATCTTAATCATTCTAGAAATCTTGGGATGTATAATTCATGATAAAAATATGTATAAGTCATAACATCCCACACATAGGATGTTTGACATGCGAATTGGTCTGGAGGTCGGACTGGGTCCTGATGCTGTCACAGTTTACTGATATGAATTTCAAAAATATCCAACTAATTCCACAAAAATCAAATATTTGCAAATGATACCAATATGGGAATATATGGATGTTAACTAGAGAGGAAAAATATCTCCATATCAGTTCATGAAGTCCAGCTCTCAGAAATCGATGGAACAATACTTCTGGTCAGGCAAGATGACTGATACTAGGCAGAAACTTCAAAAATTCATATCTTCCTCTATAGACCTCCAAATGAGGTTCTTTTAGTTGCTACAAGTCTCTGTGAATGTATAGTTTCTTCCTATAAAATTTCGTAGCCATTGGACCACGTTTGCCCCTCGGATGACACAATTACACAACTGACCAAATGAATAATGCTGGTGCAAATCCGAAATTCTGATACCAACTTTGAAAAATCATAGAAAATTCCACAGACCTCCAAATTACCTTATCTTTGGCTTTCCAAAAAAATCTAGGAAATATTTAGTCACATGCCAAATTTCAAGGCAAGAAGAGGTTATTTGGTCAGACTTTGACATAAGGGAGAAAAGTGTCAATTTCTTGTGTTAAAAGAGGGCTCCAAGGGTTCAAATTTGCTTCTCCTACTCCTAAGGCTCTATGAGCACGTGGGAAAGCATCAACATAGGCTATTAAACATGGCTCAAATGTCTAACAACCCAGATTTGCAAAACTCACTCTCCCACACCAAAACAGACACCATGTACATAATGCCAAGATCTTGCTATTCATACCAAAAACTTTCTATATCATTTAATATAGTTCTAATTCTCATACATATACATTATGTACATCCATTTACAAGTATTCATAAGTGCTTACAATATGTACATCATTAGATTACATCTCTTAACAACAAAATGGTGACAGGATGGCTATTTCACAAATCCCTTGCCGATTTTCCTAGCTTCAAGCTTGGTGGCTCTCATGTCTTTGTTCACTTGGTCCACCTAGCATGTTAGGATAGTGGAGACGAGGGGATGAGATTCAAAGAATCCCAATAGCTCATCTCTCATTCAATCATACATAATATATGCAAAGCAAACTTTTCAAATGCATGCATGGAAAAGTGGAAGTCATGGACATTTTAAAAGCAACCTTGGCATGTGAATCAAGCATACAAGACATTCAAGGGTTCACCAAGTGTTTGGATTGGCCTTACACTTCTTCTCATGAATTTTGGACTTGCCTCACCCACTCTTGAGCACTTTGGACTCAACCATACTTTTGGGAGTCCACATTGCTTTTGGGAGATCCTTTGCTTTGTCTCAACCAAGCTCGAGGGTTCTTGGCTCATCCTCACCCAAGGGAAGAGTTCTTGGCCTTTCCACACTCAAGAAAACTCATATAAATATCATGGATTCATTTAACACATAACATAGCATCAAGGATAATGACATGTAAAGGCATGCTAGCATACTTTTCATAGCTTAAAAATACACATACACACATTCTAAAACAAGCTAAACACACATCCATGCATGAGAGAAGGGGGAGAGAGCTACCTTATAGGCTAACACAAGCCTTCCCTTTCAATTTGTCTTCTCCCTTCTTGGTTTTACAACCACAACTAGATGGGAGTGCTTCTCTTGAGCCTAGACACACAAAGAGTATGGAATTACTCTGCACTTATTCACAAAGTTAGAGGTTTCTTTATAGCAAACCCTACCAAGTATATAAGAAACTAGGGGTTCTTTCTCTCTCACTAGAAGTTCACTAACTATCCTTCCTCTCTCAAGCTCTCAAGAAAGGAAAGCAAAGAAGAAGAAGTGAAGATACATGAGTTTCTTGCTCATTCTTGACTAGAACAAAGCTTTCTTACTCAACAACCTATGGAAAGGAAACTTAGAAGGAGAAGAATAAAATCAAGAAGAAAAAGAAGCATGAAGAGCTTTAAAGGTTCTTACCTTTCTTCCTTAGCTTCTCTTCTTTCTCTCTTAGTGTCTTCTAGTTTCCCTCTCTCTCTCAAGCCTTTTTTTTGTGCTTGGACGAAGCTTAGGTCGGTTAAAGGAGAAAGGATGAGTTTGGACGTTTTAAGAAGTCAAATTCTCTTTTTTCACGCTTTTTCGAACTAACCCTCACTATAATGAAGCATAACCCTCGCTAAGGCGAGTACATATCAGTCCCAGACCCCTGCTTTCACTACGATGCGCTACGGTGAGCAACTCCCTGGTTTTTGTATGGGATGCCAGCACTCGCTATAGCTAGACCATTTCTCGCTATAGCGAACAGGTACATTCGTTATAGCTAGGCTATTTCTCGCTATAGCTAGCAGACTTAGAAAAATTTTAGCCCTTTTAAAAAAAATTTCAGCTTTTTTTTTCTAGTTGTTACAAAAATTAAGTTAAAATGATAAGATTTTGCCACTTTTTTCACCAAACTTCTTTTCCTTTTTTTCCTATTTCTTCTCCGGGTTTCGGTAACTTAATTGGTGTTGTTTTGTTGCTAGTTTAGTAAAGGGAAGAGAGGAATTGGGAAAACTCTTGGAAGTTGAAGAAAGTGCATCTTGTGAGCTTTGAAACAAGGTAATTTCTCCATGACTAAACTTGTTCATCTTGCCTCTCCTCCCCCTCCATCAATTTGGCCAGAACTAAGATCATGTATAGGGAGTTTTATTTTGGTCTAAACTTGATACGAATGTGTTTGAAGCATGGAGAATCACATTGAACAATTAGAATTTAAAAAGAAGCATTTAGTAACAAGTTATGGCAATTAGGGTTTTGATTGCACCTAGGAAAAATTGAAGCGTTCTAGTGATATTCTAGGTTGTGTAAGAGTATGTTTGAGTTTATAAAAGAGCTAAGAAGCTTCCTAAGTGCCAAATTCCCTAGGAAAACTAACAAAACCCTATGGGCACTCTATTAGATGCGAGCCTCAGCCAAGAAGTATTTATTGAACCTAAGGGGAGTTTTCTTTTATTCTAATGATAGAAATAGTTTAGATATGAATTATAGGTACTAAAGAAACCATTAGTTTGAATTTAGAAGTCATAGTATGAAAGTTGAAAGTTTAAGGTTCTAATAGGCATAAAGAAGCAACTTAGTGTTTGGCTCCTTAGATTGAGATTGTGATGACTCTAATGAGTTTACATGGAGCCATGTGACTTAGATTGAGTAAGAAATTAGAACAAAAATAATGAATTATATGAGTTACTTCATTATGCTCTTGTATAGAATTATATGCATGCCATAAGCTAGAAGTAGCTTGTGTAGAGCTTATGTAAGGCTAGAGATGGTTCCATTGATATGTTTGTGTCTTGTTTGATGTGTCTAGACCAAGCAAATCAAGCCTTCTCCAAATGTGAGTGTGAGGCCAAACTAAGAAGCTAGAAAACCAAGAGAGAAATTGTGCTTATTGACTCAAGGTAGCTCTTCATTTATTCTTGTATGGATTTCATGGTTGTTTGATTGTCATAGGTTGCTTATATATATTTTTGAATCATGACACATGCTTATGGCCATTGGTTTGATGCTTTGGTACCATTATGCTTCCTGATTTGCATTTTGAATGTGAGTTGGCTCTTAATGGGTGAGGTTGTGCTAAAAGCCCCAAGGTAAGGGTAAGACAAGGCCAAAAGTCCTATGGAATGAGTGAGACTAAGTCAAAAGTCCTTAAAATGGGTGAGGCTAATTCAAAAGTCTCATATAATTGGGTGAGGCTGGACTAAAAAACCCTAGAACATGATCTTGATATTAATGGATCCCTATGAATTTATGAACATGTTTATGTTTGATACTTAAAACTAGTTGATGCATGGTTGCTCTCTTTGAGATTATAACATGCCATATATGCATTCTTGAAAGGGTGAATGAGGTATTAGGATTCTTTGAATCTCACTCTCCTCCACTTTATGTCCAACCATGTCTAGGTGATGTTCAAGAAACCAAGCATGGAGGCCAAGAAGCTTGAGACATATTACTTTGACAATAAAATAGGATTTTGCGTAATTTGATGTCAAAGTATGAATGCAAATGTTATTTATGAGATGTTCCCCTTTGCTTATGTATAAAAGCATGTAAATATGTTATATGAGCCATATTTTGAACCAAATATAGGGTATCTTGAGTTTTTGGTATCCTTGAGCCATGGATTGCATTTGTATTTGATCAAGTGAGGGAGTGGTTTTAAGTTTTATGATGATTTGGATCTATTATGATGCTTCTATATGCTATACCTATGGTTTTGGCATGCTCAAATGAGACATTGCATGGGAGAAGCCATTTTAGCTCTCTTGAACCCAATTATGCATCATTTTAAGCCATATTTTTCCCTTGAACTAAAGGTTTATCAAATGGACGAATTTTGACATGAGATTTGGCAAGAATTTAAATCTCATTCAAAACTTTTCATAAAGTCAAAGAACACAAATTTTGGAGCTCTGTAAAATTCATTATAATTTTTCAAAGTTGGCTAAAATTTGTAGAAATTGTTCATTTGAACAGTTTGATTTTTGGTGTATTTGAAGGGCCAAATGAAGTCCCATGCTCATGAAATTTTATAGGCATATAGTTGGCATTATAATACTTCCATTGCCTCTAAGATCATTCAATTTAAAGCTTTGTAGTGTGAGATATAAATTTTTAAAATTTTAGGTCTGCACTAGTCCAAAATTCTGACCCAGCTATTGTTCCATTAGAATTTCATGGGCCAAGTGATATTGTCATGGTTTGAAAATTTTCCAATATTTTGATGATGTCTTGAGATTTCTAGAAAGTCCTAGTTTGTATGATTTGGAATTTTCTAGCTCAAGTTATGAATTTTTAAAAATTGTGACAGAATATGGAATGGCAAGGAAGCTTATGAACTTGGCTAGTCTTGATGTGAATGCTTCAAATCTAAATTCCATGCCTCATTTTGTGATGATTCTGTATGAACAAATGTATTAAGGATGGAAAATGAGTTTAGTAAGTTCAAATGGATCATTTAATAAAAAATGATTTAATTTGACATTTAATGTCGATAAATTCTGTTGCTAAAAGTGTTGAATTTATGAAAATGGATTCTATAGGCACTTTGTGATAAAAATTAAGTGCTATCTTAATATGGTATTATAATAAACATTCCAAGGAGGATGTAAGCCCATTGCTTGATGGATGCACTATTATAAAAATAGGATACGTTGATGCACATTTGTTGGCAGTTCTTTTAAAATTGTTACATTATAAAATTTTGTTAGCGGTTAGAAATAAAACTGCCAACAAAATAAGTAAATATAGTTAGCAGCTGTTAAAACACCACAAACCATATTATTAGAGTTAGCGATTTTATACAAACTAGTAACTATAAATCCATATAGTTGGTGGTTTATTTTAAACTGCCAACTATATAATTATTTTTCTAAAAATATTTAAAAATATAATTGATATTAGTTGGCGGTTTTATATTTACCACTAATGAAAACCATATTAAAGTTGGTAGTTTTTATAGAACTGCCAACTAAGGCCATTTTAAATCTATAACTTAAATCCATTTTCGCATCAGAATAGTTTACCCCTATTTGTAAAACTTCCACCTCTTAACCATTTTCTTTGGTGCCATCCTTTGATGGTTCTCTCCCCATTTCTAGGGGCTTCTACATGAGCTACACCAGTTTTGCACCCCACCTACTCGCCATTTTCAGCTCCTCCATAATCTCCCAATCTTTCACTCATGGTGTAATGATCCTTTTTCCTCTTTTCAACTTGTTCTCTTCTTAGAACTTCTCACGACATTTCTTAGCTCTCCTTCTACAAGGTATATAAATTTCTTTTCTTTTTGGTTCTTTAATTTAAAAGGATTTTCTTTTAAAATGAATGATATACTAGTTTCCTAAATTTTCAAGTGGCAATTTTAATTGATAACATCAAGTAATTATCTTATTCCATCTATAATTGTATCAAGATTGCCTACTCTATTTACATGGCATTGCATACAAACTGTGTGGACTCTATCATTTTTCTTTTTTAGTTTGTATCTTTATTGTTGACTGAACTTTATCTAACTTCTGTTTATGTTTAGTGAATATAAATACTTTTTAGATTTTTTAGTTTGTATCTAGCTTAAGGACCAATCTAACAAAATGGTTTTCGTGGGATTTATTATGATATTGGAGAATTAGGTTCTAAACTTATTAGAATTCCATTTAGGTAAGAGCATGAGTTATAATTATTTAGGCTTTTTTGTCTAGCATCCCCCCGTATTATGTCATTCAAAATTCTAGCTAGAGTTTGTTGCTGGATTGAGAAGATTATGATAGATTGCCTGTTGCCAATATTGGGAGATAAAAGGATAAATCAATTCTAGTTTTATGTGTGTTGCTAGATAGAAATAAAACATCAACTCTCCTAGGGTTTTAGTGTTAAAGCTCCTTTTCAATAAAAATTATAAAGCAAAAGTTTCTTAACACTTCTTACCATTGTTCTTTCATTATGGACTCCTGGAATATTATACTGATGTAGGGTTTTAGTTTGGAGAGAGGGCTTAAGGCCTAGGAAACTTCCATTTTTAAGCTATCATGTTACCGATTTTTCTTTGAGATATAGATTGAAACAAAAGAATAAATAATAGAGCATAATTAGGCAATATTTAGTAGAGTAATAAGTAGAAGTCCAAGTATATTAATAATCACTAAGCATATTTCACTCAAATTGGTTCTTGTTAGATCGAAAAGGTATGGATCAGAAATGGATATCTACTAATTGTCTATCTAGGGAATATGACGATGGAGTGAAAGAGTTCATTAGGTTTGCGGTTGAGTATATAAAAGACCCTAGTAAAATTATATGTCATTGTTTAATGCTACTATGTGAAGCGAATTAGTACAGTGACGATTGAGCCTAGGAACCTCAAATAAACTAAGTTGAATAAAATTTATAATATAAGGTACAACCTAGATTGTTTCCCTTAAAAAGGGATTTTAATATTCAATTGAGCCTTTTAAGTGTAAGAGAACCTTAAAAAGCTACCTAATTAAAGGGGGCTTTTAATTGAACTTAATTAGATAAATTTAAATTAAATTAAGAATGCAAATTACTGCTTAAATGCATGAATTAACAAGTAACTAATGGATATGTGACAAGCTTTAGATTCATCCCTTGATATTCACTATCATTATCCTAATTCAATTATCATTGGTTTTGGTCTAAGAGTTCCTACATGTGTTCATGGCAATTTATCTTGAGTTACCACACAAAGATTCAAGACACTAACAATTCAATGTTGATTGAGATCTCAATTCCACAATAAATCATTAATTCTTGTTATTAAAATCATTGAACACTTAAATTGAGTAATTAATTAATCAAAGTAGCCTATGAACTTTCATCCTAGAGGGTTCAATTAACTAATTAAATCCTAAGAAAACTTCAATTCAAACATTCAAGTACATAACTTTCTAACATGCATTTTATAAAATACCTTGATTGCATACATGAAAAATTGGAGGTAAATGAAAATTTTAGCACTTAAATTGATCCATTAATCATCACAATACTCTTCTAATTGATGTCTAACCATCCACCAATTATAAACAACACAATTCCAATCCATTACAAACTTAACCAAGTTAGTGTATGAACAAGAAGTAGTGTTAGAAAGAGAAGAATAATAGAATAGAAAATTTTAGCCAAAATCTCTTGTGATCTTCATGGATTCAAGCTTCAATCAAGTCTTCATCCTAGCTAGCCACAATGATGGAATTAATGTCTCATGGAATGCAAAATAATGGAGGAAAAATGGAGTGGAGAGCTACAACCAAAGAGAGCATCTTGTATTATGTAGAATGATGAATCCCTCTCCCTCTGCTTGAGCCTCTCTCCCCTTTCATCAATCACATGTGCCCTCCTTTCTCATGTGCTTCTTCCTTCTCATTCATTCCTTCCACATTTTTTCCCTTCATCCCAAGTGTGTGTATCAATTTGAGGGAGTGTGTGCTGTGGCTTCCATGTGAACTCGTGCCTACCAATTCCATGTGCCTTGTGTGTTATAAGTCTACGTGGGTTTATGCATGTGATTGTGTAAATGAATAAGAACTAGATCTGGTACTGTGTTTGTGACATGTGCACCTGCTATCCAAAAACTTGTGTGTGCATGTGAGTGAAATGTAATGTGAGAGTGTGAGGTACCATGTAAGTATAGGACCTGGAGATACTTCTTTAATCTATGCCTACGTGTAAGTGTGCCAATGTGAATGAGGGAGTGGGGGGATGTGTAAGTGGAGGGCCATGTATGTATCATTCTCGTGTGTCCTAATCATCCTTCCACAAGAGCTTGGTGAGATACCCTGAAAGTGTTCCTCTATGTCAATCCTGTGTCTTTTTATGCAATACCTATGTTAGCTTTGTGTGTGTCTTATAGCATGAGTTGTTTTGCATGAATGGGTGACTTGGTATGTGAGTGTTTGATTAGTGGGCCTGAGAGTGGAATGCGTGGAGAATGTTAACATGTGCATGATAATTGAGAGAGTAATTAAGGGTGGATGGTTGTGTATGATTACATGGAAAAAGAAACCCATGATGTGTAAAAATCTATATGTGTGTCTCGTGTATATTAGTGGAGTTATCCATATGTGCATCATGTGTGTGAAATGTAAGTGAATAGCCATGGAATGCATGTCATGTAATGGATGAGTGTGTGAATATGATCCCTTGCTTCTCCATTCATCTGTGCATGCATTGTAGGTGTGTGTATATATGAACCTGCAAATGGAATGCCTCCACGTATGCCTCTATATGCTCATGGTTTCATCTCCCTTTTTCTAAGTTTTAATTTCTAAAATTTCATTAAAATTGTGGGCATTTATTCCAAACTTGGCGTTGCACATATGAATCTTTTATCCTCCAATTTTTTGCCTCTTTTATTCAATCTTGTAGCTTTCAATTAAATTTTCCATTTAACCTCTAATTGCCCAAAATCTGCACAAAAAGAAAGGAAAAAAAATTTAGGAATATTCATAAAATTATTTAAAAGAAATTTATGCATTAAAATCCAAGAATTTTGCAAATTAATTCCTAAAGTGTAAAAATGGCTAATAAAGTCAAATATCATCTAATAAATTCCATTAAGCCATAATTCATCCTTTAAATGCCTAAATTAAAGGGAAATAAAATATATAAAATTGGTATTTATTATGTGGCTGAGTTGAAAGGTCATTTAGTGTGTAATGGAATTGACCAAAGTTATACATGTTAGATAAAGCATGGTAAGACGAAGGATGAGCATAGTAACTAAGAGTATAGTAGGAGTAATGTCTCAAACAATTTTGACACAAGTACATATGAAGCTAATTGTCTTGAAGAGATGGCAAATGTGGTTGAAAAAAATCTTTAGGATTGTCCTGAAATGTTTGAGAGGTTGAAAAGTGATGCAGAAAAGCCATTGTATTATGGCTATACTAGATTCACAAGATTGTCAGTGGTGTTAAAATTGTACAACTTGAAAGCGAGAAATGGATGGAGTGATAAGAGCTTTATAAAATTCCTTGAACTTTTGAAAGATATACTACTAGAGGATAATGAGCTTTGTAATGCCATAATTTCCATCTCATATCCATCATCCTTTATATGTTCATGTGATATATAGTAAGAAAGAAGTGAGAAATTCCATGAAAATAACACACTTTCTTCCGTTGCGTCATGATTAAAAATTCATTTCAGTGTCATGTGGACCGTGTGAGCTCATGCTATACATCTTCATATTTAATTACATCATTATAACTCATTTGCATCACAAAAACATGCTTACAACTCATGGAAATTGAATTGGAAGGTGGAACATGGGGTTTCATTCTCAGCCAGAATTGGCCTCGTTTCTTGGAAAACTTTGGAAAATCATAACTAAATCTACAAAAATTGAAATCTTGAAATCTTAGTTATTCTGGAAATGTTAGGATGTTTACTTATTCTAAAAATATGTATAAGTCATAACATCCCACACACAGAGCGTTTGACACGTGAAATAGCCTAGAGGTCGGACTGGGTCTTGATGCTATCACAGTTTACTGATATAAACTTTAAAAATGTCCAATTAATTCTAAAAAAATCCAATCCATATAAATGATACCAATCTGGAAAGCTATGGATGTTAGATAGAGATAAAAAATATCTCCAAATCAGTTCACTAATCCTAGACCTCAGAATTTGATGAAACAGTACTTCTGGTTGGGCAAGGTTACTGATACTGGACAGAAACTTCAAAAATTCATATCTTCCTCTATAGACCTCCAAATGAGGTGATTCTAGTTGGCACAGGTCTCTTATAACCTCTAGTTTCTGTCTATATAATTTCATGGCAATTTGAATTCATTGGAGCCTCATGTGATAGAAAATAATTTTGAACCCAATGTAATAGTGCATCAGACTATTTCAAGAATTTTGGCCAATTTTGAAAAATCATCAAATATTCTATAGATCTTAGAAAATTATAATCTTTAGCTTCTCAGAAAGCTCTCAAGGAGACCTAATTTCATGCCAAATTTTAGTTCAAGAATAACTCATTTGGCTAAAAAGTGCATAGGGTTCCATAATAGTCAATTTTGGCTCCTTATAAGGTGCCAAAGTTGCCAAATGGATTTCCCTTGGTCTTAGCACCTTTTGGACAAGTCTAAAAGTGCATTTAAGACTTGTGTGAGTTGCCCAAATGGTCTCAAACCTCATGCATCTCATTTTGGCTATTCAACCCCCACTTATACACATATTTATCAAACTTTCAATTCTTTTTCAATAGTTGAGTAATTTACCTGTGCTCCAGCTAAGGTTTTGCTTGCATAGTAAATAGGATGGAAAATATTACTATGTCTCTGGCCAAGCACAGCTCCAACCGCACAATCGCTCGCGTTGCACATAACTTCAAAGGGTAGTGACCAATTAGGGGCAACTATAATTGGTGCGGTGATGAGTCTCTGCTTAAGTTCTTCAAAGGCTTTCAAGCAGTTTGCATCTAACTTGAAAGGGGTATCCTTTTCAAGCAATTGAGAAAGAGGCTTTGCTATTTGTGAAAAATCCTTGATAAATCACCGATAGAACCCAGCATGCCCCAAGAAACTTCTTATAGCTTTCACATTAGTAGGCGGTGGTAGTTGCTCAATTACTGAAACTTTGGCCCAATCTACTTCCAACCCTCTTTTAGACACTTTATGCCCCAGTACTATTCCTTCACAAACCATGTAATGGCACTTTTCCCAATTTAGGACTAAATTAGTGTCTTCACACCTTTGCAAGACTCGTGTCAAATTGGCCAGACATTCTTCAAAAGTGATGCCGAATACTGAGAAATCGTCCATGAAGACTTCCATGATATGCTCAATCATGTCAGAAAAAATCGACATCATGCATCTTTGAAATGTGGCCGGAGCGTTACATAGTCCAAAAGGCATGCGTCTAAATGCGAAAATCCTGTATGGACATGTGAAAGTGGTCTTTTCTTGATCCTCCGGGGCAATAACAATCTGATTGTATCCAGAATAGCCATCCAAGAAACAGAAGAATTCCTTGCCTGCTAATCGATCTAACATCTGATCGATGAATGGAAGCAGGAAATGATCCTTTCTTGTAGCCGTGTTCAACTTCCTGTAGTCCATACAAACTCTCCAGCCTGTGACTGTTTTTGTGGCAATCATTTCATTCTTCTCATTATGCACCACTGTCATACCTCCTTTCTTAGGGACACACTGCACCGGACTCACCCAGTCACTATCTGAGATGGGGTAGATAATTCTAGCATCCAGCCACTTAATGATCTCTTTCTTGACCACTTCTTTCATTATCGAATTCAATCTTCTTTGGTTTTCCATTGATTTCTTGCGGTCGTCTTCTAAAAGAATTTTGTGCATACAGATAGCTGGACTGATCCCCTTTATATCTGCTATGGTCCAACTAATAGCTCTTTTGTGCTCCTTTAACACTCTTAACAGCTGCTTCTCTTGGGAAGATGTTAATGCTGATAAGACTATGACTGACAAAGTTTCCTCTTCCCCCAAATAGGCGTATTTTAGATGCGGAGGAAGAGGTTTTAGTTCCAACAATGGAGGCTTCTCGATGGAAGGTGGTAGAGCATGAGTATTTCGTGAGATAAGCTCCAGTGATTCAAACTGTCCATTCTGCTTAGCTATAGGCCTAAATGCATTAAGCTTGTGCTCAACTTTCGCTCTCTTCACTTCCTCTAAATTTGACTTACCAACAAGTACCGCTTCAAGAGGATCGGTGAAAGCATAAGAGTCTAATTCTTCTTGAATCATCTCTTCAACAATAGACACTCGTGAGCATTCCTCGACACTTCCCAAATGCTTCATGGCTTTCTCCACACTGAAAGTGACTTACTCGTCTCCTAATCGCATTATTATTTCCCCTTTTTCCACATCAACAAGTGCTCTGCCAGTAGCTAGAAATGGCCTCCCCACTATCAGTGGGATGTCTCTATCCTCTTCAATATCTAGCACAATAAAATCAGCGGGATAGATGAACTGCCCAACTTTTACTAACACGTCTTCAATGATTCCATGTGGATAAGAGAGACTTCTATCGGCTAGCTACAAAGTGACTGTCGTGGGATTGGCCTCTCCTATCTGTAGCTTTCGAAAAACTGATAAGGGCATAAGGTTTACAGCAGATCCTAAATCACAGAGTGCTCGACCTTCAAACTTATCCCCAATCATGCAAGGGATTGAAAAGGAACTGGGGTCTTTGCACTTGGTTGGTAAGTTGGATTTCAGGATATTTGTAGTCTCCTTTGTCAAAGCCACTGTTGCAAACTTAGTAAACCGCTTCTTCTTGCTAAGTATGTCCTTAAGGAACTTAACATATTTAGGCATTTGCTCCAGGGCTTCGGAGAAAGGGATATTGATGTGAAGTTGCTTAAACATGCTCAAGAACTTCTTATACTGATCATCAAGGACTTTCTTCTGCAATCTCTGTGGGAATGGAGGTAGTGGCACCACTTTAGGATGTACAACTGTCTTTTCTTTGAATTTTTCCACTTTAGACTCTCCTTCCTTGTCCTTTTCTTTGTTGCTAAAATTGGCAGCCTGTTTCTCTTTCTTCTGTTGAAGCCCTTCACTTTCTGTCTGAATAGTGCCTGATACACCCTTAGAATTCATCTTAGTTGGGTCTTCCACTTGAATTTGTATTTCAGGGAGTTCTTTACCACCTCTCAAAGTGATAGCTTTGCATTCTTCCTTACCCTCTCTTCTTGGGTTGGGAATTGTATCACTTGGCAAACCTCTTTAGTGCAGTGCATTTACAGCAGATGCTAATTGCCCCATCTGTACCTTTATGTTCTTAAGGGAAGAATCCACTCTTGCATTTATACCAGCTTGCTCTTCATTATTCTTGATCTGAGTGGTCATAAACTTAGCCAGTACATCTTCTAGATTCATCTTGGGCTCTTGAACAGGTACATTCTGCCTTGTTACTTGAGAGAACCCAGGGGGTTGATTTGGCCTTGCTCTAGAAGATGATGGTTGATTAAGTGATGGGCTATTCTTCCAAGAGAAATTCGGATGGTTTCGCCAAGCAGGATTGTAAGTGTTCGAGTATGGATTCTGATTCTTTGGAAAGTTCCCCACATAGTTAACTGATTCTGTTAATGCAAAGGGGCACTGTTCTGTTGAGTGCAGATCTTCACAATTCTCACAAGCAATTGGAGTCACTTGGGTAGAACATACATTCAATTGCTGGTTTCGTTGCACCTGAGATTCCAACATATCAAACCTCTTGTTCAGAGCAAAGAGAATAGTTGCTAATGGTACAGAAGAGTCTTCTTGAGTGCTAGCAACATTAGCAGTAATCCTTCTATCTCCTCCTCTTTACACATAGCTCTCAGATAGTGTGTCCAAAACCAGAATAACATCATCTACCGGCATGTCATCCCAACGCCCATTTAAGATAGCATCCAGCATAGTGTCAGTTTGTGGAGTCAGGCGTGTCCAGAAATTCTGAACAATGGCACAGTTATCCATTCCATGACTCGGACATTGGCGGAGTAAATATTTGTATCTCTGCCATGCAGCGTATAAATGCTCATCTAAAGCTTGCTTAAAATTGATGAGCTCACGATGGGCATCTGCTATTCTATTATTTGGAATGAAACGAGCTCTGAACCTTGCTTCTAGCTTGTCCCAAGTATCTATTGAACCCTCTGGTAAATTTAACAACCATTCCTTAGCCTTTCCTTGTAGAGAGAGTGGGAATAGTCTAAGTCTTAATACATTCCTAGGCACCCCATTCTGTTTGAATGAATCACATACTCCCAAAAATGACAGAATATGGTGGTTGGGATCTTCATCAAACCTCTCACCAGTGAATTGTCCATTGAGCTGGAGCATGGAGATCATCACAACTTTTAGCTCAAAATTAGCAGCTTGAAAATCGGGGACTACAATGCTCGGCTGAGTGGTTCTCATGGTTCTTCCCACAAAATCTTTGATAGTACAATTTTGATTATCTTCGTTCGCCATATCTGTGGTAGGAACGACTATCTCACTTTCTGGTTGGATTAGTGTAGACCCTTCAGCCAAGATATCCGTTAAACTCTTTGTCTTTCTAGGTGTTCTGTTAGATCTGGCTTTTGGTGGCATAAACTATGTACCTGTGAAAACAAAGGAGTGCAGATCAAGAGTCTTACTAAGCTAAAAGAATCAAGGGGAATTTACTAAGAAAGTAATAACTGAATAGCTAACAACTGAAAGCGTAAATAACCAAGAAAAAGTAAATAAAAGAAAATAAATGTTTAAGCTAAAACTACTCAAAGTTCTCTAATTCTCTTCACCAATTGCCTTAATTCCCCAGCAACGGTGCCAAAAACTTGATGCTCACTAAAATATGACATCACAAGTGTACGGTTCGCAACTATAGTACGTGACGAATCAAGGTCGTTCCCTCAGAGAATTAGCACAATTGGTGATTAGGCATTAGAGTTCTCACTTTCATTTTAGTTAAACAATCAAATTGCAAATGGATTTATGAAAATTACGTAAAGGCAAGTAATAAACGATGATTATAATTGAAAGTATGCAATTAGAAACTCCTTAGGAATTTTAATTCCCTTTATATCAACTGTCGATTATTTCCCTTTTAATTAAACAGCTTAATGTAATTACTAGAGTCAAGGTTGAAGTAGGTGCAATTGTCTTTTGATCCAATTGAACCCTTATATCCACTCACGCTTGATATCTCAAGGAGTGGTTAATAAATGCTTAAGTGCAGACCTTCTTTCGACTACCTAGGGCCCTTGAGGATATCTCTATCTCAAGTGCAAATTATATTATATCTAATCCTAAGTTGTTTAACCAATGGTCTATAAGCAATTCCCTTCCGTCAAAGGTTAATTACTTAATCCACAATCAAACTAAAGGAGGCCACCCAATAGAATGAAATATATTTCAGATTAAACACTATAAATTCCAATAACTGCAGAATCAACAAGGTAAAATAATTTCTACAGGTTAAAGGTTCATAAAATCCCTAAGGTTTACAAAAGTTAGCTGCTCATGGCTTGAAATTCACAGACAAATTCAGCAGACATATTAACTATCATCAACTAAGAGGGGAGATGGAGTAGAAACACCTAATCGGAAGGAAAATCAACAGAATCAACGAATTCCCGATCAAATTGAAACTTCTCCAACACCCTTGATGTGTTTTCTTCTCTCCTAGTTGGCCAAACTTCCTCTGCATGTTGAATGAATGAAACCCTAGGCTTTCCTCGACTTTTCTAGCTTGCTAAATTAAACTGTACGTTTCAGAGTCCGATCTCGCTATGGCGAGGAGTGCTTCTCGCTATAGCGAGATCTCATAAGTTCCCAGATTTTCTGCTGTTCTCACTACTGCTGCGCTATGGCGAGTTTCTCCTTGGAATTTGTATGCTTCACGACTTCGCTGTGGCGAAGTACCTCACTCGCTATAGCAAAAGTGTGTTCTCGCCATAGCGAGTTGAATCCTCGCTGTAGCGAGAATGCTTGATCCACTTGTACTTTCTCACTTCTCAGCTTCCTTCTCTTTTCTCAATTCTTTCTTTCTTCTTTTATCTTTCCTGAAATTGAAATCAATCATAGAGTGAGGCTCAAACTGCTAAAGATAATACAATAAAATACTCTCTTTATTTTGTGTGATTGAATTCATTTTTAACTCTATTAATCAAGAAGAAAGCACTTGCCTCCCTAATTTGATCTTAAATATAATCTCGTTTTATACCACAAATTAGGGAGTTATCAGCAACCAAGATAGAAAAATCACCATGATTCCAAGCTTATCTCAAAAGCTCTCTTTCTTGCTTCAACCCTTTCCTTGAATTTCAAAATTTTCCCCTCAGTTCTGGGCTCAAAACAGAACCAAACATCTCACTAAATCCATAGGAAGAGAGGAGGAAAGGAGGGGAAGAAGTTTTCTAAAGGGAAGAGCAAAAGTTTCCATAAATTCATACCTTTCTCTTGGCTTTTCTTCTTCCCTTGAGCTTGCTCTTGTGCGCCACTCTCTCTCTCTCTCTATTTTTTGGGCAGAAACAGAGCATTTTAGTCAAAGTAGCTGCTGGAACGTGGATAAGAAAAAGCTAAAAGTCATTTATGCAACTTTTTCCTTTTGCATTTTAGTCTCTCTTCTTGGCTTTTTCATTTTAGGCTCATATCAACTCTTTTTTGAAATATGTCTTTTCCATCATATTCCTTAGGCTCTTAATCATTATAATTGCCTTTGGAATCACTCAAAAAGGATCTAAAACTATTCCGAACTATTCAGTCAAAGTTTCGGTCAACTGACAGTCGAAATCGCTCACCGGAAGGGTTTCAACTGTTCTAGGGATTCCCATGGTATTCAGGGCCTCTGAGAACCTCGAAAAGCTTAAATTTCTTGTTTAAAAAGCCCCCTTATGAGTTTTCTAAATTTTTTAGAAATTACAAAAATGTCTCTACTTCCTTTGGCAAATTTTCTGAGCTCTTTTGGCTTTGATTTTTGGCCATCTTAAATCTCAAATTCTCATTTTCTAATATTTAAAATTTTATTATAATCTTATTTGACCCAAATTCCTTCTATTTCGTAAATCCATAAGAAGAGAGGAGGAAAGGAGAGGAAGAAGTTTTCTAAAGGGAAGAGCAAAAGTTTCCATGAATTCATACCTTTCTCTTAGCTTTTCTTCTTCCCTTGAGCTTGCTCTTGTGCGCCACTCTCTCTCTCTCTATTTTTTGGGTAGAAACAGAGCATTTTAGTCAAAGTAGCTGTTGGAACGTGGATAAGAAAAAGCTAAAAGTCATTTATGCAACTTTTTCCTTTTGCATTTTAGTCTCTCTTCTTGGCTTTTTCATTTTAGGCTCATATTAACTCATTTTTGAAATATGTCTTTTCCATCATATTCCTTAGGCTCTTAATCATTATAATTGCCTTTGGAATCACTCAAAAAGGATCTAAAACCATTCCGAACCATTTGATCAAAGTTTCGGTCAACCGACAGCCGAAATCGCTCAGCGGAAGGATTTCAACTATTCTAGGGATTCCCATGGTATTCAAGGCCTTTGAGAACCCCAGAAAGCTTAAATTTTTTGTTTAAAAATCCCTCTTGTGAGTTTTCTAAATTTTTTAGAAATTACAAAAATGCCCCTACTTCCTTTGGCAAATTTTCTGAGCTCTTCTGGCTTTGATTTTTGGGCATCTTAAATCTCAAATCCTCATTTTCTAATATTTAAAATTTTATTATAATTTTAGTTGACCCAAATTTCTTCTATTTCGAGGACTTCCTTTTATATCTAGCCCATTTCTAACGTTTACGAAGAAACTGAATATCGCGTTTCTCACGTTTACAGAGGGACCAAACGTTACAAGCTTCCTAGTTGAACATATGAGGCTAAACAATGAGCTATAAGAGGATATATGCTTGTCCCAATGATTGCATTTTACTTCGGAATGAATATGCATTGTTAGAAAAGTATCTTAAGTGTAATGCCTCACAATATAAGAAGAAAGAATCAAGTTTGGCGAAGGTGGTATGGTATTTTCCCATCATAGCTACATTCAGGCACATGTACATCAGTGTAGAAGATGCAAAGCACTTGACATGGCATGTAGATGAAAAGATTCAAGATAGCAAGTTTTGGCATCTTGCAGATTCTCCCTAGTGGAAAAAAATTGATCATGAATGCCTTGACTTCAAGTAAGAAGGAAGAAGCCTATATCTTGTAATAGCTACCGATAGAATGAACCTGAATGGTGTCTACAGTAGTACCCATAGTACATGGCCAGTGATTTTGGTGATTTATAACCTACTTCCATGGCTATGCATGTAGTACAAGTTTATAATGCATAGTCCAAGGAGAAACACTTACAAGTGTTAGGACTTAGTAAGGAATCAATTACCACACCATTAAAGCTAAAGCTCAACCTTTAGATTTCAAAAAAATATAAATGGGCACTTGAAGCATTAGTGGAATAGATGTTAGGGGATGATGACATTAAAGTTGTAAATTTTGATAAAGAGATTTACAATAAAGAAATACAAGATGTGCTTAGAGTGAAAGTAATAAGTGACATCCTCTAGCGTAAAATGATAGGGGCCACTACTATTAATTTATATATTAGGTACTTTATCTATTGTACATAAACTATTTTTTACTATGTTGTATTAGTTTATCATTAATTCATTTGTTTCTTCATATTAGGTACTTATACCATACATTCTTGGTCCCTGGCAACATTACGATGAGGTTCATGCTCATCAATCCCTATGATGTAGCCCCTTTTACTCCACAGATGCTGTATAGCTAGCTTATAAGTCAATCACAATAAGTAGTAGATCTATTCATTACAAGAGCTGAAAATGAAGTGTTATTCATAGCCCCTTACATGCAAGGGTGAGTCATCTAATGTTGAACTTTTCGATTATATGTAATTTGAATGTCAACTATTTAATTATAATTTGATAACACTAGTTAATTATCTTAGGGGACATTTGATGTTGTTCATCATTAATCCATATGCTCCAAAGATATATTACATGGATCATTTAAATGGTGACCCAATGAACCATGAACAGATATAGAAGTTATTTAATCAATAACCATATGCATTTATTTTCTATGCATTTTTATATATTTATGTGTTTTAATTTTAAAATAGTTTTTCCCACTTACTTGATGGAGCCTTAGTGATGTTTAGCACAAATCCCAAGCGTAAGGTGCCAGAGTCAAAAACACCCACCACATTATACAAATGGAACAAAGTACATGTATTTATCAATATTCAAGTAATTTGAGCATACTATTTCTTAAATTTAATATGTCTTTTATTAGATTTTTAAAGTGTTTAAAACAACCAAACAACACAGATTGTGGATACTACATGATGAGATTTAGGAAGGATATAATCATACATGGATAGTCTATGATCTTGGGCATGGTACGTAATTTAGTTTCTTTAAGTGATTGGATGGTTTTTCTTGCCTTTGTGTTTTCTTGTATACTACAATTGAATTATAGGATGGTATTAGTTGCTAGTAATTTATTATTACTAATTGTATTTGGTGATATTAGTATGTAATTTGCTGTTATTAACTATAAAGAGAGGACTTATGACTGGGGGAATATCTATTTTTAAGCTATTATGTTGTTGAATTTTCTTTAATATATAGCTTACTTTTAAAAAAATAATTCTAAAATTTGACCAAATTCTAGTTATCTAACTTCAAATAGTTGTTATTTCATTTTGCAATACTTCTCAGACACATATTGTAAAGAATACTATGATGCTCATATAGATAAACTGAGGGAAGAATGGTCTCAGTATATATTCCAATAGTGTCTCTTGGTTTAGTTGTAATTAGCTTGTGTTAATTTCTATTGGTTTTCATTTGTTCATACATTTGATTACTGATTGTAATTAGTCTTTGATTGATTAATAAAAAGAATAAGTGTTCCTTGGTTGCTTTATAATAGTTTTTCTTAAATGATTAACTGGTGTTTTGATTTGGTGAATAATTGATGGCTAGTATAATGTAGAACTAGGAATAAAATAAGAATAGGAATGAACTCAAATGCCACAAGCACTCAAGGTGTATAAATTGAAAGTAGATCTACAAAGAAAAGAAAGGAAAAAGTTGGCAGTTTTATTTCAAACTGCTAACAAAGGATAATCTTTATTGATAGTTATTTCCAATAACAGCTAACAAAAGTTTGATTTTTTTTTTAAATTGCCAACGAATGTGACTCCCTTTTATTTGTGATTGCATTGTTGGCTGTTACAAGACACTAATAAAAGTGAAAAATAACTACTAACGAAGCCTTTTCCTGGCATAATGATGTGAACAAGCTTAACTACACTTAATACCTAGATGCCATTGAAGCCAAGATGGATGCACTTAGGGTATCTCATGGGAGATCCACTCCACCACCCCATCTTGATGGATGATTTCATCTCGATTTGATGTACCCCAATAGTTTTTTTTATGTACTATTTTTGTGGTACCTTTTTGGATAGTCATTTGAGTAATTTGGATGATGCATATGGTCCTTATCTTTAATGTACTTAAGCTTACCATTTTATGATAAGGTTAACCTTTTGTACTTCTTGTTACTAATGATTATTGTGTTATTTGTTTACCACTTCCCTTGCTTTTTCTTTTTCCTTTGCATTGTGATTAGGGAAACTCTAACAAATAGCCAAGATTGTCCTATTTTAAGTTAGACCCATAGCTTCGATAAAGGTGCCTTTTGACCCCATGTCTCTGTCTTTCTTATTTTATGCACTATAGACATTGCATCATTTTATTTTGTGGGAGAATTAAACTAACATTTTCTTTTGCAATGTCCTAAGTGTGATTGGGCTTTTTAGACTAGATTATTCTTGTGGTTATTTGTAATTAATCCTTTTGGGATTAGCTAATTCTTGAAAATTTTATTGCTTTGACCTTATGACTCTCGATTCAATTTTTGAAGATGTTGACTAAGTTCAACATGTGCTATAAAACACCCATATGGTATTACATTTTTATTATTTAATGTGATTATTTGATCTCTATCAAGCAAGCAAAAAACATTATTGATAACTAAGCGATTGATCTTCCCTTATATAGTCTCAAGCAAGTTTCAAGTAGTTAAAGGATATTAAACTCTACTCCCTTGTTTTAGGCTGCTTTCAATTCTCAAAAAAAAAAAAAGGAAAAAAAGAATTTGAGGGTAGTCTAAATTATGAGTTAGCACTTTGAATTTGTCACTTAGGTTGAGGAAGAGGAAAAGCAAAATTTTAGAGAGCACCTAATGATAAGATCGAGGAAGGGCCTTTATACTATTAGCTTAAGTGGATAGGAAACTTTAGCATTGACTAGATAAGTTGTGTAACATAATTGACACTAGACTAGTACAAGATTTACATCATTTGTGCATATATGACTTTTCCTTCATTTTTGATGTTGGATTAGGTGTAATAGGGCTAATGCAAAATGGTAAGGGAGAATTTGATAATCCTATGATAATTGGATATAAGATGATCATAGGTATATGAAGGGCTTAAGTAATCCTAACTACTTTTCCTTTACTCAAGGATGAGCAAACATTCAAGTTTATGGCATTTGATGTGTGTAACCATTTACATTTCTATCTAGTTTTAAGTTATAGTTTTTGGTATAAATAATGTGATTTCTTATGCATTTATGTATGCTTTTATCTAGATAATTACACTCATGTATAATGCAATTTCTTATGCCTTTTTAACTTACCCATGTATAATTACATGGCCCATATGGTTAAGAAGATTTCACTAGAGCCTACATTAGAGAATTAAATGGCCTTCTATGTAACGAACATAATTTTTGTAAAACGACAAAATGAGCCATCTAAAAGTAAGTCCTCTGAAATGACCTAGATGATGTCCCAAAAAATTTGGGTTGAGTCCTAGACTCTTAAAAATAATAATTCTAGGCTCAGATGGAAAGAAAAACAGAGTTAGGATGGAGAAATAATTTGCGACGAAAACTGACGAAATGTAATGGCATTTTCATAAATAAGTGCAACTTTTGGAAAATCATATAGGAGGGCTTTTTAAATGAAATTTTTGAGTTGCCCAAGGTTCTCAGAGGCCCTAAAAACTATAGGGAGCCCCGAGACTGGTAAAGTCCCTCTAGTGTATGTTTTTCAACGTCAGTGACCCAAACTTTGATCGGTTCATTCGGGAAGGTTTTAACTCCAAATTGAGTGATTCCAAACTCATTTTATTAAATTGGAAATCTAAATTTTATGATGGAAAAGACGATTCTCAAAGATGAGCTAAAACGAAGCCGAAATGAAATTGTTATTACGGAAGGGCAAAATTGGAAATAAAAGCTTTTAGAATGTCCTAAACACTTCCACCATTTTCTTCCATCTTCTCCCTTTTATTAAGCACGAAATTTCCTGCCCAAAATACGGAAGTTATTTTGCTCTCTTAGGCGCATAAGAAGGAGGAGAAAAAGAGGAAGAAAACCAAGGAGAAACTAGGTAATTTCATGGATTTTCTTGCTCCATCTTCCTCCAATCTTGTTCTCCTCTCTTCCTCCTTTCTTTCCATGGATTTTTTGAATCATTTGGTTCTATTTTTGGTCTAGACCTAAGGGGGAAAATTAGAATTTTCCAAGGAGAAGAGAACCAAGGAAGAAAAGCTTTGAAAACAAGCTTAAAACTAAGATATTTTTCCATTCTTGATGCTTCATCTTGGTTGCTCCTCTTTGTGGTTGTTTTAGCAAGCCTAGGGGGGGATAGAAGGAGATGAAATTTGGGCAGAACCAAGGGAAAAGAATGTAAGGATTAAGAATATGGCAAGAAATTCCAAGAAAAACCAAAGGAAATCAAGTTAGAAAAGTGTGGTTTTATTGGAGGTTTTGTAAAATCTGATTTTGTGTGAGTAATTCCTTGGCTATTTGAATGTTTCCTTGAGCTCCTAAGACCCTTAGAAACCTTCCCACGTGGCTCTCCCATCAAGGAAAATTTTAAAACTCCAAGAAACCTAATTATGTGCTTGTCTCAGCCAAGGAGGATTCATAGGGCTAAGGAGTATTTTAATTTGTTCTAGCCTTGGTTTGGGACTCTATATGATGTTAGAAGATGAGAGAAACCATTGAGAAAAATTTAAGAGCCATAGGTTGGGAGATGGGACAATGGTGTCCATAATGGTGCCTTATGAAGTAACTTGGTCTTCTAATGGTGCAATTGAATATGTGATGGCTCCAAGGACCTTAAATGATCCAAGAAGTCTAGAAATAATAAGAGAATGGAGCCTAGAACTTGGATGATATGAGTTGCTTCAATGGACCATTTATGGAACCAATATGCCCATTATAGAACCAAGTGTGTGTTTAAGAGTGAACCTAGTGTCTTGGCTTGCTTCAAGTGTGTAATTGTGTGATGTTTGTGATGTCTAGGTCAAGAGAACCATACTCCACCTAAGTGCTCTTGTGAGACCAAGGAGGGAAAGGAATTGGCAAAGTAAGCTTGCATAAATTAAAAGGTAGCTCTCTACCTCATTTTCTTGCATTCTTGTGTGCATATGTATATGTTGTGTGCTTGTATATACTCTTGTTATTTGAGAAACATGCCACTTGATGTCTTGAGGTTGCATTGGTACCAATGTGTCTTCTTGAATGACTATGGTTGTGGAAAGAGCTCATAAGGGTGAGGTGATGCCAAAGGTCCCTTGATGAAGGTGAGGAGTGCCAAAAGTCTCATGGCATGGGTGAGATAAGGCCAAAAGTCCTTTGAATGGGTGAGGCTAAGTCAAAAGTCCCTAGACCAAGAGTGAAACAGATCCAATAGTCCTAGAAATGGGGTAAAACTAAACCAAAAGTCCCTAGAGCATGAAAGTGGTCTTGACATGTTGATGTGGCATGAAATGGGATTTATTGCACATTTTATGCTTGTATATTCATATATTTGATATATGTATGCCTTGAATGTGGTGTGAATGGGTGTGTGAGTTATTGAGATTTTTGGAATCTCACTCCCCTTTCTTTCTCATACTTAAAATGTCTAGGTGGTGCCCAAGGGCAAGGAAATGCAAGCCAAGAACACTAAATGGCTACACTTTGTTTAATTTGTAGTTTAAATTGCAATGGAGTGTCAAGAAGCATTGTACATATTATTTTTGGTTGTGTAAAACCTTGAGCATATGTAACGTGATGTATAGACTATATGTATAATGTATGTAGTATTAAATCAATAAAATTATGTAATTGGACCCTTGAATAACATGTGTGTTTAGTACATAAATAGATGTTGAGAGACCAAAATAAGATGCATAGGGTTTGAAACTACTTGGGTAATCTTTACAAGTCATATTTGTGCTTTGAAACTTGCCCAAGAGGTGCCAAACAATTAAGAAAGCCATTTGGATAAATTGGTAACCCATATGGAGCAAAAATTTACCATTGTAGGAGGCTACACCACTTTTTATCCAAATGAGCTCTTTTTGGTCTAAAAGTTGGCATGCATCTAGAGCTTATTGAGAGCTTTTTGGGAAGCTAGAGTTGATAATTTTTGGAGGTCTGTGGAATATTTGGCGAATTGTTGAAGTTGAAAATTTTTCTAGTTTTGGTCCTTGGTATTATAGCACTGGTTTGAAATTAAAATTTGTCACTTATGGGGTAAATGATGTCCAATTGCCACAAAATTTTATACAAAGAAACTAGGCATTCCTAGTGACTTGTGCCAACTAGAAGCACCTCAATTGGAGTCTAGAGAGGGAGATATGAATTTTTGAACATTCTATGTAATATCAGAAGTTTTGCCCAACCTGAGTTATTGTTCTATTGAATTTCGAGGTCTGGGCTGCCTAAGCTGGTCTGGAAATATTTTTTCCCTCTAGCTAACATCTACTACTTTTTGGATTGGTATCATTTGCATGGAGTGGATTTTTTTGAAATTAATTGGGTATTTTCAAAGTTTGCTGTAGAATTCTGTGACAGTTCCAAAATGTAGTTTGACCTCTGGACATTTTTGGATGTCAAACATCTTCCATGATGGATGTTATAGTCTAGACATATTTTTATCGTGAAATAGACATCCGTATCTTTCTAGAATGACCAAGAATGTATGTTTTTAATTTTTCTAAAATTAGTTATGATTTTTCAAATTTGGACAGAAAAGAGGCAAAATCTGTCCGAAAATAAACCTCCATGTTTTATGCTTCATTTTGGTTTTCTTGAGAGTTGAGCCACATTTTATGATGCAAATGAGTTGTATCCATGTAATTAAATATGAGAATGTGTTGTACAAGCTCACACGGTTCACATGACACTAAACAAAATTTTTATACGTGATGCAATGCAAAAATAATCAATATTTTAATGCTATTTTCTTATATCTCATAAGAATTGATTGATATGAGGTATAAAGATAACATGGAATGAGCTAAGAAATTATGGCATTACACCCTATGCAAAATTCCATTGGTTGTATAACTAGGAAAGAAATGTAGTTTCAAGATAGAGGACCACACAAACTTGTCATGTGAAGATGGATGGCCCAAATGTGAAGAAAACAAAGTTTAGATAGTTATACAGCTTGACAGTGCATAAGAGCATATTTACACGGCTTGGCTTTGTGTGCAATTTTAAACATGTCTTAGTATTAGATTTTGATGGGTTCATGGGCAATTTTAGATAGAAAACCTAACCCAAATTAGATGCTTTTAAAAGAGATTTGAGAGGCCAGAAAAACTCACACAACATTAAGGAGAAAAGCTTTAAACAATTGCCATAGCTTTGGAGATTTGGAGGAGTTCTTTTGTTGTTGTTGCCATCAATTCAATTTGATTTCTATTTCTTATTCTTCTCTTGATCATGAATTCTACCAGTTTAACTTTTAGGATTTTAAGTGATGAGTAGTTAAACCCTTAGATCTAAGGTTTGGATGGATTTGTTTATAGACTATGTTTGAATTAGAACTTTTGTGTATTGATTTCTATCAAAATTAATCTATTGTTTTGTTTCTAACTCCTTGCAAATTGCTAGCCATTATTTCTGAATATGATATGTTGTGAAATGAATTGAGAGATGAATTGCAATAAGAGATCATCAAAGGAATAGACTTAGGTTAAGTTTATAAATATATAGACATGCCAAGCCACCATATGTAGGCTTACACTGAATTCTTTTGTACTTAAGTGATTTATGTTAAATTGTATGATCACAAAAGTAGATGTAGGCTTGACATAGATACATATATTCTATCTTGAAAAAGAATTGCATATACATTAGGGAATCCTTCATTGATTAGAATAAAGGTCAATTATACAAGTTCACTTTTGTTCATTCATAGGCAGGAAATAATGTAATCCAAATTCTAGAGCCATTTCATAATTAATCTAGTTAATCAATTATTTTTAGTACAGTTTCTTTTGTAGTTGCTAGTTAAGTTCATTCAACTTTACAATTTTTCTAGATAATGGGGATTATTAGGATTTTGGAACTTGATATATCTTCCTCATGGGACAATATCTAACTTTTACTATATTACTTGTTTGACCTGTATATTTGCAAAATTTTCATAAAATAAATCAGTAAAACAGAAAAGCAAAGCAAAATGAAGAGGGAAAAACGAAAAACAAGGCGAAAAGGAAATGTATGGAGGCTGTGTAAAGAAAGTATAGATAGATGCTATTATGAGAAATTCTCATATATATTTTTGGCCCGTTAGGTGATACAAAAATGCAATAGGAATTGAACAAGTGAACATGCCAACGCACGATCTACCATCTGCAACAATCACTTTAGTGTGCTTTTATTGAATTATTGTACAGTGCTGGTGGTATATCTTATATATGGACTAGATTTAAATACAGTTCTTTGTATCTTTACTATTACATTCTTTAATAAAATTATAACGTGTACAAAATTTTTTAAAAACTCAATCATGGAATATTGAGTTTTAAAAGTCAGACACTTATCATATTTTTTAATAAAGATACAAAAACTGTATCTAAATTTTTTTCTTATTGATGTGCGTGAGAATTTCTCTGCAACCATTGGCTACTGGAATTGCGGCGATATGAAGCGGACGCTAAGATTGTATGTCGTGATGATGAGCATCGGGTCCTCCGGGACTCAGTTTCTGCTTGTCATGCTGTCCACCTTCATTCACAACTGGTTGTAAGGGTGGCTGATTCGAGCCTTGGAGCATCACTGTCACCATTGTTGGATTCAGAGGTCGTGTCTCGCTTCCTGCAATTAGAACCAAGAACAACAAAGTGCACATAAAAAACCTCATCAAGCTGATCAAAACAGACTCAATGGTGCTTTTGAGCTTGGATGTTTTGGTAGAGACGTTAGAGGTAGGCACTTGGTATTTATAACTACAGAATGATTTTATTATACTTGGAATACTCTAAAGCTTAGTGGGGTTGAGTGTATCTGATTCTGAGCTGAATCTGCAGTTAATATCCATCTAAAGATTGGCAAATTCTTTTTCCCCGTCGACCACCAAGTTAAATGGCTCCAAATTGCAAGAGAAAGAAAGCTCAACCAATAAAACTTTGATGTTGATGTGTGTATGACTCATCCACTTTCCAGTCAGAGGATCAGCTAAATACTATATCTTCTGTAGAGTCATCATCTATGTCCTATTTGTAGGTTTAAAATCACGTGCACAGCCTCTCCGTGTATCGAATATTAATAGTTTTATCTGCTTTTGTAAATGTAAATTATTATTTTTTAGTTCAATCCTAGTATGAGACGATGCTAGTGATTTGGTAGTTATCCGTTAAGCTCAACCAAGCATGTCAAGTTGCTTACGTAAGAGATTCTTATGGATAGAGGCAGAAAATAAAACAAGAACAAGAAGTGAAATTCTATATTGACTGTGTCCTGAAAAAAATGCATTAAGAGTTGTTCAAGAATGTTGGTTGAGGTGATATCTCATTTGGACTCAAGTGTAAGAGGAATCTAATATATATGAGTTTGGTCTTTATCCTTGCTTCTTTCCCTTCTTTCAATTCCGAATCTTTTGTACCAAAAAAGGAATTTACTAAGAGTTCAGTTAAATTTAAATTTTCATTAAAGAATCAATTGAATTATTTTATTATTATTATTATTTTGTATTCCAATGGTTAAATTTTAAAAAATTTAGTTAAATTTTCTTGTTGGATCGCTTTACACTTTAAAATGATCTATAGGATTCAATTAGATTTTCAAATTTTACAATAACTCTAGATCATACTTGATGCAATGCTAAAGTCAATTGTTAAACTCTAAACCCAAAGAGAAAAATCACAATAGTAAGAGAGAGAGTGAAGGAGAGCAGAGAATAAGTACAACTCACAGCACTTTAAAAGGACAAGAGAGTTTGTTTTAAAAAAAAAACGGAGATACCAAATAAAAAACCATAGTTAGTTTAAATAGGGTAATTAATATAATATGTTAATTAGTCTAATAATTAATCAATATTAATCTACATTAATTTAATATTCCAACATGCCATGGCTTCGAGGATCACAGCTTGGTTAATGTCTTAAATCTTCCTCACCGTGGCACCCTTGAAATTCCTATTTTGATCTTTTGGTATAATGCTGTTAGTGCACCAGCCCCATCCTCATCCCCATCCCCATCGGTTTTCTTAAAAGCCAGCCAGAGTTTGACTGAGCAGTGATCAACTCACCATTAGTCAATCATTCAAGCATCTTCAAACACAAATTCTTCAGCTGCTATAGCTCCTGAGCTTTCTTCCCTATTCTAGCATAATTTCGTTTATTTTCCGTACATTAGCTATCCAAATGGAAAACCTATTTTTATTCGATATAGCTGCTTTCCACAACATCTTAATCTTTGACTCTATCAAGAGGCTAACGATGTTTGAGAAATATACAAACGTCATATTATAATAGTTAGGTTGTGTTCTCACTCTACAAGATTGTTTCTCTTGGTGTGAATAGTTTATAGTTTTTGGAATCTTATCATAAATTCCACTCCACTTACGACATAAGCTTGTAACCTTCCACTTTTGTGATGCTTAAGTACTATTGTGCTCTCGTCTATACATCTTTTAGAAGATACACTCATTTTAGATACATATGTATAGCAAAAGTAATGTTAAAATAAGAGGAAAATCATGAAACGTATTCTCATTTTTTCCGGAATGCTTAAAACCCATCTAACTTAAGGATTTGTGTGTTTTCTTCCCTCAAGTTTAAAGGTTGACAATCAAACCGTAGTCTTTCAAATTCATGCAATTTATCCCTTCTGTTAGTAATTAAAACTACTAAATGGATTAACGAAACTCGTCCATGTCAGAAATAACTTGCCACAGCATCACTCCACTGCCGACGTGATATCTGAACGAGCAAATAGGACAAACAAGGGCATTTTAGCCTTTTCCTTCCATTTTCCCCAATTTTCTGAGCCAGGGCACGATGACACTGTATTGTTTCTCCTCTTGTTCGTATATATCATTCTGCTACATTACTTGATCCGTAGAATCCAAGCATGTTGACATATGGCTATCGCAAAACCATCATGATACCATTCATGGTTCGTAGCCATTAGAATTTTATAATTTTCTAATCAGCTGAAAAAACTGCAGAATACAGCTGGTAGTAAAATCATGATACTGATTCTCACCTGAGATCATGGGAGAACCATGTGACTCCAATCATAACTCTTGTGCAGTGTTTACCCTTTTTCATCCCATTAAATTCAAGTGCCCTTAGATGGGAAAATAAAGACAAGGCACGAAGAAATGTAGGGTTAGAGTCTCTAATTTATTCAAATATTGAAATGGAGAAATAGAAGTTTTGATTGAGATTACCTCTTGTGCACAGTTGCTTTCCTGATTTAAAGTGAATTGGGAAACTAGGAGATTATAAAGGAACAAATTAGAAGGTAGACTAAGAAAAGAATTGGAGGTGCAAATTGAAACCAAGAAAGATGGGATTGGACTTTATGCATCGACAAAACTTGTTCAGAAGCAATAGAACCAAACACACAAATATATTTGATCACGAGTCTGGCTCATTTAAAAATGGGTTGAGCTTATAACAAAAAATTGCAAATTATCTTTTTTGAAATTTTAAATTTTAAATATATGTATTTTATCACTTGTTAAGCTTAATTTTTTCTTATTTTAAATGCTAAATAGCTTTAAAAAATATTATAAAAAATTTAAATAACTTAAAATATATATGTACATATAAGATAGTAAAACTTTTCAAAATAATAATTTTTCTAATAATATTATTAATTAATAATTTATTTTATTTGAATTATAATTTATTCCTAATGATATATTATGTAACAAGTAAGAGTAAAAAAACATAAAAATCATATATGTTATATAATTTTTTTTACTTATATCTATAGTTATAAATACATTTTCTAATAATATTATTTATTAATAATATATAAAATTAATAATTATAATATGAGCAGACTCAGCCTCGAGTCAGGCTTAAAAAAAGTCCAACCCCTCCGGTTTTATATTCGAACTTTTTAAAAATGGGCTCATTTTTATTGGGCCTTTTTTTTCAAACTCATATCTATTTTTTCGAGTTAGGCCTTTAGGGCCAGGCAGGCTTTCCAATCCATGATCAGGTCTACATACGAATAAGAAGCAACAGTGTTGTTAGGAAGCATTGAGGTTGGGGAAAAGGGAAGGAAAAAAACTGAAATGTCCTTAATATATCTTTTTTGCTTGCTTAGATGCTACGTAGGTAATTAAGTGATGATGTGGAGTGTCATACCTTATATTTCTATTATCATACTCTTCTATTCAGGATAATTGGTGCACATTCATAAGACAAAAGTAAGGAAAAGTATGAAAATAATACACTTTTATCGCGTTATGTCGGGGTAAAATTTTTTAATTCGCGTTATATAGACCCTGTGAGTTCCCAAACATCATTACCTATTTATTTTCCATACAAATAATAACATTCTCAAAATTTAGCACAAATCACGAATCAACGGTCAAAATCCTCAAAATTCTCTTCATTCATTATGGCTGTATAGTGACAGATTTCAAGGGCAATTTTGAAAAATTATAACTAAATGTAGAAAAATTCAAATCACACAAACCATTGAATTCTAGAAAACTATGGATGTCAAATTTACACTAAAAATAAGTCCCAACCACGAAAATTCCAACTGGGTCACGTTTGAGAACAAAAAAGGCAGAAGGTCCGACTGCCCTCTAATACTGATACAGATTACTGATATAAATTTTAAAAATTCATAATTAATTTCAAAAAAATTTAATCCATATAATCTATACCAATTTAAGCTACAGATGTTAACTAGAGGAAAAAAATAATACCAAACCAATCCAGATGCATTCAGACCTTAAAAATCAATCAAACAGTACCACTAGTCTGACTATGCGCCTAGTACCAGATAACAACTTCAAAAATTAATATCTCCCTCTTTAGACATCTAAATGAGGTGCTTCTAATTTGTACAAGTCATTAGGAATGCATAGTTTCTTTTTCTAAAATTTCATGGCAATTGGACATCGTTTGCCTTATGATTGACACAGATTCATTTTTGAACCAATTGCACAGTACTAGTGGCCAAACCAAAAAATTTTTCCAATTTCAAAAATTTGCCAAATATTCCATAGACCTTCAAATAATACCCACTTTAGCTTTCCAAAAATCTCTCAACAAGCTCTAGATGCATGCCAAATTTCAGACCAAGAAGAGCTCATTTGGACAAAAAGTGACATAGCTAACCAAAATGGTTATTTTTACTCCATATGAGATACCAAATCTATCCAAATGCCTCTTTTAATGATAGGAACCTCTTGGACAAGTTTAAAAGAATGAATATGACTTGTATCAACAGTCCAAATGGTTCCAAACCCCATGCATCTTAAATTGGTCATTCCACTTCCATTAATGTACTAATACATCAAACTATCAAGAAGCCAAAATTCCCATTTCCATTGATTTCATACCACATATGGTCTATACAAGAGTCTTATATCATATTACAATTGTTCATGATCTTACATTCACAAAAATAACATGTACAAGGCAACTTTGGCATTTAATTACAAAACAAGCTACATAACTATCAAGACTTGGCATTTCAACTCCCTTGGCTTGCATTCTTTGTTTCTTGAACATCACCTAATCATGTCAAGAGAAAAGAGGGAAGGGGAGTGAGATTCCTAGAATCTCAATAGCTCACACAAACATTCATGGCATGCACACATCAAAGCTTATATATGGAGGGTCTAACAACCATAAAGTCTGCAAAGTCATAATTTCCATGCCACTTATTCACATTCAAACTAAGAACATGCTTCAGGAATTTTTGGTTTTGCCTCACCCCATTTTTAGGACTTTTGGATTTGCCTCACTCTTGGCTTAGGGACTTTTGACTAGGCCTCACCCTTTCAAGAGACTTTTGGCCTTGTCTCACCCATGCCATGAGACTTTTGGCATTTCCTCACCTTTATTAAGGGACTTTTAGCATCACCTCATCCTTATAAGCCATTTTCCACAACCATAGTCATTCAAGAAAACATATTGGTACCAATGTAATGTCAAGGCATCAAGTGGCATGTCATCAAGTCACAAGAACACATAGAAGCATACAATGACACACCTATACACATAAGAATGCAAGGAGAATGAGGTGGAGAGCTGCCTTGGATTTATGCAAGCTTTTCTTGATCCTTTTCCTTCCCTTTTTCAGTCCTACAAGTACACCTAGGTGGATGTATGTTCTCTGATCCTAGACACCATAAAGAACACACAATCATATACTTGAAGCAAGCCAAGACACTAGACTCACTCTTGAATACACACTTGGTTCCATAAGTGGCATAATGGTTCTATAATTGGCCTATTGAAGCAACTCTCACATTTAAAGTTATAGGATCCATTCTCTTGTTATTTTTAGACTTCTTGGACTCATTTAAGGTCCTTGAAGTCCTCACACATTCACTTGTACAATTGGAAAACTAAGTTGCTTCATAAGGCACTATTACGGACACCATTGTTCCATCTTCCAATCCATGGCTCTTAAATTTTTCCCAATGGTTTCTCCCATCTTTTGACATCATATAAAGTCCCAAACCAAGGCTAGAACAAATTAAAACACTCCCTAGCTTAATTATCCTAGCTTGGTTGAAATATGCACCATAATCGAAGTTCATGGAGTTCTTGATTTTTCCTTGATGGGAGAGCCACTTGGGAGGGTTTCTAGAGGTCTTAGAAGCTCAAGGAAACACTTAAATAGCCAAGGAAATACTCACAAAAAATCAAATTTTACAAAACCCTAAAGAAACCTACACTTTTTTATCTTATTTTCCATAGGTTTTTCTTGCAATTTCTTGCCATATTCCTCTTCTCTAAGGTCTAAAACTCTTGTTCCTTCATTTTTTTTGGACAAAACTTCCCTCTCCCATATGGTTCTAGTTTAGGCCAAACAAGCACCAAGAAAGAGCAACAAGGAGAAGTAACAAGAATAGATAATTACCTTAGATTTTTAGCTTCCTTTTGATGCTTCTTCCTTTGCTTGAATTCCCTTCTTAATTTTCAAAAATTCCCCCCTTGTTTTGGACCAAAAACAAAACCAATCCCTTCAAGAAAATCATGGAAAGAAAGCATAGAAGGAGGGGAGCAAGGTTGGAGGAAAAAAGAGCATGAAATTCTACAAATTTCCTTATCTTTTCCTTGACTTTTTTCCTCCTTTTCTTTCTCTTCTTGTGCACCTAAGAGAGTGGATCATTTTCTATATTTTGGGTAGAGTAAAGTCGCGCTATATTAGGGGGAGAAGAGGGGAGAAGTGTGTGGAAGATTCAAGAAACTCACTTTTTCAAAAATTCTAATTTCGTCCTTCTGTAATGGCAATTTGTTTTGGCTTCGTTTTAGCTCCTTTTTGAAAACCTTCTTTTCCATTATAAAATTTAGATTCCCAATTTAATAAAATGCTTTTGGAATCACTCAAATTAGAGCTAAAACCTTCTCAAACAAATTCGTTAAAGTTTAGGCTCACCATCATTGGAAAACTTACATCGAAATGGCTTTACCAGTCCGAGGCTTCCTATGATTTTTGGGGCCTCTAAGAACCTTAGGCAACTCAAATTTTCCATTTAAAAAGCCCTCTTGTGTGTTTTTCTGAAAGTTGCACTTATTTACAAAAATACCATTATGTTTCATCAATTTTTGTTACAATTTGTTTCATTGTCTTAGCTCTATTTTTCTTTCTGTTTGAGCCTAAAATTATCATTTTTATGAGTCTATGACTCTATCCAAATTTTTTAGGACATTATCTAGCTCATTTCAGAGGACTTGCTTTTATATGGCTTATTTCGTTGTTTTACGAAATTTACATTCGTTACATGGAGTGTTTTTTTGACATGGATAGGATCATTTCATTAATATATCAAGTTTATTATCCAAAGGGGTAAATTATACAAATTTGAAAGTTTAAGAGTTAATTGTCAATTTTTAAAGTTAAGGAAAATAAATTACATAAGCCTCTAAGTTTGTGGGGTAAATTGATCGTTAAGCATACTTCCTTTTTTTAAATGCATAAAACCAAGTGACAAGCAAGAGACAAATGCACTGTATACACTTGTTTTTCACCAACATGCATGATAAGCTATGATAGCCCTTAAAATTCATCGGCATAGCAATTCTAAACATTTGAAGCCAAATTGCCATCCTAAAATGAGTTGCTAGGATTTGATCAATATTGATGGTTTGATGTGATGATACTAAATTTGTGAACTTTAGGGGAAAAATTATACTCTTTTTAACCAAATATATGTATAGAAAATGGGCAAAATAATATCCTTTGATTTGTAATATTGAAGTGTGAGTATTTTTACACTAAATTTAAACTTATACTTTGAAAAATAATTCTTTCTTAACTTGTAAAATTTATTAAAATTGAACATTTCGAGTGAACGTATACTATAAGAGATGAAGTATGGCCAAATTTTGGATTTAATTTGATAAGGAAGAGTGAAAGTATAAGAAAGACCTTTTGAAATGTTTTTAGGGATGTAATTTCAAGTAACAAAAATTAGGCAGGTTTTATTTCGAAAAAGTTGGGGACAATGTGATTTTTTATCAAAATTTCGACCAGAACACCTATAAATTTGTTTTTTCATGATTCTGGAAGGGAGAACTCCATTTTTTCTATCCAAATTTCATCTTCTCCTCCTCCCATCACTTCCCCATCAATATTTTACTAAGTGCATTTTCCTTCAAATTTTCATGTATTCTTGCAAATTTTACAAATTAATTTTGTTAGCTTCTATCAAGTTTTATGGATTTTCTTTGTTATGTCTTCACCTTAAATTCTCACTCACTCACTTTATTTAGCATCTATTGGGTATGAATTTCATTCTTATGTTTTAGATTATGAAATAGTAATTTAGTTTTATTTTCCTTAGTATCTAACTTTTAGTAAAAGTTGATCTTATGATATATGATATTGTAAGACTGAGGAGTTGTTATAGGACGTTATATATATATGGGTAAATGCATTGGAAAAAATTTTGGAGAATCTAAAAAATTCAGAGTCAAATTCTCTGGTATATTAGACACTATGGAATTTAGAGATTTTTTATCTAAGCATGGAAGATGTTCTTATGATAGTATATTAAATGTCAAAGACTCCCTCAATTGTTAAATATTCATGGTTTCATGAGAATATTTTTTTAAGAATTCATTATTCATTTGTAATGATATTTATAGGCTAATTCTCAAGATTTATATATTTCTATTCAATTGTGTTGATGAAAAGTATCATGTCCCAAAGCAGCAACATGACTAGCATAGAATATGAGATAATCTCACATCATTATGTCAGGAAAAGGCTTTATTGGCAGTTATTTTTCACTTTTATTGGCGGCGTGTAATCGCCAACAATGCAATCGCCAACAAAAGGGGTAACATTTGTTGGCAATTTGTAATTAATTGAAAAAAAAATAAACTTTTGTTGGGGGTTCAAAATAAAACTGCCAACTTTTTCTCCATTTTTTTAACATTTGCCTCCAGTTTTATGCACCTTGAATGTCTTTATTGGCGGCTTGAAATGAAATCACCAATTTTTTTTCTCTCTCTCTCTTTTTTTTTTACATTTGCCTTCGCTTTATGCACCTTAAGTGCCTTTGGCAATTTCAATTCATTTTTATTCTTAGTTCTACATCTGCTAGCCATCAATTATTCATCAAATCAAAACACCACCTAGTCATTTAAGAAGAACTATTATAACACAATCAAAGAACACTTATTCTTTTTATAAATCAATCAAATAACAATTACAATCAATAATAAAATGTACTAATAAATTGAAACCAGTAGAAATTAACACAAGCTAATTACAAACTAAACCAAGGACATTATTGGAACACGTATTGAGACTGTTCTTCCTTGTATTTATTTATTTGGCCGTTAGAGTATTCTTTGCAATATGTGTCCAGGAAGTACTGCAAAATGAAATAACAACAATTTAAAGTTAGATAATTGGAATTTGGTCAAATTTTTTAAAGCAAGTTTTATATTAAAGAAAAATCGACAGCATAATGGCTTGAAAACAAAATTTTCCCAAGCCTTAAGTCTTCTCTTTACAGCTAGTAACAACAAATTATATACTAATATCACCAAATATATCTAGCAACATCAAATTATTAGCAACTAATACCATCCTATAGTTAAATTTTAGTATACAAGAAAACATAAAGGTAAGAAAAACCATCTAATCACTTAAAAAAACTGAATTACATATCATGCTCAGGATTATAGACTGTCTGTGTGTGATGACATCCTTCATGAATCTCCTCACGTAGTATCCATTGTCTATGCTATTTGGTTATTTTGGACACTATAAAATTCCAATAAAAAACATATTAAATTTAAGAAAAGGTATGCTCAATAACTACCTGTATATTAATAAATACCTTTACTTTGTTCAATTTGTATAATGTGTGCGGGTGTTTTTGACTTCGGCACCTTAAGCCCACAATTTGCATGGAACATCACCATGACTCTATCAAGCAAGTCGAAAAAAAAAACTTAATATAAAAAACTATTTTGAAATTAAAATACACAAATATATAGAAAATATGTAGAAAATAAATGTATACTCTTACTAATTAAATAACTCTTACATTTGCCTATGATTCATTGGGTTGCCATTCAAAGGATCCATGTAATATATCTTCAAAGCACATGGATCGATGACAATTAACATCTAGTTTGCCCTAAGACAATTAACAAATGTTAGCAAATTCTAATTAAACAATTAACATTTAAATTACGTATAATTGAAAAGTTCAACAATAAATGACTTACCTTTACACATAAGGGGCCAAGAATAACACCTCATTCTAGGCTTTTGCAACGAACGAATCCACTACTTGTTGTAATTGACTTATAAGCTGGCTATGCAGTATCTATGGAGTAAAAGTGGCTACATCATGGGGATTGATGAATATAAACCTCCTTGCAATGTTGCCACAAACCAAGAATGCATGGTATAAGTACCTGAAATGAAGAAACCAATGGATGAATGATAAACTGATATGAACATGTTAAAAATAGTTTATGTATAGTAGATGAAGCATTAAATATATAAATCAAAAGCAGTGGCCTTTATCATTTTACATCGGAAGATGTCATTTATTACTTCCATTTTAAGCACATCTTGTGTTTCTCTATTATAAATCTCTTTATTGAAATTTACAACTTTTATGCTATCATCCACTAACATCTATTTTGCTAACACTTTAAGTGCCAATCTATATTTGTTTGAAACCTAAAGGTCAGGCTTTGGTTTTGATGGTACGGTAATTGATTCCTTGCTAAGTCCTGACACTTTCAAGTGTTTCCCCCTAGACTGTGTAACAAAATGAGTTAGTTTAATTTAGAATGAATAGAGATTATAAGGAAGTGAACCATAAGGAAGTGTCAACTAACAAACTTGTTTTGATAGAGCTACTATAATGAGATTAGTGGGCTATATAATGAAACTTTCCATTGCTTGTCCTACTATTCTTGTGTCCTTGATAGGAACAAGCAATTCATCATTCTCTTCCGTAGGGATATTAGCTGCTACTCTTGCATGGTCACAGATAGGATTGCGTTGTGAAGTGTGTCTCCTGCAATTTTATACATACAACCCTCTACAACCATGTGACAAGTAAGGGTGTTTAACCATAATAAATAGTTTACTTCACCCTAAACAAATTATAATGTAAGAAATTACTAATAAGTAGTGAAAGCACTTAATTGTTAACTTAGTTAAGAAAAGAAATTACCTTAGGGAGATGCCAAAAGGGAAGTGTGCAGTTGTCTTTACCACTAGGGCTGGCTTCCACTACCAACATCCCCATCATCTGCATCTTCATCAAATTCCCAATGAGTCGTCATTGATCTTTCAGTTGCTTTTTCAATTCAGATTGTTCTTTCTCTTATCTTTTCACCTTGTCTCTTAACTTAGCAATCTTAGTTGAAGATTGCAACTTCAAATGTAATACCATAACTTTCTAGCTTATCTCATGCTATTTCTAAGTCCCATGCCATGCATTACACAAGAAAGTATTAAAATATTGCATTTCTTTGCATTACATAGTGGATAAATTTTCCATTCGATGTCTCGTGGATCATGTGAGCTCATGTATCATATTAACATATTTAATTACTTAGATAAAACTTAATTCCATCACCAAAAGTGGCCTAAAATTTGTGCAAGTGCAAGAAACACATAAAATACCATAGTGTAGCCTCAGCTAGAATTTCATACTTTCTGTCACAAATTTTGAAAAATCATAACTAATTCTAAAAAAATCAAAATCATACATTCTTTACCATTATGTAAATCTACAGATGTTTACTTTATGATAAAAATATGTTCAAATCATGAAACATTAAGTATAAGATGTTTGACATTTAAAAAGCACCCGAGGTCTCAGCTATCTGGGCTATTATTACAGGTTACTGTCATAAAATATAGAAATTCATAACTAATTATAGAAAAATCCAAATCATGTAAATTTGGTCATTCTAAGAATATAAAGATGTTAACTCTAATGAAAAAATATCTCTAGACCATGCCAAGTTCATTTAGGAATTGAATTATGATGGAACAGTATTGGAGTTCAAGTGGCACTATAGGTACTACCATTAAACTTCAAAAATTCATAACTCTCTGCTCAGACTCCAAATGAGTGGATCTTGGCGGACACAGAAAGCTTATTACCTCTAGTTTATTTTTGTAAAATTACACAAGTATTGGACACCATTTGGCTCTTAGATGACGTAGAAAACAAAATAACCATATGAAAAATACATGCACTTGAATAGCAGAAAAATCCCAAATTTGAAAATTCATGATTATTTTTGTAGAGCTCTGATTTTTCTACAATTTAGCTTTTCAAAAAGCTCTCAATGAACCCTACATGTCTACCAATTTTCATTAGAAGATTCATCTATTTGGTTAGTTTGTGTCATAAGATTCTAGTTTGGTCATTTTTATAGTCTTAACTAGATCAAAGTGTCTAATTTTGCTTCCCAAGCTTATATAGCCACTTGATCATGTGGGATTGCATCAAAATGACATTTTAAACTTGTCTCAAAGGTGCATAAACTGAGAATTTGGAAACTCACACTCTGACCCCATGCCATACATAAGTTTACATAAAGCTAGTCTTGTCATTCCATACTCAAATTGCACTATACCATTCATACAACATTAAATCTCATTTGTACATAATACATTAGCATAATTACATATGTTCATAATGTCATAGAATATATAAAATAATAGATTATAACATTTACCACTCATACGGCCATAAAGAAGCAAAATCCATGCAAATTGTTGTCAAGCTCTTATCTTCTAAGTTGTTGGCTCCCATTACCTTGTCCACTTAGTCCACCTAGTATGTTAAAATATTAGAAAGGAGGGAATGAGATTCAAAGAATTCCAATAGCTCATCTCCCTTTCAATCACACATAAAGGATGCAAAATAAGTCTTGAAAATGCATGCATAGACATATTGAAATGTATGAGCATTCAAGAAACTTCCTTGGCATTTGAACAAATCATACATAACATACATAGACTTGCTAAGTGAGTGGATTAGCCTCACTCATTCACTTGTAGATTTTGGACTTGCATCATCCATTTTCTTTAAGAGAGTTTTGACTCAACCTTACTCTTGGGAGACTCTTTACTTTGTATTAACCAATTTTAAGGGTTCTTGGCTCATCCTCACCATGGTTAAGGGTTCTTGGCTTTTCTACACTTAAGCAAACCCAAGCAAACATAATAAACATTATTTGAAAAATAATGCATCATTATGGTATCATGGAATAAGAGCTCATGCTAGAACACTTTTTATAACTTAAAACACACATACACACATTCAAAGACAAGTCAAGTATACATTCATGTATGAGAGAAGGAAAAGTGAGCTACTTTGGTTGCAATCACACACTTTTCTTTTTGAATTTGCTCTCCCTTCCTTAGCCTCACACACATAAAGGTGTGAGATTGGTTTCTCTTGGCCTAAACACAATTTATGGAAGCCAATTAGGTTTATGGAATTTATTCTAAGGCCACACATCTTCCTTAAACACGAACTTGGTCTATTAACCCCTTTATGGTTCTAAGAATGCATCTAATGAAGCAACACCCATCAAATGAGTTCTAAGCTCCATTCTTTCCTTTCATATATGATTATTGACTCCTTTTAAGCCTCTTGGAGCTATCACACAATTAAAAGAAAGAGCCTAATTACATGTTGCTTCCTTAGGTCATATTATGGAACCTAAGATACCAATTCATTCTCTAAACCTCCTAAATTTTTCTTAAGGTTTCCCCTCATTTTCATTCATCATATATGACTCAAAAATAGGTTTGAAAAAATTTAAAATTATTCCTAGGTACCCCATCCCCTTTAGGTCGAGACTATGAAGCATTTGGCCTCCATAAAAGTTTGCTTTGTTTTCTTGGTAGATGATGCATATAGGGAGATTTTTAGGAATCTTAGAAACTCATTTAAATACTTATTTAGGCCTAGGAACAATTACATCAAATTAGATTTTACAATGAACACATGAAACCCTAGATTTACTATCTTGAAAATAAATGGCTTTTACTTGAATTTCTTTACATATTCTCATTCTCCACACCTAATTTTCTAGGACTCACCCTTTATTCTGCCCAAAATTCAAGCCCTCTTGCAACTACATATATGGGGCGAAATGTGGAGAAGAAGGGGGAAGGAGTAGCTACCATAGGATGAAGATTTTACCTTATTTCCTTGGCTTTTCTTGCTTGTTTCTTCCTTTCTTTAGCCTCTTCTCTTCAAATCCAAATTTTTCTCTCTGTTCTTCTCTTAAAATAGATCCATAAACTTTAATATAACAATAAGAAAAAGAGGGAAATGGAGGAGAAGAGGTTTGCTAAAGAGAAAGCATAAAAAAACTAAGAAATTCTATACCTTTCTACCTTGGATTTCTCCTTCTCTTCTTTTCCCTTTGGTGCACCTCAAACCCTAACTCTCTCCTCTAGTGTAGGGCATAAAAAATTTTATTTAAATGAGTAAGGAAGTGGGGCACCACTTATATATAGGTGGGAGGAAGAAAGACTTCTCAAAAATTTCAATTTTGCCATTTTATCTTGGCATTTTCGTTTTCAGTTTGTTTTAACTCCTTTTTTAGAACTGTATTTTCCATTATGAAATTTAGGTTCCTAATTTAATAAAATGCCTTTGAAATCATTCAAATCAAAGCTAAAACGTTCTTGAATGAATCCGTCAAAGTTTGAGTTCATCAACATTGAAAAACGTCCACCGAAGGGGTTTTAACTGTCCCAAGGCTTCCTATGGTTTTTAGGGCTTCTGAAAATCCCAGAGAACTCAAAACTTTCATTTAAAAAGCCCTCCTATGAGAATTCTAAAATTTTCTCAAAATTACGAAAATGTCATTATATTTCGTAAGTTTTTGTTCAATTTTGTTTCTTCATTCTAGCTTCATTTTTCTTTCCGTCTGAGCTTGGGATTCTCATTTTAGGAGTCTAGAATGCTACTTAAAGTTTTTGGGACCTTAACTAATTCATTTCAGGGGACTTACTTTGAAAACATACCTGTTTCTGTCATTTAACGAAAGTCGAACATTACATCAAGTGTTTTTGTGTCTCAAAATAATATCTTTACTGATGCCAAAGCCGACACCCCTAACACAATCGAGGTGCTCTAGGACACCAACTGCCTTGCCCAATATATCCTTATCCCATGGGAGCACGTCGCCTTGTCTGAGGGTCTATGATAAGGTGTCTGGTGACACATAAATTAAAAGGAAAATATTATTAAAAGGAGGAAAATGAAATAGAATGATTGAAAGTTTGAATAATCAATTAATAATTATACATTTGTTCCAAACTTCAAGGATGCACTCATTATCAATTTTGCCCACTTTATTGACTCAAATTGCCTTCTAAAGAATATGATGGGATACTTGCTAACTTTTGATTCCTCTTACTTAATCTGTGTATTAGGACAAAAAGCTAGTGTGTAAGCATTGCATTACATTACATATTCATAAATAGATAACATATATATTCATGTGCCATCTATTGCTCAAAGCCTGAGTGTCCTAATCAATATTTCTTGTATGGATATTAGATATTCTTTGCTCTTTCTCAATTCCCCTAGCTTAATTTCTGAGAAAAGACATAATAATCGAAGCAGTACATATTGTTGCACACTGAAATGAATAACTATATATTGTGGAATACAATTACCTATAAAGACTCTTCTTAGTGTTGACTTGTAAAAGCATCCCAAGCCTTCTAAATTATCATAACTTAAAATAATTCAAGGGGATAATCAAGGATGTTCCCATCAACATCTCTCAAAAAGCTACTACTAAGTATGTACCAGAATGATCTAGTGCCTTGCTAGCTGTCCTAAGTATAAACTTCCTCTAACTCTGATTAATATCAAAAGACATTTCCTTTGTCACAACTCTAAACCTTGAATTTTTTTCCCAGTAGTTCTTGTACAGGTCACCTCTTTCAAGATGGTTAAACCTTGTTTAATACAGTTTATCTCCTTTGACACATCATCTGGAGCATTGTCAGGATCACTTAGAGAAGCCATCCACCTGCAATAAAATTCAAACACACAAGTTAGAATAATAAGCAAAATTAATTCAAAGATGAAAATGAAAAATATTTAAGAAATTTAAAGGAACATATAAGGAAATTGAAGAATAAAGGAAAGCATACATATTTAAGTACACAGAAGGAAATTGAAGAATAAAAGGAAGCATCTATGTTTAAGTTAATCTTTTTCTTTTTCTCATCTAATTTAGACTTCTTTCCCCCTTCTTTGGAGTCCAAATACCCTCTTCATGATCATCTCTCACATACAAGGCATTATCTTTAGTGGAATCACTTTCAAGCGATATCCTCAAAAAGGGAATCATCCTCAACGTTGGTATCTTAACCATGTTGAACATCATCTTTGTTTGTCTATAGAATAATGGACCACTTCTTACTAGCAAAATCGGGGACATAGAACACTTGTTAAGCTTAGGATGCAAAAATAAAAGGCTCATCTTTGTAACCTACCTTATTAAAATCCACCTGGATATACCCTAACTTATCAATCTGAAGGCTATTCTTGTTGTCAACCTACTTACAATCAAAGACTAGCACTCAAAATAAAATGTAGTCCAATTCTCATATGTGTTCAATTATCTCGAAGTATAACATGTTCACATAGATAAGGTTTTTATTTTTAGCACTAGAAACATGCATATAGTGAGTTATAAAAGTTACACCACTATTTTGCATTGTTCTTTGATCATCATGCACTTTTGTATAAAATGTGTAGTTGTTAATGAGATAATCGATGTAAGAGAGGACATGTAGACTTGGATCTCTTGCCAACCATCTTAATTTTTCAGAGATTGCACTAGGATTCACATTTAACTAAAAAAAAGTGATTTTTGAGCCAATCTATAAAATGCCGGTATTGTTCTTTCAATATACAACTTTCATTCTATTGGGGTTCAAGCTTTTGAGTATCTCCTTGTATTTACACATATATGGCTTAACCTTATTAAAGTTGTGTAGAACATATAGGTGTGCTTGCTCTCACTATGTACTTGAAATGCTAACTATTTTATTTCCCATAATCCCTTCCTTAGTAGTTCTTCAAATGTGTTAAGATACCGGTAACCCAAAATTATCGACATTGGATAGGTATTCAGTACAAAATTCAAAAACTTCATTAACTATGTACCATTTAACAATGCAACCCTATGGTCAACTTTAATTTTTCATATACCCTTTTAATATCTTCATGTAACGCTTAATTGGATACATCTACCTCAAATAAGTTAAGGTCTCCCTAATCATATGAATAGTTAGGTAAATCATCATGTCAAAGGATGAAGGTAGGAAATACATCTTAAGCTCACACTAAGTGACCACAATTTGTCTTTGCAATGTTGACAATTTCACAGGGTCAATCACTTTGCTACAAATGGACTTGAAGAAGAAACATAGTTTAATGATTGTCCTTCATACCTTTTTGGGCAAAATGGAGTGTAGAGCTACCAGAATCAAATGCTCCATCAGAATATGGCAATCATGAGACTTGAGACCCTTCAACTTCAGATCTTTCATTGATACAAGCTTTCTAATGTTTGAAGAATATCCTTCTAGAACCTTAACTCCATTAAGAAATTTACAAAAAGTAATTTTTTCTTTCCTAGATAGATGAGCCACTAAAGGTAGATAAATATGATGTCCTTTCTTTACTGATGCCAATTCTTCTCTTATTCCTAAAGTAATCAAGTCTAACCTTGCCTTAATGCCATCTTTGGTCTTTCTCGACACATTGAGTAATGTGTCAATTACACTATTACATACATTTTTTCTTAATATGCATCACATCAAGGAAATGCCTAACATACAAGGACTTCTAATATGGTTGTTTAAATAAAATAGACATTTTTTTCACCCGCTTGTCCTAAGGTGTCCCGCAAAAGGTTTGCTAAAGTTGTTATGCAAATCCTTTACATTTTCATACAATTGCTTGCTAGTCAATGGTAAAGGTGCGTTACCTTCTTCTGTATTCCCATTAAAAGCCTTTCTCCACTACTAGTAATGATGTCCCAAAGGCAAAAATCTTCAATACCTACGGATGACATTCTTTATACAATGTTCTAACTAGATGGAATGTGTGCCCTCATTGTAAATGTACAAAACCCTTTGATGTTGTAACAACCCGAAAAGGAAAAGAAAAGAAAGAAGAAGAAGAAAAGAAAAAAAAAAAGAAGAAAGAAGAGAAAAGCTGAAAATTTTCAAAGGGCTGAAAATTTTCTAAGTCTGCTAGCTACAGCCCGGCTATAGCGAATGTACCTGTTCGCTATAGCGAGAAATGATCTAGCTACAGCGAGACTGCCTTCTAGCTATAGCGAGAATGCTTTTAGTTATAGTGAGTTCAGGCACCCCATACAAAAACCAGGGAGTTGCTCGTCGTAGCGCACGCTGTAGTGAAGGCAGAGGTCTGGGACTTATTCGAGCTCGCCGTAGCGAGGGTTATGGCTCGCTATAGCGAGGGTTAGTCCGAAAAAGCGTGAAAATAAAGAATTTGACTTTTTAAAGCGTCCTAACTCCTTCTTTCACTCTGTAACCGACTTAAGCTCACTTTAAGAGAGAGAAAAGGGTGGAGGAGAGAGAGAAAAGCCTAGAGGAGGAAGGAAGAACAAGAAAGGTAAGGATTTCCATGGCTTTTCTCTTAGCATATTGTTCATCTCCCCTTATCCTCTCTTCCCACGGTTTTAGTAGTTAAAGTAGCCATGTTTTGAGCTTGGTTCAGAGGAGGGAGAGTAGAAAACCCCTCTTGAAGAAGACCAAGACTCACATACCTTGATTCTCCCTTGCTTCCTTTCTTGAGAATTGAGAGAGTAAGGAGAGTTGATGAGTTTCTAGTAAGAGAGAGAACCCTAGCTCTTACATGCTTAGTAGGGTTGCTAGAAAGAAATTCCTAGCTTATGAATAAGTATTCAGAAAATAATTCTATGCTTCTTGTGTGGCTAGGCTCAAGAGAAGCACTCCCATCTAGAGTTGATTGTGAAAACCATAAGGGAGGAGACAAGTTGAAAGGAAAAGTTGTGATTAGCTAAAAAAGGTAGCTTTCTCCACCTTCCTTCATGCATAAGATGTGTGCTTAAATTGTCTTGCTTGTGTGTATGTATATTTTGAACTATGAGAAGTATGCTAGCATGATGATGCCTCATGTGTTTCAATGATGTTTTATGTGATTTCTTGGGTTTGCTTGAGTATGGAAAAGCCAAAATCCCTCTAGCCATGGTGAGGATGAGCCAAAATCCCTCAAGTTGGTTGAGACAAAGTAAAGAGTCTCCCAAAATTGAGGTTGACTCCCAAAGAGTAAGGGTTGAGTCTAAGAACCTCTTAAGAATGGGTGAGGCAAGTCTAAAATCCACAAGTGAGTGGGTGAGGCTAATCCATTTACTTGGCAAGCTTTTATATGTTATGTATGGCCTACTCACATGTTGAAAATGTTTCTTTTATATGTATGGCCAACTCAAATGTTGCAAATGCTTTTCTTATGATTTTATATGCTAACATGCCATGCATACATTGTGAGACTTGTTTGCATGCTTTATGTGTATGATTGAATGAGAGATGAGCTATTGAGATTCTTTGAATCTCACTCCCCCTCTCCACCATCCAACCATGCTAGGTGGACCAAGTGAGGCTAGAGATGGGAGCCACCAAGCTTGAAGCTAGGGAGATTAGTGAAGACTTGTAAAGGAACTTCTTGTAATTATGTTGTACTTAAGACAAGGGATGTAAATTAATGATGTACATGATGTAGTACCTACAAATGCTTGTAAATCAATGTATTCATGATGTATGTATGAGAATTAGAATGATTTTGAATGAAGAAGCAAGTTTGATTATGAAATGCATAATGTTAGTATAAGCCACATGAGTGTATAAGTGGGTGTGGGATAATGAGTTTCTCCAATCTAGGTTGATAGACACTTGAGCCATGATTGATTGCCCATATAGATGCTTTCTCATGTGCTCAAAGAGTCCCAAAGGTAGAAAAACTAAGATTGGATCCCATGAGCCCCTTTTAAATCAAGAAAATGGCCTTTTTGCACATGATGTCAAAGGTTGACCAAATGACCTCTTCTTGCTTTGAAATTTGATATGTGACTAGAACTTTTTTAGATCTTGTTGGGAAGCTAAAGATCAAGTCATTTGGAGGCCTATAGCATTTTCTATGATTTTTCAAAGTTGGCATCAGAAATTCGGATTTCAGAAAACACTGTTCATTTGGTCAGTTTAGAAACCGTGTCATCCGAGGGGCAAATGTAGTCCAATGGCTACGAAATTTTATACACAGAAACTAGATAGTCACAGTGACTTGTAGGAACTGAAAGCACCTCATTTAGAGGTCTAGAGAGGAAGATATACAATTTCGAAGTTCCTGCCCAGCATCAGTCCCTCAGCCAGACCCGAAGTACTGTTTCATCGGTTTCCGGGAGTTTGGTTTGATGAATTGATCTGGAGATATTTTTCCTCTCTATCTAACATCCACATCTTTCCATAGTGATATGTTTACAAGCATTGGATTTTTATGGAATTAGTTAGACATTTTTGAAATCCATATCAGTAAACTGTGACAGTAACAGAACCCCTCTGACCAGTGGATGATTTTGGATGTCAAATGCTTTTGCATGAGATTTTAAGACTTATACATATTTTATCATGAATTAGACGTCTTAATCTTTCTAGAATGACTGAGATCACGTGCTTTTGATTTTTCTGTATTTAGTTCTGAATTCTCAAACTCAGCCCAGAAATGAAGCCAAATCTGCCGAAAACGAAATTGCATGTCTCATATCCCTTTTTGCTTTCCATGGGTTTAAAGCATATTTTTGGGATTGGAATGAGTTTAAATAGTGCAATTAAACATGAGGAGGCATAGAAAGAGTTCACCCGGTCCATGTGACACTAAAGTTAATGTCTACCCATGCATGAAGCCATAGAGAAAGAATATGAACCTAGAGAAAATGATCTCCCTTTTATGCTTCCCAGATGTATATGAGTATGTAAGGCATGATGGGTATGAGCTAGAAATGAAGGTGTTACAGATGTTGTATCCTAACAAATTACCCTATGTTGGAAAGTCATTGATTGTTTCAAACAACATAGCTCATAAGTTGAATCTTTCTTCCCTATACCCATCATATACCTCCACTTTTGTCTCCCACATTAGCTTCAAATCTTTAATTAGAGGAGCTAAGTATACATCTATATAATTTCCAGTATACTTGGGCTTATAAATTAGCATAGACAACATTATAAACTTGCACTTCATGCATAGCCATGGAGGTAGGTTATAAATCACCAAAATCACCGACCATATACTGTGGGCACTTCTTTAGACACTGTGCGGGTTCATTCCATTAGTATCTAATGCAAGATATAGGTTTTTGTCTTCTTGCCTGAACTTAGGGTACTCATGATCAATTCTTTTCCACTGAGGAGAATCTACAGAATGTCAAAACTTGCCATCTTAAATCCTTTCATCTGCATGCCATGTCAAGTGCTTTGCATCTTCTGCACTATTGTACATACATCTGAATATAGGTATGATGGAAAAATACCATACCACCTTCATCAAACTCAATTCTTTCTTCTTATATTGTAAGGCATTACACTTAGAACACTTTTCAAATGATGCATATTCATTCCAAAATAAAATATAATCATTAGAACAAGCATGTATCCTTTCATGACTTCTGCTAATACAGTATAACATTTGTTTAGCCTCATATGTTTAGCTAAGAAGCTCATTATCCTTTGGTAGCATATCTTTCAAAAGTGCAAGTATTTCTATAAAGTTCTTATCACTTTATCCATTTCCCACTTTCAAGTTGTACAACTTCAACATCACTGACACTCTTGTGAATTTAGTATAGATAGAATACAATGGCTTCTTAGTATCACTTTTCAATCTCTCAAACATTTCAAGACAATCCTAAAGATCCTCTTTAACCACATTTGTCATCTCTTCAAGATGATTAGCCTTATATATGCTTATTTCAAAATTTTTTGAGGCACAACTCCCATTATACTCCCAATTATTATGCTCATCCTTCATCTTGCCATGCTTTGTCCAACATGTATAATTTTGGTTAATCCCATTACACACTAAATAATTTTTCAACTCAGCTACACTAATTCGCTTCATATGGCAACAATTTAAACAAAGGACATATAATTTTACTAGGGTATTTTGTATGCTTAATTGCAAATCTAATAAACTCTTTCACTCCATCTTCATATTCCCTAGATAGATGATTGATAGAAATCCATTTCTGATCCATACCTTTCCTATCTAACAAGAACCAATTTGAAAGAAATGTGGTTAGTGACTTTTAATTTGCTTAGACTCTTACCTATTATTCTACTAAATATTGCCCCATTATGCTCTACTTAATTATTCTTTTATTTCAATTTTGTATCCTAAAGAAAAACTAGTAGCTTGACGACTTAAAAACAAAAGTTTTTTAGGCCTTAAGCCTTCTTTTCAAGCTAAAACAATATAATATTCCAATATTCCAGCGGTCTATAATGAAAGAATAATAGCAAGAAGTGTTAATTTTTATGAAAAAAGAGCTTTAAAATCCCAATATTGTTATAGAAAAGGAGCTTTAATAATTCCAATATTCCAATAGCCCTTTCCTAGGCCTTTTGCTTTATACTTTTTATAGAAAAGGAGCTTTAACAATGTATATAATTCACATTAAAAGAAAATCCTTCTAAATTAAAGAACCAAAAAAAAAATTTACATACCTTGTAGAAGGAGAGCTGAGAAATGTCACAAGAAATCCCAAGAAGAGAACAAGTTGAAGAAACCGAGTTGAGAAGTGCCAAGGTTGCGAAGGAGAAAAAAATGGCGAGTGTGGGTTCTGATGTGAAACTGGTGCAGCTCTTCTTTAGTTGAGGTGCTGATAACTCCCCAATTTATGATATAAAAGGATTATATTTGAGATAAAAATTAGGGAGTCAAAAGCTTTCTTCTTGATTAATAGAGTTAAAATGGATTCAATCAAATAAAATAAAGAAAGTGTTTTATTGTGTTTTCTTTAGCAGTTTGAGCCTCACTTTTTGATTGATTTCAATTTCAGGAAAGATAAAAGAAGAAAGAAAGGATTGAGAAAAGAGAAGGAAGCTGAGAAGTGAGAAAGTACAAGTGGATAAAGCATTCTCGCTACAGCGAGGATGGAATTCGCTATGGCGAAAACACACTGTCGCTATAGCGAGTGAGGTACTTCGCTACAGCGAAGTCGCGAAGCATACAAATTCCAGGGAGAAGCTCGCCATAGCGTAGCAGTGGCGAGGAATGAAGAAATCTGAGAACTCTAAGAGAGCTCGCTATAGCGAGAAGCACTCCTCGCCATAGCGAGATCGGACCCTGAAACACACAGTTTTATTTACCAAGCTATAGAAGATGGGGAGAATTAGGGTTTTCATTCATTCAGCAATTGGAGAGAGTTCTGGCTGACTAGGAGTGAAGAAAACACATCCAAGGTGTTGGAGAGTTTCAATTTGATCGGGGAATTCGTCAATTCTAGTGATTTCTCTTCCGATTAGGTGTTTCTACTCCATCTCCCCTCTTAGTTGATGATATTAAACATGTTTGCTGAACTTGTTTGTGGATTTCAAGCCATGAGCGGCTAGATTTTGTAATCCTTAGGGATTTTATGAACCTTTTATCTGTAGAGATTATTTTCCCTTGTTGATTCTGTAGTTTATTGAGAATAGTATTGTTTAATCTGAATTATATTTCATCCTATTGGGTGGCCTCCTTTAGTTTGATTGTGGATTGAGTGATTAACCTTTGATGGAAGGAAATTGCTTATAGACCATTGGTTAAACAACTTAGGATTAGATATAATCTGATTTGCACTTGAGATAGACATATTCTCAAGGGCCCTAGGTAATCGAAAGAAGGTCTGCACGTAATAAAGTATTAACCTCTCCTTGAGACATCAAGCGTGAGTGGATATAAGGGTTCAATTGGATCGAAAGACAATTGCACCTACTTTAACCTTGACTATAAAATTTGAATTAAGCTGTTTAATTAAAAGGGAAATAATTGACATTTGATAAAAAGGGGATTAAAATTCCTAAGGTGTTTTTGATTGCATAATTCCAATACAACTATCGTTTATTACTTGTTTTTGCATCATTCTCATAAATCCATTTATAATTTGATAGTTTAACTAAAATGAACATGAGAACTCTAATGCCTAATTGTAATTTGTATTGATTCTCTGAGGGAACGACCTTGATTCATCACGTACTACGATTGCGACCCGTACACTTGCGGTGTCATAATTTAATGAGCATCAGGTGCTACCTTGGGCATGTCTTCTACCTTTTCCTCCTCATTTTAGTCTTGTAATGTTCCTTTTACACTTGGAAGCCTTTGAAAAAGGAAGGAAGCCACTGAAAATGGGGAGAGAACCACTGAAAGATGGCGTCAAAGAAAATGACTTGGGGTGGTGGAGGTACTATAAACAAGGGGTGAACTATTCTGATGTGAAAATGGGTTTAGGATGCAAATTTAAAAAGGCCTTAGTTGGTGGTTCTAGAAAAAACTACCAATTATACTACTCATTTTGTTGGTGGTTATTAAAAAATCGCCAACTATACTTACTTATTTTGTTGGTGGTTTTCTATGAACCACCTACTATAACAATTTAGTTAGTAGTTTTTAAAAAACTGCCAACTATACTTACTCATTTTATTAGCAATTTTTTAAGAATTATCAACTATATTATTATAGTTGGCGATTTTTAAAAAATTGTTAATGAATGTGCATTAACATATCTTATTTCTATAATACTGCATCTATAAGCCTGGCTAATATATACTATCCCATTATCTTATCATAATAATCTAACCTTATGAAGAGTAAATATAAGTTAACCATTTTGATACCATAATGCCTTTCAAATAAATTTTCTTTCTTGCTCATATATCAGATTTCGTTCACATATTTAATATCATAGTAATGCTTCATTTGTAATGAGTTTGCAAAAAATTTAACAAAGGGTCATCCCTAATAAGATGTTTTAAATTATCTGCAACAACCAACCAATCATAAATAATAGAAACTCTCAAACTCTATTCAACCAACATATATATACCAACAAGGTGAAGATCCTACTTGTAGTCTATGGAGTGAACTTTAAAATGCAAACATATACGTGCACAAAGGACAACTAACCATCATTACGTAGCTAGTCAACCATTGGCTCTTTAGTAACAACACTATTAGCTACGCCGAAGGAGATTTTTGTAACACCATATGTTTCTAACTTATTTCATACTATCTCCATGTCTCATGCCATGAATTCCATGGAGAGACAAGGAAAAATGATATTAAAAAGTGACTATTTTTGTGCTATGTAGGGAATAAAAATTCCATTCGATGTCATGTGGATCATGTGAGTTCATGTATCACATTTTCATATTTAAGTACATAGATACAACTAATTTCCATCACCAAAAATAGCCTACAACTCGTGCAAGGCAAGGGAATACATAAAATTCATGATGGTAGCCTCGGCCAGAATTTTTCCTTTTCTATCACAAATTTTGAAAAATCATAACTAATTCTAGAAAAATAAAAATATCCATTCTTTACCATTTTGGAAAGTTATAGATGTTTAATTTATGCTAAAAATATTTCTAGGCCATGAAACATCACATAAAAGACATTTGAAATTCAAAAAAGTGTAGAGGTCTAACTAGTTACTAATACTGATATTAGTTTTTGCTATAAACTTAAAAATGTCCAATTAATCCCACAAAAATTCAATCCATGTAAGTGATACCAATATAGAAAGCTACGGATGTTATTTAGAGGTAAAAAATAACTTCAAACCAATTTAGGCATGTTCAAAGCTCAAAAACTAATCAAACATTAACCTAGGTTTGTTTGAGCGCCTAATACTAAATAGAAACTTCAAAAATTCATATATCCCTCTTTAGACATCTAAATGAGGTGTTTCCAATTGGCATAGAAATATCTAGTTTCTTTTTATAAAATTTCATGACAATTGGATATCATTTTTCCCATGAGTGACAGAATTTAAATTCGGACCAGAATGAACGGTACACTGCACTAATTTCAAAAAAAATTTCAACTTTGAAAATTCATCAAATATTCTATAGACCTCCAAAAATTTTGCACTTTAGCTTTCCAAAAATCTTTCAACAAGCTCTAGATGCATGCCAAATCTCATATTAAGAAGAGCTCATTTGGACAAAAAGTTGTATAGGTTTCTAATATAGTCAATTTTCGTCCATATAAGATACCAAATGTGTCCAAATGGCTTCCCTTAATGTTTCACACTTCTTGGGCAAGTTTAAAAGTATGAATATGACTCCTATGAACTACCCAAGTGGTACCAAGCCCTATGCATCTCAAATTGGCTATTCCACTTCCACTTATACATGCATTTCCATAATGCAAATTTGCCATTACATGTCCAAAATCTATATTTCCATTCATACAACTTTAAACTTTATTCATACATAATACATTAACATAATTATACATATTCATAACATCACAAGACATATAAAGCCATTGATTACAATATTTGCCATCCATATGGCCTTAAAAAACAAAATTTAAACACTTTCTTGTCAAACTCTCATCTCCCAAGGTGTGGGCTCTCATTACTTTATCCATTTGGTCCACCTAGTATGTTAGAACATTAGAGAAGAGGAAACGAGATTTAAAGAATCCCAATAGCTCATCTCCCTTTCAATCACATAGAAAAGATGTAAAACAAGTCTCACAAATGTATGTATGGACATATTGACATGTGCAATCATTCAAGAGACATTTTTAACATTTGAGAAAGTCACACATATTATACAAAGTCTTCACAAGTAAGCGGATTAACCTCACCCATTCACTTGTGGATCTTGGACTTGCGTCACCCATTCTGTAAGAGGTTTTTAGACTCAACCTTACTCTTGGGAGCTAACCTTACTTTTAAGAGACTTTTTACTTTGTCTCAACTAACTTTAAGAGTTCTTGGCTCATCCTCACCATGGCTAAGAGTTCTTGACTTCACCATACTCAAGCAAACCCAAGTAAGCATAACAAATATCATTTGAAAACATAATGCATCATTATGGTACCATGGTATAAATTGTGCTAGAATACTTTTCATGGCTTAAAATTATACGCACACACATTCAAAGATAAGCTAAGCATACATTCATGCATAAGAGAAGGAGGAGTGAGCTACCTTGGATGCAACTACACACTTTTCTCCTTGAATCAATGCTCCCTTCCCTGGCCTCACACACACCAAGATGTGGGAATGATTTCTCTTGGCCTAAACACAAATTATGGAAGCCAATTAGGTTCATAGAATTAATTCTAAGGCTACACATCTTCCTTAAACACTAACTTAGTCTAATAATCCCTTTATGGTTCTAAGAATGCACCTAATGAAGCAACACCTATCAAATAAATTATAGGCTCTATTCTTTTTCTTCATACATTATTCTTGACTCCTTTTAAGCCTCTTAGAGTCATCACACAATTGAAACAAAGAGCCTAACTATATGTTGCTTCTTTAGGTCATATTATGGAACATAAGGCACCAACTCATTCTCTAGGCTTCCTAAATTTTTTCCAAGGCTTCCTCTCATTTTCATTCATCATATATGACTCAAAATGAGTTTAGAAAAATTTAAAACTCTCCCTAAGTATGCCAACCCTCTTAGCCCAAGACAATGAAGCAATTTGGCCTTCATGGACTTTGCTTTATTTTCTTGATAAAGGAATCACATGGGGAGACTTCTAGGGATCTTAGGAGCTCATTTAAACTTTCATTTAAGCATAGAAATTAAGGTATTAAGTTAGATTTTACAAGGAGTACATGAAACCATAGAATTTCTATCTTGGATTTCCATGGTTATTTGTTAATTCCCTTTGCATATTCTTATTCTCCATGCTCTTTTTCTTAAGATTCACCCTTGGTTCTGCCTAAAATACAAGCCCTTTTATGGCTTCTTGAGTGGGGCGAAACATGGAGAGAAGAAGAGCAAGGCGTAGCAATCATGGAAGGAGAAATTACCTTATTTTTCCTTATTTTCTCACTTGAATCTTCCCTTCTTTGGCCTCCTCTCTTCAAATCCGAATTTTTCCCTCAATTTCTCCCTTAAAATAGATTCATATACTTCAATATAATCACAAGAAAGAAAGGGAAATGGAGAAGAAGAGGTTTACAAGGGAAAGAACATGCAAAATGTAACAACCAGAAAAAGAAAAGAAAAGAAAAGAGAAAAGAAAAGGGAAAGAAAAGAAAAGCTGAAAATTTTTGAAGGCTAAAAATTTTCTAAGTCTGCTAGCTACAGCCTAGCTATAGCGAATGTACCTGTTCGCTATAGCGAGAAATGGGCTAGTTATAGCGAGAATGCCTTCTCGCTATAGCGAAAATGCTTCTAGCTATAGCGAGTGCAGGCATTCCATACAAAATCCAGGGAGTAGCTCGCCGTAGCGAGAGCTATAGTGAAGGCAGAGGTCTGGGACAGACACGAGCTCGCCGTAGTGAGGGTTATGGCTTGCTATAGCGAGGGTTAGTCCGAAAAAGCATGAAAAGCGAGATTTTGACTTTTTAAAGAGTCTAAACTCTTCCTTTCTCTTAGAACCGACCTAAGCTTCGACCAAGGAGAGAGAAAAGAGCTGTGGAGAGAGAGAGAGACCTAGAGAAGCAAGGAGACCAAGCAAAGAGGTGAGTAATCTTTAGATTTCCATAGCTTTTCTCCTTAGCATGTTATTCTCCTCCTTTTGCCTTCTCTTTCTATGGTTTTAGAAGTTGATTTGGGTTTGGTTCAGCAGAGGGAAGTGGGAAAATTTCTCTAGAATAAGGGTAGAACTCATACTTCTTCTTCTTTGCTTTCTTCCTTGAGAGCTTGAGAGAGGAAGGAGAGTGAGTAGAGTTCTAGAGAGAGAATCCTTAGCTTTTTACATGTGTAGCCGGGGTTTACTTCGATGAAGAGCCTCTTTAGCTTTGTGAGAGTTTATTTGAGTTATAAGAGAGTAATTTGATGCTCTTGTTATGCCTAGGTTCAAAGGAAGCAACTCCGTCTAGTTGTGAGTGCGAAATCAAGAAGGGAGAAGATAAATTGAAAGGGAAGACTTGTGTTATCTGATAAGGTAGCTCTCTACTCTTTCTTTTTGCATTCTTGGATGTGTAATAGTTATTGTATGCTTGTGTATGTGCTTGTATGATGAGATATGCCATTGATGTTGCCTTGATGCATTGGTACCAATATGCTTATGATATGAATTGTGTAAATTGCTCGGGTGAGGTGGTGCCGAAAGTCCCTTGAGACGGGTGAGATGGAGCTAAAAGTCCCTAAACCAAGGGTGAGGCCAAACCAAAAGTCCCAAAGCTCGGGTGAGGCTAGACCGAAAGTCCCTAGAGCCTAATCTTGGCATTGATATGTTATTCATGGCATGAAACTCATATGTTGTGTTATTGTGACTTGGTTGCATGCTTTGACTGGTTTATATGCCTTGATTGCATCTTGAATGAGTATGAGCTATTGAGATTCCCTGAATCTCACCCCCTTCCCTCCCCCATCTTGACACTTTAGGTGGAGCTCAAGGAGAACCAAGTGCACCTTATGGAGCCTAGTTGAGCATACTTAGGGAGATGTGTAATGGTTTTGGTTCCTTTGTTGTAAAAAGGTGCCAAAATGAATATGCACCTATCATTTTTGAGTTGTAAATATGTAAACACATGTATAAATGATGTATGAACTGTGGAAAGAGCCAGAACAATGAGAATGTAAAATGTGGCCCTTTTGTGGCTTATATGAAATGATGTATTTTGTTTCGTAACATAGTGAAATTGAAATGTATGATGACTTGGATCACTTGAGTAATTCATATATGCTATGTTTGTACTTTCAAACTTGCCCAAAAGAGGCTAAAGCATGTGGGAGGCCATTTGGACCCATTTTGAACCAATTTGGGTGCCAAAACCACCAATTGTGTGAGCTCCGTCAAAGTATGACCGGATGAGCTCTTCTTGGTATGAAATTTGGCATGCCTCTGTAGTCCATTGAAAGATTTTTGAGAAGATAAAGTGGGTAATATTTGGAGGTCTAGAGAATATTTGGCAAATTGTCGAAGTTGGGAAAATTTGCTGGGTTGGTCATGGTACTGTGCAACAAATCCGAAAATGAATCTGTGTCATCTATGGACCAAACGGTGTCCGATTGTCATAAAATTTTATGAGCATAAACTAGATGTCCACAGTGACCTATACCAATTGGAAGCACCTCAATTGGAGGTCTGTAGAGAGAGAAACGACTGGCTGAAGTTCTGTATCAGCATCAGGGAAGTTTCTGACTTTCGTTACTGTTCCATCCGTTTTTAAGGTCCAAGAGCTCCTGAACTGATTTGGAATTATTTTTCTCATCTATTTAACATCTGTAGCTTTCCAAATTGGTATAGTTTTCCCAGATTGGATTTTTTTGGAATTAATTACGGATTTTCAAAGTTCATGACAGTAAACTGCACTAGTATCAGGGACAGCCGGACATCTGTCACGTTTTCGATGTCAATGATGGTCTAAACGCTGAGATTATGGTTAGGATTTATTTTTATTATGAAGTGAACATCCAAAGCTTTCTAGAGAGCTATTATTTGCTTGATTTCCATTTTTCTAGAATTAGTTATGATTTTCCAAAGTTGGAGCCAAAAATCTGAGTTATGGGCTCATTTGATAAATTGCATTTTTTGGGTTTTGGCTTCATACCGTGGTTTATGAGTTTTCTGAGGCTATGTACAAGTCTTATAAATGGTAATTGAATAGAGGACGTAAATGATGGGATCACGGGACCCACGGGGCAAAATATGACCAGTTAAACCCCGACTTAAATTAGTGAAATACCACGGTTTCGGTCATTTTCCTGGGAAATCATATGGAATCAAGCCTAAAGGGAGTTGAATTGGAATTAAGATATTATGGTGTTACACAAAACATCCATACCTTTTAGCTTTTATTTCTCCTCCTCTTCCTTTTCCTCTTCCTCTTGCGCGCCACTCTCCTAAGGTTTTTTCTCTAGTTTGGGATAGAAACATATGAAGCTAAATGAGTGGGAGAGTGGGGCGCCCTATATATATAGGTGGAGGAAGAAAGACTTTTCAAAAATTCCCATTTTGCCATTCGTTTTTGGCATTTTTATTTTTAATTCGTTTTAGCTCCTTTTTTAGAACCGTCTTTTCCATTATAAAATTTAGGTTTCCAATTTAGTAAAATACCTTTGGAATCACTCAAATCGGAGCTAAAAATTTCTCGAATGAATCCATCAAAGTTTAGATACACGATATTGGAAAACGTTCATCGGAAGAGGTTTTAACTATCCCAGGGCTTCCCATGGTTTTCAAGGCCTCTAAGAACTCCAAAAAACTCAAAAATTTCATTTAAAAAGTCCTCTTATGTGAATTTCAAAATTTGCTCAAAATTATGAAAATGCCATTACGTTTTGTAAGTTTTTCGTTAAATTTTATTTCTTCATTCTAGCTATATTTTTCTTTTCTTCTAAGCCAAGGATTCTCATTTTTAGGAGTCTAGAATGTTACTCAAATTTTTTGAGATCTTAACTAATTTATTTGGGGGGACTTGCTTTGAAAATGTACTCATTTTTATCATTTAACGAAAACTGGATATTACACATTTGGACTCAATTCCAATGTCTACAAAAATAAATAATAGAATGAGATGTAGTATTCAGTGAGTAGAAAATAAAGCACAATATCTCAAGGGACTAGTAAACACATAGTTTCCTAAGTGAAAATAGATTTTAGTTTGGGTTTAAAGTGGCAATGAAATATCGAGTGTAATCACAAGATAAACACACATTACTTTGATACATTATGTCAATGAAAAATAAGAAAACTAAAGAATAATGAAATTTAACAAATAGTAACAAGAGGAGAAAATTATAAAATACAGGTGCAATAAATTTAATTAAACTTAAAATTTAGGTTGATGGGAAGCTTACTTTTCATTACCAACTTGATAAAGTACAAAATAAAATATGTAGTAACTAATAGTTAAATCAAGGCATAGTTATAAAAATAAATAAATAAATAAATAAGGCTCAATTCATATGAAAAAAGAATTTTACACATCAAGAAGTAACAAATACTAGTAGTTCAAAAGTGATTTGACATAACATTACAAGAACTGGAAGATTCATGCAGGACTTTTAAGTTTTAAGATATATATATATACACATACGCTAACATGGTCATATAGCTTATAAGGGTAAATAGGTACATATCCAGACATGGGTACATAGTCCAGGAGGGTAATTAACCACATATTCAAACAGAACGGCTTAGCTCATGAACCATCAAAGAACATTTAGCTCAATCTCATTTCGTACTCGATCACATAAACCATGTGGCAATATTTAGAGTGCACCAAGGGCAAACAAAGTTGTTGTTAGCAACTAATGTTTTGCACAGTCCTACTTTATATATATAATATCATATACTACATAGAATTCATAAACTAAAACCTTCTAGATAAACTTATCCACGATAAAACTCTATAATTAATATTACAACATTTCAAACTTATAAAACATTTAAGCAAACTCATACAAATATATTGAGATAACTTACCACCCTTTAAAATAGTCACCATCTTGATTCATATCCATTTTAATTACACAACATACAGCATAATGTAATATGTAAGACTTAAGATTATTAAAAGTATACACACAAGGCATTATCTACAATACCTATCCCAATAGTGTTGCATAATTAAAAAAATGAAGGGAGTAAAAATGTGTGAAAAGTAAAAAATGTATCATGTTTTATAATTTACTTACAATGACTATTGAACAATAAAGGTCCTCTTGACACTATATCACCATCAAGTTTTCTCAATAGGATGGTTCAAATTATTACTTAAAACACAATCATAATATCCCTTCAATCTGATATAAAATTTAAAAATTTCCCCTTCCACTTTAATTTATAGCCAGTTAGTCTTAATTTAATTCCTACTCTTAAATTAATCACCATTTAGTTCATTGCACTACTTAGCCTGCTAAGTTCTACCTAATTAGATCCTACTCAATTACTCATACTTTCTTCTTCTTCTTCCTTTTTTCTTTTGTGGCTGTTCTAAATTAACTATATATTTTTAATTGGTTTCCTTATTAATGTCAGAGTTCCATTTTTTTTTCTTGGTTGTTACAAAAAGCATGGGATGGTGGTTTCAATTTGAAAGCAATAGAAAGGAAGTTGGAATGATTTTCTAATTATTTCAAGTATATTATTATGTTATGATGTGAATTGGCATGAGGAAGGATTTGATGTATTGAAAACATATATGCTATTTTCATTGTGAGAGAAATTAATGTGATGATGAAAAGAGATTTTGTTCACCTTATGCATGTTATCAATATTGCCTAGAATATCTGCTATGTATTACAAGTGTATGCATATATGTCAGCTTCGACTTCAATTATATATATATATATATATATATATAGAAGCCCCTGTTGCCTGCAATTATGTCAACAGCTTGTTATCAATATTATTTAGCTACGTACGACTGCCTGTTAACATAATGATCGCCTGTTATTGTTATTACAAAACTACAGTCCACTGCAAGTATATTGACCATCTAATATCAATGCTATTTAATTAGTTACGACCTTCTGTAAGAATACCGATCACCTGTTACTGGTATTATTATCATATTGATATTGGTGTTCTCTGTTCTGGTTTCCTGTAAATGTATTGTGACTTGAATGGATATGTTTGATTTTGCTCTCACAAATATTGGATGCTTTTTTTTATGTTTGTTTGTATCCATTCATTGAGGGTCTAAGACTTGCCCCTTTTATATTTATTTCACTTTGTAGCTTTAGGATAATTATCCCACGCCATCCTTAGGCTTGCCTCTATATCACTGAGGCAAGCATTTCTCATCAAAGCAAGCTTAGTAATGGATAAGCTAAATCTGCAGTCAAATCGGATGTCTTGCTGGTCTTTTATCTTAAAGTAATTATGTTTAGCTACCGAAGCTGTTTCAGGAGCTCGGGGTGGGCGTGTAGAAAACAGGTCTCAATTTCTATCCTTATCGCGTACTAAAAAATGTAATTATGTTTCCCATGTCTACTAGAGGAATTGAGCTCCAGTGCTCTATAAATGGATCGATGAGCTCGTTATCTGGTAATTTGAATAGATTATAAGTTTGGAATTTATTTGGTTCATGGGAGAGAACTCCATCGAATTTCTAGTAAATGATTATGCATTCCGTTTCAAATATTTTATTTTAATTGTGTTCATAGCTTTATTGTTCGGTCTGAAACTTAGTGGGTCAAAGTGCCACTTTGCTGCTGTGTCGATCATATGCCTTGTTTGGGTCATAACATTTGCTTTTAACCCGGGTATCCCAAGACCAAGTCGAGAAGGCTGGTGGCAACAATGTGCTAAAATTGTCAAATGCATAAAGCTGAATCTGTAGGTGCATTGCTCTTCAACAAACTTGGACTTTTAAATATTCTGAAAATGAGAGATATACACAAATTTTAACGCACATCCAATCATAATTTTTTCTATCTCTTTTGACAATCACATGTGGAGCCAGAGGGTTCAAATTGCATACAACAATACTCTTGAAGAGCTCAAACTCCGTAATATTTTTTGGTTCATTGATTGAACTATGTGAACCCGCTGAATTGGAGCTTAACAAGGCAGCAATATTAAAGGCTGGGGGCGGGTGTTGGATTCGTTCACGGCAAATTTGTGTGTCCTAGTTTTCTAATCGAGATGTTTAAGTAAGTTTATATATATAGATTGGCCATTAAAGGAAAAAAAGAAAGATTCAATTTATAATTGATATATAAGTATATAATATTTGACGGTTTTCAACCATCTTTTATCAAACAAACTGTTGCAGCGATTTGTTTAGAAGTTCTTTAAGTCACCTCTCTCTGTCTCCTTAATAATAATGGCTTGACCAGCAAAACAGTAAAAGAAAGGAAAAGGAAATGAATGGAGGCTTTCATACGAACATGCATAGTTTTAAATTGCACTTGCAATAAGGTGAACAAACACAAACAGATATGACCATTGCAAACTGTAAATGCGACCTCATAAGATGGAACAATTTGCCACGATAGTAGCAGTACTGCACCAACAAGTGATGAAGCACCCCTTCTCTAACTTGGACATAATTACAACTTTAATATATCAAAACACTTCCCTCGTTCTTTTTGAAAAATCACTAACACGCCCACTTTAAATCTGACGACAGTTAACATTAACTGTCAGTCTTTTTCCAAAGAACAACGGGTATTATTTATATTTTATTCTAAAATGGTAACTAAACATTGATCTGGGGAGGCAGTTAAGATGTATTTTTCGCTTGAAAAAATGCTAAGGTTTTACGTAATAATGATGATGACCATCAGGTCCCCCCGGACTCACTATCTGCTTCTCACGCTCTCTACGATCACCCACATTTGGCTGTGAGGGTGGCTTATTTGAGCCTTGGAGCATCACTCTCAGTTTCACCAATGTTGGATTCAGAGACCGTGCCTCACTTCCTGCACTTAGAAGCAAGACCAACAAAATGCATACTAAAATATGCTTCTGCATGATCTGATTGTAATCAAATTAGTGTTTCAGAAAACTGGATGTTTTGGTAGAAGCATTGGAGCTAGGCACCTGGTATTTATAGTAACCATATTATGGTTTATATTGTATTTAGAATATTCTAAAGTGTAGTGGGGTTAAGTACTGTATTGGAATTTTGAGCTGAATCGGCAGTGTGTCCATACCTAATAATTCCGTTTCGCCGTCCACCAAATTAGATGGCTGCAAGTTGCAAGAAAAAGAGAGCTCAACCAATGAAACTTTGTAGTTAATGTGTGCATGACTCATATCCACTTTCTAGTCAAAGAATCAGCTAAAGTTTCTGTAGTCATTATATGTGTCCCATATGTAAAATTTGAGTCACTCGGACATCATTTATTTGTCTTGTAATATTAATTATATATATATATATATATAAATATTCTATTGTAAATGAATATCACTTGTTCAATCCTAATATGAGATGATCTGAAGTGCTTTTATAGCTATCCGTTGAGCTCAACAAAGTATATCAAGTTGTTTATGCAAGAGATTCAGCTAAGGATAAAAGGCGCCAACTCTTGTGGATAAGGCACAAAATGAAACAAGATATTAAACAAAAGAAAAAAAAATACTCTATACAAGGTTCTGTGCCCTAACGCATCTGCGTGTCTTGTTGGCAGGGTTATTAATAATTAAATTGAAATAATAAAAATATAAATTGAACGATTAATAGATTTCGTGTGTCATATAAACTTGGGAGAAATATTACATGACTGTCTTATAAAAGACGTTTATGAGATACTTACAACATAGTCAGGGCACATTATTGGATTTATTTGACCTATATGCCATATAATTATTTATAAGTATTAATTTAGGCATTATATTTGGTGGGTCCCATGTAAACTTATCTTGAGTTTTGGATAATCTCCTACTTTATCATCTCCAGGTCTAAGGTTTCAAATTTCAATGAGGAGAAAAAGGATTAAAACTCAATTTGGGTCCCTTGAATAACTTTTGTTACAAATAAATTGAGAAGTTTTAAGTAAATTAGTATTAAACCCGGTAGATCTAAGAATTTTAAAAAAAATGTGAGTCTTGTAATAAAAAAATATGAATCCCACGAAAAAAAAAAATTATACAAATGACTAATAATAAATAATATATAAACAGTATAAAATAATACACAAATAATATTTTAATAATATGACGTAATAAGCCGTGCAAATAAATAATATGGAGTAATAGATTATATATATATAAAGTAGATTTAACCATGATTTCGTTAATGATAACGTGACTGCTTACAAGACAGATATTTGCTTTAACTGACAATTTTTTATATGCCCAACAAGCAAATATATAACATACTAGCCCTTATCTTGTCTCCTTCCTTTTGCTTTCTCTCTCTCTTTGTTTAATCTATTATTGACGATTACCAGTAGGGACACAACTTACTAATTACTCCTCCGGTCTTATTTATAAGGTCCTTTCAATTAAATCACACAGATTAAGAAAAGAAGTTAAAATTAGTTGATGTATTAATTTTTAAAAAAATTATAAAATTCCAAATTTGTCCCTAATTAAAGTTAATTTCTACCATTATATCAATAATTATGAAGGGCAAATATGGAAAAAAATAATAAATGCTTCTAAAACTTTGTGAAGGGTCTTATAAAAAGGACCATACAAAATTTTAAAAAGGGCCTTATAAATAGGACCGGAGGAAGTATCATTTAAGCAGCATTGTCGATAAAATTAAATTATTAACGGGTTATCCCCCTTCCCCCAACCAACACCCCCCCGGGCGGCGCGGGGGGCCAAAAGTAAAAAGAAAGGACGAGTTCTATTGTATTGATTTCACAATTCAATCAACAACAAAAGTCGTTTTGTGTTGCAATGATGATGGGCTTAAGTACCAAGAAAATCGATATACTTAAATTTGATTTTTACTTAATTTTTCAGTTTTAACTTCTAAAAATATGTTTGGTCGAGGGAAAAGAAAAATTTAAAAATGAAAATGAGAGAAAAAATGGGCCAAGAATATGCCCATAAGAAAAATAGAATGAGTTATTACATTCCCATGGGAGAGGCCATTCCCACATACGTGTGGGACTGGATATTCCATCACTCACTCAATGGAATTAAAATTGATTATTGGAAAACAAATCAAGATTACTCCTAAGTCTCATATTTGTTTATGTTTCACATATTTTAATAGAGATTTATCATATGTTTTTGAGTGAATATTCTCCAATTTTAATCCATTTTGAAATTATTTTATTATTGGAGTAAAGTAATTTTTTTTTGGTGAATTTATGTGAAAAATCCTTAATTTGGATTGTGTTGTAATTGTTTGAGAGTAAAAGAGTTTAGTGCCATTTTGGATTATTTTTATTTGTCTTAAAATTTCATTTAATAGTTTATTTTATTTGTGCATCATTTAAATTTGTTTTATAATTACTTGTTAGTTTAAAAGCTCTAATTATGTTTTATTTTATTGCATAGGAAGATTCGGAAATAAAAAATATGTGGGTCAAAATTAGATTGCAAATAAATTTTTGGACTAGAAAATGGTAAATCGGGCATAACTTGTCTTTTAGACCTTCAATAGGTTGGTTCTTAAGTCAGTATAGGTTGGTTCTTAAGTCAGTAAAAAGCTAAAATAGAGCTTTACAATTCTCTAGTTTAACTCAAGCCCAATTTACAAAGGATGTATGTCAAAATAGCAACACGATAAATTTAAATTAATTAGAATTAGTTTGTTTGATGTATCTTGGTAATTTGGGCATAACTCATGATCTACTCTAAATTGGGTGAAATTAACGTCAATAGAAATCTAAGAGAAACCTCTATATCTTCAATGAAAACCATGATAGCCAAAATTGAACATTTATTACCCAAAAAAAAAAAACTTTTAACTGTGACTTTTAGTAACAATATAAAAACTCGCCACTAAAAGTCATTTCTAGTAACAAATATGCCATTGCAACATAACTTTTAGTAGCTATTCAAAGTAAGTCATTACATATTAATTATCTATTGTTTCTTTTTATTTATTCTTTATTTAATTTTATGAGTTATCTAATCATTATTGAAAAATAAAAATAAATCAAATAAATATTTTTATTATAATTATTTAATTTCTTTTCAATATATAATTAAAAGTTTTGCAATAAATTCGTACAGTGTTTATTAAAATGTTTTTAAATATCTCATAAAAGTTAATATTAATTTAATTTAAAGAATTTGAAAGAATATATTAATCACTTAAAGTATATTTTTTTTATATACCTATTATCAATAATTTCTTTTTTATTTATTCTTTATTTAATTTTATGGATTATTTAATCATTAATAAAAAAATAAAAAGAATACCAAAAAAATAATTTCATTATAATTATTTAATTTCTAATTAAAAAGGTAATTGCTTTTCAAATAAAAACTATTTGCAATTCATATCTAGAAAGTGCAAGCCAATTAAAGCTATTTGATTAAAAAAATGGTTAAAAATGAAAAAAAAAAAAGAAATATTTTGAACTGCACTGATTCTCCAATTAAAGATCAGTGGAATTAACAAGGTAAGGCAAAGCATGTATTATATATTTCCTAGGACAACCAGACATTTCTATCAACCTGTGTTGTGGTCCAATTCCATGTGGCATAATGTATGGAATTAAATAAATATTAGGTGGTGTTTGGTATTGGGTATTTTAATTTGTTAAATACTTAAAAGTCTGTTCTAAACTTCTCTGAACATAAATTATCATATGAAAAATACAAAATGTATACTACCTACGGCTTAAAAAATATATAAGAATATTATCCAAAGTACTTAGCTAGTTTCAAAAGAAAATAATATATATCTTTATATATCTAGGAATTATTTTTTAAGAATACTTCAAGATGAAATTTTAAATGTATTAAATCAATATAAGTGAGTACACATTAAGATCATTAAAGAAAAGGATATATAATCAAGTAATTAAATTAAATCCAAGGATATCATTGACTGCAATATAAAAATATTATTCATATAATGGAAAACTTCGAGTGAGTCAATTAAAATTTGAAAATTAATCGATTGTAACATGATATCTTAAGTAATGGAAGAATTTAAGAATATAAAAAAAAAAAGATAAGATATCACATAACTATTAAATAAATTTTAAAAATCAATTTCAATTTTTATTAATATTTTTATTTATTATGATAATTTAAGAAAATGAGAATTTGTTTTAAAATTCACATACTAAAATTATAATCAGAGTATAATCTAAAAATATTATATATAATTTCTTTCTAAAATTTAATTGTTCCTATTTAACAAAACTTTAAGCAATAAGTTTAAAATTGTACAAATTTGAAAAATTTCAACTGTAACGTGATACCTTAAATAATGGAAGAATTAAAATATATAATAAAAGGATAAGATACCATATAACAATGAAATAACTTTTAAAAATTAATTTCAACTGCTATTAATATTTTTATTCATTGTGATAATTTAAGAAAATAAAATTTTACATTTTAAAATTCACATACTAAAATTGTAATTAGAGTATAATTTTAAAATATTATAAGTAACTTCTTTCCAAAATTAAAATGAACCTATACAGCAAAAATTTAATCCATAAGTTCAAATTTAGCAAATTTGCTCACATGCCACATCAGTGTTCCAAGTGACCATCCTATATCAGAACCTCAATTGTACGATCATCATCCATTTCACAATTTCTAGTCGTCCATATACCTGCAAAGCTGAAAGTGAGATGCGAAGGATGAATGTACACTCCAAACGCACGCACACTTCCTATTGAAGAGCGTCACCAGAAAAGCATCCCTATTGTCATGTTTCGCTAGCTGTCATTGCGTCTTTAGTTCTTGCTGATGCACCATTGTGAATCTAAACTCAGTGATTTGGAAGTTGCCAACTTGACCAAGAGAGCTAACTGGCTTTTCGACATGCACGTTTGTAAAATAATAACTTATTGCATAAAAATGCAGCAGTCAAAACGTTTTACCTCTACGCTTAAATTTTGTCTTTAAAGGGCACAGCCTACGTTAGGCTGTGACCCTTAAATTTTTTTTTTTTTTTTATAAGATTGTGACCCTAAAAGCTGGTCCCTAATGGGAACGGCTATCTGCGTCTCAATTTGACACGGATGTCAATCTTTGGGACATGGACCAACGTGGTCCGCATCTCAAAGTGCATCAATGAATAGTTTGAAGACTAACCCTCTCGAAAAAGGAAAAAACTTTGCAGGAACAAGAGGGAAATTTGCCAAAAAGAAGCAAAAAGAGCAATCTTTCTTCATTATAAAAGCAGGCTCCCTTCATCTCCTCACTTCAAAAACATATTTGCAAGGTTCTTGGGTCTTCTCCCCAATTTTAACAAGAGTAGCATTTTCTCTTCTGGTGTTGAAAGCTAACTCTCTGAGGTTGCAAGTTTCATTATGTGCTCGATTTCAGTTGTAAAGTTTGTGCTAACTTGAAGCATAGTAGGATAGAAGAAAATTTTGAGATTTGTTTAATATTTTTATTCTTTGGTTTAATTTTTTATTTGTAGAAAAAAAACTAGAGGTTTATTTTTGTTTAATTTTTATTTAATCTTTTTAATATTTGTTAAGTACTCTCACCTTTTATAGTTTATATTTGAAGATATTCGATAACTTTTATATATTTACAGTATAGGGGAAAAATTATTTTGTGGTCTAACCAAAGAAAAAATTATAGTAAATTGTAGATCAACTGTATTTACTCATTATCTATTTTGTAAAGATTGTGTAGGCTATTAATGTTTTACATTGGTTAACAATTTTTTATAGGCAAGAAACAAATTTTCTTGTAATATATCATCTTCGTATTTATATGGTTAATTTGTTGTATTTATATTGCTTATCTTTTGACATTTAATTGAAAAAGAGTAATTTGGATATGTAGTTGCAATAGTATGAAATTTGTTTTGTAACATATTACTTGTCTTTATTCTGTTGATGTTAGGATAGTTTATTTGATTTTCTGTATGTTAGAAATAATTTTTGTTTGAATTTGTTAACCATCAAAATTGATAAAGAAAAAACACATTAACATTTACATATATTATATATTTTTTATAAATATATATAATGTACAAAATGAAGATATAATTATATAATTAAAATAAATGTATAATGAAAAAATATGAAAATATAATTAAATGTAATTTGATAAATGCAATGTAAAAAGATATTCATTTATGAATAAAACAATGAAATAACTAACTAATTTAAAATAAATACACATCAAGGAAAATAAAGCAACATGAACAATGATATATACCTTATCCTCCAAGAAGCAAACTTCTATTAGGAAAGAATGTCAATTTTTATAACATGAGAAACCATTCTTGAGCCTGAAAACAAGAATATATATGGATAAAATGCCTATCTTAGAACATACATCTATCTCAATCCCCAACCAATAGGAGTATATTTTAACAATACATAATGCAATCAAGGGATTATCCATTGTTCAATTTTTCAAGGAAAATAAAGAACGATGAACAACAATATAAACCTTATCCTCTAGGAAGTAGACTTCATTTATCAATTAAAACCTGCATACCTAAGCCAATAGGCCTTGTAAACACGTGGACTTTCTTTAAACAAAATTGACGAATCAAAACGGTTTGCAACTAAAACAAAGACCCAAATGAGAACATGAGCAAATAGTATCAAATATTAGACAATTATCAGTTGTAGAGCTACTTCTTGTAATAAGCAAAACTTCAAGAACTCCAAGAGATATACTTTTAGAAAGTAAGTTTTAAGCAATCATAACAAGATAGAACAAAAAGAAGGCACAAAATGAAAAAGATTATTAAAGTCAAGGCATGCGATAATTAGTAAAAAGCAAGGAAAAGTTGCTTTTTGAAAGAATGAGGATGCATAAAATTAATGCATTAGCTTGACTCTTTCCATGTCATTGATTTTTAACTAGGTACAAGGTAGGTGGATTTAAAATCTTATTTTATGTTTTCAAGTTGAAACTAATTTAAGAGAGATCTACTGGAGATAGTTTTTACCTAATTAGTTTTTATTTGAATAAAAAGTTTTCTCAATTCTCTCCCCTACTTTTCTATTTTATTTGTAATTTCAAAAATGATTCACCAAACAAAAAAAATTATACTAATTCAAAACAAAGTTTCTAACAAACTAAACATGATTTGAAACAGTTCAAATTCATTTAGATATACTAAGGTTTTATGTTAAGTAGTTCAAAACCAATTTTCAAAATTGTCCAACTTACCTTAAAGATTTTATACAAGGATTTGTATCATATGTCATACCTAGCTTCATTTATATTTAGTTATGCCAATTATAACCTTAAGCAACTCTTTTGGCAATCTTTATTATACTTTTAGTAGTGAATTTTGGTCTATTCACATGACAATTAGGGTTATGGGGGTCCAAATTCAAATATTTCTTTTTCATCCTTTATTATCATCTTAAACAAGTTTGTTTTAGCTCATTTGGTCATAAAATATACCTAAATTGTCTAAGAAGTTCAAGTAGACTGAATTGGGTCATTTTGCCATATTATGCACTGAATTTAAAAAATTCATAAATTGAGTTATGTAAATCTTATTCGCATAAATTAGGTCAGCCCCAAACTAAGTCATATGGGCCTTCAAGGGTAGAGGTGTAATTTATAACTTATTTGGGCCAAAATTTAGTTCCAAAGTAGTCCAATTGGCCTCTAATATGTAATCTCTTCCCCTAAGCAAATTCAATGATCCTAAGCATCCATTACATAAGGTTCAACACATAAGAAAAAACTTGGATTAAAATATGACCATCCCACACCTATGGATACATATAGTCCATAAAGCATTTTATATGAGAAACCATGTACAAAGGGCTTATTTATGCATTAAAATACCATATAATTATGGTTTTATACTCATACACATGTTCCTATCTCATAACCTTGACATTCCACAAGATTTATCATATACACATATGTTTACTATCCATTCATACAAGTATATATCTATAGCTTCTAATATGGACAACATATACACATAATTGCATTATACATCAAAATGATATATATAGTGGCATGCTTAAGCTCAAACACAAATTATCATCATATATATTCCTGCCATACATGAGGTATATCATTGCTAATGTATCATACACATTTTCAACTAGATAATTAAAATTAAGGCTTTAAGTACATGAATTCTAATCTCTACAACTTCTTATTTTCTTTCTCCTTGCTCGAGGATCCTGAAATTCTGAGGAGAATCTAAGTAGTTAATCTCAACCAAATGTATACACAAATGCCATGAGGAAATACAATTCATGTGGTGCAAACATGTGATTCTTATACATCTTGAAACTCAAATGTAACTTTTTTGCATGAAAACTCATTTATCAACAAGTCATGGCATCTCAACATACTAGCTAGGCTCTACTTAGCTTAACTCTAGGTTAAAGAAGAGCTACTATGCTCAATTCATCGCCATAGGGAGCTAGGAGATAAAAACATATCAAACTTAAGCATAAAGCTCATGATGTAAAGCATATTAAATCATAGGTCAAGAATACATCAAGCAATAACACATACAAGTATCTCAACTTATTGAAGCATTTAAATGCATGTAAGATAAGGAGATAAAATTAACTCATGGAGTTTGGAACCTCAAGCTACCATTAACTCCCATAAGCCTTTTCTTTTCTTTGGTCCCTCACCTTCTCCTTTTTAGTTTACACCTTCATCAAGTGAGCTTGCATTTGTTTGGCCTACTTACAGTAATGTGCAATGCTAAATGCTTATTAGGATCTATTTCAACTCTTGTTATTAATACTTAACCTCCTTAGAACCTAATATGTAACTTTAAGTCATTTAGGTTCCTTAAGAGGCCTTTTTGGATTTCACTTTCCAGGCGTCCCAATCTCATTTAAACGAGCCATATGACTCTAATAGAACTCATTTGGATTATCATTTGCAAAATTACACAAACTTAGGGCTAACTTGCTTTTATAACCTCTTTAGGTGCTTTAAAAATTCACCTTTCAAAATAAGAATTTTAAATTTAATCTAATAGTTCTATTACTATTTATAATTCACATTTAGGCCTCTTAAATCCTTAGGATCCATTAAAACTGTAATATTCAGTCTTCTTAAATTTGGATTGAAACCAATTAGCTAACAAAGGGGGACCATAAAATAAAATGAAATAGGCCCAAGTAAGGATAGAATGATAAATTAAACATCCAAAAATGAGATTAGAAAGTGAACGATAGCCTGAAACCAAAACCAAAATGACTAAATAGTGTAAATCGAAAAGGTAGTTGCAAAATCATAATTTCTAGTAACTTTTTGAAAAATCAAAGAAGAGAGCTTTAAATGGTAAAATTAAATTCTCTAAGATTATTAGAGGCCCTAAAAATCATAAGAATCATCAAAATGACCAGAACCCCTCTGATGTATAATTTAGGTCATCACTTGATTGAAACTTTGAACAATAATTTGAGATAGTTTTGAATTCCATAAAATTAGAAGTAGATGTTTTTAATAAACTAAAGGACCTAAATTTTTATATGGAAAAGATAGTTCTAAAAAAGGATACAAATTGAGTCCAAACAAAGCAATTGAAGTTTGGGGACATGGATGGAATTTTTGAATTATCTTGAACACCCTTCCTTCTTTTAAGATATCACGCCACCTTCTTCTTCTCTTATAATCGACTTACTTCCAGCCCTGAAGCAGGCCCATATGGTGTCCAAAAGGGAGAGGAGAGAGAAGAGAAAGAAGGGTAAGTTTATGTTCCAAATTTCATGCTCATTGCTCTGCTCTTCTTGCTCTCTCTAGTGGTGGTCCTGGTTTCCCAAAAGGGTAAGGTTTTATGGTTGGCCTTATCAAGAAAGGTAAAGCTTTGGAACATCTAACTGCACCATAAAAATCTCCATGGGAAGAGCTTGCAAATAAGGTATGATATTGTAACATCATATATTTCTAACTTTACCTTATGTTATTTCCAAGTTTCATGTTATGGAATTCATAAGAATACAAGAAAATAGCATATAAAAAGTGAATATTTTAGCATTGTGGCATATAAATTTTTCTTACGGTGTCCTGTGGACCATGGAAGCTCATGTATCACATTCTCATATTTAAGTACATAGATACAACTCATTTCCATCACCAAATTTGCCCTAGAACTCGTGCAAAGCAAGGGAAGACATAAAATTCATGATGGTAGCCTTGGCTAGAATTTCCTTTTCTCTGTCACAAACTTTGAAAAATCATAACTAATTTTAGAAAAAATAAAATCATGCATTCTTTACCATTTTGGAAAAATAAAGATGTCTACTTTATGTCAAAAATATTTCTAGACCATGAAATACTACACAGAGAATTTTTGAGATTCAAAAAGGTGTAGAGGTCCGACTAGCTACTGGTACTAATACAACTTTTTGATGTAAATTTCAAAAATATTCAATTAATTCCACAAAAATATAATTCATGCAAATGATACTAATATAGAAAGCTACAGATGTTATCAAGAGGGGAAAATAATTTCAGAGCAGCTCAGGGATGGCCAGGCATAAAAAACTAATCAAATAGTAACTAAGGTCAGTTTGGATACATGATACTGGATAGAAATTTCAAAAATGCATATCGCTCTCTCTATCCATCCAAATGGGGTGCTTCTAGTTGGCACAAGTCATTGGGGATGTCTAGCTTCTCCCTATACAATTTCATAGCAATTGGACATCATTTGCTCCTTGAGTGATAGAATTCATTTTCAGATCAGTATAAACAATAATCTGACCAATTCCAAAAAAGATTTCAATTTTGAAAATTCATCAAATATTCCATAGACTTTCAAAAATTCTGAACTTTAGCTTCCCAAAAAGCTCTTAACAAGCTCTAAATACATGCCAAATATTAGATCAAGAAGAGCTCATTTGAATAAAAAGTGGCATAGGTTTCCAATATAGTCAATTTTTGCTCTATATAGGATACCAAAATGTCCAAATGACTTCCCTTGATGTTTGGCACCTCTTGGGCAAGTTTAAAAGCATAAATATGACTTATATGAACTGCTTAAATGATCCCAAGCCTTATGTATCTCAATTTGGCCATTCCACTTCTATTTATGCGTACACTTTCATAATGCTAATTTTTCATTACATGTCTAAATTGCATATTTCCATACATATAACCTTAGTCCTCATTCATTCATGATACATTAACATAATTATACATGTTCAAGAGGTCATAGGTCATACAAAATAATAGATTACATCATTTGCCATTTTTATGGCCTTAAAGTAATAAATTCTATGCATTTCAATGTCATACTTTCATCTCCCAAGGTGTGGGCTCTCATTTCCTTGTTCTTTTGGTCCACCTAGCATGTTAGAACATTGGAGAGGAGGGAATGAGAATCAAAAAATCCCAATAGCTCATCTCCCTTTCAATCACATATAAAAGATGCAAAATAAGTCTTACAAATGCATGCATGGGTATATTGATATGTGCAAGCATTCAAGAAACATTCTTGGCATTTGAAAAAGTCATTCATGGCATGCATAGGCTTGTCAAATAAGTGGATCAACCTCACCCATTCACTTGTGGATTTTGGACTTACCTTACCCATTCTTTAAGAGGTTTTTGGACTTAACTTTACTCTTGAGAGTTAACCTTATTTTTGGAAGACTCTTTACTTTGTCTCGACTAACTTTAAAGGTTCTTGGCTTCTCCATACTTAAGCAAACCAAAATAAACATAATACATATCATTTGAAAACATAATGCATCATCATGGTACCATAGAATAAGAGCTCATGTTAGAACATATTTCATAGCTTTAAAACATACATATACACATTCAAGGACAAGTCAAGTATACATTCATGCATGAGAGAAGGTGGAGAGAGCTACTTTGCTTGCATTTACACACTTTTTTCTTAAGTTTTGAATCCTCTCCCTTGACCTCACACACCCAAGAAGGTGGAGATCACTTCTCTTGGCCTAGACACATCATATGGAAGCTAATTGTACTCTTGAATCACATCTAAGGCCACACAATCACTAGAAAAGTTAAGTAACAAATAAGGCTCTTTTATGGTTCCATAATGCACTTAATAAAGCAACCTTAAGAAAACATAATCTTGGCTCCATTCTACCTACTCATTTATGATTCTTGACTCCATTTAAACCTCTTGGAGTCATCACATAATCCATTCAAGGAGCCTAGCTAGGTGTTGCTTCTTTAAGCTATAATATGGAACACATAAGGCCATCTTACTTTCTATAGCTTCTAAATTTTTTTCAAGGCTTCCTCTCATATTCTTCCATCACAAATGATGTAAAACTAAGCTTAGAAGGAATTAAAACACTTCCTAGGTGCATGAACTCTCCTTGGCAGAAGCTATGCTTCTATAAGGCACCAATGGAGTTTCCTTGCTTCCTTTGATGGGAGAAACATGTAGGAAGCTCTCTTGGTGTCTTAAGAACTCATATGAACACTTAAACATCATAAAGAATGGCTAGGGTTCATGATAGAGTTCAAGGTATAATCAAAATCCTAATTTTTCTATCTTGCAAATTCATGATTTTTACTTGGATTTCTTTGCATATTCTTACTCTTTTCCCTTAAATTCATAGAATTCACCCCTTGGTTCTCCTCAAAATTCCAGCCCTCCCATGGCTTCTTGAGTGGGGCAAAATATGGAAAGAAGAGGAGCAAGGGTTAGCAACCATGGAAGAAGAAATTATCTTATTTTTCCTTGTTTTCTCACTTAAATCTTGTCTTCTTTGGCTTCCTCTTTTCAAATCCAAATTTTTCCCTTAATGTTTCCCTTAAAATAGATTCATATACTTCAATATAATCACAAGAAAGAAAGGGGAATGGAGAAGAAGAGGCTTGCAAGAGAAAAAGCATAAAAAATCAAGAAAATCCATACCTTTCTACTTTGTTTTTCTCCTTCCTTCATCCTCCTCTTGGTGCACCTCATCCCTTAGGGTTTTATTTTGGTTTAGGGTAGAAACATATGAAGCTAAATAAGTGGGAGAGTAGGGCGCCTCATATATATAGGTGGGAGGAAGGAAGACTTTTCAAAATTTCTATTTTGCCCTTCGTTCTTGGCATTTTCGTTTCTAATTTGTTTTAGCTCCTTTTTGAGAACTGCCTTTTCCATTATGAAATTTAGGTTCCCAATTTAGTAAAATACTTTTGGAATCACTCAAATCGAGCTAAAATCTTTCCAAACGAATCAGTCAAAGTTCAAGTCAACTGACATTAAAAAATATCCACCAGAGGGGCTTTAGCTGTTCCGGGGCTTCTCATAGTTTTTAGGGCCTCTGAGAACCCTGAAGAACTCAAAACTTTCATTTAAAAAGCCTTCCTATGAGGATTCCAAAATTTGCTCAAAATGATGAAAATGCCTTTACATTCCATCAACCTTTTGTTACATTTTGTTTCTTCATTCTAGCTCTATTTTTCTTTCTGTATGAATATGAAATTCTCATTTTTAGGAGTCTAGAATGCTTCCCAAATTTTGTGGGACCTTAACTAAGTCATTTCAAGGGACTTGCTTTTGTATCCGGTGAATTTTGTTCATTTATAAAGAAACTGTATGTTACATTTCTCATATTTTCTATCATTTTTAGAGAACCGGATATTACAGATATCATATGCAAAAGTTGTGACGACCCTACCCTCTAATCATTGTAATTATGGTTAAATACAAGCTTATTAGTTAATGATCAAGGTTTGAGGTCATTATGTTTTACCACATTATGAAAATATGAGGAAATTTGAACATTGATATTAGGGTCATCACCATACCACCTCAACAAAACAAAATTTGCATAAAAGAAATCCTACTACCATAAGGGGTTTATGATTCAACTGTCCATCAGTTTCAATACCCAATAACCTCCCACAAGTGTTCCTATACCATCTTACAATTTCACAAATCTCGCCGCGGCTATCACCGCGACGAGTTGGACCTTTGCCGCGGCCAACCTATGTGGTGCCGCGGTGGAAACGCCTCCTGGAACTACTGTTCTTAACTCCCACAATTCTCGCCTCGGCGCAATATATTTGTGTCGCGGTGAGTTTTGCTTCTGTCCAACCCTTATTTTATTTCCTCGACTCGCGCCACGGCAGGACATAATGCGTCGCGGAGAGTTTTAGTTCTGGTACCCTCCTGGGTGATTTTTTATCTCTGCGCCGCAGCGAGATTTATCAGGCCGCGGCGCTCCTCGCCACTGTCACTCCCTAGGCCAATTTTCCTCCCTTGCGCCGTGGCGAGATTGGTTATGCCGTGGCGCCCTTTGGCTCTGTCTCTCATTTGGCCTCGGCGAAGCCTTCTTAGCCACGGCGGAACTCCCTCCTGTGACTACATTACCCAAATTTCGCCCCTTACACTCCAAACCTCATCTTAGAAATACTCCAGGTCCACCTTCCCTTATTTTATGTGACTCTAATGGTGTTTATCTACCCTGTTTACCCATTAATCCGTCCATTACCATTGTAAAACTTAAATACTACTTCCTACTTGTCCAACTAGCTCTTATCAGTAAATTCATGAATATATAACAGCAAGAACACATGCATTAGCATCAATTGACATCCCATGCACATTCCATAGAGATTCCATTCAACAATAGCTTATGTCCACATCCAAGACATCATATGACTATAATTCCCATATGATAATCCATATCACAATCTCAACAAAAATACATATATAATGCTATAAGTTCATACATTAGTATTCAACTACAATGAGATTTAAATCCTTAACGGTTACATTTCAATCAAACAAAATATGAACGCCTACACTTGGCAATATGATTACATGATGATGTTATGTAAACTAATAACAAAATTGCATCTACCCTATTCTACTCAGACCAAGTGTAGCTCCCCACACCCGGCCTCAGCTTATGGATATTCATCCACTTACTTACCCTTATCCTTACCCGAGGAACTTTCACCTGAAATATTAATCCCATAAAACGAGGTGAGATATAAATCTCAGTAACTAAGGCAATTTCATCATATATCCAATTTAATTAGCACATAAGCGTGAATCAAAATCAACATTAGAATTATATCCATCATATCAATAAATGAAATAATTAGGCTATCATGATTACTATCCTATACTAGCAATCATATTATCACATGTTAAAAGCTATTAACACCGGGAGAGGCCCGTCCACGGCACCTACTCCCTATTGAGCACAACCGGGGCTCAGTGCATCTGGGTTTGATCATAACCCGGTACTCGATCGAAGCACATGCACGGGTGGCAGCTGCACCACAGCTCTACTGTGGACTCACAAGGTCCAATCACAATTCAACAGATAGCCAATCAATTCATTCAACATTTCAAATCATTCATATACAGCAACATATGAAATTAAATCAAATATATACATGGAATTGATATAACCCAGTTACCTCACTTGTAGACACTTGCAACAGTCACCAATGGTGCAGAAATCCTCCTATAACCATAGCATCATAGAATTACTACTCTAATTCATCATTAACAGTTACAATCAGTATCCAAAGAATTTAAAATGCTAATGACTACCTAAGAATCACTTACCCAGCCACTACAAGTCCCAATTTCGGATTAGAGTGTCCTTCACCAGAAAACTCAATATTCCACCCATAATCCTAAGCAAATTCGTATAAAATTAATACCCATTTTATAAATCAGCTATGAGGGTTTCAAATTAACAAATGAAGCATCAAAATAGAGGGTTTAAACTCACCTAATGTCAGCCCTAACCTCAATCTACGAATTTCACCAAGAGAATCCCCAAACACCCACATTTCAGATTTTGGGTAGGATGAAAATGCTCCAAATGAAAAACTAATCAGGCCAAATCTTGCTCCAAATGAGGAGATTAAGTTGTATAACTATTACCTTGGCTAAATCTTGCTCTAAATGTGAGAAAATGCAGAATTCTTACCCCAAACCCTAGCCTCCTCTCCAAGCTCCGAATTTGCTTTTTGAGTTTCAGCAAATGAGAAAATGGCTGGAGTATTAGGGTTTAAGTTGGGTCAAATATGGGTCATAGGTTGCTCCAAGGTCCATCTTCACTTGGGCTTTAGATTTTTGCTTATTGGGCCAGTTTTTAGAGTGTTGGGCTGTAGAATTTTGTTGGGCCAGTTCTTATGCATTGGGTTGCTGAAGTTTAATTAAGTTTGGGCCAAGTTTGAAGAGCTCAAGAATGTGGGTCTGCACAAGGGTTATTGGGCCACTTAGAAGGGTCTATATAAGGTGGATTTTGGGCCTTTATCACACTAAATTGGGTTAAGTCTGCACCTAACCCATTGGGCCTCCATTAGCCTCTTATCATGATCTATTAATTTAAGACTAGATAGGATTTCTATCTTAATTAAATCTCAACCCATATTAATTATTCCCAATTAATCTAATCCGTGATTAACACCTTAATTAATTATGGGGTGTTACAAAAGTTGTTTTTCTTTGCATTTTCCCACCTCTCCATTACTACCAGCCTAAAGAGATCATAGAAGGGATTGGTTCTTGTAACACCTGATTTCATAAAAATGATGAAAACAGGTTAGATATGAAAGATAGTCTTTTAAAATGAATGAGATGAGGCCAAATAAAATTAGGATAAAATTTTAGATAATAGAAAACAAGGATCCAAGGTTTAGGATGCCCAAAAATTAAAGCCAAAGTGGCTAAAGAAAATTTAACGAAATGTAATGGCATTTTTGTAATTTTGGGTAACTTTAAGAAAACTCAAAAGAGGAATCTTCAAATGAAAAATTGACTTCCCCGAGATTCTTAGAAGTCCTAAAAACTAAAAGAGCCCTTAAAATAGTCAAAACCCCTCCAATTTACATTTTAGAATGTCAGTAGACCCAAACTTTGACCCTTTCATTCGAAAAGGTTTTAGATCCACTTTGAATGATTCCAAAAGCAATTTACAAGTTAAAAAATCTAAATTTTATGATGGGAAAGACAATTTTCAAAAAGGAGTTAAAATGAGCCTAAAACAAAAAAGTTAAGAATGAAGGGCAAAATTTGTATTTTGAAAGTTTCTTATGAAATCCTTCCTATATATAGGCAGCGCCCCATTCTTCTCCTCATTTTAGTCAACCTAGTTTCTTCCCAAAACAAAGGAAAACTCAACAAGAAAGGGAACACAAGAGGAGGGGAAAAAGGAGAAGAAAAAGGCTAGGAAAAAAGTAAGAAATCCTTAGTTTTTCAAGCTCTTTCCTTTAGCAAACTTGTTTTCCTCCTTCTCCTCACTTTTCCTATGGTTTTGGTGTATGATTTGGATTTATTTTGAGTTAAGTTCAAAGGGGGAAGTTTAAAATTCTAAGGAAGAGTCATAGCAAAGGAGAAGACTCTTGGAAAAGGCTTGAATCAAGGTAGGTATCATAGATTTCCTTACTTTCTTCATGTTCCTTAAAAGATGATTTTCGGCCACCTAGAGAACAACCAAGAGGGAGCAAATTCTGACCTAAACCAAGTATGAAACCTAGGTTTTTGAGGGTGAGAAACAAGTAGAAGCAAAAAAATTCCAAAAAGAAGCATTAGTTTTCAAGTTTCCAAAACCTAGGGTTTTTATTGCAGCTTGATATGTATGAAGCTTTCTAATGGTATTTCTAATTGTCAGCCTTATATGTGCCATTTCCTTCAAGAAAACAAAGCTAGCTCCATGGCTCCAAAAGGTGTGCATAGTCCTCGGCCTAGGCAAGGAGAAGCACTTAGGGAGAGCTTTAAATTTTTTTAAGGGTAGAAAGGAACTAAATATGATAGAAGAACATCAAGAGAAGCCTTAGAAAAAAATTTAGAATCCTTGGTTTGTGTAATGAAGGTGTAGCTCCATAATTAGACTTAAAGAAGCAACTTGTATCTAGGCTCTTAGGGAATGAATTTGTGATGACTCTAAGAGATGTAAATGGAGTCAAGAGACTTAGGTAGAAGGAGAAAATGGAGCCAAGATTATAAATTCTAGTAGATGCTTCATTAGGTCTTATATGGAACTATTATATAACCATAGAACAATGTAAGCTTCCATAGAGTGTGTGTGATGCTAGAGCTTACTTTCATAAAGTAATGAGTCCTATTTGATGTGTCTAGGCCAAAGGAATTAAGCTCTAACTAATTGTAAGTGTGTGGCCAAAAAGGGGGAGGAATAACCATGGAAAAAGTGTGTAAATCTTACTTCAAGGTATCTTTCTAACCCTTTCTCACATGTATAGCTTAGTTGTTTTCTTATCATTGAGTGCTTGTGTCCGTGTTTGAACCATGAGAAATATTTTTAGCTAAGGGTTTTTCATGTTATGGTACCATTATGTTTCTTAAAATATATTTATGATGGCATTATGGCTTGTATGAGTTTGGTTGTGCCAAAAGTCCCTTAGCAAGGTTGAAGATAAGCCAAAAGTCCTTAGAAATGGGTGAGACAAAGCCAAAAGTCTTAAGAAGAGCGAGGCTAAGTCAAAAGCCCTTTGAAAGTGGGGTGAGACAAATCCAAAAGTCCTAAGAAATTTGGGTGAGGCTAAACCAATACCCTTGAGAGCTTATGTTTGTTATATATGAGTTTATGTGCCAAGAAAAATGATTTATGTATGATCACTAGTTGCTTGAATGTCATACATTCATTTTTTGACATGTTATAGCATCCATTATGTATGTTTGAAAGGATTAAGAGTTATTGGGATTCCTTTGAATCTCATTCGTCCCCTCACATATGTCTAACCATGTCTAGGTAAGCCAAATGGACAAAGAAATAGAAGCCAACAAGCATGAGAAGCAAGATTTTGACAAATGGATAGAGAAACAGCTTTGTAATTGTATTATGATGTCAAGAATTGTAACCATGAGATGTATATATGATCTAGATCATTGAACATGTTCTAATGTACGTATAAATGATGTATGTACCAATGTGAAAGCTAAATGAATGAGAATGTAAGAGGTTGCCACTCATTTGCCCTTATATGATATGATGTATTTGTGTATGTATGTAAGTGGCAAGGTGAGATTGTAATACCTTAACTTATTAGGTATTATACTATGGTCTCATTGTCCATCTCTATGTATCTTATATGTATTGGAGCATAAGGATAAGAAACCATACATGTCACATGGGAAAATAATGAATATTTAATTGTATTTATTTGTGTTATGTAAGATCTCATTTCCTCATTTTATGCTCTGTAGACCATGTGAACTCACCAATATCATTTTATAGTCATAACACATCCATACAAGTCATACATATCACATTTGGTGTCATTGATTTTGGGTTTAGGACTACATCTCACAAAATGCATAGTTTGCTCTCTGATTTAGTTTCCAGTTTTCTAATACAAACTTTGAAAATTCATAATTAATTCTAAAAAAAATCAAGCAAAACACACCATTCTAGAATGATGTGGATGTCTACTTTTGATAAAAATAATTCCAGACCAATTGTGTGGCTGTAAACCCACAGAAATCGATAAAATAGTAACACAGGTTAGATTTCGTTACTGATACTATCATGCAATTTCAAAAATTCATATCTTCCTCTACAAAGCTCTAAATAAAGTGATCTCAGTGGCTATATAAAGCTTATGATATCTAATTTATACTTGTAAAATTTCATGAGCATTAGACTTCATTTGATCCATGTGTGACATAGAGAAGTAAACTGACCAAATAAACATAACCATACCATTTTTATATAATTTGGCTAACTTTGAAAAATCATAATAAATTCTGTAGAGTTCTAAATTGAGTGATTTTTAGCTCTATGGAAAGCTCTAGATAACACCTACTTGTTGGCCAAATTTCATAGAAAAAATCACTCATTTGGTTTAACTTTGATTCAGCACACCAAATGGTTAAATTTCAAGTCTCAAATGGGCATTTCAAGCACCAAGTGCTCTTCCACACTTTCTACCACCACATGGGAAATTCTAAAAGCATAAATACCATATATAAAAACATGCAAAAAGATCCAAATCATCATGGAGCTCAAGCTCACCTTGCCATTTACATACATACACAAGTATATCATATCACATAAGAGCAAATGAGTGGCAAAATCTTACATTCCCATTCATCTAGCTCTCATATTGATACATACACCATTTATACATGCATTAAAACATACACAAAGGTTTACATCTTATATACATCACATGGTTACAATTTTTGATATCAAAATACAAATAAAAGGCCATTTCTTTATCTCTTTGTCAAAGTCTTACTTTTCAAGGTTGTTGGCCTCCATTTCTTTATCCACGTGGCTCACCAAGACATGGTTAGGCATATGTAGGGAAATAGTGAGATTTAAAGAATCCAAATAGCTCTTAACCCTTATAAACATATATAATGGATGCTAAAATATGTCAAAGAATGCATGCATGACATTCAAGCAGCTAGTGAGCATACATAAAATATTTTTCATGATACATCAACTCATACATCATAAGCATAAGCTCCCAAGGGCATTGGTTTAGCCTCACCCATCTTTCTTAGAACTTTTGGATTTGTCTTACCCACTTTCAAGGGACTTTTGACTTAGCCTCACTCTTCTTAAGACTATTGGCTTTGTCTTACCCATTTCTAGGGACTTTTGGCTCATCCTCACCCTTGCTAAGAGACTTTTGGCATCACCAAAATCCATGCAAGCCATAATGCAATCATAAACTCATTTCAAGACACATATTGGTACCATAACATGTAAATATAGGCTAGAAATATTTCTCATGGCTCAAATATACACACAAGCACTCAATGACAAGGAAATAACCAAGTTATGCATGTGAGAAAGGTTAGAAGCTACCTTGAAACAAGAACTCTACACTTTTTCCTTGGCTATTCCTCCTTCTTTTTAGCCACACATTTGCAAGTAGGTAGAGCTTAATTCCTTTAGTCTAAACACATTAAATAGGACACAATTACATCATGCAAGAAAGCCCTAGTGATGGTTGTTGTTGAGCAACCTCAAATAAAACTAGGTTGAAAAATATTTGTAACTAATGGTATAACTTAGATCATTTTCTAAAGAGTTTTGTTTCTAATTATTTGTGAAAAAGTTCTCCAAGTGATATTAAATAAAAAATGTTTATAAGGGTTTTAAATTACTAAATTTTAATTGAATTAAAGAAAGTAACACAAACTAAAAGGTAAAAACTAAGTGTTGGAACAATTAAGAAAAGTGTGGTAACTAGCCTTCAAATGGACTTCCTAGGATTTCAATTATCCTTGCTCCCTTTTAATGTACCAAAATTTGAACTTAAACTCTTGCTTCTTAGTTTATCTTCATAAAGATTCTTAAATTACCATACAAGACTCAAATCACTAATGATTCAAGGAACTTGGAACCACAAGGAACCATGAAAAACTAGCAACTTAAGTTAGGAATAAGAGCACATCAAAACAGAACCTAAATGCTCATTAAAGTAGCTAAACAATCCACTTAAAAATGCTAATAAACCAATTAGATTAATGAATTTCTTAGGTAAATAATCACACAAAAATTCGACCACTTAATACAATGACTATTGCACTAATTGGCCTAAAAACAAGAGGAATTGACTAGCAAATTGGACAACTATTAATTATGAAATTTCTACAAACACTTAGGCAGCAAAATAAATTTCTAATTATGAATTTACAATCAAAATACAGAGAAAATTAATCCAGTATATCCAGCCATCAAATCCTTCAATTAATAATCTAAACCTAGTTAAATTAAACAAAGAAATCAATGCTGAAAGTAAAGGATGGATAGAAGAGAGTTTAGCTAATTTAGAGATGCATCTTAGAGCTCAAATCTTCATATATGGAATCCCATTCTCAACTAGCCACAGAGCAATTTCAAATTTCCATTGAAGAAATGGAAGGGGGAAAATTGAGGGAAGATTTCACAGACATGGAAGCTTGATTAATGAATGAATGTCGCCTTTTTTCACGTCTCTGGAGGGTACTTCTATCCAATGCATTATTCTTCCATCAAACTGCTCTTCTCTCTTTATGCTTTGTCCAAGCTTCTTTTCCTCTCCCCAAAACCCCTCGTGAGAAGCACGTGTCTCACTTATTCATTCCCATCTTCTTACTGATTCATATGTTTCTCTTCCTTTTTAATTGGTGGGCCCCTTAAGCAAATAAAATTCTAGACGTGTGGCTTGACCTGAGGCTCTCCTTCTTTCCCAGCTTCATCTTCCACGTTCTATCCAGCTTTCATCAAATCACATTCTCCCTGTGCCCATATGCTGAATGCATGAGTGTGTGTATTAGTGTGTGACATGGATGAACCAGTAGAGCAATTCTGTGGAAGAGCTGTGCATGTAAGTAGCATGTAGATGTATGGCTACTTCATCTACATGGATGAGTGGAAGAGTGGAATAAAACGTAAAGCTTGTGCAATGAGTGTATGTAAGAGTACTTTCCACATACCTTCTCCTCTCCAAACAAAAATTAAACCTAACATTTCTTCATGAATTAGTGGGTTGGAGTGATATGTGTGAGTGGATCAAAGTATGCATGTGTGTGTGATGTGGCTGGAGGGACCGTGGATGTGGGAATGAAATAGAGGATTCAGCATGTATATATGTGAGAGGGGCTTGTGAGTGTGATGTGTTTACATGGAAGATGTCATGTATTCATGCATAAGTTGAAGAAAGAGTCTGGATGAGTGTGATTTCAATGGGCCAATGTGGATGTAAGAAATAAAAAACATAAAGTGTGTGCTATGTAACATCCGATTTTCTAAAAACACGAGAAACGTAACGTACGATTTCTCCGTAAACGAATGAAACTTACCGGATACAAAAGGAAGTCCCCCGAAATGACTTATTTAAGGTCCCAAAAAATTTGGGAAGCATTCTAGACTCCTAAAAATGAGAATCCCAGGTTCAAACAGAAAGAAAAATGGAGTTAGAATAAAGAAACAAAATTTGACGAAAAACTTACGAAACGTAATGGCATTTTCGTAATTTTGAGTAAATTTTGGAATTCACACAGGAGGGCTTTTTAAATGAATGTTTTGAGTTCTCCAAGGTTCCTAGAGGCCCTAAAAACCATGAGAAGCCCCAGCATAGTTAAAACCCCTCCAGTGGATATTTTTCAACGTCGATTGACCCAAACTTTGACTAATTCGTTTGGAAAGGTTTTAGGTTCAATTTGAGTGATTACAAAGACATTTTATTTAATTGGAAACCTAAATTTTATGATGGAAAAGATAGTTTTAGAAAAGAAGTTAAAATGGGCCTAAGTAGAGCAAATAATGCATAGGGGCAAAATGATCATTTTAAAAAATTGTAAAAAAGGCTTCTTAAGTAAGATTACACCTCATCACCTTCTTTAAACTTCCATTTGTAGAAAAAGGGGTAGTAATGGCATGACATTAAGAGGGGAGAGAGAGAAGAAGTTTAACCTTCTATTTAGATTTAGGTCTAACCCAAGCCAAAAAGGAACTATTTTCAAGAAATCAATTGGTGAAAAATAATCTATGCGAAGAGAAGTGATCTCCACCTTCTTGGGTGTGTGAGGTCAAGGGAGAAGATTCAAGATTCAAGGAAAAAGTGTGTGAACGCAAGCAAGGTAGCTCTCTCCACTTTCTCTTATGCATAGATGTGTGCTTACATTGTCTTGAATGTGTGTATGTATATTTTAAACCATGAAAAGTAGTTTGGCATGATTTTATATGCCATGGTACCATGATGATGCATTATGTTTCTAAATGATGTTTATGATACTTGCTTTGGTTTGCTTGAGTGTGGTGAAGCCAAGAACCTTTAGCCATGGTAAGGATGAGCTAAGAACCCTTAAGATTGATTGAGACAAAGTAAAGAGTTTCCTAAAAGTGAGGTTGACTCCCAAGAGTAAGGTTGAGTCCAAAAACCTCTTAAAAAATAGGTGAGGCAAGTCCAAAATCTACAAGTAAATGGGTGAGGCTAATCCACTTGGTTGGCAAGCCTATGTAGGCTATATATGACTTTCAAATGCTAAGAATGTTTCTTGAATGATTGCACATGTCCATATGCCATGCATGCATTTGTGAAACTTTTTTTGCATGCTTTATGTATGATTGAATGAGAGATGAGCTATTGAGATTCTTTGAATCTCATCCCCTCCTCTCCAATGTTTTAACATGCTAGGTGGATCAAGATAGCAAAGAGATGGGAACCAATCACTTGAGAGATGAGAGCATGACATTGAAATGCATAGATTTGGCTTCTTTAAGGCCATCAGAGTGGTAAATGTGTAATCTACGGTTGTATATGATAAATGAATTTATGAGCATGTATAATTATGATAATATGTCATGTATAAATGAGAGATTATGTTATGTGACCCTTAGAATGTATATTGAGTATGCAATGGCAAATTTTATTCTTGAAAGTTTGAAGCATTAGTGTATAAGTGGAAGTGAAATAGCCAAATTGAGATACATGGAGTTTGGGACCATTTGGGCACTTTATACAAGTTATGATCATGCTTTTAGACTTGTCCAAGAGGTGCCAAATACTAAAAAAAGCCATTTGGATTTTTTGGTACCTTATATAGAGCCAAAATTGATCATAATGGAACTCTATATAACTTTTTGTCCAAATGAACTCTTTTTGATTTTAGTTTGTCATGCAAATAAAGCTTGTTGAGATATTTTTGGTAAGCTAAAGAATATAATTTTTGGAGGTCTAAAGAATATTTGATGAATTTTTAAATTTAGAAAATTTTCTAATTTTGGTCATGTCATTATTCATACTGGTCTGAAAATGAAATCATTACATAGGGCTCAAATAATGTCCAATTACCACAAAATTTTATACAAAGAAACTACACATTCACAATGAATTTTTCAATTGGAAGCACCTCATTTGAATGTCTAGAGAGGGAGGTGTGAATTTTTAAAGATTCTATCCAGTATTAGGAACTTCTACTGATCTCAGGTATTCTTTGATTGATTTTTGATACCTGAACGTGCCTAAGCTAGTCTAGAGTTATTTTTTCCCTCTATTTAACATCCACAACTTTCCAGATTGGTATCATTTGTATGGATTGGATTTTTACGAAATTAAGTGGACATTTTTTAAATTTGCTACGGAATTCTGTGACAGCACCAATGGATAGCCTGACCTCTGGACCTTTTTGAATGTCAAATATCCTCTGTGTTGAATGTTATGGTTTGGACATATTTTTAACATAAATTAGACATGTGTAGCTTTCTAGAATGGCTAATAATGCATAATTTTTATTTTTCTAGAATTAGTTATGATTTTCCAAAATTTGTGACAGAAATGAGGAAAATCTAGCCGAAAATGCATATATGTGTTTTATGCTTCCAATTGATTTCCACAACTTATAGGCCACATTTGATGATGAAAATGAGTTGTATCTATGTAATTAAATATGATAATGTGATATATGAGTCTATATGACCCATGAGACTCTAAGAGAAAAAAATTCTATATAGTGCAACGCAAAGAAATGTAATATTTTGATGTTATTTTCCCACTTTCTTGTATGATTCATGGCATGAGACTTAGAAGTAACTTGAGGCAAGGCTAGAAATGCATGGTGTTACATGCTATCCTATGCCTTCCCTCTATTTTCCAGAAATTTATTAGAAAATTTTATTCCTTCCCTTAAGCTATACACATTAGCCTTCATCTCTTCTCCAATTCAATTTCCTATTCAAATTCTATTTGCCCATCAAAAAGTCTACACAAAATAATAAGAAACATTAAGTATGACAATTCATAAAATTATTTAAAAGAAATTATACATTAAAAATCCAAAATTTTGCAAATTAAATCCTAAAATGTAATAATGGCCAATAAAATCAAATTTCAATCAATTAAATCCATTAAGCCACAAGTTATTATCAAAATTCCTAAACTAGATGGAATAAAATATATAAAAGTTAGCAATTATCATCTAGCATCACACACTCTTTATGAAAGCTCACTTTGTTTTATGGTTACATAATGGTTTCATATAAGACATAATGAAACAAGTGCTAGAATTCAAGATCTTGGCTCCATTTTCTCCTCCCACCTAGGTCCCTTGACTCTATTTAACCCTCTTGGAGTCATCACAAACTCATTCCTAAGAGTTTAGACACAAGTTGCTTCTTTAAGTCTTATTATGAAGCCTACACTTCTATCACACAAACCAAGGCTTTTAAATTTTTTTAAGCCCTTCTTTGATATTCTTCTATCATATTTAGTCCCTTTCTACCTTTAAAAAAATTTAAAATTCTCCCTAGGTGCTTGAAAGAGCTTAGGCCAAGACTATGGAGGCTTTTTGGACCTATGGAGTTAGCTTTGTTTTCTTGAAGGAAATGGCACATATGAGGCTTTCTAGGTGTCTCAAGAACCCATATATACTCTTAGACAATTAGAAATACCACTAGAAAGTTTCATACAGATCAAAATGTAATGAAAGCCCTAGGTTTTGGAAACTTAATTTCTAATGCTTCTTTTTGGAATTTCTTTGCATATTATTGTTTCTCATCCTTAAAACCCTAGGTTTCATGCTTGGTTTAGGTCAGATTTTAGTCCCTCATAGTTGTTTTATATAAGGTTGAAACTACCTCTTAAGGAGCAAGAAGGAGAAAGCATGGAAAGCTATGATACCTACCTTGCTTCAAGCCTTTTCCAAGAGTCTTCTCCTTTGCTTTAGCTCTTCCTTGGAATTTTGAACTTTTCCCCTTTGAACATGGCTCAAAACAGATCTAAATTGTAACATCCAAGTTTTCATAAACATGAGAACTCAAAGTTTTAAAATTTTTCTAAGTCCCCTAACTATAGCGAGGAGGCCTGTTAGCTATAGCGAGGATACCTGTTTGTTATAGTAAGGATGCTTGTTAGCGATAGCAAGAATGCTAGTTCATTATAGCGAGTTCGTGGCTTATACAAAATCCAAGGAGTTTCTTGCAATAACGCTAGTCATAGTGAGAATGGGGGAACTTGGGACTAATAAGTTCTTTCCATAGTGTAACATCCAGTTCTCTGAAAATGAGAGAAAACGTAAGAAACATAACATACAGTTTCTTTGTCACCGAATGAAATTCACCGGATATAAAAAGAAGTCTCCTAAAATGTCTTAGTTAAGGTCTCAAAAAATTTTGGAAGTATTCTAGACTCTTAAAAATGAGAATCCCAGGCTAAGATGGAAAGAAAAACAGAGCTAGAATGAAGAAGCGAATTGTGACGAAAGATTGACGAAACGTAAGGACATTTTTATCATTTTGAGAAAATTTTAGAATTCTCATAGGAGGACTTTTTAAATGAAAATTTTGAGTTCTCTAAGGTTCTCAAGGGCCCTGAAAATCATGGAAAGCCCTGGGACAGTTAAAACCCCTCCGGTGGACATTTTCTTACGTCAGTGTATCCAAACTTTGATTGATCCATTCAAGAAGGTTTTAGCTCTGATTTGAGTGATTCTAAAGGCATTTTACTAAATTGGGAACCTAAATTTCATAATAAAAAAGATGGTTCTCAAAAAGGAGCTAAACTAAATTAGAAACAAAAATGCCAAGAATGAAGGGCAAAATAGGAATTTTTGAAAAGTCTTAGTTCTTCCACCTATATATATGAGGTGCCCCATCTTCCCTTTCATTTAGCCTCATATGTTTATGCCCTAAACCAGAGAAAGAAGCCCTAGGATGAGGCGCACCAAGAGGAGGATGAAGGAAGGAAGAAAACAAGGTAGAAAGGTATAGACTTTTATGGTTTTTCATACTTCCTCCTTTCCAAACCTTTCCTTCTCCATTCCCCTTTCTTTTCTATGATTATAATAAAGTTTATAAATCTATTTTAAGGGAGAATTAAGGGGAAAATTCGGATTTGAAGAGAGGAGCTCAAAGAAGACAAGATTCAAGTGAGAAATAAGGAAAAACAAGGTAATTTCTTCTTCCATGGTTGCTACCTCTTGCTTCTCTTTTCCACCCATTTTGCTCCACTCAAGAAGTCCTAGGAGGGCTTGATTTTAGGCAGAACCAAGGGTGATTCTTTGGAAAAATGGTGTGGAAATTAAGAATATGCAAAGAGAATTAACAAATTACTATGAAAATTCAAGATGCAAATTCTAGGGTTTCATATGTTCCTTGCAAAATCTGATTTGATACCTTAATTTCTATGCCTAAATAAGAGTTTAAATGAACTCCTAAGATCCCTAGAAGTCTTCCTATATGCTTCCTCCATCAAGAAAACAAACCAAAATCCATGAAGGCCAAATTCCTCTATAGGTTCGACCAAGTGAGTTCCATATACCTAGGGATAGTTTTAATTTGTTCCAAGCCCATTTTTAAGTCATATATGATGAGTGAAGATGAGGGGAGGCCTTGGAAAAAATTTAGAAACCATAGAAATTGAATTGGTGCTTTATGTTCCATAATATAACCTAAAGAAGCAACATGTAGTTAGGCTCTTTATTTTAATTGTGTGATGACTCCAAGAGGCTTAAAAGAAGTCAAGAATCATATTTGAAAGGAAAAAATAGACTCTAGAATTTAATTGATGGGTGTTGCTTCATTAGGTGCATTCTTGGAAACATAAAGGGGCTAATGAGCCAAGCTAGTGTTTAAGCAAGTTGTGTGGCCTTAGAATTAATTCTATAAACCTAATTAGCTTCCATAAATTGTGTCTAAGCCAAGAAGAATGATCTCCACCTTCTTGGGTGTGTGAGGTCAAGGGAGAGGATTCAAGGCTTAAGGAAAAAGTGTACAAATACTAGTAAGGTAGCTCTCTCCACCTTCTCTCATGCATAATTGCTTGCTTTACTTGTCTTTAAATGTGTGTATGTGTATTTCAAGCTATGAAAAATGTTCTAGCATGAGCTCTTACTCCATGGTACCATGATGATACATTATATTTCTAAATGATGTTTATGATATTTGTTTTGGTTTGCTTGAATGTGGTGAGGCCAAGAACCCTTAGCCATGGTGAAAATGAGCCAAGAACTCTTAAAATTGGTTGAAACAAAGTAAAGAGTCTCCTAAAAGTGAGGTTGACTCTCAAGAGTAAAGTTGAGTCTAAGAGCCTCTTAAAGAATGGGTGAGGCAAGTCCAAAATTCACAAGTAAATGGGTGAGGCCAATTCACTTGCTTGGCAAGCTTTTGTATGTTATGTATGACTTGCTCAAATGTTGAAAATGCTTCTTAGATGTTTACATATGATAATATGCTCATGCATGCATTTGTGAGACTTATTTTGCATCTTTTATGTATGATTGAATGGGAGATGAGCTATTGAGATTCTTTGAATCTCATCCCCTCTTCTCCAATGTCTTAACATGCTAGGTGAAATAATTGAGCAAGGTAATAGAGGCTACCAAGCCTAGATTGACATCAAAGTATATGAATATGTCTAGTTTTGCTTCCTTTTTAGCCATATACATGGCATATGATGTAATCCCTTGATGAAATTGTTATGTAACCATATGAGCATGCGTAAATATGTTAATGTATCATGTATGAATGTGAGCTAAAGTTATATGTATGAGAATGTGCATTTGGGACATGTATTGGCCAACTAGCATCTTGGAAATGCATGTATAAATGGAAGTGGAATGGCCAAATTGAGATGCATGAGATTTAGGACCATTTGGGTAGCTCATATAAGTTCTAATTGTTCTTTTAAACTTGCTCAAAGGTGACAAACATCAAGGAAAACCATTTGGACATTTTGGTATCTTGTATGAAGCATAAATTGACCAAATTGGAAACCTATACCACTTTTCATCCAAATGAACTTTTCTTGATCTAAGATTTGGCAAGTAATTAGAACTTGTTGAGAGTTTTTGGGAAGCTAAAGAACATAATTTTCATAGGTCTAGAGAATAATTTATAAATTTTTAAAGTTGGCAAAAATTCTTGTTTTGGTCTGATGTAATGTTCACTTAGTTTGAAAATGATTTCTATCACACAGGACTCAAATGATGTCCAATTACCACAAAATTTAATATAAAGAAACTAGACTTTCCTAGTGACTTGTACCAACTAGAAGCACCTCATTTGGAGGTCTAGAGAGGGACATATAAATTTTCAAAAATTCTACCTAGTATTAGGTGCCTCAACTGACCTCAGGTATTGTTTGATTGGGTTTCAAGGTCTAGGCATACCTGAACTGGTCTGAAGCTATTTTTTTCCTCTAGCTAACATCCACAAATTTCCATATTGGTATCATTTGTATATATTGGATTTTTTTGGAATCACTTAGATATTTTTGAAGTTTACTACAGAAACCTGTGACAGTACCAGTGGACAGCCAGACCTCTAGACTTTTTCAAGTGTCAAACATCTTTTGTATTGTGTCTAATGGCCTAGAAATATTTTTAGCATAAATTAAACATGTGTAACTTTCCAGAATAGCCAAGAATATATGATTTCAATTTTTCTAAAATTAGTTATGAATTTTCAAAGTTTGTGACAAAAAGGGGAGAATTCTAGTGGAAAATACAACTATATATTTTATGCTTCCCTTTGCTTTCCACGAGTTATAGGCCACTTTTGGTGATGGAAATGAGTTGTACCCATGTAGTTAAATATGATAATGTGATGTATGAGCTCACATGGTCAAAACACTGAACAAAAATTCTATATGCGAAACGCTAAATAATGCATTATTTTAATGTCATTAGTTTGCCTCTTATGTGAGTTAAATGATGTGAGGCATAGATATAGTATGAAATGAGTTAGAAATTTATGGTGTTGCATGTAGCAAAGAGTATTCCCTGCTATAGTGAGATTTAGTTTGAAAAATGTGAAAAAGTGGCTTTTGGCTTTTAAAAAACATCCAGCTTCTTCCCCCTCATTTTAACCAACTTTTGACTGGCTGAAAGGAGAAAGAAAGGCCAGAGAAAGGGGCACATAGGAGGGAGAGCTAAAAGAGGAAGAATAAGTGTTAAAAAGGTGAAAACCTTGCTCCTTTCCTTACTTTTTCTCATGCCAAGTCTCTTCTCCATTTTCTCTTCTCTCTTTCCTTGAATCTAAACGTTGATATGGTTCTGTTTTGAGGTTAGGCCAAGTAGAAGAAGTCTTGGAAGGTAAGCTTCTTAAGTTTTTATGGCTTCTTCTTGGATGTTTCTCTTTAGTGAAATTGGGTCAAACCTAGTCCACTTAAAGAAAGATTAATTTTAACTTTAGAAAGAGAGAAACAAGTGCTTGAAAGTGTGAGAATTAAGAATAGTCTATTGCAATTAAATTGGAAGCAATGAAGTTCAAGATTGAAAATCTTAGGGTTTTAAAAAAAATGCTTAAGTTTAATTTTCCTAGAGATATTCTAGCTTATTTAAGAGCTTTAAGAGTCCATTAGACATCTAGGAAGATTGTAATGAGCCATTCCCTCAAGGGAAAAAGCAAACAACTCTATAAGCTCCTTTTATGTACATATCTTAGCCTCAAGGGAGTTGAACACCTAGGGAGTAATTTGAATGGTTCTAAGGCTAGAAAGAGACCAATTATGAGTAAGAAATATTAAAGGAAGCCTTGAAAGGAAATTAGGAGGCTTTATAGGGGGAGATGGACTTGTAGGTGTTGGAGATTGTACCCTAGGCCAATCATTGTATTGCAAACATTATACTTTATTAAGAAATAAGAGTTTTCTTTTATTACATTATTATATTTTTTGCATGTTCTATATAATAATATCCTTGGATAAATCATATTGATTATCTTAAATATCCTTAGTCGATCATCATTGTGGAAACGATGATGAACTAAGACTAGTATGATTTTGATTGATGATTATGTGTTAGTCATGTATAAAGATACGAATCAAAATCATAGGCACTTATTAGGGAATATGATGCTGGATCGACATGTTATGAGATAGCTATATGGATTAAGTCATAAGCATATCTCATATATAACCATGTCACTGAACCCTTAGACTTGAGATCACCATAGTTTCTAACATGAGGAACATTATTTTTTAGCATAGTCAAAAGTGGTCTTTAACCAGGTGATTATAAAGGCTATGATCGGGTATAGTGGAATTCATGTAGAAGAAGATGAGTGGTCAAGATAGGATTTGTCCCTTTGATTAATAGAGAGATATCTCTGGGCCCCTTGATGAGTGAGACTGAAAAATGCATGGCCGTGCTCGCATGAAAGGGATTTTATTTATACTATCAGTCTACATGTAGATCGAGGAAGCAAAGATCAAGTAAGATAAGGATGACGTTTCCATGTCTCATACTTGATCTAGATATTGTGTGATAAAAGGGATGTGATAGGGTTATATAATAGGTTGCATCAGATCACTGATCCTTATATGATTTGGATAGTCACAATGTCTTGCTAGAGGCTGCTTGTGACTTATGAGTCAAATAGTGTCATTAGCCCACTGCCAACATCATATGGGCCTACAAGGTTACACACAAGAACGTGTCAACTCAAGCTAAAATGTTTAAATTTATTGAATCTGAAATTGAGTCTAGATTCAATGAATGTTATGTCCAAATTCATTGAATTTGAAATTGCATCTAGATTCAATGAATATCACGTTTAGTCTAGCGTGGAAGAATTTTATAAATAAATATATATATATTTGAAATATATATACATAATTTATAAAATTTGAAATATATATATTTATATATTCAAAAATATATATCCTTTAATTAATTTAAATAAATTAGTTTTAAATTTAAATCTATATGATAGATTTAAATTTAAACAAATATGATAATTTAAATTTAATTTATGAAATAAATTAAATTTGAATTAAGTTCTAGATTTATATTAAATAATTAGTTAAAATTTAAATATATTATATAGACTTAAATTTAAACTAATCTATTTAATTTAAATTTGATTTAATTTAAAATAATGTATTTTAAATTAATCAAATATATTTGAAACCATAATAAGATACCTCTATAAAAAAAGATAGGAGGCTTGGGTTTCTTAGAACTATAGAACAAAAGGAAAACCCTAGAGAGAGAAAGCGTATGGACAGTATACGGACACTGTACTGATGCCTAGAGAGAGAAAGCATATGGATGCCTAGAGAGAGAAAGAAGAGAGTTTCTTCTCTACCAAGAACATGTACGGACGTTAGTCAGAGGTGCTAGCACATCGTTCGAGTTGAGCAAACGTTCGTGTGGATACCGGTAGAGGGAACAAATCTGAAGATCAGTTCCTAAGATCTGATGGTAAAAGGTAAATATTTTTGGATCTACTTGATTTAAACAACATTGATGGATCCATGGGAAGGGATTCAAGTTTTAATTTTCTGCTGTGCATCCCAAAAATGCCCAACAGTGGTATCAAAGCCGCGTCAATGATTGTTTAAATTGAGTTTTTGTGTGAAGTTCCTTGAATTTTGCCTTTATTGTGATTTTGCATAACTTATATGTGATGCAATATGTTGCAATGTGATATAAGTATGCGAACTTAGGGCTTACATGATTAGTGTTTGAATCTAGCATTCATATATGTATTATATGTTCAAATCAATTTTAAATTTGATTTCATATAAGTGACATTTGAACTCCATAATTCAATATTATGTGCGACATATGTATGTGAATTATAAAGAGGTTCAAATTTAATTTGGAATCTAATTCTAAATCTGTTCAATTTGGACTATAAATTGTTCAATTCAGATGTTTACAAATTTGTTTAACAAGTCTCTTCATGTTTTCATATATAACATGCTATTCCGTACATATATATTTATATATGTTGCGAACATGCCTTCCTAACATGAAAGAACTAATTAATATTTGTATATGTATGTAAATATGATTTTGAATATGTGATTTGTATATGATGAAGAAACCAGACATGTTGATAGGATATATTTAAATATGTAATATATGTATGTGATATATGAATCTCAGATATGTATATATGAAAATGTGCTTAGCACAACCTAATCTGATTTAACATTAAGATCATAATGCTTACAACCTTTCTTATGAAATGAGATGTTTATAACTTTATATATGAATTATGTTTGTTTGAATTGGATGGGCATGGTGCATAATATGGCCCTAGGTTTTTATGATTTGCAATTTTTAAAGTACGGCCTATGCGTCATGTCTCTCTCTATTTATTCTGGATGTATATTCTCTTCTCATCTCACTCCCCTTAAATGTTCAATTGAAGTTTTTCTTTGTAGTTTTTATCTTAGAAGAATCCTCTCATTGGCTTGGGAGGAGATAGGTTAGATGCAGTCATATTGTGACACATTTATTTTATACTTCATAATGAGATCATATGTATGTATAAGATGCTATCGTAGTATATTATCATGTGATGATTAAAAATTTGAATCACAATAAAATAATAACAATAAAATCCTTCGAATCAAATTTTAAGTTTATATGCCACCCATTTATAAACACCTGTCAAAGCTTTGATCGCCTAAGTGTATGTTCTATCAAAGTGGATGTACTTAGGTTATCTTAGTAAGGCAGCTTGGCTAACGGTGATACTCATAAGGTTTATAATGGTTTGACTTAATTGGGACTATTAAAACGGTTTTGGGTCTTAATGCATTGGATGGGATTAAACATGCTGGATCATATGATGATGGAATCCCATAAAGATCTAAGAGTTACATGTGATGTAATTGGTAAACAAGTTACCTACCTAAATAACTTAATTTTAAGCGTCTTGCCAAAACAAACTAACAATTGAGTGAAATATAGGTCTTAGCTTACTAAATTAAATTGAGGCTTAATTTTTTAGGGGGAGGTTATTAACTTAACTTTACATATTTTGTTGTAGAAAAATGTCGACAAATAATTCTGCTATACTATCATTGCAATTCATCCTTGAGAAGGACAAACTAAATGGGACCAACTTTCTTAACTGGTTTAGGAACTTGAGAATTGTTCTCAAGCAAGAGAGAAAGTCATATATCCTAGATCAACCCATTCCTGAGGAGCCTATAGCCAATGCTCCAAGAGCCCAAAAGGATACCCATACTAAGCATCTTAATGACTATGTGGATGTAGCATGCTTGATGCTAGCCACCATGATCCTAAAACTTCAGAGAGATCTAGAACATATAGAGGCTTATGAGGTGATTGTACATCTCAAGGAAATGTTCCATCAATAGGCAAGGCAAGAAAGGTATGAAACTACCAAGGCCTTACATTCCTGCAAAATGGCTGAAGGTGCATCAGTTAGTGCTCATGTCTTCAAGATGAAAGGCTACATTGGTTACCTTAAAAGGCTTGGATTTCCCATGAGCCAGGAGGTAGCTATAGATTTGATCTTAAACTCACTTCTGGAAAGTTATAACCAGTTAGTCATGAATTGTAATATGAACAATATGGAGAAATCAATTTCTAAACTGTATTCAATGCTTAAAATTGCTGAGCAAAACATCAAGAAAAAGCCAAGCACTATTTTAATGGTTCAGAAAGGAAAAGGAATGAAAAGAAAGGAAAAAGCAAGGGAAAGGGAAAGGGCTTGGACAATAAGTCCAAGGACCAAAACAAGCCCAAGCCCAGACCTAAGCTTGAACCCAAGAAGGCAAAGTCTTCTAAGGAAGGACTTTATTTCTTTTACAATGAGCTCAGTCATTGGAAGAAAAACTGCAAGCTCTACCTAAAAAATCTAAAGAATAAGAAGAATAGCGGGGCTATTACTTTAGGTATTTACTTTATAGAAATTGATCTTTCTACTTCTTTTACATGTGTATTAGATACTACATGTGGAACTCACATTTGTACAAATGTACAAGGTCTTAAAAGGAGTAAAGTTGAAAAAGGGCGAAATAGACCTATAAGTTAGAAATAGAGCAAGAGTTGCTGCTCTAGCCTTAAGAACTTATGAATTAGTTTTGCCTAGTAGGCTTTTGTGATGACCCTATCTTTTAATCATTTATAAAATTGGATTAAAAGCCATTTCGACTAATTACATTGTGAAAATGCGGGGAAATTTGAACCTTAATATTATTAGAGTCATCAACCATATAATTACAAACATTCATGTACATAAGGGAAACAAACACTCATTTATAAGCCTTTGATTCTATTACCCATTAATTCCAACTCATAAGAATCTTGTACTAATATTTCTAAGTCATCCCTTGAGATTACCATATGAAAAACCAAGATTTCTAGGTTAATATAAGGGTTTCAAGACGTTCGTCATGGCTAAATTCCTCTTAGCCGTAGCCAATTGCTCTTCGGTTCACTCTTTACATTGTCATTAATTTCGCTACGGCGATAGCCACGATGAGTTGGAGGTTCGCTGTTGTCAGCCTATATGGCACCATGGTGAGGAAGCCTCATAGAGCTTACCTCGCTCACCTCTCACTATTAGCTGCGGCCAATTTCCTTGTTAGCTACTGCTAATTCCTCTCTGGAACACTTGGGACATTTTCGCAAAAGTTCACCGCGGCCAATTCCCCATTTCACTGTAGCAAATTACCCTCTAGACGACTTCCAGTTTAGCCTCTCACATTTCGCCGCGGCTAATTCCATTTCTCGCCATGGCAAATTGCTCTTTGGACTCCCCCTGGGCAATTTTGCCTCTATTAGCCGCAGCTAATCCCATTTTGGCCATGGTGAAATGCTTTCTGATCCTACAACTTCTAAAGTCTTGTTTCATACTCTCCACTCTCCCTCCAATGACACCTTAGGGCTACTCTACCTTAATTGTAGGGCTCTAATAGCTTTCATTAACCTAATTTACCCAGCTTATCTATCATTCCTAGTTCAAGATTTAAATGCTAATTTTTACTCCTCCAACTACCCTATATCAGCAAGTCCATAGAGTAATAACAGCAAGAGTTCATGAACTATCAACAATTAACATTTGATACACATTCTATTAGAGATTTCATACATCAATAGTTCATATCAACATCAACAGATACATACATCAGGTGTTATAAGTTTATACATCCAATGCCTAGTTAAGATTAGGCCTAACTCCTCAATAGATACATCCTAAGTAATCAAAATATAAGAGCCTACACTTGGCAATATGATTACATGATGATGCTATATAAAAGATTAATAAAATTGCATCTATACTACTTTGATCTGCCCAAGTGTAGCTCCTTCCACACATGGCTAGAGCTCATGGATTTTCATCCACTTGCTTCCCCTTATCCTTACCCGAAGGGCTTTCACCTGAAAGTATAATCCCATGAAATGGGATGAGATGCAAATCTCAGCAACCAAAGCAAATTCCATTTATATACTCCAGTTCAATTAACATATATGCATGATTTCATATAAGCATCAGAAAACATACCAGTCATTTCAGTAAATGAAACAATTAGGTTATCTATGATTACTATCCTATACTAGCAATCATAATTCTACATGTTAAAGGCCAATAACACTAGGAGAGGCCCATCCATGACACTTACTCCCCATTGAGCACAACTATAAAGTCCCATATCGGATAGGAAGGTCCTGGGCTAAGGCCTTATCAGTGGGGGCGAAGCTCCCCCCACCAGACGCGCATTTTCCTTGAGCGAAGGCTGGGTAACCAAGCCTTGAAGCTCGGAAGGTGACAAAACCCTTAGGAAGGCCAGGTCAAAGACCCACGAACCAGGGGACAATACGTTTGGTGGCTCTGTAAATGTGTTGTTATCAGAGCCGACCTAGCCGTATGTACACACTTATAGAGCCACCAGACGTATTGTCCCCTGGTTCGTGGGTCTTTGACCCAGCCTTCCCAAGGGTTTTGTCGCCTTCCAAGCTTTGAGGGCTTGGTTACCCAGCCTTTGCTCAAGGAAAACGCGCGTCTGGTGGGGGGAGCTTCGCCCCCACTTATAAGGCCTTAGCCTAGGACCTTTCTATCTAATGTGGGACTTTATAGTCCACCCCCTTGGGGCTAACTCGTCCTCGGGTTGCACATACAGCTAGGCCGGCTCTGATACCAACACACTTACAGAGCCACCGGACGTATTGTCCCCTAGTTCGTGGGCTTTGACCCGGCCTTCCCAAGGGTTTTGTCACCTTCTGAGCTTCGAGGGCTTGGTTACCCAGCCTTCGCTCAAGGAAAATGCGCATCTGGTGGGGGAAGCTTCGCCCCCACTTATAATGCCTTAGCCCAGGACCTTCCTATCCGATGTGGGACTTTACAACAACCAAGGCTCAGTGCATTTAGGGTCTGATCATAACCCGGTGTCTGATCGAAGCACATGCACAGGTGGCAATCACACCATAACTCCACTATGGACTCACAAGGTCCAATTACACATAACAGATAGCCAACCAATTCATTTAGCATTAAAATCATAATCATGCAGCAAATACAAAATTAAAACAGAACATATGCATGGAATAAGCATAAACCCTAGTTACCTCACTTGTAGCCAATTGAATACTACTTTAGCCTATGGACACAAAACCAAGCCATTACTATCCCTAATTACAATTTATATTAGTAAATCCATTACTTAAGGAGTTAAGCTATATAGAACTACTCAGAAACACTTACCTAATCACTAAAAGCCTTTAATTTCGGATTTTTCCTTCCTTAGACCAGAAACATCAAAATATCACTCCAAACCATAGGAAAATTCGCATAAAATTAAAGCCCATACTATAAGTCTACTATAGGGGTCTTAAACTAATAGAAAATGCATCAAAATGGAGAGTTTATACTTACCTAATAACACCCTCAGCCCCAACCTACGAAATTTCACTAAGAAAATCCCAAACAACCATATTTTAGATTTTGGGTATGGTAAAAATGCTTCAAATGAAAACTAATCAGGCCAAAATGAAGAAAAAGAGAAGGGGATTAACTAATCAGGCCAAATAAAAATGCTCCAAACCCTAGCCTCCCTCTAAACCTCTGAAAATGAGTTGTGTGTTTTTGTTTCAACAAAATGTGGAGGGGCTGAAGTGTTTAGGGTTTTAGTTGGGTCTAATGTGGGTCATGGGCTGATCCAAAGATCCAATACTAAGTAGGTTTCAGATTTAAGCCTTGTTGGACCAGCTTTAATGTGTTGGGTTGTAGAAATTTAATTGGGCTAGACCAAGTTTGAAGTACTCAATTGACTTGGGTCTGCACAAGGGTTATTTGGCCATTTATAAGAGCTTACATAAGGTGGGTCTTGGGCCTCTATCACATTAAATCAAATTGGGCCCTCCCTAGGTGCTCTCTCTTAGGTCAAGTCTCACATTAAAAGGTTGGGTCTACACCTAAAATTATTGGGCCTTCACTAGTCCCTAACCTTAGTCTACTTAATTTAATTTGGGCCTAAATGGGGTTTATAACTCAATTAAATCTCAAACTCATATTAATAATTTATCTCTCTAAAATTTTCATTCACTTAACTTGCCCAATTATTCTATATTAATTATTTTTAATTACCCCAAACCCATAATTAACACCTTAAATAAATTTTAGGGTGTTACAGCTTTTGTTTGTTTTGAACAATTGCTATTATGTACTTGCTTTGAGTAAAAACATTGTTTCACTTTTTTATTTAGATAAGGAAGGTTTTACTTCAGTTATTGGAAATAATAAATGTTTTATTTATTTCAATGACATCTTTTATAGGAATGGTGATTTGCATGGTGGTCATTATTACTTAAATCTTGAAATTCCCAATAATGAAAATATCTATAACGTAACTACCAAGAGGATCAAGTCAAATGATTTGAATCTGACCTACCTATGGTACTGTCGTCTAGGCCATATAAATGAGAAACACATTTTAAAGTTCCATCAAGATAGACTACTCAACTCATTTGATTTTGAATCATTTAACACCTACGAATCTTGTTTATTAGGAAAGATGACTAAGGCACCTTTTACTGGGCATAGTGAGAGGGCCACTGACCTATTGGGCTTAATACATAATGTATGTGGTCCATTAAGTACCGTTGCCAGAGATGGTCACTTGTACTTTATTACTTTTATAGATGACTATAGTAGATATGGATACATCTATTTAATGAGACACAAATCTAAATCTTTTGAAATGTTCAAAATCTTCCAAAATGAGGTACAAAATCAGCTTGGTAAATCTATTATAGCATTTCAATTTGATCAAGGTAGTGAATGTTTGAGCCAAGAATTTATTGACCATTTTAGAAATTGTGGAATTCTCTCACAATTTACCCCACCAGGAACACTACACAGGAAACTACAATAGAATGGTGTTTCTAAACAAAGGAGTTGAACCTATTAGATATGGTTCAATCTATGATGAGTTAAACAGATCTTTCATCGTCCTTTTAAGGCTATGCATTAGAAACAGCTACATTCACACTAAACTGTATACCACCTAAGGCGGTTGAAAAGACCTCATATGAGATATGTAATGTTCGATTTTTGTTAAATAATGGAAACGAGCATATTTTCAAAGCAAGTCCCCCGAAATAAATTAGTTAAGGTCCTAAAAAATTTAAGAAATATTCTAGATTCTTAAAAATGAGAATTTTAGCCTCAGACGGAAGGAAAAATGGAGCTAGAATGAAGAAATAAATTTTAACAGAAAACCTACGAAACGTAATGGTATTTTCATAATTTCAAACAATTTTTGGAATTCACATAGGAGGTCTTTTTAAACCAAAGTTTTAAGTGCTCTAGGGTTCTCAGAGGCCCTAAAAATAATGGGAAGCCCCGGGACAGTTAAATCCCCTCCGGTGGACGTTTTTTAATGTCGATGTGGCTGAACTTTGATGGATCTATTTGGAAAGGTTTTAGCTCCGATTTGAGTGATTCCAAAGGCATCTTTCTTAATTAGGAACCTAAATTTTATAATGGAAAAGACGGTTCTCGAAAAGGATCTAAAATGAAGGAGAAACGAAATTACAAAGTATGAAGGGCAAAATTAGAATTTTTGAAAAAGTTACTTTTCCCTACCTATATATAGGTGGTGCCCCAGTTTCCTCCCCATTTGTAATAAAATTTTTTTTGCATAATTTCATAAGGGAGAGCTAGGGTTTTGGGTGCACCAAGAGAGAAGGAGAAGAAGAAGAAATTCTAAGCTTAAGGTATATTTTTATGGTTGTTTTCCATGCTTTTCTCCATCTCCACCACCTATCCTTCATTCTCCTTTTTTTCCTTGGATTAAAATGAGGTTTATAAATTTGATTCAAGGGAGATATTCAAGGGAAAGTTCGGATTTGAAGAAAGGAGCTTAGAGAAATCAAGATTCAAGCCAAACTAAGCAAGGAAACAAGGTAAAAATGCATCCTATGGTTGATACCTTTCATCACACTTCTTCTCCATTTTGACCTACACTAAGAACCCTAGGAGGATATGATTTCCAAGCCCAAATAAGCATGAATCTTAGGTATTTGATAGAGAAGAACAAGAATATGCAAAGAAAACAACAAAATAGGCATTAGGATTCAAGATGCAAAATCTAAGATTTTTAGTGCACCTTTCAAATTTTAGACTTATGTGATACTTCCTAAGTTTAACTAAGAGTACAAATGAGTTCTTAAGACACCTAAAATGCTCCCTACAAGCTTCCTCCTTTAAGAAAATAAAGAAAACTCCATATGGCCAAATTGATGCTTATGTCTCGGCCAAGAGGGGATCTTGTAGGTGGGGGGAGTTTTAAATTTTTCTAAGGACATTCTTGAGTCATATTTGATGAATGAAAATGAAGGGAGACCTTGAAAAAAATTTAGAACTCATGGAAAGTGATTTAGTGTCTTAGGTTCCATATTATGACCTAAAGAAGCAACATGGTGCTAGGCCTTTTGTTTTGGTGATGTGATGACTCCAAGAGGCTTAAAAGGAGTCAAGAATCATATTTGAAAGAAAAAAAATGAGGCTTAGAAGTCATTTGAAGGGTGTTGCTTTATTAGGTGCCTTTATAGATCATAATGAGGGTTATAGAGCAATCTAGGGTTTAAGCAAATTATGTAGCTTTAGAATATGTTTCATGAACCTAATTAACTCCCATAAATTGTATCTAGGCCAAGAGAAATCATTTCCACCAATTTTTAGGTGTGTGGCCGAAAGAGGAGGCTTGAAAGCCAAGGAAAAAGTGTGTGAGTGTACACAAGATAGCTTTTTCTACCTTCTCTCATGCATGGATGTGTGTTTAGCTTATTTTAGAATGTGTGTATGTGTGTTTTCAAGCTATGAAAAGTATGCTAGCATGCCTTTATATGCCATGATTCTTAATGCCATGTTATGTTTCTAAATAAGTACATGATGTTTGTTTGAGTTTGCTTGAGTGTGGAGAGGCCAAAAACTCTTCCCTTTAGTGAGGATGAGCCAAAAACCCTTGAGCTTGGTTGAAACAAAGCAAAGATTCTCCCAAAAGCAAAGTGGGCTCCCAAGAGTATGGTTGAGTCCAAAGTGCTTAAAGAATGGGTGAGGCAAGTACAAAATCCATGAGGAGATATGTGAGGCCAATCCAAGCACTTGGTGAACTCTTGAATGTCTTGTATGAGTGATTCACATGCCAAACTTGTGTTAAAAATGTCTATGATTTTCATTTTCTCCATGTATGCATTTGTAAAGCTTGCTTTGCACATATTATGTATGATTGAATGGGAGATGAGCTATTGTAATTCTTTAAATCTCATCCCCTCCTCTCCAATGATCTAACATGCTAAGTGGACTAAGTAATTATGGTGAAGGAAGCTAACAACAATGAAGAAGAGAGATTGACAAGTTTATGCCTTGTTTTGTCCATTTTGGAACCATAATAATGGTTCATGATGTATATAATATTGTAAATGTATTATGAACTTTGAGAAATTTATAAATATGCTATTATGTGATATTTATAACTATGGATATGATGTATGAACTCTAGAATACAATTTAAGTTTGAAATGTCCAAATATGCAATAGGGAAGCAAGATGTAAATGTACATAAATGTGGGATGAATGGCTAAAATGAGATGCATGAGGTTTGGGACCATTTAGGCAGTTCACACAAGTCTCAAATGTACTTTTAGACTTGCCCAAAAGGTACCACAACCAAGGGAAAGCCATTTGGCAAATTTGGTACCTCATATAGAGCCAAATTTAACTATAATGGAACCCTATATCACTTTTTAGCCAAATGAGCTAGTATTGATCTAAGATTTGGCATACAATTAGGTCTCATTGAGATATTTCTTGGAAGTTAAAGATCATAATTTTCAGAGCTCTACAAAATATTTGATGATTTTTCAAAGTTGGCAAAATTTATGGTTTTGGTCTACTACATTATTCATTTGGTCCGAAATTATTTTTTGTCACATGAGGCCTAAATGATGTCCAATTGGCATGAAGTTTTATACAGAGAAACTAGGCAATCACAGTGACTTGTGCCAACTAGAAGAACCTCATTTGGTGATCTAGGGAGGAAGATATGAATTTTTTATGTTTCTATCCAGTATCAGTAACTTTGCAAGACCAGAAGTATTGTTCCATTCAATTCTGAGGTCTGGGCTTGATGAACTGATCTAGAGATATTTTTCCTCTCTAGTTAACATCCATAGCTTTCCATATTGGTATCATTTGCATGGATTGGATTTTTTTGAAATTAATTGAACATTTTCAAAGTTTTCTATAGAATTTTGTAACAGTTCCAGAATTCAGTTAGACCTTTGGACCATTTTGGATGTCAAACATCCTTTTGTGATGAATGTTATGATCTTTGTGTATTTTTAGTGTGAAGTAGACATCAAATCTTTCCAAAATGACTAAGATTGCATGATTTTTAATTTTCTAGATTTAGTTATGATTTTCCAAAGTTTGCCTAGAAAAGAGGCCAATTCTGGCCAAGAATGAACTTCCATTTTCCATGCCCCATTTCGGTTTCCATGAGTTGTAGGCATGTTTTTGGGATACAAATGAGTTGTAATGATGTAATTAAATATAAGGATGCATAACATGAGCTCACACTATTCAAGTGACACCGAAATGAATTTTTAGATATGACGTAAAGCAAAATTAATGCTATTCTCTTTGCTTTTTCTATGGGAAGCCTATATGAATCATGATAGAATGCTTAAGAATGACATGAAATGAGCTAGAATTTATGGTGTTACAAGATATGGATTAAGAAGAAGCCCAGTTTAGCTTTTCTCAAGATTTGGGGATGCGAGGCATATGTTAAGCAACAAGCCTCAGATAAGTTAGCACCCAAATCTATAAAATGTCTTTTGTGGGGTATCCTAAGGAAACTAAAAGATACTACTTCTACAATCCCAATAAGAATAAATTGTTTATTGTAACAACCAGAAAAAAAAAAAGAAAAAAGAAGAAGAGAAAGAAGAAGAAGGAAAAAAAAAGCTAAAAATTTTCGAAAGGTTAGAAATTTTCTAAGTCTGCTAGTTACAGCCTAACTATAGCGAATGTACCTATTCGCTATAGCGAGAAATGGTCTAGTTATAGCGAGAGTGCCTTCTCGCTATAGCGAAAATGCTTCTAGCTATAGCGAGTGTGGGCACCCCATACAAAAACCAGGGCGTTGCTCGTCGTAGCGCGCACCGTAGTGAAGGCAGGGGTCTGGGACTAATACGAGCTTGCCGTAGCGAGGGTTATGCCTCGCTATAGCGAGGGTTAGTCTGAAAAAATGTGAAAAAAGAGAATTTGACTTTTTAAAGCATCCAAACCCCTCCTTTCTGTTTGTAACTGACTTAAGCTCCCTCTAAGACAGAGAAAAGGGCGGAGGAGAGAGAGAGAAACCTAAAGGAGGAAGGAAGAATAAGAAAAAGATAAGATTTGCATGGCTTTTCTCTTAGAATATTGTTCTTCTCTCTTTGCCCTTTCTTCCTATGGTTTTGATTATTGAAGTAGTTAGGTTTTGAGCTTGGTTCAGAAGAGGGAGAGTGGAAAACCCCTCTTGAAGAAGACCAAAACCCACATACCTTACTTCTTCTTTTTGCTTTCTTTTTGAGAGCTTGAGAGAGGAAGAATAGTTGGTGAACTTTTAGAGAGAGAAAGAACCCCTAGTTTCTTATATGCTTGATAGGGTTTGCTATAGAGAAATCCCTAGCTTTGTGAATAAGTGTTGAGCTATGAGAAAGTAATTCCATGCTCTTGTGTGTCTAGGCTCAAGAGAAGAACTCCCATCTAGTGGTGATTGTGAAATCAACAAGGGAGGAGACAAGTTGAAAGGGAAAGCTTGTGAATAGCCAATAAGGTAGCTCTCTCCACCTTCTCTCATGCATAGATGTGTGCTTACATTGTCTTGTATGTGTGTATGTACGTTTTACACCATGAAAAGTATGCTAGCATGATGATGTCTTATGTATGTGAATGATGTTTTATGTGATTGCTTTGCTTTGCTTAAGTATGGAAAAGCTAACAACCCTCTAGCCATGGTGAGGATAAGCCAAGAACCCTAAAGTTGGTTGAGACAAAGTAAAGAGTCTCCCAAAAGTGAGGTTGACTCCCAAGAGTAAGGTTGATTCTAAGAACCTCTTAAAGAATGGGTGAGGCAAGTCCAAAATCCACAAGTAAATGGGTGAGGCTAATCCATTTGCTTGGCAAGATTTTGTGTGTTATGTATGGCCTACTCAAATGTTGAAAATGCTTTTCTTATGATTTCACATGCTAATATGCCCATGCATACATTGTGAGACTTGTTTGCATGCTTTATGTATGATTAAATGAGAGATGAGCTATTGAGATTCTTTGAATCTCACTCCCCCTCTCCACCATCCTAACATGTTAGGTGGACTAAGTGAGATAAGAGATGGGAGCCACCAAGCTTGAAGCTAGGGGATTCGGTGAAGAAATTGTAAAAGAGCCATTTGTCACTATTTTGTACTTAAGTCAAGGAATGTAATCTAATGATGTACATGTTGTAGGCACTTAGGAATACTTGTAAATGAATGTATTTATCATGTATGTATGAGAATGAAAACCATCTTGAATGATGTAGCAAGTTTTGGAATAAATAGTAAGATCTTAGCATTATCCACATGGGTGTATGTGTTGGTGTGGGAGAGTGAGTTTTTCAAATCTGAGTTGTTAGACATTTGAGCCATGTTTAATAGCCTCTGTTGATACTTTTCCACGTCCTCATAGAGCCTTGGAGGTAGGAGAAGCAAAGTTGGACCCCAATCGCCCTTTTTTAACACAAGAAATTGGTCACTTTGCCTATGATGTCAAAGTCTGACCAAACGACCTCTTCTTGCCTTGAAATTTGGCATATGACTAGATCTTGTCTAGAGCTTTTTAGGAAGCCAAAGATCATGTCATCTGGAGCTCTATGGAATTTTCTATGATTTTTCAAAGTTGGTATCAGAAATTTGGATTTGCATAGGCACTGTTCATGTGGTCAGATGTGAAATTGTGTCATCCGAGGGGCAAACGTGGTCCAATAGCTACAAAATTTTATAGACAGAAACTAGACAGTCACAGTGACTGTAGCAACTAGAAGCACCTCATTTGGAGGTCTAGAGAGGAAGATATGCATTTTCAAAATTTCTGCCCAGTATCAATCATCTTGCCTGACCTAAGGTACTGTTCCATCGATTTCTGAGAGTTTGACTTGATGAACTGATCTAGAGATATTTTTCCTCTCTATTTAACATCCACATATTTCCATATTGGTATCATTTGTATGCATTTGATTTTTGTGGAATTAGTTGGACATTTTTAAAGTTCATATCAGTAAACTATGATAGTATCAGGACCACTCCGACCTCCAGATGATTTTGCATGTCAAACGCTTTGTGTGTGGGATTTTAAGACTCCTACATATTTTTAGTAAGCAGTAGACATCCTAAGCTTTCCAGAATGACTAAGATTACATGTTTTTTATTTTTCTAGATTTATTTATGATTTTCCAAACTTTGCCCAGAAATGAGGCCAAGTATGGCCGAAAATGAATACACATGTTTCATACCTCTTTTTGGTTTCCATGGGCTAAATGCATGTTTTTGGGATTGAAATGAGTTGCAATGGTGCAATTAAGTATGAGGATGCATAGAATGAGCTCACACGGTCCATGTGATACTGAAATGAATTTTAACCATGCCGCAACTTTAAGGATATGTGTGAATTCAATAAGGAAGATCTCACTTTATTCTTCCTATATCTCATATGAGCATGTAAGGCATGGTGAGTATGAGCTAGAAATGATGGTGTTACATTTATTTCTTGAAATTGTATCTTCCTAGAAAGAGAATTTATCTCTAAAAGAACCAGTGGGAGTAAGATACATCTTGACGAAGTTCGAGAGCCATAAGATCGCATTGAGCCAGAGATGGAAAAACGAGAAGACTTACAACAAGTTGTTGAGCCTACTCAAGTGACATAAGGCCCTCGAAGGTCTGATAGGACACGACATCAACCTCAAAGATATGGATTTCTTTTAACTGAAAGTTGTGATGTGTTGTTCGTTGATCAAGATGAGCCAACTACCAATCAAGAAGCTGTAGTGGGATCAGACTCTGAGACATGGCTAGAAGCTATGAAGTCTGAGATGCAATTCATGTATGATAATCAGGTATGGACCTTGATTGACTCACCTGAAGGTATAAAAACCATTGGGTGCAAATGGATTTTTAAGAAGAAAATCGACATGGATGGCTAAGTGCATACCTTCAAAGCACGATTGGTTGCAAAAGGATTTAAACAAACTCATGGTATAGACTATCATTCTGCAAGTAGATCGAGAAAGTGACAATCAAGTAAGATGAGGATGATGTTTCTATGCCTCATACTTGATCTAAATATCATGTGACAAAAGGAATGTAATAGGGTTATGTAACAGGTTACATCGGATCACTGATCCCTATATGATTTGCGTAGTCACAATGTCTTACTAGAGGCTACGTGTAACTTGTGAGTCAAATAGTATCATTAGCTCACTGCCAACATCATATGGGCCTATAAGGTCGCACACAAGAATGAGTCAACTCGAGCTAAAATGTCTAAATTCATTAAATCTGAAATTATGTCTAGATTTAATGAATGTCACGTTTTATCTAGGGTGGAAGAATTTTATAAATAAATATATCTATATTTGATATATATATATAATTTATAAAATTTGAAATATATATTTATATATTCGAAATATATATATATCCTTTAATTAATTTAAATCAATTAGTTTTAAATTCAAATCTATATGATAGATTTAAATTTAAACAAATATGATAATTTAAATTTAATTTATGAGATAAATTAAATTTGAATTAAATTCTAGATTTATATTAAATAATTAGTTAAATTTTAAATCTATTAGATAGACTTAAATTTAAACTAATCTATTTAATTTAAATTTGATTTAATTTAAAATAATGTATTTTAAATTAATCAAATATATCTGAAACCATAATAAGATACCTTTATAAAAAAGGTAGGAGGCTTGAGTTTCTTAGAACTATAGAACAAAAGAAAAACCCTATAGAGAGAAAGCATACGGACAGCATACAGACATTATACGGATGCCTAGAGAGAGAAAGTATATGAATGCTTAGAGAGAGAAAGAGGAGAGTTTCTTCTCTACCAAGAACGTGTACAGACGTTGGTCAGAGGTGCTAGCACACCGTTCGAGTTAAGCAATTGTTTGTGTGGATATCGGTAGAGGGAGCAGATCTGAAGATCGGTTCTTGAGATCTGATGGTAAAAGGTAAATATTTCTAGATCTACTCGATTTAAACGAAATTGATAGATCCATGGGAAGGGATTCAAGTTTTAATTTTCTACTGTGGATCCCAAAAATTCCCAACAGTAGGTTCCATATTAGAGCACAAAGAAGCATTGTGAGTCTAGAACCCTTGGATTTGAGTCGTGATGACTCCCAAGAGTTTAATTTTTGTTAAGAGATCTAGAATGATCAAGAAATAGGGGCCAAGTGTAACACCATAATTTTTTATCTCATTTCATACTATCTCTATACCTCATATCAAGTAATTCACATGAGAGGCAAGAAAATGGCATTAAATAATAAATATTTTAGCGTTGCATTGCGTATAAATTTTTCACTCGGTGTGTTGTAGACCATATAAGCTCATGTATCACATTCTCATATTTAATTACATGGATACAACTCATTTCCATCACTAAAAGGGGCCTACAATCCGTGGAAAGCAAATGAGTACATACAATTCATATATGCATTTTTGGCCAGAATTTTCTCACTTCTGTCACAAATTTTGGAAAATCACAACTAATTCTAGAAAAATCAAAATCATGCATTCTTTGCCATTCTGCAAAACTACACATATCTACTTTATGATACAAATACTTCCATGCTATGAAACATATCATAGAAGATGTTTGACATTCAAAAATGTGCAGAGGTCTGGCTGGCTATTGGTACTATCACAGCTTTTTGCTACAAACTTCAAAAATATCCAATTAATTTTAAAAAAATCCAATCCATGCAAATGATACCAATATAGAAAGTTATAGATGTTAGATAGAGGATAAAAATATCTTCAAACTAGTTCAGGCACCTCTGGGCATAAAACATTAATCAAAAAAATACCTGAGGTCAGTCTAGGCACCTGATACTAGATAGAAACTTCAAAAATTTATATCTCCCTCTCTAGATATCCAAATGAAGTGCTTCTAATTGGCACAAGTCACTATTAAAGTCTAGGTTCTCCTTATAAGATTTCATGGCAATTAGACATCATTTGCCCCCTGAGTGATAGAATCTAATTTCGGACTAGTGTGAATAGTACGATAAACCAAAATTAGAAATTTTTTCAATTTTGAAAATTCATCAAATACTTTATAGACCTCTGAAAATTCTGCACTTTAGCTTTCCAAAAATCTTTCAACAAACTCTTACTGCATGTCAAATCTCAAATCAAGAAGAGTTCATTTGGACAAAAAAGTGGTATAGGTTTCAAATATGGTCAATTCTTGCTCCATACAAGATACCAAAATGTCCAAATGACTTCCTTTGATGTTTGACTCCTCTTGGACAAGTCTAAAAGTATGAATATGACTTATGTGAGCTACCCAAGTGGTCCTAAATCTCATGCATCTTAATTTAGTCATTCCACTTCCATTTATGCATATATTTCCATCATACAAGATTACCATTACATGTTCAAAATGAGGATTTCCATACATACGACCTTAGCTCTCATTTATACATGATATATTAGTATAATTATACATGTTTATAACATCATGGGACATATACAACCATTGATTACATCATTTTTCATTCATATGGCCTTAAAGTAACAAAATTCAAACACTTATTTGTCACAATTTCATCTTTCAAGGTGTGGGCTTCCATTTCCTTGCTCTCTCTTGGTCTACCTAGTATGTTAGAACATTGGAAAGGAAGGGATGAGATTCAAAGAATCCAAATAGCTCATCTCCCATTCAATCACACATAAAGCATGCAATACAAGTCTTAAAAATGTATACATGGACATGTTAACATATGTGAGCATTCAAGAAACATTTTTAGCATTTGAACAAGTCATACATAGCATGCATAGGCTTGTCAAGTAAGTGGATTAGCCTCACCCATCACTCGTAGATTTTGGACTTGCCTCACCTATTTCTTTAAAAGGTTCTTAGACTCAACCTTACTCTTGGAAGTCAACTTTACTTTTGGGAGACTCTTTGCTTTGTCTCAACTAACTTTAAAGGTTCTTAGTTTTCCACACTCAAGCAAACTAAAGCAAGCACATAAAATATCATTTTCACACATAAATTATCATCACAGTATCATGGAGCAAAAGCTCATGCTAAAATACTTTTCATAGCTCAAAACATATATATATATACATTCAAAGATAATTTAAGCACACATTCCTGCATAAAAGAAGGTGGAGAGAGCTACCTTGATTGCATTTACACACTTTTTCCTTAAGTTTTGAATCCTCTCACACCCAAGAAGGTGGAGATCATTTCTCTTGGCCTAAACTCAATTCATGGAAGCCAATTAGGTTTATGGAATTAATTTTAAGGCCACACATCTTACTTAGACACTAATTTGACTCATTAGCACTTTTATGTTTCCAAGAATGTACCTAATGAAGCAACATCCATGAAATAAATTCTAGGCTCCATTATTTCCTTTCATACATGATTCTTGACTCCTTTTAAATCTCTTGGAGTCATCACACAATTAAAATAAAAAGCCTAACTACATGTTGCTTCTTTAGGTCATATTATGGAACTTAAGACACTAATTCATTCTCTAGGCCTCCTAAATTTTTCTCAAGGTTTTTCCTCATTTTTATTCATCATATATGACTCAAAAAATGGGTTTGAAAGAGTTTAAAACTCTCCTTTGGTGTCTCAACCCCCTTTGGCCGAGACTATGCACCATTTAGCCTCCATGAAAGTTTGCTTTGTTTTTTACATGGAAGATGCATATGGGGAGACTCCTAGGGATCTTGGGAACTCATTTAAACATTTATTTAGGCCTAGGAATAATTACATCAAATCAAATTTTCAAGGGAACCCATGAAACCCTAGGTTTGCCCCCTTGAAAATCCAAGGCCTTTTCTTGCATTTCTTTGTATATTCTTACTCTCCTCCCTTAAATTCATAGAATTCAACCTTGGTTCTGCCTAAAAATCAAGCCCTCTTGTAGCTACATATATGGGGTGAAATAGGAAGAAGAAGGAGGGAGGAATAGCTACCATGAGATGGAAGATTTACCTTATTTTTTCTTATTTTCTTGCTTGATTCTCACTTTCCTTGACCTCTTCTCTTCAAATCTGAATTTTTTCCTCTGTTCTTCCCTTAAAACAAATCCAAAAATTTCAATAAAACTATAGGAAGAAAGCTCAAGAGGAGAGGAATAAGCTTGGAAGAAAAAGGAGCATAAAAATCCATGAAATTCCTTACTTTTTCCTTGTTTTTTCTCCTCCTTTCTTCTCCTTCATGGTGCGCCTAGGAGAGCTGGTATTTTCTCTAGTTTTTGGGCAGAATAGGTCATGCAAATGAAGGGGAGAAGAAATAAGAAACTTAAAGAGTGTTCAAGAAGCTTCCATTTTCTTTAAAATTTCAATTTTGCCCTTCATTTTTGGCATTTTCGTTTCTAACTCATTTTAGTTCCTTTTTGAGAATCATCTCTTCCATTATGAAATTTAGGTTCCCAATTTAGTAAAATTCCTTTAGAATCACTCAAATCGGAGCTAAAACATTCTCGAACGAATCAGTTAAAATTCAGGTCAACTAACATTAGAAAACATCCACCGGAGGGGTTTTAATTGTCCCAGAGCTTTTCATAGTTTTCAAGGCCTTTAAGAGCTCTGAAGAACTCAAAACTTTCATTTAAAAAGCCTTCCTATGTGAATTTCAAAATTTGCTCAAAATGACAAACATACCCTTACGTTCGTCAATCTTTCGTCACAATTCGTTTCTTCATTCTAGCTCCAATTTTCTTTTCTTCTAAGCCTGGAATTCTCATTTTTAGGAGTCTAGAATTCTTTCCAAATTTTTTGGGACCTTAACTAAGTCATTTTGGGGGCCTTCCTTTTATATTCGATAAATTTCATTCATTGATGGAGAAATTGTACGTTACATTTCTCACGTTTTCTCTCATTTTTAAAGAACTAGATATTACACTAAGAGCAAGAACTCCATGTGTTGCCTCATTGTGTGCATTATGGAACCATAATGAGGTCTTTGAGTCAAGCAGCCTAGTCTTGAGTTGTAAGGAGCTAAGTTTTATTTCAATGACTTAGTTATGCTCTATTTGTGTCTATAGGATATGAGAAACAAGTCCCACCTCCCTCCAAGAGTGTGATCGAGAAGGGGAAGGAAATTTTGAGAGAAAGTATTGTGATTCATTACAAGGTAGCTCTCCAACCTTTCTCTCATGTATGTGTGTGGATATTTTCTTGCTTTACATGCTTGAATGTATATTGAACTATGAAAAGCATGTCTAGCTAGTAAGGATACATATGGTGCCACTTATGTGTCTTGAATTGCTTTTATGTGTACATAAGATTTAAATAGACTTGGTAATGCCAAAAGTCCCTTGACAAGGGTAAGGATGAGCCAAAAGCCCTTTAGTATGAGTGAGACAAGCCAAAAGTCTCAAGAGGAGTAAGGCTTAGTCAAAAGTCCTAAAAGAAATGGGTGAGGTAAGTCCAAAAGTCCTAAGAGAAGTGGGCAAGGCTAACCAAGGTCTTGAGAGTCTACTTTGATATATTTGAGACTTATGAAATAAAGACCATATTCTTGATATGCATATATAGCTTATAGACTATGCATGGCATTCCTTTACATGAAATTACATCCATCATGTATGATTGAATGTGTATAGGGCTATTAAGATTCTTTGAATCTCACTCACTCTCTATTACCTAACATGTTTAGGTGAATCAAAATAATAAAGAATTTGGGAGCCACCATACTTGAAGACACAAAGGTTAGCAAAGAAGTTGTAAAATGCTAGTATTGTAGCCATGTGGATGTCAAGTGATGTAATGCAATAATGTATATCATGTATAGCCCTTTGAAGATGTTTGAATGTATGAATATATGATGTATGTATGGAAATTGAAAGCATATGAATGAGAATGGATGTTTTTGATATTGAAATGCAAAGATATACATGTGAGATTTCTTGTATGAGGGCAAGTGGGAGAGTGAATTTGTGATGTATGAATATTTGGACCCTTTGAGCATGTTTAAAGGGTTGTTTTTATTCTTTTCCACATGCTCAAGTGGTCATGATGATATTAAAAGGGCACTTGGTACCCAAATGACACATACGAAGGCCTAAAAGTGCCATTTTACAACCCTATATCACAAAGTAACCAAATGAATGATTTTAAGGCTAATATTTTACATAATATAGATCTCATATAGAGATTTTCTTTGATCTAAGAATTGCATTATTTGGAAGTCTATAGCATTTATTATGATTTTTCAAAGTTTAGCAAGTTGGTATGAGTTACTATTCATTTGGTCAAAATTGTTTTTGTGTCATCTGAGAGTCAAATGATATCCAATTGTCTTGAAATTTTATATGGAAAAACTAGACATTTCCAATGACCTGTAACCACTAGATGCACCTTATTTAGAGGTGTGTAGAGAGAGATATGCATTTTTTAAGTTGGAATTTACTGTCAATAGAGTAATAGGACCTTGATCACTCCTCCATTCATTTTTGTTAGCTTATTGTCATTTTCTGGATCTAGAGCTATTTTTCTCTCAAATTAGACATCTGTAGCTTTCTAGATTAGCATCATTTACTTCATTTGAAGTTTTGTGGAATTATTTATGAATTTTTAAAGTCTATATCAATTAGCTATATCAAAACTCTAAGACAGTTGGACCTGCTATGCTTTTCTATTATCAATCATGGTCTAAACGATGTTTTCATGGCTTGAAAGTACTTTTAGTATAAATTTAACATGTAGGGATTTCCAAAAATCTATGATTTGTTGTATTTCTATTTTTTTGGATTTAATTATGAGTTTTCAAAATTCATGTCAAAAAACTAAAGTTTGAGCCCGAAAATAAACATGCATTTTCTAATGTGTGTGGCTCTAAATCTGAGTTGCATGAGATATTTTATGATGTTTATGAATTGTATAGATGGATTATGAGTAGAGATGAATGTTTGAGAATTCACGGGGTCGACAGAGCATAAAAAAAAGGAATTTGATTTCCTTATGGCGTGGGATAGTGTATTGTTTAATGTTTTTCTCCTTGAAGTGTCATGTTAAGGATGTGGAATCCTTGCAAATGCATGATAAAGGCTAAAGTAAGGCTAGTAGTGTTATGGTATTACACAAATCACACACTAAAACCATGAAAAGAAAGAGGAGAAGGAGGAGAACAAGTTTGCTAAAGGAAGGAGCTTGAAATTTCAAAGATTTTCTTACCTTTTCTTAGGTTTTTTCTCTTCCCTTGAAGCTGCCTCTTGTGTGCTCTTCTTAGCAAAACTTCTCCTTGGTTTTAGGTAGAAATTAAGTTTCCTAAAAGTGAGGGAGAAGTGGGGTGCCACCTATATATAGCTAGGGATCCTTAAGAACCTTTTCAAAATACTAATTTTATCCTTTATTATTGACTTTTTTGTTTTAGGCTCATTTCAACTCCTTTTTGAAAACTATCTTTCTATCATAAAATTTAGATTTTCTAATCTATAAATTACCTTTAGAATAACTCAAATCAGGTCTAATACATTTCCAAATGAAAAGGTCAAAATTCGGGTTTACTGACGTTCTAAAACATAAACTTGAGGGGTTTTAACTATTCTAAGGGTTCCTATAGTTTTTAAGACCTCTGAGAACCCAGAAAAATTAATTTTTCTATTTAAAGATCACTCTTCTAAGTTTTCTAAAAGTTGCCAAAAATTACGAAAATATCATTGTATTTCATCAAATTTTCTTTAGCCACTCCAGCTTTGGTTTATGGGCATCTTATGCCTTGAATCCTCATTTTCTAATATTTAAAATTTTATTCTAATTTTTTTTTGCTTTAATTGATTCATTTTAGAGGATTCTCTTTTATATCTGGCCTATTTCTGTTGCTTTTACGAAAATCGGGTGTTACAGAGATTGAGCTCTATGATGATTTGGATCATTTAGCATGCTTTTATATATGATATTTGTGCTTTTAGATTTTCCCATGTGGTGTGGAAAGTATGTAAGAGCATTTGGTGCTTGAAATGCCCACTTTGAATTTTAAATTTAATCAAATGGTATGTTGAACTAAAGTTTGACCAAATGAGTGAGTTTTTCCATGAAGTTTGGCCAGTAAGTAGGTCTCATCTAGGGCTTTTCATAAAACCAAAGAGCACTCAAATTTGAGCTCTAAAAAATTTATTATAATTTTTCAAAGTTGGCCAAATTATGTAGAAATGGAGTGGTTACTATTCATTTGGTTAGTTTGCTTCTTTATGTCACATATGGGTCAAATGAAGTCCAATGATCATGAAATTTTACAGGCATAAATTAGATACCTAAGCTTTCTATAAACACCAAGATCACCTCATTTGGAACTTTGTAGAGGGAGAAATGAGTTTTTGAATTTGTATGATGGTACTAGTAATGCAACCTATCCTAAGTTACTGTTCCATCGATTTTCATGGGCTAAAGGCCACAACAGTGGTCTAAAATTATTTGTATTTAATAAAAGACATCTAAAACTTTCCAAAATGCTATGGGTTGCTTGATTTTGAGTTTTCTAGAATTAGTTATGAATTTTTAAACTTTGTATCAAAAAGCTAGAATATGGAACCCAAGACCAAATTCTGGTTTTATGAGATGTAGTTCCAAACCCAAAATGAATGAGACCAAATGTGATGTGTATGAGTTGTATGGATGTGTTATGAATAGAAAATGATGTGGATAAGTTCTCATGGTCCATGAAGTATAAAATGAAGAAATGAAATCTTACGTAACGCAACAACCTCCATTAAATATTCATTACTTCTTATGTGAAGTATTTGTTTCCTTATGTTTATGCTCCAATATATATAGGATACATTGAGACCATAGTATAATAGCTAAGAGGTTAAGGTATTATATTTCTTGGCTAAAATATGATTGAATTAAGGGTTTTAAGGCATGAGAAATTAGAATATGCAATTAAATGCCATGAGAAGCCTTAGAGATCAAGATAGTGTAATTAGGGTTTCAATTGTACCTTAAGAGTTTTGGAACCCTAGGAGCCTAATTTAAGCTATATGAAAGCATAATTACACTAAGGAGAAGCTAAGGAATATGTATATGCAACAACATTCTAGAAGAAACAAAGAAAACTTTATGTTGCTCTTCCATGGGTGTTGGTTCGACCAAGGTGGAGAGAGAGCACTTAAGGAATGTTTTCTTGAGTTCAAATGATTTAAAAGGCTTAAATATGATGAATAAATAATTATAGAACTATTGGATTGAATTTAGAAGCTTTAAATTGAAAGTCAAATTTTTAAGGCCTAAATTAGGTAAAAAAACAAGTTAGTCTTAAACCCCTTTAATCAAGTATTTGATGATTCACATAAGTTCCTTTAGAGTTATAAGACTTATACCAAGTGAGAGTTTGGGGTTTAGAAAGTGAAAACCAAGGGTTGCTTTATAATGGACCTAAACTAATCTTACATTCAATATTAGGCCTTAATGGGATTAAATGAAAACAATGAGACCTAGAATGAATCCAAATGGATTAATTTGCCTTGTAATTGCTATGTGGAGGCCTATCTAGCTCATATTCACCAAATTGTATGTGTCAAGCCAAGGAAAGCCAAGATAAGTGAACCAAAAAGTGGGTTAGTGGCATCTTGAACCCTCACAAGTTCTAAGGTAGCTCTATTTCTTTTTCTTGCATGTATATGAATGCTTGAATGAGTTAAAATACTTCTATGTTTTGTTACTTAATGCATTCATAAGATATGTTTTGTTATGTTTTCCAAAATGAGCTATATGTGTATGATATGTCCATGTGATGGCTCCTAGCTCCCTATGGCATGGAATTGAGTATAATAGTTTTTTCTTGGCCCCAAGTTGAGACTAGTTGAGCCTAACTAGCTTATGATGATACGATGGCTTGAGAATGAATAAGTTTTTATGCTATATGATGTATTTGAGTTACATAAAGCACATGCATAGCATCTTTGCACCACATGCATTGCATTTACTCATGGCATTCGTGTATGCATTGATTGGTTGAGATTGGCTACTTGGCTATTGAGATTTTTCCCAGAATCTCACCCATGTGTTCCTACTAATCATTTTAGGCTCTCTAAGTAAAAGCAAAGAAGTGGAAGGAAGCTAGACATCAGAAAGCATGTATTAGGAGTAATATATGTGATAGAGTTTAATATATGTATTAGTATGGTAGATATAATGTATCTTTTGTATCATTGATGGTCTATGATGTGAAATGATCTATTTAATTCATGTTTCATGATGGAACCATGTATATAAGCTCAAGTACCCTATTATATGGTATTTTGTGATGCAATATGCCCATTAATATATGAAATTGCCTATGTTATACCATGATGTATGTGTGCATAATTAGGTGTAAGGGGCTTATATTTAGATCCAAGCCTTCTTACATGTAATTAAATGGATGAAAAAGATGTTTAAGATGACTAAAATTTGCTCCAAGTGGAAGAATCCAATTTGAATACCCTTTGAGTCTCTTGAAACCTAAAATTGGTCTTAAAAATAGCCTAACTTGCATCTATGTCAAAAGTGATCCAAACGACCTAGTTTGGGTTTAACATTTGACATGAAAATAGATCTTAAATAAATCTTTCTAACAAGCTAAGAATGAGGGTTTTTGGAGCTCTACAGAATATTTCATGAATTTCTAAAGTTTAGCAAATTATGTAGTTTAGTCCCTGGTACTGTTCCTTTTCAGCCAACTCTAGCTTTTCATGTCTTTGAGGCGTCAAATGAACTCATTTGCTCATGAAATTTTATAGGCATAAAGTTCCCATTATAAGCTTTCCATAATCATTGCATTTACATAAATTGGAGTTGTATAGCCAAAGTTGTGCATTTTGAAAGTTTATGATCTTATTATGTGTGGCAGGTACTATACATCCTGTCTAGGTTCCATTCTCCATGGTTTTTGTAGGACTAAATAGGTTCATTTGCATTTGAAAATTTAACAACTTATAGTTTACATCTTAAACTTTCTGTAGACACTTAATTTGTGTGAATCAAAGTTACGTGGCCTAAGTTATGAATTTTTGAAGTTTGATACTTATTATGGTGCATGGTGCAAATTTAGGCTATAAGGACTTTAAAGCCATTCCACATGTGTTTTTATGATCAAATGGATTAAACTTTTTTTGTGATAAATAGGGATAAAGAAAAAGAAAGAACTAAAGTTGGACCCCTATATTGTTTTTTGTGTTTAAAGGCATAATAGTGAATGTAAACTCTACTTTTAATTTTATGAGTGGTATGAATAGATTGAAGAAGGCTAGGTATGACAAAAGCACTCCTTAGGTACTTAGTTTGTTGCTTTGCCAAAACCTATGCTTCATGGGAGGCTAATGGAGTTTTTGTCACTTTTCTTGGGAAATTGACACATGTAGAGGTTCCTTGATTTCTTACTAGGTTAAGTATTATCTTATATGGCTTGAAACATCCTCTTAAGGCTTTAAAATTGTCAAGGTGTGATGCAAACCCTAAATAGTCTATCTTGCATTCTTTTGCCTTCTAATTGATTTTTAGTGTATAATCTTAATCTCTTGCTTTAAAACTATAATTCCTATCATGTTTTGGCTAGAATTAAACTCCCTCTTGGATGCTCTTATGTTGGCCAAACTTACACCCTTATAGAACTTAAGGAAGAAGCAAGTTTTCTATGTAATAATATGCCTTGTTTGAAAGCTCTTCCAATGGGGATTCTTATGGCATGGTTGGTTGTTCCAAAGGTCCTCTTTTCTTTATAAGGCCAGCGACAAACTTCATTCTTTCAAGAAGCCAATACCACCATTAGAAATAGCAAGAAGAGGAGAGCAATATTTCCAACTAGGATAGCATGAAATTAGGCCTATAAACTTACCCTTTTTGGCCTTCTTTTTCTTCTTTCTCCTCCCTTTTTCAGATGCCATATGAGGTCTGGTTTAGAGGTGAAAAGTTAGTTATAAAAGGAGGAAGGAGGTGGTGTGGTGTATAAAAAGGAAAGGAGGATTTTTATAACAATTTTCAAAATATTGATTACATCCTAAAATTTTAATTCCTCCATTTGGACTCATTTTAAATTCTTTTTGAGAATAATCTTTTCCATATGAAAATTTAGGCACTTTACTTTATTAAAAGCATTTACTTTGAAATTTGTAGGATTTAAAATCATACCAAATAATCTAGTCCAAACTATGGTCCCAACACCTTAAATCATATACTGTAAAGGTTTTAGCTATTTTGATGATTCTTATGGTTTTTAAGGCCTTTGAAAACTTTAGTAAGCTTATCTTTAGCATTTAAAACCCTTTCTTTTATGTTTCTAAAATTTTGCCTAAAATTGTAATTTTGCCACTAATACATCAATTTCTCTATTTAAGCATTTAGGCTTCAGTTTTGAGCCATTCAAAGCTTCATATCCTCATCTCTAGATGCTTTGATTAATATTTAACATTTACTTATCCTTAATTGATCTTGATTTAAGGTCCTCTCTCATTATTTTATCAATTCTAAATCAGTTCTAGAAGTAAAAAATGTTACACCATATATGTTCAATTTGACCATCAAGTTTGTATCTTCATCTACAAAGTCATTCTAAAGCTAGTTGTACCATTTTCAACCACAGTGTCATTGCCCTTAGAGATTTCACTAGATCTCTCCTTATTTTCCTTGAATAAATTGATAGCAACTAAAAATCCTAAAAAATAATTAATAGCTAATTAACTCAAAAGCCAAAAAATAGACTGAATATAATGTTCATACATGGCAGGTAACCAACAAGAGTACAAGACTAATATTCCCAGATATGGCAGGTAACCAAGAAGAGTAGAAGATTAATATGTACATGCTTGCAAATGTTCATAGCCTAAAAGATAAACATAAGCACAAAGAGTTGTAAATATCATTATGTATAGCAAGTTGCATTCTAACTAGGACAAGTAATTAAGTAGTTCTGGGGAATCCTACAATGCAATTTGTAAGAGTGTGTAATTACTAACCAATAGCATAACTTTCAAAATTCAATTGGAGTAGGGAATGATTGGATAGTAAATAACTGGATACTAAATACAATGAAAAGAAGTCCACCTAAAAGTGCAATATGCAACCTATAAAGTTCAAATTTACAGTATATATATGCCATCTTACTATTATATCAGTCATATAGTATATAAGGTAGAAATATAAAAAATAAAGCTCATTCCACTAATTTATGGTTTAAATGTGATTCGATGCTTACCTATTGATTCCTTAGTTATTATGCAACCTTCTGTTAAAGGTTAATAGATTTAACTTAATCTAAAATTCTTTTTTTTTTCCTTTCTCTTGGTAGTCTAAAACTTTTATTGACTCGTTTTGAAGAAGTTATAATGAAAACTTGATCTATGAGTTTTTAAAAGAAAAAAGGATACTAACTTTAATAATAGGCATCAAAGGGGGAAAAACATATCATGCGAACAACATATCACATTATAAATTATGCATTGGTAAAGCCAAAGCTAGAATATTTTTTTTCAAATATATTTAAGCTACCAAACTCTTTCTTCCAATTTCCTCTTAGGGATTTTAAGACTTTGATTGTTTATATCTAAATAGAACTATAGACTTGTAACAATTGTAGACTTTGCAAAACCCCAAAAGCATAGTAAAGAAATCAAAATTTCACCCAGAATGAGCAAGCCTAGAATTCATTCAAACCACTACCTTAACTAGAATTAAAATGGAAGGGATTAACTTTAGGGTGCTTTAATTGCTTGCGGTCTCTCTTTTATCTCTTCCTCAATTTGTACATTTTTCATTCATGTCTTTCTAGATATCCCCCTTTCATACTCTACTCCTTCCCTTCTTTACCTTCTCAACTTTTATATTCTACTAATCTTCCTACTATCTCCCAAGCTCTCTCTTTTTGATTCCCAAATACAAACATAGACAAAATAAATAAGATCCCTATATGAATAAGTAGCCATAGTGAAGTGGAAAAATACTAAGAAATCAACATTATAGGGAGGAAAAGAAAGGGTTTAGAGCTTCATTTGCTATGGGAAAAACTTGGGTTTGATGAAGATTAACTAACTAAATTAGTTTTTCTCTTCCTCTTTTGCTTTTTTTTTTGTCCATTTAGTTTATACTTTGTTCTTATTGTTGTTTATTCTTATATTTATGAGGTAAACTAGTTGATTTGAACTCTAACATGTAATATGTTGAATTCGTCTATTTATTTGCAATTAATGGTATGATTTATTTAATCAATCCTTGTGCTTCATACTTGTAAGTGTGTGGAAGCTATAACACCATAATTATATGACTCATCTCATATCATATGTAGGCTTGTTCCCATGAAGCACATGAATTTCTCAAGGAAAAGCCACAGAAAATGCAAATAAATTACGTTACGTCGTGGATAAAATCTTAATTCAGTGTTTCTTGCGCCATATGGACTCATCCATTTTATTGTCACATTTAAATACAAAAATACAACAAGTTTAAGAAGTGGCCTAGAACTCGTGCAAATGGATGGCATACTTAAAAACATAGTGTGCAGCCTCAGGTAGGATTTCTAAATTCTGTGCCTAAAATTTAAAAGATCATAACTAATTCTAGAAAACTCAAAATTAGGCAAACTATACCATTCTAGAAAGCTATAAATGTATAATTTATTTTAAAAATAAATCCAAACCACAATAGAGGCTGCTAGCTATTGGAAATTGATATAACAGTATCATAAGGTGACTATCATTACTAGTACTGACCTCTAACTTCAAAAATTCATATCTCTTTACTTAGAGGTCCAATTGGGGTGATCTTAGTGGCCATGGAAATTTTATTATATCTAGTTTATGCCTATAAAATTTCATGAGCATTAGACATCATTTGTCCCATGAATGTCATAGCCCAAGTTTCTAACCATATGAATAGTGTCTACATTAATTCAGCAGAGAAATACCAACTTTGGAAATTCATAATTAATTTCAAAGAGCTCCAAATAATCTTATCTTTGGCTTTCCAAAAGGATCTAGATAAGATCTATATGTATGCCAAATTTCATAAACAAATTCGTTCATTTGGTCAGATCTTGACATTGGGTTGTAAAATGACTCATTTTGTGTCATCAAAGGGGTCCAAATGGTCCATTTTAAGTTCTAAGACAATCATGACCACTTGAGCACATGGAAATATACCAAAATGGATTTCTAAACTTGTTTGAAAGGTATATAAACTCAGATTTCTCAAATCCACTCTCTCACCCCATGTCATACACAAGATTTCAAAAGTCTAGTCTTGTCATTCCATACCCAAAATGCACATTATCACTCATTTGGCACTAAAACTCATACATACATCAAAAATTTGGGTAATTACATATGTTCATATGATTACATAACAATTTCACCATGGGTTTATATCATATGCCATGTGTATGGCTACAAAAGAGACAAAACTAGGCATGTTCATACACTTTGATGTCAATCTCCTTCTTCTAGACTTGGTGGCTTCCATTATCTTGCTCAAATTGCTCCACCTAGCATGTTAAGACATTGGAGAAGAGGGGATGAGATTCAAAGAATCCCAATAGCTCATCTCCCTTTCAATCACATATAAAGTATGTAATACAAGTCTTGAAAAATGCATGCATGGGTATATTGCAATTTGTGAGCATTCAAGAAATATCCTTGGTATTTGAACAAGTCATACATAGCATACATAGGCTTGCCAAGTAAGTAGATTAGCCTCACCCATCCTCTTATAGATTTTGGACTTGCCTCACCCATTTTCTCTAAGAGGTTTTGACTTAACCTTACTTTTGGGAGTCAACCTCACTCTTGGGAGACTCTTTACTTTGTCTTAACCAATTTCAAGGGCTTTTGGCTCATCCTCACCATGGCTAGAAAGTTCTTGACTCCTCCACACTCAAGCAAACTAAAGCAAGCATATAAAACATCATTTAAATGCATAAAACATTGTAACACCATCATTTCTAACTCATACCCATCATCCCTTACATGCTCATATGAGATATAGTAAGAATAAAGTGAGAACTTCCATTGGATTCATACACTTTCTTGCATTGCGTCATGGTTAAAAATTCATTTCAATGTCACATGGATCGTGTGAGCTCATGGTATGCATCCTCATATTTAATTGCACCATTACAACTCATTTCAATCCCAAAAACATGCTTTCAACCCATGGAAACCAAAAAGAGACATGGGACATGAATATGCATTCTCGGTCAGACTTGGCCCCATTTCTGGAAAATGTTTAGAAATTCATAACTAAATCTAGAAAAATAAAAATCATGTAATCTTGGTCATTCTGGAAATCTTGGGATGTCTACTTCATGTTAAAAATATGTTCAAGTCATAACATCCTAGACACAGGAATTTTGACATGCAAAATTGTCTAGAGGTCGGACTGGGTTCTGATGCTGTATAGTTTACTGATATGAACTTCAAAAATGTCCAACTAATTCCACAAAAATCTAATGCATGCAAATGATACCACTATGGAAAGTTGTTAATGTTAACTAGAAAGGAAAAATATCTCCAGATCAGTTCATTAAGCCAAGCTCTCAGAAATAGATGGAACAGTACTTCTGGTCAGGCAAGATGACTGATACTGGGTAGAAATTTCAAAAATTCATATCTTCCTCATTAGACCTCCAAATGAGGTGTTCTAGTTGATACAAGTCACTGTGAATGTCTAGTTTCTTCCTATAAAATTTCGTAGCCATTGGACCACGTTTTCCCTTCGGATGACACAATTACACAACTGACCAAATGAACAGTACTGGGGCAAATCCAAAATTCTGATACCAATTTTGAAAAATCACAGAAAATTCCATAGATCTCCAAATGATCTGATCTTTAGCTTCCCAAAAAGCTCTAGGCAAGATCTAGTCACATGCCAAATTCAAGGCAATAAGAGGTCATTTGGTCAGACTTTGACATAAGGGTGCAAAGTGCCAATTTCTTTTGTTAAAAGAGACTTCAAGGGTTCAAATTTGCTTCTCTTACTCCTAAGGCTCTATGAGCACATGGGAAAGCATCAACATAGACTATCAAACATGGCTCAAATGTCTAACAACCCAGATTTTCAAAACTCACTCTCCTACACCAAAACATACACCCTGTACATAATGCCAAGATCTTACTATTCATACCGAAAACTTGCTACATCATGCACTATAGTTCTAATTCTCATACATATACAATAAGTACATCTATTTACAAGTATTCATAAGTGTACACCCAGTGTACATCATTCGATTACATCTCTTAACAACAAAACAGTGGCAAAATGGCTATTTTACATATCATTTGTCGATTTCCTTAGCTTCAAGCTTAGTGGCTCCTATATCTTTGTTCACTTGGTCCACCTAGCATGTTAGGATAGTGGAGAGGAGGGGATGAGATTCAAAGAATCCCAGTAGGTCATCTCTCATTCAATCATACATAATATGTGCCAAGCAAGCTTTTCAAATGCATGTGTGAAAAAGTGAAAGTCATGGACATTTTAAAAACTACCTTAGCATATGAATCAATCATACAAGACATTCAAGGGTTCACCAAGTGTTTGGATTGGTCTCACACTTCTCCTCATGGGTATTGGACTTGCCTCACCCACTGAGAGGCTCGTCGCCAAACCCTCAAAATAAAATTAGGTTGGTAAAATATGTAGCTAATGGCACAACCTAGGTCATCTCCCTTGGAATTGGAGTTCAATGCCTAATTGAGTTTTCCAAATATTAAAAGACTCTAAAATTTCTAAACTAAAGGGGGTTTTAATTGAATTAAACTAACCTAAAACTAAATTGAATTAAAATTCCTAAATTCTACCTAATTGGGTGAATTATGGGTGAAAGATGGGCTTGTGACTAGCTTTGGATTCGTCCCTTGGTATCCACTATCCTTATCCTAATCTAATTGTTATTAATTCTTGTCTAAGAGTTTCTAATCGTGTTCATAACAAATTATCTTGGGTAACCACTCAAGATTCAAGAGATTAACGATCTAACGTTGAATTGAGACCTCAATCCCGCATTAAACTGTTAAATCTTGTCTTTAAGATCTTGAATACTCAATTTATTGATTAACTAATTAATTAGCCTCTTAATCATCATCCTAAAATATTTAATTAACCAACTAAACATTAAAGAATTCTCAAATTAAATATTCAAGCACATAATCTCACTCATGTATTTTATTGAACACCTTCGAAGCACATATGGGAAATTAGATAATATTGAAATTAACAAATGTCTAATCAGATCAATTAATCAACAAAAAGACTTCCTAATTAGTGTCTAACCAGCCACTAATTACAATTACACAAATTCCCTATCAAATACAACTTAACCAAGATAATATATGAAAGAGAAAAAGTGTAGGAAAATAAAGAAATTCTTAGCCAAAAATTCTATGTTCATCCATGGATTCAAGCTTCTCCAAGAGCTCCCTCCTAGCTAGCCTCAAGATGGATTAGAGCTTCATTAGAGATAGATGGAAGATGGAATGGGTGGACGAAGGATGGTGAATGAATGGATGAAGGGGTGAAGGATGGATGAATGTGTGAATGGACGAATGGTTGGAATGGATGGAATGCCGCCTTGATGAATGATGAATTGTGGATATATATAGGTGAGGGTTTCTGAAAATATAGGGACGTGAATATGCTGGATGTGCGAATGGATAAGGGTATGAATGAAGGGGTCCAATGAATGAAGGAAGCGTGCAGAATGAAGCCTCCATCTCCTCATTAAAATTCATGTGCCCAACCTCTTCTTGAGTTCTTGCATACTTCACGTCTCCTCCCTCAGCTCCAACATTTTATTTTCTTCTCCCAGCTCATGCTTCATTAATCCACGTGGTCTGTGGCTTATAATTCAGCTCGTGTAACAGCTTCTTCGTGCGTCTCACCCCTCTGCCCAGTCCAGCGTTATTCTTCCACGTGATATGCTCAAGTGTGCCAACTTTTCTACGTGGAGCTGCTTCTTCTTTGTTCTGCCTCTGCATGTGTGTGTTTGGCAGCCCTTCTCACCTCTTCTTCTTAGCTCTTTCATGTTAGCTTTTTGAATCATTCCCACGTGAAACTTTCTACTCACCAAAACAGAGCATCGTGAAGACGTGGTTGTTCTGCTCGAGTTTGTGACGTGTTTGTTTGCTCATCTCCAGCTACTGTTCACCAGCTCCCAGTTCATTTAGCTTTAATCATTCCTATGTCAGCCTTGCATGCTTCTTCTTCCCTTCGATGTGTTCCTTTAGTTTCCCTGTGATTCCTCCACTTAAATCCTCCACTTGAGCTACTTCATGCTTTTCATTTGCTTCCCATGTAGGTACTTCCATGTGCAGTTCTGCCCTTGTGTAGCTTCTGCTCTTCTAACCCATAGCTTCCTTCATTTAATCCCTCATGTTGCTTTCTCTGTTCCAGCTATATTTCATGTAGCTTCTCATAACTCATAGGTTCTTCTCTACAAGCTTCGGTGTGCTCCATGCATGCAAATAAGAAAGGGTTGCTGTAACGTGAGTGTACATGGCTGGAGTTACTGTGCTGAACGTGGAACTATGCATGTGGGCTGGTCAACAAGAGAATGAAGCTTGTGCAAGATTTGTGTTGACTATGCTCTTTCCTTCTCTTCTTTAATTCAAATTCTCATTCAAGCTTCAATTGCCTTCTTCTCTTTTTTGCATGTGTGTGTATTTATGGCCTAGACTTCTCCCCAACTCATTTTCTACGTTAGCTTTTGTCCACTCGAGTTGCTATGCATGTGAGTCTCGTGTTGTCTCTTGTGTTTTCCTCCATATCAGAATTACATGGTGTTTGAAGCTACGTGGATGAACTTGAGAGGAGTGCTACATGTTTTCTTATGATTATCATAGTAAATAAAGCCTTCTCTCTAGTTGCACACATGTATACTTGAAGCTCATCCCTTCTCCAAATCAATTTACCATTCAAGCTTTAATTGTCCATTGAAATTCTGCACAAAAGAGTGGGAAAAATCAAATAGGAATTTTTACAAAATTATTTAAGATAAATTTATGCATTAAAATCCAATAATTTGTAAATTAATTCCTAAAATGTAGAAAATGACTATTAAAACCAAATTCCATTTAATTAGACTCCTAAAACCATATTTGGAACTAAAATGTCTAAATTAAGGAGAATAAAATGTATAAAATATCATGCTTATCACCCACTCTTGAGCACTTTGGGCTCAACTATACTCTTGGGAATCCACATTACTTTTGGGAGACTCTTTGCTTTGTCTCAACCAAGCTGGAGAGTTCTTGGCTCATCCTCACCCAAGGGAAGAGTTCTTGGCCTTTCCACACTCAAGCAAACTCATACAAACATCATGGATTCATTTAACACATAACATAGCATCAAGGATCATGATATGTAAAGGCATGCTAGCACACTTTTTATAGCTTGAAAATACACATACACACATTCTAGAACAAGCTAAACACACATTCATGTATGAGAGAAGGGGGAGAGAGCTACCTTATAGGCTAACACAAGCCTTCCCTTTCAATTTATCTTATCCCTTCTTGGTTCCACAATCATAACTAGATGGAGGTATTTCTCTTGAGCCTAGACACACAAAGAACATAGAATTACTCTCTCATAACTCAACACTTATTCACAAGGCTAAGGGTTTCTTTATAGCAAACCCTACCAAGCATATAAGAAACTAGAGGTTCTTTCTCTCTCTAGAAGTTCACCAACTATGCTTCCTTTCTCAAGCTCTCAAGAAAGGAAAGCAAGGAAGTAAAGCTACATGAGTTCTAACCTCCTTCAAGAGTGGTTTTCCACTTTCCCTCTTCTGAACCAAGCCTAAAACATAGCTAATTCCACAACCAAAACCATAGAAAGAGAGGGCAAGGAGAGAAGAACAAGAGTTTAAAAAGAAAAGCTAGGAAAATCTCAAGTTATACTTACCTTTTTCTTGTTCTCCTTCCTTCTCTAGGTGTCTCTCTCTCTCCTCCGCCATTTTCTCTATCTTGGATGAAGCCTAAGTCGGTGGAAAGGAGAAGGAACGAATTGGGACGCTTTAAGAAGTCAAATTCTCTTTTTTCATGTTTTCCGAATTAACCCTTGCTATAGCGAAGAATAACCCTCGTTACAGCGAGCACGTTTCAGTCCCAGACCCCTGTTTTCACTATGGAGTGCGCTACGGCGAGTAACTCCCTAGTTTTTGTATGGGATGCCCGTACTCACTATAGCTAGAAGCATTTTCGCTATAGCTAGAAGGCACTCTCGCTATAGCTAGACCATTTCTCGCTATAACGAACAGGTACATCCACTATAGGTAGGCCATTTCTCGCTATAGCTAGCAGACTTAGAAAATTTTCAGCCCTTCGAAAACTTTTCAGCTTTTTTTTCCCTGGTTGTTACAAACATCATCATGGTACCATGGAATAAAAGCTTATGCTAGAATACTTTTCATAGCTCAAAACACATATACACACATTCAAAGATAATGTAAGCACGCATTCATGCATGAGAGAAGGTGGAGAGAGTTACCTTTGCCACACAAGCACACGCTTTACTTGAGCCTTAAGTCCTCTCCTTTGACCTCACACATACAAGAATGTGGAGATCATTTCTCTTGGCCTAGACACATCATATGAAAGCCAATTATACTCTTCAATCAAATTCTAAAGTCATACATTCATTAGAAAAGTTAGGTGGTTCATATGGCTCTTTTATGGTTCCATCATGCACTTAATGAAGCAACTTTAAGAAAACATCATCTTGGTTCCATTCTCTCCATCTATTTATGATTCCTCACTCCATTTAAACCTCTTGGAGTTATCACACTATTAAATTAAGGAGCCTAGCTATGTGTTGCTTCTTTAAGCCATAATATAGACCCTATGATATCATCTCACTATCCATAGCTTATAAAATTTTTTCAAGGCTTTCTCTCATACTCTCCCATCATACATGATGCAAAACTAAGCTTGGAAGGAATTAAAACACTCCCTAGGTGCATAAACCCTCCTTGGCCGAGGCTATACTTTCATATGGCACCAATGGAGTTGTTTTAATTTCTTTGATGGGAGAAGCATGTGGAAGGCTCTCTTGGTGTCTTAGAAACTCATATATACTCTTAGACAACTTAAATTACTACTAGGAAGCTTTATCTTAGCCTATGTACAACCAAATCCCTAAATTCCATAACTTGCATTCTAAAGCTCCCTTTTCGATTCTACTAGTATATTATTAATCCTCACACTCCATAACCTTTGGTTCCATCAAGAACACATAAAGAAAAACTCTCATCCTCATTTTCTTTCTCTAGACCAAAGTTTAAATAGCTTGGAAATACAAGATTTTGTAAGTATTTTAAGTAAAGTCTTACCTTAAAATGGAGTTCTCTTTGCATAGATTATTTTTCACCAATTGATTTCTTGAAAAGAGTTCCTTTTTAGCTTGGGTTAGACTTGAATCTTTAAGTTTTCAAGAAAAAAAACCACAATTAAAGAGCTCTTAAAGAGAGGAACAACTTTCCTAACTGGCGCAGGATGAAACGGGACCGTTTACTTACCTAAACAGAAGCTTAAACTTCTTCTCTCTCTCCCTTCTTAATGTCACACCATGGCTACTCAATTTTCTACAAATGAAGCTTGGAGAAGGTGATGAGGTGTAATCTTACTTAAGAAGCCTCTTTTACAATTTTCCAAAATGACCATTTTGCCCCTACGCGCCTGTTTGCTCCATTTAGACTCATTTTAACTCCTTTTTGAGAGCCATCTTTTCCATCATAAAATTTAGGTCCTCTAATTCATAAAATGCCTTTGTTTCATCTAAATTGGATTTAAAACCCTCGCGAACAAACTGGTCAAAGTTCGAGTTAATTAACGATGAAAAACATCCATCGGAGGGGTTTTAACTGTCCCGAGGCTTCCTATGATTTTCAAGGCCTCTGAAAACTCCAAAGAACTCAAAACTTTCATTTAAAAAGCCCTCTTGTGAGAATTCCAAAATTTTTTCAAAATGACGAACATGCCCTTATGTTTCGTTAGCTTTTTGTTCGAATTCGTTTTTTCATTCTAACTTCATTTTTCTTTCTATCTGAGCATGGGATTCTCATTTTTAGGAGTCTAGAATACTATATAAATTTTTTAGGACTTTAACTAATTCCTTTAAGGGGATTTGCTTATGTATCCAATAGATTTCGTACGTTTACAGAGAACTGTACATTACGTTTCTTGCATTTTCTCTCGTTTTTAGAGAATCTAATATTACAGAAGCCATTAGATAATTTGGATAATCTAAATGAACTTGGAAAAGGGATTTTAGAATTAAGTCATAGGTTGAGTAGTTTGGGTTTATAAAACTTTCAATGTTGAGTGGATTGATTCGGTTATAAGATTGGAATACATCAATCTCACATAGCCATATTTGGACCTATTCTTGATTAGGCCTTTAAATGAAATGTATAAGGAATTATGAATCAGTTAGAGGAATGCCTATAGGTAATTTGAAAGATGTTTGCAGGTAAATTAGAATCCTAAACTACTAATGACATTAAGAGTGAGATGAAGAGAAGTAATTAATTCATATGAAATGCAAAAGTGAATCATAATCCCATACTTTTTTACTTTTCAATTTCATCTAGAATGATGTCTTTCCTTTATTTTGTTATTTTTATGTCTTTAGTTTAGTTTAATTTCCTATCACCTTTATTGTTGGCTTAATTTAGATTAAGGTGTATAATTTTAATACATAATAGTTATTTAGTGACAAATCCTTATACAAATGATACCCTATTTATTACTATATTACTTGTACAATATGTATATTTGCATGTACACTGTAATGCAACATATGTCCAAACCCAAGCTAATCAATTATATGACTATCCATAAGGTATAAGTATTTTGTTCATCATTACATTAAATTAATCTTAGTATAATTAAATGTGATTATATTTAAAATCAATATGTTCTCTTTAGACACTCATAAAATAAATATGTTTTCATGACCTCTTAAGTCTCAACATGTTCTATTACTATTAAAAAAAAAATTTTAACGTAAATTTTATAGATATTTGCTACACATAATATAGAGAATAATATTATAGAACAATTCAATCATGTGGTGCTCAACTTTAGTCTATCCCCTTGTTATATTCTTATTTGACAATTTGAAAAGAAACACTTAAAAATGTTGCAACTTTTATTATTATTATTATTATTATTATTGGTCAAGCAATTTTTAATTCTTTTTTGTTTAAGAATGAAAATTGAAAAGGATAGTACAAATAAAGGAGATATTAGCTTATGGAAACCATTTCTAAACTTTAATAATAGTTGAAAATGTGACATAATTGTCCAAATCTAAAAGTCATTATTGTACATCTATAGTTTCTCTTATTACATGATAAAACATCACTCTAATTCGTCCCATCATAAGGAAGACTTGATTTAACCTAATTTTAACTCATTTTAATTATGTGTTAAGACTTTATATTGACTTTACCTTATATTCCTTAACTAGCAATTTTGTTGAAGCTAGTGATGATGCGCATCAGGACCTCCTGGACTCTCACATTGTATTCGATATTGATAGGCATTGTATTATGACAGGTCTGTCGCGCAACCCTCAAAATAAACTAGGTTGGACTAAATATGTAGCTAGTGACACAGCCTAGGTCATCTCCCTTGGAATTGGAGTTCAATGCTCAATTGGATTTTCTAAGTGTTAAAGGATCCTAAAAGCTATCTAATTTGGGGGGTTTTTGATTTAATTAAACTAAGTAAATCGAAATTGAAATAAAATTCCTAATTGCTACCTAATTGTATGAATTATGATTGAATGATGGGTTTGTGACTAGCTTTGGATTCGTCCCTTGGTATCCACTATCCTTATTCTAATTCATTTGTGATTAATTCTGGTCTAAGAGTCCCTAATTGTGTTCATAACAATTATCTTGGGTTACCACTCAAGATTCAAGAGATTAACGAAGTAATGTTGAATTGAGACCTCAATCCCCCATTAAATTATTAATTCTTGTTTTTAAGGTCAATGAACACCAAATTTGATTGATTAACTGATTAATTAGCCTTTGAATCATCATCTAAAGATATTTAATTAACCAACTAAACACTAAGGAGTCCTCAAATTAGACAATTAAGCACACCAATTCTCACAAGCATTTGATCAAACACATTGATTGCACACTTGGAAAATAGTAGGAAAATGAAAATCCAGCACTGAAATTAATCAATTAAAATAACAATTGCTTTCCTAGTTAGTATCTAACCAGCTACTAATCACAATTACACAAATTTCTAATCAAATACAACTTAACCAAGCTTGTACAAGAAAAAGAAAAAATGTAGGAAATTAAGAAAGTCTTAGCCAAAATTTTGCTTGTAATTCCATGGATTCAAGCTTCTCCAAGGATCTTCCTCCTAACTAGCCTTAAGGTGGATTAGAGCTTCATTGGAGGTGGAATGAGAATGGAGGAGTGGATGAGAGGCTGCTAGATGTGGAATGGATGAAGGGTGAAATGATAGATAAAAGGGGTGTGAATCAAGTGAATGACGGAGTGTAACACCCCATAATTAATTAAGGTATTAATCATGGATTAGACTAATTAGGAATAATTGAAATGGGATAATTGGATAAATTAAGTGGATGGAGATTTTAGAGAGATAAATTATTAAAATGGGTTTGAGATTTGATTAAGATGGAAATTCTATTTAGGCCTAAATTAATAGATTATGAGAAGAGGCTAATGGAAGTCCAATGGGTTAGGTGCAGACCCAACCTAATTTAGGGTGATGGAGGCCCAAAATCTACCTTGTATAGGCTCCTTTAAGTGGCCCAATAACCCTTGTGTAGACCCACATTCTTGAGCTTCTCAAACTTGGCCCAAACTTAATTAAACTTCAGCAACCCAATGGACAAGAACTGGCCCAACAAATTCTGCAGCCCAACACTTTAAAACTGGCCCAATAAGCTAAAATCTGCAGCCCAAATGAAGTTGGACCTTGGAGCAACCCATGACCCATCTTTGACCCAACTTAAACCCACCTAAAACCCTAACACATCAGCCCCTTCCTCCCACTTGCTGAAACATAAAACTTAAGAAGCAAAAATTCGGAGGTTGAGAAGGAGGCTAGGGTTGGAGGCAAAGATTTGGCATTTTCTCACATTTAGAGCAAGATTTAGCCAAGGTAATAGTTATACAACTTAATCCCCTCATCTTTCTCTTTAATTTGGACCGATTAGTTTTTCATTTGGAGCATTTTCATCCAACCCAAAATATGAAATGTGATTGTTTAGGGGTTTTCTTTGTGAAATTCGTAGGTTGAGGTTAGGGCTGACCTTGGGTGAGTTTAAACCCTCCATTTTAATGCTTCATTTGTTAATTTGAGACCCCCATAGCTAATTTATAAAATGGGTATTAATTATGTACGAATTTGCTTAGTATTTTGGGTAGAATATTAAGTTTTCTAGTGGAGGACAATTTAATCCAAATTTAGGACTTATGGTGGCTGGGTAAGTGATTCTTAAGTAGTCATTAGCATCTTAAATTCCTTGGGTACTGACTGTAATTGTTAATGATGAATTAGAGTAGTAATTCTATGATGCTATGGTTATAGGAGGAATCCTACATCATTGGTGACTGTTGCAAGTGTCTACAAGTGAGGTAACCGGGTTTATATCAATTCCATGTATATATTTGATTTAATTTCATATGTTGCTGTATATAAATGATTTGAAATGCTGAATGAATTGGTTGGCTATCTGTTGAATTGTGATTGGACCTTGTGAGTCCATGGCGGAGCTGTAGTGCGGCTGCCACCCGTGTATGTGCTTTGATCAAGCACCAAGTTATGATTAAACCTAGATGCACTGAGCCCCGGGTGTGCTCAATAGGGAGTAGATGCCATGGACGGGCCTTTCCCGGAGTTAATGACCTTTAACATGTAATAATATGATTGCTAGTATGGGATAGTAATCATGATAGCCTAATTATTTCATTTGCTGTTATGATGGATAAAATTCTGATGTGGTTCTGATTCATGCTTATATGCTAATTAAATTGGATATATGATGGAATTGCTTTGGTTACTGAGATTTAAATCTCACCCCATTTTATGGGATTAATATTTCAGGTGAAAGTTCTTCGGGTAAGGATAAGGGTAAGCAAGTGGATGAACATCCATGAGCTGAGGCCGGGTGTGGGGAGCTACACTTGGTCTGAGTAGAATAGAGCAGATGCAATTTTGTTATTAGTTTACATAGCATCATCATGTAGTCATGTTGCCAAGTGTAGGCATTTATATTTTGTTTAAATGAAATGTAACCGTTAAATATTCAAGTCTCTTTATGGAGAATATCAATGTATGAACTTATAGCATTAAATATATGTAGTTTTGCTAAAATTGTGATACGAATTGCTATATGGGAATTGAAGTTATATGATGCCTTGGAGGTAAGCTATTGTGGAATGAAATTTGCATGGGACGTAAATTGCTGCTAGTGCATGTGATCTTGCTGTCATATATTCTTGAAATTGTTGATATGAACTAGTGGGACAAGTAAGAAGTAGCATTTAAGTTTTACAATGGTAATAAATGGATTGATGGGTAAATAGGGTAGATAAACACCATTAGGATCACATAAAACAAGGGAAGGTAGACCTAGAGAGTTCCTAAGATGAGATTTGGAGTGTAGGGGGCGAAATTTGGGTAATGTGGTCACAGAAGGGAATTCCGCCGCAGCCAAACAAGAGACAGAGCCGAAAGGTACCGCGGCGCGAAGTGAAAAAAATCGCCCAGGAGGGTAACAGAACCAAAACCCGCCACGACGCAGTGTGTCCCGCCACGGCGTGAGTCGGAAAATTAAAATTAGTGTTGGACAGAAGCAAAACTCGCCGCGGCACGAATATATTGCGCCGAGGCGAGAATCCTGGGAGTCGAGTAGTAGTTCTATGAAGCATTTTCACCGCGGCGCCGCATAGGTTGGCTGCGGTGAAGGTCCAACTCGCCGCAGTGATAATTATTGTGTGTTTCATGACTTCTAACGGTTACACTCCTTTTGGCTATCCATACATGGGGTGAAACACACAAGAAGAAGAACAAGGAAGAGCAAGCATGAAGGTAGTAAAAATACCTTAGTTTCCTAGCCTTTCTTGGATGCTCTTTCTTTTTCTTGGACTCTCCTCTCTAAATTCAAAATTTTTACCTCTGGTTTGACCTCAAAATAGCACAAAAAAATTCTACAAATCCATAGAAAGAAAGAGGAGAAGGAGGAGAGCAAGTTTACTAAAGAGAAGACTAGGAAATTCCATGAAAATCATACCTTTCTTGCCTTGTTTTTCCTTTTCCTCTTCCCTTCTCTTGTGCACCTCTCTCCTTTGGTCTCACTTCTATTTTAGGGCAGAAATGAAGTTGGTCAAATAAGGAGAAGAGTGGGGCGCATCATATATATGGAGGAGGAATTAAAATTATTCTAAAGAAATTCCATTTATGTCTTATAAACTTGGTAATTTCGTTTTAGATTTATTTTAGCTTCTTTTTTAGAACCGTCTTTTTCATCATAAAATTTAGATTCTCAATCTTATAAAATTCCTTTGGAATCACTTAATTTAAAACTAAAACCTTCCCAAATGAAAGGGTCAAAGTTCAGGTCAACTATCGTTAGAAAATGTACATCAGAGGGGTTTTAACTGTCCTGGAGCTTCCCATGATTTTTAAGACCTCTAAGAACCCTAGAGAGATCAAATTTTTCATTTAAAAAGTCATTCTATGAGTATTCTAAAGATTACCCAAAATTACAAGATGCCATTATGTTATATGACCATTTCGTTAAATTTCGTTTGGTTATTTTGGCTTATATTTTTGACCACCTCTGGCCTCTTATTTTCATTACTTAATGTCTAGAACATTATTTTAATTTTTTGGACCTTAACCAATTCATTTCAGAGGACTTATTATTAAAATGTATTTGTTTCTGTCATTTCCACGAAAATCAAACATTATAAAAGGTGCTCTTAGTGATGATATTGGTTGGCATTTTGGAACACTTGTAGTTGGAAATTGAAACAACATAATTTGCAAACTCTGTGGGAAAGTAATAAATGGTGAAATTACTAAATTGAAGCAACATATTGCTCATTTTAAAGGACAAGTAGCTGGTTGTTCTAGAGTTACAACTACTACTTAGGGAAGGTATGATGAAGCTTCTTTTAGATAATAAAAAAAATTATTCAAAAAAAGAAAAGAAGAATTTGAAGTAAGGTTGAGAGGCAATGAATATGATGAAATGGAAGTATTTATTGATAAGGAAATACAAATAAGGCATACGACCTAAGAAAGTATTAGATCATATTATGAATGAGAAAGTAGATAATAATTTAGACAACAAACTAAACGAGGGCAAAATGTGTATGAAGAAGGTGGGAGTTCTCATGCAAGGGCAAGAGCATCGGAAGATATTACCTTTAGTTTAAGATTTACAAATCTTGATCTTGTGAGAAGTAAAAGCATGAAACAGCTAAAAATTTCTAATGGTTTGATGAAAATGTTGACGAAGAAACTAGGAGAAGTAGTATTAAAGTTTATTATATATGAGTATCTTCCAATAAATTTATCTAATTTTCTTTGGTTGCATAATTTAATTACTAAAGCTGTGGGATAGGTACAACATGGATTAAAGTCCCTACTCCTTATAAGATTTCATATGTGTATTTGGAAGTTGAATACCAATCCATGAGAGAATAGATAAATGGGTTAAAAGGTGTATAGAAGGAAAGAGGTGTCACAATAATGTGTGATAGTTGGACTAATAACATTAGTCACATGCAAATAATGAATTTTCTTATCTATTGTAGTAGGGAAACTATTTTTCTAAAATCAATTGATGTTTTTCCTATTGCTAGTAAAAATATTGATTACTACCTTTAGTTACTTGATCAAGTGATGGAAGAAGTTATAGAAGAATACATAGTCCAAGTGGTTACAAATAATGAGGGAGTTTTAAAGGCAACTAGAAAAAAATTGATGAAAAAAAGACCATATCTTTATTGGTCACCTTGTGCAACTTATTGTCAAGATTTATACTCAGAAGACATTGGATAAAAGAGCAATGTATAAAAGGTGTTAGAGGATGCAAAGATGATAACATCCTTTATATATAACCATATTTGGACTGTAAATTTGATGAAAGAATATACTCGAGGTAGAGACATTATTTATCCAGCCATTACTTGCTTTGCTACACAATTCTTGCAACTACAATCTCTTGTGAAGCAAAAGCAAGCTTTGTAAAACATGTTCAACTCTGAAATGTTTAAGAAGTCTAAATTTGGCAAGGACAAATTGATGATTGTGTCGTTCAATCTCAAATAAAACTAGGAAGCGAAATAATTTTTTTATAGTTAATGGTGCAATCGTAGGTCATCTCCCTTGGAGTTTATACCTTAATTTGTTTATGAAAAGGTTATTCTAAGTATTGCTACTGAAACTTAATTTGGGGTTGAAGTACTAGAATTAAATTGAACTAAATTTATTTGACAAAAATCAAAAGAATTTAAAACTGAATGAGATGAACAATTAAGAGAATATGGTAGCTAGCTTTGCAATTGGACTCCCTAGAATTCAATTATCCTTGCCCTTGATTTAGTTTACCAAAATTGGAATTAATTCCTTGCTCTTTAGTGTATTCCTTATAAAAATTCTTGAATAACCATCCAAGACTCAATTTATTAATTATGCAAGGAATTTGCAACCACAAGAATCCTTGAATAACTAATTAATTGAATTAAGAACAAGAACACACTTTAACCAAATTCAAGCACATGCACAATTTACTTAAGATACTAATTGACCAATTAGATTAATTAATTCCTCAAACCTTTAACTGCACACAAATTCTAGTTAATTAATCCAATAACCATTGTATCAATTAACTCAAAATCAAGAGGAATTTGAAAGCAAATTTGCACATTAATTCTGGAATTTTTATAAGCATATGATGATCTAAATCAAAATTCCAAAATCAAATTCAATTCATAAAACAAATTAATAAAATTTCAGCATCTAAATTCCTAAATCAATTAACTAAACCTAGTCAAATTAATCAAAGATTTAATGCTGGAAATTAAAAGACATAGTAAGGAATAATTATCCAATTTTGTAGGAAAAAATAGAGCTTAAATCTTCATCTGGGAGCTTCCAATTTTCAGCTAGCCACCATGGGTGAATTAAGCTGCCATGGAGGTTTTTATTGAAGAAGAGTTGATGGGATTAGCCATGGATAAATCACAAAAAAAAATCGCTCCCTGGACGTTCTCCCTGGCTCTCCTCTTCTTCGTTGCAAACCACCCTTTTCTGTTCCTCTTCCTCATTCAAAAGCACGCCCTTCCTTGATGAGTGGATGCATCTATATATAGGCAAAAAATTGCTGAGAGTTTGAGGCGTGTATGGAGCAAACTCTGGTGATAATTCAGAGGCGTGGCTGTGCTGGACTGTGAGAGGCGTGAATGAATGAAAGAGTCGTGATATAATGAAGCCTCCATCTATTAAAAAATCACGTGCCAAAGCCTCTTAATTTTCTCGTGTTTTTCTTAACGTCAGCCCCACTTCATTCCATATTAAATATAATATTAAGATTCATGCAAGCTTCCCACGTTCTGCTTTTTCTTGGCGTCCTTGCTGAAGTCCAGTATGAAGAAACATATATGAATCAACCTCTTAGCTCTGCAGTTCCCTGAAGCCTCCTTCTTCGCGTTTTGATTCAGCCAACTCGAAGCTTCTGTTGCATGTTCTGTTTTCTACGTAAAAACTGCTCAGCTCAACGTTGTTTCTTTTGCGTCTCCAGCGTCGTTCAACTCGTGTTTTTGCATGTTCTGGAGCTTCCAACGTCAGCGTCTTCAAGCTTCAGCGTTTTCCAGCCAGTAGCTCTAGTTGGATGCTTCATGCTCTGTTTTTAGCTCATTCACATAGCTTCTGTTTGTGGCTTTTTCTTTCATTAACTTAGCTCCAGCTCCTGCACGTTTTCTACGTGAACATGCTCTGCACCTTAGCTTCATGTAGCTCATTTAGTTGCTCGAGTTTTCTGCTGGATGTTGCTGCATTTATTCGTGCTCTGTTCTGTTGTTCAGACCGAAGAGAAAAGCTTTTCAAATGGCATTCATTCTTTCCAGTTTTCTCTGCCCAGTCCAGCGTCATTCCAGCTTTGCTCCAGCTCTACTTCTAGCTCATGTGTTTCTGCTTCATCCAGCTGCTGTCCAGACGTAGCTTCCTCTTCTTTTCATTTGCTTCGAGTTGTGAGCTGCTCCCCGTTTTTCTCCTCCTCTGTTTTCTACATGAGTGTGAGTTCACGTGAGCTTCAGCATGGTTTCCACGTTGTTTCCTTCTTGCTTCTGTACCAGTTCAGCGTCCTCCCTTCAGCTCGCCTTTCTCCAGCTGCAACGTGCTCATTCATTCCACGTAAGAACCTTGCTAATCATGTAGTCTTGATGCAGCCAGAAGGTAAAAGAAGCAATAGCCCTCCACGTGATTTTTCTGCCAGCAAATAAGACAATGGAGACCTAATTAATTAATTACAAATATGCCATTCAAAAATTAATGGGAATTATGCTCCAATATTTTCCTTTAATCCACCTTAATTTCACAATTTAATTGCCTAACAATTCTGCACAAAATGTTTTAAGGTTTGAAAATATTTAATCATCAAAGAATTTTGGAAAATAGAATATTAGAAATTTAAATCCAAAAATTCTCTTAATTAATTCAAAATTGTATTATTTTCCAAAATTAACCACAAATTCAAATATTGCATAACAAATCCAATTAAGCTCAAATTGATCATTAAAATCAATAATAAATGTGGGTAAAAACATATAGAAATTAGTATTTATCACAAATCCAGACCAGCATATGATGCAAAAAAAAAAAAGATTTTTGGATAATGACTTTTAGATCAAAGCTAACGAAATACTAAGTGTTTAAGCTAATTGTCAAAGTGTTAAAATTGGTTAATGATGAAAAACTAACCATGGGTTTTATCTATGAAGCTATAGATAGAGCAAAGCTATCGATATGTAATACCCGATTATTCTAAAAAGGCTTGAAACTAGTCAGTTATAAAAGGAAGTCATATAAATGAAAAGAATTGAGGCTAAAAAAATTAGAGCAATAACCCGAGCTAGAATGGTTAAGAAAAATTAGGAAAGAAGGCAGTGGCATTTTTGTAATTTCAGGTACTTTTTAGAAAACTTAAAAGAGAGAGCTTTAAATGAAAAATTTGAGTTTCTCATGGTTTTCAAAGGCCTTAAAAATTATAGGAACCCCTAGAATAGTTAAAACTCCTTTAGTTTACGTTTTAGACCATCAATTGACTTAAACTTTGACAGATTCATTCGAGAAGATTTTAAATCCAATTTGGGTGAAACCAAAGGTATTTTATGAATGAGAGGACCTAAATGTTATGATGGAAAAGATGGTTCTCAAAAAGGATTTAAAATGAGCCTAAATGGAAAGAATCAAGATGAGGGACTAAATTGTAATTTTGGAAAATGTTGTAAATGGACCTTTAGGCTTATTAAATCACCTCCCTTTCTTCTCCAACCCTCACCACCAACTTGCTTCTGGTCCAAATAGATTTTAAGAGAGTCTTAAGAGGCACACCAAAGGGGAGAGCCAAGGGAGGAAGAAGAAACTTGAAAAGGGTAAGGTTTGGTCACTTTTTTATGCTCTTTCCTTGACTTCTCCTCTTTCCCCTCTCTTTTCCTATAGTTTTATTGGTTTGTTTGGACATGTCTTAAAACTAGTTCAGTAGAGGAGAAGGAGAGATTGAAACGAAACTTTAAAGTATAAGGAAGAGCTCTTGAAAAAGCTTGTAAACAAAGTAAGCATTCATGATTATGTTGCTTCTTCTTAGCTTTTCTCCTTATCTACCATTTTGGCCAGAATAAGGGGGAGGTGTTAATAACTTTATCTCAACCTAAACTTGATAGGAATGGGGGTTTTGAAGCCTAAGAAATCCAAGGAAGCAATTAGAATTCAAAAAGAACCATTAGATAACAAGTTATGGTAATTGGGGATTTTGTTGCACCTTGGCAAATATGAGACTTTCTAATGGTAATTTGGGTTATCTAACAGTATGTATGAGTTCTTAAGACATTTAGGAAGCCTCACAAGTGCCAATTCCCTAAAGAAAAACAAGCAAACTCTATGGGTCCCTTAGTAGTTTCATGTTTCAGCCTAGGTAAAGAACAAGCATCTAGGGAGAATTTTAATTAATTTCAAGGATGGGAATGGCCTAAATATGATTAGTAGACACCAAGGATACCATTAGTTTGAATTTAGAAGCCATGATTTATGAGATGGATGTTTAGGCTCCATTTTAAGACATAAAGAAGCAACTCAAATTTAGGCTCCTTGAATTGAAAATGTGATGAATCTAAGGAGCCTAAATGGGGTTAAGAGACTTGGATTGAATGAGAGATTAGAGCCAAGATTATGAATTTTAGGGGTTGCTTCCTTGTGCCCTTTTATGGAACCATATTGGTGGTATTAGACAAAGTAAGCATGCATAGAGTTTATGTAAGGCTAGAATTGGTTCCAATGATTCAATTGTGTCTTATTTGATGTATCTAGGCTAAACAAATCAAGATTCTCCTAAGTGCAAGTGTGTGGCCAAAAAAGGGAAAAAAAGAATAAAGGAAAAATGTGTGATTCTTGATACAAGGTAGCTCTCTAACCTTTCTTACATGTATTTCTTAGATGTGTGCTTGTCATTCAATGCTTGTGTATATGTTTTTCTTGGATGTGTGCTTGTCATTGCATACTTGTATGTATGTTTGAAATATGAGATATGTTTATAGCTCTTGATTACATGTATGGCACTATTGTGTTTCTTGAAATGCAATTTTGAGTGCAAAGTGGCTTGAATGGATGTAGTTATGCCACAAGTCTCTTATAATGGGTGAGGATGAGCTAAAAGTCCCTAAGAATGGGTAAGACAAAGCCAAAAGTCTCAAGAAAGAGTGAGGCTAAGTTAAAAGTCCTTGGAAGTAGATGAGGCAAATCCAAAAGTTCCAAGGAAATTGGGTGAGGCTAAACCAACATCCCTTAAAGCCTATATTTGATATGTATGAGTTCGTATGATAAGAAAATTGATCTGTATGCTCATGAGAAGTTTTTATGGCATGCATGCATTCTTTGACATGTAATTGTATCATATATATATGTTTGAAAGGGTAAAGATGTAATATCCAGTTCTCTGAAAAATGAGAGAAAACATGAGAAACGTAACGTACGATTTCTCTGTAAATAATGAAATTCAATGAATACAAAAAGAAGTCCCCTAAAATGACTTATTTAAGGTCTAAAAAAATTTAAGAAGCATTCTAGACTCCTAAAAATGAGAATCCCAAGCTCTGACAGAGAGAAAAATAGAGCTAGAATGAAGAAACGAAATGTGACAAAAGATTGATGAAACGTAAGGGCATTTTCGTCATTTTGAGCAAATTTTGGCATTCACACAGAAGGGCTTTTTAAATGAAAATTTTGAGTTCTCTAGGGTTCTCAGAGGCCCTAAAATCTATAGAAAACCCCGGGACAGTTAAAACTCCTCCGATGGATATTTTCTAATGTCGATTGACCCAAACTTTGATTGATTTGTTTGGGAAGGTTTTAGCTCTGAATTGAGTGATTCCAAAGGAATTTTACTAAATTGGGAATCTACATTTTATAATGGAAAAGACGGTTTTCAAAAAAGAGCTAAAACAAGTTAGAAACGGAAATGCCAAGAATGAAGGACAAAATGGAAATTTTTGAAAAGTCTTACTTCCTCCACCTATATATATGAGGTAACCCATCTTCCCCTTCATTTAGCCACACTTGTTTCTACCCTAGACTAGAAGAAAACCCTAAGGGATGAGGTGCACCAAGAGAAGGATGAAGGAAGAAGAAAAATAGGGTAGAAAGGTATGAATTTTCTTGGTTTTTCATGATCTTTCTCTTGCAAACCTCTTCTCCTTCATTTCCCTTTCTTTCCTATTATTATATTGAAGTATATGGATCTATTTTAGGGGAAAAATTAAGGGGAAAATTCGGATTTGAAGAGAGGAGGTCAAGGAAAGTGAGAAACATGCAAGAAAAGCTATGAAAAGAAGGTAAAATCTCTATCCAATGGTAGCTATTCCTCCCCCTTTCTTCTCTCTATTTCGCCCCACTCAAGAAGCCATAGGAGGGCTGGAATTTTGAGGAAAACCAAGGGTGAATTCTATAAATTTAAGGGAGGAGAGTAAGAATATGCCATGAAATTTAAGAAAAGGCCATGGATTTTCAAGGTGGCAAACCTAGGGTTTCATGGGTTTCCTTGAAAATCTAATTTGATATAATTATTCCTAGGACTAAATGAATATTTAAATGAGTTCCCAAGATCCCTAGGAGTCTCTCCATATGCATCTTCCATGTAGAAAACAAAGAAACTTTCATGGAGGCTAAATGGCGCATAATCTCGGCCAAAGAAGGTTGAGACACCTAAGGAGAGTTTTAAATTCTTTCAAGTCTATTTTTGAGTCATATATGATGAATGAAAATGAGGAGAAATCTTGAAAAAAATTTAGGAGGCCTAGAAAATGAATTAGTGTCTTAGGTTCTATAATATGACCTAAAGAAACAACATGCAGTTAGGCTCTTTGTTTTAATTGTGTGATGACTCCAAGAGGCTTAAAAGGAGTCAAGTATCATATATGAAAGGAAGGAATGGATCCTAGAACTCATTTGATAGATGTTGCTTCATTAGGTGCATTTTTGGAATCATAAAGGGGTCAATAGACCAAGTTAGTGTTTAAGGAAGATGTGTGGCCTTAGAATTAATTTCATGAATCTAATTAGCTTTCATAAATTGTGTTTAAGCCAAGAGAAATGATCTCCACCTTCTTAGGTGTGTGAGATCAAGAGAGTGGATTCAAGACTCAAGGAAAAAGTGTGTAAATACAAGCAAAGTAGCTCTCTCCACCTTCTTTCATACATGAATATGTGCTTACATTGTTTTTGAATGTGTGTATGTATGTTTTGAGCTACGAAAAGTATTTTAGCATGAGCTTTTATTCCATGGTACCATGATAATGATTTATGTATGCAAATGATGTTTTATATGCTTGCCTTAGTTTGTTTGAGTGTAGAGAAGCTAAGAACCCTCTAGCTATGGTGAGGATGAGTCAAGAACCCTAGAATTTGGTTGAGACAAAGTAAGGAGTCTCCCAAGAGTGAGGCTGACTCCCAAGAGTACGGTTAAGTCAAATACCTCTTAAAGAAAGTGGGTGAGGTAAGTCCAAACTCCACAAGTGAATGGGTGAGGCTAATCCACTCACTTGACAAGCCTATGTATGCTATATATGATGTGTTCAAATGTCAAGAATGTTTTATGAATATTCACATATGTCAACATGTCCATGCATGTATTTTTAAGGCTTATTTACATACTTTATGTGTGATTGAAAGGGAGATAAGCTATTGGGATTCTTTGAATCTCGTTCTCTTCTCTCCAATGTTCTAACATGTTAGGTAGACTAAGAGAACAAAGAAATGGGAACTAACCACTTAAGAGATGAAAGTATGACATCGAAGTATATGGAAATTGGTTCTTTAAGGCCATATAAGTGGCAAATATTGTAGCCTATTATTGTATATGACTTATGACCTCTTAAGTATGGGTAATTATGTTAATAGGTTATGTATGAATGAAAGCTAAGGTTATATGTATAGAAATATGCAATTTGGACAAGTAACGACAAACTAGTATTAGGGAAATATATGTATATATGGAAGTAAAATAACCAAATTGATATACATGAGGTTTGGGACCACTTGGTCTATTCATACAAGTCATATTCATACTTTTAAACTTGCACAAGAGGTGCCAAACACCAAGAAAAACCATTTGGGCACACTTGGTATCTAATATAGAGCAAAATTGACCATATTGGAACCTATACTACTTTTTGTCTAAATGAACTCTTCTTGATATGAGATTTGGCATGAAATTAGAGCTTATTAAGAAATTTTTGGGAAGTTAAAGTATATAATTTTTGGAGGTCTATGGAATATTTTATGAATTTTTAAAATTGGGAAATTTTCTGAAACTGGTCAAGATACTATTCATACTGATTTGAAAATGAATTCTATCACTCAAGGGAAAATGATGTCCAATTGCCACCAAATTTTATAGGAAGAAACTAGACTTTTCCAATGACTTGTACCAACTAGAATCACCTCATTTGGATGCCTAGAGAGAGAGATATGAATTTTTGAAGTTTCTGCCCAGTATCAAGCATTCAGATAGACCTCAGGTAATGTTTGATTAGTTTTTGAGGTCTAGATGTGCCTGGACTGGTCTGAAGTTATTTTTTTCCTCTAGATAACATTCATAGCTTTCCAAATCGGTGTTATTTGCATGGATTTGATTTTTGTGGAATTGATTGAATATTTTTGAAATAGAAAGTTGTATCAATACTAGTGACCATTCAGACCTCTGCACTTTTTTAAATGTCAAATGTATTCTATGTGATGTTTCATAGCCTGATTATGTTTTTAGTATAAAGTAGACATGTGTAGTTTTCTGAAATGGTAAATAAGGCTTGATTTCAATTTTTCTAGAATTAGTTATGATTTTCCAAAATTTGTGATAGAAAAGGCAAAATTCTGGTCGAGGCTATTTCATGAAATTTTATGTATTCCCTTGCTTTGCACGAGTTGTAGGCCACTTTTGGTGATGAAAATGAGTTGTATCTATGTAATTAAATATGAAAATATAATACATGAGTCCATGTGGCCCACGGGACTCTGAAAGAAAAATTTATGCATAATACCACGCAAGAAAACTCATTATTTTATATGCCATTTTCTTATAAACCTTGAGAAGGCATGAGGCATAGAATTTGCATGAGAAAGGCTAGAAAGTTATGGTGTTACATTTATTGGTATCAAAGCAAAGTTCCAAGCTTGCTAAGGTTGGATATGGCTTAAAGATGTGATTATAAGGGTATAGAAAGGCCTGTATAGCTATGTAAAGCCTTATATAAGACATTTTGGGTGTGTAAAAATAGTTTGTAGCTATGTTCATGATGAGTAAGTTGTATGATAGTCTTAGAGTAACTAGTGGATACCAGGAAAGGATGGCCTTTAGAGTAGCTTGAATAGAGCTAAATGATCTGATGGCTAAAGCTTTATGAAATATAATAACTCGCGCGGGATCAGTGGCAAGCCCTAGGTATGAATGATGAGAAATGATCTCACTGATATAAAGAGGTTTGCTAGAGAGGGTATGTAAGGCCTAATTCTCCCTGGTAGTCATACTCAAACCATTCTGAGATGTCTTGCTTAATGCAAAGACAAGTAGTGATGCAACATGGTATGAGATGAGACTGCGGCTGCATAGGATTAGTTTAGCAGGGAAATGAGAAAGAGAGTTACCCCCAAGCCATAACACCCAATATCTAGATGAGTTTTAGAACCTAAAAGGCTAATTCCCTCATGCCAGAGGTTTAATTTATAAGCTACACCTTTAGAGCCCGATAGCCAAGAGGTGACAGCTAGTTATGCATGAATGAAGTAGGAGGTAGAACCCTTTAGATTGATGATGGACTAGATATAGAGGCAATGAGGCTGGGGTTGGTAGCTATAGATGAAGTTCCAATCCATAAAGAAATAAGCCAATTAGAGGTCGTTTGCCTCAACCAATTAGCTGCTTAGCAACAACCAATTATTCCATAAAGCAGCAAGGTAATCTAGAGAGTTTCTCTTCGTGGCCAATTAAGAAGTTAGTCGCGACCAATACTTAGACAAGAAACTAGGGTAAACCTAAGGCTAATTAGCAGCAGCGAATGATGTACTAGCCACGGCGAATGGTAGTATGAATGCCTTATTGGTCATATTCAGGCCAGCCTAAGGAATGAATTGATAAGGGGTCAGTCAAGGTGATAATGAAAGTGAAAGTAAGGGCTATGTAACGGTTGTGTTGAGCAACCTCAAATAAACTAAGTTGATTAAAGGTTTGTGGTTAATGGTATTATTGGAGATTGTGCCCTAGGCCAATCATTGTATTGCAAACATTGTACTTTATTAAAAAATAAGAGTTTTCTTTTATTACATTATTATTATATTCTTTTGCATGTTCTATATAATAATATCCTTGGATAAATGATATTAATTATCCTAAATATCCCTAGTCAATCATCATTGTGGGAACGATGATGAACTAAGATTAATATGATTTTGATTGATGATTATGTGTTAATCATGTATAAAGATACGAATCAAAATCATAGGCATTTATTAAGGAACAAGATGCTGGATCGACCTACCAGAAGATAGCTACATGGATTAAGTTATAAGTGTATCTTATGTATAACCGTATCATTGAGCCTTTAGACTTGAGATCATTATCATTTCCAACATGAGGAACACTATTTTTTGGCATAGTCAAAAGTCATATTTAACTGGGTGATCATAAAGGCTATGATCAGGTATAGTGGAATTCATATAGAAGAAGATGAGTAGTCAAGATAGGATTTGTCCCTCGGATTAATAGAGAGATATCTCTGGGGCCCTCGATGAGAGAGACTGAGAAATGCATGGCTGTGCTCGAATGGAAGGGTTTCAATTTATACTGTCAGTTTACACATAGATCGAGAAAGTGATGATCAAGTAAGATGAAGATGATAGTTTCATGCCTCATACTTGATCTAGATATCATGTGACAAAAGGGATGTGATAAGGTTATATGACAGGTTGCATTGGATCACCGATCCCTATATGATTTGGGTAATTACAATGTCTTGCTAGAGGCCGCATGATAAGCATGATTTTTATACACTTTAATCCTCTTAACTTAGGCAATTTGATGATTGAATATGGTCTTAAGGGTTTAATTAGATACAATTTGATTTCATCAGCCACTTATGCACTTTGTGAATTAATTGACAAAATTATTTAGTTTTAATACATGAAATTCTTTTAAATAATTTTGTGGATAATTTTATTGAATATTTTCCATTCTTTTGTGCAGAATTTTTGATGGGCAAATAGCTTGAATGAGAATTTTGATTAAAGAAGAGAAAGGAATGATTAAAGAAGCATACTTGAGTAGCCCTTCCCTTAACATCAACACATATGCATGAAGGAAGAAGCCACGAGTCTGGAGGATTTGTTGATTCAAGAAGACGCTGTGAGCTAAGGAAGGAACTATCCATGGGGTAGAACTAAAGAACACAAGAGGCAGCCATCTTCAACGCGTGAGAAGCGTGAAACCGTGGAAGAATATGCTTCTGGTTGAGAGGAAGAGAGCTTGGGTATTTGAAAAGAAGAAGAAGCTGAAGCTAAAAATGAACAACATGAGCTGGAAGTCTGGACAGCAGCTGCATGGGACGTAAAAAGCAAGTAAAGGAGCAACACATTCTCTCGGGTTGTGGAGAGTAACTCGTTAACAGTAGAAAACGAGCAAAAACAGAGGAGAAGCTTGCATGAGCTGCATGGGAGAACTAGCTACAGGTTAGGTAGAATGAAAAGAAGAATCAACATGGATGAGGGCTAGAACATGCTGGGTTGAAGGAGCTTGGAAGTAACACAAAAGAGAAGAAGCAAACGAAGAGGAAGAAGAATGAGCTGGGGAGAAGTCCAGGCCATAAATATACACATGCAAAACAGAGAAGAGGCTGAACATGTGATACAAAAGAAGCAGCGCGACTGGAAGAAAGCAACGTGCAAAACATGTGAAAAGAACGCAAAGAAAGGCTGGAATGAGTTGCAAAGAAGAAGCTAGGGACTGGGCACTCTATGAAGGAAGTAGCCTCTGTTTTGGAGAGAAAAAAACATGACAGCCTTACATGGAGAAAAGAACGTTAGAAGCTCGAGTTTAGGCACTATGAACAGAAGCTTTGAGCTGGAGAGGAAGTGAAGCTTCTGAACAAGGAGAAGTAACGTGATGAGCAGAAGAAGCCTGAGCTGCATAGATGAACTATGGTTTGGTGAAGGAAAATGAAAAACACAAGAGCATGCAGAAGTTAACGTAAAGGCTACGGGGAAGCCACGAAGATGAGAAGTTTCACGTAACAAATGAAAGAAGAGAGGCCACGGGCTGAACGTGCTGACTATGAAAAATTAGCCCATGCAAAGCCACGTAAGAAGAACACGAGCAAAATGAAGAGAAGAAGAAACAAGAAGAAAGCTACGTGAAAAGAAGGCAGCTCACATGAATTTGAATATTATATTTAGCTTTAAAATGGGGCCCACCTTATATTCACATGAAGAAGCTACGGTCAGAATTGAAAGAAATCGAATGAGAAGGGATGAGAGGGTTGAGCACATGGAATCATTAAAAGAAATCACGTGAGAAAGCTGTCCATCATATTGAAGTCCGTCATTAAGAATCAGGTTATGAATAATTCGGCCATTCATCCATTCGAATCCACCTATCTCATGCCGTATTCCATTCACGACATTCCATCCTTCATCCATTCGCACGCCCCTTTCGACCAGCAGCCATCTCCTCCATTTCCACTCCATTCCTTCCATTCAAATGAAGTTTTAATCTCCATTTGTGGCTAGCTAGGAGGAAAATCCTTGGAGAAGCTTGAATCCATTGATTAGAAAAGGAATTTTGGCTAAGATTCATCTCTTTCTACACTTTTCTCTATCTTGTATTTTCTTGGTTAAGATTGTATTAGATTAGAGAATTGTATTGTTTATAATTAGTGGCTAGTTAGACATTAATTAGGAGATTGTTTTTGTTTGCTTAATGGACTGAATCAGGTTCTGAATTATTCATTTTTCTCTAATTTCCATGTGTGCCTCGAAGGTGTTCAATGAAATGCATGAATGAAATTATGTGCTTGAATGTTAAATTTGAGAATTCTTTAGTGTTTAGTTGGTTAATTAAACATTTTTGGATGATGATTCAAAGGCTAATTAATCATTTAATCAATCAAATTGGGTGTTCATTGATCTTAAAGACATGAATTAACAATTTAATAGGGGATTGAGGTTTCAATTCAACATTAGATTGTTAATCTTTTGATTCTTGAGTGGTAACTTAAAATATATTTGTTATGAATACAATTAGGGATTCTTAGGCCAGAATTAATCACAATTGGAATAGGATAAGGATAGTGGATACCAAGAGACGAATCCAAAGCTAGTCACAAGCCCATTTTCAACCACAATTCATCCAATTAGGTAAAATTTAGGAAATTTATTTCAATTTCATTTTACTTAGTTAATTAGATCAAAAACCCCCCTTAGTTTAGAAATTTTTAGAGTCTTTTAACATTCAGAAAACTCAATTAAGCATTGAACTCCAATTCCAAGAGAGATGACCTAGGTTGTGCCACTAGCTACATATTTTACTAACCTATTTTTATTTTGAGGGTTGCGCGACGAGCCTCTCAAAATTTGGCACCGTTGCCGGGGAATTGGATTCTCAATTGTTTGAGAAAGTTTTCTAGGTGTTTTAGCTTTGTTTTTGTTCTATTTTGGTTTGATTTTTGTTCTGTTTTGAGCTTGGAATTGGGTAATTTTGGTGTTGCACATTAACTTATCTAGTTGCTAGAATTTTTGTTTGAAGTGCCCAGAAAATTCTCAAACTTTTTTTCCATGGTTTTTAGGTGTTTTGAGCAAAATTAATAGCAAAGCTATTTGGTGCACTATTTTTTAGCCAAATTCCATCGTTTGAGGCAATTTTCGAATTTTTTTAGTATTTTTTTGAATTTTTTAGGAATTTTTCAATTTTTCTAGATTTAATTTCTTTATTTTTTTTGTGAGTTTGTTTTGTGTTATTAATCTCTATTTAGGAGTGTTTTTTATAGTTAGGTAAGTCTTAGCTTCATTTGATTTTTATTTTCTTGAATTAGAATTAATTTTAGTTAAAATTTGTTAGTGAATTATTTTTGTGTTGAAATAAATTGTGCTTCTCATTTTTTTTTTTGCTTTGCTTTAAATGGATCATTATTATTCTAATCAAGGTATATATGATTCTTGTGCAGAGCATAGGATTTCTCGAAAGTTGGATGACGCCATGACAATGGTTCAAGGCCTTCTTGAACAACAAAGACAAGAGTGACAAAGCCAACAATACCAACAAGTCCAGCAATCATGCTACCAACCACACCATCATTCCTATGAAGTTCACCCTAGTTGCCAACCATACCACAATCTGTATGAAGCCCACCCCAATTACCGCCATCATTATGAGCCATACCACAACTTCCATGTGCCAAAGCTAGAATATCATCCTGATAATTACCATGAGGGGTACATGCAACAAGAGGTCCAGAGGGAACCAAGTTGGGAAGAGCAGCTAATGGAAGCTTGTATTATTCAAAACCAACAATTGGAGCAAATGGTCCAACGGGGAACTGAGTGGTTGCAACTCCAAGATCAACAAATGATGGATAACCTCATAATGGATTCAGGATTTCAAATGAATCAATCGACTTCAAGTGCTAATGAATCAATTGAAGAGCAAATTAAAAGGGAATGTATAGAGGAGGAAGAGTCCTATTCATTAGGTAATATCCTTTCATCTTCTAATATTTTACCATTTGTTGGAACTGATTCTAGTATACATGATAGCACTATGATTCTTGATGCATATAATGTTATTGATTCTGAATTGCATGATGATGTTGTTGATGAGGAAATTGTTGTTGGATCTTCTGATTTGGTTGATTGTGGTAATTCATTGAGCAAAATTGATACAATTGTTGATGTTCATGAATCCTTGTGTACTGATGCACTTGGTATTTCTACACCTAGCTGTGACCATAGTGAAAATTTCATTTCTAAGCCTGTTAATGATGAATCTTTTGAGTCTAGGGTAGCAGATAAGTGTGGGGGTGACTTAGAATATGATAATCATTCTATTCCTAGTCTGGAATTGGTTGATAAGCCTGTTGATGATGCATCTACTGAGTTTAGGGACAGCAAGCCATTTGGACCATGTGACAAAGTTGATTTGGATGCATCTCTTGGTTGTGTGTGTGCTGGATCCACTATATGTGATGAATACTCTCAAATTAATTCTTTCATTGAGACTAGTGAGTTCCTCACATATACTAATCAACATGATTCCTCACTGGCATGTAATGATGTGACTGATGAAACAGTGAAAGTAGCATATGATAATGATATAGACATTGAAATTGTTAAGCAGCTTGTTGTTGATGAATTAGACTTAACTCTTAAATGCTTATGTGATGATATGCATACATGTCCTGTGTGTGCTGAGATCAATGAGTTTCTGGAGTTTGATAAGTTTGTTGAACCCATAGAGTCCTTGGTTTGCACTAAAACTATTGATAAGACTGATTCTTCTGATCATACTAGTGTTAATGAGAGTATGCATAGTGATACTGTTGATACTAAAAATTCTATTGATGCTTGTGCTGTTATTGATACTATTGAGAGACTGAATTTTGTTATTGACCACTGTTTAGAATTTTGTGAGCCTACTAATGTCTCTTTGGTCAGGGAAGATGTTGTTTCTATTCTCGTGAGTCCAAAACAAATTCTTAAAGTTGGTGAGCTAATTCCCAACAATCAACAGACTCTCCCAGCTAAGAAAAAGCAACTGTCAGACACTTTGAACTCAAAGGACTGTGAGAAGTTACAATTTGACTTGTCTGTAGATGCAATGACTCTTACTGATGGGAGTTTAGTAGATTTTATTGGCTTTGATAGATTTCTAGAGAGTTTAGAGTCTAGTGTATTTAAATTTGATTTCAATTTTTCTTTCTTTAGTCTTAAATGTTTTAACTTTGATTTTCCTTCTTTCACTACTTGTGAATATGCTGAATTTGACTTTCTGAGACTACTGATGGTTGAGGAAGTCCATGAGTCAACACTGCATGATCAATCAAAATGCTTTAAAGTAGTGAGACTTAAATTTGTCCAATTGAGAAGGAATAAAGTAGTTTTAATTTTGGTTTTTGATACTTATGATTAGTTAGTCTCTGATAGAGTTCTTTTTAGTTTAGGATTTAATTTTCTTTTCTTTTCTGCATTACAGTTTGTCTTTGTTTCTATTTTGTAGGTAATAAAAGGTTGCTAACCAGCTACATAGGAATCTGAGCCTACCATTGGAATCTCCATTTTCAAGTTCATCAGGTTGTACACTCTCTTTTCACTCTCTTTATATTATGTTATTTATTTATTGACTGGATTGTGTGCTGGCATTGAGGACAATGCAATATTTAAGTGTGGGGGGGAGAGTCATTGATTCCATCCATCTTTTTCTTGTTTCCTTGTTTTGAAAAAAAAATTTAAATTTTTGAGAAAAGTTTTTGAAAAAATAGTGTGATTCTTTTCAGTTTTTTTGTGAAATTTGCAAGTTCAGATGATTATAGCTTGAATTCACTTAAACATGATAAGCAATGAATCTTGTGTCTTGATTCAAGTGAAGTGGCAATGAATTTGATTTCAATGAATTATTTGATAGCCATTAGCTAGTGAGGATTTGAGCCATAATTGTTCATTTCTAGTGTGTATTCACCTATCACTGCTTTCGCTCTAGAACTTGTCTTGATTCTTTGTTCAGACTACATTTGCACTTGCATGCATGAAAATGATAAGGCATTCATTTCTTTTGTAGCTAGATAGCCAAAAAGCCAACCTTACATACACTTTATCCATTGTTTAGCCACTTTGGACTTGTTTTTATTTTATTGCTTAGCCCATAGCTATTAAAAATGTTTTCCCACCTTGTTTTAGGATGCCTTAGGATTTCAAGAAGCATTACATCAGATTAGGATGATGAATGTATATCTTACATCAAGTTAGGCCATTGTTATTCAAAGTTGAGAAAATTGTCTTTAAAAAAAAATATTGTAAAAGAAAAGAAGAGATGGAAAAGCAAAAAGAAAGCAATTGAAAAAAAAAAGAGAAAAGAAAAAGAAGCCATGGAAAATCAAAAGAAAGAAGTGCTTCAAATTGATTTTGTAGTTGCCTATTGCTAGTTGGAAAGAAGGCCTTGAATGCACATTCTTCTCTATCCTAAATCTTCATCAATTACTCTTGAGGCTCTAAGGCATCCATTTTTTTTGTCCTTCCTTGAATGTCCATTCATTTCACTTCCTTAGCCCTATTACATCTATTAATAAAGTCCTCTTGATTTGTGTTTTGCATTTGGCATGGGTGGTGGAGATTTAGAAGCTTGACAAGCCTATAGTAGTGAACCTTTGATAGGTGGAACTTGAGTGAAACACATCCCCTTAAACATTGGAAAGTTGAGAGTAAACACTAATCCATGTAAAGGGCTATACATTCTTGATTCATTCTTTTCAAATGAAATTGCCATGGAGCCTATTTCTTGATGCAAGTGGAGTTAGCTTCGATTGTTAAAGTGTTGAAAAGTTTCGGTCATTCTCTAGCTTGTGACTCTTCCTTTTTCCTTTCCCATTTTCACTCTCCAACTATTAATCCACTAGCCTATCTTTAGATCTTGAACTTTGCCCAGGAGTACAAAGGTCTAAGTGTGGGGGAATTTGATAAGCATGATTTTTATACACTTTAATCCTCTTAACTTAGGCAATTTGATGATGGAATATGGTCTTAAGGGTTTAATTAGATACAATTTGATTTCATCAGCCACTTATGCACTTTGTGAATTAATTGACAAAATTATTGAGTTTTAATGCATGAAATTCTTTTAAATAATTTTGTGGATAATTCTATTGAATATTTTCTATTCTTTTGTGCAGAATTTTTGATGGGCAAATAGCTTGAATGAGAATTTGGATTAAAGAAGAGAAAGGATTGATTAAAGAAGCATACTTGAGTAGCCCTTCACTCAATATCAACACACATGCATGAAGGAAGAAGCCACGGGTCTGGAGGATTTGTTGATTCAAGAAAACACTGTGAGCTGAGGAAGGAACTATCCACGGGGTAGAACCAAAGAACACAAGAGGCAGCCATCTTCAATGCGTGAGAAGCGTGAAACCATGGAAGAATATGCTTCTGGTTAAGAGGAAGAGAGCTTGGGTATTTGAAAAGAAGAAGAAGCTAAAGCTAAGAATGAACAACACGAGCTGAAGTCTGGATAGCAGCTGCATGGGACGTAAAAAGCAAGTAAAGGAGCAACACATTCTCTCGGGTTGTGGAGAGTAACTCGTGAATAGTAGAAAATAAGCAAAAACAGAGGAGAAGCTTGTATGAGCTGCATGGGAGAACTAGCTACAGGTTGGGTAGAATGAAAAGAAGAATCAACATGGAATGAGGGGCTGGAACGTGCTGGGTTGAAGGAGCTTGGAAGTAATACAAAAGAAAAGAAGCAAACAAAGAGGAGGAAGAATGAGCTGGGGAGAAGTCCAGGCCATAAACATACACATGCAGAATAGAGAAGAGGCTGAACATGTGATACAAAAGAAGCAACGCGACTGGAAGAAAGCAATGTGCAGAACATGTGAAAAGAATACAAAGAAAGGTTGGAATGAGTTGCAAAGAAGAAGCTAGGGACTGGGCACTCTATGAAGGAAGTAGCCTCTGTTTTGGAGAGAAAAAAATGTGGCAGCCTTGCATGGAGAAAAGAACGTGAGAAGCTCGAGTTTAGGCGCTGTGAACAGAAGCTTTGAGTTGGAGATTTAAGAGAGTAAGTGAAGCTTCTAAACAAGGAGAAGTAACATGATGAGCAGAAGAAGCCTGAGCTGCATAGATGAATTATGGTTTGGTGAAGGAAAATGAAAAACACAAGAGCATGCAGAAGTTAACGTAAAGGCTATGGGGAAGCCACGAAGATGAGAAGTTTCACGTAACAAATGAAAGAAGAAAGGCCATAGACTGAACGTGCTGACTATGAAAAATGAGCCCATGCAAAGCCACGTAAGAAGAACACGAGCAGAACGAAGAGAAGCAGAAACAAGAAGAAAGCTACATGAAAAGAAGGTAGCTTACATGAATTTGAATATTATATTTAGCTTTAAAATGGGGCCCACCTTATATTCACATGAAGAAGCTACGGTCAGAATTGAAAGAAATCGAATGAGAAGGGATGAGAGGGTTGAGAACGTGGAATAATTAAAAGAAATCATATGAGAAAGCTATCCATCGTATTGAAGTCCGTCATTAAGAATCAGGTTATGAATAATTCGGCCATTCCTTCATTCGAATCCACCCATCTCACGCTGTATTCCATTCGCGACATTCCATCCTTCGTCCATTCGCACACCCCCTTCGACCAGCAGCCATCTCCTCTATTCCCACTCCATTCCTTCCATTCAAATGAAGTTTTAATCTCCACCTGTGACTAGCTAGGAGGAAGATCCTTGGAGAAGCTTGAATCCATTGATTAGAAAAGGAATTTTGGCTAAGATTCATCTCTTTCTACACTTTTCTTTATCTTGTATTTTCTTAGTTAAGATTATATTAGATTGGAGAATTGTGTTGTTTATAATTAGTGGCTGGTTAGACATTAATTAAGAGATTGTTTTGTTTGATTAATTGATTGAATCAGGTTCTGAATTATTCATTTTTCTCTAATTTTCATGTGTGCCTCGAAGGTGTTTGATGAAATGCATGAATGAAATTATGTGCTTGAATGTTAAATTTGAGAATTTCTTAGTGTTTAGTTGGTTAATTAAACATTTTTGGATGATGATTCAGAGGCTAATTAATCATTTAATCAATCAAATTGGGTGTTCATTGATCTTAAAGACAACAATTAACAATTTAATAGGGATTGAGGTTTCAATTCAACATTAGATTGTTAATCTTTTGATTCTTGAGTGGTAACTCAAAATATATTTGTTATGAACACAATTAGGGATTCTTAGGCCAAAATTAATCACAATGAGAATAGGATAAGAATAGTGGATACCAAGAGATAAATCCAAAGCTAGTCACAAGCCCATTTTCAACCATAATTAATCCAATTAGGTAGAATTTAGGAAATTTATTTCAATTTCATTTTACTTAGTTAATTAGATCAAAAACCCCCCTTAGTTTAAAAATTTTTAGTCTTTTAACATTCGGAAAACTCAATTAAGCATTGAACTCCAATTCCAAGGGAGATGACCTAGGTTGTGCCACTAGCTACATATTTTACCATCCTAGTTTTATTTTGAGGGTTGTGCGATGAGTCTCTCACCACTTGTGACTTGTGGGTCAAATAGTGTTATTAGCCCACTGCTAACATCATATGGGCCTATAGGGTCACACACAAGAATGAGTCAACTCGAACTAAAATATCTAAATTCATTAAATCTGAAATTATGTCTAGATTCAATGAATGTAATGTCCAAAGTCATTGAATCTGAAATTGTGTCCAAATTCATTGAATTTGAAATTGTGTCTAAATTCAATTAATGTCATGCCCAAATTCATTGAATCTAAAATTGCGTTTAGATTCAATAAATAAATATATATTTGATATATATATGATTTATAAAATTTGAAATATATATATAAATTTATATATTCGAAATATATATATCCTTCAATTAATTTAAATCAATTAGTTTTAAATTTAAATTCTATATGATAGATTTAAATTTAAACTAATATGATATTTTAAATTTAATTTATGTAAATTAAATTTGAATTAAGTTCCAGATTTATATTAAATAGTTTGTTAAAATTTAAATCTATTAGATAGACTTAAATTTAAACTAATCTATTTAATTCAAATTTGATTTGATTTAAAATAATGTATTTTAAATTAATCAAATATATCTAAAACCTTAATAAGATACCTCTATAAAAAGGTGAGAGGCTTGGGTTTCCTAAAACTATAGAACTAAAGAAAAACCCTAGAGAGAGACATCGTACGGATGCCGTGCGAACACTGTATGGACGCTGTACGAATGTCTAAATAGATAACGTGTATGGATACTGTACAAAATGTCTAGAGATAGAAAGTGTACGAACACTGTACGAAAACGTCTAAAGAGAGAGGAAGAGGAGAGCGTCTTCTCTACCAAAAACGTGTAGTGACGTTGGTAAAAGGCGCTAGCACACCGTTCAAGTTGAACATCTGTTCGTGTGGTAACTGGTAGAGGGAGCAGATCTGTAGATCAGTTTTTAAGATCTGATAGAAAAAGGTAAATATTTCTAGATTTACTCAATTTAAATAACATTGATGGATCTATGGGAAGGGATTCAGGGTTTTAATTTTCTGCTATGCATCCCGAAAATTCCCAACATATACAATCTAGGTCATTTTCTAAGGAGTTTTTGCTTCTAATTATTTGTGAAAAAGTTCTTCTAGTGGCAATAAATGAGAAATGTTTATAGGGTTTTTGAATTACTAAATTCTAATTGGATTAAAGAAAATAACAAGAATTAAAAACTTAAGAATAAGTGATGGCAACAATTAGGACAAAGTGGAGATAACTAGCTTTTGAATGGACTTCTTAGGATTAAATTATCTTTGCTCCCTTTTAATATACTAAAACTTAGACTAAAATTCTTACTTCTTAGTGTATTCTTTATAAAAATTCTTGAATCACTATCCAAGACTCAAATTACTAATTATCAAAGAAATTGCAACCACAAGGAACCTTGAAAAATTAGCCACTTGAGTTAAGGATAAGAACACACAAAGATAATACCTAAATACTTATTAAAGTAGCTGAACAATCTATTTAAAGATGCTAATCAACCAAATAGATTGAGGATTTCCTCAAGTACAATAATCATACAAAAGTCCAGCCACTTAATACAATAACCATTGCACTAATTAACCTAAAAATAAGAGGAATTGACTAGAAAATTGGATAGCCATTAATTCTGGAATTTCTACAAACACTTAGGCATCAAAATAAATCTCCAAATGTGAAATTACAATTAAAATATAGAGCAAATTAATCTAGTACATTCAGCACCAAATTCTCCATTTAACAAGCTAAACCTAGTCAAATTAAACAAAGAAATCAATGTTAAAAGTAAAAGATGGGGAGAAGAGAATTTAGCCAATTTGGAGATGCATCTTGGAGCTCAAATCTTCATCCATGGAAGTCACGCCTTCAACTAGCTACCTAAGTAATTTTAAGCTTCCATTAAAGAGATGGATGGAGGAAATTTGAAGGAGAAACTAACGTCCATTGAAGCTTGATGGAAGGAAGTGAATCTCTCACATTTTTGCATCTTGGAGCTCTCCTCGATATGTCATGTTCTGCCTTCAATTCCCATCCAATGTTCTCTTCTGCCCAAACCTCTCGCATTCTTTTCTTCTTGTGGCTCCTTTTTTCTTCATCATGTGTCCTCTCTCTGTCTTGTGCTCTCTCCTTTCTTAATGAATCATGTGTTTTCCTATGTGCAGGTTCGTGCATGTGAGTGTATGCATCAAGTGCTAAATGAGGACGTGTGGGTGCATATATTTGTGATGACCTCCCTTGCCATGTAATTGTGTGAGTCAAAGTTGGATGTGTTACATGTATAGAGTGCATGAGAAGTGAGTGATTTTGGTAACCCATGTGCATCAACGTGAAAAGAACCTTGTGGATACTTTTCTTTTGTGTGAATAGATGAGGGTCAGTTATGTAGTGAAAGACCTGAATAAGAGAGCCTGTGAAAGAGTGTATGTTAGTGTAGTGGCTGTGCATGTATTGGACTTGTGTTTGTTGTGTGAATGTGAATGAAACCAATGATTGTATTCTTAAACCCATGCAAATGAGCTGCTTCAAATTGTTAACGTGTAGCTTCTTGGACTAGAGATTTCACGTGAACCCATATATCCTGATACGTGCTACTTGTGTGTTTACTATGTGGATAAGTGTGTAAAAGAGTGCAATCTAGACTTGCTTCAACATGTGAGGGAGTAGGGAGTGGATTCGTGCTTTGATTTTTGTCTCATGCCTTCATCTCTAATTTTTATTTTTCCAAAATTCCATTAAACATGTAGACCATTTTTTCCTCCTTGAAATTGCACACTTGTAGCTTTCAAATGAATTTCCCATTTAAGCTCCATTTGCCAATAAAAGAATCTGCGCAAATAATAAGAAACCTTCAATAGGAAAAATTCACAAAATTATTTAAAGGAATTAATACATTAAAAACTAATAATTTTGCAAATTAATTCCTAAAATGCAAAATGACTAATAAAGTCAAATATCTCATAATAAAGTCTATTAAGCCACAATTTATCATCAAAATGTCTAATTTAAAGAGAATAAAATATATAGAAATTAGCAATTATCACTATGATCCTTCATGACATTTTATAATGTGGTGATTCTAATTTTCTCTTTATGATACGTATATAAGTAGACTTTTATATTATCTGATTTTTTCTTTTAATTTTCTCAAGTAATATTGATATGCTTGTACAAAATAAGGATTTATTTAATTAATATTAATGTTAGGCATAATATATTATATGCATTTAATAGTAATAATGATTATATACATTTTAAAAACAATTTGTGCAACTTCAAAAAAAGAAATCACAGCTGTAGCGACCACAACTTGCGTTGTAAAACCCAAATTACCTGCAACTATAGTAACTACAACATAACCGCAACTGCAATAAAAAACCTTGATAGGGAATAAAGGGTGCTCATTTTTGGCTTTTTCTAATCCAAGTGGGGATTAAAATTAGGACATAAACATTTCTATCCGTGTTTGATGTGTAGAGATTTCTTTTTTTAGCACTTTCAAGCTAAGCATTAAAAGCCTAGACCACCCTTTGGATAGATAAATGCATTATCTATTTGGACTAATATGTTGAAAAGGGAAAATCATTGTCTTTGTTGCTCAACCATGTCAGTATTTTCCCTATTAATATTTGCTAATTCATTTGCCTACTCGATGTGTTACTATATGTGTATGTGGGGGTAAAAAAATAAAGGCAAGTACCGGATATACTACATCTCTCTCTCACCCCAATTCACGTCCGAAGAACCCACCATGTTCGCTAATATGTTAATGTGGAGCTAACTAACAAGAATACTCACTCACTTGATTATTTAGAGCTAATGTTTGTGATCAAGAATAAGTATATTTAAATACTTAAGCTAGGTTGCCACTCTTTTTTGTGGATCAAAGTGTGATCCACCCCAGCATCAAAATTTGTTTTTGAACATTGGAATTGGATTAGGATAAAATTTAAAGCGTCTAAAAATGTGCAAAGCATGACCATACAATGCAAAATTTTAGGATTGTAGCACTAGAATTTCATAGCTATGACGCTATGCTTGGATTGGATTTTGGGCTTCTATTTAAGTCTAATACCTTCTTCTTTGTACATTTTAATGCTTCCCTTGGGTTTTAGGGTGCCTTAGAGCTTTCTTTTCACATGAAATAATCACAAATAGGAGCCACCATAAGTAGAATTCAAGTACCATACAAAATTTATATTCATAACTCCAACAATTAAGAAAAACCTTATAAATTTAAGTAAAGGGAGAATAAATTCACAAAATAAAGCTTGACATAGTCTACAAAATACTATAGAATTTATGTACAAAATGAGAATTATCACCAAATAAGGCCAAAGTTAGATGATAGAGTTGAAAAGGTTGTCTACATTTATTATCTTAACAAACAAAGATATGGTGTTTACTGAGGTAGATTCATCTTGATGGGATAAGGAGACTCAATCCATCTCAATGGAAGGTGCTATTTTGTTGAACTTTGATGAGGGAGATTTACTATAAAAAAACACAAGGGCCCTAAAATGCTAGAAGAAAGACCTTTAATGCCACATCAGCTAGTTCAAATTCTGGATGCTCTACCAGAATCTGTCAAAATGTTCTGCTAGGCTAAGAGATTACAAGGTATTCTTTAATAGTGTCATCAATGATGATGGAGATATAGTGCATTGTTATATGTTTGCAGACTATGACCCAATCAAATTTTGAAGTCCTGAGAGATAAAAGGTAGATGGAAGCTATGAATGTGGTAAAGAAGAAACTTGGCAACTCATCAATCTACCACTTGGTCACAAACCCATGGATATGAAGAGGGTATTCAAAACAAAGGTGAAGATGAATTCAAAAGTTGAAAGGTACAAAGCAATGCTCTTTGCTAAGGCCTTTTAGCAAAGACCAAGAGTGGCCTATGGAGAAATCTTTACACCTATTGCCTCCGTTGAAGTAGTGAATATTGTTGTTGTCTTGGCTACAAAAAGGCATTGGAAGATTCATCAAATATATGTGAAGTTAGCTTTCTTGAATGGATCACTTAAGGAAGAGGTATATGTTATGTACACTGAAGCATATGTATTGTATAAGTAATACAATGAAGAGTAAAGTATCATTTTCATGGAGATTTATCACTAAGATAATTACTAAGTACTAAAGTTAAGTACCTTAACCTAAATCAAGCCAACAGTAAATGGAATTACAAATAAAACTAAATTAAAGACATAAAAAAATGGAGAGATACATAATTCAATACTAGATTAAGAAGTAGAAGATTTAAGATTATGATTTCCCCTAGCATATCATGAGAAACTAAATAATCTATTTTTACTTTACTCTTAATGATGATCTTTACTAGCCTAAAGTCTTAATTTACTCCAAATTACTTATAGGCTTTCTCGTAAATCAATTCATAATCCTTCACGCAATGAACTAAGAGACATATTTAAGAATGGATCCTTATGGGGCTATGCAAGGCCGATATGTACATTTCTATCTTACAGGTAAATAAATCCACTCAATATCGTAAATTTCATGAACACACACTACCCAATCCATGGTCTAGTCTTAAAATCTCTTTCCTAAGTTCATTTAGATTACCTAAATTATCCTTTAGACTCAAACCACTTAGAAACATGAAGAAAAAAAACTAAATATACAAATCATATTATTAATTGCAAGCAAAGAGAGTAATTTCAATCTATTATATGCTAAGGTTCATCACAATCCCAAATCAATAATATTACTTCAACATTACAAGATAAATCAATGTCAAAAATAGAACATACATCAAAAGGATAAGAAATATAAGGAGAAGCAAAGAAAGAAGAGAAAAACTAATTTAATTTATGAATCTTCTTCAAACCTAGATTTGCTCTTTGCAAAAATCAAGCTTTAACCTTATCTTTTCATCCTCATGTTGGCCATAAGATGTCCCTTATTCATATAATGGAGATACAAGCTTTAAAACCTCACCAAAAATGAACAAAAAATGTTAATATTTCATACTATCGAGACTAGCTGTAACATCCAGTTCTTTAAAAACAAAAAAAAAGTGAGAAACGTAACGTATAATTTCTCCATTAATGAACAAAACTCACTGAATACAAAAAGAAGTCCCCCAAGATGATGTAGTTAAGGTCCCAAAAAATTTGGAAAGCATTCTAGACTCCTAAAAATAAGAATCCTAGGCTCAGACAGAAAGAAAAATAGAGCTGGAATGAAAAAATAATTTCTTACGAAAATCTTATGAAACGTAATGGCATTTTTGTAATTTTGAGTAAATTTTGGAATTCACATAGGAGGAATTTTTAAATGAAAGTTTTGAGTTCCCCAGTGTTCTCAGAGGCCCTAAAAATAATGGAAAGGCTTGGGACAGCTAAAGCCCATCTGGTGGATGTTTTCCAACGTCAATGTACCTAAACTTTGCTAGATTCGTTCAGCAAGGTTTTAACTCTGATTTGAGTGATTCTAAAGGCATTTTATTTAATTGGGAACCTAAATTTTATACTGAAAAAGATAGTTCTAAAAAAGGAGCTAAAATGAAGGAGAAACAAAAATGCCAAGAACGAAGGAAAAAATAGAAATTTTTGAAAAAGTGCTTCTTCCTCCCTTATAAATAGGTGGTGCCTCACACTCTCCCTCACTTAGCTTCAGATTATTCTGCCCCAAATGAGAAGAAGAACCCTAGGAAAGTGGTGCACCAAGGGAAGAAGAAAAGGGAGAGAAAATCCAAGCTTAAGGTATGTTTCCATGGTAGTTTTTCATGCTTTTCTTCATCCACACCTCTTCTTCTCCCTTCTCCTTTGTTTTCTTTGATTAAAATGGAGTTTATAAATCTGATTCAAAGGAGAAATTCAAGGGAAAATTCGGATTTGAAGAGAGGAGCTCAAAGAACACAAGATTCAAGTGAGAAAAAGTAAGAAAACAAGGTAATTTCTCTTCTTATGGTTGTCATCTTTAGTTCCCTTCTCTACCATTTCACCCCACTTAAGAAAACCCTAGGAGGAGATTATTTTTAGGTAGAACCAAGCATGAATCTAAGGAAAAAGGGTGTGGAGATTAAGAATATGCAAAGGGAATGATAAAAAAACCATTAGATTTCAAGATGCAAGTTCTAGGGTTTCAATTGCACCTTATAAAATCTGACTTTATATGATGATTCCTAGGCCTAAATAAGAGTTTAAATGAGCTCCCAAGATCCCTAAGAGGCTCCCCACATGCATCTTCCCTTGAGAAAACAAAGAAAGCTCCATGGAACCCAATATGCTTCATAGCCCCAGCTTATATGGGTTCTCCTAGCTAGGGAGAGTTTTAAATTTTTCTAAACCCACTTTTGATATGATGAATGAAAATAAGGGGAGGCCCTGGGAAAAATTTAGAACCCATAAAAAGTGAGTTAGTGCTTTAGGTTCCATATTATGACCTAAAGAAGCAACATAATGATAAGCGCTTTGTTTTAATTGTGTGATGACTCCAAGAGGCTTAAAAGGAGTCAAGAATCATATTTGAAAGGAAAGAATAACCTAAAAATTATTTGAGGGGTATTACTTCATTGGGTGCATTTATGGACTATAATGAGGTTTATAGAATAACCTAATGTCTAAGCAAGTTGTGAAGCCTTAGAAATTATTTCATGAACCTAATTGGCTTCTATAAATTGTGTTTAGGCCAAGAGAAACCTTCCCCACACTTTTGTGGGTGTGTGACCAAAGCAAGGGAGGGATTTTCAAGAGAAAAAGTGTGTGATTATGTACAAGGTAGCACCTTCTCTTATGTATGGATGTGTGTGTAGCTTATCTTAGAATGTTTGTATGTGTATTTTCAAGCCATGAAAAGTATGCTAGCATGATTTTATAAGCCATGATTTCATGATGACAAATTATGTTTTCAAATGAATGTATGATATTCGTTTGAGTTTGCTTGAGTGTGGAGAGGCCAAGAACTCTTAACCATGGTGAAGATGAGTCAAGAACCCTTAAGATTGGTTGAGACAAAGCAAAGTAGGCCCCCCAAGAGTATAGTTGAGTCTAAGAATCTCTTAAAGAATGGGTAAGGCAAGTCCAAAATCTATGAGAAAAAGTGTGAGGTCAAATCCATCCACTTGACTCTTGAATATCTTGTATGACTTATTCACATGCCAAACTTGCTTCTTGAGTGTTCATGACTTACATTATATCCATGCATACATTTTTAAGACTTGCTTTGCATATATTATGTATGATTGAATGGGAGATGAGCTATTGGGATTTTTTGAATCTCATCCCCTCCTCTTCAATGCTCTAACATGCTAGGTGATCTAAGAGAGCAAGAGAATGGAAGCCAAGCACATGAGACATGAGAGGATGACATGAAAGTGTTTAAATTTTGTCACTTTAAGGCCATAAGAATGGCGTATGTTGAAATTCATGAATTTATATGTCTTATGAAGTTATAAACATGTATAAATATACTGATGTATTATGTATAAGCAGGAGATTATGACATGTGAATACTTGAATGTAAAATGAGCTCCTTATGTCAATGTAGCTTCTTGAATGTTAGTATGGAAATGTGCATATGTGTGGATGAAAAGGCCAAAATGAGATGTATGAGATTTGGGACCATTTGGGCAGCTCACACAAGTCTTAAGTGTACTTTTAGACTTGCTCAAAAGGTGCCAAGACCAAGGGAAAACCATTTGGTCACTTTGGCACCCTATATGGAGCCAAAAATGACCATAAAGGAACCCACGTCACTTTTTGACCAAATGAGCTCTTCTTGCTTTGATATTTGGCATGCAATTAGAGTTTGTTGAAAGCTTTTTGGCAAGCTAAAGACCAAAATTTTTAGAGGTCTATAGAATATTTGATAAATTTTCAAAGTTGGCAATTTTTCTGATTTTGGTCTGCTGCACTATTCATTTGGTCTAAAAATGAAATCTATCACATAGAGCTCAAATGATATCCAATTGTCACGAAATTTTATACAGAGAAACTAGACATTCCCATGACTTGTGCCAACTAGAAGCACCTCATTTGGATGTCTAGAGAGGGAGATATGAATTTTTGAACATTCTGTCCAATATCAGGGATTTCAGTTGACCTCTGTTACTGTTCCATCAAATTATGAGGTCTAGGCTGCCTAAGCTGTCTAAAAATATTTTTCCCTCTAGCTAACATCCACAGCTTTTCATATTGGTATCATTTGCATGGATTGGGTTTTTTTGGAATCAATTGGACATTTTCAAAGTTTGCTGCAGAAATCTATGATAGTTCTAGAAGGCAGTTTGACTCTGGACCTTTTTGAATGTCAAACTTCCTTTGTGATGGATTTTATGGTTTGGACATATTTTTATGTTAAGTAGACATCCATAGCTTTCCAAATGACCAAGAATGCATGTTTTCAAGTTTTCTAGAATTAGTTATGATTTTCCAAAATTAGTGGCAGAATTGAGCAAATCTGGCTGAAATGTAATAGGTATATTTTAAACTCCCCTTCATGATTCTTGAGATGTAGGCCATATTTTATGATGCAAATGAGTTTTATTCATGTAATTAAATATAGGAATGTGTTGTATGAGCTCACATGGCCCACGTGACATAGAATGAAATTTTTATATATGACGTAATCCAAAGGAATGTATTATTTACAATGGATTTTCTTACTTCCTTCATGGAATATATCACATGAGCATATAAATGTGATAGAAATGATCTGGAAATATATGGTGTTACACTAGCACTATGACTTCAGCTTCTAGCCTTGTAGTAGTATGCCATTCTAGGTCTTCAAATCTAAGTTGTTGAAATTTAAGTGCCTCAGTGGTGAAATCCACCTCTGTGGTGATGGAATTTTTTAAGTTGCGACTTTTACTTTAAGCAACAATTTCTAGCTCTTTTTAACAACACTTCTTAGTTTTTGTTGCTATACACTCCAAACCTTCTAAGCTTTGTTTCTTTGTATTTCTAACCCTATAAAAGCATAAAAACTCATTTAATTACTATTTATAGTCTATTAATAGAAATTAAACAATTTAACAATCTAAATATGTAAATAAAAATACCAAAATACAACATATACTTAACTAAAACAGAAATTAACTCAAAATTACAGAATAAAAACTAAAATTTACTAAATATTAACTCAACTAAAATTTCTTAAATTTGTTTGCCAAAAACAAAAAGTAAATTCAATATTCATATGATAAGTACCTTAAAATGATAGGAAAAACATGATAAATTAGGGACTTATCATATGCCCAAATTGACCTCTTTATTGTTCCTAAGTAAATTTATATTAAATAATAAAATTCCTACCTACTCAAGCATTCATATCTAGTGATGTTGGATTGATACTTTCAATAGTTGCATTAAGAAGTATAATTAGCAAGAAAAGAAAGTAATGCATGCAACCTTCAGACTTCAAAAATTAATGACAAATTTTTTAAAGGAAGAATTAGAGTTAAGGACCCAAAGTTAAAAATATTTACTCTAAAGGACCTATTACCATTATTTTAAGATAGATTACCACTGACTTGAAGTAAACCTCCCTAAACCTAGTGGTAACAGGTCCTTTAGAGTAAATATTTTCATCTTTGGGTCCTTAATTCTAATTCTTCCTTTTTCAAACTCATGTAGTATGTGTGTGAACAATCATTTGAAAGTCTAATTGCAAGTCTTAAAATAATTTGTGCAAATCAAACTACATAATATACCTCTTACTTAGGAACTTCATATGCTTACTCTTCTACTCTCTCTCCACTAAGTTAGGCCACTATATATGTAATATCTTAACTTCTTAGCTATTTTACCATGGTCTCCTTGTCCATCTCAATGCATTTCATATGGATCGGGGACAAATGCAAGAAATCTTACACTTCACATGAAAAAAGTAATAAATTTAATGGTATTTATTTGTGTTACATAAGATCTCATTTCTTTAATTTATGCCCCATGGACCATATGAACTCATCAATATCATTTTCTATTCACAAGACATCCATACAAGTCATAGCCATCACCAAATATCTCCAGAACCTTGGGCTTTAAACTATATCTCACAAAATCCATGGTTTGCTCTTGGGTTTAGATTTCAATTTTTTAATACCAATTTTAAAAATTCATAACTAAATCTAGAAAACTTAAAATCAAGCAAACCATACTATTCTGAAAAGCTGTGAATGTATAAGTTTGACTAAAAATAATTCTAGACTAATGTAGTAGCTCTAAGCCACCGAAAATTAATGGAATAGTAACATAGGTTAGGCTGTATTACTAGTACTGTCATGCAATTTCAAAAATTCATATTTCCTTCTAAAGAACTCCAAATGAGGTGATCTTAGTGGCTATGCAAAGATTATGTTATCTAGTTTGTGTGTGTAAAATTTCATGAGCATTGGACTTCATTCGGCCCATGTGTGACACAGAAAAACAAACTGATTAAATGAAAAGTAACCATACCATTTCTGTATAATTTGGCCAACTTTGAAAAATCATAATAAATTCTCTAGAGCTCGAAACTGAGTGCTCTTTAGCTCTGTGAAAAGCTTTAGATTGAGACCTACTTGATGGCTAATTTTCATGAAAAACACTCACTCATTTGGTGAGACTGCAATTCATCTCTCCATTTGGTCAAAGTTGAAGTCCAAAATAGGATTTTAAGACGCCAAATGCCCTTCTTAACCTTCCACAACCACTTGTGTAATGAACGTAGTTTTCGTAAAACTCTGAAATGAGCAGTATAAAAGCAAGTCCTTTGAAATGAGCCAGTTAATATCCTAAAAAATTTAGGTAGAGTCCTAAACTCCTAAAAATGATAATTCTAGGCTCAAATTGAAACAATAGCCAAGTTAGGATAGAGAAACAATTTGTGACAAAAACTAACGAAACGTAATGGCATTTTCATAAATAAGTGCAAATTTTGGAAAAACACATAGGAAGGTTTTTTAAATGGAAAATTTGAGTTGCCCAGGATTCTCACTATTCCAAAAATCATGGGAAGCCCCGAGACTGGTAAATCTCCTCTAGTGTACTTTTTCTAATGTTGGTGAGCCTGAACTTTAACAGATTCATTCAGTAAGGTGTTAGCTCCAAATTGAGTAAATCCAAAGGTATTTTATTAAATTGGAAACCTATTTTATAATGGAAAAGAAATTTCTAAAAAATGAGCTAAAACAAAGCCGAAACAAAATTGCCATTACAGAAGGATGAAATTGAAATTTTGAAAAAGTGTGTTTCTAGAAGCTCCCACATACTTCTCCCTTCTTCTCCTACCTTCTTAAGCATGAAATTTTCTGCCCAAAATACAGAATATGATGTGCTCTCCTTAGGCACACAAGAAGGGAAAGAAAAGGAGGGGAAAAATCAAGGAAAAGGTAGTAAATCCATGGAATTTCATGCTCTTTCTTCCTCCAACCTTGCTCCTCTCCTTCCATGCTTTCTTTCTATAGTTTTCTTGAGATGAATGGTTTTGTTTTGGTCTAAAAATTAAGAGGAGCAGTTCAAATTGCTTGAGGAGAAGAAAACCAACGAGAGAAAGTCTTGAAAACAAGGTTGAAACCAAGGTAAATGCTTGTTATTGTTGCTTCTTCTCCTTGCTCCATGGATGTGTATGATTTCAGCCAAGAATAAAACCATATAGGGGGAGGTTTTCTTGCCCAAAAATAAGAGAGAAACCAGGGTTTTCGACCATGAGGAAGAGGAATATGGCAAGAAATTCCAAGAAAAGCTAATAGAAATCAAGTTAGGAAAGTGTGGAGTTTTCTAGGGTTTTGTAAAATCTGGTTTTGTGTGAATGTTTCCTTGGTTATTTGAATGTTTCCTTGAGCTCCTAAGACCTCTAAAAACCCTCCCAAGTTGTTCTCCCATCAAGGAAAAATTAAAAAGCTTGTGAACTCCTTCCTTGGTGCATATCTCGGCCTAGACTAGTTCATAGAACTAGAGAGTGTTTTTATTTGTTCAAGCCTTAGTTTGGGACTTTATATGATGTTAGAAAATGGAAGAAACTATTAGAAAAAATTTAAGAGCCATGAATGAGAGATGGAGCAATGATGTCCATAATGGTGCCTTATGAAGCCACTTGTGTTTCCAATTGTGTAAGTGAATGTGTGAGGGCTCCAAGGACCTTAAATGAGTCCAAGAAGTTTAGAAATAACAAGAGAATGGAGCTAGAATTGAAATATGAGAGTTGTTTCATTAGGTCAATTATGGAATCATTATGTCACTTTTGAAACCAAGTATGCATTCAAGCTTTAGGTTGGTGTCTTGGCTTACTTCAAATGTGTGATTATGTGTTGTTTATGGTGCCTAGGCCAAGAGAACATCCACCTACCTAGGTGCACTTGTGAGGCCAAAAAGAGGGAAGGAAAAGATTAAGAAAAGTTTACATAAATCTAAGGTAGCTCTCTACCTCATTTTCCTTACATTCTTGTATGCATATATATGTTATTATATACTTGTATGTGTTCTTGTGACTTGATGATATGCCACTTGATGCCTTGACTTTACATTGGTACCAATGTGTTTCCTTGAATGACTATGGTTGTGGAAATGGCTCATAAGGGTAAAGTGATGTAACGTCCAATTTTTGTTAAACGATAAAAATAGACACATTTTCAAAGTAAATCCCCCTAAATGAATTAGTTAAGGTCCCAAAAAATTTGAGTGACATTCTAGACTCCTAAAAATGAGAATCCTAGCCTCAAAGGAAGGAAACATAGAACTAGAATAAAGAAACAAATTTTGACGAAAAACTTACGAAATGTAATGGTATTTTTGTAATTTTTACCAAATTTTAGAATTCACACAAGAAGGCTTTTTAAATGAAAGCCTTAAATTTTCTGGGGTTCTTAGAGTCCCTGAAAACCATGGGAATCCTTGGGACCATTAAATCCCCTCCGATGGATGTTTTCCAATGTCAGTATTCTTAAACTTGACAGATCCATTCGAGAAGGTTTTAGCTCCGATTTGAGTGATTCCAAAGGAAATTTACTAAATTAGGAACCTAAATTTTATAATGGAAAAGATAGTTCTAAAAAAGGACCTAAAACGAAGAAGAAACAAAAATGCCAAAAATGAAGGGTAAAATGAGAATTTTTGAAAAAGTCATTCTCCTTCACTTATAAATAGGAGGCACTCAAGTCTCTCCTTCATTTAGTGTCATATATTTCTACCCAATTTCAGAGAAGAAGGCTAAGGCTTAGGCGCACTAAAGGGAGAGAAGAAAAAGGAGAAATTCAAGGCATAAGGTATGAAAATTTGCTTATTTTTCATGCTTTCTCTTAGCTAATCTCTTCTCCTCCTTTTCCTCTTCTCTCCTATGGTTTTGCTAATGTTTTGGGTCTATTTTGAGGGAAGAATAGAGGAGGAATTTAGAAATTTTGGTGAGGAAGCTAAAAAAGGTGAAGAACAAGCAAGAAAAACTAAGGAAATCAAGGTATCATGCAATCCTTCTACTTGATCCTCTTCCTCCCTTCTCTTGTGAGTATTTCGACCCATATATGGTCAACCTTAGGGAGTCAAGTTTTTGACCAAACCAAGGGTGAATCTTAGGAATTTGAGGGAGAAGAACAAGAATATACAAAGAAAACAACAAACTAGCCATTAGATTTCAAGATACAAATTCTAGGGTTTCAAGTGCACCTTATAAAATCTAATTTTGTATGATGATTCCTAGGCCTAAATAAGAGTTTAATTGAGCTCCTAAGATTGCTAAGAGGCTCCCCATATGTATCTTCCCTTGAGAAAACAAACCAAACTCCATGGAAGCAAAAAATGCTCCTAGTCTCAGCCTAGATGAATTTGCATAGCTAGGGAGAGTTTTAAATTTTTCTAAGCCCATTCTTGAGTCATATATGATGAATGAATACGAGGGGAGACCTTGGAAAAAATTTAGAATCTATAGAAAGTGAGTTAGTGCTTTAGGTTCCATATTATAACCTAAAGAAATAACATGTAGCTAGGCTCTTGGTTTTAATTGTGTGATGACTCCAAGAGACTTAAAAGGAGTCAAGAATCATATTTGAAGGGAAATAATGGAGTCTAGAATTTATTTGATTGGTGTTGCTTTATTAGGTACCATTTTGGAACCATAATGAGGTTTATAGGTCAAAGTAGTATTTAAGCAAATTGTATGGCCTTAGAATTTAGTTCGTGAATCTAATTAGCTTCCATGAATTGTATCTAGGCCAAGAAAAAGCATCCCCACACATTTGTGTGTGTGAGGCCGAAAGAGGGAGCATTCTTTCAAAGAGAAAAGTGTGTGGTTGCTTCCAAGGTAACTCTCTCCACCTTCTGTCATACATGGATGTGTGCTTAACTTGTCTTAGAATGTGTGTATGTATATTTTCAAGCCATGAAAAGTATGCTAGCATGATTTCATATGCCATGATTTCATGATGACATATTATATTTCTAAATGATGTTATGATATTTATTTAGGTTCGCTTGAGTGTAGAGAGGCCAAGAACCCTTAGCCATGGTGAGGATGAGCCAAGAACCCTTAAGATTGGTTGAGAAAAAGTAAAGAGTCTCCTAAAAGTGAGATGGACTCCCAAGAGCATGGTTGAGTCCAAGAAACTCTTAAAGAATGGGTGAGGCAAGTCCAAAATCCACAAGTAAATGGTGTGAGGCCAATCCACTTGCTTGGTAAGTCTTTATATGCTATGTATGACTTTCTTAAATGATGAAAATGCCTCTTGAATGTTTGCACATGTCAACATGACCATATATGCATTTATGAGACTTGTTTGCATTCATTATGTATGATTGAATGGAGGTCAAATGAGCTCTTCTTGATCTAAGATTTGACATGAAATTAGAGTCTATTGAGAGATTTTTGGGAAGTTAAAGAACAGAATTTTTGGAGGTCTAAAGAATATTTGATGAATTTTCAAAGTCAGCAAATTTTCTAGTTTTAGTTATGTCATTGTTTACTCAGGTCCGAAAATGAAATCTATCACATATGGCACAAATGATGTCCAATTCTCATAAAATTTTATACAAAGAAACTAGACATTCCTAATGACTTGTACCAACTAGAAGCACCCCATTTGGATGTCTAGAGAGGGAGATACGAATTTTCAAAGAATTTGTCTAGTATCAAGAACTTCAGCTGATCTCAGTTATTGTTTGATTGAGTTTTGAGGGCTGAACATTCCTGAGCTAGTCTGGAGTTATTTTTCTCCTCTAGCTAACATCTACAGCTTTCTATATTGGTATCATTTTCATGGATTGAATATTTTTAAAATTAATTGGACATTTTTAAAATTTGCTACAAAATTCTATGATAGCACCAATGGACAGCCTGACCTCTGGACAATTTTGAATGTCAAACATCTTCTATATTGGATGTTATGGTCTGGACATATTTTTAGTATAAATTAGACATGTATAGCTTTCCAAAATAGCTAAGAATGCATGAGTTTTATTTTTTAAAATTAGTTATGATTTTTCAAAATTTGTGACAAAAATGAGCAAATTCTGGCAAAAAATATATATGTATTTTGAGCTTCCCTTTGAGTTCCACGAGATGTAGTCACTTTTTATGATGAAAATGAGTTGTATTCATGTAATTAAATATAGAAATGTGTTGTATGAGCTCATATGGTTCACGTGACACCGAATAGAATTTTTATACGAGACGCAACGTAACGCTAAAATAATCAATATTTTTAATACCTTTTTCCTTGAAAACTTGTATGATTCTTGTAAATGAGTTATATAAAGGCATGAGATGAGCTAGAAATTATGGTGTTATATTTTTGGTATCAAAACAAAGGTTCAGGCTCTTAATGTGGGTTGTGGCTTGTGTTTATGAGTTGCCCAATTGTATATGAGTTAGGTTTATGGATGAATTGAGTGTGTTTATGATGGAAGTGTTCCCTTTTTCATGTTAAAGTTTGTTATGATGTTTTAGCAAGATGGTGAACACTAGGAGAGGTCAGCCCTCTAGAGGGGCTGTGTTGATGATGTAGCCGGGCTTAGTGATCCGATTGCTAGAGCCTTACAATTGATTATGGCTCACTTGGATTAGCAATAGGCCATTATTATGCAGTTATAGGAACGGCTTACTGAGAGGGACAGTCAGGGCCCTACACCTACTCCTCCACAGCCACCTCCCTACTCAAATCGTCCTGAGCACTAAAGGGTGACTCACCCAGATCCACAGCCACACATATAGATGGTTGCCCCTATTCCACCAGCTCAAACGCCTTTAGCTCAGCAACAGCCCTCGACCAGAAAGATTATTACCTAATTCAAAAAGTTTGGACCTCCCATCTTTTGATAGTGAGATGAATTCAGATAAAGCTGAGACCTGGATTATGGAATTAGAGAAAATCTTCGAAGTGATGGAGTGCATGTCTGAGCAAAAAGCCAAGATGGCTATTTTCCAGTTATAGAAAGAAGCAGATTACTGGTGGAAGGGCATCGAGCCTATTCTGAGGGCGAGGAACCTTCTGATTACATGGGAGGTGTTCCTCTAACTATTCCATAAGAAGTATTTTCCTAGCTCAGTCAGAGATGGGAAGGAGTCAAAGTTCATTCTCTTGAAGCAGACTGAGGGGATGTTTGTGGACTAATATGTAGTTAAATTTGTAGAGCTCTCCTGATACTCCTCATATTTACAGAGGCATAATGATGAAAGGTGGAGAGCAGACACATTAGAGAAAGGCTTGCTCCCTGAGATTAGAGACAGGGTAGTGCCACAGAGAATTAGATACTTTAATACCCTTGTTGAGATATACAGAGTTACGGAGATGAACCTCAGGATGATGAAGCCTTCCTCCAGTGCCAGACTAACCCTCCCTGAGCCCAAGAAACCTAGAGAGGGATCACATGCTGCAGTTACCAACAAGAGAGGTGGCAAAGGCCAGTGGGACTGAAAGGGAAAGAAACAGAGGACTTAGTCTAGCTAAGGTAGCTTCACACCTATCACATGTCCAGTGTGGTAAGAATCACAACACCAGACCGTGTTATGCAGGGCAAAACGTGTGCTTTAAGTGTGGTAGGCCAGGACATATAGCTAGGGATTGCACACAAGCTCCTCCACAGGTTACACAGTAGTGAAAGATGGCTCCGCCTCCTAGAACTCGACCCAGGGTAGAGTCTTTGCCCTGTCACAGCAGGAGGCTAGCCGGTCCCCGAGTCTCATATAAGGTACTATTAGAATAAATGATTTTTCTGTAATTGCATTATTTGATTCGGATGCTAGCTATTCTTTTATATCATATGACTGTGCTAGGAGGTTGGGTCTGAGTATGCATACATTACCATATGATTTGCATGTATCCAGCCCTATAGGAAACCGAGCCATTACTTCCCATGCTTATTTGAATTATATGATCCAATTTAATCATTGCCTTACCACCCTTGATTTGATTTGTATGTCCCTTATTGATATTGATGTGATTATTGGCATGAATTGGATGTCTACAAATAATGCCACATTAGATTGTAGTCACAAATGTATTACTTTACCTGAGTATGGGACTGTGCTAGTATGAGGACTAAGTTATCTATTATAACCACCTCCCAGGCTAAGAGATCTCTAGGGCATGGTTGCCAGGGATATCTAGTTTTCTTTTCAATCTAGGCTGAGGTGGAAGAGGGTATAGATGAGATCCCTATAGTAAGAGAGTTCCTAAAGGTATTCCCTAGAGAGATTAGTATACTACCCTTAAAGAGAGAGGTAGAGTTTCCTATAGATATTGTACCTGAGACAGGTCTAGTGTCTAAGGCTCTATATAGGATGGCTCCCACCGAGCTAGCTAAGCTTAAGAAACAAATAGAAAAACTCTTAGAGAAGGGTTTTATCAGACCTAGTGTCTCACTGTATGGAGTTCCAGTCTTATTCATAAAGAAGAAAGACGGGAGCCTTAGATTATGTATAGATTATCGGGAACTTAATAAGGTAACTATTAAGAATAAGTACCCTCTCCCTCGCATAGATGACCTCTTAGATCAGTTAGTAAAAGTATCAGTGTTTTCTAAGATAGACCTCAGGTCGAAATACCATTAGCTTAGAATAAAGGCTAAGGATATTCCCAAAACAACATTTAAGACTAGATATGGGCATTATGAATTTTTACTTATGCCCTTCGGGTTGACGAATGCACCTGTAGTATTCATGATTACATGAATAGAGTCTTCAGGCCATATTTAAATAGATTTATAGTTGTATTCATCGATGATATCCTCATCTACTTAAAAAGTAGAGAGGAACATGAGTAGCACTTAAGATTACCCTTGGAGGCCTTGAAAGAGAGACAGTTATATGCTAAATTTAGTAAATGTGAGTTCTGGCTCATTGAAATTCAGTTTCTAGGTCATGTGATCTCTTAGGTAGGGATTGCAGTACATCCCCACAAAATAGAAGCAGTGTTACAGTGGGAGAGACCTAGGACAGTGACAGAGATTAGGAGCTTCCTAGGTTTAGCAGGTTATTATAGGAGATTCATTCAGGGTTTTTCTCAGATAGTGATGCCACTGACCCAGCTTACTAGAAAGAATGTGCCATTTGTGTGGAATGAGAAATGTGAGAGTAGTTTTCAAGAGTTGAAGCACAAGTAAACCACAGCCCCAATTTTAGTACTCCCTGACCTTAGAGAGACTTTTGTAGTCTATAGTGATGCCTTTAAAAAAGGGTTAGAATGTGTGCTTATGTAGAAAGACTGAGTGGTAGCTTATGCTTCTAGACAGTTGAAACCTTATAAGGAAAACTACCCCACACACAACCTAGAGTTAGCCACAGTGGTGTTTGCTTTGAAAATATGGAGACACTACTTATACGGGATAGCTATAAAAATTTACAGCGACCATAAGAGCCTTAAATATTTATTTAAACAGAAAGAATTGAATATAAGGCAGTGGAGATGGTCAGAATTTTTGAAAGATTATGATTTCATGTTGAAATGCCATCTCAGTGAGGCTAATGTAGTAGCTGATGCATAAAAAAGAAAATCCATACACATGGCTGTATAATGATTCGAGAGGCAAGAATTGATTGAAAGATTTAGAGACATGAGTTTCTCCTATGAGGTGTATTTGAGGAAATTATTAATAAGTGAAACCTGAATAAAAAGTGACCTGAAGGATCAAATAAGAGAGGCCCAGCAAATAGATGACCATATAAGTAAAATTAGAGCCCAAATAGCCCAGGGTAGCATTCAAGAGTTCAATCTGTCTGAGGATGATACTGTAAGATACAAGGATAGGTTGTATGTGCCTAGAAATACAAAAATCAGAGAGAAAATATTAGATGAGGCCTAAAAGCAAGTACACCATTCATCAAGGTAGTAATAAAATGTATCAAGATTTAAAAAAATGTTTTGGTAGCCTAGAATGAAAATAGACATAGCAGAGTATGTCTCCTGGTGTTTAGTATACCAAAGAGTGAAAATAAAACACCAAAAACCAACTAGGTTACTTTAACCCCTAGATATTCCAGAGTTGAAATAAGATAGTATAGCAATGGATTTTGTCATGGGTTTACCCAGGACATCATCAGGGCATGATGCAATATGGGTAATAATGGATAGGTTAACAAAGTTAGCATACCTTTTACCTATGAAAGACACATATACCCTAGATAAGCTAACCCAGTTGTACATCAGGGAGATAGTTAGATTGCATGGTGTGCCTAGGAGCATAGTGTCAGATAGAGATCCCAGATTCACATCAAATTTCTGGAGATCATTATAGGATGCTCTAAGTACCAAACTCAGATTTAGCATAGCCTATCACCCTCAGATGGATGGATGGATGGACAGATGGAGAGAAGCATCCAAACCCTAGAGGATATGTTGAGGGCGCGTGTGCTAGAAATGAAATGAAACTGGGATACATACTTGTCTCTAACGGAGTTTGCGTATAATAACAGTTATCATGCAAGTATACAGATGGCATCGTATGAGGCATTGTAAAAAAGGAAGTGTAGGTCTCTGATGTGTTGGGTTGAGCTAGAAGAGCAGAGCCTTATAGGCCCAGAGTTAGTGGACCAGACTTCTAGACAAATAGATACTATTAGAAAAAAACTTTTGATGGCCCAGAATAGACAGAAAAGTTATACAAATAAATGTATATGGGTGTTAGAGTTTGAGATTGGAGACCATGTCTTCATTAGAGTATCTCCAGTCACAAGGATAGGTTGGTCTATCAAAAGTAAAAGCTTAGTCTAAAATACATAGGTCCTTCCTAGATTCTTGATAAAGTAGGACCTATGGCCTACAAACTAGCCCTTCCCCTAAATTTAAGCCAAATTCACAATGTATTCCATGTTTCCCAACATAAAAAGTATCAGCCTAACCCCTCACATGTCATAAAATATGAGAATGTGCAGTTATAGGATGATCTATCATATATAGTATCACCAGATCGGATCGTGGATGTTAAACTCAAACAATTACAAAATAAGGCAATACCACTGGTGAAAGTTATAGTACCATATATTTCTAGCTTGTTTCATAACATTCTCATGCATTACATCATCAATTCCATGAAGGAAGTGAGAAAAGTCCAGTAAAATAATGCATATAATTGCGTTACGTCATGCATAAAATCCCATTCGGTGTCATATAGACCATATGAGCTCATACAACACATTCTCATATTTAATTACATAAATACAATTCATTTGCATCATCGAAAGTGGCTAACACCTCAAGAAACTCGAAAGGAGGCATGAAATCAACACATTCAATTTCGACCAGATTTTGACTCTTTTCTACCATAAGTCTAGAAAATCATAAATAATTCTAAAAAAAAAAATCATGCATTCTTGCCCATTTTGGAAAGCTACACATGTCTACTTTATATTAAAAATATATCCAGACTATAATATCTATCACAGAGGACATTTGACATTTGAAAATGTCCAGAGGTCAGATTGCCTCCTGATGCTGTCACAGAATTCTGCAGCAAACTTCAAAAATATCTAATTAATTCCACAAAAATCCAATCTATGCAAATGATACCAATTAGAAAATTTGTGGATGTTAGCTACAGGCAAAAAAATAACTTTCAGATCAGCTTAGGTAGCTCAAACCTTGAAATTCAATGGAATAGTAATAGAGGTCGGCTAAAAATCCCTAATATTGGACAGAATGTTTAAAAATTTGTATCTTCCTCTCTAGACCTCCAAATGAGGTTTTTCTAGTTGGCACAAGTCATTGTGAATGTCTACTTTCTTTGTATAAAATTTCATAGCAATTAGACATCATTTGAGCCTTGTGTGACAGATTTCATTTTTGGACCAAATGAATAGTATATCAGACCAAAACCAGAAAATTTTTTAACTTTGAAAATTCATCAAATATTCTGTAGACTTTCAAAAATTATGGTCTTAAACTTCCCAAAAAGCTCTCAACAAGCTTTAATTACATGTTAAATCTCAAATCAAGAAGAGCTCATTTGGCTAAAAAGTGACATAAGGTTCCATTATGGTCAATTTTGGCTCCCTATGGGGTGCCAAAGTGACCAAATGGCTTTCCTTGGGGTTTGGCACCTCTTGGGCAAGTCTAAAAGCATAATTAAGACTTATGTAAGCTACCCAAATGGTCCCAAACTCCATGAATCTTATTTTGGCTGTTTCATCCACACTTATGCACATTTCCATAATGTTATTCAAGAAGCCTCACTAACATTACAAGCTTATTTTACATTCTAGGATTTATACACCATAATCTCCCACTTATACATGATACATCAACATAGTTATACATGTTCATAACTTCATACAACATATACATCCATGAATTACAACATATGCCAATTGTATGATCTTCAAGTAACAAAATTCAAGCATTTTGTTGTTATCCTCTCATCCTTAAAGTGGTTGGCTTCCATTACCTTGCTCTCTTGGTCCACCTAACATGTTAGAACATTAGAGAGGAGGGGATGAGATTCAAAGAATCACAATAGCTCATCTCCTATTCAATCATACATTGGATGCAAAACAAATCTTAAAAATGCATGCATGGCATGTGGACATATGCAAACATTCAAGAATCATTTTCATCATTTGAGAAAGTCATACATAGCATACAAAGGCTTACCAAGCAAATGAATTAGCCTTACCCAATTTCTTGTGGATATTGGACTTGCCTCACCCATTCTTTAAGAGATTCTTGGACTCAACCATACTCTTGAGAGCCGATCTTGCTTTTGGGAGACTCCTTGCTTTGTCTCAAGCAATCTAAAGGGTTCTTGGCTCATCCTCACAATGGCTAAGGGTTCTTGGCCTCACCACACTCAAGCAAACCTAAGCACACATCATAAACATTATATGAAAGCATATTATAACATCATGGCACCATGGGATCAAAGTTATGCTAAAACACTTTTCATGGCTTAAAAATACACATACACACCATCAAAGACAAGCTAAACACACATCCATGCATGAGAGAAGGTAGAGAGAGCTACTTTGCACATAATCACACACTTTTCCCTTTGAAAGAATACTCCCCTTTTCGGCCACACACATACAAGGTGTGGGGATGATTTCTCTTGGCTTAGACACAATTTATGGAAGCCAATTAGGTTCATAGAATTATTTCTAAAGCCACACAACTTGCTTAAATGCTAGGTTGGCCTATAAACCTCATTATGTTCCATAATTGCACTTAATGAAGCTAATGAAGCAAAACCCTTCAAATAAATTATAGGCTCTATTCTTTCCTTTCAAAAATATGATTCTTGACTCCTTTTAAGCCTCTTGGAGTCATCACACAATTAAAATAAAGAGCCTAACTATATGTTGCTTCTTTAGGTCATAATATGGAACCTAAAGCACCAACTTACTTACTATGGGTTCTAAATTCTTCTCAAGGCCTCTCGTCATTTTCATTCATCATATATGACTCAAGAATGGGCTTAGAAATATTTAAAACTCTCCCTAGCTAGGAGAACCCATCTAGGCTAAGGCTATGAAGCATATTGGGTTCCATGGAGCTTTCTTTGTTTTCTCAAGGGAAGAAGCATATGGGGAGCCTCTTAAGGATCTTGGGAGTTCATATAAACTCTTATTTAGGCCTAGGAATCATCATACAAAATCAGATTTTACAAGGTGCAATTGAAACCCTAGAACTTGCATCTTGAAATCTAATGGTTTTTTGTTAATTCCCTTTGCATATTCTTAATCTCCATACTCTTTTTTCCTTAGATTCATGCTTGGTTCTGCTTAAAAATCATCTCCTCCTAGGGTTTTCTCATGTTAGGTGAAATGGAGGAGGAGTGAACCAAAGATGACAACTATAGGAAGAGAAATTATCATGTTTTCTTACTTTTTCTCACTTGAATCTTGTGTTCTTTGAGCTCCTCTCTTCGAATCCGAATTTCTCCTCAATTTCTCCTTTAAAATAGATCCATATTGTAACACCCTATAATTAATTAAGGTGTTAATCATGGATTAGATTAATTAGGAATAATTAACATGGGTTGAGATTTAATTGAGATAGAAATCCTATCTAGGCTTAAATTAATAGATCATAATAAGAGGCTAATGGAGGCCCAATGGGTTAGGTGCAGACCCAACCCAATTTAGTGTGATGGAGGCCCAAAATCCACCTTATATAGACTCTTCTAAGTGGCCCAATAACCCTTGTGCAGACCCACATTCTTGAGCTTTTCAAACTTGGCCCAAACTTAATTAAACTTCAGCAACCCAATGTATAAAAACTGGCCCAACAAAAAAAAATCTGAAGCCCAAGTGAAGATGGACCTTGGAGCAACCCATGACCCATTTTTGACCCAACTTAAACCTAACTAAAACCCTAATACATCAGCCTCTTCCTCACACTTGTTGAAACATAAAACTCAAGAAGCAAAATTCGGAGGTTGAGAAGGAGGCTAGGGTTGGGGGCAAGAATTTTGCATTTTCTCACATTTAGAGTAAGATTTAGCCAAGGTAATAGTTATACAACTTAATCCCCTCATCTTTCACTTTAATTTGGCCCAATTAGTTTTTCATTTGGAGCATTTTCATCCTGCCCAAAATCTGAAATGTGGGTGTTTGGGAATTTTCTTGGTGAAATTCGTAGGTTGAGGTTAGGGCTGACATTAGGTGAGTTTAAACCCTCCATTTTGATGCTTCATTTGTTAATTTGAGACCCCCATAGCTGATTTATAAAATGGATATTAATTTTGTACGAATTTGCTTAGGATTATGGGTAGAATATTGAGTTTTCTGGTGAAGGACACTCTAATCCAAAATTGGGACTTGTAGTAGCTGGGTAAGTGATTCTTAGGTAGTCATTAGCATTATAAATTCTTTGGGTATTGATTGTAACTATTAATGATGAATTAGAATAGTAATTCTATGATGCTATGGTTATAGGAGGATTTCTGCACCATTGGTGACTGTTGCAAGTGTCTACAAGTGAGGTAACCGGGTTATATCAATTCCATGTATATATTTGATTTAATTTCATATGTTGCTATATATGAATGATTTGAAATGTTGAATGAATTAGTTGGCTATCTGTTGAATTGTGATTAGACCTTGTGAGTCCATGGTGGAGCTGTGGTGCTGCTGCCACCCGTGCATGTGCTTCGATCGAGCACCGGGTTATGATCAAACCCCAGATGCACAGAGCCCCGATTATGCTTAATAAGGAGTAGGTGCCGTGGACAGGCCTCTCCCGGTGTTAATGGCCTTTAACATGTGATAACATGATTGCTAGTATGGGATAGTAATCATGATAGCCTAATTGTTTCATTTGCTGATATGACGGATATGATTCTGATATTGATTTTGATTCATGCATATATGCTAATTAAACTGGATATATAATGAAATTGCCTTAGTTATTGAGATTTATATCTTACCCCATTTTATGGGATTAATATTTCAGGTGAAGGTTTCTCGAGTAAGGATAAGGGTAAGCAAGTGGATGAACATCCATGAGCTGAGGTCGGGTGTGGGGAGCTACACTTGGTTTGAGTAGAATAGGGTAGATGCAATTTTGTTATTAGTTTACATAGCATCATCATGTAATCGTGTTGTCAAGTGTAGGCATTTATATTTTGTTTGATTGAAATGTAATCGTTAAGGATTTAAGTCTCATTATAGTTGAATATTAATGTATAAACTTATAGTATCATATATATAGTTTTGTTGAAATTGTGATATGGATTACCATATGGAAATTGTAGTCATATGACGCCTTGGATATGGACATAAGCTATTGTTGAATGGAATCTCTATGGAATGTGCATGGGATGTCAATTGCTGCTAATGCATGTGTTCTTGCTGTTATATATTCATGAATTTGTTGATATGAGTTAGTTGGATAAGTAGGAAGTAGTATTTAAGTTTTGCAATGGTAATGGACAGATTAATGGGTAAATAGGGTAGATAAACACCATTAGAATCACATAAAATAAGGGAAGGTGGACCTAGAGTGTTTCTAAGATGAGGTTTGGAGTGTAGAGGGTAAAATTTGGGTAATATGGTCACAGAAGGAAGTCCTGCCGCAGCTAAGAAGGCTTCGCTGCGGCCAAATGAGAGACAGAGCCGAAGGGTGCCGCGGCGCAAGGGAAGAAAATTGGCCCAAGGAGTGACAGTGGCAAGGAGCGCTGTAGCCTGATAAATCTCGCCACAGCGCAAAGTGAGAAAAATCGCCTAGGCGGGTAACAGAACCAAAACTCGCCGCAGCGCGAGTCGAGGAAATAAAATAAGGGTTGGACAGAAGCAAAACTCACCGCGGTGCAAATATATTGCGCTGAGGTGAGAATTGTGGGAGTTGAGAACAGTAGTTCCAAGAGGCGTTTCCGCCGCGGCGCCACATAGGTTGGCCGCGGCGAAGGTCCAACTCGCCACAGCGAGATTTGTGAAATTATGAGACGATATAGGAACACTTGTGGGAGGTTATTGTGTATTGAAATTGATGGACGGTTGAATCATAAACCCCTTATAGTAGTAGGATTTCTTTTATGCAAATTTTGTTTTGTTGAGGTGGTATGGTGATGACCCTAATATCAAGGTTCAAATTTCCTCATATTTTCGTAATGTGGTAAAATATAATGACCTCAAACCTTGATCATTAACGAATAATCTTGTATTTAACTACAAATACATTGATTAGAAGGTAGGGTTGTCACACATATAGTTCATTATAATCATGGGAAATAAAAGAGAATGAAGGAGATGAGGTTTGGAAGAGAAGGAGCATGAAAAACCATGAAAATCCATACCTTTCTACCTTGAATTTCTCTTCCTTTTCTTCCTCCTCTTGTGCGCCTCATCCCCTAGGGTTTTCCTTTGGTTCTAGGCAGAACATGGTCATGCATAATGGAGGGAGAAGAAGGGTGCATCATATATATAGGTGGGAGTAAGTTACACTTTTCAAAAATTTCCATTTTGCCCTTTGTTCTTGGCATTTTTATTTCTCCTTTGTTTTAGCTCCTTTTTTAGAACCGTCTTTTCCATTATGAAATTTAGATTCCCAATTTAGTAAAATGCCTTTGAAATCACTCAAATCGGATTTAAAACCTTACCGAATGAATTCGTCAAAGTTTAGGTACATCGACGTTGGAAAACATCCACCAGAGGGGATTTAACTGTCCTGCGGCTTTCTATGATTTTCATGGCCTCTAAGAACCCCGGAGTACTCAAAAATTTCATTTTAAAAAGCCTTCCTGTGTGAATTCCAAAATTTGCTTAAAATTACAAAAATGCCATTACATTTCGTAAGCTTTTCGTAAAAAAATGTTTTTTCATTCTAACTCCATTTTTCTTTCTGTCTAAGCCTAAGATTCTCATTTTTAGGGGTCTAAGATGCTTTCCCAATTTTTTGGGACCTTAACTACATCATCTCGGGGGACTTGATTTTGTATCCGGTAAGTTTCATTCGTTAACGGAGAAATTGTATATTACATTTCTCACGTTTTCTTTTGTTTTCAAAAAATTGGATGTTACATTTCTCCCTCTTTAAATAAATTTTGCTTTCAAAATTTAGGATACACTTTCCTCTTACTCTTTTCTTTTCTGGCTAACTATTCTTTTCTTTGCCTTCTTCTTGGCTCTATATGCTTTTCTCAGCGATTTCGCTCGTTTGAATTTTCTCTCAGCAAAGGAATTTTCATACTAGCTTTTAATAAGGGTTCTATTGCTATAAAATACTAACTAGTTCTCTCTCATAAGGGAAAGAAATTTTTAACTCTAAAAGCCTATCTTATGAGAGCTTACTATTTAAATCGGGTTAGTATTAACCTGTTCACAGAGGTTAATGTTTCTTTCAATAGGCTCTCTTACACATCTCGGGAGGTAACCTATTTTATATCGCATCTCCTGTATCCTCTCTGAATGGCTTCTCATAATATCTCATCATCTTTTCTAATATTGAGCCATCGAAAGTTTTTGTCTATCTATTTATTTATATATTCAGTCTACTATTTATCTCTGCGTTTTTTCTTACTAGCTCACCCCATGATCACAATTCACATTTCTTCCTATCATAGGCCTCCTATCTCAATTACTTACTGCGATTACAGCTTCCTTAAAGAGTTTATGCTTTTAATGATCATAGCTTTTCTGTTTATTACTGTATCTGTCTCTGTAGGTTGGAACTTTTCTCACTTTCTTTGCTCACTTATAATGGCATTTTATAGTCCCTCATTTCAATGCTGATTAGCCTAACATATATCTCATATTGGCACCGAAGAGCTACTACTACTGACTACTACTGAGTTCTGGTGGGATACTAGCTATTCTCATAGTTTTGCTCGCTGGAGATATATTGTGCCACTTACCTTATATAAAAACTGCACCTAACCCCTTTCTGAATATATAAGCTAGCATGCGGGGATCTCTCTATCCCTCGCTTAAGGCTACTGTCTACTAGGTAGTGGTTCATCTGGCTTTAAATCTGGAAAGCTAATTTCTTACTTTCCTCATCCCATATACTATGCTTATCTTTAAAGAGAGCTAGTCAGTGGTCTAATTGTCTGAGTAAAGCCTTCATATCTCTGTGGCAACGGTCTACCAGACTCAAGATCTCTAGTCTCTAAGACAAAAGCTAACTGAAACTGTATTGGTCTTTGAGACTAACTGCTCTGTAAAAACTATCTCAGGCTGTCATCTCACTAGAAAATTGTCATGCTATGGCTAGGGCTCTTTATAACTTTGTGGGATCTATTATGACCCCTAGGCCTATTGCGACCTCTCAGAGCCCTGCTAGGGTATACTGTAACCCATTATACTAAGCTGGGATCTATTGCGATCTATCTCTAGGAGACGTCAAAGCCTAAGATTACTATATCTAATAGTAAAATATATCCTCACTAAGTCCGGTAACCATCACTCGTAATAGCTTAGGCGAAACTCAAAGGTACATTGTGCTCTTCGTGCAAAGTGGGTTCTGTGTCATCTAATTCTCTAGGATCCTTTCATATTGATACTAGGGAGCATTTTAATTTTTTCACTCATCGCTCCTCATAGGACCCTTAGATTCCCACTTTAGCCCTTTTTACTTGGGCTTTCTTTTCTTACTCTATTGACTTACTTACTTACTTACATATACTCATTTTAGCCCTCCTCTCATATCCTGCAATTTCTAACTATGCCCATGTTCTGCTTTTAAGTGCCTTAGCACTAGGGCATCTTACACACTGAGTATGGTTAACATCCCTGGCAAGAGAGAGGTTATACATTGGTCCCTTCTCATTTCATTTACATATACTATAAGGGACTTAGACTATGCATACTAAACTCATGCTATCTGAATCTAAACATTCTCTACTAGGGATTCTTCTCTGCATGCTTTCTTTACTATTATGATATTATTGGAATCCCTTTCCTTTCTTTTCTGACTCATCTCATTCTTAACTAACTAGAATACTCTTTGATTATCAAGACACTTTGGTGATTGATGTTGTCATTTGCTATGCACTTAAGCCACATTACTACTAGGTTGGCCAGACCCAATATCATATAACCTCTGTTGCAAGCAAACCATAACATCAAACATTAATACACTAGTGCTTTATGGCTGAGCTCAGAGCCACTATCGCCAGTATATTACAAGTTTTCCAATATTTAAAGTATTCCTCTCGTACTTTTCTCTATCTTTCCTATTCTCATAGTGTGCTCAGGGAAAATAGGATTCTTCCTCTATTTCATCCCAAGATCTCTCTATATTGCCTGGCTATTTCTACTTTGGGTGCTATCATGCTAAAAGGGCATTTATGCCAAGGACAGATGTACTTTCTTAAGTCCTCAAGCACTTTCTACTTCGGGTGCTATCATGCTAGAAGGGCATTTATGCCAAGGACAGATGTACTTTCTTAAGTCCTCAAGCACATTAACTGAATATCTATTCTCAATTTAATATGTCATCGGCTTGAACACTGTCATATCTTTTCTTTTTACCTTTCTTATCCTTTTTACTACTGGCTATTTCTGTTGCCAGTTTAGGTTTTCTATACTCAAGAGTGCCTGCATTTTTCCGGGGTTCTCCACTTATTTACTCTCTGTAACATCAAGGGGGTCTACCTTTTGCTCATACTCTTATTTTGCTTTTAGCTAGACCATCCCCTGGTAAGAAGGATTCTATTTCATATAATCCCAAGAATTTTATTCTATGGTGCTCTCAACTTACACTCTTTCTCTATATAACACACGGCTCGCTTCTTGGGTGATCTCTAACTCCCTCTAGCTTCCCTGAGGGTACTAAGGCACTAATTGTCTATCTCAATTTATTCCTACGTTCGGATCATATTTGGCTTGAGGATATAGCAATAGAGTTATGTAAAGGGCTATGTAAAGGCTTGAATGGATAGGTGGAGCCTTGTATGAGACATTGTGGGTGTGTGAAAGTAGTTTGTGGCTATATTCATGATAAGTAAGTTGTAGAATGGTCTTAGAGTAGCTAGTAAACACCAAGAAAGAGTGGCCTCTAGAGTAGCTTAAACAGAGATAACCTTGAGTAGAGTTGAGGGATTCGACGGCTAGAGCTTGATGAGATGTGATAGCTCACTAGGATCAGTGGCAAGCCCTAGATATAAACAATGAGACATGATCTCATTGATAGGAAAAGGCTTGCTAGAGAGAGTATATGAGGCCTAATTCTCCTTGGTAGTCATACTCAAGCCATTCCGAGATGTCCTACTTAATGCAGAGACAAGTAAGGATGCATCGCAATATGAGATGAGATTATGGCTGCACAGGACTAGTTTAGAGGGGAATGAGAAAGAGAGTTATTCCCTAGCCATAACACCTAAATGTCTAGATAAGTATCAAAACCTGAAAAGCTAATTCCCTTAGGCCAGAGGTTGAGTTACGAACTACACCCTAGAGCCCGATAGCCCTGAAATGACATATAGTTATGCATGAATGAAGCAAGAGGTAGAATCCTCTAGCTTGGTGACGGGCTAGATGTAGAGCCTGTGAGGCTTGGGTTAGTAGCTAAAGATGAAAATCCAATCCTTAGAAAAGCAAGCCAATCAGAGGCCATTAGCCGCGGCCAATTATTCCATGAAGCAGCGAGGTAATCCAGAGAGTTCTTCGCTATGGTCAATTAAGAAATTAGCCACAACCAATACTCAAACAGGAAAACTAAGGCAAACCCAAGGTTGATTAGCTATGGCAAATGATATGTTAGCCATAGTGAATGACAGTTTGAATGCCTTGTCAATCATATTCAGACCAATTTAAGGAATGAACTGATAAGGGATTAGTTGATCCACACAGAGCAAGAACCCCTAGTATAAGTAGGAAAAATGAGTAATGAATAGTTACAAAAGATTAGTAAGAAATCTATGGGCCTAGTAGTTGAGATTGAGAAAAGAGCTCAACATAGAGAAAGATAGATACAAGGATAATAAAGTTATTGAGATCCACCTTTAAGACATTGAATCCTTAAGATAAGGCTCCAACCTAGGATGCTACCCTGTGAGACATTGAATGATAAAATGTTAGTATAACATTGAAATAACGTAAGATAAGACTACCAGCAGTGAGGCACATAGTGAGTGGCCTAGAAAGGTGTGCCTCATAAGTAACACCTAGAGGTAAGTATGAGTAACCTAGTAACAGAGACTTAGAAAAGAATAAGAATAATTAGTAAGCTATAGGTTTGATGAGATGGCTAGTTTAGGCTGAGCATAAGCTAAAGCCTAGGGAAGATAACTAGTGGCAACGTTCCAGGTGAGATATATAAATGGAAGGCTCAATAAAAGTTCTCCCTGGATTGAGAAACGAAAGATAAGACATTCTAAGTCAGGAAAAAGACCCAGTAGTGGTTAGCAAATTCCCCTAGATAGACCCCCCTGAGTTATAAAGTATAGTAATAAAGGAAGCAAGGAAGAGCTGAGAAACTAGCTACAGAAAAGATGCCCTCGCTTTAGTCATGATTAGATGAGTAAACTGACCCAGAGAGGTAAACAGATAAGAGGTCCAATAGTTAGTTAGACGAACTCCCTAATATGAGAATGATATAAGGTTAAGGCATGTGAGTGATTAGAACACCCAGTAGAGCATAAGTTTTCAGTAAGATAGAGTCTAGACATTGAGAGCATATGTCCTGCATTGGGTTAGAAAAACCCTAGAGATCAGTATACGATACTCCTAGGAATAAAGCTAAAAAGGCTGAATAGAGAGAAAGCCTAGCTCTAGTACCAATAAATGTAATACCATATATTTTTAGCTTGTTTCATAACATTCTCATGCATTACATCATCAATTCCATGAAGGAAATGAGAAAAGCCCAATAAAATAATGCATACAATTGCACTGTGTCATGTATAAAATCCCATTCAGTGTCACGTGGGCCATATGAGCTCATACAATACATTCTCATATTTAATTACATAAATACAAATCATTTGCATTATCAAAAGTGGCTCACACCTCAAGAAACTCGAAAGGAGGCATGAAGTCAACACATTTAATTTCGACCAAAGTTTGCCTCTTTTCTGCCATAACTTTGGAAAATCATAACTAATTCTAAAAAAATTGAAATCATGCATTCTTGACCATTTTGGAAAGCTACACATGTCTACTTCATACTAAAAATGTTTCTAGACTATAATATCCATCACAAATGACATTTGACATTTGAAAATATCCAAAGGTTGGATTGCCTCCTGATGCTATCATAGAATTCTATAGCAAATTTAAAAAATGTCCAATTAATTCCAAAAAATTCCAATCTATGAAAATGATACCAATCTAGAAATCTGTGGATATTAGCTAGAGGAAAAAAATAACTTTAGATCAGCTTAGGTAGCCCAGACCTCGAAATACAATGGAAGAGTAACAGAGTTCGACAGAAATCCCTCATATTGGACAGAATGTTTAAAAATTCATATCTTCCTCTCTAGACCTCCAAATGAGGTTTTTCTAGCTGGCACAAGTCACTGTAAATGTCTAGTTTCTTTGTATAAAATTTCATGGTAATTGAACATCATTTGAGCCTTATGTGATAGATTTCCTTTTCAAACCAAATGAATAGTGCATTAGACCAAAACCAAAAAAATTTTCAACTTTGAAAATTAATCAAATATTCTGTAGATCTTCAAAAATTATGATCGCTTCCCAAAAAGCTCTCAACAAGCTCTAATTTCATGTTAAATATCAAATCAAGAAGGCTCATTTGGTTAAAAAGTAATATAGGGTTCTATTATGGTCAATTTTGGTTCCATATGAGATACCAAAGTGACCAAATAGCTTTCCTTGGGGTTTGGCACCTCTTGGGCAAGTCTAAAAGCATAATTAAGACTTGTGTGAGCTACCCAAGTAGTCCCAAACTCCATACATCTCATTTTGGCTGTTTCATCCATACCTATGCACATTTCCATAATGTTATTCAAGAAGCCTCACTAACATTACAAGCTCATTTTACATTCTAGGATTTATATACCATAATCTCCCACTTATACATGATACATCAACATATTTACACATGTTCATAGCATCATATGACATATACATCAATGAATTACAACATATGCCAATTGTATGATCTTCAAGTAACAAAATTCAAGCATTTTGTTGTCACCCTCTCATTCTCAAGGTGGTTGGCTTCTATTACCTTGCTCTCTTGATCCACCTAGTATGTTAGAACATTGGAGAGGAGGGGATGAGATTCAAAGAATCCCAATAGCTCATCTCCCATTCAATCATACATAATGGATGCAAAACAAGTCATATAAATGCATGCATAGCATGTGGACATGTGCAAACATTCAAGAATCATTTTCATCATTTGAGAAAGTCATACATAGCATACAAAGGCTTGCTAAGCAAGTGAATTGGCCTCACCCCATTTCTTATGGATATTGGACTTGCCTCACCATTCTTTAAGAGATTCTTGGACTCAACCATACTCTTGGGAGACCATCTTGCTTTTGGGAGACTGTTTGCTTTATCTTAACCAATCTCAAAGGTTCTTGGCTCATCCTCACCATCGCTAAGGGTTCTTGGCCTCACCACACTCAAGCAAACCCAAGCACACATCATAAACATCATATGAAAGAATATTATAACATCATGGCACCATGGGATCAAAGTCATGCTAAAACACTTTTCACGGCTTAAAAATACACATACACACATTTAAAGGCAAGCTAAGCACACATCCATGCATTAGAGAAGGTGGAGAGAGCTACTTTGCACACAATCACACACTTTTCCCTTTGAAAGGATGCTCCCCTTTTTGGCCACACACACACAAGAGTGTGGGGATGATTTCTCTTGGCCTTGACACAATTTATGGAAGCCAATTAGGTTCATGGAATCAATCTAAGGCCACACAACTTGCTTAAATGTTAGCTTGGCCTATAAACCTCATTATGTTCCATAATTGCACCTAATGAACCTAATGAAGTGACACCCCTCAAATAAATTCTAGGCTTTATTTTTTTCTTTCAAATATGATTCTTGACACCTTTTAAGCCTTTTGGAGTCATCACACAATTAAAACAAAGAGCCTAACTACATGTTGCTTCTTTAGGTCATAATATAGAACCTAAAGCACCAACTCACTTTCTATGGGTTCTAAATTTTTCCTAAGGCCTCTTCTCATTTTCATTCATCATATATGACTCAAGAATGGGCTTAGAAAAATTTAAAACTCTCCCTAGCTAGGAAAACCCATCTACGCCGAGGCTATGAAGCATATTGGGTTCCATGGAGCTTTCTTTGTTTTCTCAAGGGAAGAAGCAAATGGGGAGCCTCTTAGGGATCTTGGGAGCTCATATAAACTCTTATTTAGGCCTAGGAATCATCATACAAAATCAGATTTTACAATGTGCAATTGAAATCCTAGAACTTGCATCTTGAAATCTAATGGTTTTTTGTTAATTCCCTTTGCATATTCTTAATCTCCATACCCTTTTTCCTTAGATTCATGCTTGGTTCTGCTTAAAAATCATCTCCTCCAAGGGTTTTCTCATGTTAGGTGAAATGGAAGAGGAGGGAACCAAAGATGACAACCATAGGAAGAGAAATTATCATGTTTTCTTGCTTTTTCTCACTTGAATCTTGTGTTCTTTGAGCTCCTCCCTTCGAATCCGAATTTTCCCCTCAATTTTTCTTTTAAAATAAATCCATATACTTCATTATAATCATGGGAAATAAAAGAGAATGAAAGAGATGAGGTATGGAAGAGAAAGAGCATAAAAAACCATGAAAATCCATACCTTTCTACCTTGAATTTCTCCTCCTTTTCTTCCTCCTCTTGTGCTCCTCATCCCTTAGGGTTTTCCTTTGGCTCTGGGCAGAACATAGTCGTGCATAATGAAGGGAGAAGAAAGGTGCATCATATATATAGTTGGGAGGAAGTTACACTTTTCAAAAATTCCTATTTTGCCCTTCGTTCTTGGCATTTTCATTTCTCCTTCGTTTTAGCTCCTTTTTGAGAACCGTCTTTTCCATTATGAAATTTAGATTCCCAATTTAGTAAAATGCCTTTGAAATCACTCAAATCAAAGATAAAACCTTATCGAACAAATTCATCAAAGTTTGGGTACACTAACATTGGAAAACGTCCACCAAAGGGGATTTAACTGTCCTACAACTTTCTATGATTTTTAGAGCCTTTGAGAACCCCGAAGAACTCAAAACTTTCATTTAAAATGGCCTCCTATGTGAATTCCAAAATTTTCTCAAAATTATGAAAATGCCATTACATTTCATAAACTTTTTGTAAGAAATTATTTCTTCATTCTAGCTCTATTTTTCTTTTCGTCTGAGCTTGAGATTCTCATTTTTAGGGGTCTAGAATGCTTTCCAAATTTTTTGGGACCTTAACTACATCATCTCGGGGGACTTCCTTTTGCATTCGGTGAGTTTCGTTTGTTAACAAAAAAATGGTATGTTACGTTTCTCACATTTTCTTTTGTTTTTAGAAAATTGGATGTTACAAAAGTGGTTTAGAAAAGGTTATCTCCCGAAAAGGTTACCTGGGAACTAAAGGATGATATGAGAAAGAAATATTCAAAACTCTTCCTATGAGATATGTTATCTAAATTTTGAGGACAAAATTTTTAAAAGAGGGAGAATTGTAACTTTTAATTTTTGTTAAACGACAAAAATGGGCGCGTTTTCAAGGTAATTCCCCCAAAATGAATTAGTTTAGGTTCCAAAAAATTTGAGTGACATTCTAAACTCCTAAAAATGGGAATCCTAGCCTCAAAAGGAAGGAAAAATAGAGCTAGAATGAAGAAACAAATTTTGATGGAAAACCTACAAAACGTAATGATATTTTTGTAATTTTGAGCAAATTTTGGAATTCACACAAGATGGCTTTTTAAATGAAAGCTTTGAGTTTTTCGGGGTTCTCAGAGGCCCTAAAAACCATGGAAAGCCTGAGGACAATTAAATCCCCTCCGATGGATATATTCTAACATCGGTGTACCCAAACTTTGATAGGTCCGTTCGGGAAGGTTTTAGCTCCAATTTAAGTGATTCCAAAGGCATTTTACTAAATTAAGAACCTAAACTTTATAATGGAAAAGATGATTCTAAAAAAGGAGCTAAAATGAAAAAGAAATAAAAATGCCAAGAATGAAGGGCAAAATGAAAATTTTTGAAAAAGTCATTTTCCTTCACTTATAAATAAGAGGCACCCACTCTCTCCTTTATTTAGTCTCAGATTTTTCTACCCAATGTCAGAGAAGAAGGCTAGGGTTTAGCAGCACCAAAAGTAGAGAAGAAGGAGAAATTAAAGGCATAAGGTATGAAAGTTTTCTTGTTTTTCATGCTTTCTCTTAGCTAATTGTAACATCCGGTTCTTTGAAAAATGAGAGAAAACGTAAGAAACATAACGTACACTTTCTCCGTCAATGAACTAAATTCATCGGATACAAAATGGAGTCTCCCAAAATGATGTAGTTAAGGTCCGAAAAAAATTAGGACGCATTCTAAACTCCTAAAAATGAGAATCCCAAGCTCAGATGGAAAGAAAAACGGAGCTAGAATAAAGAAACAATTTCTTACAAAAAACTTATGAAACGTAATGACATTTTCATAATTTTGAGCAATTTTTGAAATTCACATAAGAGAACTTTTTAAATGAAAGTTTTGAGTTCTCTAGGGTACTCAGATGCCTTGAAAACCACGGAAAGTCCCAAGACAGTTAAAACCCCTCTGGTGGACGTTTTCTAACGTCGGTTGACCCAAACTTTGACTAATTTGTTCGGGAAGGTTTTAGCTTTGATTTGAGTGATTCCAAAAGCATTTTACTAAATTGGGAATCTAAATTTCATAATAGAAAAGACAGTTATAAAAAAGGAGCTAAAATGAGTTAGAAACAAAAATACCAAAAATGAAGGGTAAAATTAGAATTTTTGAGAAAGTGGAAGCTTCTTGAACACACTTTAAGTTTCTTATTTCTTCTCCCCTTCATTAGCACGAACCATTCTACCTAAAAACCAGAGAAAACACCAGCTCTCTTAGGTGCACCATGGAGGAGAAGAAAGGAGGAGAAAAAGAAAGGAAAAGGTAAGAAATTTCATTGATTTTTATACTCCATCTTCCAAACTTGTTCCTCTCCTTTTGAGCTTTCTTCCTTTGATTAAAATGAATTTTAAAAATTTGTTTTAAGGGAGAAATTGAGGGAAATTTTCGGATTTGAAGAGAGGAGCTTAGAGAAAGCAAGATTCAAGTGAGAAAAAGTAAGAAAACAAGGTAATTTCTTCTTCCATGGTTGATGTCTCTTCCTCCCTTTCCTCCCCCATTTCGCCCCACTCAAGAAACCCTATGAGGGGTTGATTTTTAGATAGAACCAAGGGTGATTCTAAGGAAAAAGGGTGTGGAGATTAAGAATATGTAAGGGGAATAAACAAAAACCCATGGAATTTTAAGATGTAATTTCTAGGGTTTCAAGTGCATCTCATAAAATCTGATTTTGTATAATAATTCCTAAGCTTAAATAAGAGTTTAAATGAGTTCCTAAGATCCTTAGAAGTTTCCCCATATGCATCTTCCCTTGACAAAACAAAGAAAACTCCATAGAACCTATTATGCTCCATTGTCTTAGCCTAAGGGAGATAGCATAGCTAGGGAGAGTTTTAAATTTTTCTAAACCTATTTTTTAGTCATATATGATGAATAAATATGAGACTAAGCCTTGGGAAAAATTTAGGAGGCCTAAAGAATGAGTTAGTGCTTTATGTTTCATAATATGACCTAAAGAAGTAACATGTGATTAGACTCTTTATTTTAATTGTGTGATGGCTCCAAGAGGCTTAAAAGGAGTCAAGAATCATATTTGAAAGGAAAGAATAGAGCCTAGAATTTATTTGATGGGTGTTGCTTCATTAGGTGCATTCTTGGAAACATAAAGGGGCTAATAAGCCAAGCTAGTATTTAAGCAAGTTGTGTGGCCTTAGACATTGGTTCAAGAATATAACTAGCTTCCATATGATGTGTCTAAGAGGAATGATCTTTATCTTCTTAGGTGTGTGAGAACAAGGGGGAGGATTCAAGGCTTAAGGAAAAAGTGTATAAATGCCAACAAGGTAGCTCTCTCCATCTTCTCTCATGCATGATTGCTTACTTCACTTGTCTTCGAATGTGTGTATGTATATTTTAAGTCATGAGAAATGTTCAAGCATGAGCTCTTACTCCATGGTACCATGATGATACATTATGTTTTCCAAATGATGTTTATGATGTTTACTTTGGTTTGCTTTAGTGTGGTGAGGTCAAGAACCCTTAGCCAAGGTGAGGATGAGCCAAGAACCCTTAAGATTGGTTGAGACAAAGTAAAGAGTCTTCCAAAAGTGAGGTTGACTCCCAAGAGTATGGTTGAGTCCAAGAACCTCTTCAAGAATAGATGAGGCAAGTCCAAAATCCACAAGTAAATGGTTAAGGCCAATCCACTTGTTTGGCAAGCCTATGTATGTTATGTATGAATTTTTCAAATGCTAAGAATACTTATTGAATGATTACATGTAACACCATAAATTCTAGCTCATTTCATGTCATTCTTAAGCATTCTATCATGATTCATATAGGCTTCCCATGGAAAAAGCAAGGAGAATGAGATTAATTTTGCTTTGCGTCATATCTAAAAATTCATTTCGGTGTAACTTGAACTGTGTGAGCTCATGCTATGCATCCTCATATTCAATTACATCATCACAACTCATTTCCATCCCAAAAACATGCCTACAACTCATGGAAATCGAAATGGGGCATGGAAAATGGAAGTTCATTCTCGGCCAGAATTGGCCTCTTTTCTGGGCAAACTTTGGAAAGTCATAACTAAATCTAAAAAATTCAAAATTATGCATCTTGGTCATTCTGGAAATCTTAGGATGTTTACTTCACACTAAAAATATGCCCAGACTATAACATCAACCATAGAGGGCGTTTGATATCTAAAATGGTCCAGAGGTCTGACTGAATTTTGGAACTATCACAGAATTCTGCAGAAAACTTTAAAAATGTCCAATTAATTCCAAAAAAATCCAATCCATTCAAATGATACCAATATAGAAATATGTGGAGGTTAATTAGAGAGGAAAAATATTTCCAGATCAGTTCATCAAGCCCAGACCTCAGAATTCGATGGAACAGTACTTCTGGTCAGGCAAATTTACTGATACTGGATAGAAACTTCAAAAATTCATATCTCCCTCTCTAGACCTCCAAATGAGGTTCTTCTAGTTGTTACAAGTCACTGTGATCATCTAGTTTCTCTATATAAAATTTCATGGAAATTGGACATCATTTGAGTCTTGTGTGATAGAAAACAATTTCGGACCAAATGAATAGTGCAGCAAACCAGAAACTATGAAAATTGCGAACTTTGAAAAATCATCAAATATTCTGTAGACCCCTGAAAATTGTGACCTTTAGCTTCCCAGAAAGCTCTCAATGAGACCTAATTTCATGCCAAATCATAGATCAAGACTAGCTCATTTGGCTAAAAAGTGACATAGGGTTCCATTATGGTCAAATTTAGCTCCATATAAGGTACCAAATTTGCCAAATGGCTTTCCCTTGGTTGCGGCACCTTTTGGGCATGTCCAAATGTATATTTGAGACTTGTGTGAGCTGCCCAAATAGTCCCAAACCTCATGCATCTAATTTTGGCCATTCAACCCACATTTATGCACATTCACATCATACTTCCACATTGCATAATTGAGCATTACAAATTCAAATTGTATTCTAGATCTCATACATCATATCCATACATTTAAACATCACATAATAGTATATTTACTATGTCTCAAGGTTCATAGTGCATTTACAATATCATATACATTATAAGCCATCATTATGGTCCCAAAATGGATAAAACAAGGCATAAGCTTGTCAATCTCTCTTCTTTATTGTTGTTGGCTCCCTTCACCATAATTACTTAGTCCACCTAGCATGTTAGATCATTTGAGGAGATGATGAGATTCAAAGAATCCCAATAGCTCATCTCCCATTCAATCATACATAATATATGCAAAGCAAGCTTTACAAATACATGCATGGAGAAAATGGAAATCATGGACATTTTTAACATAAGCTTGGCATGTGAATCACTCATACAAGACATTCAAGAGTTCACCAAGTGCTTGGATTAGCCTTACACTTCTCCTCATAGATTTTGGACTTGCCTCACCTATTCTTTAAGCACTTTGGACTCAACCATACTCTTAGGAGCCCACTTTGCTTTTAGGAGACTCTTTGCTTTGTCTCAACCAAACTCAAGGGTTCTTGGCTCATCCTCACCAAAGGAAAGAGTTCCTGGCCTCTCCATACTCAAGCAAACTTAAACAACATCATGTACTCATTTAGAAACATAACATGGCATCAAGAATAATGGCATATAAAGGCATGCTAGCATACTTTTCATAGCTTGAAAATACATATACACACATTCTAAAACAAGCTAAACACACATCCATATATGAGAGAAGGTGGAGAGAGCTACCTTGTGTACACTCACATACTTTTTCCTTAGCTTTCAAGCCTCCTCTTTCTGCCACACACTTACAAATTGGTAGAGATGGTTTCTCTTGGCCTAGATATAATTTATGGGAGCCAATTAGGTTCATAAAACATATTCTAAGGCTACATAATTTGCTTAAACCCTAGATTGCTCTATAACCCTCATTATGGTCCATAAAGGCACTTAATGAAGCAACACCCTTCAAATGATTTCTAGGCCTCATTTTTTCCTTTCAAATATGATTCTTGACTCCTTTTAAGCCTCTTGGAGTTATCACATCATCAAAACAAAAGGCCTAGCACCATGTTACTTCTTTAGGTCATAATATGGAACCTAAGACACCAAATCACTTTCCATGAGTTTTAAATTTTTTCCAAGGTCTCCCTTCATTTTTATTCATCAAATATGACTCAAGAATGGCCTTAGAAAAATTTAAAACTCCCCCCACCTACAAGTTCCCCTCTTGGCCGAGACATAAGCATCAATTTGGCCATATGGAGTTTTCTTTGTTTTCTTGAAGGAGGAAGCTTGTGGGGAGCATCTTAAGTGTCTCAAGAACTCATTTGTACTCTTAATTAAACTTAGGAAGTATCACATAAGTTCAGAATTTAAAAGGTGTACTAGAAACCCTAAATTTTGCATCTTGAATTCTAATGCCTATTTTGTTATTTTCTTTGCATATTCTTGTTCTTCTCCATCAAATACCTAAGATTCATGCTTGGTTGGGCTTGGAAATCAGATCCTCCCAGGGTTCTTAGTGTAGGTTGAAATGGAGAAGAAGTGTGATGAAAGGTATCAACCATAGGATGCATTTTTACCTTGTTTCCTTACTTACTTTGGCTTGAATCTTGATTTCTCCAAGTTTCTCTCTTCAAATCCGAACTTTCCCTTGAATATCTGCCTTGAATCAGATTTATAAACCTCATTTTAATCCAAGGAAAGAAAGGAGAATGAAGGAGAGGTGGTGGAGATGGAGAAAAGCATGGAAAACAACCATAAAAACATACCTTAAGCTTGGAATTTCTTCTTCTTCTCCTTCTCTCTTGGTGCGCCCAAAACCCTAGCTCTCCCTTCTGAAATTATGCAAAATTTTTTGATTCCAAATGGGGAGGAAAGTGGGGCGCCACCTATATATAAGGGAAAAGTAACTTTTTCAAAAATTTTAATTTTGCCCTTCATACTTTTCATTTTCGTTTTTCCTTCATTCTAACTCCTTTTTAAGAACTGTCTTTTCCATTATAAAAGATAGTTCTCAAAAAGTTTGGGCATACCGACGTTGGAAAACGTCCACCGGAGGAGATTTAACTGTCTCGAGGCTTCACATGGTTTTCAGGGCCTCTGAGAACCCCAAAGAACTCAAAACTTTAGTTTAAAAAGCCTTCTTGTGTGAATTCCAAAAGTTGCCTGAAATTACAAAAATACCATTACGTTTCGTAAGTTTTTTGTTAAAATTTGTTTCTTCATTCTAGCTCTATTTTTCCTTTCGTCTGAGGCTACAATTCTCATTTTTAGGAGTCTAAAATGTTTCTCAAATTTTTTGGAACCTTAACTAATTCATTTCAAGAGACTTGCTTTGAAAATGTGCCCATTTTCATCATTTAATGAAAACCAGACATTACATTGCACATGTCCATATGCCATGCATGCATTTGTGGGACTTGTTTTGCATGCTGTATCTATGATTGAATGAGAGATGAGTTATTGGGATTCTTTGAATCTCATCCCCTGTAACACCATATATTTCTAGCTTGCTTCCTATCATTTCTAAGTTTCCCATGATGAATTGCACAAAAGGGAATGGAAGATGGCATTAAAATAATGTCTTATTTCGCGTTACGTAGCGGATGAAAATTTCATTCGGTGTCACGCAGACCATATAAGTTCATACATCACATTCTCATATTTAATTACATACATACAACTCATTTGCATCGCCAAAGTTGGCCCACAACTCGTGGAATTCAAAGGGGAGCATCAACTCACACTATTATTTTTGGCCAAATTCTTAGTTTTTCTGTCACAACTTCAGAAATTCATAACTAAATCTACAAAAATCGAAACTCAACAAACTTTACCATTCCAAAAAGCTCTGGATGTCTACCCCATGTAAAAATAATTTCAGCTTATGAATCATTAAGGGGAGAACATTTGACATCTGAAAAGCCACTGAGGTCGCTACTATCTGGGTCACTTGTTCAGTTTACTGATATGAAGTTTCAAAATTCATAACTAATTCTAGAAAATTTGGAATCATGTATTCTTGGTCATTATAGAAATCTACACATGTCTAATTTATGCCAAAAATATGTCCATGCCATGAAATATAACACAGGAAGACGCAAAAAGGGGCAAAGGTTTGGACAGCTACTGGTACTGATGCAAGTGTCTGCTATAAACTTTGAAAATGTCCAATTAATTCCACAAAAATACAATCTATACAAATGATACCAATTTGGAAAGATATGAATGTTAAATTTATGGTAAAAATAGACTCAGACTAGAGAAAGCACGTTTAGCTACTGAAATTTAATGGAATAGTGACTCAGGTTGTGCTGCACTACTGTTGCTGTTCCAGAAATTCAAAAATTCATATCTCTTAGCTCATACCTCCAAATGAGATGCTTCTAGTTTGCTACAAGTCACTGTGAATGCCTAGTTTCTGTATATAAAATTTCCTAGCCATTGGACCACGTTTGTACCTTGGATGACACAATTTCACAACTGACCAAATGAACAGTATTAGTGCAAATCCAAAATTCTGATACCAACTTGGAAAAATTATAGAAAATTTCACAGACCTCCAAATGACTTGATCTTTCACTTCCCAAAAAGATCTAGGCAAGATCTAGCTGCATGCAAAATTTCAAGTCAAGAAGAGGTCATTTGGTTAGACTTTGCTATAGCTCAAGAATATGGCAATTTTAGTCCCAACAAGAGGCAAATTTAGTTCAAATGAGTCATCCATTATTCCATACACATTTGAGCAACTTAGAAAGCATAAATAAGTCCCTCATAAGGTCTAAACCCTCATGCAACTCAAATTCACCATGCCACTTCCATAAATATACATACACAAGTGGGCTCTTAAGTGGTCAAAATACACAATTCTATTCATTAAACTCTATTTTTGATAAATACACTAACTTTACATAGTTTTACACTTGTTCAAAGTGTCATGGCTCAAAAATAACTTTACTTATCTACTTTGACATTCTAGACATCATAGTACATCAAAAATGGAAAGATTTTCCAAGAGATGGAGATTTAAGCTCCTTGGCTTCCATCCTTTGGATCATGAACTCTACCTAGATCATATGAGATGAGAGAAAGGAGGAGGTGAGATTCATTGAATCTCAATAGCTCATACACCTATTCAAGCATATCTTTAAGGCATAAAACATGTCAAAGGTACAAGTATGCAATCAATCAATCTATGAAGCATTCATCTTTTACATTTTTGTGTCACAAACCCATGTCAAGCACAAGAATGAGCTCTAGGGACTTTTAGTTTGGCCTCACCCCATTTCTAGGACTTTGGGATTGCCTCACTCTTGGTTCTTGGGACTTTTGACTTAGCCTCACCCATCCAAGGGACTTTTGGCCTTGTCTCACCCATGCCATAAGACTTTTGGCATCTTCTCACCTACATTAAGGGACTTTTGGCACTACCTTACCCTTATGAGCCATTTCCACCATTCAAAGACATTCAAGAAAGCATATTGGTACCAAAATAGCAACATAGCATCAAGTGGCATGTCTCAAGCAAATAACATACACATAAGCACATAATGACACCATATGCAACAAAAAGGTGGAGAGCTATCTTGGTGTAAATTAAAGCTTTATTTTGCTTGTTTCTTCTCCTTTTCGGTTCCACAAACACAAGGATGTGGGGTTGGATTTCCTTGGCCTATTCATAATAAACAACACTTAATTATACTCTTGGAACAAGTTATGACATCCAACTTACTCTTAAGACTACACTTTGTTCTATTTGTCACAATATGGTTCCATTAAGGACCTAATGAAGCAACTACCATAATTAACATTCTTGGTTCCATTCTCTTGCCATATTTAGACCTCTTGACCTCATTTAAGGTCCTTGAAACCATCACACACTCACTTTCACAAACCTAGGTCCATGTTGCTTCATAAGGTTACATTATGGAAGCCATTACCTCATCTCCCAACCTAAGGCTTCTAAATTTTTCCTAATGGTTTCTCTCATCTTCTAACATCATATAAACTCCCAAACCAAGGCTAGAACAAATTAAAACATCCCCTAGCCTAATAAACGTAGCTTGGCTGAAATATGCACTATAATGGAGGTTCATGGACTTTGTGATTTTTCCTTGATGGAAGAGCCACTTGGGAGGCCTTCTAAAGGTCTTAGGAGCTCAAGGAAACATTCAAATAGCCAAGGAAACATTCACACAAAATCAGATTTTGCAAAACCCTAGAAAATACTACATTTTCTAACTTGTTTTCTATTAGTTTTTCGTGAAATTTCTTGCCATATTCCATCTCCCCATGGCCTAAAACCCTTGTTCCCTCCTTGTATTTGGATAGAACATCCTCCCTTCCTTTGGTTCTGTTCTTGGCTGAAATACACACAAAGGGAGGGGGAAGAGAAGATGCAACAAAAAGCTATAGATGTCAAAAAATCATAACTAAATCTAAAAAAATCAAAATCATGCAATCTTGGCCATTCTAGAAAGCTATAGATGTCTACTGCACACTAAAAATATGCCCAGACTATAACTTCCATCATAGAGGACGTTTGACATCAAAAATGGCCAAGAGGTCGAACTGCATCTTGGAACTAATATAGAATTCTGCAAAAAATTTTGAAAATGTCCAATTAAATCCAAAAAAATCCAATCTATTCAAATGATACTAATATAGAAAGCTATAGATGTTGGCTAGAGAGGAAAAATATCTTCAGACTAGTTCATGAAGCCCAAACCTCAAAATTTCATGGAACAGTACCTCTGGTCGAGTAAAATTCTTGATACTGAACAAAATGTTTAAAAATTCATATCTCCCTCTCTAGACCTCTAAATGAGGTGCTTCTAGTTGGCATGAGTCACTGTGAATATCTTGTTTCTTTTTATAAAATTTTGTGGTAATTGGACATCATTTGAATCTCGTGGGACTAAATTCAATTTCAAACCAAATGAATAGTGCAGCAAACCAAAACTAGAAAAATTGTCAACATTGAAAAATCATCAAATATTCTGTAAACCTCTGAAAATTATGATCTTTAACTTCTCAAAAATCTATCAATGAGACCTAATTGCATGCCAAATCTCATATTAAGATTAACTCATTTGGCCAAAAAGTGATATAGGGTTCTATAATGGTCAATTTTGGCTCCATATGAGGTACCAAAATTGCCAAATAGCTTTCCCTTAGTTGTGGTACCTTTTGAACAAGTCTAAAAGCACATTTAAGACTTGTGTGAGCTGCCCAAATGGTCCCAAACCCTATGCATCTCATTTTGGCCTTTCTATGCATACATATGTACATTTTCATAAACTCATTCATGAAGCCATCTTTGCCATACATACTCAATTCACATTCCATCATTCATATAACACATACTTTCATTTCTACTTCATATAATAGCATAATTATATATGTTTCAAGAGTCATAAACCATTTACAACATTCATATACATCATTATGGTTCATTATGGCTTTAAAAGGAAAATGCTAGATATATAGATGTCAATCTTCTTCTTTCAATGTTGTTGGCTCCCATTAACATATCCACTTGGTCCACCTAACATGTGAGATCATTGGAGAGGAGGGAATGAGATTTAAAGAATCCCAATAGCTCATCTTCCATTCAATCATACATAATATATGCAAAGAAAGTCTTAAAAATGCATGCATGGACATAATACAAATCATAAATAATCAAGAAGCAAGCTTAGCATGTGAACAAGTCATACAAGACATTCAAGAGCTCACTAAGTGTTTGGATTGGCCTCACACTTTTCCTCAAATTTTGGACTTACCTCACCCATTCTTTAAAAGCTTTGGACTCAATCATACTCTTGGGAGCCCACTTTTCTTTTGGAAGACTCTTTACTTTGTCTCAACCAAGCTTAAGGGTTCTTGGCCCATCCTCACTATAGTCAAGAGTTCTTGGCCTCTCTACACTCAAGCAAACTCAAACAAACATCATGTATTCATTTGGAAGCATAATATGGCATCAAGAATTATGGCATATAAAGGCATGCTAGCATACTTTTTATAGCTTGAAAATACACATACACACATTCTAAAATAAGCTAAACACACATCTATGTATGAGAGAAGGTGGAGAGAGCTACCTTGCACACAATCACACACCTTTCCTTTTGGATTCAAGCCTCCTCTTTTGGCCACCCACCCACAAATTGGTGGAGATGGTTTCTCTTGGCCTAGATACAATTTATGGGAGCCAGTTAGGTTCATGAAACAAACTCTAAGGTCATATAACTTACTTAGATACTAGATTGCTCTATAGGCTCCATTATGGTCCATAAATGCACCTAATAAAGCAACACCCCTCAAACAATTTCTAGGCTCCATTCTTTCCTTTCAAATATGATTCTTGACTCCTTTTAAGCCTTTTGGAGTCATCACACAATTAAAACAAAGAGCCTAACATCATGTTGCTTCTTTAGGTCATAATATGGAACCTAAGACACCAAATCACTTTCTATGAGTTCTAAATTTTTTCCAAGGCCTCCCTTCATCATATATGACACAAAAATGGGTTTGGAAAAATTTAAAACTCTCCCTAGCTACTCCATCCATGCTTGGCCGAGACTATGCCCCTTTTTGGCCTCCTTGGAATTCTCTTTATTTTCTTGAAGGAGGAAGCATGTGGGGAGCATCTTAGGGATTTTAAGAGCTCATTTAAACTCTTAATTAGGCCTAGGAATTATCATATGAAATCAAATTTTGGAAAGTGCACACAAAACCCTAGAATTTACATCTTGAAATCTAATGATTTTTTGATAATTCCCTTCGCATATTCTTAATCTCCACACCCTTTTTCTTTAGATTCATGCTTGGTTCTGCCTAAAAATCATCTCCTCCTAGGGTTTTCTCAAGTGGGGCAAAATGGTGAAGAAGGGAACCAAAGATGACAACCATAGGAAGAGACATTACCTTATTTTCTTGCTTTTTCTCACTTGAATCTTGTGTTCTTTGAGCTCCTCTCTTCAAATACGAATTTTCCCCTCAATTTCTCCCTTAAAACAGATTTATAAACTTCATTTTAATTATAGAAAACAAAGGACAATGAAGGAGAAGAGGTTTGGAAGAGAAAGAGCATGAAAAACCATGAAAATCCATACCTTTCTACCTTGAATTTCTCCTCCTTTTCTTCCTCCTCTTGCCTTCCTCATCCCCTAGGGTTTTCTTTTGGTTTTGGGCAGAACATGGTCGTGCATAATGAAGGGAGAAGAAGGATGCATCATATATATAGGTGGGAGGAAGTTTCACTTTTCAAAAATTTCCATTTTCCCCTTCGTTCTTGGCATTTTTGTTTTTCCTTTGTTTTAGCTCCTTTTGGAGGACCGTCTTCTCTATTATAAAATTTAGATTCCTAATTTAGTAAAATGCCTTTAGACTCACTCAAATTGGAGCTAAAACCTTCCAAACGAATCAGTTAAAGTTTGGGTCAACTGACGTTAGAAAACGTCCACTAGAGAGGTTTTAACTGTCTCAGGGCTTTCCATGGTTTTCAGGGCCTCTGAGAACCCCGGAGAACTCAAAAATTTTATTTTAAAAGTCCTCCTATGTGAATTCCAAAATTTGCTCAAAATTATGAAAATGCCATTACATTTCGTAAGCTTTTCATAAGAAAATTTTTCTTTATTCTAGCTCTATTTTTCTTTCCGTTTGAGCTTGGGATTCTCATATTTAGAAGTTTAGAATGCTTCCCAAATTTTTCAGGATCTTAACTACATCATTTCGGGGGACTTCCTTTTGTATCTGGTGAGTTTCGTTCGTTAACAGAGAAATTGTACGTTACGTTTCTCACGTTTTCTTTCGTTTTCAAAGGACCGGATATTACAATTAGTGTATTCACCATAAAAGCTCTTGAATGACCATCCAAGAGTCAATTCATCAATTACTCAAGGAATTTGCAACCATAAGAACCTTGAAAAATTAATTAATTGAATTAAGAACAAGAACACACTATAACCAATCCTAATTGATCAATAAAATCTGTTGCACAATCCACTTAAGATGCTAATTAACCAATTAGATTAATGAATTCCTCAAACAATTAATTACACAAAAATTTCAGCCACTTAATTCAACAACCATTGCATCAATTGGCCTATAAACAAGAGGAAATTAAAAGTAATTTGCACAGCACTAATTCTGGAATTTTCACAAACATATAATGATCAAAATTAAAATTCCAAAGATCAAATTATACTCAATCCACAAATCCAATAATTTTCAGCAATTAAATTCCTAAATTAATAAGCTATACCTAGTCAAATTAATAATGGAAATAATGCTGAAATTAAAAGATTAAGCAAGGAATTTTGTCCAATTTGGTGAGAAAATGTGGAGCTCAAATATGCATCTGGGAGTTTCCAAGCTTCAGCAAGCCACCAAGGATGATTCAAGCTACCATGGAGAATTTGAATGGAAGAGAATTGATGGAATGAGTAGCAGCCATGGAAAAATCGATGAGAAATTGCTTCCTCTTCGCCTCTCTGGAGCTCCTGCCCTTTACGTCGTCTAATCCCCTATTATTCCCTAGCTCACCGCTTGCTTCTTTCCCACGTTAAGGTCACGTTTAATCAATGAATGCTTCAGCGTCTCTCCTTAATGAGTCATGTGCCCCTCAGCTCACTCTCTCACATTTTTCTTCCGCTGAATGTTCACATTGTATGTGTTTTCTTTTCTTAACTCAATCTCCAGCTCATGCTTCATTAATACACATCAGCCCAAAGCTCATTCACCTTGCAAATACTCCCACATTAGTCCGTAGCTAAATTTCAGCTTATAATTCATTAAAATCTCACATGCTTTTCTTGCTGGAACCCTTTACTGCTTCTGACGTGTTCTGATGTTGCTTCATTCCTTTGATGTGCTCTTTTGGTTTTCCACATGCTTAGCTCCACGTAATTTGATCACGTTGCTTCTTCCTCATTCATTCGAGTGTGCTAACTTTCTCAATGTAGAGTTACTTCTTATTTGCTCATTAATTCTACTCAACCCGTAGCTAAATCCTCCCAGCTCATGCAAGCTTCGTGAGCTTATTAATGTCGTGGCTTCTTTGTTCAGCTCTCCCACACTCTATCCAGCTCTCCTAGCTTCAACCCGTAGCTTCCTTCTTCTCGCTGACGTTCTTCATGCTCCATCCAGTATGTAACAAACACGTGAGTTCCTCTTAGCTTGTTTTTCACGTCCCATGCAGCTGCTTTATTTAAAATTCACGTGCTTCTTATGTGTTGTTTCCTAATGCTTTTGTTTTTAACTTCCAAAACTCGTTTAGCTTTAATTATATTCTCCTACTCTCTCTATCAGCTCAACTTCTCTTTTAGCTCAAACCCTTAGCTGCTTCTTCATTTAACTTAGCTCCAACTTCTTCCTTTAACTCATAGCTAGTTCTCCTAGCTCATTCCACGTCATTTGCTTTTATATATGTGAGTCCCTTCAGCTCGAGCCTTCTCTCCATGCATCTTTTGTCTTGCTCTGCTCACATGAAACTCAAGACTCCTCTTACATCAACAGCTCGTGTGACGTGGCTTCTTATTCCTTCAGTTTCCACGTGATTCCTCCACTTAAGCTGCTGCATGCTTTTCATTTGCTTTCCACATGGTCTCCTTCTAACCTTAGCTTGCAAGCTTATTCTCTTCTTCATTTAGCTCTCCCATCCAACTCGTGTTCAGCTACTTCAATGTGTTGTTGCTCCTTGCAGCCTCACCAAAACAAGGCATCATCTATGCGAGTTAATGTGTGTATGACATGGAAGCTTGTATGACATGTTTAACGTGAAATGTGTTACCATGCATGAATAAGTGAATGATGTGGATGCATGCTTCATAGAAAATAATATGTACATGGGAAATGTGGGTGCAAAGTGAGAGTGTTATAGAGTGTAAGTGAATGGCTAGACAAGTGCATGGATAAATGAGAAACCACATGAGTTTGAGCTAGAAAATGAAATGAATGACATTGTGTGATTGATGGGTGGAACTTGTGAGTGATATGTGAAGCTGAAAGTGTGAGTGGGTGATATGGAAAAACAAGAAACCATGTACAAGTGAACTGCTAATTGAAATGGATATGAATAAATTTGCATAAGCTCCTTCCTTCTTCTAAAACCTCCATCACCTCCTAAATTCTCCTCCAACCTTTAGATTTAAATTGCCCAACGCCTGCACAAAAAGATTAGAAAATATTAAGTAGAAATATCCACAAAATTATTTAAAAGAAATTCATGCATTAAAACTTAATAATTTTGCAAATTAACTCCTAAAATATAGAAATGACTACTAAAATAAAATCTTATCTAATTAAAGTCTTAAAGCCATATTTCATTATTAAAATGCCTAAGTTTAGGAGAATAAAATAGATAGAAATATATGTTTATCAAATTCCCCCACACTTCAATCTTTGTACTCTTAGGCAAAAGAAAACTAAAGCTCCAAGAAAGAGATAATTGAAAGGAAATCAAGAAAAATAGAATTGTGTAGGTCACTTAGCACAAGGAAGCGCAAAGAAAATCAATAGCTTAATTCTCCAAGTCATATCACTTGCATCAATGCAACAAGTACCATGGCAATACACTTAATCAAAAATGAAATGCAATGAAAGTCCCTCACTTGGATTAGTGTTTATCACTCTACTCTTTAGTATTTAGGATGAAATGCTGGCTCTCAAATTCCATCCTATCCAACCTTACTACCATAAGCTTGGCAATTATCTACATCTCCACCATCAAAAATCAAATGTCAATGAATGAATTAAAAGGTCTTTATTATGGTTGTAATGTAGGCTAAGGTACGAAACAAGTGGTAAACAAAAGAATAAAGGAAATTCAAAAAGCAAATTGGATGCTTAAAAAATCATCAAGAGCGTTAAAATAAGAATAAGGATGGAATGAAAGTGCATCTTAAGGCCCTATTTACCATAAACAAAAATATGCACTAAGAGAACAATTTTTCTTTCCTTTTTCTTTTTTTTCTCTTTTTTTATATACATTTCAAATGCTTTTCTTTTGCTTTTTTTTTATTTTCTTTTATTACTATTATTTATTTTTTCTCTCTCTTTTTCTTGGAATATTTTCAAAGAAGAACAAACAAATAGCCTTTAAATGATGTGAAAAATACACCTTCACCCACCTTAACAAGATACAATGCCCTTAATAATCAAAAGCATCCTAATCAAGGTAGGAAGAGCATTTGTTTGGTTTTCATGGCTAAAAAGAGAAAACATATATGGCTCAAAAGGGTAAAGCAAATGGGTTAAACACGTGCAAGATAGCTTTTTGGCTCTAGCTAAAACAAAACAACAATGAATGCCTTAATCATTTTAATGCATGGCAATTGAATAAATGCAACCTTGAATAAGATTCAAGCCAAGTTCTAGAGTAAAAGCAAGATAAGGGATACACATTAGAAATGAATAAGCAATAGGTTCAAAAATCTCACAAGGTAAATTAACCACATCATCAAATTTCATTAAATTAAAGCTAATTGCCACTTAACTTGCATTCTCAACACAAGATCAATTCCCTATCAAATCAGATATATCAAAGTTATGATCCCCTTAATACTAGCAACTTCTACAAAAGCACAGTTTTTTTTTTTGTATTTCAAAAACTGAAAAATAACACAAAACTTTAACACTCCAAAGATAAAACAAAAGACTAAAAGTCTAGAAACTAGAAAAAATCAACTAACCAAAACAAATCAAAACCAAAAAGTTTATTTGTATCCCCCACACACTTAAACATTGCATTGTCCTCAATGCCAGCACACAATCCAGTAAATAGATAAAGACAACATAATAGAAAAAGGGAAAGGGAAAGAGTACAACGAGGATTAGGGTGAGTCATGAAGTTGGAGTTCCTCCTTGTCATCCTTTGGAACTCCTTCATGAAAGTGCTTAAGCTGATGTCCATTAACTTTGAATTTAGCTCCTATCTGCTCATCTAAAAGCTCAACTGCACCAAAAGGGAAAACATCAAAAACTATGTAAGGACCTTCCCATTTAGAATGAAGTTTACCTGGCATAAGCTTTAAGTGGGATTTATAAAATAGGACTTTTTGGCTGACAACAAACTCCTTTCTTGCAATCATCTTGTCATGGAATGCCTTTGTCTTTTCTTTATAGATCCTTGCATTGTCATAGGCTTCCAATCTAATCTCTTCAAGCTCCTAGAGTTAGAATTTTCTGTGAGATCCCACTCTATTCAAATCCAAACTACATTTCTTCATAGCCCAGTAAGCCTTATGCTCCACTTCTACCAGTAAGTGACAAGCTTTTTCAAATACCAGCTAATAGGGTGACATGCCAATAAGAGTCTTGTAGGTAGTCCTATATGCCCAAAGTGCATCATCTAGTCTCTTGCTCCAATCTTTCCTATTCAGCTACATTGTTTTCTCCAAAATTTGCTTCACCTCCCAGTTAAAAATTTTTTCTTGGCCATTTGTTTAAGGGTGGTATGGAGTAGCTACTTTATGCACAACACCATACTTGCTAAGTAAGCTGTGCATACTCCAGTTGCAAAAATGAGTGCCCTGATCACTGATAATGGCTCTGGGAATACCAAACCTACAAAAAATGTGAGAGCGAACAAACTTTACAACCATAAAAGAATCATCAGTCCTAGTGGGTTTTGCTTCCACCCACTTCGAAACATAATCAACAACCAATAAGATGTATGAAAAGGCAAAAGAAGTAGGAAAAGGTCTCATAAAATCAATGCCCCACATATCAAAGACTTTACAAAACAAAATGGGATGCTGTGGCATTTCATTTCTCCTAGATATGCTACCTGTTTCTTGACACCTGACACATCTTTTACAAAAATCAAAGGCATCACGAAACAAAGTAGGCTAATACAATCCACTATCTAGAACCTTCCTAACTGTGCATTTTGGACTAAAGTAACCTCCACATGCAAGTGTGTAACAAAAATTCAAAACAGAATCAAATTCTATATCAAGCACACAATGTCTGATCACTTGGTCACTGCATAGTCTCCACAAATATGGATCATCCCAAATATAATACGTAGCTTCACTCCTAAACTTATTCAACTGATGTTTATTCAAATCAATAGGCAATTCAGAAGCAGCTAGATAATTCACTAAATCTGCATACCAAGGATAGAAACTATGTGTAACACCATAAATTCTAGCTCATTTCATGTCATTTTTAAGCATTCTATCATGATTCATATAGGCTTCCCATAGATAAAGCAAGGAGAATGGGATTAATTTCGCTTTGCGTCATATCTAAAAATTTCAATCCGTGTCACATGGACTGTGTGAGCTCATACTATGCCCCCTCATATTTAATTAAATTATTACAACCCATTTGTAACCCAAAAACATACTTACAACTCATAGAAACCGAAAAGAGACATGGGAAATTGGTATTCATTCTCGGCCAGAATTGGCCTTATTTCTGGGCGAACTTTGGAAACTCATAACTAAATATAGAAAAATTGAAATCATGCAATCTTGCTCATTCTAGAAAGCTTGAGATGTCTAATTAATGGTAAAAATATGTACAAGTCATAACATCCCACACACAGGGTGTTTGACACATGAAATGGTCTGGAGGTCGGGCTAGGCCCCGATGCTGTCACAGTTTACTGATATGAACTTCAAAAATGTCCAATTAATTCCAAAAAAATCGAATCCATGAAAATGATATCTGGAAAGCTATGGATATCAACTAGAGAGGAAAAATATCTCTAGATCAGTTCATCAAGCCTAGATCTCATAATTCAATGGAATAGTACTTCTGGTCGAGCAAGGCTACTAATACTGGACAGAAACTTCAAAAATTCATATCTCCCTCTCTATACCTCCAAATGAGGTGCTTCCAATTGCTACAAGTCACTGTGAATGTCTAGTTTCTTCTTATAAAATTTTGCAGCCATTGGACCATGTTTGTCCCTCAGATGACACAATTACACAACTGACCAAATGAACAATACTTGTGCAAATCTAAAATTCTGATACCAACTTTGAAAAATTATAGAAAATTCCACAGACCTCAAAATGACCTGATCTTTAGCTTTCCAAAAATCTCTAGGCAAGATCTAATTTCGTGCCAAATTTCAAGTCAAGAAGAGGTCATTTGGTCATACTTTGATATAAGGGGGCAAAGTGACAATTTTTTGTGTTAAAAGAGGGCTCCAAGGGTTCAAATTTGCTTCTCCTACTCCTAAGGCTCTATGAGCATGTGGGAAAGCATCAACATAGGCTATCAAACATGGCTTAAATTTCTAACAACTCAGATTTGCAAAACTCACTCTCCCACACCAAAACATACACCATGTACATAATGCCAAGATCTTGCTATTCATACTAAAAACTTGCTACATCATTCAATATAGTTCTAATTCTCATACATATACAATATGTACATTCATTTACAAGTATTCATAAGTGCATACACCATGTACACTATTAGATTACATCTCTTGACAATAAAAGGGTGACAAAATGACTATTTTACAAATCCTTTGCCAATTTCCCTATCTTCAAGCTTGGTGGCCCCCATGTCTTTGTTCACTTGGTCTACCTAGCATATTAGGATATTGGAGAGGAGGGGATGAGATTCAAAGAATCCCAATAGCTCATCTCTCATTCAATCATACATAATATATGTAAAGCAATCCTTAAAAATGCATGTATAGACATAATACAAATCATAAGCATTCAAGAAGCAAGCTTAGCATGTGAACAAGCTATACAAATCATTTAAGAGCTCACCAAATGTTTGGATTGGCCTCACACTTCTCCTCATGGATTTTGGACTTGCCTCACCCATTCTTTAAGTACTTTGGACTCAACCATACTCTTGGAAGCCCACTTTGCTTTTGGGAGACTCTTTACTTTGTCTCAACCAAGCTCAAGGGTTCTTGGCTCATCCTCACCATAGTGAAGAGTTCTTAGCCTCTTCACACTCAAGCAAACTCAAGAAACATCATACATTCACTTGAAAACATAACATGACATCATGAAATCATGGCAAACAAGATCATGCTAGCATACTTTTCATGGCTTAAAAATACACATACACACATTTTAAAACAAGCTAAACACACATCCATGCATGAGAGAAAGTGGAGAGAGCTACCTTGCTTGCATTCACATACTTTTTCCTTAGGCCTTGACTCCTCTCCCTTGACCTCACACACCCAAGAGGGTGGAGATCATTTCTCTTGGCCTAGACACATCATATGGAAGCTAATTACACTCTTGAAATAAGCTAGGACATTAAACTTATATTTAAGAGCATACTTGGTTCCATAAGTCACATAATAGTTCCATAAATAGCATATTGAAGCAACCATCATGATTCAAGTTCTTGGCTCCATTCTCTTCTCATTTCTAGGCCTCTTGACCTCATTTAAGGTCCTTGGAGTCATTACATATTCATTTACAAAAGCCTAGACACAAGTTGCTTTATAAGGTCACATTATGGAAGCCATTGCCTTATCTCCCAATCCATGGCTTCTAAATTTTTTCCAAGGGTTCCTCCCACCTTCTACCATCATATGAAGTCCCAAACTAAGGTTAGAATAAATTAAAACACTCTCTAACCCCTCTATCTGTCCTAGGCCAACATTAAGGAAGCATTTGGGGTTCAAGGGGTTTTCAATTTTTCCTTGATGGGAGAGCCACTTGGGAGGCTTCTTAGGGGTCTTAGGAACTCAAACAAACACTCAAATATGCTAGGGAATGCATGAATCAAATCAGTTTTTACAATCCCTTCAAATGTACTACACTTTTTTTACTTAGAGTTCATTAGTTTTTCTTGCGATTTCTTTGCTTTCTTGGATGGGAGGTGCATGTGGGAAGCTCTCTAGGGGTCTTAGGAGCATGTTTAAACATTCAATTAAGCCTAAGAACATTCATATAAAATCATATTTGTAAGGGAGCATTTGGATCCCTAATGGTTCTATCTTGTCTCCTAATGCTCCTTTCTTGATTCTATTAGTTCTTTCTTAATCCTTGCCATCTAAAACCTCTAATCCCTCCATGAATTGGACAGAAAATAGCCCTTAAGAATTGAGCTCATGGTGGCCAAATTCGTGCAAGAGGAAGGGGGAGGAAGAAACTACCAAAGAATAAAAGTTTTGCCTTGTTTTCTTGCTTCCTTTGGCATGTTCTTCCACTTGGTTGACTTGCTCCCTCAAATTTCAAAATTTCCTTCTCTGTTCTACACCCAAAACAGCACCAAACTCTCCATCAAAATCATAGAAAGAAAGCTTGAGAGGAGAGGAGCAAATTTCAAGAAGGAAGGATATGGAATTTCTTAAAGTTTCTTACCTTTATCTTAAATTTATTCCTCCAAAATCTTCCTCCTCTTGTGCGCCTAAGAAGGGCAGCTTCTCCTCTGGTTTTGGGAAGAATTAAGTCGGTCTTAGAGAGGAGAGAAAGAACGTGGCATATAAAGAAGAAGAAAGAAGCTTCCTTTTTAAAATGGTTTCCAATTTCATCCTTCATAATGGCATTTCCGGTTTGGCTTTGTTTTAGCTCCTTTTTTAGAACCGTCTTTTTCATCATAAAATTTAGATTCCCAATTTAATAAAATGCCTTTGGAATCACTCAAATCGGAGCTAAAACCTTCCCGAACGAACTGGTCAAAGTTTAGGTCAACTGACGTCGGAAAGAGTACACCAGAGGGGCTTCACTGGTCCCGAGGCTTCCATAGTTTTTGGGGCCTCTGAGAACCCTGGAGAACTCAAAACTTTCATTTAAAAAGCCCTCCTGTGAGTTTTTCAAAAAGTTCCTATATTTACAAAAATGTCACTGGCCTTTCGACAAATTTATCAAATCACTTTGGCCTTAATTTCTAGGTTACTCAAGGCTTAAATCCTCATTTTTCATTATTTAAAATTTTATCATAATTTTATTTGGTCCTAATTCCTTCTATTTCAGAGACTTTCTTTTGTATCTGATCCATTTCTGACGTTTGCGGAGAAACTGAACATTGCGTTTCTCACGTTTATAGAGGGACTGGATGTTACACTATACACAGCACACAAATGCTCATCAGGGATATCATCATCAATAGGTAAGGAATCTACCTTTAGAGCTTCAATTCTGCTCAAGTGGTCTGCCACCAAGTCTTTAGCTTTGCTTTTATCCCGGATGTCAATATCAAATTCTTGAAGTAGAAGCATCCATCTAATCAATCTTGGCTTTGCATAAGGCTTCTTCGGCAAGTTCTTCAAGGCTGCATGATCAGTAAAAATAATGACTTTAGTATCAAGCAAATAATATCTAAATTTATCCAAAGCAAAAATAATAGCAAGAAACTCTTTTTTTGTGGTTGTATAATTTGCTTGGGCCCTATCTAGAGTCTTGGATACATAAGCAATCACATGGGACTTCTTATTCACTCTCTGGCTCAAAACTGCACCTATAGCAAAATTAGACGCATCACATAAAAGCTCAAATGGGAGGTTCCAATCAGGGGGTTGAATAATGGGTGGGGAAGTCAATCATTTCGTAAGATCATCAAAAGCTATTTTACATGTATTATCAAAATGGAAATCAACATCTTTTTGAAACAGCTTAAATAATGGCAAAGCAATTTTACTAAAATCTTGAATGAATCTTCTATAAAAACCTACATGACCTAGAAAAGATTGGACCTCTCGAGCACATGTCGGGTATGGTAGAGAAGTGATAACATCTATCTTAGCTTTATCAACCTTTATGCCCTATTCAGATATAATATAACCCAATATAATGCCTTGTCGAACCATAAAATGACACTTTTCAAAATTAAGTACAAGGTTCTTCTCTATACATCTAGCTAGGACTTTAGACTACACAGACAATCATCAAAAGAGTTCCCATATATAGTGAAATCATCCGTAAAAATTTCTACACAATGTTCCAGAAAATCACTAAAGATGGAAACCATGAACTGCTGGAAAGTTCCAAGGGCATTACAAAGACCAAAAGGCATTCGTTTGTAGGCATATGTTCCAAATGGGCATGTGAATGTCGTCTTCTCTTGATCCTCTAGGGCTATGCATATCTAGAAATAACCTGAAAACCCATTAAGGAAACAATAATGAGATTTTCCAGCTAAACGCTCAAGTATCTGATCAATAAAAGGGAGGGGGTAATGATCCTTTCTAGTGACTAAATTAAGCCTCATGTAGTCAATGCAAACCCTCCAACTATTCTGTACACGGGTGGGCACCAATTCATTATTCTCATTTCGAACAACTGTGATCCCTAATTTCTTTGGAACCACCTACACAGGACTAACCCACTGACTGTTAGAAATAGGATATATAATACCAGCAGATAAAAAGTTTAGAAACTTCCTTTTTAACCACATCTAGAATAAGTGGGTTCAGTCGCCTTTGAGGTGGCCTTATTGGCTTTGCCCCATCCTCTAACAGAATTCGGTGCATGCATGTATCAGGGCTAATGCCAAGTATGTCAGCCAAAGTCCACCCTATTGCTTGTCTTCTCCTTCTCAAGACCTCAAGAAGCTTCTCTTCCTCCTTTATAATAATGTCACTAGCTACAATCACCGGAAGCTTCTCATCTTTCTCTAAATAGGTATACTTGAGATTGTCTGGTAGCGGTTTGAGCTCTAAGGTAGGGGCCTGCTCAATGATGGTATGAGTTATTTGATTTCAATCTCTTCCATGCCAAATACCTATTCAGATAACTCACAGACAGAAAAAATAACTTTCCCATCTTTAGGAACATCAGCAGACGGTAAATCAACAAGAGAATCAACAGTAGTAGTAACATCAGTATCACTATTGGATGAACTAGTTACACAGCATCTGATACCACTATCAATAGGCAAGGGAAGAGTATACATTAATGAACTAGCACAATTAACATTTTTAAAAGTGACATCAACATGTAATATATCCTGAGAATCAATAAATCTAGTAACATCAGAACAATCAGGGAAAACAACAGCATGCATATCATCTTTAGAACAAGAGGATTGATCTAGACTAGTATAATCATCCAAATCAGTCATAGGTTGACCAACAGTGAAATCAGCACAAAAAAAGAGGTCTTAAAACCATGATAATCAATACACGTAAGGAACTCACTATTCTCAATAAAAGTACTAATCTGGATACATCTGTGATATATAGTAGTTTCAGAACATATACAATCAAGAGAATCATCCAAGTCAGCAATATCACAGGAATCAGTCAATAAACTATCCCTAAAATCAGCACCGACACTATCAACTAGCATATCAATCAGGCTAATACTAAAAACAGAGTTATCATCACAGGAGTGTTTCATGGCATCAAATATATTAAATTGTATCACATTACCAGCAAACTCCATTTGAAGAGTACCCTCATGCACATTTATAATTATTTTTATAGTTTTTATGAAAGGTCTACCTAGGATGAGTGGGGCATATCCACTAGATCTATATCTATCATCCTCCATGTTAAGGACATAAAAATCAGCTAGAAAAATCAAATCATTTACCTTAACTAAAACATCCTCTAACACTCCTAAAGGATAAGCGATGCTCCTGTTTACCAGCTACACAACCATTCCAATAGGTTTCAGTTCTCCCATCTGCAAAGATGAATACATAGATTTAGGCATAACATATATAGCAGCACCAAGATCAATCAAAGCATCAGAAAACTCAAAATTCCCAATAGTGCATGGAATTGTGAAAGTGCCCGGATCTTGACATTTAGTGGGCATTGTTGGCTGTATGAGTGCTAAAACATTCTTGCCAAAATTGACTTTTTCATTCCCTCTTAGACACCTCTTGTTGGTACATATTTCCTTGAGAAACTTGGCGTACTTAGGAATGGTCTTGATTGCATCCAACAAGGGTATATTAACCTCAACCTTTTTGAAAGTCTCAAGAATTTCTTTTCAATTTCTGCTTCAGTTTGCCTCTTTCCCAAGGTAGGTCTATGTGGGAAAGGCAAGATCTTCTTTGGCTCCTCTTCTTTGTTAGGCTCATTTGGTGCAATGTGTGTTTTTGATGATGCCAGCTTATCCATAGTAATGGTAGCTGAGGATCCCTAAACTTCCTTTCTACTCTTAAGAGTGATAGCACTAACATTACTACTATTCCTTGGATTGACAATAGTCTGAGAAGGTAATTGGCCTGATTCTTGGCTTTTTACCTCACTGAGAGAGTTAGCTAACTAACTAATCATATTCTCCATATGCCTATTCTGAGTTTTCATGTTATCCATTTCTTGTTTGTGTCTAGCCTTACTCTGATCCATCTTTTCTATGAGTTGTTTTATCATAAGCTCTATGCTATTATCCTTTCTGGGTTCCTCTTGGATAGGAACTGATTGCCTAATAGGTTGGGAAGACTGTGCACTAGGTCCTGCAACATTATATTTATTTTGCTATTGCCCTCCCCCATATCTCAAGTTAGGGTGATCCCTCTGTCCTGAATTGTATGTATTAGAATAGGAATCATATTTTTACTGCCCTTGTTACATTGGCCTGACTGGAAACATCCCAGCACAAGTCTCTACCCTGTCCTCTAACATAGGGCACTAATCAGTAGCATGTGTGGCCAAACAGCATATATCACACAGGGGTCCCACCAAGGTAATAGAGGTAGATGTCTACCCAAGTGCATAGCACTATGGATAAGAATGTGTCTAAGTAGGGTAGGACTATGGTGCACAAGTCTGAGATGGAGTAGAGGATGACTGTTGTTGCTGCCAATCTTAAGCAAGCTGTTGGAGCACAAAAGACATTACATCAATCTTGCTCTCAATTCTCTGACCATAGCCTAGAGTATATAATTCACTGACTTCTCTTACTATCTACATTAATCTGGACCCAAATTATTGAGCATTTTGAGCCATCTTACCAATCAATTCCCAAGCCCTTATAGGTGTTAGATCACCTAAGGCTCCACCAGAGGCAGCATCAATCATGTTTCTGTCCATGTTCAATAGCCCCTCATAGAAGTACTGAATAAGCAGCTGATCAGAAATTTGATGGTAAGGATAACTAGCCAGCAATCTCTTGAATCTTTCCCAATACTCATATAAAGTCTCTTCGCCATTCTGTCTGATCCCACATATTTCTTTCCTTATTGATGCAGTGTGAGAAGTAAGGAAGAATTTCTCCAAAAAGAGCCTTTTCAATTGGTCCCAAGAAGTGATGGCACCAGGGGTAGATAATACAACCAGTCCTTGGCTAAACCATCCAAGGAAAAAGGGAATGCTCTGAGCTTAATTTGTTCTTCTGAGACTCCCTATGGCTTCATTGTAGAGCAAACAACATGGAATTCCTTTAGATGTTTGTGAGGGTCATCTCCTGCAAGTCCATGAAACTTAGTAAGTAAATGAATCAAACCAGATTTAAGCTCAAAATTTGCATCTAATTCTGGGTATTGTATACAAAGATTTTGATAATGCATATTAGGAGCTGCCAATTCTCTAATGGTTCTGGCATGCACATTATCATTCAAATTTACATTTACATTTAAGTTAGCTTGAACATGCATATTCATGTTAGCATTCATTTGATCTTGTTCAGCCATATTATCACCAGCAAATTAAAGTACACTTGGGATACCTTTATGTGCTGATTTTATTCATTGGGATGTGCCCAAGTGATTATGGTTAGAGTAAGAGAGCAATTGGTCACATTTTGACCCTATAGGTGCCAAAAAACCCAACTTTTGCAACCTATTCCCCAAACTTATCAAATGGATGAATTTAATAATGAAATTTAGAATGATTATAGGTCTTAGCTAGAGCTTTTTGTTGAGTTAAGAATCACTTTATTTGGAGCTCTAGAGAAATAATTATGAATTTTCAAAGTTGAAAAAAAAATCTACAAATTTGGTATGTGTACTATTTATATGGTCAATTCACTTCTCTATGTCATTCATAGGCCAAATGAAATCCAATGCTTATGAAATTTTACAAGCATAAACTAGACATTATAACCTTTTTGTAGCAATGAAGAATACCTCATTTGGCACTTTGTAGAGAGAGAACCAAATTTTTAAAATTAGAGGTTAGTTGTAGGATGTAGTAGAGACCTATGTTACTATTCCATTATTTTCCTAGTTTAGATGTTTGTTGGTCTAGAACTATTTTTAGCTATTATTTAACATCTAGAGCTTTTTAGAAAGCTATAGCATAAATGATTTTAATTTTTATAGAATTAGTTATGATTTTTCAAAGTTTATATCAGTAAACTATCTCTATAACCTGAGAGGAAAAATGCAAATCCGAATGAAATATTTCTTGATCCTTGATGTAAGCCTCAAAAGGTGTTATTTCTCATATGTTTGAGTATGTTATGGTTTGAAATGAATTGAGGTAAGTTTAAATGACTTATCCGAGCAAAAAAATGAACTTTTTCGATGATCGTTATGCTTTAGCTCTGTTGCCAACAACTTGAAATTTCAATGTAATTGAGTATGAATTGTTTTAATGTTATGGTTTGAGTGTATAAAGTTAGGGCATTACATGTGATCAATCATTCTTCATCAAAACAACAAATCAGTTTATAATTAATCTTCATTCTTGTGTATGTAGATGATATAATTATAGCTTTAAGTTTAGAAGAAGAGATAAGAGCTTTAATCCGAGACCTGCATGAGATGTTTTCTTTAAAGGACGTAGGTTACTTAAACTATTTTCTAGGAATACAAGTGAGACACACCACAAATGGAAGATTGCATCTTTCTTAAACTAAATACGAAAAGGATCTACTTGTGAAAGCTAGTACGAAAAAAGCAAAGTCAATTAGCGCACCAATATTAGTAGCCTTCAACTTACTAAGTAAGGATATGAACCATTTGAAAATGAAAGGCTGTACAAATCTATTAAGGGTGCCCTATAGTATGTAACTTTCACAAGACCTAAGTTATCATTTTGTGTAAGTAAAGTTTGCTAGTTTATGCATCTACTCAGTAATCATACTGGTTACCCATGCAAAGAATACTCAAATGCCTTAGTGGCACTCTTGATTACAAACTCCACTTGAAGAAAAGAGCTACACTAGACCTACAAGGCTATTATGATACTAATTATGTAGCAGTTATTGATAATAGGAGGTTTATCTCAGTATATTGTGTTTTTCTAAGCCCAAATCTCATATCCTATTTTTCAAAGTGGCCAATCATGTCTAGGTCTAGCATAACACCATAATATAAAAGTTTGGCCAACATTGTAATAGAAATCACATGGCTACAGTCACTATTGTTAGAACTTAAGATTAAAAGTAGTATCATACCTTTTATTGTAATACCATATTTACTAAGTTCATCTTATCTCATTTCTAAGTTCTCTTCCTTGGATCATACAAGTTTGTCAAGGAAAAAGCATTAAAAATATTTATTAAATTACATTGTGTCACAGATAAAATTTTCATTCGGTATTCCATGGACTATATAGACTCATCCTTCTCATTCTCATGTTTAATTACACAAATACAACTCATAACCATCCCAAGAAGTGGCCTAGAACTTGTGCAAGGGGATGGAATACATGAAATGCAATGGTGCAGCCTCAGCTAGAAACTTCACCATACTGATATGAATTTTGAAAAATCATAACTAATTCTAGAAAAATCAAAATCATGTATAATTTACCATTATGTAAAGATAAAAATGTCTAATTTATAATAAAAATAAGTCCAGCTACAAAAGAGGCTACTACCACCAGAAATTGATGGAACAGTACCAAAGATTGACAATCATTACTGGTATTATCCTTTAACTTCAAAAATCCCTATCTCCCTACTTAGACTTCCAATTGGGTTGATCTTGGTGGCCATGGAAATGTTATCATATCTATTTTATGTCTATAAAATTTCATAAGCATTGGATATCATTTGACTTACAAATGACACAGCCTAAGTTTCTGACCATCTGAATAATATATGCATCAGTTCAGTAGAAAAATGCCAACTTTGAAAATTCATAATAAATTCCATAGAGCTCCAAATACTTTAGTCTTTAGCTTTCCAAAAATATCTAGATAAGATCTATATGTGTCCCAAATTTCATGGGCAAATTTATTCATTTGGTTAGATCTTAATATTGGGTTGTAAAATAGTCACTTTTGTGTCATCAAAAGGGTCCAAATGGTCCAAAATTGCTTCTAAGGCAACCATGGCCACTTGAGCATGTGGGAATGCACCAAAATGACCTCCTAAAACTGTCTAAAAGGTGCATAAACCTAGAAATTGAAAACTCACTCTCTCACCACATGCCATACACAAGATTACACATGCTTCACATTGCCATCCAAGGTTCAAAAACTATATTATCATTCATATGGCATCAAACCTCATACATACATAAAATATATGAGTAAATACACATGTTCAAATGATTATACAATATTTCCATCATAGCATTACATCATATGTCATGTGTATGGCTATAAAAGGAGTAATTCTAGGCAACTCTAGACACTTTAATGTCAATCTCTTACCTTCTAACTTGGTGGCTTCCATTACCTTGTTCAATTGCTCCACCTAGCATGTTAAGATATTGGAGAGGAGGGAATGAGATTTAAAGAATCCTAATAAATCATATCCCTTTCAATTAGATATAAAGAATGCACTATAAGTCTTCAAAATGTATGCATGGGCATAATGGAATGTGTAATCATTCAAGAAACATTCTTAGCATTTGAACAAGTCACACAAAGCATACATAGGCTTACCAAGCAAGTGGATTAGCCTCACCATTCTCTTCAAGGTTCTTGGACTTGCCTCACCCTTTCCTTAAAAGCCTTAAACTATGCCTTGCTCTTGGGAGACACTAGGCTTTGTCTTAACCATTCTCAAGGGTTCTTGGCTCATCCTTATCATGGCTAAAGGGTTCTTAGCTTCTCCACACTCAAACAAACCAAAGCAAACATATAAAACATCATTTAAAAGCATAATGTAATATCATGGTACCATGGAACATAGGCATATGCTAGAACACTTTTCATGGCTTAAAGTACACATACACACATTCAAAGTCAAAGTAAGCACACATTCATGCATGAGAGAAAGTGGAGAGAGCTACCTTTGTTACACTTGCAAACCTTCCCCTTGAACCTTGAATCCTCTCCCTCGGCCTCACACACACAAGGGTGTGAGATTTTTTTCTCTTAGCCTAGACACATCATATGAAAGCCAATTATACTATTGAATTAAATTCTAAAGCCATACATTCACTAGAAAAGCTAGGTAGTTCATATGGCTCTTTTATGGTTCCATAATACACTTAATGAAGCAACCCTATGAAAACATGATCTTCGCACCATTCTCTTCACTCATTTATAGTTTTTGACTTCTTTTAGGCCTCTTGGAGTCATCACACAATCAAATCAAGGAGCTTAGCTAAGTGTTGCTTCTTTAAGCCATAATACAGAACCTATGATACCATCTAACTATCTATGGCTTCTAAAATTTTTTCAAGGTTCTTCTCATCCTCTTCTATCATATATGACTCAAAAATAAGTTTGGAACAAATTAAAACAACCTCTAGGTGCTCCAAACTCTCTAGGTTGTAGCTATGAAGCATATGGGCACCAAGTGAGCTTGTTTTATTTACTTGATGGAAGATGCATATGAGGAGCCTTCTAAGGATCTCAAGAGCTCATCCAAACACTCATTTAAGCCTAAGAATTGTTGTATCAAATCATATTTTTAGTGGAATACTTGAAACCCTAACTTTGCTATCTTGAAATCTAATGGCCATTTGATTATTTTCTTTGCATATTCTTGCTTTCTTCCTTCATTTTCCTAAGATTCACCCTTGGTTTAGCTAGAAATCCAACCCCTCTTAGGTAGGCTCACAAAGGGCGAAACGTGTACCATGGAAAGAACAAGGAGAATCAAGTGTAGGAATGACAAAATACCTTGTTTTCTTGCTTTTTCTTGCTTGTTCTGCACTTGGTTGGCTTCTTTTGCTTAAACATGAAATTCCTCTCTCTATTCTTCCCTCAAAATAGAACTAAACTCCTCATTAAAACCATGGAAAGGAAGCTTGAGAGGAAAGGAACAAGTTTGGAAGAAGAAGGAGTATGAAAATCCATGAAATTCCTTACCTTTTTCTTGCTTTTTCTCCTCCTCTCTTCTCCTCCTTGGTACACCTACGAGAGCTAGTATTTTTTTTGGTTTTTGGGCAAAACAAGTCATGCAAATAATGAGGAGAAGAAACATGAAACTTAAAGAGTGTTCAAAAAGTTTTCACTTTCTCTAAAATTCTAATTTTGCCCCTTCATCTTAGCTTTTTTGTTTCTAGTTTATTTTAGCTCTTGTTTGAGAATTGTATTTTCCATTATAAAATTTATGTCCTCAATTTAATAAAATGCTTTTAGAATCACTCAAATTGAAGCTAAAACCTTCTCAAACGAATCTGTCAAAGTTCAGGTCAATCGATATTGGAAAACATCCACTAGAGGGACTTTAACTGTCTCGGGACTTCCCATGATTTTCAAGGCCTCTAAGAACCCCGGAGAACTCAAAAATTTCATTTAAAAAGCCTTCTTGTGAGAATTCCAAAATTTGCTTAAAATTATAAAATACTATTACGTTTCGTCAACCTTCCGTTCAAATTCGTTTCTTCATTCTAACTCAATTTTTCTTTCGTCTGACCTTGGGATTCTCATTTTTAGGAGTCTAGAATGTTACATAAATTTTTTTGGGACCTCAAATCACTCTATCTAAGGGACTTCCTTTTGTATCTGATGAATTTTGTCTGTTTAAGGAGAAACCATACGTTACATTTCTTGCATTTTCTCTCATTTTCAAGGAATTGGACATTATATTTATCATTATGATAATCTCAGTATGGTCATGCTGTTTGCCAATCTTGTTTACACTTAAAAACCAAACATGATGAACTTGGGGGCATTGAATTGGATTTTTAAAATTAATCCACCTTATTTTATAATTATGATTTTGTTAAACAACTTTACCTTTCTAAGATACATAATCCTACTCATAAATATAAATGATATAAATAAAATGTAAATGATAGGGAAGAGAGAATCACATAACCAATTTATCTTGGTTTAGAGTGAAATGTCCTACATCCAGCCTCTAAGTACAAAGCAAAGAATTTTATTATATGTGGGTAATTACTAAGGATACAAGCAACCCTAAGTACATAGGCACATCAGTCTTGCTTTTACCACACCTCTCTAAGCAACATAATAGGATTCAACTCACTACTTTTACACTTTTTCTTCTCTCCACATGATTTCCCATTGATTAGGTTTTTATACAAGATATTTACAAAATCTCCAAGATTTTTCTCAAGAACCCTAGGAACTCAAGGGTGAAGAAGATGCGAATTAAGCTCCCAGACACTCAAAAAGTTCTCTAAAAATACAATGGTTGACTCACACAAAGCAATTACATGTTAAAGTATAGCTAGGGATATTCAAAGTAAATGATAATCATTTAGTTTTCTCTTCTTAAGTTCTTTTTTAAATGGCCTTTAATATATATATATGACAACTACTTAGCACATGACTATTGTCAATAGCTTTCTTCACAAATGCACAGATATAATGTAATGATTAAGAATCTAACTTTAATTCTTCATATCAATTTGCAATGACTTTTTCCTATACGAGGTAGCCTTTAAATGTTAGGTCATTGTTCCATGTTCTATTTCTAAAAGTCGGAAGCTTTAAATTGATCTTTATTAATGTGATTGCATTTCTACTTCCCTGATGTAGCAAGGCTTCCAAATTTGTCTTCCTTAAATTTTGAACTTGCCTTTTTCATTCCTAATTAGAATTATAGCATTAACCATATAGGATAACGAATCAATATAATGGTCAAAATGAAATGTTATAGTATAAATAACTTAACCGCTATTTTGAAAACCTTCTATAAAAATAATTTCATTTAAGTTGTGGGATATTTCCATATAAGGTTTCTAACAATATTTCCATTTATATGCCTATTTAAAAGTTTTCATTATATGAAAATTTCAAAAACTTCCTTATAATCAAATTGAGTCTAAATGAAAAACTTTCCTTATAAACATATTTGACTTAATTAATGTCTTATTTGAAAAATTACCGTAATGATTATTCTATATCAAAACATGCAATCTCTTTAATATTATTTTTAAGAATAAAACACTTTTATAGCACATGTATCCTATTAGATTATCCAAGGCCTAAATCATATTTGCAAGATATATATTTAACCCAAATCATTCTACTTTCCAAAATATAATAACTTGAGCACATTTGATATAAGTAAAAAATATTTATCTAAGAACAATTTATCCAATAAAAAGGTAATGAGAAAGCAAATAGATGTAAAACACATTGCCTATATTATATAATTTACAACTTTAAAATTTATGATGGCTTATGTACATATATTTGTCAATATAGAGTGAGATACTTGTTTATTGGTTCTTCCAATGAATAACTTCAAAAGTTGTGATATCTCATATGCATATATTTATGAATAAAGAATGGATGGCATGTTCATTAGTTTATTCAATGAACAAGGGATTGAATGCACCTCTTTGTATCTAATGAACAAAAGATTGAATGCACCTATTTATAATTGAGACCTTTCATATGAAAGGTTGTAACTCTAAGGGTTAAAGGTATCAGAATTATAAGAATATAAAGAGGCTTCCTTACTAAATATAAATAGACCACCATATGACTTTGTAAAGTATGGATGAGAAACTGTATGATTTTGTGAAGTATGGATGAAAAAAAAAGTGTTTTACAAGCTTATATATATTATTTTCAAGTTATAAATGTGTGAAGGAATTTCTTGATATTGCTAATCAAGAAGTTCATAAAGGTCATAAAGGCTCTATTATAATCTAAGAGAATATCATCATCAATCATTTAGCACTATGTGTAGGGGTGAATATCTCTTCAAAGAAAACAATCCAATCATGCCTTAAAGCAATCTACCATGTAAGGATCTTGGCTATCTTTAACATTGTTTTCTAACAATTTTAGAGAAATATTTGCAAGATGGTTTAAGATCAAAATGCTACTTTTAAGTTGATGTAGAGGATGCCATAAATGAAAAGAAGGCAAGGGGTACTTATAACATCCGAGTTTCATAGAAATGAGGACTCAAGGTTTTAAAATTTTTCTAAATCTCCTTGCTATAGCCAGGGTGCCAGTTCACTATAGTTAGGTGCTAATTTGCTATAGCAAGGAGGCCAGTTTGCTATAGTGAGTTTGTGTCTCATACAAAATCTAAGGAATTCCTTGCAATAGCACTAGCTGTGATGAGAATAGTTAGGACCTGGAACTGATAAGTTCTCACCGTAGCGAGAGGTGCTTCCCACTATAGCAAGACTCGTCCTGAAAAAATTGTAAAAAAATGGGATTTTGTTTCTTAAAGAGTCTAGAATCCTCTCCTTTTTCTGACCAACTTTGGGCTAGCTAAAAATAAAAGCTCTGCCTAAGAGAGAGAGATAAGGGGACATTCAAGGAGGAAGAGAGAACAAGGAGAAAGGTAAGAAAATTTTTGAAATTCAAGCTTCTTCCTTTGGCAAACTCATTCTCTTCTTCCTCCTCTCCCTTTTCATAGTTTTGTTTGTTGAATTAGTCCTATTTTGAGCTATATACAGAGGGGAGAAGTTTAGAAATTCCAAGAGAAGGCTAAGGCAAAGGAAAGACTCTTGAAGAAGCAAAGAAAACAAGGTATAATTCATAGTTTCATTTGCTCTTTTTCCCTTGCTCTTCATGTGTGATGTTTCGGCCAAGGAGAGAACTTAAGAATGGGAGTAAGTTCTGACCTGAAACAAGCAAAAAAAATTAGTGTGTGGGAACTTATGAAATGCAAAGAAAATAGAAAAAAAATAATTAAATGTTAAGATAGCAAAGTTAAGGGTTCTTGAACATCTTGTAAAATTTGTTTTGATTTAAGAATTTCCTAGCATATGTAAGTATTTGTTTAAATTCCCAAGACCCCTAAGAAGTCTCCCAAGTGCCCTTTCCATCAAGAAAAAAATTAGAAACTCCATGGGTTCCATTTTCCCCTATTGTTTCGGCCAAGCATGGTTGACAAGGCTAGGAGTATTTTAATTTGTTCTAAACTTGGTTTGGGACCATATGTGATGGAAGAATATGAGAAGAAGTCTTGGGAAAAACTTAGAAGCCATAGATTGAAAGTTGAAGCTATAAGTTCCATATTATAACCTATAGAAGCAACATGTGTTTAAGCTCTTGCAAATGAGTGTATGATGGCTCTAAGGATTCCAACTAGAGTGAAGAGTCCTAGATATAAGAAGAGAATAGAGCCAAGAGCTTGAATTATAGTAATTTCTTCATTAGGCCTTTTATGGAACTCATATGTGACCATAAATCCAAGTGTGCTTCCTTGGTGTGTATTTAATGTTGTGGCTTGCTTTAAGAGTGTAATTAGATCCTATTTGTTATATTTAGGCCAAAGAAATCAAGCTCCATCTATTTTTGGGTGTGAGACTAAGAAGGGAAAAGAGAAATCAAAAGGGAAGAATTGTGTTTAATTGCCAAGATAGCTCTCCATCCTTTTCTTGTGTGCAATATGGTTATGTGAATGTCATTTGATGCATGTGTGTGTGGTTGAATCTTAAGAGATGCCATATGCTATTATTTGACTCCTATGGTACCACTATGTTCCTTGATTGGCATCTAATTGTGAAATTATGCTCTATGGGTGAGGTTGTGCCAAAAGTTCCTTATGATGGGTGAGGTAAAGCTAAAAGTCCTTAAAAATGGATGAGACAAGGCTAGAAGTCTCATAGATGAGTGAGGCCAAGTCAAAAGTCCCTAGACCAAGGGTGAGGCTAATCCAAAAGTCCAAAAAATAGAGTGAGGCTAGACTAAAAATCCCTTGAACTTGTTCTTAGTTTTGATATATTATTATGACATGGAAATTGTGAATGTAACACCTTGTGAAGGTGTGTATAACATGCTTGTATCTTGTGACATGAATATATGCCTATTTGCTTGCTTGAAAAAGATGTTTGAGCTATTAAGATTCCTTGAATCTCACCACCTTCCCTCTCTCATCTCACCATGTCTAGGTAGTGTTCAAAAGGCTAAAGATAAAAGCTAAGAAGCTTGAAGGGCTATCTCTTGACAATTATATAGTTTTGTATGATTTTTTATGTAAATAAATGTCAAGTGTATATATATATATATATTATTTTTTAGATGTAAATATGTGAGCAAATGTAAAAGTATCTATATGTAATGTATGAACCAAAATATGAACCAATTCAATCAAAATGTGTGTTTTGGGTACTTGGAGGACCACTTTTGCATGTGGCAAAGTGAGATTATGATGCATGTAGTTTAAACCATTTGGAAAGCTTGTATATGTTGTGTTTATGCTTTAAAACTTTTCCAAGAGGTGGTAGAGTAATTAAGAAGCTATTTGGACCAACCTGGTCCCTTATATGGTGCCAAATTTTCCATATTCGTGGCTATGTCAAGATCTGATCAAATGAGCTCTTCTTAGCCTAGACTTTGGCATGCATATAGTTCTCACTTGAGATTTTTGGAAAGTTAAAGTTCATACTATTTGGAGTTTTAGAGAATTTTTGGTGAATTTTCAAAGTTAGCAAATTTTGACAGAATTGACATTATTACTGTGCAAATGGTTAGATCATTTGCCTCTATCATTCATAGGTCAAATGCTGTCCAATGGCTATAAAAGTTTACAATATAAACTAAACATGATAATCTTTCTGTAGTACTTGAGAGCACCGCATTTGGATTTATATAGAGAAAGAAACAAATTTTTGAAGTTCCAGATTAGTATAAAGGGTGTAGCCAGACCTTTGTTATTGTTCCATAAGTTTCCATGCCCTAGTTGCTTTTGTTTTGGTCTAGACATATTTGTTCCCTTAATTTAACATTCATAACTTTCTAGAATGATATGGTTTGCTGAGATTTGATTTTTTTAGATTTAGTTATAAATTTTTGAAGTTCATATCAGTAACTTGTAATAGCAAACATGGGCAATTGAACCTTTCAAGCTTTTTTGATGTCAATCATGGTCCATCTGGGGCTTCATGGCCTATAATTATTTTTAATTATATTTGACACCTAGAGCTTTCTAGAAAGCTATCATTTTCTTGATTTTGATTTTTCTAGAATTAATTATGTTTTTCCAAAATTGGGATAAAAAACTTGAATTCTAGACCTGTGAGTAACTTGCCATTTTTCTGGTTTTGGCTTCAAATCTGTGGTTCATAGATTATTTTATGATATGTATGGGTTGTATGGATGGAGTATAAGTAAAGAATGCTATTGACAGGTCCACAAGGGTCCACGGGGCAAAGTATAAACTTTTAAACCTGACGTAACGCAATAAAATGCTATGATTTTACCCTTTTTCTTTGGAATTTCTTGGAATCAAGCCTAAATGAAAGCTAAATGAGCTTAAAAGATGCTAATCAATTATGGTGTTACCTTGCTTAATTGAAGAAGCATGAAGAGGATGCATTTACATGCTAAGGCCATATCTCATCACCTTGTTAGATAGGTTTTATGATATATACATGATTATATAATCACCAATAGAGATTTGGAGATCTTTAAGAAGAAAATATAATAATGAGTGACAGGGTATCAAGAAATTTATTACGTTGAAATATTTTTAGTTAAATATGATTAATTATATGTTGCTAAGTGTTAAGTTACCACATAATCTATAGGGTGATGCATTACTAACGACTTGTTATATCCTCAATAAGATACCATAAAAAATAAGAAAGGTTTCTGTATATGAAACATGACAAGGAAGGAAACCTAACTTATTTTAAAGTGTGAGGGTGTCTAGTGTTTTATTGAGTTTCAACCAAAGGAGAACTAAATTAAGGCCAAGAGCCATAAGAATCATTTCCATGGGATATGTACAAAATTATAAAGCATATAGAATATTATACTAGTGTTGATTACAATTGCTAGAACAAGAAATGTAGAATTTATTGAAAAATAAATTCTATAATGGTTTAAATCCTATAATCAAAGATTCTCAAGTGGATTAACATTTAGTTTACATTTAAACAATCTTAAATGATATGTCAAAATGAGACTATTGAACCAAGGAGAAGTCAAAGAATGGAAAAAGAAAAGGATTTAGATTCAAATTTTATTTATTTTCAAGGTGTAACTTCCTTGGTTGAAAGAACTAGAAATTCCATAACTTAATTTGCTTAATTTGTTAGGCATAAAATCCAATGTATGCTACACATTGTACTAGACCAAATATATATTTTACTATGTTCAAGCTATCAAAGTTTATGAGTAAACCTAGTACATATCATTGGAATGATATAAGAAGAGGTTTTGGTTATCTCAAGAAAACCATAGATTTGGGGTTACATTATAATGATTATCTTGTTGTACTAGAGCTTACTTTAATGCTAGTTAGACCACAAATTTTAGTGATCATAAATCTACTTCAGGATGGATTTTCATAATAAGTGGTGGAACCATAAGTTGGGCCTCAAGGAAACAAACATATATCTCACATTCTACAATAGAATATGAGTTTATAACTTTATCAGTTGTAGGTAAAGAAGTGTAATGGATTACAAATTTAGTATTAAATATAAAGATGTGGCCACAACTAATGATACCCATTTTGATCTTCTCTGGTTATAAGTCAACCATGTCCTAAGCATATAATAATGTTTATAATGGAAAGTCTAGACACATAAGCTCGAGACATAAGTTTGTGAGGCAATTAATAAGAGATGGTATAATTACCATCATATACATAAAGTTCAAAAGTAATTTAGTAGATCAATTGAAAAAGGTTTATTGAGAGAAAATATCAAAGACTTCACTACTAAAATGATACTAAAACGTATAATCATTAAATGATGGGGACCTAATCTTGTTCTAGTAGAACACTAGCTTCAAGGCTTATTGGAAAAAGCAAATCATTTAACGATTGGAGCACTAAAAAGTAGGATTTAGTGTTGTACTTATATAATTTAAGAAGATGAGCTCAGAAGCTTCTAATGGTTTGATAATTATAATATCGAAAGATTTCACCTATATAAGTATAAGAGTGGTGCCACTCTAGTCAAGAGTTTTAAAGGTTTTACTCTTGTTAATATTTATGAAGACCAAGACAAGCACATTGCCATAAAAGTGTTAAAGCAAATGAATCTCATAAGCTTGATTAGGGTACAATTATTTGTGTGCTTTTTTTGGATCTAACAATAGGAGTATGGGTTTAATCAACTAGAAACCTATTACTTTGTTAAACCCTTGAAAATTTACATACTTATTCAAGTTTGTAAGTTAGATAGCATTTTGCCTTATGCATAAATCTTAGTGACACTTTAGTAGAAGTTTGTCTCAGTAATTAGATAATAGTTGACTCCTTGAGTTTAGATTGAGGGTGCATGTGGAAGGATAACTGATAGTTATTAAAAGTCAAGTTATTTAGATTACTTGAGGAAGTTGTGTAAGGCTATTATGTTGTTATGAGAAGTTACAATTGTATTTATAAGTCAAAGTGTATTGATTTCAATCTAAGAAATCAATTTAACCTTATAATGCATAAGTAAAATTGTACTCATAATCTTTTCTTCTATCTTTTACTAAAATATTTCATCTTCTTACTAATGAGCATTGGTTCTCTGGAAGTATAGCCCTAAATAGTGTTTGTCTTCATGTGGCAAGACAAGGGTCTTGAATTTATTCTCCATAACCTATGTGGGTTAGAGCTTGTGTTGTAACACTATATTTATCTAACTTGTCTTATGCCATTTCTAAGTCTTATTCGATGCATTTTACAATGAAGCAAAAAAGATAGCATTATAACCATGAATATACTTACATTATGTAACAAATAATTTTTTTCTTTCAGAGTCTTGTGGGCCATGTGGAATCTTCCATCTCATCCTCATATTTACATACAAAAATAAAACTTATAACAAGCTCAAAACGTAGCCCATACCTTGAGTAATGGGAGCAGATACATAAAACACAAGAGTGCAGCCTTGGACTACTTTCCAAATTCTGTGCTTGAACTTTGAAAAATCATAAATAATCCTAAAAAAATCAAAAATAGGCATACTATACCATTATATAAATCTAAATATTTTTAATTTATATTAAAAATAAATTGAGACCACAACAAAGGCTGTTATTTACTACAAACTGATGGAACAGTACCAGAGGTTAGCTGTCATCCTTGGTACTAATTTCTAACTTCAAAAATTCATATCTCCCTACTCAGAGGTCCAATTGGGGTGATCTTGATGGCCATGAAAAGCTCATCATGTCTAGTTTATACTTATAAAATTTCATAACTATTGCACATCATTTGTCCCATAAATGACATAGCCCAAATTTCTAACCATATGAACAGTACCTGTATCAGTTCAACAAAAAAATGACAACTTTGGAAATTCATAATTAATTCCATATAGCTTAAAATAATCTTATTTTTAGCTTCCTAAAAATATTTGGATAATATCTACATTTGTGCCAATTTTCATGAGCAAATTCGTTCATTTGGTCAAATCTAGACATTAGGTTGCAAAATGGCTCATTTGGTGTCATATAAGGGGTCCAGCTGGTCCATTTCAAGTTCTAAGGCAACCATGACCACTTGAGCACATTAGAATGAACCAAAATGGCTCTCTAAACTTGTCTCAAAGGTGCATAAACTCATAAATCAAAAACTCACTCTCTCACCCCATGCCATACACAAGAATATACATACTAGTTCTTACCACTTCATAGCCAAATCATGCTATTTCATACATTTGGCATCAAACATCATTCATACATCGATTATATGGGTATTCACACATGTTAAAATGATTACATAACCATTTCATCATAGGATTACATCATGTGCTATGTATATGGCTATAAGGGATATAAAACTAAGCTTTTTCATACACTTTGATGTCAATCTCCTTCTTCTAGGCTTGGTGGCTTCCATTACCTTACTCAATTGCTTCACCTAGCATGTTAAGACATTGGAGAGGAGGGGATGAGATTCAAAGAATCTCACTAGCTCATCTCCCTTTTAATCACACAAAAAGTATGTAATACAAGCCTTGAAAATGCAGCATGAGCATATTGACATATGTGAGCATTCAAGAAATATCCTTGGTATTTAAACAAGTCATACATAGCATACATAGGCTTGCCAAGTGAGTGGATTAACCTCACCTATTCACTTATGGATTTTGGACTTGCCTCACCATTTTTCTCTAAGAGGTTTTGACTCAACCTTACTCTTAGGAGTCAACCTCACTCTTTGGAGACTCTCTACTTTGTCTCAACCAAGTTCAAGGGTTCTTGGTTCATCTTCACTATGGCTAGAGGGTTCTTGACTTCTCCACACTCAAGTAAACTAAAGCAAGCATATAAAACATCATTTGAATGCATAAAATATCATCATGGTACTATGACATATGAAATCATACTAGAATACTTTTCATGGCTTAAAACACACATACACACATCTAAAAATAATGTAAGCACACATTCATGCATAAGAGAAGGTGGAGAGAGCTACCTTTGCCACACAAGAATACTTTTTCCTTGAGCCTTGAGTCCTCTCCCTTGACCTCACTCACACAAGGAGGTGAAAATTATTTCTCTTGCCCTAGACACATCATATAGAAGCCAATTATGCTCTTGAATCAAATTCTAAGGCCATACATTCACAAAATAAGCTAAGTGGTTTATATGGCTCTTTTATGGTTTCATAATACACTTAATGAAGCAACTTTAAGAAAACATCTCTTGGCTCCATTCTCTCCATCTATTTATGATTGTTGACTCCATTTAAATCTCTTGGAGTCATCATACAATCAAATCAAAGAGCCTAGCTAAGTGTTGCTTCTTTAAGCAATAATATGGAACTTATGATACCATTTCATTTTCTATAACTTCTAAAATTTTTCTAAGGCTTCCTCTCTTTCTCTTCCATCATACATGACTCAAAAATAAGCTTGGAACAATTTAAAACTACCTTTAGGTGCCCTAAGTGTCTTAGGCCAAAGCTATGCTTCTTCTTGGCAGCTTAGGAGTTTCTTTGCTTCTTTTATGGGAGGAGCATGGAGGAAGCTCTCTTGGTGTCTTAGGAGCCTATATGAATATTAAACATTATAAAATATGGCTAGGGTTCATGATAAAGTTCAAGGCATAATCAAAACCCTAGCTTTTCTATCTTGAAAAATCAATGGCTTTTACTTGATTTTCTTTGCATATTCTTATTCTCCTCCCTTAAATTCCTAGGATTCACCCTTGATTCAGCCCAAAATCCAAGCCTTCTTTGACCTACATGTAATAACATATATATCTAACCCCATTCATGGCATTCATAAGCTCCATATCATCATCATGGTCATAAAACAACGATAATGGATTTAATCGCATTACGTCATACTTAAAAATTCACAATTGGTGTCACATGGACCGTGTGGGTTCATACCATGCATCCTTATATTTAAATACATCATTACAACTCATTTGCATCACAAAATCTTGCTCATTACTCAAGGAAACCAAAATGGAGCATAAATTGAAGGTATTGAATTTCGGCCAGATTTGCCTCCATTCTGTCCAAAACTTTAGAAAATCATAAGTAAATCTAGAAAAATTGAATCATGTAATCTTGGTCATTCTGGAAAGTTTGGGATGTCTAATTTATGTAAAAATATATAAAAGTCATAACATCCCACACACAAAGCATTTGACATGCGAAATCATCTGGAGGTCAGACTGGGTCCTGATGCTGTCATAGTTTACTGATATGAACTTAAAAAAGGTCCAATTAATTCCACAAAATTCTAATTCGAGTGAATGATACCAATCTGGAAAGTGAGGATGTTAGCTAAAAGGGAAAAATCACTCCAGACCAGTTCAAGCTCGCCTAGACCCTGAATTTTGGTCAAACAGTGACTAAGGTCTGGTGGACACCTCACACTGGACTGAATCTTTGAAAAATTATATCTCCCTCTCTAGACATCAAAATGGGGTGATTCTAGTTGTCACAATTCACTTATGACCTTTAGTTTTTGTTTATAAAATTTCATGGAAATTGGACTTCATTTGGTCCCTGAGTGATAGAAAAACAATTCAAACCCAATGGAACAGTACATCAGACCTTTTCAAGAATTTTGGCCAACTTTGAAAATTCATCAAATATTCTCTAGACCTCCAAAAATTCTACACTTTAGCTTCCCAAAAAGCTCTCAATATATTCTAATATAATGCCAAATCTTAAATCAAGAATAAATCATTTAGCTAAAAAGTGATATAGGGTTCCATTTTGGTCACTTTTAGGTCCATATAAGGTACCAAAATTGCTATTTGGCTTCCCTTGGGTCTTGGCACCTTTTGGACAAGTCTAAAAGCATATTTAAGACTTGTAAGAGCTGCCCAAATGGTCCTAAACCATTTGCATCTCATTTTGGCCTTCTCACCTTCACTTATACACGTTACACCAAGCTTTTCTCAAATGCATACATTGGCATAAGCACTCACTTTATGATCTAGAATACATACACCATACTCATTCATTTATCTATCACATAATATCATTTTTACATTGGTCTAAGGGGTCATAAACTATTTACAATCATAATATACATCATGAAGTCCCATTATGAGTCAAAAACACAAAAATCAAGCATAAGGGTGGCAATCTTCTTTCTTCAATATGATTGGCTCCCATTGCCATGTCCACTTGGTCCACCTAGCATATTAGGACATTTAAAAGGAGAGAGTGAGATTTAAGAATCTCAATAGCTCATCTCCCATTCCATCACACATAATATGTGCAAGCAAGTTCTATGAATGCATGTGTGGGAAAAATAGAAGTCATGAACATTTAAAATCAAACTTGGCATAGAAACACATCATACAAGGCATTCAAGAGCCCACTAAGTATTTGGATTGGCCTCACACTTCTCTCCATGGTATTTGAACTTGCCTTACCCATTCTTTGAAATCCTGGACTCAACCATACTCTTTAGGAGTCCACTTTGCTTTTGGGAGACTCTTTTCTTTGTCTCAACCAAGCTCAAGGGTTTTTAGCTCATCCTCACCATGGGAAAGAGTTCTTGGCCTCTCCACACTCAAGCAAGCTCAATCACACATCATATATTCATTTGAAAGCATAATGTGGCATCAAGAGTCATGGTATATAAGAGCATACTAGCATACTTTTCATAGCAAAAAAATTTACATACACATATCATAAAACAAGTTAAACACATATCCATGCATGAGAGAAGGTGGAGAGAGCTACCTTGTACAAATCTACATACTTTTCTCCTTGGATTTCCCTCTTTTGCCTCAGCTATAGACCCAAAATTTGGTGAAGATGGTTTCTCTTAGCCTAGACATGATTTAAGGGAGCCAATTAGGTTCATGAAATACATTCTAAGGTTACACAAGTTACTTAAACCCTAGATAGCTCCATAAGTTCTATTATGGTCCATAAAGGCACCTAATGAAGCAACACCCCTCAAATGACTTCTAGGCCTCATTCTTTCTTTTCAAACATGATTCTTGACTCCTTTTAAGCCTCTTGGAGTCATCACATCATCAAGACAAAAGGCCTAGCACCATGTTGCTTCTTTAGGTCATATTATAGAACCTATGACCCCAATTTACTTTCCTTGAGTTCTAAATTTTTTCCAAGGCCTCTACTCATCTTCATTTATCAAATGTGACTCAAGAATGGCCTTAGAAAAATTTAAAACTCTCCCTAACTATGTCATCCCTACTTGGCCGAGACCTAGAGCATAAATAGGATTTAATGGCTTCTTGATTTTTCCTTGATGGGGGAACCATTTAGGGAGGTTGTTAAGAGTTGTAGGAGGTCAAGGAAATACTTAAATAGCCAAGGGAACTTATGGATTAAGTCAATTTTTACAATCCCTTTAAGTGCTCTACACTTTTTCAACTTCTAGGTTCATGACTTTCAATGGGGTTTTGTTTATTTTCATGGAGGAAGAGGCATATGGGGGACCTCTTAGGGATCTTAGGAGCACATTTAAAAATTCATTTAAGCCTAAGAACATTCATGTTAAATTAGATTTACAATGGAGCATTTGGATCCCTAATGGTTCTATCTTATTTCCTAATGCCCCTTTCTTGATTCTATTAGTTCATTCTTAATCCTTGCCATCTAAAACCTCTAATCTCTCCATGAATTGGACATAACATAGCCCCTAAAGAGTGGGCTCTTGGCTGGACGAAATGGACAAGGGTGAGGGGGAAGAAAAGGCTACCAAAGGATGGAGAATTTACCTTGTTTTCTTGGTTCCTTTGGCTTGTTCTTCACTTTGGTTGGACACTCCTCCACAAACACAAAAATTTCATCCCTGGTCTGGCCCAAAAACAGCAGCAAAAACTTAAAGAAAACCATGGAAAAGAAGAGGGAAAGAAGGAGAAGAGAGTTGGTGAAAGGAAAGGCTTGAAAGACTAAGAATTCCTTACCAAAATCTTGGCTTTTTCTTCTTCTTTTCCCTTGCTATTGGTGCGCCTAAAAGGGCTCGAAAATTTCTCTGAAATCGGCCAGAAGAGAGTCAATTAAAGGGAAGAGATTAGGGATGTAACACCATACTTTTAGGACTCAATTCATACAATTCCCATGCCTCATCTTATGTTTATTCTATGGAAACAATATAGTGACATAGGAAGTTATGAATAAAAGTACATTTTTCTACCGGTAAAATTTTTCTTTCGGAGTCCCGTAGGCCATATGAAAGCATCTATCACTTTATCATACTTAAACACATGAATATAACTCATTTCCATCATCAAATTTGGCCTACAACTCGTAGAAAGCAAAGGAGCATATGAAATCCATGTTTGTATTTTCGGCCAGAATTTCCTCTTTTCTGTCACAAACTTTGGAAATTCATAACTAAATCTATAAAAATTGAAAACATGTAATCTCAGTCATTATGGAAATCTCAAGACGTCTACTTTATGCTAAAAATATGTAGAAGTCTTAAAATCTCATATATAATGCGTTTGACACGCGAAATCATCTACTGGTCGGAGGGTTCCTGATACTGTCACAGTTTACTGATATGGACTTCAAAAATGTATAACTAATTATACAAAAATCCAATGCTTGCAAATGATATCACCATAGAAATATGTGGATGTTAAATAGAGAGAAAAAATATCTCCAGATCAGTATATCAAGCCAAACTCCCGGAAATCGATGGAACAGTACCTCGGGTCTGGCAAGATGTCTGATACTGGGCAGAACCTTCGAAAATGTATATCTTCCTCTCTAGACCTCCAAATGAGGTGATCTCGGTGGCCACAGAAAGCTTATGACCTCTAGTTTATGCATATAAAATTTCATAAGCATTGGATACCATTTGGCCATCGGGTGACACAGAATTCAAAACTGCCAGTATGAACAGTACCCATACTAGAATCTATGAAAAATCCCAAATTTGAAAATTCCTCAAATATTCTCTAGGTCTCCGAAAATTATGATCTTTAGCTTTCCAAAAAGCTCTTAATGAGACCTCATTTCATGCCAAGTTTCAGGGCAAGACTAACTCATTTGGCCAAAAAGTGACATAAGGTTCCATTATGGTCAAATTTGGCTCCATATGAGGTACCAAATTTACCAAATGGCCTTCCCTTGGTTGTGGCACCTTTTGGGCAGGTCTAAAAGTACATTTGAGACTTGGGTAAGCTGCCCAAATGGTCCCAAATCTCATGCATCTCATTTTGGCCATTCAACCCACACTTATGCATACATTCATCAAAATCCCATATTGCACACTTTGGCTATACATACTCAAAATATGTGCTATAGGGCATATATCATTTTCATACGTCTAACCAACACATAATAGTATAATCACACATGTCTCAAGGTTCATGGTACATATACAACCTCATATACACTATGAACCATCATTATGGTTCCAAAATAGGCAAAATACTACATAAACTTGTCACTCTTTGCTCTTTATGGTTGTTGGCTCCCTTCACCATAAGTGCTTGGTCCACCTAGCATGTTAGATCATTGGAGAGGAGGGGATGAGATTCAAAGAATCTCAATAGCTCACACACCCATTTACATCACATTCAAGGTATACATATACCAAATGCATAACCATACAAGCATAAAGTGTGCAATAAATTCCATTCCATGCCACATTCACATGTCAAGATTACTTTCATGCTCTAGGGACTTTTAGTTTAGCCTCACCCCATTTCTAGGACTTTTGGATTTGCCTCACTCTTGGTCTAGGGACTTTTGACTTTGCCTCACCCATTCAAGGGACTTTTGGCCTTGTCTCACCTATGCCATGAGACTTTTGGCATCTCCTCACCTTCATTAAGAGACTTTTGGCATCACCTCACCCTTATGGGCTCTTTCCACAACCATAGTCACTCAAGACAACACATTGGTACCAATGCACAACAAGGATCAAGTGGCATATTATCAAGCATCAAGAATGCATGCAAGCACACTAAGACATACATATGCACACAAGAATGCAAAGAGAATGAGGTGGAGAGCTACCTTGCACAATTTCACACACTTTTTCTTTAGCTTTCAAGCCTCCTCTTTCGGCCACACACCCACAAATTGGTGGAGATGGTTTCTCTTGGCCTATATACAAATTATGGGAGCCAATTAGGTTCATTAAACACATTCTAAGGCTACATCACTTGATAAAACACTAGATTGCTCTATAGGCTCCATTATGGTCTATAAAGGCACCTAATGAAGCAACACCCCTCAAGGGACTTCTAAGCCTCATTATTTCCTTTCAAATAGGATTCTTGACTCCTTTTAAACCTCTTGGAGTCATCACATCATTAAAACAAAAGGCCTAGCACCATGTTGCTTCTTTAGGTCATAATATGGAACCTAAGACACCAAATCACTTTCTTTAAGTTCTAAATTTTTTCTAAGGCCTCTACTCATCTTCACTCATCACATATGACTCAAGAATAGCCTTAGAAAAATTTAAAACTCTCCCTAGCTATAGGAACTTGCCTAGGCCGAGACTATGGGGGGAAGAAGAGTTCATGGCCTTCTTGATTTTTCCTTGATGGGAGACACACTTGAGAGATTTCCTAGAGGTCTTAGGAGCTCAATCAAATACTCACACATGCAAGGAAACTTATTTATCAAATCAGTTTTTGCAAAGTGTTCAAGAGCTCTACACTTTTCTAGCTTAGAGTTCATTAGTTTTTCTTGCAATTTCTTTGCTTTCTTGGGTGGGAGGTGCATGTGGGAAGCTCTCTAGGGGTCTTAGGAGCATGTTTAAACATTCAATTAAGTCTAAGAGCATTCATATAAAATCAGATTTGCAAGGGAGCATTTGGATCCCTAATGGTTTTATCTTGTCTCTTAATGCTCCTTTCTTGATTCTATTAGTTCCTTCTTAATCCTTACCATCTAAAACCTCTAATCCTTCCATAAATTGGGCAGAAAACAGCCCCTAAAAATTGGGCTCATGATGCCCAAATTCGTGCAAGAGAAAGGGGGAGGGAGAAACTACCAAAGAATGGAAGTTTTACCTTGTTTTCTTGCTTTTCTTTGCTTGCTCTTCCACTTGGTTGGCTTGCTCCCTCAATTTTCGAAATTTCCCTCTCTGTTCTGCCCCCAAAACAGCACCAAACAATCCATTAAAACCATAGAAATAAAGCTTGAGAGGAGGGGAGCAAGTTTGAAGAAGGAAGGATATGGAATTTCTTAAAGTTTCTTACCTTTTTCTTGAATTTCTTCCTCCAAAATCCTCCTTCTCTTGTGCGCTTAAGAAGCTGGAGTTCTTCTCTGAAAATGGGCAGAAGCAAGTCGGTTTAATGAAGGAGAGGAAGAACGTGACTTATAAAAAGAGTTTGGAAGCTTCCTTTAACACTTAAATTCCATTTTTGCCCTTTCATACTTTGCATTTTTGTTTCTACTTCGTTTTAGCTTCTTTTTGAGAACCGTCTTTTCCATCATAACAAATAGGTTCCCAATTTAATAAAATGCCTTTGGAATCACTCAAATCGGAGCTAAAACCTTTCCAAACGAATCGTTCAAAGTTCGGGTCAACCGATGTCAGAAAGAGTACACCGGAAGGGCTTTACCGATCCCGGGACTTCCCATGGTTTTTGGGGCCTCTGAGAACCCTGGGCAACTCAAAATTTCCATTTAAAAAGCCCTCCTATGAGTATTTCAAAAAGTACCCATATTTATGAAAATGCCACTGGCCTTTCGGCAAATTTATCGAATCACTCTGGCCTTGATTTCTAGGCAACTCAAGACTCAAATCCTCATTTTCTATTATTTAAAATTTTATCATAATTTTAGTTGGCCCCAATTCCTTCTATTTCAAAGACTTCCTTTTATATTTAGCCCATTTCTTATGTTTACGGAGAAACTGAACATTGCATTTCTCACGTTTACGGAGGGACCGGATGTTACAAGGGACATGTCTTTAAAAAGGGTGTGGAAGTTTCATTTTGCCATTTATTTCCACTTTTGCCCTTTGTTCGTAGCATTTTCATTTTTCCTTTATTTTAGCTCCTTTTTTAGAACCGTCTTTTCCATTATAAAATTTAGGTTCCCAATTTAGTAAAATGCCTCAAATCGGAGCTAAAACCTTCCCAAACGAATTGGTCAAAGTTCGGGTCAACGGACATCGGAAAGAGTACACCGGAGGGGCTTTATCGGTCCCGGGCTTCCTATAGTTTTTGGGGCCTCTAAGAACACTAGGCAACTCAAAATTTCCATTTAAAAATCCCTCCTAGGTGCTTTTCCAAAATTGTACTTATTTACAAAAATACCACTAGCCTTTTGGCAAATTTTTCGAATCACTTTGACCCCGATTTCTAGGCAACTCAAGGCTCAAATCCTCATTTTCTATTATTTAAAATTTTATCCAAATTTTATTTGGCCTTGAATCACTCATCTTAGGGGACTTACTTTGAAAATTGACTCATTTCAGTATTTTAAGAAAAATCAGACATTACACTACATATATAAGGCAAAATAGGGAGAAGAAGGGAGAGAGAGTAGCTACCATAGGATGAAGATTCTACCTTGTTTTCTTGGCTTTTCTTGCTTCTTTCTCACTTTCTTTAGTCTCTTCTCTTCAAATACGAATTTTTCCCTTTGTTCTTCCCTCAAAACAGATCCAAAAACTTTAAGAAAACCATTGGAGGAAAGGGGAGAAGGAGGAGAAGAAATTTTCGAAAGAGAAGGCTAGGAAATTCCAACAAATTCTTACTTTTTTCTTAAGTTTTTTCCTTCTCCTTTGCCTTGTTCTTGTGCGCCTTCCTCCCTTGAGTCTTATCTAGTTTCTGGGCAGAATAGGTCGGTCTAAGAAATGAGGGAGAGTGAGGCATGATTCTTATAAGATGTTCAAGAAGCACTTTCTTTCAAAAATTTCAATTTTGCCCTTTGTTCTTGGCATTTTCATTTTTTACTCACTTTAGCTCCTTTTTGAGAACTATCTTTTCTATTATGAAATTTAGGTCCTCATTTTAATAAAATGCCTTTGGAATCACTCAAATCGGAGTTAAAACCTTCTTGAATGAATCTGTTAAAGTTTGGACTCACCATTTTTGGAAAACGTCCACCAAAGGGACTTTAGCTATCTCGGGGCTTCCCATGGTTTTCAGGGCCTTGAGAATTTGAGAGAACTCAAAACTTTCATCTAAAATACTCTCTTATGAAAATTCTAAAATTTGCTCAAAATAACGAAAATGCCCTTACATTTCGTCAATCTTTTGTTATATTTCGTTTCTTCATTTTAGCTCCATTTTTTTTCATCTAAGCTTTGGATTCTCATTTTTAGGAGTCTAGAATGTCACACAAATTTTTTGGGACCTCAATTCACTCTATCTAGAGGACTTCTTTTTGTATCCGATAAATTTCATTCGTTTATGGAGAAATTGTACGTTATGTTTCTCACATTTTCTCTCGTTTTCAAAGAACTGGATATTACATATGTGGACTTTGGGTCTCTGCAATATCATCTTGGACATTAAGTCTCTCATGGTGTAATGCCTCTTCTAATTTTGCATTTTTAGTGAATTTGATTTTATAGAAATTCTTTATTGTATGTCAACTAACTTATACAGTGCAGCAGATCATGAAATGCAATGAAATAAAACTACTGTCATTACATATAGTCAAGAGTCCAAACTTAGGGGAGTGGGGTCATATAATCACAAGTCACATCGTATCACTAGGGATTTATCCTATAACTAGTCAAAAAGAAAATCCCCAAGTAGCAAAAGAACTAAAAAGTCAGTCCCTTATTCACACAAAAAGGTCATATCAAGATTAGTTCAAAGTCTTCATTCATGGAAACAAAAAGGGCATCCCTCCTGTAGGGAATGAGGGACTCTCCTCATCTGTTGCCATGATTATGATAGGTACCACACGAACATAATTTGTCACACATAATAATCCTAATGTTGTGTGCATAACAAACATCCACTCCCATACTAAAAACTGTATCCATTCTGCCTAGAGTTATAGGGTTATTCTATAAACAGGCATCTAAGAAAAATAAAAACCATAACAGAGTGAGAAATAATTTTCTCAATAATATAGATAGGATTAATATGACATAATATTCATGAAGAAATGTCAAGTACAAATTTAATAAACAGTGGTTAATATAAACAGAGAACTTTATAGAAAAGAATCAATTTACAGAATAACATAAACGAAAAAATATGCTAAGTTATGTAATATTTAACATGAATGCAATATAACATAACGAATAGTAACAGAGGGTATTATACAAATATATAAGGAAGTATATCATGTGAATCTTAAGGTTTTGCACTTATAAATACAGAATTATAGAAAGCAAGATATCAACATGTATGAAATACAGAAAGCAAGAAATATAACAATCAACAATCATCTAGCTTAACTATTAGGCCTTGGAGACTGCTAAGCTCAATACCCAGATCATGTTGCATTACCATGACTTAGTAGGCTTACCCCTACTTCCTTTATTAAGGTGTCCCTTAGTGGGTACCCAAGGAAAGTCATATAAAAATATCACAATAATATATCATCCAAGCCATCATTTGGTCAAGACATAATAAGTATATTTAGGAAATAACTACATTGCATAACTCTGTGCGTAATTAAATAATCCTGATAGTGTAACAGCGTACTTGAGTATGAACAAATTATATTTAAATACTTAAAATTATCATTTCACTTTTCTAAGTCTAGATTTGTCCTGGGGCCCATCCAATGTCCAAAATAGTTCGCAATTAGGGTCCAATATCAAGGTACAGAATAAAGTTAGTATAGCCATAAAAGGCTAGTTCAGGTATACAGAAAAGCTCAATAAAGCCCAATAAGTCTAAAATAGGTCCAAAATATCCGAATTACCCTCACCAGTCCAAATTAGTAATTTAGATATTTTTAAGTATCTTTCTTAATTAAAATTAGACATCCAGTACAACAATAGCTATCTAGTGACTAACTCTGGCACACACAAGACTCATCCCTTGAATAAGGCTACTTCACCATATTATACATATATAATGGCTAGTCCTTTACAAAATAACCAATATTCATAAAATCATATAGTAAACAACATATTGTCCATATCAAGTATATCAGTATAGCAAACAGCACAAATCCAAAACATATGTTTATCACATATTCCATTCTTGACATAATGCTTCATAAATTTCTAACTATCAGAAATGGGTTCCAAAATTTACAAAATAAATATTAGCATAATTTAGATAGCATATAGAATATATTATACCACATAAATCATCCAAAACACATCAAATAACATAAGTAAAAATTTAAGAACTTCTTAGTCAACACTTTTTTCTAAAAAATTTGACCTTTTTATATAACGATCCATAATTCACCAAAATTTCACCATAGGCCTTATTTTTAATGTAGGTTAACCTAATCTAGTTGGATTTTGGAGAACTCTTCCCTAGGTAGCTTTAATGGTCTTGGCTAAAACTATGCACCAAGGAGAGTATATGATTTTGTTTTGTCTTTATGTCACCAAATAGCCATACATACATATTCAAGGGAGTTTAACAAAAGCCCTCAATCAATTTTTAAAATTTTCATATATATATTCTATAATTTTCTAAAATTAAAATTCAAGGGTTTCTTGCCAAATTCTTCATGAAAATCAAAGTTATATTAATCTTTATCTTCCTTAGCCTTCCTTCCATTGTTCTCCCATTTATTTTCTTTTCAATTTCTCCCATGGCTTCTTGAAATATAAAGTTTGATGGTTTATAGAAAAATTTCCAAGAGTAGGAATTTTCTTAAATCACATAAATCCATTAGCTATATATGTATATTCTCTATCTTTTCTTGGCTTGAATTCATGAAAACAACAAAATTCCCCATCTCATCTTGCCATAGCCGAAACTTAAAGAGGAGGAGAAGAGAAAAATTCTTGGAGAAAAATAGAAGAAAAACCAAGAGGAAGAAAGTTTATCTATGTTATCTTGATTGCACAGTGTTTGTTTATTTTCGGTAGTTTTTCTCTCTTTCTTCCTCCTTCCTTCTCTTCTTCCTTTGGCCAAGCTCTCCCTTCTTCTTTTTATTCTTGTCTTGGCCGAATTTTATGTGTGTTTTGTGTGTGATTGTGGGGTGAAAGTGTGTGTTTTTTTGTAAGTTTTATTTACAAATGGATGGCTAAGATTTGTTATGTTTTATGATGTTAAATGTAACGCTCGGTACGTTGTACAATCACTGGAACGAACCAATTTAAATAGCAAGTCCCCTGAGATGAGTGATTCAAGGCCAAATAAAATTTGAATAAAATTTTAAATAATAAAAAATGAGAATTTGAGCCTTGAGTTGCCCAAAAACTGGGGTCGGAGCGATTCAAAAAATTTGTCGAAAGACCAGTGGCATTTTTATAAATAAGTATAATTTTGGAAAAATACCTAGGAGGGCTTTTTAAATGAAAATTTTGAGTTGTACAAGGTTCTCAGAGGCCCCAAAAACCATGAGAAGCCCTGGGACCAGTAAAACCCCTCTGGTGTACTCTTTCCAACGTTAGTTGACCCGAACTTTGACCGATTCGTTTGGGAAGGTTTTAGCTCCTATTTGAGTGATTCCAAAGGCATTTTATTAAATTGGGAACCTAAATTTTATGATGGAAAAGACGGTTCTCAAAAAGGAGCTAAAACGAAGCCGAAACAAAATTGCCATTACAGAAGGGCAAAATTGGAATTTATGGTTTCTTGAATGTTCTAAAGAGTTCCACACTTTTCTCCCTTCTTCTCCTCTTTAATGAGCACGACCCATTCTGCCCAAAATATAGAAAATCTTTAGCTCTCTTAGGCACACCAAAGGGAGGAGAAAAAGAGGAAGAAAGTCAAAGAGAAACTAGGTAATTTCATGAAATTTCTTGCTCTATCTTCCTCCAATCTTGTTCTCCTCTCTTCCTCCTTTCTTTCCATGGATTTTTTGAATGATTTGGTTCTATTTTTGACCCAGACCTAAGGGGAGAATTTTGAATTTGCTAAGGAGAAGAGAATGAAGGAGAAAGACACTTGAAAGCTCACTTGAACCCTAGGTAATCTTTACTTTTTGTTGCATCTTCTCTTCCCCCTCCCTTTGTGTGTAGATGTTCTATCCAAATACAAGGAGGGAACAAGGGTTTTAGGCCATGGGGAGATGGAATATGGCAAGAAATTCTAAGAAAAATGAATAGAAAACAAGTTAGAAAAATGTAGTATTTTCTAGGGTTTTGCAAAATTTGATTTTTTGTGAATGTTTCCTTGGCTATTTAAATGTTTCCTTGAGCTCCTAAGACCTTTAGAAAGCCTCCCAAGTGGCTCTCCCATTAAGGAAAAATCTCAAAGTCCATGAACCTCCATTATGGTGCATATTTCGGCTAAGCTAGGTTCATTAGGCTAGGAGATATTTTAATTTGTTCTAGCCTTGGTTTGGGACTTTATATGATGTTAGAAGATGGGAGAAACCATTAGGAAAAATTTAGAAGCCTTAGGTTGGGAGATGAGGCAATGACTTCCATAATGTAACCTTATGAAGCAACATGGACCTAGGTTTATGAAAGTGAGTGTGTGATGGCTTCAAAGATCTTAAATAAGGTCAAGAGGTCTAAATATGGCAAGAGAATGGAACCAAGAATGTTAATTATGGTAGTTGCTTCATTAGGTCCTTAATGGAACCATATTGTGACAAATAGAACAAAGTATAGTCTTAAGAGTGAGTTGGATGTCATAACTTGTTCCAAGAGTATAATTAAGTGTTATTTATTGTGAATAGGCTAAGGAAATTGAACCCCACCTCCTTGTATTTGTGGAACCAAAAAAGAGAAGAAACAAGCAAAGTAAAGCTTGAATTTGTACCAAGGTAGCTCTCCACCTTTTCTTATTACATTTTCTTATTGCATATGGTGTCATTGTGTGCTTGTGTGTATGTTTATATGTTTGAGACATGCCACTTGATGCTATGTTGCTATTTTGGTACCAATATGCTTTCTTGAATGTCTTTGAATGGTGGAAATGGCTCATAAGGGTGAGGTAGTGCCAAAAGTCCCTTAATATGGGTGAGGAGATGCCAAAAGTCTCATGGCAAGGGTGAGACAAGGCCAAAAGTCCCTTAGATGGGTGAGGCTAAGTCAAAAGTCCCAAGAACCAAGAGTGAGGCAATCCAAAAGTCCTAAAAATGGGGTGAGGCCAAACCAAAAGTCCCTAGAGCTCATTCTTGTGCTTGACATGAGTTTGTGACACAACAATGTGAAAGATAAATGCTTCATAGATTGATTGATTGATTGCATACTTGTACCTTTGACATGTTTTATGCCTTGAAAATGTTCTTAAATAGGTGTATAAGCTATTGAGATTCAATGAATCTCACCCCCTCCTTTCTCTCATCTCATATGATCTAGGTGGAGTTCAAGATCCAAAGGATGGAAGCCAAGGAGTTTAAATCTCCATCTCTTGGCAAATCTGTTCATTTTTTGATGTACTATGATGTCTAGAATGTCAAAGTAGATATGTAAATATTATTTTTGAGCCATGACACTTTGAACAAGTGTAAAACTATGTAAAGTTAGTGTATGTATCAAGAATAGAGTTTAATGAATAGAATTATGTATTTTGACCACTTGAGAGCCCACTTGTGCATGTATGTATATGGAAGTAACATGGTGAATTTGAGTTGCAAGAGGGTTCAGACCTTATGAGGGACTTATTTATGCTATATTTATGCTTTCTAAGTTGCTCAAATGTGTGTGGAACAATGGATGGCTCATTTGAACTAAATTTGCCTCTTGTTGGGACCAAAATTGCCATATTCTTGAGTTATGACAAAGTCTGATCAAATGACCTCTTCTTGACTTGAAATTTTGCATGAAACTAAATCTTGCCTAGAGCTTTTTAGGAAGATAAAGATCAGGTCATTTGGAGATTTTTTGGAATTTTTTATGATTTTTCAAAGTTGGTATCAGAGTTTTAGATTTGCACCAGTACTGTTCATTTGGTCAGTTGTGAAATTGTGTCATCTGAGGGGAAAACGTGGTCCAATGGCTATGAAATTTTATATAAAAAACTAGGAATGCACAGTGACTTGTAGCAACTGAAAGCACCTCATTTGGAGGTATGAGCTAAGAGATATGAATTTTTGAATTTCTAGAATAGCAACAGTAGTGCAGCACGACCTGAGTCACTGTTCCATTGAATTTCAGTGGCTAAACATGCTTGCTCTGGTCTGAGTCTATTTTTACCATAAATTTAACATTCATATATTTCCAAATTGTATTATTTGCATAGATTGGATTTTTTTGGAATTAATTGGACATTTTCGAAGTTTATAGCAGACACTTGCATCAGTACCAGTAGCTGTCCAAACCGTTATCCCCTTTTCGCATGTCAAATGCTTCCTGTGTTATGTTTCATGGCTTGGGAATATTTTTAGAATCAATTAGACATGTGTAGCTTTCTATAATGACCAAGAATACATGATTCCAAATTTTCTAGAATTAGTTATGAATTCTAAAACTTCATATCAGTAAACTGAAGCAATGGCCCAGATAGCAGCGACCTCAGTGGTTTTTTGGATGTCAAATGTTCTTCCCTCAATGATTCATGAGCTGAAATTATTTTTAGCATGGGGTAGACATCTAGTGCTTTCTGGAATGGTAAAGTTTTTTGAGTTTCGATTTTTGTGGATTTAGTTATGAATTTTCAAAATTGTGACAGAAAAATTAAGAATTTGGATGAAAATAATAGTGTGAGTTTAATGCTCCCCTTTGAATTCCACGAGTTGTGAGCCAACTTTGGCAATGCAAATGAGTTGTATGTACATAATTAAATATGAGAATGTGATGAATGAACTCATATAGTCCACATGACACTGAATGGAATTTTCATATGCTATGCAACGCGAAATAAGGCATTATTCTAATGCCATCTTCCATTTCCTTTTGTGCAATTCATCATGGAAAACTTAGAAATGATAGGAAGCAAGCTAGAAATATATGGTGTCACATTAAATCTATGCCTTTAGATTCATTAGATGGTTATGATTTAATCTTGATTTTAGAGATTTAATATGGACCTTTGGATTATATCAATGGTTGTGATTTGATTTTAAAAAATAAAGAAATCTAAGCTAGTGGATTGCATCAAGGATCACATCACATTTAACAGAGGAATATTAGCCATTAGATTTTAACTATGGTTAACTTTTAACCATGGTTACTTTTTCATAATATATGAAGATAAGATTGTATTTAATACTGCTTAAGTCAACGTCTATGTCATTCTAATGTTAGTGGTAACTTTTTCATAATACGTGAGATTTTTTAAGGTTTGCTAACGTAAGCCTATGTCATTGCTTTAAAGTTCATGCAGTCTCCAAAATCTTCCTACATATGGTGCCACATCACCATTTTTCCTTGCTCATGGCGCCACATCAGCACTTTCCCTGCTCTATGGTGCCATGTCAGCACTCCCCTTATTAGAATTTACAAAATTACCATCATTTCGCTGGTATCTCCTATCATAGGTTCTCTGTAATATTTTATTTAACCAATATTCTCCAGGTTCTCCATTATATTTTAATATTATTTGGGTCTACATGGGTCCCATTTAATGTCTCTAACCATATATTTCATTATTATTTATTTTTCTAATATTTTACTATCTCTGGTCTCATAGATAAGAAACAAATAACTAATTTACAATGATTAAAAAAGTTGGTAAAAAGTAATTAATTTTTTTAATTTTATCCCAAATAAAAATTATTTTTCAGGAATATCTCTATTTAATATGCGTACTTTCTCCTTGAAATTAATAACAGCTACTACTTATAATTTAAAAAACTCATTTAATGGAAGGCATAATTAGAATATTATAATTAATATTTTAGACATTAGTAGTTTGTTTATTATATTTTAGACCAAATTAAACCCAAAAAAATTCTTTTATATATGAGACCGAAGGTAATATTATTTTAGGGTCCAAATAACTGTTTTACCCGTAGTAGTAACGTAATAGGCAAGCACCTCTATTCGGATTTCTCTTATATCTTTATCTTAACTTTGCATTTTCAGATTCTATCACCACCCTTCGGTAGATCTTTCTGCACATAATTTCTTGAGATAGTTGACTTAAGTTTAGGGGTTTTAACTTTGCATTTTCAGATTCTATCACCACCCTTCGGTAGATCTTTCTGCACATAATTTCTTGAGATAGTTGACTTAAGTTTAGGGGTTTAGTTTGTCTTTATATAAGCTCTTAATCATTTGGAGCCATTTTCTGATCCTAATGGTTTTAGAATTTTGGAATGAATTTTATATTTTTTTGCGCATTATTTCCTAACTATATATATATATATATATTAGAGTAGTTCTGAATTCCTCTTTTTTCCAAAACAAATATCAAAAACAAATATCAAATTTTGTCCAGATGGTAAATGACGATTTTGCCCTTAGCCCTCTGAACCCCTCAAAAAATCTCAAAATTTTTTATTAAGCTACTTTGTTTAAATTCATCTTATTAAAACTTAATAAATTCATTACATAAAATACTAAATAATTAAAAAATCCTAATTTTTAGAGATGTTACACATGACAATGTAGCTTATCCATGATAACGCGAAAAAGGGATGCCTATGTGTTGCCATTATTTGAGATATTCAATCCATGCTACGGAAGAACTAAATGGTCCAAGTGAACCACTCCTTCCTTGAGAATGATATATATGTTGATTTTTTTGGTATGTAGTGGACATGACTTGCCATTTGTTACTCATGTGACTAACCATCCTCCTCCCTCACTTGCTAGATTACTATACAAACACTCCTTAGGCATTGCCTTCCTTAGGACTTATGTTGCTTTAGTCTTTTATGAGCTTTAGACAATTATTTCATAGAAAAAATTTCTTTTATTTAAATTACATTAATAAAAAAAACTTGGTAGCAAATAATAGACAATGTAACAAGGTGGTGGTTGGTATGGTGTGATGCAAGTAATAGTGGCATTTGGTGCTAGCAATAATAATATTCATTGATGAACTAGATCATGAGAATAAGGTGAGGCGTTAACTGTAGCAATAATTGTTGAAATTTGGATCCCCTACTCATCTTGATGCTTCTCTTAATCCAAGCGGCCTACATTCCTACTCATCATCCCCTTACTCATTTTGGTGTTTCTCTTAATCGAAGTTGTTTTGATCAAATTTGAATTATCCAAATTTAATATTTTCTTTTTTTATATTTTGAATTTTTTTGTTTGGAAAGATACAAATGTATCTAATTGTCAACTTAGAAAAAAACAGAGGATAATTTAAATTATAAAACTAAAATATAAAACAAAATATTAAACCTGGACTATCCAAATTAAATTTAGATGGTCCACATTTGAAAAAACACGTATTTATCCCTTAAGATGACTAGGCGATCTAGACATATAATTGTTGGTAGGTATTAGATCATAGGAATGGGTTAGGATTTTTAAAAGGAAAAATTTGAATTTAAGTTTAAGTATTACCTGCTTTCAAATTATCATTTTATTCCATATCTTAAATAACAGAGAAAATTTTAAGTTTGGACTCCAGCATAAATACGACTCATATTAAGTTTCTACTTTTGATTTGAATTTAGCTTTAAATAGAAATGTGTATATCCAAGTACACCCCTAATCTTAAACTTTTTTAATTTCATAACTTCGACTCGAGCTTACTAAGTTTCAATTAAAAGTTTTTGGGTATGTAGGGACTATGGCCACCTTATTCTCAATTTTAATTTGAGCCCAAACCCAAAAAAAAAAGTTTGTACCAAGCTCAAGCCCAATTTACTTCTGAAATTTTTATTTTAACTCAAAAATAAATTATTTAAATTTGAATAAGAGCTCAAGCTCAAGCTTTTACCCAACTCAATTTTGAACTCCAGTGTAGCTCATGATGAGCTTGATTATGATGTTGGCCCACTATGGGCCATAATGACAATAGTAAGCTAATGGTAATGAGTTCAAGAAAAAATAACAATAGTTTTGACTCTTAATTTTTTTTTTTTTTGAAAATTTGATGAGAAAAGTACATCATTGTGAATTTTTCTTTTAAGAAAATAAACATAAGAAAATTTGTGTAAAAACAGAAAAATATTTCTAAAAAATAGAGCTTAAAAAGAATTAGCTGAATATATATATATATAGTATGGGTGTGTGTTATTTTGTCCTTTGGTTGTTCTTTATTTCTGCTCTGGCAGATGAAGCCATTTAATCCATGGTGGAATCCATTAAACAAGTGCTAGATTATCTGGAGTGTGAGACTTGGTGATAACCTGCTGCTGTAACTTTACGTCAGAATCGATTAAGAACATATCAATTGGAGTAGAATTCACGTGCGTCCTATACTATCTAGCAGAAACTAAAGTTTAGACAAGCTAAATAGAATAGCGTTTGAAGCAGCCAACCATTGGCTTTTTCTGTTGACGTGAAAATATAATAAAAAGGTTTCAAAATCCTCATATTGGAGCTTGAAAAGTGGAGAGAAATCATGATAATGGAATGTACACCTCAAGGAACTCGCCGTTTGGTATTTTTTGTTGTGGGTGAGAAACAAATAGAGACATGCACAATCAATTAGCTAAGAATTTGATCATTTCTATTGTTGTTGTAATATATATTATTGAAGGCGAATGAAAGTGTCAACTTTTCTGTGGAATAATGCACAAAACAACAAAAGAACATGGGGTGCCTGACGCCGCTGTTTTGGCCTCTACAACATTGTTTATTATGCCTAGATCTCATGGTTGAGGCTGCAAAAAGAGAGAAAACTCTAACTTTGAACTTTTGCATGAGATTACTGAATCTTGTGGATTGACTTTGATATAATTCTTTTATTCTCGACTTTTAAGTTTTTAATTCTTCGTCTTCATTTGTCTAAATTATTTCAGTAGCATTCAGAAAATAAAATTTTTTATTTTAATTATTTGAAGGTCTTTGTATGCAGCATTTAGATATGAGAAAAATATATATATATATATATATATATATATATAATAAAACCCTTATCCTAGTTATGACATATCAAATATACGAGGATTTTGATTTTTATATAGTTAAAATATTGAATTATCTTAAGCAAAAAAATTCAAATGGTTGAGAAATTAATGCATTGAGGCAGAGCCATAGTGAATGTTTTAAGGTTATATATCTTAATTATATATTTGTCAACCCAGAACAAATGGCTATTTATAGTAATATGCTTAGTTATCTGTCCAATAGCTCTGATTAGAATGATACCTTGTTTAGACATTAAGAGATTTTAGTGGATGAGGGTTCATACTCGCTCTTTCTTAACTAAAACTTTTGACATGAGTCTCCTTCTCTATCAAAAATAAATAAATAAATATTTAAACAAAAATAAAAATGTGCATCCTCGGTCATTTTGATTGTTTACAATTTTCAAATACCGAGAATTGAAATGAAAATAATTAATAAATGCCCTTGATAATTGTTTGATAAGAGAAAATGGGGATAAGGTTCCGAAATGAAAATGAATTAGGTTTAGATAATTTTTTTAAAGTATTTGTCATGAAATTTGTCAATAATATAATGCTTAAATGCAAAAATATTATTTTTCTAATGTGAGAAATTAATAATAAAAATATAAAAATTACACATAAATTGAGTGATAAGTAATTTTAATATATTTGCACTACCATAGAAATAGGATTCATTGTCGTACATTCATTGGTAATTTTTGTAAAACCACCAACAAAAGTGAAGTACAGTTGGCAGCTTACAATAACTACTAACAAAAATAAATAAAAAATAAGGAAATTCTATATTGGCAATTCTTAGGAACCACCAAAAAAAATTACCTTTTGTTAGTTGTTTTTACCAATTGCCAACAAATATGGCCTATGTTGGCATTTCATAGGGACCATCAACAATAATATGTCATTTGTTGGTAATTCCTATGAACTACCAACAAAAACAAAAGATTTGACTTTTGTTGACAATTATAAAAATAACTGCCAACAAAATATGAATCTTTGTTAGTGATTGTTATATAATTGTCAATAAAAGTCCATCTTTTGTTAGCAGTTATTTAACAATCACCAACAAAGACAGATTTTTTTGTTGGTGGTTCTAAACCGTTAACAAATGGTTAACTCTTTTATCAGCATTTGCATTGTTGGCGGCTAAAAAACGTTAACAAATAAAAAATAACTGCCAACAAAATCATTTTCTGACATAGTATTGAAAGTTTTAATAAACCCATATGCTATCACTTAGTCACTGTAGGGAGTTAAGGACTGACAAAATACACCACAATCAGCCTTCGCATATAGGTTGCAAGAAATTAAATATTAGGATTTTGACATCGAGAGTCGAGCTCCGCCGCTATTAAGAAATCAAAAAGATTCATCCATTAAAAATGTGTGATTGGTAATAATAAAATATTAAAAAAAATTACATCGACTTGTATTATATAAAATTTATAATAATTTTTTTTAAAATTAAAAATATTTTTAAGACTATAATTACTATTAGATTTTAAAAATTTTATTATCATTTTTAAGGGATTTATTATTGAATGTAAGAAAATTTAGTACTTTTCTATACCTAATAATAAATTTTTTAAAACTGGTAATAAATTTTTTAAAATTTAATAATAATAATAATTCTTAATGATCATTTCAATTTTTAAAATATTCTATTGTAAATTTTATATGATATAAGTTTTTAGATGTAATTTTTTTAAAAATATTTTTATTACAAATCTCAAGAAGATTCAGCCATTAAGAATTGAATCTTTTGAAAAATTGAATTCTCTCTTAAACAACCATTGATTTTATCAGCCATAACCGGCCGCTGCAAAAGTAGTTAGGCAGCGTAGCTTTTTTCTTTTCTTTTATCATTTAATAAATTTTGAAAGGTTGCCTTCTAATCCTTCATCTGTTCTTTCTGATTTTTTTGATTATTATCTTTTATTCCCTTTCAACTCCAAAAAAAATTATTAAATTATTAATCTTCCGCTTTTGGTCCAAGCATCGAAAAATTTGTGGTTGAGGTCACTCATAAAATAACATTACACAACACAATTATACAGGTTCCAGCTTGCGAAAGTACTGCATGAACTTGATATTAAAAAAATTGAAAGGTATACTGTAATAAGGGTTTACAAGTTGCTTTCATATTTAAAGATAAAAAAAATCACAAACTATATGATTTTTAATCCTTAAATAAAGACGTTATTCATGGAATTTAAAAATTCAGTACACGTTATTATATTTTGAAGAATAAATAATTTTTATTCAAAATTTAATATCTAACTTAATCATATTATATAATAAGATCTAACTACATGGGCCGCTCTTATTTATTCCATATTTAAATGAAACTAAATGCACCAATAAAATTATGTCCAGTTGTAGTTCCGACTGCGTCAAATATGTAGGAATAGCAAATACTTTGCCCGTTATATCGGCAAAAGCATTTAATATTGCAATTGTTCTGAGTATGAGACATCCAGGAAAAAGAGTTTAAACGTTATGAAGGCAACTCTGGAGCAGCAAATAGGAGAGCCCTTAAGAGGATGATCTGCGTCCGCAAGTTGAGTTGTGACCTTGCATATGCTTTGGCTTTTGCTCAATGCATGCACAGAAAGAAACCCACAATCTTTTAAATATTGTCAAATCTCAGGCTCAAATATGTGTATGCCCTATATATATCAACAAGTTTTGCAATTCTAATGGGCATCTGTACTGTGCCAAGTTTTGCTTGCTGGACTCGACGTGAGATTGTTGCAGAAGATTGAATGGCAAAGGCAAACATAGTATTTTCGCTGTGGATGTGCTTTATATTGGTGTTTCTCTCTTTTTCAGGATTTTTGTGCCGTCCTCTGGTTATGCCAACTTTGGTGAAGAGCAATGCAGCAGAAGATTCAGCCTTGGGATCCCAACATAGGCTCTCTCGACTTAGTCCAGACGGACCAGATCCAAGGCATCATTGATCAATCCTAGCAAGTCATTATTTTTGAATGAGAATTTTGCGTCGCTCAATCCTATGGTATAGGAATGTTTTCATCGCCCCATGTTTGAAATTGTTATATGGCAATGGCTTTTTGAGAGCAGTTATCATCTTGGTCACAAATAAGTATACTTAGTGCTTTATCTTCTGCTTATCACTGGGTTGTATGCATTTGAATAAGACTACAAGAGAATATGCTTTATGATTTCCCTATACTTTTTCATTAATTATTTAATTACATTACCCAAGATTTCATGATGGCGAAAAATAGAAGTAAAAATAATCACTCTTTACTTATTTTGAGATCCCAAAGACCCCAACTATATATTATAGGGAATGCTGAACTTCGCATTAGTGTTATGTTAGCAATTTTTACATTTGGCCTTTTGACCAAAAGGTCCTTATTCTTCTACTAATAGAAAAAATAAGGATGGGAGTATTTAGGTCATTTTCTTATGATACATTGTATTTATTGTGGCGTGGAGAAATGAATATCCAAATGGACAGTACTTATGTACAATTTTTTATAACTCAATATAATAAATGAATAATTTTTATAATTAAAATTTGTTAAACAATTTCCTCCATATATTATATTTTTGTTGAAGAAATTTATAGCAAACATCTAATTTAACAACCTCACCTAAATCGATTCTTGCTTAAATATCTTACTAATGATACATTCATGAAAAAAATGAAATAAATTCCCCATATTTATCTTATCTTTTAGTAAAAGAGGTTTTTTTTCCTTAAAAAATTTAACCTGAATATTGCTAACCTTCACATTGGGAACATTAACAGATTGTGTTTCTTAGAAAGATAGACTGAATGAATAAGTATAAACTATCTATATTATGGACAAATCAAAAGTAGCACAACTAGATTCTTTTAATTGAAGAATGAGCGTATTTACCCAGAACTTTCACCACAAGAACAATCTAATAATGATTCAGTGTAAAGGCCATAAAGTTGGGTAAAGCCCACCAGATCAACTTTATAAGCCATCACATGCCATGGAGAGCTCTCGAAATTTCAATTGGCTTTGTTTTCATTTTTTTTTTGGGGCACTTCATGAAAATTTCTTAATAAAAACCTAGGCCTCGTCGTAGATCTGCAAAAGGTATAACTTTTTTTTTTTCTGGATAATTTGAGATGTGCTTTCCAAAATTCCCAGGCTCAGGACTAAGATAACGGTGCTCCCACCACCTCCCTTTTCTATTCTTCGTTTAATTTTTGTTGATGCTGTTAAAAGGTAATTTAAAAATTCAACAAAAGTCACTGAATCTTTAGCATGATTGCAGTGGGATAGCAGTAAATAACCTATGATGTAGGGTGGCAACATTAGCCGACACAAAGTATAACAGTTGTACTCATATTTGGTGGCGGCATGTCAGAAAAATAATGAAGCATCAAGCCAGAGGCCGAAAATTTTGAAGTTATAAAATATATTATAGAACTTCGTAAAAATTCGAGGGGCAGTGATTTGAGATCATTAATCAACACGTCTTATCGTAGAAAAACCATGGAGCGGCAACGAGAAGCATTGTGGATCAGTTCAAAAACAAAAATTACTAAAAAAAAGTTAAATTTTGTAAAAATTATAATTAAAGAAATTAAAAATTAATATTATTTTTATAATTTAATAAAAATATTTTTATTATTTACTTCATTATACAATCCGCTTAGTTTTAGGTTCTTTTACTCATCCTTACTATTTTTTTAGATGATTTTTTTTTCCTTTACCACTTTTATTTTTCATTCATTTTTGGCTTCTTCCTGTGACTTTCTTTTTCTTAATTCTTTATCTTTCTTTCTTTTATTTTATCATAGACTGAAAAAGTGCCAATATACTTCTTCTATTAGCTTTCCATTACACATATATACCTAGGCCTCAATTAATAAACTTACAAGAGAGATCCAATAAATTAAAAACCTACTTACCTTTCCTAGTAAAGTAGAGGACCAAGAAGATGATCATTTAGTATGCGAGGATACCTATCTTTTCTACTGGAGTAGAAGACCAAAAAGAACACACTATTATACAAATGGAGGTGCTTTTGACTCTTCATTCTAAATTTAGAATGTTGGAAGGAAGAAAGGTATTTTCATCAGGCACAACATTGAGACCCGAGACCGTGTACAGATAAACTAATGTGTGAATATTGCTTGATTGGAAGTATAGAGTCTCTAAAGTCAATCAAACTAATGTACTTGTTCTCTCCCATAGAGTAGATCTTAATTATGCTTACCAAAATTACCCATGGGTCTTAGAAAAGTCCACTTGTTTACTTGAACTGACTGGTTATAATTTTATTAACCTTCCACTGAAATATCTTTTTTCATATAATGAGCTCATTGTTGCTTTGTAAATGCTATCCATTTTAATTGATAGAGATGCAAGGATAGCAACAAGTATACCTAGTGATTCATCGAATGACTATATGGCTTTGAAACTGATTTAAAGTCAAAACCAACAATTAGGGGAAAGTATGACATTAAGAATGAATGGTGCCAGCAAAACATAATTATTGATGAGTTTAAGAATTGTTACTATCATGTTTAGGGATGTTACTATTAGATTTAAGAAAATTTACTACTATATTTTAAGGATTGTGTTGTACTATTAAGTTTTAGGCACGTTACTATCAAGTTTAAGTTTATTATTATTGAATTTAAATAATTTTACCACTATATTTAGCAACCTTGCAAAATGTACTTACTATTGAGTTTTATAACTGTTACTATCAAGTTTAATAATATTATAATTAAATTTGAGAAAATTTATTATTAGATTTTAGGGACCATGCTTTACTATTGAGTTTTAGGTGTGTCATACCATTATAAATTATATATAAATCTTATGCCATATCTCATTTGGCAACAATTATTTAAATTCACACTTTTAGCAGTGGAAATAACTATCATTAAAAGCCTCAAATAATCTAATTGTGTACAAATAAATATTTTCATCATATATGTCTACAAATTCATGTCAAACAAGTTTATTATACTTAGAATATCACAAAAAGAAGCCAACAATATATGGGTTGCATTATACACACTAATTCACCACTTTAACACACATTAGATGTTAAAATTTGAAAAAAATCATAACTTGAGTTACACAATGCCCATTTGGGCAAACTTAACGGCTATGGAAAACTTATAAGAGAACTATCTATTGTAAAAATTTCAAGTCAAAACAAGTTTATTTGGTCTCCTAAAATCCATAAAATAGAAATAGAACCATATGAACAATGCATCAGAAAAATTCTACAGAAAATAGCAAACTTAAAAAATTCATAATAAATTCTACAAAGCTCTAAAAATTATATTCTTTATCTCTATGAAAGGCTCTAAATGTACTATAAATTGTTCTAATTAAACTATATTATGTTCCAAATAGTTCCAATTGAACCATATTATGCCATATCTCCATTTGGACACGTTTTAAATGGCAAATGCATCATATATGGCTAGTCCAACATGTCTCAAAAGCCATGCAACTCAAAATCACACTCTCACTTGCCTTATATATATACATATATACATAATGTGGAACTCAAAGGGTCAAATAACACAATTTCATATATTTACATCCAAAAATGATTTGTACATCCTAATCTCATACTTTTGAGTATGTAGGAATGATCATATATCAAAATATACATATGCATCATCATATGTGTAAGAACATGCATTAAAACTTAAACTAGTGTTAAAGTAGTTCTTCTTAGGCTCTTTGCTCACCATTTTTGCTCCCTTAAGAACCACCAAGGCATGGTTAGGAAAAATAGAGAAAATAATAAAATTCAAAGAATTCTAATAGCTCATTCATTATTCAAACATACATATATGGCATGTTTAAGGTCAAAGAAAGTAAGCATGTATGTTACACAACCAAATATCATTCATATTTATGCATTAGGGGTCACATGACTCCACTAAAAGCAAAAATAAGTTCTAATGATTTTTGGTCTAACCTTACCCAACAATTAGGGGCTTTTAGTTTAGCTTTATTCTATTTTAGAGACTTTTGACTTAATTTCACCGACATTTAAAGACTTTTGATTTCATCTCAGCTATTTTAAAAGACTTTTGGCACAACTTCATCCATTCAAGAGCCAAACTAATTCCAAATGTAATCAAATGTTATACAATTGCATATGGTTATCAAACAATTAATAATACACATAATTTGCAAATAATACATACAAGCAATTTAAGACACTCAAATAACTAACATACATATGCGAGAATAGATTAAGAGCTACCTTAACACAAGAATTCAACTTAATTACCCTTTGTTCTTGACTTAGTTCCATAGCCTCACACCCACACTTAAGTGAAATTTCATTTGCTTGGCCTAGATATATCAAATGAATCACAAAATTATCAGTGAAACTATATTTGTACTTATTTAAATCTTATACAAGTTAAATAAAATTTTAGACTCATATATGGTTCAATAAAATGGTATTATAATGCAACTCTTGTAAATCAATATCTTGGCCTTATGACCTCACCCAATATGAGTTATATGACTTTATTAGAACTCATTAGAGCTATTATAAACTTATTTTAAGGAGCTTAGTACCAAGTTGCTTATTTAAATATAACTGAATCCTAAAATTTTACCTTTCAAAATAAGGCTTCTAAATTCAAACCAATGGTTCTTTTAGTATTTATAATTTATATTTAGACCATTCATAACCTTGAAATCATTAAAAAGCCTCCCTAGGTGCTATTTCTCCTACATAGTCAAACCTATGCACTTGTTGAGAGTCAAGGAAGTTTTGTGATTCTTCTTGGGATTTTTGGTGCCCATAGATATTCCCTACCTTCTTTCTAGTTCAATTATGATTGTATATAACTTGAAATACCCTCTTAAGGTGCAATCAAAATCCTAATTTTCATATCTTGTAATTTATAAGTTTTTAATTGTTACTTTAATTATATGTTAATCTTTATGCTCCAAAACCCTAATTCCCATTATGCTTAATAAAAAAACCAATCCCCTTTATATTCTTCTTGAGTTTCTCAAACCTAGGGAGGTGTGGAGTCCAAGGGAGTATCATGTTTACTAAGTCATATCATATACTACTTAAAAGTGTTTCCCATGGAGATTATTATGGTGTGTTTATTTCCTTTCAAAGAGTTTCTTCCTCCAAGGGCTCAGCCATAAAACTCCATCTTTTAAGAAGTTTAAACCATGGAGAGAAAGAGGAAAAAGAGTCAGAATTAGATTATATTGACATCATAAATAAAATCCTCACATTTGCTTACCTTAGGCAGCTTTCCTTCTATAACACCATATTTCATTTACCTCATCTCATGCCATTCTAATTCATTTGCATTGGCCTAGCCATATTTTCAAGATAATGCAATTAAATAATGGATTATTTTCACGTTACGTCATAAAATAAAATTTTAATTTCATGTCCCATAGACCATATAAACTCATCCACCTCATTCTCATATTTAAATACACAAATACAACTTAAAACCATCCCAAGATGTGGCCAAAAACTCAAGCTCATAAACCATAGACATAAAAATTATATGTGCAGTCTTGGGTTAATGTGTTAACTTTCTATCATGAATTTTGGAAAATCATAATTAATTTTAAAAAAATTAAAATCAAGCACCCTATACCATTCTAGAAAGCTACAAATGTCTACTTTATTCTAAAAATAAGTCCAGACCACAACAAGGACGTCTAGCTACTAGAAATCGATAAAATAGTAACCAAACTCGTTGGTGCTACTAGTACTATCATAGAACTTTAAAAATTTATATCTCTCTACTCAGATATCCAATTGGGATAATCTCAGTGGTTTAGTTTATGCCTATAAAATTTCATAAGTATTGGATATCATTTGACTCACGAATGACACAGGAGAAGAAACTGACTATATGAATAGTAACCATACCAAAATAGTTGAAATTTGACAACTTTAAAATTTCAAAATTAATTCCACAGAATTTCAAATAATATGGTCTTTAGTTTCCCAAAAAGCTCTAGATAAGATCTATGTGCATGCCAAATTTCATAGGAAAATTTGCTCATTTATTCAGATTATGCCATAGGGTTGCAAAATGGCTCTTTTATGCTTCTTAAATGGTTTCAAGAGGGTCAAATTTGCTTCCAAGACTTTCATAGCTACTTGAGTATGTGGGAAAGCACCAAAATGTCTACTACACATATATCAAAGGTGCACAAACTCAGATTTCACAAAATCACACTCTCACCCCAAAGTATACATAAGAACACAAGCTACATCTTGCCATTCAATGTCAAGAACTTGTTATAACATTCATGTGGCATCAAATCTTATATATACATCAAGTATTCATCTAATTATATATGTTCAAATGATTATACAACATATTCATCATGGGATTACATCACATGCCATTTATATGACTACAAAATGGACAAAATCACACACTTTGTTGTCAATCTTTCTTCTTCAAACTTGGTGGCTTCCATTTCTTGGATCACTTGGTCCACCTAGATATGTTAGGCAATGAGGAGGAAGGAATGAGATTCTAGGAATCCCAATAGCTCTTCTCCCTTTCAACCATACATAAAGAATGCAAACCCAAGTTCAAAAATGCATGCATGGCTATCACGGAGCATATAATCATTTATAGAACATTTCTTGCATTCAAGAAGTCATAAAAAACATACATAGGTTTGCCAAAAAGATGGTTTAGCCTCATCCATTTCTCTGGGGGGATTTTGGACTTGCCTCACTTATTTTCTTAAGGGGTTTTTTATTAAGCCTCACTCTTTAGAGACTTTTGATTTCACCACACTCAAGCAAACTAAAACATGTTCACAAAGTATCATTTAAGTGCATAAAATAACATCATGGTATCATGGCATATACATACATGCTAAAACATCTTTCATGGCTTAAAATATATACACACACATTTAAAGACAAGATAAAAATCCACTTATGCATGAAAGAAAGAAGAGAGAGCTAACTTGGTTACAAATGCACACTTTTCCTTTCAAGAATGCTTCCTCTCCCTCGGCCACACACTCGCAAGGATGTTAGACTTGGTTCCTTTGGCCTAGAAACATAATATGGAAGCCAATTACACTTTTGAAACAATTTCTAAAGCTACATATTCATTTCAAAAGCTAGGTGGCTCATATGACTCATTTATGGTTCTATAATGCACCTAATGAATCAACCTTAGGAAAACTTGATATTGGCTCCATTCTTTCCATCCATTTATGACTCTTGACTCCTTTTAAGCCTCTTGAAGCCATCACATAATTAATTTGAGGAGTCTAGCTAGGTGTTGCTTCTTTAAATCACAATATGGAACCTATAGTTACATCTCATTATCCATGACTTCTAAAATTTTTCCAAGGCTTCCTCTCATCTTCTCCCATCATATATGATACAAAACAAAGCTTGGAATAAATTAAAACTACCCCTTAGTGCTTCATCCTCCCTAGACCAAGGCTATGCTCCATGAGAACACTAAAGGAGTTTGTTTTGTTTTTTTAATGGGAGATGCATGTGAGATGCTTTCTAGGGATCTTAGGAGCTAATTAAAACATCCATTTTAGCCTAGGAACTCTTGAATCAAAAGGAAATTTTGGTGGAACACTTGAAACCCTAACGTTGCTATATTAAAATTCCATGGTTGTTTGGTTATTTTCTTTGCATATTGTGACACCTTAACCTCTAAATCATACCCAACGTGCCCTCTAGCCCATATGGCAATGCGGAACTCATAAGGGAGACACTTTCTCTACCTTATACTTTCTTTCTCTATGGCACTATGTGTGGGTAGAGCTCTACTTAGAAGTAATATGGACCGGTTGAGCTCTCTCTCTGATTTCTCATGCTCAATTCCTCTATTGAGACTTATTTCAATCCCTACTATATGCTTAGAACTCATGGAAAGCAAAAAGGGATTGGAGACATGCAATTTCGCTAGTGGCAGATTTTGCTTCTTTTCTGGGCTAACTTTGGAAATTCATAATTAAATGCAGAAAAATCGTATCTACATGATCTTCATTCTAGAAAGTTTGAGACATCTACTTCATGCTAAAAATACTTAGAAGTCTCAATCTCCCACTCATTCGGCGTTTGACATCGAAATAGTTCACTGGTCAGAGGGGGCTTCTTTGTTGTCACAGTTTACTGATATGGACTTTGAAAATGTCTAATTAATTCCACAAAATCCAATGCTCATAAACTCTATCTCTATGGAAAGATGTGGATGTTAGATAGAGGAAAAAAATATCTCCAGATCAGTTCACCTAGCCAATTTCCCGGAAACTGATGAAACAGTACCTCGGGTCTGGTTGGGTGTCTGATTCTGGGCAGGAACTTCGAAATTGCATAACTTCCTCTCTAGACCTCTAAATGAGGTGCTTCCAGTTCCTACAAGTCACTGTGACCATCTAGTTTCTGTGTATAAAATTTCGTAGCCATTGGACTACATTTGCCCCTCGGATGACATGATTTCAAAACTGACCAAATGAACAATGATTTCTGAAATCCGAATTTCTGATGTCAACTTTGATAAATCATCGAAAATTCTATAGACCTCTATTTGACATAAACTCTAGCTTCCCAGAAAGCTCTAAACATAATCTAGCTACATGTCAAATCTCATAGCTAAAAGAGGTCATATGGCTATTCCATGACATCATGTGCAAAGAGGCCCTTTCTTGGCCAAAAGTGTGGCTAATGGGGTCCAATCTTAAGTTTTCTCCTTCTATGACTCTTTGAGCACATGAGAAAGCATCTATAGGAGCTATCAATCATGCCTCAAGTGTCTAATAACTCAGATTGGGGAAACTCACTACCCCATGCCCACTTATGCACCCATATTTACTAGGCTATCATTGGTTCTTTCTCATTCAACCATGCTCTTTCATTCATCATAAATCTCATTCTCATACATTCATCATTAATATATACATGGTTTTACAAAACTATGAGGAACTACATCATATACATCATTTACATCTCATGTACAAGATCCATATACAAGAATTCTTTACATTCTTCTTCATCTCTATCCCTAGCCTCATGCTTGGTGGTGGTTGCTCCCATCTCTAATCTCACTCGGTCCACCTGGCATGGTTGGATGGTGGAGAGGGAGGGTGAGATTCATGGAATCTCAGTAGTTCAACTCTCATTCAAACATACATATATTGCATGCAACAAGTCTCATTATGCATGTATGGCATGTTAGCATATAAAACATGATGAAAAACATTTAAAACATGTGAAATGGCCATGGATAACATTCAAGAGTTCGCTGAGTACTTGGATCGGCCTCACCCCCTTCCCTTATGGCTTTTGGATTTGCCTTCCCATACTTTAGAGGTACTTAGACTCACCCTTACTCTTTGGGAGTCAACCTCACTTTTGGGAGACATGGCTCAACCAACTTAGGCTTCGGCTCATCCTCACCTTGGCTATAGGGTTATTGGCTTTCCCATTTCCTCAAGCAAACCAATCAAACATTTAAAACATCATCTCAATCATATCACATAATCATGCTAACACACTTCTCATAACTCATATCATTCATACACACAAGCAAGATAATGTAAACACACAATTATGCATGAGAGAAAGTGGAGAGAACTACCTTTGCTAGCTATTCTCAATTTGCTCTGTCAATTGTCTCCTCCCTTGTTGGATTTCACAACAATTCCTAGATGGGAGAGTCCCTCTTGAGCCTAACCACACAAAAGCATGGAATTAATACCTTATACTCAATTTTTAAGCTAGGGATCTCTTCTAATTGGCTCTACTGAGCTTCTCACTCTAGGTCTTTCCTCACTCTAAGGCCCATGAGCTATCCCTCTCTTTTCTCAACTCTTAAGAAAGGGGAAAAGCAAGAAAGAGAAGACTATCTACTTCTAATCCCTCTCAAGAATGGTTTCCCACTCTCCCTCCTCTGAACCAGACTCAAGACCTAACCATTTCTATCATCTGAACCGTAGGAAAGAGGGGAAAAGGGGAGAAGGGCAACTTACTAAGAGGAAGCCATGAAAATTCATACCTTTCTTATGCTTTCCTCTTCTCTTCAGCTTCTCTCTCTCTCCTCCGCCCTTTGCTCTCTCCTAAGACGAGTTTGAGTCGGTTAGAAGAAGAAAGAAGAGATTTGGAAGCTTTTAAAAGTCAAATTCTCTTTTTCTCGCTTTTCTGGACCGCTCTCGCTACAGCCAGTTAGTGCCCTCGCTACGGCGAGCTCGTGTCTGTTCCAGACTTCGGCCTTCGCTGTGGCGTCGCTATGGCGAGATCGTGTCTGTTCCAGACCTCTACCTTCGCTATAGCGCCGCTATGGCGAGCAACTCTCTGGTCTCTATATGGAATGCCGCACTCGCTATAGCTAGGAATAATTTCGCTACGACGAGCAACTCACCGGTTTCTATATGGAATGCCGCACTCGCTATAGCTAGGAACATATTCGCTACGGCGAAGAGGCATTCTCGCTATGGCGATTCCATATCTCGCTATGGCGAGAAGACTTAGAAAATTCTCAGCTCTTAGAAAATTTTCTAGCTTCTCTTTTCCTTTCCTTTTCTCATTTCTTTTCTATTTTCTTTTTCTTTTCTTTTTCTTGGCTGTTACATTCTACCCTCCTTATAAAAATTTTGTCCCCGAAATTTAAACAACATACCTCATGGGAAGAGTTCTGGATGTTTCTTCCTCATATCTTCCTCCAATTCCCATGTGGCTTCTTCGGGTGACAAACCCTTCCAAACCACTTTCACCAACGGTATCGTTTTATGCCGTAACTGCTTGAGTCTAGCATCCACGATCCGTTCTGGCGATACTATATAAGATAGATTCTCCTATAACTGCACATTCTCATATTCTATGACATGTGAGGGGTCGGGCTGGTACTTTTTCAGTTGGGAAACATGGAAAACATTATGAACTTGGCATATATTTGGAGGAAGAGCTAGTCTGTATGCCACAGGTCCTACTTTATCTAGAATCTGGAAAGGACCTATGTACTTGGGACTGAGCTTCTTACTTTTAATGGATCGACCTATTCCTGTGGATGGAGATATCTTAATGAAAACATGGTCTCCAACCTCAAACTCTAACGGCCGCCTACGCTTATCTGCATAGCTTTTCTGTCTACTCTAGGCCGTCAAAAGTTTCCTTCTGATGGTTTCTATCTGTCTAGAGGTCTGATCCACCAATTCTGGGCCTATAAGGCTCCGCTCTCCTAGCTCAACCCAACACATTGGGGACCTACACTTCCTCCCATACAATGCCTCATACGGTGCCATCTGTATACTAGCATGATAACTATTATTGTAGGCAAACTCTGCTAGAGGCAAGTATGTATCCCAGTTCCCTTTCATTTCTAGCACACATGCCCTCAACATGTCCTCTAGGGTTTGGATGGTTCTTTCTGTCTGTCCATCTGTCTGAGGGTGGTAGGCTGTGCTAAATCTAAGTCTGGTACCCAGAGCATCTTGTAATGATCTTCAGAAATTCGATGTGAATCTGGTATCTCTATCTGATACTATGCTCTTGGGCACACCATGCAGTCTAACTATCTCCCTGATGTACAGCTGGGCTAACTTATCTAGGGTATAAGTGGCTTTCATAGGTAAAAAGTGCACTGACTTTGTTAACCTATCCACTATCACCCATATGGCATCATAGCTCAATAATGTCCTGGGCAAACCCATAACAAAATCCATAGCTATGCTATCCCACTTCCACTCTGGGATATCTAGAGGCTGAAGTAACCTTGCTAGTTTCTGATGCTCTATTTTCACTTTTTGACATACTAAACATCGGGAGACATAGTCTGCTATGTCTGCTTTCATCCCGGGCCACCAGAACAATCTCTTCAGATCCTGGTACATCTTATTGCTACCCGGATGAATAGTGTACTTACTCTTATATGCCTCATCTAGGATTTTCTCCTTGATCTCAGTGTTCCTAGGCACATACAGCCTATCCTTGTACCTCACTATATCATCCTCAGACAGATTGAACTCTTGAACATTACCTTGGGTCATCTGGGCTCTAACTTTCTTTGCATGATCATCTAACTGCTGAGCCTTTCTTATCTGATCTCTCAGGTCACTTTCTATTCGGGTTTCACTCATCAATAACTTTCCTGAACATACCCTGCAGGAGAGACTCATGTCTCTGAATCTCTCAATCAATTCCTGCTCTCGGATCATCATACAGGCCACGTGTATGGATTTTCTACTTAGGGCATCAGCTACCACATTAGCCTTACCTAGATGGTATTTCAATGTAAACTCGTAATCTTTCAGAAATTCTAACCATCTTCTTTGCCTCATATTGAGCTCTTTCTGCTCAAACAGGTACTTAAGACTCTTGTGGTCGCTATACACTTCTATTGCTGCCCCATATAAGTAGTGTCTCCATATCTTTAAAGCGAATACCACTGCGGCTAACTCTAGGTCGTGTGTGGGGTAGTTTTCCTCATGAGGCTTTAACTGTCTAGAAGCATAAGCTACCACTCGGCCTTTCTGCATAAGCACGCATCCTAACCCTTTCTTAGAGGCATCACTGTATACTATAAAACTCTCTCTTGGGTCAGGGAGTACTAGAACTGGTGTCGTGGTCAACTTGTGCTTCAACTCTTGAAAACTACTCTCACATTTCTCATTCCACACAAACGACACATTCTTTCTAGTAAGCCGGGTCAATGGCATTGCTATTTGAGAAAAGCCTTGAATGAACCTTCTATAGTACCCTGCTAAACCTAGAAAGCTCCTGATCTCTGTCACTGTCCTAGGTCTCTCCCACTGTAATACTGCCTCTACCTTATGGGGATCTACTGCGACCCCTGCCTGGGAGATCACATGACCCAGAAACTGAACTTCAGTGAGCCAGAAATCACATTTACTAAGTTTAGCGTACAACTATCTTTCTCTTAAGGTCTCCAAGACTAATCTCAAATGCTGCTCATGTTCCTCTCCACTTTTCGAGTAGATGAGGATGTCATCTATGAAGACTACTACAAACCTGTCTAGATATGGCCTGAAGATTCTATTCATGTAATCCATAAAAACTGCAGGTGCATTCGTTAACCCGAAGGGCATAACCAGGAATTCATAATGCCCGTATCTGGTTCTAAAGGCTGTCTTGGGAATATCATCTGCCTTGACTCTGAGCTGGTGATATCCCGACCTGAGGTCTATCTTAGAAAATACTGACGCTCCTGCTAACTGATCTAGGAGGTCATCTATGCGAGGGAGAGGGTACTTATTCTTAATGGTAATCTTATTGAGTTCCCTGTAGTCTATACATAACCTAAGGCTCTCGTCCTTCTTCTTTACAAATAGAACTGGGGCTCCCCACGGTGAGACACTGGGTCTGATGAAACCCTTCTCTAAGAGCTCCTCTATCTGTTTCTTAAGCTCTGCTAGCTCAGTGGGGGCCATTCTATACGGGGCCTTAGACACTGGACCTACCCCAGGTGCGATGTCTATAGGAAACTCGACCTCTCTCTCTGGGGGCAGTCCACTCATCTCTTTGGGGAATACTTCTGGAAATTCCCTTACTACTGGGATCTCATCTATACCCTCTTCTACCTCAGCCTGTACTGAGAAAAAGACCAAATATCCCTGACGACCATGTCCTAGAGATCTCTCTGCTTGGGAAGTAGTCATAACAGACAGCTCAGCCCTAGTACTAGGTATAGTCCCACATTCAGGTAAAGTAACATATCTGTGGCTACAATCTAGTGTGGCATTATTGGTAGACATCCAGTTCATACCAATGATCACATCTATTTCAATGAAGGGCATGCATATCAAATCAAGGGTGGTCAGGCAATGATTAAACTGGATCACACAATTCAAGCAAGCATGGGAAGTGATGGCTCGGTTTCCAGTAGGGGTAGATACATGCAACTCATATGGCAATGTATGCATACTCAGACCCGACCTCTTAACACAGTCATAAGATATGAAAGAATGGCTAGCGCCCGAATCAAATAAGGCAGTTACTGAAAAATCATTTATCTTAATAGTACCTTGAATCAGACTCGGGGATTGACTAGCCTCTTGCTGTGATAGGGCAAAAACTCTACCCTGGGTCTGTGGTCTGGGAGGAGGAGCCATCTCTCTCTGCTGTGCGATCGGTAGAGGGGCCTGTGGGGGAGCTTGCATGCAGTCTCTGGCTATGTGCCCCGGCCTGCCACATCGATAACATACGTTCTGCCCCGCATAACACGGCCTGGTACCGTGATTCCTGCCACACTGGGGACATATGAGAGGTGGAGCGCTGCCTTTACTAGACTGAGTCTTCTTCTTCTTCCCTCTTTGGTTCCACTGACTCTTTCCACCTCTACGGCTTGTCACTGCCGGTTGGAACCATCTCTAGATCTCTTAGGCTCAGGGAGGGGAAGTAATGGTCTAGCGCTGGAGGTAGGTTGCATCATCCTGAGATTCGTTTCTGTTACTCTGCATACTTCTACCAGGGTGTGGAAGTGCCTGATTCTCTGGGGCACTACCCTGTCTCTGATCTTAGGGAGCAAACACTTCTCTAGCCTATCTGCCCTCCATTTCTCATCATCATGTCTCTGGAGGTATGAGGAGTATCTAGAGAGCTCGATGAACTTTGCTACATATTGGTCCACTGACATCCCCGGTATCTGTCTCAGCAGAATGAACTCTGACTCCTTCTCATCTCTTATGGAGTCGGGGAAATACTTCTCGTGGAATGCCTCGAGGAATGCCTCCCACGTGATCGGGACGTTCCTCGCTCTCAGTATCGGCTCAGTGCCCTTCCACCAATATATTGCTTCCTTTCTTAACTGAAATGCGGCCATCTTGGCTCTCTGCTCAGATGTGCACTCCATAACCTCAAAGATCTGCTCTAGTTCGATAATCCAGGCCTCGGCTCTATCTGCACTCATCTCACCATCAAAGGTGGGAGGCCCGAACTTTCTGAACTGAGTAACTACTTTTCTGGTCGAGGGCTGCTGCTCAGTAGGAGGCATCTGGGCTGGTGGAACTGGGGCTACGGCCTGCATGTGTGGCTGTGCATCTGTAGGAGTCGCCCCTGAATGCTCAGGACGATCAGAGTGTGGAACTGGCTGAGGAGGGGGAGGTGTAGGGCCTTGGCTATCTCTCTCAGCAAGCCGTTCTTGTAGCTGCATGATAACAGCTTGCTGCTGATCCAAGCGAGCCACTATACTCTGTAAGGCTCCAGCTACTGGATCACTAGGCCCGGCCTCTTCTGCCTGAGCCGCTCTGGAAGGCCTACCTCTTCCTCTACCTCTACCTCTGCCTCTGCTTTGGCGAGTGTCTACCATCTTTCTGAAACATATAACATGGCTTAGCATACATAAAAGGGACACATGCCACTTTCATACACTCAATCATCCATAGCAAAACTCATAAACATCTTAGCAACTCTCAACATATGCTACACTCCACAATGAAAGCCTGAACCTTACTGCTCTCATACTACATCTCACAATGAAAGCCTGGAACTTTGGCTCTGATGTTCTAACTTATCATGAAAGCCTGAAACTTTTGCTCTGATACCACCAAATGTGACACCTTAACCTCTAAATCATACCCAACGTGCCCTCTAGCCCATATGGCAATGCGGAACTCATAAGGGAGACACTTTCTCTACCTTATGCTTTCTTTCTCTATGGCACTATGTGTGGGTAGAGCTCCACTTAGAAGTAATATGGACCGGTTGAGCTCTCTCTCTGATTTCTCATGCTCAATTCCTCTATTGAGACTTATTTCAATCCCTACTATATGCTTAAAACTCATGGAAAGCAAAAAGGGATTGGAGACATGCAATTTCGCTAGTGGCAGATTTTGCTTCTTTTCTGGGCTAACTTTGGAAATTCATAATTAAATGCAAAAAAATCGTATCTACATGATCTGGGTCATTCTAGAAATTTTGAGACGTCTACTTCATGCTAAAAATACTTAGAAGTCTCAATCTCCCACTCATTCGGCGTTTGACATCGAAATAGTTCACTGGTCAGAGGGGGCTTCTTTGCTGTCACAGTTTACTGATATGGACTTTGAAAATGTCTAACTAATTCCACAAAAATCCAATGCTCATAAACTCTATCTCTATGGAAAGATGTGGATGTTAGATAGAGGATAAAAATAGCTCCAGATCAGTTCACCTAGCCAATTTCCCGGAAACCGATGAAACAGTACCTCGGGTCTGGTTGGGTGTCTGATTCTGGGCAGGAACTTCGAAATTGCATAACTTCCTCTCTAGACCTCTAAATGAGGTGCTTCCAGTTCCTACAAGTCACTGTGACCATCTAGTTTCTGTGTATAAAATTTCGTAGCCATTGGACTACATTTGCCCCTCGGATGACATGATTTCAAAACTGACCAAATGAACAGTGATTTCTGAAATCCGAATTTCTGATGTCAACTTTGATAAATCATCGAAAATGCTATAGACCTCTATTTGACATAAACTCTAGCTTCCCAGAAAGCTCTAAACATAATCTAGCTACATGTCAAATCTCATAGCTAAAAGAGGTCATATGGCTATTCCATGACATCATGTGCAAAGAGGCCCTTTCTTGGCCAAAAGTGTGGCTAATGGGGTCCAATCTTAAGTTTTCTCCTTCTATGACTCTTTGAGCACATGAGAAAGCATCTATAGGAGCTATCAATCATGCCTCAAGTGTCTAATAACTCAGATTGGGGAAACTCACTACCCCATGCCCACTTATGCACCCATATTTACTAGGCTATCATTGGTTCTTTCTCATTCAACCATGCTCTTTCATTCATCATAAATCTCATTCTCATACATTCATCATTAATATATACATGGTTTTACAAAACTATGAGGAACTACATCATATACATCATTTACATCTCATGTACAAGATCCATATACAAGAATTCTTTACATTCTTCTTCATCTCTATCCCTAGCCTCATGCTTGGTGGTGGTTGCTCCCATCTCTAATCTCATTCGGTCCACCTGGCATGGTTGGATGGTGGAGAGGGAGGGTGAGATTCATGGAATCTCAGTAGTTCAACTCTCATTCAAACATACATATATTGCATGCAACAAGTCTCATTATGCATGTATGGCATGTTAGCATATAAAACATGATAAAAAACATTTAAAACATGTGAAATGGCCATGGATAACATTCAAGAGTTCGCTGAGTATTTGGATCGGCCTCACCCCCTTCCCTTATGGCTTTTGGATTTGCCTTCCCATACTTTAGAGGTACTTAGACTCACCCTTACTCTTTGGGAGTCAACCTCACTTTTGGGAGACATGGCTCAACCAACTTAGGCTTCGGCTCATCCTCACCTTGGCTATAGGGTTATTGGCTTTCCCATTTCCTCAAGCAAACCAATCAAACATTTAAAACATCATCTCAATCATATCACATAATCATGCTAACACACTTCTCATAACTCATATCATTCATACACACAAGCAAGATAATGTAAACACACAATTATGCATGAGAGAAAGTGGAGAGAACTACCTTTGCTAGCTATTCTCAATTTGCTCTGTCAATTGTCTCCTCCCTTGTTGGATTTCACAACAATTCCTAGATGGGAGAGTCCCTCTTGAGCCTAACCACACAAAAGCATGGAATTAATACCTTATACTCAATTTTTAAGCTAGGGATCTCTTCTAATTGGCTCTACTGAGCTTCTCACTCTAGGTCTTTCCTCACTCTAAGGCCCATGAGCTATCCCTCTCTTTTCTCAACTCTTAAGAAAGGGGAAAAGCAAGAAAGAGAAGACTATCTACTTCTAATCCCTCTCAAGAATGGTTTCCCACTCTCCCTCCTCTGAACCAGACTCAAGACCTAACCATTTCTATCATCTGAACCGTAGGAAAGAGGGGAAAAGGGGAGAAGGGCAACTTACTAAGAGGAAGCCATGAAAATTCATACCTTTCTTATGCTTTCCTCTTCTCTTCAGCTTCTCTCTCTCTCCTCCGCCCTTTGCTCTCTCCTAAGACGAGTTTGAGTCGGTTAGAAGAAGAAAGAAGAGATTTGGAAGCTTTTAAAAGTCAAATTCTCTTTTTCTCGCTTTTCTGGACCGCTCTCGCTACAGCCAGTTAGTGCCCTCGCTACGGCGAGCTCGTGTCTGTTCCAGACTTCGGCCTTCGCTGTGGCGTCGCTATGGCGAGATCGTGTCTGTTCCAGACCTCTACCTTCGCTATAGCGCCGCTATGGCGAGCAACTCTCTGGTCTCTATATGGAATGCCGCACTCGCTATAGCTAGGAATAATTTCGCTACGACGAGCAACTCACCGGTTTCTATATGGAATGCCGCACTCGCTATAGCTAGGAACATATTCGCTACGGCGAAGAGGCATTCTCGCTATGGCGATTCCATATCTCGCTATGGCGAGAAGACTTAGAAAATTCTCAGCTCTTAGAAAATTTTCTAGCTTCTCTTTTCCTTTCCTTTTCTCATTTCTTTTCTATTTTCTTTTTCTTTTCTTTTTCTTGGCTGTTACACATATTCTTGTTATTCTCCCTCATTTTCCTAATATTCACTCTTGCTTTGGCAAGAAATTCAATCTCCTATGGTTGGTCTTATATGGGATGAACCACACAAAAGAAAAGCAATGGAAGAACAAGCTTAAAACATAGCGAATTACCTTGGTTTCTTGGCTCCCTTTGCTTGCTCATCTCTTTGCTTGGCTTCTTCTCTTAATTTTTGAAAATTCTCCTCTTGGTCTGACCTCAACATAGATCCAAAAGCTTCAATAAACCCATAGGAAAGAAGAGAAGAAGAAGGAGTTTACTAAGGAGAAACTAAGAAAAACTATAAAAATCTATACCTTTCTCTTGCTTTTTCTTCTCCCATTCTCTCCTCCCTTGTACGCCTCACTCTCTTAGTCCTTTCTCTAGTTTAGGGCAAAAACGAAATGAACCAAATGAAGAAAAGAGTGGGGTGTGGGGTTATATATAGCTAGGGTTCAAGAATTGTTTCCAAAAAATTTCATTTATGTCCCTTAAACTTGGCATTTTCATTTTTAGTTGGTTTTAGCTCTTTTTTTAGAACGGTCATTTCCATCATACAATGTAGATCCTCAATCTCATAAAATGATTTTGGAATCACTCAAATTAGAGTTAAAACCTTCCCAAACGGAAGGTCAAAGTTTGGGTCAACTGACGTTAGAAAACGTACACCAAAGGAGTTTTAATTGTCCTAGGGTTTCTGAGAATCCTGGAGAACTCAAATTTTTTATTTAAAAAGCCATCCTATAAACATTCTAAAATTTGCCTAAAATTATAAAAATGCTATTATGTTACGTAACAATTTCATTAATTTCTATCTGGTTATTTTAGCCTCTATTTCAAGATACCTCTGCCCTCCTAATTTCATTACTTAATGTCTAGATCATTATTCTAATTTTTCTAGACCTTAACCAATTCATTTTAGAAGACTTACTTTAAAAACATATTAGTTTTCGTTATTTTTACAAAAATTAGACATTACATTTCTCACCCCTTAAATAAATTTTGTCCTCGAAATTTAGATAACATACCTCATGGGAAGAGCTTTGGATACTTCTTCCTCATCTCTTCTTCCAGCTTCTAGGTAGCTTATTCGGGAGGTAACCCTTTCAAAACCACTTTCATCAGCGCTATCATCTTATTTTGTAACTGCTTAAGTCTAACATTTATGATCCGATCTGGTGATACTATATATGATAGATCATCTTGTAACTGCACATTTTCATATTTTATGACATGTGAGGGGTTGGGCTAGTACTTTTTGAGTTGGGATACATGGAATATATTATGAACTTGGCTCAGGTTTGGAGGAAGGGCAAGTTTATAGGCCACAGGTCCTACTTTATCAAGAATCTAGAATGGACCCATGTATTTTGGACTGAGCTTTTTACTTTTAATGGACCAACTTATCCTTGTGACTGGAGACACTCTAACAAAGACATGGTTTCCAACCTCAAACTTTAATAGCCTTCTCCATCTATTTGCATAACTTTTCTGTCTACTTTGTACCATTAGAAGTTTTTTTTTATGGTCTCAATTTGTTTAGAGATTTGGTCCACTAATTCTGGGCCTATCAGGCTTCTTTCTCCTAGCTCAACCTAACACATTGGAGACCTACACTTCTTTCCACACAATGTCTCGTATGATACCATCTGAATACTTGCATGATAACTATTATTATAGGCAAACTCTATTAGAGGCTAGTATATATCCCCGTTTCTTTTCATTTCTAATACACAAGTCATCAAATTGTCCTCTATGATTTGGATGATTCTCTCTGTCTGTCCATCTATTTAGGGGTGATAAGCTGTGCTAAATTTGAGCTTAGTACCTAGAGCATCTTGTAATGATCTCCAGAAGTTTAAAGTAAACCTAGGATCTCTATCTGACACTATATGCTTTTAGGCACACCATGTAGTTTCACTATCTCTTAGATGTATAGCTCGGCTAACTTATTTAGGGTAAATATGGCTTTCATTCCTAAAAAGTGAGTTGACTTTGTTAATTTATCCATTATTACCCATATGGCATCATGCCTCGATGATGTCCTAGGTAAACCCATGACAAAATCCATAGTTATGCTATCCCATTTCTACTCTGAAATATCTAGAGGCTGAAGTAACCAAACTAGCTTCTAATGTTCTATTTTGACTTTTTGACATACTAGACATCAGAAGACAAATTTTGCTATGTCTATTTTCATTCCAGGCTACCAAAACATCTTTTTCAAATCATGGTACATTTCATTATTGCTTGGATGAATGGTATATTTGCTTTTATATGCCTCGTCTATTATTTTCTCTTTAATCTTAGCATTTCTAGGCACATACAACCTATCCCTATATCTCACTATGTGACACCTTAACCTCTAGCTCATACCCAACGTGCCCTCTAGCCCCTATGGCGGTGCGGAACTCATAAGGGAGACTCTTTCCTCTACCTTATGCTTACTCTCTCTATGGCACTATGTGTGGGTAGAGCTCCACTTAGAAGTAATATGGACCGGTTGAGCTCTCTCTCTAACTCCTCATGCTCAATTCCTCTATTAAGACTTATTTCAATCCCTACTCTATGCTTAGGACTCATAGAAAGCAAAAAGGGATTGGAGACATGCATTTTCGCTATGGGCAGATTTTGCTCCTTTTCTGGGCTAACTTTGGAAATTCATAACTAAATGCAGAAAAATCGTATCTGCATGATCTGGGTCACTCTAGAAATTTTGAGACGTCTACTTCATGCTAAAAATACTTAGAAGTCTCAATCTCTCACTCATTCTACGTTTGACATCGAAATAGTTCACTGGTCAGAGGGGGCTTCTTTACTGTCACAGTTTACTGATATGGACTTTGAAAATGTCTAACTAATTCCAAAAAAATCCAATGCTCATAAACTATATCTCTATGGAAAGATGTGGATGTTAACTAGAGGAGAAAAATATCTCCAGATCAGTTCACCTAGCCAATTTCCCGAAAACCGATGAAACAGTACCTCGGGTCTGGTTGGGGGTCTGATTCTGGGCAGGAACTTCGAAATTGCATAACTTCCTCTCTGGACCTCTAAATGAGGTGCTTCCAGTCCCTACAAGTCACTGTGACCATCTAGTTTCTGTGTATAAAATTTCGTAGCCATTGGACTACGTTTGCCCCTCGGATGACATGATTTCAAAACTGACCAAATGAACAGTGATTTTCTGAAATCCGAATTTCTGATGTCAACTTTGAATGCTCATAGAAAATGCTATAGACCTCTAAATGACATGAACTCTAGCTTCCCAGAAATCTCTAAACATACTCTAGTTCCATGTCAAATCTCATGGCTAGAAGAGGTCATATGGCTATTCTATGACATCATGTGCAAAAGGCCATTTCTTGGCCAAAAGTGTGGCTAATGGGGTCCAATCTTAAGTTTTCTACTTCTATGACTCTTTGAGCACATGAGAAAGCATCTATAGGAGCTATCAATCATGCCTCAAGTGTCTAATAACATAGATTGGGGAAACTCACTACCCCATGCCCACTTATGCACCCATATATACTAGGCTATCATGAGCATTTCATATCAAAATCTACTTTCTCATTCATCATAACCCTCATTCTCATACATACATCATTCATACATGGTTTTACAAAACTATGAGGAACTACATCATATACATTATTTACATCTCATGTACAATTCTCATATACAACATGTGGTCAAAAAGCCTTTACATTTTTCTTCATCTCTATCCCTAGCCTCATGCTTGGTGGTGGTTGCTCCCATCCCTAATCTCACTTGGTCCACCTGGCATGGTTGGATGGTGGAGAGGGAGGGTGAGATTCGGAGAATCTCAGTAGTTCAACTCTCATTCCAACATACATATATTGCATGCAACAAGTCTCATTATGCATGTATGGCATGTTAGCATATAAAATATGATGAAAAACATTTAAAACATGTAAAATGGCCATGGATAACGTTCATGAGCTCGCTGAGTACTTGGATCGGCCTCACCCCTTCCCTTATGGCTTTTGGATTTGCCTTCCCATACTTTTAGAGGTACTTACACTCACCCTTACTCTTTGGGAGTCAACCTCATTTTGGGAGACATGGCTCAACCAACTTAGGGCTTCGGCTCATCCTCACCTTGGCTATAGGGTTATTGGCTTTTCCATTTCCTCAAGCAAACCAATCAAGCATTTAAAACATCATCTCAATCATACATATAATCATGCTAACACACTTCTCATAGCTCATATCATTCATACACACAAGCAAGACAATGTAAACACACAATTATGCATGAGAGAAAGTGGAGAGAACTACCTTTGTTGGCTATTTACTACTTGCTCTGTCAATGGTCTCCTCCCTTGTTGGTTTCACAACAACTTCTAGATGGGAGAGTTTCTCTTGAACCTAACCACACAAAAGCATGGAATCAATACTTCAATACTCAATTCTTAAGCTAGGGATCACTTCTAATCAGCTCTACTGAGCTTCTCACTCTAGGTTTCTTCCTCACTCTAGGGTCCATTAGCTATCCCTCTCTTTTCTCCACTCTTAAGAAAGGGGAAAAGCAAGAAAGAGAAGACTATCTACTTCTAATCTCTCTCAAGAATGGTTTCCCACTCTCTCTCCTCTGAACTAGACTCAATACTTAACCCTTTCTATCATCTAAACCGTAGGAAAGAGGGGAAAGGGGAGAAGGGCAAAATACTAAGAGGAAGTCATGAGAATCCTTACCTTTCTTGTGCTTTCCTCTTCTCTTCAGCTTCTCTCTCTCTCCTCCGCCCTTTTCTCTCTCCTAAGACGAGTTTGAGTCAGTTAGAAGAAGAAAGAAGAGATTTGGAAGTCTTTAAAAAGTCAAATTCTCTTTTTCTCGCTTTTCTGGACCACTCTCGCTATAGCGAGTTAGTGACCTCGCTACGGCGAGCTCGTGTCTGTTCCAGACTTCTGCCTTCGCTATGGCGTCGCTACGGCGAGATCGTGTCTGTTCCAGACCTCTGCCTTCGCTATGGCGTCGCTACAGCCAGCAACTCCCTGGTCTCTATATCGAATGTCATACTCGCTATAGCTAGGAACATACTCGCTACGGCGAAGAGGCATTCTCGCTATGGCGATTCCATATCTCGCTATGGCGAGAAGACTTAGAAAATTCTCAGCTGTTCGAAAATTTTCCAGCTTCTCTTTCCCTTTCCTTTTCTCATTCTCTTTTCTATTTTATTTTTCTGGGTTGTTACATTCTACCCTCCTTATAAAAATTTCGTCCCCGAAATTTAAACAACATACCTCATGGGAAGAGTTCCGGATGCTTCTTCCTCATATCCTCCTCCAATTCCCATGTGGCTTCTTCGGGTGACAAACCCTTCCAAACCACTTTCACCAACGGTATCGTCTTATGCCGTAACTGCTTGAGTCTAGCATCCACGATCCGTTCTGGCGATACTATATAAGACAGATTCTTCTGTAACTGCACATTCTCATATTCTATGACATGTGAGGGGTCGGGCTGGTACTTTTTTAATTGGGAAACATGGAAGACATTATGAACTTGGCTTATATTTGGAGGAAGAGCTAGTCTGTATGCCACAGGTCCTACTTTATCTAGAATTTGGAAAGGACCTATGTACTTAGGACTGAGCTTCTTACTTTTAATGGATCGACCTATTCCTGTGGATGGAGATATCTTAACGAAAACATGGTCTCCAACCTCAAACTCTAACGGCCGCCTACGCTTATCTGCATAGCTTTTCTGTCTACTCTGGGCCGTCAAAAGTTTCCTTCTGATGGTTTCTATCTGTTTAGAGTTCTGATCCACCAATTCTGGGCCTATAAGGCTTCGCTCTCCTAGCTCAACCCAACACATTGGGGACCTACACTTCCTCCCATACAATGCCTCATACGGCGCCATCTGTATACTAGCATGATAACTATTATTGTAGGCAAACTCTGCTAGAGGCAAGTATGTATCCCAGTTCCCTTTCATTTCTAGCATACATGCCCTCAACATGTCTTCTAGGGTTTGGATGGTTCTTTCTGTCTGTCCATCCGTCTGAGGGTGGTAGGCTGTGCTGAATCTAAGTCTGGTACCTAGAGCATCTTGTAATGATCTCCAGAAATTCGATGTGAATCTGGGATCCCTGTCTGAAACTATGCTCTTAGGCACGCCATGCAGTCTAACTATCTCCCTGATGTACAGCTGGGCTAACTTGTCTAGGGTATAAGTGGTTTTCATAGGTAAAAAGTGCGCTGACTTTGTTAACCTATCCACTATCACCCATATTGCATCATAGCTCGATAATGTCCTGGGCAACCCCATAACAAAATCCATAGCTATGCTATCCCACTTCCACTCTGGGATATCTAGAGGCTGAAGTAACCCTGCTGGTTTCTGATGCTCTATTTTCACTCTTTGACATACTAAACATCGGGAGACATAGTCTGCTATGTCTGCTTTCATCCCGGGCCACCAGAACAATCTTCTCAGATCCTGGTACATCTTATTGCTACCCCGGACGAATAGTGTACTTACTCTTATGTGCCTCATCTAGGATTTTCTCCTTGATCTCAGCATTCCTAGGCACATACAGCCTATCCCTGTACCTCACTATATCATCCTCAGACAGATTGAACTCCTGAACACTACCTTGGGTCATTTGGGCTCTAATTTTCTTTACATAATCATCTAACTGCTGAGCCTCTCTTATCTGATCTCTCAGGTCACTTTCTATTCGAGTCTCACTCATTAATAACTTTCCCGAACACACCCTGCAGGAGAGACTCATGTCTCTGAATCTCTCAATCAATTCCTGCTCTCGGATCATCATACAGGCCACGTGTATGGATTTTCTGCTTAGGGCATCAGCTACCACATTAGCCTTACCTGGATGGTATTTCAATGTAAATTCATAATCTTTCAAGAATTCTAACCATCCTCTTTGCCTCATATTGAGCTCTTTCTGCTCAAACAGGTACTTAAGACTCTTGTGGTCGCTATACACTTCTATTGCTGCCCCATATAAGTAGTGTCTCCATATCTTTAAAGCGAATACCACTGCGGCTAACTCTAGGTCGTGTGTGGGGTAGTTTTCCTCATGAGCTTTAACTGTCTAGAAGCATAAGCTACCACTTGGCCTTTCTGCATGAGTACGCATCCTAACCCTTTCTTAGAGGCATCACTGTACACTGTAAAACTCTCTCTCGGGTCAGGGAGTACTAGAACTGGTGCCGTGGTCAACTTGTGCTTCAACTCTTGAAAACTACTCTCACATTTCTCATTCCACACAAAAGACACACTCTTTCTAGTAAGCCGGGTCAATGGCATTGCTATTTGAGAAAAGCCCTGAATGAACCTTCTATAGTACCCTGCTAAACCTAGAAAGCTCCTAATCTCTGTCACTGTCCTAGGTCTCTCCCACTGTAATACTGCCTCTACCTTATGGGGATCTACTGCGACCCCTGCCTGGGAGATCACATGACCCAGAAACTGAACTTCAGTGAGCCAGAAATCACATTTACTAAGTTTAGCGTACAACTGTCTTTCTCTTAAGGTCTCCAAGACTAATCTCAACTGCTGCTCATGTTCCTCTCTACTTTTTGAGTAGATAAGGATATCATCTATGAAAACTACTACAAACTTATCTAGATATGGCCTGAAAACTCTATTCATGTAATCCATAAAAACTGCCGGTGCATTCGTTAACCCGAAGGGCATAACTAGGAATTCATAATGCCCGTATATGGTTCTAAAAGCTGTCTTGGGAATATCATTCGCCTTTACTCTGAGCTGGTGATATCCCGACCTGAGGTCTATCTTAGAGAACACTGACGCTCCTGCTAACTGATCTAGGAGGTCATCTATGCGAGGGAGAGGGTACTTGTTCCTAATGGTAATCTTATTGAGTTCCCTGTAGTCTATACATAATCTAAGGCTCCCGTCTTTCTTCTTGACAAATAGAACTGGGGCTCCCCATGGTGAGACACTAGGTCTGATGAAACCCTTTTCTAAGAGTTCCTCTATCTGCTTCTTAAGCTCTGCTAACTCTGTGGGGGCCATTCTATAAGGGGCCTTAGACACTGGACTTGCCCCAGGTACGATTTCTATGGGAAACTCGACCTCTCTCTCTGGGGGCAATACACTCATCTCTCTAGGGAATACTTCTGGAAATTCCCTCACTACGGGGATCTCATCTATACCCTCTTCTACCTCAGCCTGAACTGAGAAGAAGACCATATACCCCTGGCAACCATGCCCTAGAGATCTCTCAGCTTGGGAAGTGGTCATGACCGACAACTCAGCCCTAGTACTAGGCACAGTCCCACATTCAGGTAAAGTAACACATCTGTGGCTACAATCTAGTGTGGCATTATTGGTAGACATCCAATTCATACCAATGATCACATCTATTTCAATGAAGGGCATGCATATCAAATCAAGGGTGGTCAGGCAATGATTAAACTGGATCACACAATTCAAGCAAGCATGGGAAGTGATGGCTCGGTTTCCAGTAGGGGTAGATACATGCAACTCATATGGCAATGTATGCATACTCAGACCCGACCTCTTAACACAGTCATAAGATATGAAAGAATGGCTAGCGCCCGAATCAAATAAGGCAGTTACTGAAAAATTATTTATCTTAATAGTACCTTGAATCAGACTCGGGGATTGGCTAGCCTCTTGCTGTGATAGGGCAAAAACTCTACCCTGGGTCTGTGGTCTGGGAGGAGGAGCCATCTCTCTCTGCTGTGCGATCGGTAGAGGGGCCTGTGGGGGAGCTTGCATGCAGTCTTTGGCTATGTGCCCCGGCCTGCCACATCGATAGCATACGTTCTGCCCCGCATAACACGGCCTGGTACCGTGATTCCTACCACACTGAGGACATATGAGAGGTGGAGCGCTGCCTCTACTAGACTGAGTCTTCTTCTTCTTCCCTCTTTGGTTCCACTGACTTTTCCCACCTCTACGGCTTGTCACTGCCGGCTGGGAACCGTCTCTAGATCTCTTAGGCTCAGGGAGGGGAAGTAATGGTCTAGCGCTAGAGGTAGGTTGCATCATCCTGAGATTCGTTTCTGTTACTCTGCATACTTCTACCAGGGTATGGAAGTGCCTGATTCTCTGGGGCACTACCCTGTCTCTGATCTCAGGGAGCAAACCCTTCTCTAGCCTATCTGCCCTCCATTTCTCATCATCATGTCTCTGTAAGTATGAGGAATATCTAGAGAGCTCGATGAACTTTGCTACATACTGGTCCACTGACATCCCCGGTATCTGTCTCAGCAGAATGAACTCTGACTCCTTCTCATCTCTAATGGAGTCGGGGAAGTACTTCTCGTGGAATACCTCGAGGAATGCCTCCCACGTGATCGGGACGTTCCTCGCTCTCAGTATCGGTTCAGTACCCTTCCACCAATATATTGCTTCTTTTCTTAACTGGAAAGCCGCCATCTTGGCTTTCTGCTCAGAAGTGCACTCCATAACCTCGAAGATCTGCTCAAGTTCTATAATCCAGGCCTCGGCTCTATCTGCACTCATCTCACCATCAAAGGTGGGAGGCCCGAACTTTCTGAACTGAGTCACTACTTTTCTGGTCGAGGGCTGCTGCTCAGCAGGAGGCATCTGAGCTGGTGGAACTGGGGCTACAGCCTGCATGTGTGGCTGTGCATCTGTAGGAGTCGCCCCTGAATGCTCAGGACGATCAGAGTGTGGAACTGGCTGAGGAGGGGGAGGTGTAGGACCTTGGCTATCTCTCTCAGCAAGCCGTTCTTGTAACTGCATGATAACAGCTTGCTGCTGATCCAAGCGAGCCACTATACTCTGTAAGGCTCCAGCTACTGGATCACTAGGCCCGGCCTCATCTTCCTGAGCCGCTCTGGAAGGCCTACCTCTTCCTCTACCTCTACCTCTGCCTCTGCCTTGGCGCGTGTCAACCATCTTTCTGAAACATATAACATGGCTTAGCATACATAAAAGGGACACATGCCACTTTCATACACTCAATCACCCATAGCAAAACTCATAAACATCTTGGCAACTCTCAACATATGCTACAACTCACAATGAAGACTTGAAACTTTGCTTTCATATCACATCTCATAATGAAAGCCTGAACCTTACTGCTCTTATGTTCTAACTTATCATAAAAGCCTGAAACTTATGCTCTGATGTTCTAACTTATCATGAAAGCCTGAAACTTTTGCTTTGATACCAACAAATGTGACACCTTAACCTCTAGCTCATACCCAACGTGCCCTCTAGCCCCTATGGCGGTGCGGAACTCATAAGGGAGACTCTTTCCTCTACCTTATGCTTACTCTCTCTATGGCACTATGTGTGGGTAGAGCTCCACTTAGAAGTAATATGGACCGGTTGAGCTCTCTCTCTAATTCCTCATGCTCAATTCCTCTATTGAGACTTATTTCAATCCCTACTCTATGCTTAGGACTCATAGAAAGCAAAAAGGGATTGGAGACATGCATTTTCGCTATGGGCAGATTTTGCTCCTTTTCTGGGCTAACTTTGGAAATTCATAACTAAATGCAGAAAAATCGTATCTGCATGATCTAGGTCACTCTAGAAATTTTGAGACGTCTCCTTCATGCTAAAAATACTTAGAAGTCTCAATCTCTCACTCATTCTACGTTTGACATCGAAATAGTTCACTGGTCAGAGGGGGCTTCTTTACTGTCACAGTTTACTGATATGGACTTTGAAAATGTCTAACTAATTCCACAAAAATCCAATGCTCATAAAATCTATCTCTATGGAAAGATGTGGATGTTAACTAGAGGAGAAAAATATCTCCAGATCAGTTCACCTAGCCAATTTCCCGGAAACCGATGAAACAGTACCTCGGGTCTGGTTGGGGGTCTGATTCTGGGCAGGAACTTCGAAATTGCATAACTTCCTCTCTGGACCTCTAAATGAGGTGCTTACAGTCCCTACAAGTCACTGTGACCATCTAGTTTCTGTGTATAAAATTTCGTAGCCATTGGACTACGTTTGCCCCTCGGATGACATGATTTCAAAACTGACCAAATGAACAGTGATTTTCTGAAATCCGAATTTCTGATGTCAACTTTGAATGCTCATAGAAAATGCTATAGACCTCTAAATGACATGAACTCTAGCTTCCCAGAAAGCTCTAAACATACTCTAGTTCCATGTCAAATCTCATGGCTAGAAGAGGTCATATGGCTATTCTATGACATCATGTGCAAAAGGCCATTTCTTGGCCAAAAGTGTGGCTAATGGGGTCCAATCTTAAGTTTTCTACTTCTATGACTCTTTGAGCACATGAGAAAGCATCTATAGGAGCTATCAATCATGCCTCAAGTGTCTAATAACTTAGATTGGGGAAACTCACTACCGCATGCCCACTTATGCACCCATATATACTAGGCTATCATGAGCATTTCATATCAAAATCTACTTTCTCATTCATCATAACCCTCATTCTCATACATACATCATTCATACATGGTTTTACAAAACTATGAGGAACTACATCATATACATTATTTACATCTCATGTACAATTCTCATATACAACATGTGGCCAAAAAGCCTTTATATTTTTCTTCATCTCTATCCCTAGCCTCATGCTTGGTGGTGGTTGCTCCCATCCCTAATCTCACTTGGTCCACCTGGCATGGTTGGATGGTGGAGAGGGAGGGTGAGATTCGGAGAATCTCAGTAGTTCAACTCTCATTCCAACATACATATATTGCATGCAACAAGTCTCATTATGCATGTATGGCATGTTAGCATATAAAATATGATGAAAAACATTTAAAACATGTAAAATGGCCATGGATAACGTTCATGAGCTCGCTGAGTACTTGGATCGGCCTCACCCCTTCCCTTATGGCTTTTGGATTTGCCTTCCCATACTTTTAGAGGTACTTACACTCACCCTTACTCTTTGGGAGTCAACCTCATTTTGGGAGACATGGCTCAACCAACTTAGGGCTTCGGCTCATCCTCACCTTGGCTATAGGGTTATTGGCTTTTCCATTTCCTCAAGCAAACCAATCAAGCATTTAAAACATCATCTCAATCATACATATAATCATGCTAACACACTTCTCATAGCTCATATCATTCATACACACAAGCAAGACAATGTAAACACACAATTATGCATGAAAGAAAGTGGAGAGAACTACTTTTGTTGGCTATTTACTACTTGCTCTGTCAATGGTCTCCTCCCTTGTTGGTTTCACAACAACTTCTAGATGGGAGAGTTTCTCTTGAACCTAACCACACAAAAGTATGGAATCAATACTTCAATACTCAATTCTTAAGCTAGGGATCACTTCTAATCAGCTCTACTGAGCTTCTCACTCTAGGTTTCTTCCTCACTCTAGGGTCCATTAGCTATCCCTCTCTTTTCTCCACTCTTAAGAAAGGGGAAAAGCAAGAAAGAGAAGACTATCTACTTCTAATCTCTCTCAAGAATGGTTTCCCACTCTCTCTCCTTTGAACCAGACTCAATACTTAACCCTTTCTATCATCTAAACCGTAGGAAAGAGGGGAAAGGGGAGAAGGGCAAAATACTAAGAGGAAGTCATGAGAATCCTTACCTTTCTTGTGCTTTCCTCTTATCTTCAGCTTCTCTCTCTCTCCTCCGCCCTTTTCTCTCTCCTAAGACGAGTTTGAGTCGGTTAGAAGAAGAAAGAAGAGATTTGGAAGTCTTTAAAAAGTCAAATTCTCTTTTTCTCGCTTTTCTGGACCGCTCTCGCTATAGCGAGTTAGTGACCTCGCTACGGCGAGCTCGTGTCTGTTCCAGACTTCTGCCTTCGCTATGGCGTCGCTACGGCGAGATCGTGTCTGTTCCAGACCTCTGCCTTCGCTATGGCGTCGCTACAGCCAGCAACTCCCTGGTCTCTATATGGAATGTCATACTCGCTATAGCTAGGAACATACTCGCTATAGCGAAGAGGCATTCTCGCTATGGCGATTCCATATCTCGCTATGGCGAGAAGACTTAGAAAATTCTCAGCTGTTCGAAAATTTTCCAGCTTCTCTTTCCCTTTCCTTTTCTCATTCTCTTTTCTATTTTATTTTTCTGGGTTGTTACACACTATGTCATCCTTAGACAAATTGAACTCCTAAATGCTACCTTGGGTTATCTGGGATCTAATCTTTCTTATCTACTCATCTTCTTGTTAGACCTTTCTTATCTGATTCCGTAGGTCACTTTCTATCTGAGCTTCACTCATTAACAACTTCCCTGAATACACCTCACATGAGAGATTTGTAATATCTAGTTCTCTGAAAATTAGAGAAAATATGAGAAACGTAACCTACGGTTCCTCTGTAAATGCACGAAATTTGCCGGATACAAAAGGAAGCCCGCTAGATGGAGTGAATCGAGGTCTAATAAAATTAAAATAATATTTTAGACCTCAAATAATGATGAGTTAAGTTTAGAGGTGCCCTAAAATCGAATCTAGAATAGCCAAATTGTAATACCATAATTTCTAGCTCATCTTATAACATTCTTATGCATCATATTCTCAAATCCATGGAGGAAGTAGGAAAAAGTTTAATAAAATAATGCATTTAATTGTGTTGTGTCATGTATAAAAATTTCATTTGGTGTCACATGGACTGTGTGGGCTTATACTATACATTCTCATATTTAATTACATCAATAAAACTCTTTTACATCATAAAATCATGCCCACAACTCATGGAAATCAAAGGAGAGCTCAAATTACTTAAGGGCATTTTTGGCAAGAATTGGCCCTTTTTCTAACCAAAATTTGAAAAATCATAACTAATTCTAGAAAAATTGAAACAATGTATTCTTGGTCATTCTAGAAAGCTATGGATGTCTACTTCATGTAAAAATATTTCTAGACTATAACATCCATCACAGAGAGTGTTTGACATCCAAAAAGGTCTAGAGGTCAAACTACCTCCTGATGCTGTCATAAATTTCTGCAACAAACTTTGAAAATGTCCAATTAATTCCACAAAAATACAATCCATATAAATGATACCAATCTGGAAAGCTATAGATGTTAGCTAGAGGGAAAAATATTTCCAAACTAGCTCAGGCAGCTCAAACCTCATAATTCAATAAAACAGTAACTCAGGTCGGGTAAGGGTCCTAACACTGGATATAATGTTTAAAAATTCATATCTTCCTCTCTAGACCTGCAAATGAGGTTCTTCTAGTTGACATGAGTTACTATGAATGTCTAGTTTCTCTGTATAAAATTTTGTGGCAATTGGACATCATTTGAGTCTTGTGTAACAAAATTTATTTTTGGACCAAATGAATAGTGTAGTAGACCAAAATAAAAAAATTGCCAACTTTGAAAAATTATCAAATATTCTGTAGACCTCCGAAAATTATGGTCTTTAGCTTCCCAAAAAGCTCTCAACAAGCTCTAATTTTTTGCCAAATCTTGATCAAGAAGAGCTCATTTGGCTAAAAAGTGATATAGGGTTATATTATGGTCATTTTTAGCTCCATATGTGATACTAAAGTGACCAAATGGTTTTTCCTTAGTCTTGACACCTTTTAGGCAAGTCTAAAAGCACATTTAGGACTTGTGTGAGCTGCCCAAATGGTCGCAAACCTCATACATCTCATTTTGGCCTTTTCATCCACATTTATACATATTTCCATAAAGCCATTCATGAAGCTATAATGCCATAACATACCCAATTTACATTCCATCATTCACATAACACATTCTTTCATTCCTACATCGCATAATATCATAATTACATATGTTTCAAGGGTCATAGACCATTTACAATAATAATATACATTATGAAGCATCATTATAGTTCTAAAAAGGCAAAAGCTAGACATATTGATGTCAATCTTCTTTCTTCAAGGTGGTTGGCTCCCATTGCCATCTCCACTTGGTCCACCTAGCATATTAGATCATTGGAGAGGAGGGAATGAGATTCAAAGAATCCCAATAACTCATCGCCTATTCAATCATACATAATATATGCAAAGCAAGCTTTAAAAATGCATGCATGAATATCATGGAAGTCATGAACATTTAAGAAGCAAGCTTGACATGTGAACAAGTCATACAAAATATTTAAGAGCTCACTAAGTGTTTGGATTGCCCTCACACTTTTCCACATGGATTTTGGACTTGCCTCACCCATTCTTTAAGAACTTTGGACTCAACCATACTCTTGGGAGCCCACTTTGCTTTTGGGAGACTCTGTATTTTGTCTCAACCAATCTCAAGGGTTCTTAGCTCATCCTCACCATGGTCAAGAGTTCTTGGCCTTTCCACACTCAAGCAAATTCAAATAAACATCATACATTCATTTGAAAACATAATATGTCATCATGAATCATGGCATACAAAAATCATGGTAGCATACTTTTCATGACTTGAAAAATACACATACACACATTCTAAGATAAGCTAAACACACATCCATGCATGAGAAAAGGTAGAGAGAGCTACTTTGCACACAATTACACACTTTTCTCTTTGGATTCAAGCCTCCTCTTTTGGCCACACACCTATAAACTTGTGGAGATGGTTTCTATTGGCCTAGATACAATTTATAGAAGCTAATTAGGTTCATGAAACAAATTCTAAGGCCACAAAACTTGCTTAAACACTAAGTTGTTCTATAAATCCCATTATGGTCCATAATTGCACCTAATGAAGTAACACTCCTCAAATAATCTCTAAGCTCCATTCTTTCCTTTTAAATATGATTCTTGACTCCTTTTAAGCCTCTTGGAGTCATCACACAATTAAAACAAAGAGCTTATTATCATGTTATTTTTTTAGGTCATAATATGGAACCTAAGGCACCAAATCACTTTCTATGAGTTTTAAATTTTTTCCAAGACCTCCTCTTATTTTCATTCATCAAATATGACTCGAGAATGGCCTTAAAAAAATTTAAAACTCTCCCTAGCTATGAGAACTTGCTTAGGCTGAGACATAGGGGGTTTTTGGCCTCCTTGGGGATTTCTTTGTTTTCTTGAAGGAGGAAGCTTGTGGGGAGTATCTTAGGGATCTCTAGAACTCATTTAAACTCTTAATTAGACCTAGGAATCATCACACAAGGTCAGATTTTACAAGATGCACACAAAACCCTAGAATTTACATCTTGAAATCTAATGGTTATTTTGTTGTTTTCTTTGCATATTCTTGTTCTTCTCTTTCAAATACCTAAGATTCATGCTTGGTTGGGCTTGAAAATTAGATCCTCCTAGGGTTCTTTATGTGTGTCGAATTGGAGAAGAAGAGGAATCAAGAATAGTAACCATAGGATGAAATTTTACCTAGTTTCCTTGCTTATTTTGGCTTGAATCTTGCTTTCTCTAAGTTCCTCTCTTCAAATTCAAAATTTCCCTTGAATTTCTCCCTTGAATCAGATTTATAAACTCCATTTTAATCGAAGAAAACAAAGGAGAAGGGAGGAGAGGAGGTGTGGATGAAGAAAAGCATGAAAAACAACCATGAGAATATACCTTTAGCTTGGAATTTCTTCTCCTTCTCTTCTTCCCTTAGTTCACCCATAACCCTAGCTCTCTCCTCTGAAATTATGCAGAATTTTCTGATCCCAAATGGGGGAGAAAGTGTGGCGCCACCTATATATACGAGTAGGAAAGTGACTTTTTTAAAAATTTCAATTTTGCCCTTCATACTTTGCATTTTTGTTTCTCCCTTGTTTTAGCTCCTTTTTTAGAATAATATTTTCCATTATAAAATTTAGGTTCCCAATTAAATAAAATACTTTGGAATCACTCAAATTAGAGCTAAAACCTTCCCAAACGAATCCGTCAAAGTTTAGGTGCATTGATGTTGGGAAATGTCCATCGGAGGGGATTTAACTGTGTCGAGGTTTCTCATGATTTTTAGGGCCTCTAGGAACCCCAGAGGACTTACAAATTTCATTTAAAAAGCCCTCCTGTGTGAATTCCAAAAATTGCTCAAAATTATGAAAATGCCATTATGTTTCGTAAAGTTTTTGTGAAAATTTGTTTCTTCACTTGAGCTTCGTTTTTCCTTCCGTTTGAGGCTAGAATTCTTATTTTTAAGAGTCTAAAATGTTGCTCAAATTTTTTAAGACCTTAACTAATTCATTTAAGGGGACTTGCTTTGAAAACGTGCCCGTTTCTGTCATTTAACGAAAACTGGATATTATACAAACAAATGTTAACGAAAAGGCAATGAAATGTAATGACATTTTCGTAATTTTGGGCAATTTATATAATACTCATAAGAGAGCTTTTTAACTGGAAAATTTGAGTTCTCTGAGGTTTTCAGAGGCCTTGAAAATCATGAAAAACCCTAAGACAGTTAAAGCTCCTCCGATGTACGTTTTCCAATGATGATGAGCCCAAACTTTGACGAATTCATTCAGCAAGTTTTAGCTCCAATTTAAGTGATTAAAAAGGCATTTTATTAAATTGGAGCCTAAATTTTATGATAGAAAAGAAAGTTCTGAAAAAAGAGCCAAAACGAAGTTAAAATAAAAATGTCACAATGAAAGGGCAAAATTAGAATTTTGAGAAAAAAGAAGTTTCTTGAAGACTCTATATTTCTCATGCCACTTCTCCTTCTCATTCCACAATTTTTTTTGTCCCAAAAATAGAGAAGGAAGCTAGCTCTCTTAGGCGCACCAAGGGAGGAGATTTTGAAGGGAGAAAAGGCCAAGAAAAGGTAGGGAACTTTATAGAATTTTAAGCTTTTTCTTTAGCAAGTTGTTTCTCCTTCTTCTCCTCTTTATTTTCATGGGTTTCATGATGTTTTTGGGTTTGTATGGAGGGCAGAATAGAGGTGGAATTTTTGGATTTGAGGAGAAGAGGCTAACCAAGGGAAGAATCATCCAAGAAATCAAGGAAAAACAAGGTAACGCTTCATTTCATGGTAGCTATCTCTTGTTCCCTTCTTCTCCTTGGTTCGTCCAACCTAAGGAACTTCAAGAAGAATGGAATTTGGGTAGAACCAAGGGTGTATCTTAGGGAATTGAGTGTGGAGAATAAGAATATGCAAAGAAAACAACAAAAGAAGCATTAGATTACAAGATAGAAAACCTAGGGTTTCAAGTGTCCCTTGTAAATTTTGATTTGACACAATAATTCCTAGGCCTAAATGAGTGTTTGGATGAGCTACTAAGATCCCTAGAAGGCTCCTCATATGCATCTTCCATCAAGAAAATAAAGCAAACTCACTTGGTACTCACATGCTCCATAGTCACAGCCTAGAGAGGTTGGAGCACCTAAGAGTAGTTTTAATTTGTTCTAAACTTATTTTTGAGTCATATATGATGGAAAATGATGAGAGGAAGCCTTGAAAAAATTTTAGAAGCCATGGATAGTGAGATTTTATCATAGGTTCCATATTATGCTTAAAGAAGTAACGCCTAGCTAGTCTCCTTAAATTGATTGTGTGATGACTCCAAGAGGCTTAAAAGGAGTCAAGAATCATAAATGAATGAAGAGAATGGAGCAAAGATCATGTTTCCATAAGGTTGCTTCATTAAGTGCATTATAGAACCATAAAGGAGTCATATGAACCACCTAGTTCTTCTAATGAATGTATGGCTTTAGAATTTAGTTTAAGAGTATAATTGGCTTCCATATGATGTGTCTAGGCCAAGAGAAACAAGTCCCACCTTCTTATGTGTATGTGGCCGAGGAAGAGCAATCAAATTCAAGAAGAAAAGTGTGCTTACGTGATAAAGGTAGCTCTCTCTTCTTTCTTTCATGCATGAGTGGACGTTATCTTGTCTTTAAATATGTGTATATATGTTTTAAGCCATGAGAAAATGTTTTAGCATGTATCTAAATGCCATGCTACCATTATATTACATTATGTCTTCAAATAATGTCTTGTGACTTTGTTTTAGTTTACTTAAGTATAGTGAAACCAAGAACCCTCTAGCCATGGTGAGGATGAGCCAAGAACCTTTAAGAATGGTTGAGACAAAGTTTAGAGTCTCCTAAGAGTAAGGCTTAGTTTAAGACCTTTAAGAAAAAAGGTAAAGCAAGTCCAATATCCTTGAAGAGAATGGGTAAGGCTAATCCACTTACTTGACAAGCCTATATATACTATATATGACTTTTTAAAATGCCAAGAATGCTTCTTGAATGATCACATGTTCAATAATAGTCATACATGCACTTTTAGACATAGATTTGCATTCTTTATGTGTGATTGAAAGGGAGAAGAGCTATTGAGATTCCTAGAATCTCATTTCTTCCTCTTCACATGTCTAACATGTCTAAGTGGACCAGGAAAGCCAAGGAATAGAAGCCACCAAGCCTAGAGAATGAAGTTTGACAACCAAGTGTGTGAAAATACCAAATTGTAGCCATGTGAGTAACACATGATGTAATCCTTTATTGTATATGTTGTATGACCTTAAGAAAATATGTAAATATGTAAATGTATGATATATGTATGAGATTTAATGCCATATGTCTAAAATAACATGATTTAGGTATGGAATGGCAAGAACTAGCATGTACATTCTTATGTATAACTTAGGGTGGATGAGTGAGATTGAGAAATTTGGGTTTGTGCATCTTTGAGACAAGTTTAGTAGACCATTTTGGTGCTTTCCCACATGCTTAAGTGGCCATAGTTGTCATAGAAGCAATTATGGACCATTTGGACCCCTTTGATGACATAAAATGAGCTATTTTATAGCCTAATGTTAAGAGTTGAACAAATGAATGAATTTTCACATGAAATTTAGCATGCATATAGATCTCATCCATATCTTTTCAAGAATCCAAAGACCAAATTATTTCGAGCTCTGTGAAATTAATTATGATTTTTCAAAGTTGGCATTTTTTTGCTATTATAATGTAAATACTATTCATATGGTCAATTCTTTAGGCTATGTTATTCAAGGGTCAAATGATGTCCAATGCTTATGAAATTTTATAAGTATAAACTAGACATGATAATATTTTTATGGTCATTGAGATCACCCCAATTGAACATCCGAGCAGGGAGATATGAATTTTTGAATTTGGAGGATAGTACTAGTAGCGACAGGTGACCTTTGTTACTATCTATCAATTTGTGGTGGCTAGATGTCCTTGTTGTGGTTTGATAGTGTGCTTGATTTAATTTTTTCTTGAATTAGTTATGATTTTTCAAATTCATAACAGTGATCTAGAATTTCAGTTCGAGGCTGCAAACTTTGTTTTCATGCATACACTTTATTTGCTCAAATTCTAGGTCACTTCTTGAGATGATTTTGAGTTATATTTATGTATTTAAATATGAAAATAGATGGATAAGTCCATATGGCTCACAAGACACCGAATAAAAATTTTATCTGTGACATAACATAATTTAATGGAATATTTTTAATAGCTTTTCGTGGGTATTTTATGTAATCCAAGGAGATGAGCCTAGTAATGATGTGAGATAAGCTTAATAAATATGGTGTTACAAGATTCATGTCCTTGAACCTCTTAATCAACTCCTGCTCTCATATAATCATATAGGCCATATGTATGGATTTTCTAGTCAGGGCATCAACTATCGTATTAGCCTTATCGAGATGGTATTTCAGAGTAAAGTTATAATATTTCAAGAATTCTAACCATCTCCTTTGTCTCATTTAATTCTTTCTATTCAAATAAATATTTAAGGCTCTTGTGATCACTGTAAATTTCTATGGCTACCCCATATAAGTAGTGTCTCCATATTTTTAGAGCAAACACCATTGCAGCTAGCTTTAAGTCATGTGTGGGGTAATTTTCTTCGTGAGGCTTTAATTTTCTAGAGGTATAAGCTACCACTCGACCTTTCTGTATAAGCACACATCCTAACCCTTTCTTAAAGGCATCACAATAGACTACAAAAGTCTCTCTAGGTTAGGAAGTACTAGAACCGGGGCTGTGGTTAACTTATATTTTAGTTCTTGAACATATTTCTCACATTTCTCGTCTCACACAAATGACACATTCTTCCTAGTAAGCCTAGTCAGTGGCATTGCTATCTGAGAAAAGCCCTAAATGAACCTCCTATAATAACCTGCTAAACCTAGAAAGCTCTTGATCTCTGTCATTATCCTAGGTCTCTCTCATTATAACACTGCATTTACTTTATAGGGATCTATTACGACCCTACCTGGGAGATCACATGGCCTAGGAATTGGACTTCAGTAAGCTAGAACTCACATTTACTAAGTTTAGCATATAACTGTTTCTCTCTCAAGGTCTCTAGGGCTAATCTTAAATGTTGCTCATGTTTTTCCTTACTCTTGGAATAGATGAAGATATCATTTATGAAGACAACTACAAATCTATCTAGGTATGGCCTAAACACTTAATTCATTTAATCCATGAATACTACAGGTGCATTTGTCAACCCGAAAGACATAACTAAGAATTCATAATTCCCATACCTTGTTCTAAAAGTTGTATTGGGAATATCCTTAGCCTTAATCTTGAGCTAATGATATCCTAACTTGAGGTCTATCTTAGAGAACACTGACGCTCCTACTAATTGGTCTAGGAGGTCATCTATAAGAGGGAGAGGGTACTTATTCTTAATAGTTATGTTATTGAGTTTCCTGTAATCTATACACAGTCTAAGGCTCCCGTCTTTCTTCTTTATAAATAAGACTAGATCTCTCCATGGTGAGACATTAGGTTTAATGAAACTATTTTCTAAAAGCTCTTCTATCTATTTCTTAAGTTCAGCTAGCTCAGTGAGAGCCATTCTAAATAGGGCCTTAGACACTAGACCCATCCAGGTACAATGTCTATTTGAAACTCAACTTCTCTCTCTAGGGGTAGTTCGCTAATTTCTTTAGGAAATACTTCTGGGAACTCTTTCACTATTAGAATTTCCTCTATACCCTTCTCTACCTCAGCTTGGACTGAAAAGAAAACTAAATATCATAGATAACCATACTCTAGAGACCTCTCAGCCTAAGAGGTGGTCATAAGAGCTAGCTCAGTCCTCATGTTAGGCATAGTCCCATATTTAGATAAAGTAATACATCTACAGGAATAATCAAGTGTGGCATTATTTATAGACATCTAGTTCATGCCGATAATCAAGTCAATGTCAATAAAGGGCAAATCAAGGGTAGTATAGCAATGATTAAATTAGACCACATAATTCAAGTAAACATGGGAGGTAATGGCTCTGTTTCCTATGGGGGTAGATACATGCAAGTCATATAGTAATATATGCATACTCAGATTCAACCTCCTAGTATAGTCATATGATATGAAAGAGTAGCTAGCATCCAAATCAAATAAGGAAGTTATAGAAAAATTATTAACCTTAATAGTACCTTAGATCAGACTCTAGGATCTGCTAGCCTGCTATTGTATCAGAGCAAAAACTCTACCCTAAGTCTGAGGCCTGGGTGTAAGAGCCATCTCCCTTTGCTGAGAAAACTGCTGGGAAGCCTGAGTACAGTCCCTGACTATATGCCCTGGCCTACCGTGTTTGTAACATACATTTTACCCCTCATAACATGGCTTGTTCTTGTGATTTCTACCACACTGGGGATATACTGTGTGTGTGGAACTGCCTCTGCTAGACTGAGTTCTTCTTTTCTTGCCTCTTCTATTTCATTAACTTCTACCACCTCTCCTGCTAGTTGCTATGGCCTATGTCTCTTCTCTAAGTCTCTTAGGCTCAAGGATGGGAGGTCTGGCACTAGAAGTAGGCTGCATGGTTTTAAGGTTTGCTTCCGTGACTCTACAAATCTCAAATAGGGTATTAAAGTTCCTAATTCTTTGTAGAACTACCCTCTCTCTAATCTCTAGCAGTAAATCTTTCTCTAATTTATCTACTATTTAGCGTTCATCATCATGTCTTTGTAAGTATGAGAAATACCTGGAGAGCTTAACAAACTTAGCCATATATTGGTCTACAAACATTTCCTCAGCTTGCCTCAAGAGTATGAACTCTAACTCCTCTATCAGTAATCTACTTCCTTTTTTAGTTGGAATATGACCATCACGACCTTCTGCTCAGAGGTACACTTCATCACCCAGAATATCTTTTCAAGATGCATAATCCAGGCCTTAGCGTTTTTTATGTTTAATTCATCATCAAAGGTGGGAGGCCTAAATTTCCTAAATTGTGTGATAGTTTGTCTAATAGAGGGCTACTTCGAGGTTGGAGGTGTGTAAGTTAGTGGAGTATGACTAGTCTACTGCATCTGTATGTGTGTTGTGGATTAAAATAAGTCACCTCAAAATGCTCAGGATGATCTAAGTACTGTTGTGGCTATGGAAGAGGAGGTGTAGGGCCCTCGCTGTCTCTTTGTGTAAGCCATTCATGTAACTGCATAATCATGGCTTACTATTGATCTAGGCGAGCCATTATAGTTTGTAAGGCTCCAGCCATTAGATCACTAGGCTCGACTCTATCCTTTGTATGAGCCTCTCTAAAAGGCCTACCTCTCCTAGTATTCACCATATTTATGAAACATCATTAGCAAACTTTAACATCAAATAGGAATACATTAACCACCACCACACTCAATTGATCCGAAATAAACTCATATACAAAGGAAAACTCATATTCACAAGCCATAACCCACATCCCACATCAAAGTGCCTGAATCTTTGCTCTGATGCTAAAGTGTAACACCATATTTCATTCACCTCATCTCATGCCATTCTAATTCATTTGCATTGGCTTAGCCACTTTCTCAAAAAAATGCAATTAAATAATGGATTATTTCCATGTTATGTCGTGGATAAAATTTTTATTTCATGTCCTGTGGACCATATGGACTCATCCATCTCATTATCATATTTAAATACACAAATACAACTCAAAACCATCCCAAGATGTGCCCAAAAACTGGAGTTCATGAACCATATACATAAAAATTATGTGTAGCCTCGGGTTAGTGTGCTAGCTTTTTATCATAAGCTTTGGAAAATCATAATTAATTCTAGGAAAATTAAAATCAAGCACACTATACCATTATGGAAATTTAAAGATGTCTACTTTATGTTAAAAATAAGTCTAGACTACAATAGGGACGTCTAGCCATTGGAAATCAATAGAATACTAACCAAACTCACTGGCCCTACTAGTACTGTCATAGAATTTTAAAAATTCATATCCCTCTACTCAGACATCTAATTAGGTTGATCTTGATGGCCATAGAAATATTATCATGTTTATTTTATGCTTGTAAGATTTCATGAATATTGGACACCATTTAGCCCTCAAATGACACAGGAGAAGAAACTGACCATATAAATAATAACCACACTAGAACAGTTGAAATTTGGCAAGTTTAAAAATTTATAATTAATACCACAAAGCTCCAAATAATCTGGTCTTTAACTTTCCAAAAAGCTTTGGATAAGATCTATATGCATGCCAAATTTCATAAGGAAATTCATTCATTTAATCAGATTGTGCTATAGGGTTGTAAAATGGCTCTTTTATGCTTCTTAAAGGGTCTCAAGAAGGTCAAATTTGCTTTCATGGATTTCATGTCACTTAAGCACGTGGGAAAGCACCAAAATGGTCTACTACACATGTCTCAAAGGTGTACAAACTCAAATTTCACAAGTTCACACTCTCACCCTAAAGTATACACAAGAACACATAAGTTACATCTTATGATTCAATGTCAAGAACTAGCTACAACATATATATGGCATCAAATCTTATATATACATCAAGTATTCATGTAATTACAAATGTTCAAATGATTATACAACATATTCATCATTGGATTACATCATATGCCATTCATATAGCTATAAGATGGATAAAATCACACACTTTGTTGTCAATCTCTCTTCTTCAAGCTTGGTAGCTCCCATTTCTTAATTCTCTTAGTCTACCTAGACATGTTAGGCAATAGGGAGGAAGAAATGAGATTCTAGGAATTCCAATAGCTCTTTTCTCTTTCAACCATATATAAAGAATGTAAATCCAAGTCTAAAAATACATGCATGGCTATCATGGGGCATATAATCATTCATGGAACATTTTTTGCATTCAAGAAATCATAAAAAGCATACATAGGTTTGCCAAGAAGATGGTTTAGCCTTACCTAATTCTCTTGGGGACTTTGGACTTGCCTCACCCATTTTTTTAAGGGGTTTTTGATTAAGTCTCACTTTTTAGAGATTTTTGGCTTTGTCTCACCCATTCTTGGGGACTTTTGGCTTATCTTCACCCTAACTAAGGGACTTTTGGCTTCATCACACTCAAGCAAACTAAAACATATTCACAAAGCATCATTTAAGTACATAACATAACATCATGGTACCATGGCATATAGATACATGCTAAAACATCTTTATGACTTAAAACATACATACACACATTAAAAAATAAGATAAGTATCCACTCATGCATGAAAGAAAGAAGAGAGAGCTACCTTGGCTACAAATGCATACGTTTCCTTTCAAGAATGCTTCCTCTCCCTTAGCCACACACTCACAAGGATGTGAGACTTAGTTCCTTTAACCTAGACACATAATATGGAAGCCAATTACACTCTTGGAACAATTTCTAAAGCTACACATTTATTTTAAAAACTAGGTGGCTCCTATGACTCATTTATGGTTCCATAATATAGCTAATGAAGCAACTTTAGGAAAACATGATCTTGGCTCCATTCTTTCCACCCATTTATGACTCTTGACTCCTTTTAAGCCTCTTGGAGCCATTGCACAATTAATTTGAGGAGTCTAACTAGGTGTTGCTTCTTTAAGTCACATATGGAACCTATAGCTACATCTCACTATCCATGATGTCTAAAATTTTTCCAAAGCTTCCTCTTATCTTCTCCCATCATATATGATACAAAACCAATCTTAGAATAAATTAAAACTACCCCTTGGTACTTCATCCTCCCTAGGCCGAGGCTATGCTCTATGAAAACACTAAAGGAGTTTGTTTTGTTTTCTTGATGGGAGATGCATGTGAGAAGCTTTCTAGGGATCTTAGGAGTTCATCCAAACATCCATTTTGCCCAAGGAACTCTTGAATCAAAACAAAATTTTTATGGAGCACTTGAAACCTTAACTTTGCTCTCTTAAAATTCCATAGTTGTTTGGTTGTTTCCTTTACTTGTTCTTGTTCTTCCCCTTCATTTTCCTAAGATTTACTCTTGGTTTGGCTAGAAATTCAATCCCTTTGTAGCTAGTCTTATATGGAACAAAACACACAAAAGAAAAGCAATGGAAGAAGAAGCTTGAAACATATCAAATTACCTTGGTTTCTTGGCGCCCTTTGCTTACTCTTCTCTTTGCTTGGTGTAACATCCGGTCCTCTAAAAACGAGAGAAAACATGAGAAATGTAACGTACAATTTCTTCATCAACGAATTAAATTCATCAAATACAAAAAGAAGTCCCCCAGGGTGATGTAGTTAACGTTTCAAAAAATTTGGGAAGCATTCTAGACTCCTAAAAATGAGAATCTCAGGCTCAGACAGAAAGAAAAATGGAGCTAGAATGAAGAAACAATTTCTTATAAAAAGCTTACGAAACGTAATGGTATTTTTATAATTTTGAGCAAATTTTGGAATTCACACAGGAGGGCTTTTTAAATGAAATTTTTGAGTTCCTCAGGGTTCTTAGAGACCCTAAAAATCATGGAAAGCCTTGGGATAGTTAAAACCCCTCAGGTGGATGTTTTCCAATGTCAGTGTACCCAAACTTTAACGGATTCATTCGAGAAGGTTTTAGCTCTGATTAGAGTAATTCCAAAGGCATTTTACTAAATTGGGAACCTAAATTTCATAATGAAAAAGACAATTTTAAAAAAGAAGCTAAAACGAAAGAGAAACAAAAATGCTAAGAACGAAGGGTGTGACAACCCTACCTTCAAATCATTGTAATTATAGTTAAATGTACGATTAATAATTAATTATCAAGGTTTGAGTGGTTACAATCTATCACATTGTGAAAATATGGAAAAAATTTAAACCTTGATGTTAAGGTCATCACCATACCATCACACAAATCAAAATTTGCATAAAAGAAATCCTACTACCATAAGGGATTTATGATTCAACCATTCATCAGTTTCAATACCCAATAACTTTCCACAAGTGTTCCTATATCGTCTTCTACCATTACCATTGAAGAAATTGGGGTTTCTAGGCTAAAAGGAGTAAGTTGGGGACTTGCGCCACGGCCTATACCTTCCTCGCCGTGGCCAAGTTGCTATCTGGAATCACTGGACAAATTTCACAAATCTCGCCGCGGCGAGTTGGACCTTCACCGCGGCCAACCTATGTGGCGCCACAGCGGAAACGCCTCTTGGAACTACTGTTCTCAACCCCCACGATTCTCGCCTCGGCACAATATATTTGCGCCGTGATGAGTTTTGCTACTGTCCAACTCTTAATTAATTTCCTCGACTCGCACCGATGCAGGACATAATGCGTCGCGGCGAGTTTTGGTTCTGTTACCCTCCTGGGCGATTTTTTTCACTTTGCGCTGCGGTGAGATTTATCAGGCCACGACACTCCTCGCCATTGTCACACCTTGGGCCAATTTTCTTTCCTTGCATCGCGGCGAGATTGGTTATGCCGTGGCACCCTTCTGCTCTGTCTCTCATTTGGCCGCGGCGAAGCCTTCTTAGCCGCAGCGAAACTCCCTCTTATGACTACATTACCCAAATTTCACCCTCTACACTCCAAATCTCATCTTAGAAACACTCCAGGTCCACCTTCCCTTATTTTATGTGATTCTAATGGTGTTTATCTACCCTATTTACCCATCAATCCGTCGATTACCATTGTAAAACTTGAATACTACTTCCTACTTACCCAACTAGCTCATATCAGCAAATTCATGAATATATAACAGCAAGAACACATGCATTAGTAGCAATTGACATCCCATGCACATTTCATAGAGATTCCATTCAATAATAACTTATGTCCATATCCAAGGCATCATATGACTAAAATTTCCATATGGTAATCCGTATCACAATTTCAACAAAACTACATATATGATACTATAAGTTCATACATTAATATTCAACTATAATGAGACTTAAATCCTTAACGGTTACATTTCAATCAAACAAAATATGAACGCCTACACTTGGCAACATGAATACATGATGATGCTATATAACTAATAACAAAATTGCATCTCTACTAAATAAGCCAGCCTAAGTGTAGCCTTCTCCCATATGTTGGAGCTCATGGATTTTCATCCACTTGCTTCCCTTTATCCTTACCCGAAGAACCTTCACCTGAAATGTTAATCCCATGAAACGGGGTGAGATATAAATCTCAGTAACCAAGGCAATTCCATCATATATCCAGTTTAATTAACATATATGCATGAATCAAAATCAACATCAGAAACATATCCATCATATCAGCAAATGAAATAATTAGGCTATCATGATTACTATCCCATACTAGCAATCATATTATCACATGTTAAAGGCATTAACATCGAGAGAGGCCCGTCCACGGCACCTATTCCCTATTGAGCACAATCGGGGCTCAGTGCATCTGGGTTTGATCATAACCCGGTGCTCGATCGAAACACATGCACGGGTGGCAGTCGCACCACAGCTCCACCATGGACTCACAAGGTCTAATCACAATTCACCAGATAGCCAACCAATTCATTCAACATTTCAAATCATTCATATACAGCAACATATGAAATTAAATCAAATATATACATGGAATTGATATAAACCCAGTTACCTCACTTGTAGACAACTTTGCAACAGCCACCACAAATCCCAAATTTGGATTAGAGTGTCCTTTACCAGAAAACTCAATATTCCACCCAAAATCCTAAGCAAATTCGTATAGAATGAATACTTATTTTATAAAATAGCTATGGGGGTCTTAAATTAACAAATAAAGCATCAAAATGGAGGGTTTAAACTCACCTAATGTCAGTACTAACCTTAACCTACGAATTTCACCAAAAGAATCCCCAAACACCCACATTTCAGATTTTAGGTAGGATAAAAATGCTCCAAATGAAAAACTAATCAGGCCAAATTAAAGAGAAAGATGAGGGGATTAAGTTGTATAACTATTGCCTTAGCTAAATCTTGCTCTACATTTGAGAAAATACAAAATTCGTGCCCCAAGCCCTAGCCTCCTCTCTAAGCTCCGAATTTCTCTCTGTGTTTTGTGTTTGAGCAAGTGTGAGGAAAAGGCTGATGTATTAAGGTTTTAGTTGGGTTTAAGTTAGGTCAAAAATGGGTCATGGGCTGTTCCAAGATCCATCTCCACTTGGGCTTCAAATTTTTAAGTTGTTAGGCCAATTTTAAAGTGTTGGGCTGCAGAATTTTACTGGGCCAGTTTTATGCATTGGGTTGCTGAAGTTTAATTAAGTTTGGGCCAAGTTTGAAGAGCTTAAGAATGTGGGTCTGCATAAGGGTTATTGGGCCACTTAGAAGAGTCTATACAAGGTGGATTTTGGGCCTCCATCACACTAAATTGGGTTGGGTCTGCACCTAACCCATTGGGCCTCCATTAGCCTCTTCTCATGACCTCCTATATTAATTTGGGCCTAGATGAAATTTCTCTCCCAATTAAATCTCAAACCCATATTAATAAATTTACCTTTCTGAAATCACCATTTACTTAACTTGCCTAATTATCCCATATTAATTATTTCTAATTAATCTAATTCGTGATTAACACCTTAATTAATTATGGGGTGTTACAAAGGACAAAATGAAAATTTTTGAAAAGTGTAACTTTCTCCCACATATATATATGATGCGCCCTCCTTCTCCCTTCATTTTGCTCAATCAAGTTCTGCCTAAAACCAAAGGAAAATGCTAGGGAGAGTGGCACACAAGAGGAAGGCAAAGAGGAGGAGAAATCAAAGGCTTATTAAGGTATGAAAATTTAGTAGTTTTTCATGCTCTTTCTGTTCCAAACATCTTCTCTTTCATTCTCCTTTGTTTCCTATGATCATAATGAATTATATGGATATGTTTTAAAGGAGAAATTAAAGGAAAAGTTTGGATTTGAGGAGAGGAGCTCAAAGAAAACAAGAATCAAGTGAGAAAACAAAGAAAAACAAGGTAATTTCTTCTTCCATGGTTGATACCTCGTGTTTCCCTTCTCCACCCATTTTACCCCATATAAGAAACCATAGGAGGGATTGGTTTTTGAGCTGAACCAAGGGTGATTTTTAGGAAGAAAGGTGTTGAGATTAAGAATATGCAAAGAAAATTAACAAATAACCATGGAAATTCAAGATGCAAAGTCTAGGGTTTCATGTTTCTTGCAAAATCTGATTTGATACCTTGATTCCTATGTTTAAGTGAGAGTTTAAGTGAGCTTCTAAGATCCCTAGAAGTCTCCTCATGTGCTTCCTCCATCAAGAAAACAAAGCAAACTCCAAGGAGGCTAAAATCATGCATTATTTCGGCCTAGAGGGCTTTGTGTAGCTAGGGATAGTTTTAAAATTTTTTAAACCCATTTTTGAGTCATATATGATAAATGAAAATGAGGGGAGGCTTTGGGAAAAGTTTAGAACCCATAGAAAGTGAGTTGGTACTATAGGTTCCATATTATGACCTAACGAAGCAACATGTAGTTAGGCTCTTGGTTTTGATTGTGTGATGACTCCAAGAGGCTTAAAAGGAGTCAAGAATCATATTTGGAAGGAAAGATTAGAGCCTTGAATTTATTTGAATGGTGTTGCTTCATTAGGTGCAATTATGGAACCATAATGAAGTTTATAGGGTAAGTTAGTGTCTAAGTGAGTTGTGTGGCCTTAGAATTAATTCCATGAACCTAATTGGTTTCCATAAATTGTGTTTATGCCAAGAGAAACCATCCCCACACTTTTTTGTGTGTGTGGCTGAAAGAGGGAGCCTTGATTCAAGAAGAAAAGTATGTAATTGTGTATAAGGTAGCTCTCTCCTTTTTCTCTCATGCATAGATGTATTCTTAGCTTGCTTAGAATGTGTGCGTGTGTATTTTCAAGCCATGAAAAATATGCTAGCATGATTTTATATGCCATAGTTTCACGATGACATATTATGTTTCTAAATGATGTTATGATGTGTGCTTGGGTTTACTTGAGTGTGGTGAGGCCAAGAACCCTTAGCCATGATGAAGATGAGCCAAGAACCTTTAAGATTAGTTGAGACAAAGTAAAGAGTCTCCCAAAAGTAAGATAGACTCTCAAGAGCATGGTTGAGTCTAAGAATGTCCTAAAGAATGGGTGAGGCAAGTCCAATATCCACAAGAAATCGGGTGAGGCCAATCCACTTGCTTGGTAAACCTTTGTATGTAATGTATGACTTTCTCAAATAATGAAAATGTCTCTTGAATGTTTGTACATATCAACATGACCATACATGCATTTATAAGACTTGTTTGCATCCATTATGTATGATTAAATGAGAGATAAGTTATTGGGATTCTTTGAATCTCATTTCCTCTTTTCCAATGTCCTAACATGTTAAGTGGACCAAGTGGACAAGGTAATGGAAGCCAACCACTTTGAAGAAGAGAGTTTGACAACATAATGCATGGTTTTAGTTCTTTAAGGCCATAATTGTGTCAAATGATGTAACTTATTATTGTATATGGTCTATGACCCCTTAAACACATGTAACTATGATAATATGTTATGTATGAATGAGAGAATATATTATGTATCTATTAAAATGTGATTTGAGTATATGTTGGCAAATTAACTTCATGAATGGCATTATGGAATTATACATATGTGTAGGTAAGATGGCCAAAATGAGATGCATGGAGCTTAGGACCATTTGGGCAACTTACACAAATTCTAATTATACTTTTAGACTTGCCCAAGAGGTGTCAAACCCCAAGAAAAGCCATTTAGACAATTTGGTATCCCTTATGGAGCCAAACTTGACTAATTTAGAACCCTACATCACTTTTTGTCCAAATGAGCTCTTCTTGATATGAGATTTGGCATGCAATTAAAACTTTTTGAGATCTTTTAAGAAAGCTAAGGAATAGAATTTTTAGAGGTCTAGAGAATATTTGATGAATTTTCAAAGTTAAAATTTTTTTTTGATTTTGGTCATGTCACTGTTCACTCAGGTCCGAAAATGAAATCTGTCACATAGGGCTCAAATGATGTCCAATTGCCCTAAAATTGTATACAAAGAAATTGCCCCAAAATTGTATACAAAGAAACTAGACATTCATAGTGACTTGTGACAACTAGAAGTATCTCATTTGGATGTCTAGAGAGGGAGACATGAATTTTTAAATATTCGGTCCAGTATTAGGAACTCTAGCCGACCTCTGTTACTATTTGATTGGATTTTGAGGTCTGGGTGTGCTTGACCTAGTCTGGAGGTATTTTTTCCCTCTAGCTAACATCCACATATTTTTGGATTGGTATTATTTATATCGATTGGATATTTTTGAAATTAATTAGACATTTTTGAAGTTTGCTACATAATTCTATGACAGCACTAGTGGATAGCCTGACCTTTGGATCATTTCACATGTTAAACGTCCTCTATGTTAGATATTGTGGTATAGATGTATTTTTAGCCTAAATTAGACATGTGTAGCTTTCCAGAATGACTAAGATTGCATAATTTTAATTTTTCTAAAATTTGTTATGAATTTCCAAAGTTGTGACAGAAAAGGGGCAAAATCTGGCTAAAAATATGTGTATATTTCATGCTTCCCTTCGAGTTTCTTGAGATGTAGGCCATTTTTTGATGATGCAAATGAGTTTTATTCATGTAATTAAATATGAGAATATGTTGTATGAGCTTACATGGTCCATATGACACTGAATAAAATTTGTATACACGACGCAACGTCAAATAATGTATTATTTTAATGGATTTTCTTACTTCCTTCCATGAAATGTATAATGGGAAGCATAAATATGGCATAAAATGAGCTAGAAATATATGGTGTTACACTTGGCTTCTTCTCTTAATTTTAAAAAATTCCTCGCTTGGTCTAACCTTAAAATAGACCTAAAAGCTTCAATAAACCCATGGAAAAGAAGAGAAGAAGAAGGAGAAGTTTGCTAAGGAGAAACTAGAAAAACCATGAAAATCTATTCCTTTCTCTTGCTTTTTCTTCTCCCTTTCTCTCCTCCCTTGTGCACCTCACTCTCTTGGTCCTTTCTCTGGTTTAGAGCAGAAATGAAATGAACCAAATAAAGAGAAGAGTGGGGCGTGGTGTATATATAGCTAGGGTTCAAGAATTGTTTCCAAAATATTCCATTTATGTCCCTCAAATTTGGAATTTTTATTTTTGGTTTGTTTTAGCTCTTTTTTGAGAACTGTCTTTTCTATCATAAAATTTAGGTCCTCAATCTTATAAAATGCTTGTGGAATTACTCAAATTAGAGCTAAAACCTTCCCAAACAAAAGGGTCAAAGTTTAGGTCACCTGACATTAGAAAATATACACCAAAGGAGTTTTAATTGTTCTAAGACTTTCTATGGTTTTCAAGACCTCTGAGAATCCCAAAGAACTCAAATTTTTCATTCAAAAATCCCTCCTATGAGAATTCTAAAATTTGTCTAAAATCATGAAAATGTCATTACATTACATAATAATTTCATTAATTTTTGTTTGGTTATTTTAACCTTTGTTTCAAGACACCTCTAGCCTCCTAATTTCATTACTTAATATTTAGATCATTATTCTAATTTTTTTGGGCCTTAACCAATTATTTCAAAGGACTTACTTTGAAAATGTATCTGTTTCTGTTGTTTTTACGAAAACCAGACATTACACCTTCCCTTTGCTTCTTGGTGGTTCTTGGATGACTCTTAGGTCTAATTTGGAGCTGCACAAGGTAGACCAAATGAAGAAGAAAGGGTGGGGGTGGCTATTTATATGGAAGAGTTAATGTTTCATGAAGTTTCTAATGTTTAATTTTTCCATTAATCTTTAATTTCACTATTTGAGATCATTTTAAATCTTTTTTAGAACCATCTTTTTTATAATAAAATTTAAGTCCTTTAGTTTATTAAAAATATTTTATTTTAATTTTATGGGATTTAGAATAATCCAAAATGATCCTGTCAAAGTTTGTGTCAATTGACGACTTAAATTGTAGACTAGAAAGGTTTTAACTATTTTAACGATTCTTATAATTTTTTGGGCCTCTAAAAACTCTAGTAAATTCATTTTTATCATTTAAAACTCCATCCTTCAAGTTTTTTAAAAAGTTATCCAAAATTTTGATTTTGTCATTGGGTCTTTGGTTCATTCTGTTTAGCTATTTTGCCTTTGATTTTGAGCCATTTTTTGTTCTTTAGTCTCATTTCCATATGCTCTAATTAACATTCTATTCTCAACTGGCCTTAATTTGTTTAGCTTTAGGGTCCTTTTATATCAAAATATTAATTTTAATTTGACTTTTGGAAAATTGGGATATTATAAGGTGTGTTACTACCAAGTTTAGGTTTATTATTATTAGATTTAAGAAAGTTTACCACTATATTTAGGGACCTTGTAGAGTCCACTTACTATTGAATTTTATAATCATTAGTACCAAATTTAAGGGCATTACTATTGAGTTTAGAAAAATTTACTACCATGTTTAGGGACGTTGTAAAGTACAGTTACTATTGAGCTTTAAGATTGTGATTACTAGGTTTAAGGATGTTATTATTGGACTTCAAGAAATTTACTACCATGCTTAAGGTTATTGTAAAGTAATTAAGTTTTAAAGCCATAACTATTAGGTTTAGTGACAATACTTACTTAATTTTTAAAAAATTTACCATTATACATGTTGACCATTATTAGCCATTTTTAGATTAAAATTATAGTTACCATTATTTATAGGAAAGTAGTCATTACTAGAAGGTTAGAGACCATGTTAACAAGTAAATACTAAATTTGTTAGTACAAAAAAAAAATTCAAGGAACTTTAAACAACATAATAGTATTATAACTGTAACCATATAATACTTCAAACAATTTTTCCACAATGTTCACATTTGGATCTTTTTTTGTTTGTAACCATAATGATACAAAACCAAATGGATGAAACAATGAATTAATCACTACATTCTCTTTTGTTTCCCTTGGTTTGTTGCTAGTGCAGAGGCTATTATATTAGCATGACACTTGTTGAGTGGATAGTTAACCAAGTCTCACATAACTTGGGCATGAAACTCATCCAATTGTTCCTGAAAACCATAACTATTTATATATGAACCATAAACATTAAAGTGTGATAGACAATTGAAAGAGAAGCTCGTAGCAGAGTATAAGTAGGCAGCGTAAGACCTCCCCATTCAAGCTTTGATTTCCTGCAAATGAAAATAGCTGCATAATTAACTTTTAATTGGATTATCATAAATCATAACCATGTCTATAGTCCTGCTCTATATTTATGTAAGACTTAATCCTTATCTTTCATGAGACTCCATCTTCATAGTTACAAAATTAATACCATATAACCATTGCCACAAACAACCAATGAAAACATTAATAATATCTTCCTATACTTTGTTAATAATTTTCTTGAATTCACAACAATACAAAGTTTTTTATAATAAAAACATACAAAATTGAGAATGAACAAGATTCCTTATATCTAATTGTATTTGAGAATGAACAGATACATGCAAGTTACAAGTAATCCAAAATTTTAATTATAAAAAAGGAAAAATAAGATAGGAAAGCAACAAAGGAGGGTGTTAATAATAAATGAGTTACCTTTATATTTTAGGTACTTGCAATCAATTTTTAGGAAATTTTCTACAAGGTTTTAAGATCATTTCTATTTGACTACTATAATTTTAGGAAATTACTTCTATATTATAAAGAATTACAAGGCACTTAGTTACATTTATAGACAATATTAGATGTTATAATTTTAGGAAATTTAGATATGTCACTAATGGATTTAAAGAAATTTATCACTATATTTAGGGACTTGTAGAGTATAGTTACTACTGTATTTTAGGACCATTGCTAGCAAGTTTAGGGATGTTACCACTGCATTTGATAAAATTTATGACTAGGTTTTAGGGACTGTGCTTTACCATTAAATTTTAGCCCTGTTACTACCATGTTTAGGTATGTTATTATTGAATTTAAGGAAATTGACCACCATGTCTCGTGACCTTGCTAAAATTATTGAGCTTTAAGACTGTTACTACCACGTTTAGGGGTATTACTATTGGATTTAAGAAAATTTACAACTAGGTTTAGGGACCAAAATATACTATCGAGTTTTAGGCCTATTACTGCCAAGTCTAAGTGTGTTGTTACCAGAATTAAAGAAATTTACTAAAATGTTTAGGGACTTGCAAAGTATAGTTGTTATTGAGTTTTAAGACCGTTATTATGAGGTTTAAGGATATTATTACTAGATTTTAGAAAATTTACTATTAGATTTAAGCCTATTTCTACCAAGTTTAGGTGTGTTACTATTAGATTTAAGAAAATTTACTACCATATTGAAGGACCTTGTAGAGTATACTTAACAATATCTTATATTTGCTGATCAAACACAAAACTTAAGGTACACATATCAACACATTTTAAATATAATATATTAGGATATCAATGAGACATTGACATAATTTATTTTAAAGGGCATATGTTTTGTAATAGTAATAATCTATGACCCTTTGCATTAAGGTTAACATATAAAAGTTACATTGGTATGTTGCAACTTCTATGGATTTCATTTCGTCATTTATGTTTAGTCCTTTTTCCAACTCCTAAAAATAAATCAAACTCATTCAGAATTAGGTCCAACATAGACATAATTTGACTAATGTTCCAATAGGTACATCAAGAACTTCCAAACAATATTAAAAGATAAACCATTACAATGGGAAGTAATTAAACTTATCCCAAATTTGGCTTAAGTATGAAGGTCTCAAATAAGTCAAAAAAATTTTAAAACAAAATAGTAATCATCCAAAGCTGGAATTGAGGAATTTCATATTTGAATTCTAAATCTAGAGTCTCTTTACACCTTCGATTATGGTCTTTCAAGGCCTAAATTCCTCAAACTAACAAAAGCAAGACATATTTAGAAGGAAATTATGAACCTTATGAATGAGGAGGTGATAAGCCCTTTTGATATTGGCAGTGATAGTAGCTTGATCAAATCCTAGTGTTCCTGCTTACTATTAATTGCCACACCAAAAGATGATACTATAACAAGTAGGCTCAACTATAACCATGGTGAAGACTAAATATGCAGTCGAACGAATTTGCAAAGCACACTAAGATATCATATATGTAGAGGTCTCTCAAGTGAGGGAGAAGATATCGTTGATTGATGTCATGCCATATCAAGATATTTCTTAAGTTATATTACAAATGACAATTACACCCATTTTCACCAAATTAATACTTTTAGCAACAGAAATAATCATTATTAAATGCCAAAATAATTCATTTTTGGTCAAATGGACCATTTAGGCTTACCATTTTCATCTTCCATCCTTAACACATTTATTCAACTAGAAACATCACAATTTGAAGCATGAAATTTGGGTTTGGATCAAGCATCTCAATTTCAAGAATACATTTGATTTTCCACATGTCCCATACTCTGATATGAATTTTGAAAATTTGTAACTAATTCCAAAAAAATGTAAATTATACATATTATGACTTTCTAGAAAGCTCAGAATGTCCTCTAACTACTATAAAAGTTTTAGATTAAAAAAATATCATTTGGCTTATAAAAATTTAATGGAATAGTAACTGGGTCTAGAAGACATCTTATAATAAACTAGAAAATTCAAAAATTCATATCTCCCTCTATAGAGCTCCAAATTAGGCGTTCTTAGTGGGTATGGAAAGTGTATGATGTCTACTATATTCATGTAAACTATCATGAGCATTAGACTTCATTTGATGCTTGAATGATACCAAACATAAAAAAGAATTTATAAACAGTAATAGTGATAGTTTTTACATAATTTGTCCAAATTTGAAAAATCATAATAAATTCTTTAGAGGTCCAAAAATAGTACTCTTTGGCTCTGTAAAAGCTCTAGATACAATCTATATGGCTACCAAAGTTCATGGAAAAATTCATCCATTTGGTCTAGTTTTTGGTTCATGGCAATAATATGGCAAAATTTGGGATCAAATTAGAATCATATGGTACCAAATGGCCTTCTAAGCATATCATGACCATTTAAGCATGTCCAAAAGTTTAAACATAGCATATAGAAGTATCCCAATAGGTCTAAATTACCATGGAGCTTAAATTCACCATCTTACTTACATATATACACAGGAATATCATAGTTCAAGGATATCAAAATCATACATTCTCATACATGTGTTTCCAAATTTAGTTCATACAACATATTTATATGCTTTTACATATGTTCAAGAGTTTACATCTCATATATAACTTGTACATATATACTTTGATATTAATTTATATTAAAAACTATAGTCAAAGTATACAAATTATGCTCCTTGGCTTCCATTCTTTACTTCTTGGGCTTCACCTAAACAAGATTAGATGGAAAGTGGGGCAAAGTGGGATTCAAAAAATCCCAATCACTCTTTCACCCTTCAAATAAGCATATATGGCATATAATCATGTCAAAGAATATAAATATGCACTAAAAACTTTTAAGAACCATTCAAATCATGTGTTCAAGATTATATAAGCATGTCAAGATTAAAATCAAGCTCTATAAACACAGCTGGCGCATTTGTCAGCTTGAATGGCATCACTAGAAACTCATAATTCCTATATCTAGTTTGAAGGCTATATTTAGGATGTCTTCAGTTCTAATCCTCAACTGATGGTACTCAAATCTAAGGTTTATCTTAGAAAATACAGATACCCAAGCTAACTGATCTAATAAGTCATCTATCTTAGGAAAAGGATATTTATTCTTGATGGTAACTTTATTCAATTCTTTATAATCTATACACAATGTCAAGCTACTATCTTTCTTTTTCACAAACAATACTAGAGCTCTTCAGGGTGAAACACTAAGGTGTATAAACTTTTTTTTCTAACAATTCCTCTATTTACTTTTTCAACTTAACAAGCTCGATGAGAGCCATCCTATAGGAAGCTTTAGACACCGATCAACTCTCAGGTACTATATTTATAGGGAACTCTATCTCTCTCTTAGAAGGAAGACTACCAAAATCAAATTCTTTAGAAAAAATCTTTGGGAATTCCCTAACCATAGGGATCTCCTTTATCCCTTCCTCTACCTCAACTTGTATAGAGAAAAAAACTAGAAACCATAGACATCCATGTTCTAAGTATCTCTTAGCCTGGGCAGTAGTCAAAATGGATAACTCAACCCCTATCCTAGGTATGGTCTCACAAGCAAGTAGGGTAACATTTTTATGCTCACAATCAAGTATGGCATTATTTGCAACCATCCAATTCATGCCAACAATCAAGTTAATGTCATGGAAGGGCATACAAATCAAATCAATGGTAGTATGGCAATAATTAAACTGTACAGTGATATTTAGGCATGTATGGGAAGTAATAATATGACCTCCAGTAGGTGTAGTAACAGATAAATCAAAAGGTAAAGTACTAATAGACATACCCAATTTTCTTACACAATCATAAGATATAAACAAGAGACTAGCATCCGAATCAAACATAGCAATCATAGGAGAACCATTTACTATAAGCCTACCTTGAATCAAATTGGGTGACGCACTAGCCTCCTATTGTGTGAAGGCAAAACACTCTTCCTTAGGTTTGTGGCCTGGGTAGAGACACTTTCTCTATTGGAGGACAATTCCTGGCAATGTGCCCCAGCTTCCTACATTTGAAGCATGTCACTATGGATGACTGAAGTTTGTTGGGTTGTAATTTTTTCCCCTTCTATGGCCTTTTATTCCATTGCACCTTGCCTCTTCTCTTGGTGCTAGCTGCTACACTCACAGTGTCTTCTAGTCTCAGTCTCTTAGATTCTGGAGCCCCTCTCTGGCTAACTGTGGTTGCTGTAGTTAAAATGTCTCTTAAGTTATTTTCAGTAACCTTCCTAATCTCTATAATATCATTAAAGGTTTTGATCTACTATGGAGTGACTCTATCTCTAATTAGGGGTTTTACCCATTCTCAAATCTTTCACATCTCTAGGGTTCGTCATCACACCTTTAGAGATAGGAAGAATACCGAGATAGTTTAATGAATTTGGCCACATGCTGATGTACTGTCATGTTATCTGTTTGTTTTAGCTCGATGAATTCTATCTCCTTTTGATTTCTCACTGAACTGGGAAAGTAACTCTCATAAGACTCTACCAAGAAGTTTCTCCCTGTTAATTAGGATATTCTTGGTTTACATAAGTGATTTTGTGATGCACCACCACCTATCAGCTTCTTTTTCTCACATGAAAGTGGCTAGTTGGACTTTATGCTTTGAAGTACAATTTATCATTATGAATATTTTTCTATCTACATGACCCATGCCTCTACTTTATCTGCATCTAACTCCTCATCAAATGAGGGTGGACCATTCTTTCTAAACTAATCAAGCAATTTCTGGATAGGCATTTGGGTCTAAGCAAGCTCTTAAGGGGGTGCAAGTGGAATGCCAAAGGTAGATGGCTATGGTGAGGGGGCCTCCCTTCTCAATTCATCCTGCCTAGCTAGGGCATTTTGTAGTTGCATTATCATTTCATGTTGTTGCTACATCATGGCTTTATGTCTATCTAATCGCTCCATAATGGTATGCAGAGGATTTTTAGGCTCAACTCTCTCAGTCCTAACTGGGTAGCCCCATCTAGTGTTGACCATTTTATCTGAAAGCAACCACAGCCCTAGTGTACACTTACAATTCAAACATATATAAATTTGCATTCCACAATTTCCCTAGCAAAACACACCATACCACAAGCTATTCATACAATTCAAGAGCCAATCACAGAACTACATTTCCTGAACCATTGCTTTGATACTAATAAAATTCATACCATATCAAGATATCCCTTAAGTTATATTACAAATGATAATTACACCCATTTTCACCAAATTAATACTTTTAGTAGCGAAAATAATCGTTATCAAAGGCCAAAATAATGGACCATTTGGGCTTACCATTCTCATTTTCCATCCTTAACACATTTATTCAACCAAAAACATCACAATTTGAAGCATGAAATTTAGGTTTGGATCTAACATCTCAATTTCAAGAACACACTTACATTTTCCACATGTCCTATGTTCTAATATGAATTTTGAAAATTCATAACTAATTTTAAAAAAATTCAAATAATGCAAATTATAATTTTTGGAAAGTTCAGAATGTCCTCTAATTACCATAAAAATTTCAGATCAAAACAAATCATTTGACCCATGAAAATCTAATGGAACAGTAACTAGGTCTAGAGGACATCCTACAGCAAACCAGAAACTTCAAAATTTATATCTCCCTTTACAAAGCTCCAAATTGGGTGCTCTTAATGGTTATGGAAAGATTATGATGTCTACTATATGCTTGCAAATTTCATGGGCATTGAACTTCATTTATCCCCTAAAATGACACTGAAACCTAAACAGACCATATAAACAGTAACAGTGATAGTTTCTGCATAATTTAGCTAAATTTAAAAAATTATAATAAATTCTCTAGAACTCTAAAAATAGTGCTCTTTAACTATGTGAAAAGATTTTGATGAGATTTATATGCCTGCCAAATTTCATGCAAAAATTCATCCATTTAGTCTAGTTTTAGTTTAGGGCAAGAATATGGCAAAAATTAGGATCAAATTAGCATCATATGGTACCAAATGGCCTTCTAAGCATATCATGACCACTTAAGCATGTCCAAAAGTTTAAATTATAGCATGTAAAAGCATCCCAATAGGTCCAAATCACATTGGAGCTCAAATTCACCATCCTACATACATATATACACATGGATATCATGGCTCAAGGATGTCAAAATCATACATTCTCATACATGTGTTTCCAAATTTGGTTCATACAACATATTTATATGCTCTTACATATGTTCAAGGGTTTACATCTCATATATAACTTGTATATATATACTTTGACTTTAATTTACATAAAAACTATACTATTGTTAAAGTATTACAAATTATGCTCCTTGGCTCCCATTCTTTGCTTCTTAGGCTTCTCTTAGATAAGCTTAGATGGAAAGTGGGGGAAAGTGAGATTCAAAGAATCCCAATAGCTTTTCCACCCTTTAAATAAGCAAACATGGCATATAATTATGTCAAAGAATACAAGTATATACTAAACACTTTCAAGAACCATTCAAATCATGTGTTAAGATTATATAAGCATGTCAAGATCAAAATCAAGCTCTAGGGATTTTTGATCTAGTCTCACCCTATTATTTGGGACTTTTAGATTAGTCTCACCCACTTTCTAGGGCCTTTTAACTTGACCTCACTCATTCTTGAGATTTTTGGCCTTGTCTCACCCACTTTTAAGGACTTTTGGAGTAACCTCACCCATAAAGAGCAGTCTCACAATTCAAAAGTAAGTTAAGAAGTATAATGCTACCATAGCATCAAACTAATAGTTATAGGCATGTCTCATGATTCAAACATATATATAAGCATTCAATGACAATTAAACAACTAAGAAATGCATATGAGAAAGGATGGATAACTACTTTGGTTCAAGAAACACAATTTTCTTCCTTGAACTTTACCTCCCCTTCTCGACCTCACACCCACAACTAGGAGGAGCTTGGTTTGCTTGGCTTAGACATATCAAACAAGACACAAACACATCAATGAAACTATCTCTAGTTTCACATAAACTCCACATAAGCTATTTCTAATTTATGCCATAGTTATGGTTCCATACAAGGGCATAATGAAGCAACTCATATCATTTAAGATCTTGGCTCCAATTTCTCATTCAATTTAAGTCACATGACTCCACTTAAAGTCATTAGAGCCATCACAAACTTAATCTAGGGAGCCAAATATTAAGTTGCTTTTTTATGACTAAAAGGGACCTAAATGTCCAACTTTCAAAATATGGTTTCTAAATTCAAACCAATGGTTCCTTTGGTGTCTATTATTCATTTTTAGGCCATTTGTATCCTTAGAATTAAGAAAACTCTCCCTGAGTACAATTTCTCCTTTATGGCTAAGATACACACACATATAAGGAGCCCATGGAGTTTTCTTGCATTTCTTAGGGAATTTGTCATCCATAAAGCTTCCTAGATATCTTGTAAACTCATACATGGTCTTACACAATCTAAATCATCATTAGAAAGTTCCATAAATCTCTTGGTGTAACCAAAACCCTAAATACTATAATTTGTTATCTATAAGTTCTTTTTGAATCCTAATTACTTCATATGATTCTTTATGCTTCAAAACCCTAATTCCTATTAAGTTTGGATTGAAATATAACTCCCTACACATGACCCCTATTCTGGTCGAAATGAAAGAGATAAGAAGAAGCCCAGAAGAAGCACTTTAAACCATGCTTTCTTACTTTATTTACAAGCTTTTCAAGAACACTTTCTTATGCTTCAAAGCTTTCCTTCAAACTCTCTCTCCTCTCTACTGAACTAGTCACAAAACATGTCCAAATAAATCATCAAAACCATGGAAAGAGATAGGAGAAAGAGGATAAGAAGTTTAGTGAAGGAGAAGGCATGAAAAAGTAAGAAATTTTTACACTTTTTTGCTTGGATTTGCTTCTCCTTGCTCCCTCACTTGGTGCACCATCTTAAGCTACCCTTGAATCTGTTTTGGGCAAGAGAAATGTTTGTTCAGAGGTTAGGTAGAAGTGGGACATGATTTAAGGGAGCTAGAGGTTCATTTATGATATTTTTCGAAATTCCAAGTTAGTCCTTCATCTTAGTTCTTTCTATTTGGGCTCATTTTTATTCCATTTTGACAAACATCTTTTTTATCATAAAATTTAGGTCCTCTAATTCATAAAATACCTTTGGTTTCACCCAAATTATATTTAAAACCTTATCGAACAATTCGATCAAAGTTTTAGTCAACTGATACTTTAAAATGTCAACCGAAGGGGTTTTGACCATTCTATGTATTCCAATGATTTTTAAGCCCTCTGAGAACTTTGAGAAACTTAATTTTTCCATTTAAAGGTCCCTTCTTTAAGTTTTCTAGATGTTGCTTGAAATTATAAAAATGCCACTGGCCTTTATAACTTTCCATTTGGTTGTTTTGGCTCTGGTTCCAAGCTAACCTTAGACGCTAATCCATATTTTAAGATATTCTAATTAATATCCTAATCTTAATTAGTCCTATTTTTCATTGCTTTAAGGTGTTCTAGTATTAATTTATAAGTTTCAGTTTAGTTTCTAAAATATCAGTCATTACAATAGAAATGTCTCATGAATGAGGGAGAAATCGTTGATGGTGGAGAAACCATCAATAAAGAGAATCACTAATGGAAGCAAGAGTAATGGGCAATAAAACATAGAGGATATTGAAGCAAAGAGGAAGGAGAAACCATTGATGGAGAGAAACGTCGATAAAGAGAGGCAAGGCAACGTTTTGATTCACAATGGTATTTCTGTCTCTCTAATGTTAAAATTAGATCCTTAGAGCCTTAAAAATAATTTTAACGTTCAAGGTCTCTTATTATAATTTTTGTAATATTTGAATCCTTGTTCCTAATTTTCCCAATTCAAAAAGCACTATTTTGAAGCTTGTAGCCAATTTGATTATACATCCTATACTTCTCCTTTTAAGTCCTTCCTTTCTGCCTTTCTACAATATTACCATTCTAAACATCAACAAAATCATTATAACCTTCAATCCAAAAATTATCATTGTAATCAAAGCTTTGGTTCCAAACACTTTATTATATTTAACTACCTTTAATATCATATTTTTATATCTCTCTTGTTAGTCCTATAACCTCCACATTTACCTCCAATCTAATTACCTTTAATTATACTTAAGCTTCAATTCTTATATTTGAAAGTAAAGTCTATGATTTTTAGTGCATAAAAATGACAATCTTATTCATCTTATAAGACTTGTAGGAAGTAAAAGTGGAAGGATTTCAAGAACCAATCCTAAAAGAATAGGAATCATAAATAGTTACAAAGTAAAAGGAATACGAGAAAAATATGCAAAAGGATGTAAAAGCTTACTTCTCATTCACAAGGAATAAGCAATGCAATCTTTCTAAGGATCATGAATGCTAACACTGCAAAAGAGGCTTCAAAAATTTTGAAGAGTTAGCATGAAGGCTCTAATATAGTAATCACTATCAAATTTCAATCTTTATAAAGAGATTTTGATACTCTTGAGAGTGGGTGCTTAAATTGCATAACAAGCAATAAAAATTGCTTTATCAAACTAACTAAAAGTAAAAATTTCCAAGTTATACTTGGTGATAGAAAAATGAAAGAAGTTGAAGGCAAAAGCATTATTGTTATAAAGACAAAAAACGGCCAACAAAAATTTATTCATGATGTTATTATGTTATAGGTTCTACACAAAATTTATTAAGTGTTGACCAATTAATTCAGAAAGGCTACAAGTTGACAGAATAGCTTATATACTTAATTGATCACCCACAAAAGTAGTTTCAAATATAATGCCATATAAAGCTTGGTTTAAAAGAAAGTCTAAGGTTGATTATTTTAAAGTCTTTCACTATATTGCCTATGCCCACATCTTAAAAGGGAATAGAGATAAGCTGGACAAGAAAGGTGAAAAGTGTATCCTCATTGGCTATAATGAAGAATCCAAGGGCTATTGTCTTTACAAGCTTGATACAACACAATTAATTATTTTAAAAGACGTCATCTTCAATGAAGAAGCAAGTTGGAAACAGAGCAATGACGTACCTAAAAGAGCTCAACATCTTAAAGTTGAGGAGATTGTAAGAGATTATCCATATCTAAGTACAATTCAACAACTAAGATAACAAAGCTTGTCACCATATTCATCTTCTCCAAGAAAGATGCCATCATTGCAAGATATTTATCAAACTGATGATATCACATTATTTTCTACTGAACTAGAGAAATATGAAGAAGCTATAAAAGAAGAAGAATGGAAAAGAGCCCTAGATGAAGAAATCAGGATTATCAAGAAGAATCAAACATAAATGCTCATGGAAAAGCCAAAAGAAAAGGATATTGGGCTAAAATAGATCTACGAAATCAATTATAATGAAGACAGGTCGATCCATAAACACAAGGCATGACTTTTAGTAAAAAAAAAAATTCTTAGCAACTAGGTATTAACTTCAACGAGACCTTTGCCTTGTGGTACACATGGAAACAATAAGAATAGTACTTGCTTTTCCTGCCTAACTAAAACTATTTGTATATTAGTTAGACATGAAATTTGCATTCGTGAATGGAGAAATTGAAAAAGAAATGTACATGGAGCAAGCTCAAGGGTATATGATACAAGGCAAAGAAGAAATAGTATATTGATTGAAGAAAACAATCTACAGATTAAAGTAAGCACCATATGTGTGGAAGCTCATCTCCATTTTGTAGTAGTCATAAGTCTACCTCATTAATCATTTCTTCACAGGCTTTGATGACTCTTTCACTGGTAGTGCTTGGTTCTCACCATCATTGAAAAGATAAACCCATTTTGCTATAAGTGAGGGTTTCTTTAATCTTTATCTATATTTTGATTTTTAGGGGTTTTGAAGCAATCGCTATATAATGATCCCTCTCTCTCTTTCTTATTGTCTTACAATAAAGAAACACCCCTTGTTCTCTTTGAATTAAAGTTGTAACATTGCCATACCTAAGGTATCTTAATTTATAACTCCTAGCTTAAATTTCTTTTGTTAATTTCTAACTTTGATTTCTGTTTTAGTTTTTTTTTGTTCAATCAAACCTTGAATTGGCAAGGAGAACCATGCATACTTCCCTTTTTCTTCACCAATTCAATCAAAGAAAATCATAAATAGGTAAAACCATGTTCATGTATAGCTATACAGCTTCTTTGCTCTTTTTCTATGTTTTTATAGTTCTATTCTTTGTTTTTAAGTAAAGTAACAATTGATAGATTAATCCTTTTCAAAAGTCACCATTTAGGGCTTTTCTATATGTTACGTTATCCCTGGAAACCTTTGTTTATGGATCTGTGTGAAGTGTTTTAAGCCGCATTTCACAGAATGGATTCTTTAATGAAAGGATTTACTTGATGATGAGCATCTTGATTTTAAGAAGCAATAGGTAGGCTTTACATTACATTCCAACTTTCTTGTTTAAAATTTGACTAAATGCTTACATAATAACAAAGTTACGATATATTGTTGACATCTCTGTCAAGTAATCTTGGACAAGATTGCCCCATATTTGACAATTTAGATAAGTTTAATTTTGAAGCTTCTTGGTGTAATGGTTATCTCATTATTTTTAGCTCAATGTTGTTGAGTGTGAACCTTTCTATTTGAAATGCTGCCAATTATCTTTTAGTTTTTCAATAATAGGTTATGTTGAATGTGTTACATTTGTAAAGAGATTGAATGGGTTTCTTGTGTTGGTAGGTATATATAACTTTATCCTTGGCATCTATTCACCTTTGCTATACATCATATTGACATAAATGAAATTCTATCATAGGTCACTAATGGTAGGAGAAATAGACAAAACAAATGAAAGTCATGTTGATCTTTTATCAAATGCCCAAGTGAGGTAAAATTTACTTGGAATTGACTTTTTTTTTATGTATTTAATTATTGTGATTACTTTTGAATTGTCACTGCCTGGTTGGCTTAGATGGCTAATGTGTTATGAAAGTTGTGTGATTCATTCATTTGTTTCTTAATTATTTAAACCATGACTGATGTGTCATTTTGCTTAGATGATCAAACTTAATCTCAAAAATTCCTTTTTGAGTCCATGAGGATACAATTTTGGAGTATAGTAAAAGTGTAGTGCTCTAATTCTTGTAAACCATAATTTTTTCTGAACAATTGGTTAGTTGTAACATCCTTTAACATATAACTTATTATATTGTATGGAGGTTAAGTTAGTAAACTTGTTCTCATTATATGAATGAAGCTTTATATCACTAATATTGGCAACTTTTCTAGAATTGGAACTTTATATACCTCTAGCTTGAAATTTGAGAAATTTGTGGGTTTTGATTTTGTTTAATCTAGTTATGTCCAATTACTATCTAACACTTTGTTCTTGCTAACTGTCCTCTTTTTTTTAGTGCCACTTTCTGTTTCCAATTACTATCTAACAAGTGAGTTGTTTGCAAATATTGAATTTTGTTACAAGTTTCTTTGAATTTTGTTATAGGTTTCTTTGAATTTTGCTACAAGTTTGCTAGAAAAGAAAATAAACAAAAAAGGACAGAAAATGATATTTGAAGGAAAAATATATATATGTAGTAGTGGTTAAAACTACCACCTTAAATCAACAAATTTTTAACCACAATTTTTTAAAAATCATGGTTAGACCACAATCTAACAATGCTTTTGCCAACAATTATTTAGAACTATGGTTAAAACCTTTGTAATAGACAATCAACTATGGATTTCGAAACCATTGCCAAACCACTTATTGAAGTTAAAATTGTTGTTAAAACCACTGCAAACTGTGGGTAAACCACTTAGTGATGATTTTTTAACCATCACTAAAACCACTAAAAGATGTGGCTAAAACCATAATTTTTTTTATAATACATACTCTACTTTTCATTGTATTACTTGTATAATATATATATATATATATATATATTTGCATGTATGCTTTCATAGCATAATAAGTTTTTAGCACCATTTTCAGGATTTGTACAGTATATTTTTGCTAGTATTAATATCAAGGTCACTTATCTAAACTTAAACCTTGTTTATTTTGTTTTTGTTTTCATTTTTAAGGTGTTGAATCTTTTGGTTTTTGTTTTGTTTTTGTTTTTATGTTATTCTTGGTTTTATTTGTGTTTAGTTTTTACTATTGTTTCTTGTTCTAGTAATGGAATCTCCATGGTTGATAGAAGGGGTAGTTAGTGTGTATGAACTTAGTACCTTGACCAATTTGACAATTTAGGTAGCTAAACTTAATAAGAGGTTTGATAACTTTGACTTGCACACTAGTTCTCTTACTCATGTTAATGATCCTCAATGCTTGTTTATAATATGTGAACATTCATAGGCAATCTCGCTTTAGAGAGTAGTGTTTATATCATATAGAAAATGTATAGTTGGAGGATGAATTCAATGGGAATCAAGATAACTTTTATCCTAACATTTAAATTCCTAGTCGAAGTGATAAACAAAATTTTTCTTAGAATCAAAGTCAAGCTTGTCCATCATATGCAAGATACCTATCCTAGCCTCCTGATTTTCAACTACAAGAAAGAGACCAATTCAAGAATATAAACCAAACTTGGAAGATATGATTATACAATATATGACTAAGACTGATGCCATAATTAGAAATTTGGAGACTCAAATAGGAAAATTAGCCATTTCCATTTATAATATACCATAAGAAGGTCTTCAAAGTGATATGGTGACTACTTCTAGAAGAAAAGATGAAGAACATTGCAAGGATGTTGCTTTGAGGATTGAAAAAGAGTTGCTAGAGGTTTCTAATCAATATGACAGTAAATATAAGCAAAGTATAGAGGAAGGAAAAATTACTATAAAGTTAAAAGGTAAGGAGGTGACCTTCCAAGTGGCCATGGCAAGGAAACCTCATAATGAACCAAAAAAGCATTACATTGTGAGTAAAGTGGATAATATGGCTTGAGAGGATAATGGTAAGAATCAACTTATGGATCCTCCAACAAAGTCTTTAGTTCTTATTAAGGATAACCAAGTTGATTTTATTGGGTGTTTGAAGATCTTAAAAGCCCCCATTAAATTTGTTAAGAAAAAAATTGAATTAGAGCTTTCTAATATGTTAGCCAAAATATATGTTCCAATGAAGCCATTGGTTGAGGAATTACATGCTCTTAAATGGAAGAGATACTAATGTCAACTTAAGCCTACTTATGTAAGAAAGGAGGTGTGTCACACCTTATATTTCTATTATCATACTCTTCCACTTAGGGCAATTAGTGTACATTCATAAGACAAAATTAAAGAAAAGTATGAAAATAATACACTTTTATCGCATTACGGCAGGGTAAAATTTTTCAATTTGCGTTACATGGGTCTTGTGGATTATCCAACAACATTCTCTAGTCATTTATTACTTATACAACTTATACATAACTCTAATTGTCACACAATCCACGGAGTTTAAGGTAAAAACCCTGGATTTTCACCTCATCTTGTGGACAACATGAGGCAAATTTCAGGGGCAATTTTGAAAAATCATAACTAAATGTTGAAAAGTTGAAATCATAAAAACCATAACATTTTGGAAAGCTATAGATGTTAAATTTACATTAAAATAACCCAGCCACAAAAACCTCATATGGGCCATGTTTGACAATAGAAAAGGCAAGGACGTCGAGCTGCCCAGAAATCTGATATAGCTTACTGATATAAATTTTGGAAATTCATATTTAATTCTAAAAACATCCAATCTATACAATCTATACCACTTTGGAAAGCTACAAAAGTTAACTAGAGAAAAAAAAATAGTTCCAGACCATTCAAAGAGCATTTAGAACCCAAAACTCAATCAAAGAGTAACATGGGTCTGACTAGGCACTTAGTACTGGACATAAACTTCAAAAATTCATATCTCCTTCTCTAGACATTTAGATGAGGTGCTTCTAGTCAGCACAAGTCACTGGGAAGGTCTAGTTTCTCTTTATAAAATTTCGTGGCAATTGGACTTCATTTGCCATATGAATGATAGAGAACAAATTTCAGACCAGATGAACAGTGTACTAACCAAAACTAGAAAATTTTTCAATTTTAAAAATTCACCAAATATTCTGTAGACCTCTAAATATTACCCACTTTAGCTTCCCAACATTTCTCAACAAGCTCTAAATGCATGCCAAATTTTAGACCAAGAAGCACTTATTTGGATAGAAAGTGACGAGTCACAAGATGGTCAATTTTAGCTTCCATAAGGTGTTAAGTTTGTCCAAATAGCTTCTCTAATTATTTGACTCCTCTTGGGCAAGTTTAAAAGCATGAATATGACTTGTAGGAACTGCCCATGTAGTCTCAAGCCTCATGCATTTCATTTTGACCATTCCATATCCAAGAATACACTATACACATAAGTCATGCAAGAAGCTAAATCCCACATTTGCATTGATTTCATGCCACATGTAGCCCATACAAGATTTGTACATCATATTATAATTGTTCATGGCCTTAGATCTCAAAAATAACATGTACAAGCTCACTTTGACATCCAACTACAAATAAGGTTATATAATAGGCAAAATGCAATCTTTCAAGGTCTTTGGCTTGCACTCCTTGCTTCTTGAATATCACTTAGGTATTTCAAGATAGTGGAGGGAAGGGGAGTGAGATTCTTAGAATCTCAATAACTCACACACCCATTCACATACACATTCATGGTATATATACATGAAAGCATATGTATGGAAGGTTTGACAACCATAAAATAAGCAAAGTCACAATTTCTATGCCACTTATTCATATTCAAGCAAGGACATGCTCTAAGGACTTTTGGTTTTGCCTCACCCTATTTTTAGGACTTTTGGATTTGCCATACCCTTGGCCTAGGGACTTTTGACTTGGCCTCACCCTTCCAAGAGACTTTTAGCCTTGTTTCACCTATGCCATGAGACTTTTGGCATCTTCTCCCTTTTATTAAAGTACTTTTGGCATCATCTCACCCTTATGAGCTATTTCCATAACCAAGGCCATTCAATGGGATACATTGGTACCAATGTAATGTCAAGACATCAAGTGGAATGTCATCAAGTCACAAGAATATACATAAGCATACAATAACACACATATGCATTCAAGAATGCAAGGAGAATGAGGTGAAGAGCTACTTTGAATTTTGCAAGCTTTCTTTTGTCTTATTCCTCCCTCTTTTCGGCCTCACAAGTGCATCTAGGTGGGTTGGTATTCTCTTGGCCTAAATACGATAAACAATACACAATTACATACTTAAAATAAGTTAAGACATTAAACTCACTCTTAAACACACATTTGGTTCTATAAGTGGCATAATGATTTCATAAATGGTCTATTGAAACAACCTTCACAACTCAAGCTTTAGCTTCTATCTCTTTCTATTTCTAAGCCTCTTGGCCTCATTTAATTTCCTTGGAGCCCTCACACAATTATTTACATAAGCTTAGAATCAAGTTGCTTCACAATGCATCATTATGGACACCATTGTCCTATCTCCCAATCCATGGCTCCAAAATTTTTTCCAATGGTTTCTTCCATATTCTAACATCATATGAAGTCCCAAACCAAGGTTAGAACAAATTAAAACATTCCCTAACCTAGTATTCTTGCCTTGGCCGAAACTAGCACCATAATGGAGGTTCATAAGCTTCTTGATTTTTCCTTGATAGGAGAGCCACTTGAGAGGGTTTCTAGGGGTCTTAGTAGCTCAAAGAAACATTCAAATAGCCAAGGGATTACTCACACAAAATCAGATTTTCTAAAACCCCAAAAAACACCATACTTTCCTTACTTGATATCTATTGGTTTTTCTTGGAATTTCTTGCCATATTCCTCTTCCTCATGGTCTAAAACCCCAGTTCTTCTCTTGTTTTTGAACATAAAACCTCCCCCTCATATGGTTCTATTTAGGGCCAAAACATACACCAAGGAGAGGCAAGAGGAGAAAGCAACATAAATGAGAATTTACCTTAGATTCAAGTATGTATTCAAGGCTCTTCCTTCTTGGTTTGTTCCTCCTTAAGCAATTCAAACTCCTCCTCCTTGTTTTGGACTCAAAACAGAATCAATTCACTCAAATAAACCATAGAGAGAGAGGAGCAAATGAGAGGAATAAAATTGAAAGAAGATGTAGTATGAAATTCTTTAGATTTCTTTACCTTTCTTGCCTTTTTCTTCCTCTTTTTTTCCTTCTCTTGGTGCACCTAAAGGAGCTGAAAATTTTTTGTACTTTGGGCAGAAAGGATCATGCTTAAGAAGGTAAGAGAAGATACAAGAAGCTTTTGTGTAATACCATATATTTCTAACTCATTTCATACTATATCTATGCCTCACATCAAGAAGTTCATACAAGGGACAAGAAAATGACATTGTTTTAATGCATTTCTTAGCGTTACATCACGTATAAAAATTCCATTCAGTGTCATATGGACCATATGAGTTCAAAAATCACATCCCCATATTTAATTACATGAATACAACTCATTTGCATCATTAAAAGTGGCCTGCACCTCAAGAATCACGAAGGGAAGCATGAAATATTCATATCCATTTTTGGCCAGATTTTATCTCTTTTCTATCCAAATTTTGGAAAATTATAATTAATTCTAGAAAAATTGAAATCATGCATTCTTAATCATTTTGAAAAGATATGGATGTCTAATTCACATAAAAATATATTTAGACCATAACATTCATCACAAAGGATTTTTGACATTCAAAAAGGTCTAGAGGTCAAACTGCCCCTGGTGCTATCACAGATTTTTGTAACAGACTTCAAAAATGTCCAATTAATTCCACAAATATCCAATCCATTAAAATAATACCAATCTAGAAAGCTATAGATGTTAGATAGAGGAAACAAATAACTTTAGACTAGTTCAAGTAGTCCAGATCTCAGAGTTCAATGGAACAGTAACTAAGGTAAGGTAAAACTCTTGATACTAGACAGAATTTTTTTAAAATTCATATCTCCCTCTCTAGACCTCCAAATGAGGTGCTTCTAGTTGGTACAAGTCACTAGGAATGTCTAGTTTCTCTGTATAAAATAGTTTAGCAATTGGACATCATTTGAGCCCTATGTGACAGATTTCATTTTTGGACCAGATGAATAGTGCATCGACCAAAACTAGAAAATTTTCTAACTTTAAAAATTCACCAAATATTCTATAGACTTCCAAAAATTATGTTCTTTAACTTCCCAAAAAGCTCTAATTGCATGCCAAATCTCAAATCAAGAAGAATGCATTTGTTCAAAAAGTGATATAGGGTTCCATTATGGTCAATTTTGGCTCCATATAGGGTACCAAATTGACCAAATGGCTTTTCTTAGGTTTTAATACCTTTTGGGCAAATCTAAAAGCATAATTAGGACTTGTGTAAGCTGCCCAAATGGTCCCAAACTCCAAGCATCTTATTTTGGCCATTTCATTCACACATGTGCATAATTCTATCAAACCATTCATGGAGCTAATTTTCCATCATATACTCAATTCACATTCTAGTGGCTACATAACATATACTCTCATTCATACATGGCACAATATCATAATTACACATGTTTAAGAGGTTATAGACCATATACATCATAGGTTTACATGCTTTGATACAAATATGGCCTTAAAGAACCAAAAGCTATGCATTAGGTTGTCAGGCTCTCTTCTTCAAGGTGGTTGGCTTCCATTACCTTGTCCACTTGGTCCACCTAGCATGTGAGATCATTGAAGAGGAGGGAATGAGATTCAAAGAATCCCAATAGCTCTTCTCCCATTTAATCATACATAATAGATGCAAACAAGTCTCGTAAATACATGTATGGTCATGTAGACATGTGCAAGCACTCAAGAAACATTTTCATCATTTAAGAAAGTCATACATAGCATACAAAGGCTTGCCAAGCAAGTGGATTGGCCTCACCCAATTTCTTATGGATATTGGACTTGCCTCACCTATTCTTTAATGCATTCTTGGACTCAACCATACTCTTGGGAGCCCACTTTACTTTTGGGATACTCTTTAATTTGTCTTAACTAATCTTAAGGGTTCTTGGCCTCACCACACTCAAGCAAACCCAAGCACACATCAAAACATCATATGAAGCATAATATGTCATCATAAAATCATGACATATAAAATCATGCTAGCAGACTTTTCATAACTTGAAAATACACATACACACATTCTAAGATAAGCTAAGTACACATCAATGCATGAGAGAAGGTGGAGAGAGCTACCTTGCACACAATCACACACTTTTTCTCTTGAAATTCCCTCCCTTGCTTTGGCCACACACCCATAAAAGTGTGGGGAAGATTTCTCTTGGCCTAAACACAATTTATGGAAGCCAATTAGGTTCATGAAACAATTTCTAAAGTCACACAACTTGCTTAGACACTAGGTTGTTCTATAAACCCTATTATGGTCCATAAATGCACCTAATGAAGAAACACCCCTTAAATAAATTCTAGGCTCTATTCTTTCCTTTCAAATATGATTCTTGGCTCCTTTTAAGCCTCTTGGAGTCATCACACAATTAAAGCAAAGAGCCTAATTATATGTTGCTTCTTTAGGTCATAATATGGAACCTAAAGCACCAACTCACTTTTTATGAGTTCTAATTTTTTTCCAAAGCCTCCCCTCTTTTTTATTAATCATATATGACTCAAGAATGGGTTTAGAAAAATTTTAAAACTCTCCCTAGCTATGCTATCCTTGCTTGGCTGAGGCTATGGAGGAAATGGAACTCCTTAGAGTTTGCTTTGTTTTCTCAAAGGAAGAAGCATATGAGGAGCCTCTTAAGGATTTTAGGAGCTCATTTAAACTCTTATTTTGGCCTAGGCATCATCATACAAAATCAGATTTTGCAAGGTGCAATTGAAACCCTAGAACTTGCTTCTTGAAATCTAATGATTTTTTATTGATTCCCTTTGCATATTCTTAATCTCTACACCTTTTTTCCTTAGATTCACCTTTGGTTCTTCCTAAAAATCAATTTATCCTAGGGTTTTCTCATGTTAGGAGAAATGGAGGAGGAGGGAACCAAAGATGACAACCATAGGAAGAGAAATTACCTTGTTTTCTTATTTTTTTTCTCACTTGAATCTTGTGTTCTTTGAGCTCTTCTCTTCAAATCCGAATTTCCTCCTCAATTTCTCCTTTAAAATAGATCCATATACTTCATTTTAATTATAGAAAATAAAGGAGAATGAATGAGAAGAGGTTTGGAAGAGAAAGAGCATGAAAAACCATGAAAATCCATACCTTTCTACCTTGAATTTATCCTCCTTTTCTTCCTCTTCTTGTGCACCTCATCCCCTAGGGTTTTCCTCTAGTTTTGGGCAGAACTTGGTCGTGCAACATAAAGGGGGAAGAATGGTGCATTATATATATAGGTGGGAGGAAGTTACTCTTTTCAAAAAATTTTATTTTGCCCTTCGTTCTTGGCATTTTTGTTTCTCCTTCGTTTTAGCTCCTTTTTTAGAACTGTCTTTTCCATTGTGAAATTTAGGTTCCCAATTTAGTAAAATGCCTTTGGAATCACTCAAATCAGAGCTAAAATCTTATCGAATGAATCTGTTAAAATTTAGGCACACTAACATTGGAAAACATCTATCGGAGGGGCTTTAGTTGTCCCAGACCTTCCTATGATTTTTAGGGCCTCTGAGAACCCTGGGGAACTTAAAACTTTTATTTAAAAATCCATCTTGTGTGAATTCCAAAATTTACTCAAAATTATGAAAATGTCATTACGTTTTGTAAGCTTTTCATAAGAAATTGTTTCTTCATTCTAGCTCTGTTTTTCATTCCGTCTAAGCTTGGGATTCTCATTTTTAGGAGTCTAGAATGCTTCCCAAATTTTTTGAGACCTTAACTACATCATTTCGGGGGACTTTCTTTTATATCCGATGAGTTTCATTCATTGACAGAGAAACTGTATATTACGTTTCTCACATTTTCTCTCATTTGTAGAGAACCGGATGTTACATTATGGAACATTCAAGAAGCTAGTTTTTTCAAAAAATTCCAATTTTGTCCTTTCGTAATAGCAATTTTTTTAGCTTTATTTTAACTCCTTTTTGAGAACCGTCTTTTCTATTATAAAATTTAGGTTCCCAATTTAATAAAAAGCCGTTGGAATTACTCAAATTGGAGCTAAAACCTTCTCGAACGAATCCATTAAAGCTCGAGCTCACTGTAGTTGGAAAACATACACCGAAGGTGCTGTATAAGTCTTGGGACTTCCCATGATTTTTGAGGCCTTTGAGAACCCTGAGGAAGTCAAATTTCTCATTTAAAAGGCCCTCCTATTTGTTTTTCCAAAGTTACACTTATTTACGAAAATGCCATTATATTTTGTCAATTTTTGTCATAATTTGTTTCACCATCCTAGCTCTGTTTTTCTTTTCATCTGAGCTTGGAATTATTATTTTTAGGAGACTAGGACTCTACCCAAATTTTTAGGGACATTATCTAGCCCATTTTAGAGGACTTACTTTTATACGCATTTTGTCGTTTTACAAAAATTACGTTCGTTACAAGGAGAATAAGGCAATTATAGTTTTTGATAACTTTTGACTAGTTTTAGATGTAAAGTTAAACTAAACACTAGAAAAATTTGGTTCACATGAGTTGGAGTTCATATAAGTTATTTATTTGTATTTGAATACACATTGATCTATTTTTACAAGCTATTAGAATTTGTTGTTTGCTATATCACTTTCAAATTTTATAGGACTAATTTGTGGTTGTCAATGTTCAAATTCAATTATATCATATTTATTAGTATGTGATGTTCCCAAAAATTTTTCATAAGGTTATTTGGACATTTGCTAAGTGGATTTCATTAGAATGTCATTATAACTTTGTTTTAGGACAAATTATATGCTTGCCTTGCTTAATATGTTTAGGTGTTATGCTAGTTAAGTCATACATTGTTAATTTTGGTTATATTGTTAGGTTAAGATTAAGAGAATCATTCCACAAGGAGGTGCTTTGTTGCAATTGCCCTTTAACTCAGATGATCTTGAAGTGGATGAAAAGCGAGACATATTAAAGGAGTTTTCTTGATCCCCTACTCCTCTTATATTATGCCACGTTCTAAATATTGAGGACAATGTTCAAGTTTTAGGGTAGAGAATTCAAATTGGAAATTTGAATTCTATTGTTTTTATTTATTGATATTTTTATATAGAATTTCATTGAAAAACTCCATATTTTCAAAATTTGAATTTAAATTTTTCCTGCTTGTCTTGTATTTATTTCTTGGTTGATGTTGGATGTCACTAAGGAAATTAATTGTTGGATATTGTATAAATAATAGGAAATGTCTCTTAATATAATTTGTAATTATCATTCCTCACCTTTTGCCTATTAATTTTTTTCCCTTTTTTAGTGAACCTACACCATACTTAGGATGATTGTTAATTTTAAGTAATATATGTGAGTTAAATGATATGATAGATCTTAAACCTTAAACTTTAGAACTTACATTATTGTCTCTTAAGGTGAAATTTGAAGCTAGCTTTATATGAGCTATTGAAGTGATTTAGACATTTATTGGATATATTTGGACATTTAAGCCTAATTTTTCCTTAGAATATCACTAGTATCTCTTTAAGTCTTGAATGAAATATGCATAAAATTGCATGAAAATTCTTCTTTTTAACTATATTAATTAGTGACCTTTTGCAAAAAAAAAAATGTTCTTACCATTTTCAAGAGGATAATTAACATTTGATGTTTTGTAAAAGGGAAACATTAGGATGAATTTAGGTATAATGTGAGTTTAATGTGAATTTAATGGAGGATAAGTAGTTTAATTCCTATTTATAAGAATAAAAGGGTATTAAAAATTGTGCAAATTATAGAGGAATTATGTAACATCCAGTCCCTTCGTAAACGTGAGAAACGTGAAACGTGAGAAACACGATGTTCAGTTTCTCCGTAAACGTCAGAAATGGGTCAAATATAAAAGGAAGTCCTTGAAATAGAAGGAATTGGGGCCAAATAAAATTATGATAAAATTATAAATAATGGAAAATGAGGATTTGAGCCTTGAGTTGCCCAGAAATCAGGGCCGGAGTGATTCGAAAAAATTGCCGAAAGGCCAGTGGCATTTTCCTAAATATGGGTACTTTTTGAAAAACTCACAGGAGGGCTTTTTAAATGAAAGTTTTGAGTTCTCTAGGGTTCTCAAAGGCCCTGAAAACCATGGAAAGCCCCGAGACAGTTAAAGCCCATTCAATATACGTTTTCCAATGGCAGTGAGCCTGAACTTTGACCGAATCGTTCGGGAAGGTTTTAGCTCCAAATTGAGTGATTCCAAAGGTATTTTATAAGATTGAGGACCTAAATTTTATGATAGAAAAGACGGTTCTAAAAAAGGAACTAAAACGGATTAGAAACAAAAATGCCAAAAATAAGGGACGAAATGGGAATTTTTGGAATTCTTTTGCTTTTAATACACTCTCTTTCTCACGCCCTCCCTTGCCCTCATTTTTCACCATCATTTCTTCTACCCAAAATAGAGAGGAGAATCAGTTCTCTTAGGCGCACAAGAAGGAGCACTCTTGGAGGGAGAAAAAAGCCAAGAAAAGGTAGGAAATTCCATGAAAAATCTAGCTTTCTCCTTAGTAAGTCACTTCTCCTCCTTATTTCTATGGGTTTGATGGTGCTTTTAAATCTATTTTGAAGGTAGAACAGAGGTGGAATTTTTGGATTTGGTGAGGGGAGGCTAGCCAAGTGAAAAGCAACCAAGAGAAAGCAAGAAAACAAGGTAAAACTTTCATTCTTTGGTAGTTTCTTCCTCCCCCTTCCTCTTGCACGAATTTGGACACCATGAGCCCAATTAACCAATAGAATCAAGAAAGGGGCATTAGGAAACAAGATGGAACCATTAGGGATCCAAATGCTCCTTTACAAATTTAATTTAATATGAATGTTCTTAGGCTTAATTGAATATTTAAACATGCTCCTAAGACCCCTAGAGAGCTTCCCACATGCACTTCCCATCCAAGAAAGCAAATAAATTGCAAGAAAAACCAATGAACTCTAAGCTAGAAAAGTGTAGAGCTCTTGAACACTTTGCAAAAATTGATTTGATATATGAGTTTCCTTGCATGTGTGAGTATTTGATTGAGCTCCTAAAACCTCTAGGAAGCCTCCCAAGTGTGTCTTCCATCAAGGAAAAATCAAGAAGGCCATGAACTCTTCTTCCCCCCATAGTCTCAGCCTAGGCAAGTTCCTATAGCTAGGGAGAGTTTTAAATTTTTCTAAGGCCATTCTTGAGTCATATGTGATGAGTGAAGATGAGTAGAGGCCTTGGAAAAAATTTAGAACTCAAAGGAAGTCAATTGGTGCCATAGGTTCCATATTAGGACCTAAAGAAGCAACATGATGCTAGGCCCTTTGTTTTAATGATGCGATGACTCTAAGAGGTTTAAAAGGAGTCAAGAATCATAATTGAAAAGAAAGAATGATGCCTAGAAGTTATTTGATGGGTGTTGCTTCATTAGGTGTGATTATGGACCATAATGGAGCCTATAGAGCAATTTAGTATTTTATCAAGTGATGTAGCCTTAGAATATGTTTCATGGACCTAATTGGCTCCCATAAATTGTATCTAGGCCAAGAGAAACTATCTCTACCAAATTATGGGTGTGTGGCTGAAGAGGAGACTTGAAAGCTAAGGAAAAAGTGTATGAAATTATGCAAGGTAGCTCTCTCCACCTTCTCTCATACATAGATGTGTGTTTAGCTTGTTTTAGAATGTGTGTATGTGTATTTTCAAGCTAAGAAAAATATACTAGTATGCCTTTATATTCCATGATCCTTGATGCCATATTATGTTTTAAATGAATCTATGATGTTTGTATGAGTTTGCTTGAGTGAGGAGAGGCCAAGAACTCTTCCCTTTGATGAGGATGAGCCAAGAACCCTTGAGCTTGGTTGAGACATAGCAAAGAGTCTCCTAAAAGCAAAGTGGGCTCCCAAGAGTGTGGTTGAGTCCAAAGCTCTTAAAGAATGGGTGAGGCGAGTCCAAAATCCATGAGGAGAAGTGTGAGGCCAATCCAAACACTTGGGAAACTCTTGAATGTCTTGTATGATTGATTCACATGCCAAGGTTGCTTTGAAAATGTCCATGACTTCCATTTTTTCATACATACATTTGAAAAGCTTGCTTTGTACATATTATGTGTGATTGAATGGGAGATGAGCTATTGGGATTTTTTGAATCTCATCCCTTCCTCTCCAATGATCTAACATGCTAGGTGGACCAAGCAATTATGATGAAGGGAGCCAACAATGATAAGGAAGAGAGATTGACAACCTTGTATCTTGTTTGGTTGATTTTGGAACCATAATGATGGTTCATCATGTATATGAGGTTGTATATGTACTATGAATGTTGAGACATGTGTAAATACACTATTATGTGATGTTTAGATGTATGATTATGATATATGACCATTAGCCCATGTTTTGAGTATGTAAGGCTATAGAATGAGAATTTAAAGTTTGATGAATATGTATATAAGTGAGGGTGGAATGGCCAAAATGAGATACATGAGGTTTGGGACCATTTGGGCAGCTCACACAAGTCTTAAATATACTTTTAGACTTGCCCAAAAGGTACCAACACCAAGGGAAAATCATTTGTCAAGTTTGGTACCTTATATGGAGCCAAATTTGACCATTATGGAACCCTATGTCACTTTTTAGCCAAATGAATTATTCTTGGTCTGCAATTTGACATGGAATTAGTCTCAGTAAGAGCTTTTTGAGAAGTTAAAGATCATAATTTTTGGAGGTCTACAGAATATTTGATGATTTTTTGAAATTGGAAAATTTTATGGATTTGGTCTACTGCACTATTCAATTGGTCTGAAATTATTTTCTGTCATTTGAGATTCAAATAATGTCCAATTGCCATGAAATTTTATATGGAGAAACTTGGAAATCACAGTGACTTGTACTAACTAGAAGCACCTCACTTGGAGGTCTAGAGAGGAAGATATGAATTTTTGAAGTTTCTGTCTAGTATCAGTAGCCTTGCCCGATCAGAAGTACTGTTTCATCAAATTCTGAGATCTAAGCTTGATGAACTGATCTAAAGATATTTTTTCTCTCTAGTTGACATCCATAGCTTTCCAGATTGGTATCATTTTCATGGATTGGATTTTTTTGAAATTAATTGGACATTTTTTAAGTTCATATCAGTAAACTGTGACAGCATCAGGACCTAGCCCAACCTCTAGATTATTTCGGTGTCAAACACCCTTTTTGTGGGATGTTATAACTTGTACATATTTTTACCATGAATTAGACATCCCAAGAATTCCAGAATGACTAAGATTATATGATTTCGATTTTTCTAGATTTAGTTATGATTTTTCAAAGTTTTCCCAGAAATGAGGCCAATGCCAATTCTGGCCAAGAATGAACACTCATTTTCCGTATCTCATTTCGGTTTCCATGAGTTGTAGGCATCTTTTTGGGATGAAAATGAGTTGTAATGATGTAATTAAATATGAAGAAGTATAGTATGAGCTCACAAAATCCACGTGATGTGGATTGAAATTTTTTGATATGATGCAAACTGAAATTAATCCCATTCTCCTTGCTTTTTCTATGGGAAGCCTATATGAATCATAATAGAATGCTTAAGAATGACATGAAATGAGCTAGAATTTATGGTGTTACAAATTAAACTCATGAGTCATACTATAAAGTTATCAGAAAGGATTATTAAGTGGAGATTAAGGCAAGATACTTAAGTTACAGAGAATCAATTTAGTTTTATGCCTAATAGGTCAACCATGGAAGTGATATACTTGTTACAAACATTGATGGAGAAATATTGAAGAAATAAAAAAATACCTGCATATGGTGTTCATCGATTTAGAGTAGACATATGATAGGGTATCAAGAGATGTTTTATGGAAGGCTCTAGAGAAAAAAGGAGTTTGTATTACTTATATTCGAGCAATTCAGGATATGTATGATAGGGTTACAACTAATGTAAGAACACAAGGTAGGCGCATCGAAGATTTTTTTAGAACTATTAGCCTACATCAGAGGTTAATTTTAGCACTTATCTTTTTATTTTGTGTCTTAAATATGCTTACTAATCATATCCAAAAGTCAATGCCATATTGTTTTCTCTTTGTAGATGATATAGTCTTAGTTGAGGAGTCAAGAGAGGAAATAAATGAGAAGTTAAAGATATGAAGACTAGCTTTAGAAGCACATAGATTCGTTTAAATAGAAGTAAAATGGAGTATATGGAATGTAAGTTTACCAAGAGGTGTACTAATTCTAACGTAGAAGTGAAAATTAGAAAACACACCATACCACATGTCATTCGATTTAAGTATCTTGGATCCATCATACAATAGGACAAGGAAATAAAGGACAATATAAACCATAGGATTCAAACAAGGTGGATGAAATGGAGGAGTGCTTTGGGTGTTATTATAGATAGAAGAGTATCGCTCAAGCTTAAAGATAAATTTTATCACACAGTTATAAAATTAGCAATGTATATAGGATTGAGTATTGAGTAGTAAAAAGCTAATAGAAGAATAAGTTCAATGTTGTAGAGATGAGAATGTTACGTTAATAAGTGGACATACCAAACAAGATAGAATTAAAAATGAATATATTAAAGAGAAAGTTAAGGTCATACCTATTGTGGAAAAGATTATAGAATCACATTTTAGATGATTTAGACATGTATAAAGAAAACCTATAGAAGCCCTGGTAAGAAGAGTATATAGATGGAGAGTAATCCAATAATTAGAGATAGAGGGGACTATACGATAAATTATTGGCAAAACTATTAAGAAAGATTTAGACTTAAATAGTTTATCTAAAGAGATAATTTATAATAGAATTTTATGGTGTCATTTGATCTATGTGGCCAACCCTACTAGTGAGAAAAAGCCTGCTGATGTTGTTATGAGTTTGATGTGAGTAATTGTTGTTTCTTCAAAAGAAACATGCAAATCAGAAGAGTAGGAACAATAGTTACATGGTTCTTTATTTCTTGAGAGATATGAAAAATATGATAATGAAAAAGAGAAACTAAAAAGAAGAAAAAGTAGACAAAGAATTAAATCCAAAGGAAAGAAAAATTTGATAGATCAAAATGAACCAAGTTTGGGGGTGTAAAACTGAAAAGAAAGAAAAGAAGAAAAGAAAATGATGGGAATAAAAAAGGAAAGGAAAATAAGAGAAAGAGGAAAAATTCTATCTTTTTATTATTGTACTTAATAGTTATTTCTCTTGAATCTTGCTTTTAATTTTCCTTATACCATTTTTCTTATATTAGCTAAAACTATAAGGTGCATTTCAATCTTAAAAGACCTATTAATTAATGGGTTATATTGTAACATCCGATTCCTTCGTAAATGCAAGAAACGTAATGTCCAATTTCTTTATAAACATATGAAACTCACTAGATATAAAAGGAAGTCCCTTAGATAGAATGATTGGAGATCTAATAAAATTTGAGTAATAATCTAAACTTCAAATAATAAGGATCTAAGGCCATAGGTGCCTTGAAAACAGAGCCAAAATAACCATACAAAATGTAACGAAGATGCAGTGGCATTTTCATAATTTTGGGTACTTTTTAGAAAACTAAAAAGAGAGATTTTTAAATGGAAAAGATGAGTTTTTTGGAATTCTAAAAAGCCCTAAAAATCATAGGAACTCTTAGATGATTTAAACCCCTATGGTTTACATTTTATAACATCGGTTGACCCAAACATTGTCCGGTTCATTTGAGAAGGTTTTAAATCCAATTTGGATGAAACTAAAGGCATTTATGAATTAGAGGACCTAAATTTTATGATAGAACAAACGGTTCTAAAAAGAAGTGAAATGAGCTTAAACGGAGCAAACAAGCGTGTAGGGACAAAATAGTCATTTAAAAAATTGTAAAAGAGGCTTTTTAAGTAAGATTACACTTCATCATCTTCTCCAAACTTCAATTTTTAGAATTTTAAAGAGCTATGGCGTGACATTAAGAGGGGGAGAGAGAAGAAGTTTAAGCTTTCATTTAGATAAGTAAACGGCCCTATATCATCCTGCGCCAATTAAGAAAGTTATTCCTCTCTCTAAGAGCTCTCTAATTATGGGTTTCTTTTCTTGAAAACTTGAAAATTAAAATCTGACCCAAGCCAAAAAGAAACTCTTTTCAAGAAACCAATTGGTGAAAAAAAATCTACATGAAGAGAGCTCCGTTTTAAGGTAAAACTTTACTTGAAACACTTGCAAAATCTTGTATTTCCAATATAACGAACGTAATTTTTATAAAACGATGAAATGAGCCATATAAAAGCAAGTCCTCTAAGATGAGCTAGAGAATGTCCAAAAAAATTTGGTAGAGTCCTAGACTCTTAAAAATGATAATTCTAGACTCAGATGGAAAAAAAAATGGAACTAGGATAATGAAACAATTTGTGACAAAAATTGACAAAACGTAATGGTGTTTTCGTAAATAAGTGCAACTTTTGGAAAAAAAAAAACATAGAAGGTCTTTTTAAATGAAAATTTGAGTTGCCTAGGGTTCTTTAAAGGCCCCAAAAACCATAGGATGGCCTGGGATTGGTAAAGCCTCTCCGGTGTATGTTTTCCAATGTCGGTGAGCCCGAACTTTGACGGATTCATTCAAGAAGATTTAGCTCCAATTTAAGTGATTCCAAAGGTATTTTATTAAATTGGGAATCTAGATTTTATAATGGAAAAGAAGGTTCCTAAAAGGAGCTAAAATGAAGTCGAAACGAAGTTGCCATTATAGAAGGATGAAATTGGAATTTTTGAAAAAGTGTGTTTCTAGAAGCTCCCACACATTTCTCCCTTCTGCTCCCACCTTCTTAAGCATGAATTTTTTGTCCAAAATACTGAAAAAAAGAGAGTAGCTTCTTGAGGCACATAAGAGAAGGAGAGAAAGAGGAAGAAAAAGGCAAGGAAGGTAACTAAATCCATGGAATTTTATGCTCCTTTCTCTTCCAATTTTGTTCCTCTCCTATCCTCCTCTCTTTCCATGGGTTTATTGAGATGAATAGTTCTATTTTGGTCTAGAAATTAAGGGAGGATTTTGAATTCCTTGTGGTGGAACAAACCAAGAAGAAAGAGCTTGGAAAACACACTTGAATTTAAGGTAAATTCTCACCTTGGTTGTTTCCTTCTCTTACTTCTTCTTGGTGTATATTTTGGCCAAGAATAGAACCATATAAGGGGAGATTTTCTGCCCAAAAACCAGAGAGAAACTAGGGTTTTAGACTATGAGGAAGAGGAATATGGCAAGAAATTTCAAGAAAAACTAATAGAAATCAAGTTAGGAAAGTGTGGTGTTTTCTATGGTTTGTGAAATTTGATTTTTTGTGAGTAATTCTTTGGCTATTTGAATGTTTCCTTGAGATCCTAAGACCTTTAGAAACCTCCCCAAGTAGCTCTCCGATCAAGGAAAATTTTGAAACTCTAAGAACCCCTTTTAGTGCTTATGTCTCAGTCAAATGAAGTTTATAGGGCTAGGGAGTGTTTTAATTTGTTCTATCCTTGGTTTAGGACTTTATATGATGTTAGAAGATAGGAAAAATTATTGAAAAAAATTTAAGAGCCATGGAATGAGAGATGGAGCAATGATGTCCATAATGATGCCTTATGAAGCAACTTGGGCTTCTAATTGTGCAAGTGAATTTGTGCGGGCTCCAAGGACCTTAAATAAGTCCAAGAAGTCTAGAAATAACAAGAGGATGGAGCCTAGAACTTGAAATGTAAGAGTTGCTTCAATAGGCCAATTATGGAACCATTATGTCACTTATGGAACTAAGTGTGTGTTCAAGAGTATCTTTGGTGTCTTAGCTTGCTTCAAGTGTGTGATTATGTGTTGTTTATGGTATTTAGGCCAAGAAAACATCCACCCACCTAGGTGTGCTTGTGAGGCTGAGAAAAGGAAGGAGAAAGACTAAAGGAAGCTTGTATAAATTTAAGGTAGCTCTCCACCTCATTCTCTTGCATTCTTGTATGCATATATATGTCTTTGTGTGCTTGCGTATGCTCTTGTAATTTGAGAACATGCCACTTGATGTCTTGAAGTTGCATTGGTACTAATGTGTTGTCTTGAATGCCATTGATTGTGAGGATAGCTCCCAAGGGTGAGGTGATGCCAAAAGTCCCTTAATGTGGGTGAGGAGGTGCCAAAAGTCTCATGGCATGGGTGAGACTAGGCCAAAGGTCTCTTAGATAGGTGAGGCCAAGTCAAAAGTCCCTAGGTTAAGGGTGAGGCATATCTAAAAGTCCTAGAAATGGGGGTGAGGCACAACCAAAAGGCTCTAAACCTTCTTGATGACTTGATTGTGAAAATGTTGGCATGAGAATCTTGAAAATGAGCATTTATGATCTTGGTAACTTGTTTACTTGTGCATTCGATGTATGTATGCCTTGAATGTGTGTGTGAATGGATGTGTGAGCTATTGAGATTCTTGAATCTCACTCTCTTTTCCCCCCTCACTCTTGACTTGTCTAGGTGGTGTTCAAGATCCAAGGAATGCAAGCCAAGGAACCTAACATATTGTATTTTGCCCATTATGTAGTTTTAAGTGTAGTCAAATGTCAAGTTACTTTGTACATATTATTTTTATGTTGTAAGACCATAAACAAATGTAATATGATGATATGACTCTTGTATAGCCTATGTGTGACATTAAATCAATGCAAATGTAGAATTTGGCTCTTTGATGGCTTGATATAACTATGCATACTTGGATATGGAATAATCAAAATGAGATGCATGGGGTTTGGGGACCACTTAGGCTGTTTATACAAGTCATATTCATGCTTAAAACTTACCCAAGAAGTGTCAAACATTAAAGAAGGCCAATTGAGCCAAGTTGGTACCTCATATGGAGCAAAAGTGACCATTTTGTGAGGTTATATCACTTTTTCTCCAAATAAGCTCTTTTGGTCTGAGACTTGGTATGCATCTAGAGCTTGTTGAGAGATTTTCGAGAAGCTAAAGTATATAATTTTTGGAGGTCTATGGAATATTTGGTGAATTTTCAAAGTTGAAAATTTTTCTAGTTTTGGTTCAGTGCACTATTCATTTTAGTCCGAAATGAAACTCTGTCACTCATAGGGCCAATAATGTCCAATTGCCACAAAATTTTACAAGGAGAAACTAGACCTTCCTAGTGACTTGTGCTTTAGAAGCACCTCATTTGGATGTCTAGAGAGGGGAGATATTAATTTTTGAAATTACTGTCTAGTATCAGGCATTCAGTTAGACCTATGTCATTATTTGATTAGTTTTTAAAGCTTGGGTGTTCCTGGACTGGTCTGGAGTTATTTTTTTTCCTATTGTTAACATCTGTAGCTTTCCAAATTAGTATCATTTACATGGATTGGATTTTTTTAAAATTAATTGAATATTTTTGAAGTTTATGATAGTAAACTGTATCAGTACCAGGGATAGCCAGACTTTTATGGCTATTTCATTGTCAAATATGGCCCAAAGGCTATGCTTATGTCTTGGAATTATTTTTATGTGAAGTTAACATCTAGAGTTTTCTAGAAAGCTATGGTTTGTATGATTTCAATTTTTTTAAATTTAGTTATGATTTTTTAAAGTTACCCCTAAAATCTGCCACTATACAGTCACGAGAAATGAAGGAATTTTGGAAGTTTTGACCCATGATCTGTGGTTTTTGCCAATTTTTAAGAATTTTATGATTTGTATGTATGAAAAATAATTGGAGAATATTGTTGATGAGTTTATGAGGTCCTAGAGACGCAAAATGAAAAATTTATCTGCTATACAACATAATTTAATTCATTATTTTAATGCATTTTCTTGAGATTTCCTTGGTAAAGTGCATATTCCCACTTGCAAGAGAGGGATTAATGTTAGAAATAATATGGTATTACATTTAACCTATCCAAACTTCGGTCTAGAGAGAGAAAGTGAGGAAGAGAGTTTTTCTTCATGTATTTTTAATGGAACCAAGGGTTATGGATTATGAATAAAAATATACAACTAGAATTGAAAAGGAAGCTTCAGAATGCAAGTTATAGAATTTAGGGATTTGGTTGCACATTGAAAAATATGAAGCTTCCTAATGATAACTTAGATTGTCTAAGAGTAGGAATGAGTTCTCAAGACATCTAAGAAGCCTCACATATGCCATTTTCCTAAATGAAATGAAACAAACTCCATGAATGTTCCAAACTGAATGTTCCAAACCTCCATAGTCTTAGCCAAGCAAGATTAAGGCACCTAGGGATTTTTTTTAAATTTATTCCAAGCTTAGAATGGGACTAGATATGATGGAAGGACCACAAAGGAAGCCTTAGAAAAAATTTAAAAGCCTTGAAATGTGAAATGGAGGTGTAGGCTCTGTAATGAGACATTAGGAAGCAACTTATAGCTAGGCTCCTTAAAATAAATGTGTGATAACTCCAATAAGTCTAAATAGAGTAAAGAGGCCTAGAATGAATGAGAAATGGGAGTCAAGATCATGGATTCCCATAGTTGCTTCATTAGGTCCTTTATGGAACCATAATTGTGTCTTAGGACAAAGTAAGACTCCTTAGAAATTTTATAAGGCTAGAGCTTGTTTCCATGAGTGATGTATGTCTCTTTTAATGTGTCTAGGCTAAGAGAATGGAGGGCCACCAAATTACAAGGCTTGCCTGAGAAAGGGGAAGAAGAATTTCAAGAGGAAAGTGTTGTATTCTTGTTTCAAGGTAGCTCTCTAACATTTTTCTCTTGCATGGCTTGGATGTTTGCTTATCTTGGAGTGCTTGTGTGTATGTGTGAGCAATGAGAAATGTTTCTAGCCAATGCTTATATGTTATGGTACCATTATGCTTCTTGAAATGTATTTATGGTTGCAGTGGAGTTTGCATGGATTTGGTTGTGCCAAAAGTCCCTTAGTAAGGGTGAGGATGAGTCAAAACTCCCTAGAAATGGATGAGACAAAACCAAAAGTCTTAAAAAGAGTGAGGCTAAGTCAAAAGTTTCTTAAAAGTAGGTGAGACAAATCCAAAAGTTCCAAGAAAGGTGGGTAAGGCTAGACCAATACCCTTGAGAGCTTATATTTGCTATGTATGAGTTTATGTGATAAGGAAAATAATTTATGTATGCTCATTAATAGCTTAAATATCATGCATGCATTCTTTGACTTGTAAATGTATCCATTATGTATATTTGAAAGGGTTAAGAGTTATTAGGATTATTTAAATCTTACTCTTCCCTCACATTAGCCTAACCATGTCTAAGTGAGCCAAGAGAACTAAGAAATGGTGGCCAACAATTGTGAGAGACAAGACTTTGACAAAAGGATAGAGAAATGAGCTTTGCATTTGCATTTTGATGTCAAAATATGTAACAATGAGATGTATACATGATGTGAACCATTGAGCATATTCTAATGTATATATAAATGATATATGTATCAATGTGGAAGCTAAATAAATGAATATGTATATTCTTGCCACCTAGGAGTCTTTATGAGATGTGATATTCATGTGTATGTATGCAAGTGGCAAGGTGAGATTAGGTTTCATGATAATTTGGACCTTTTGGCATGACTTTCTCAAGTTGTAATACCATATTATATTCTAACAGTGAACTTCTTCTCACAAGTGAGATTATACAACTCATTTAAGAAATTTCAAGAAATACATTAAAATAATGAATTTAATTGCATTGCATAGTAGATAAATTTTTCATTTTGTGTCTCTAGGATCCCATGAACTCATCAACAACATTTTCTAATTATGTTCCATATGTACAAATTATAAAATTCTCAAAAAATGGCACAAACCATGGATCAAGGGTCAACAATCCCAAAATTTCTTCATTTCACATGGTTGTACAGTGGCAGATTTTAGGGGTAATTTTGAAAAATCATAACTAAATGTAGAAAAATCAAAATCATACAAGCCATATCTTTCTAGAAGAATTTGGGTGTTAACTTCATGATAAAAATAATTCCAAGACATGATTTTAGCCTTTGGACCATGTTTGACAATGAAATATCTACAAAGGTTCAGCTGTCCTTGGTACTGATACAGTTTACTATTATTAATTTTAAAAATGACCAATTAATTTCAAAAAAATTCAATCCATGCAAATGATACCAATTTGGAAAGCTAAAAATGTTAGCTAGAGAGAAAAACTAACTCCAGACTAGTCCATGCACGTCTAGGTCTCGAAAAAACAATCAAATAGTGACATAAGTTTGACTAGAAGCCTAATACTAGACAACAACTTTAAAAATTAATATCTACCTCTCTAGACATCCAAATAAGGTGTTTCTAAATAGCACAAGTTACTAGGAAGGTCTAGTTTCTTCTTGTAAAATTTTGTGACAATTGGACATCATTTATCCTACAGGTGACAGAGTTTCATTTTAGACCATAGCTACAGTAACAATAACCAAATTGGAAAACTTTCCCAATTTCAAAAATTCATCAAATATTCTGTAGACCTCTAAATAATACCCATTTTAACTTTCCAAAAAGCTCTCAATAAGCTCTAGATACATGCCAAATTTCAGACCAAGAAGAGTTTATTTGGCAAAAAGTAATATAGCTCACCAATTTGGTAAATTCTACCTCTTATAAGTTATCACTTTGGTCCAAATGGCCTTCTTTTGAGTTTGGCACCTATTGGGAAAGTTTAAAAGCATGAATATAACTTGTAGGAACTGTCCAAGTGGTTTCAAACACCATGCTTCTCATTTTGACCATCTCACACCTAAGAATACATACATTCAAGTGTGCACCCAAGTGTTCAATTTCTATATTTCCATTGTCTTAGCATCGTACAAGGTTTATACATTATTCATACATAATATTACATTTGTTCATGGTCTTACATTACAAAAATAACATGTATAATATCACTCTCATATTTATACACAAAGAAAACTACAAAAGGTTTAAAGTATAGCCATTCAAGGCTCTTGGCTTGCTTTCTTTGCTTCTTATGAGCCACCTAGATAATTCAAGATGGAAGGGGAAAGGGAAGTGAGATTCCAAGAATCTTAATAGCTCACACACTTATTCACACACATATTCAAGGCATATACACATCAAAACATATGTATGGAAGGTTTGGCAACCATAAAGCATGCAAAGTCATAATTTCCATGCCACTCATTCACATTCAAGCCAAGACCGTGCTCTAGGGACATTTGATTTTGCCTCACCCCATTTCTAAGACTTTTGGATTTGCCTCACTCTTGGCCTAGGGACTTTTGACTTAGTCTTATCCTTCTAAGAGACTTTTGGTATTGTCTCACCCATGCCATGAGACTTTTGACATTTCCTCACTTTCATTAAGGGACTTTTGGCATCACCTGTAACACTATAATTTCTAGCTCATCTCATGCCTTTATATAACTCATTTCCAAGAATCATACAAGTTTTCAAGGAAAAAGGCATTAAAAATATTGATTATTTTAGCGTTGCATCGTGTATAAAAATTTCATTCAGTGTCACGTGGACCATGTGAGGTCATACAACACATTCCTATATTTAATTACATGAATACAACTCATTTGTATCATAAAAAATGGCTACATCTTGTAGATCTCAAAGGGAAGCTCAAAATACTCATATATATTTTCGGCCAAAATTTGCTTATTTCTATCACAAACTTTGAAAAATCATAACTAATTCTAGAAAAATCAAAATGATGTATTCTTAGCCATTCTAGAAAGCCACACATGTATAATTTATACTAAAAATATGTCTAGACCATAACATAAAACACAAAAGATGTTTGACATTAGAAATAATCTAGAGGTCAGGTTATCCACTGGTGCTGTCACAGAATTTTACAGTAAATTTTAAAAATGTCCAATTAATTTCACAAAAATCCAATTCATTCAAATGATACCAATATGGAAAGCTGTTGGTGTTAGCTAAAGGAAAAAAATAACTCTAGACCATTTTAGGCATGTCTAGGCCTCGAAAACTTAATCAAACAATAACTGAGGTTGGCTAAAATTCCTAATACTAGATAGATTTTTTGAAAATTAGTATCTCCCTCTTTAGACATCCAAATGGGGAGCTTCTACTTGGCACAAGTCACTGGGAATGTCTAGTTTCTTTGTATAAAATTTCTTCTCAATTGGACATCATTTGAGCCCTGTGTGATAGATTTTATTTTCAGACCTGAGTGAATAGTGACATGACCAAAACTAGAAAATTTACCAACTTTGAAAATTTACCAAATATTATCTAGACCTTTGAAAATTCTGTTTTTTAACTTTTCGAAAAGCTCTCAACAAGCTCTAATTTGATGCTAAATATCAGATCAAGAAAAGCTCATTTGGATAAAAAGTGACTTAGGGTTCTAAATTAGTCAATTTTAGCTCCATATGGGATACCAAAATCTTCAAATGGCTTTCCTTGGGGTTTGGCACCTCTTGGGCAAGTCTAAAAGCATAATTAGGACTTGTGTAAGCTACCCAAATGGTCCCAAACTCCATGCATCTCATTTTGGCTATCTCACCCACACTTAAACACATTTCCATACTATCATTCAAGAAGCTACATTGCCATAACAAACTCATTTTACATTCTAATATTCACATGCCATAATCTCTCACTTATACACGATACATCAACATATTTATACATGTTCATAACTTTATAAGACATATACATCGATGAATTACAACATATTCCATTCTTATAGCTTTAAAGTAACAAAATTCCCACATTTTGATGTCATTCGTTCATCTCTCATGTGGCTGGCTCCCATTGCCTTGCTCTTTGGGTCCACTTAGCATATTAAAATATTGGAGAGGAGGAAATAAGATTCAAAGAATCCCAATAGCTCATCTCCCATTCAATCATACATAATGAATACAAACAAGTCTCATAAATGCATATATGGTCATGTTGACATGTGCAAACATTCAAGAGGCATTTTCATCATTTGAGAAAGTCGTACATAGCATACAAAGGCTTGCCAAGCAAGTGGATTGGCTTCACCCATTTACTTATACATTTTGGACTTGCCTTACCCATTCTTTAAGAAATTCTTAGACTTAACCATGCTATTGGGAGTCCATGTCACTTTTGGGAGACGTTTTACTTTGTCTCAACTAATCTTAAGAATTCTTGGCCTCTCCACACTCAAGCAAACCCAAATAAGCATCATAACATCATTTAGAAACATAATATGTTATCATGAAACTATGGCATATGAAATCATGCTAGAAACTTTTCATGGCTTGAAAATACACATACACATATTCTAAGATAAGCTAAGCATACATCCATGCATGAGAGAAGGAGGCGAGAGCTACCTTGGAAGCAACCATACACTTTTTCCTTTGAAAGAATGCTCCCTCTTTCAGCCTCACACTTACAAACATGTGAGGATTCTTTCTCTTAGCCTAGATACAATTCATGGAAGCTAATTATGTTCATGAACTAAATTTTAAGGCCATACAATTTGCTTAGACACTACCTTGACCTATAAACCTCATTATGGTTCCAAAAAGGTACTTAATGAAGCAACACCCATCAAATAAATTCTAGGCTCCATTCTTTCCCTTCAAATATGATTCTTGACTCTTTTTAAGTCTCTTGGAGTCACCATATAATTAAAACCAAGAGCCTAGCTACATGTTACTTCTTTAGGTCATAATATGAAACCTAAAGTACTAACTCACTTTCTATGGATTCTAAATTTTTCTCAAGGCCTCCCCTCATTTTCATTCATCATATATGACTTAAAAATGGGTTTAGAAAAATTTAAAACTCTCCCTAGCTATGCAAACTCATCTAGGCCAAGACTAAGAGCATTTTTTGCTTCCATGGAGTTTGGCTTGTTTTCTTAAGGGAAGATACATATGGGGAGCCTTTTAGGGATCTTAGGAGCTCAATTAAACTCTTATTTAGGCTTAGGAATCATCATATAAAATTAGATTTTATAAGGTGCACTTGAAACCCTAGAATTTGTATCTTAAAATCTAATGACTAGTTTGTTGTTTTTTTTGCATATTCTTGTTCTTCTTCCTCAAATTCCTAAGATTCACCCTTAGTTTAGTTAAAAACTTAACTTCCTAAGGCTGACCATATATGGCTCAAAATACTTACAAGAGAAGGGAGGAAGAAGGTCAAGTGGAAGGATTGCATGATACCTTGATTTCCTTGGTTTTTCTTACTTGTTCTACACCTTTTTTGGCTTCCTCACCTCAATTTCGAAATTTTCCCTCTATTCTTCCCTCAAAACAGACCTAAAAACTTCAGCAAAACCATAAGAAAGAAGGGGAAAAAGGAGGAGAAGAGATTAGTGTAACATCGTATATTTTTAGCTCATGTCATACTATATCTATGCCTCACATCAAGCAATTTATACAAGAGGCAAGAAAATGGCATTATTTTCATGCATTTCTTAGCGTTACCTCACGTATAAGAATTTCATTTAGTGTCACGTGGATCATATAAGCTCATACAACACATTCCCATATTTAATTACATGAATACAACTCATTTACATCATCAAAAGTGGCCTACATCTCAAGAAACTCAATGGCAAGCTCAAAATACACATATTCATTTTCGGCCAGATTTATCCTCATTTTAGTCACAATTTTGGAAAATCATAACTAATTTTAGAAAAATTAAAATCATACATTCTTATTCATTCCAGAAAGATACACATGTCTAATTTATGCTAAAAATATTTTTAGACCATAACATCCAACACAGAGGATGTTTGACATTCAAAATTGTCCAAAGGTTAGGCTATCCACTGGTACTATCACAGAATTCTGTAGAAAATTTCAAAAATGTCCAATTAATTTCAAAAAAATTCAATCTATACAAATGATACCAATCTGGAAAGCAGTGGATGTTAGCTAAAGAGGAAAAAATAACTCCAGATAGGTTCAAGCATGACCAGAAATTTAAACTCAATCAAACAGTAACGGAGGTTAGGTGAAGTTCCTGATACTGGACAGATTTTTTGAAAATTCATATCTCTCTTTCTAAACATCCAAATGAGGTGCTTCTAGTTGGCATAAATTACTGTGAATGTCTAGTTTCTTTGTATAAATTTCATGGCAATTGGACATCATTTGAGCCCTGTGTGACAGGTTTCATTTTCAGACCTAAGTGAATAGTGACATGACTACAACTAGAAAATTTACCAACTTTGAAAATTCATCAAATATTCTATAGACCTCCGAAAATTATGTTCTTTAGCTTCCCAAAAATCTATCAACAAGGTCTTATTCCATGCTAAATCTTAGATTAAGAAGAGCTCATTTGGATAAAAAGTGACATAGGGTTCCATTATGGTCAATTTTGACTCCACATATGATACCAAAATGTCCAAATGGCTTTCTTTGAGGTTTGACACCTCTTGGGCAAGTCTAAAAGCATAATTAGGACTTGTGTGAGCTACCCAAATGGTTCTAAACTTCATGCATCTCAGTTTGGCCATCTCATCCACACTTATACACATTTCCATAATGTCATCCAAAAAGCTCATTTGCCAAAACATGTTTAAATCACATTCTAATGGTCACATAACATATTTTCTCATTCATACATGACATATTATCATAATTACATGTGTTTATGACATCATGATATATATATCCATAGATTACATCATTTGCCAATTGTATGGTTTCAAAGTACAAAATTCAAGCACTTTGTTGTCATCCTCTCATCCTTAAGGTGGTTGGCTTCCATTACCTTGCTCTTTTGGTCCACCTAGCATATTAGGACATTAGAGAGGAAGGGATGAGATTCAAAGAATCCTAATAGCTCATCTCCCATTCAATCATAGATAAAGCATGTAAAACAAGTTTCACAAATGCATACATGGCATATGGACATGTGCAATCATTCAAGAAGCATTCTTAGCATTTGAAAAAGTCATACATAACATATAAAGGCTTGCCAAGCAAGTGGATTGGCCTCACCCATTTACTTATGGATTTTGCACTTGTCTTACCCATTCTTTAAGTGGTTCTTGGACTTAACCATACTTTTGGAAGTTAGCCTCACTTTTAGGAGACTCTTTACTTTGTCTCAACCAATCTTAAGAGTTCTTGGCTCATCCTCACTTTGGCTAAGGGTTCTTGGCCTCACTACACTAAAGCAAACCAAAGCAAACATCATAAACATCATTTGGAAAATATAATGCATCATCATGGTACCATGGAGTAAGAGCTCATGCTAGAATATTTATCATGACTTAAAATATGCATACACACATTTGAAGACAAGTAAAGCAACCAATCATATATGAGAGAAGGTGGAGAGAGCTACCTTGTTAGCATTTGTATACTTTTTCCTTAAGCTTTGAATCCCCTCCTTGACCTCACGTACCCAAGAAGGTAGAGATCATTTCTCTTGACCTAAACACATCATATGGAAGCTAATTATATTTTTGAACCAAGGTCTAAGGCCACACAACTTGCTTAAATACTAGCTTAGCTTATTAGCCCCTTTATGTTTCCAAGAATGCACCTAATGAAGCAATACTCATCAAATAAATTCTAGGCTCTATTATTTCCTTTAAAATATGATTCTTGACTCCTTTTAAGCCTCTTGGAGCTATCACACAATTAAAACAAAGAGTCTAACCACATATTGCTTCTTTAGGTTATATTATGGAACATAAAGCACAAACTCATTCTCTAAGCCTCCTAAATTTTTCCCAAGGCTTTCTTTCATATTTATTCATCATATATGAATAAAAAATGGGTTTAGAAAAATTTAAAACTCTCCCTAGCTATGCGATCTCCCTTAGGCCGAGACAATGAAGCATAATAGGTTCCATGGAGTTTTCTTTATTTTCTCAAGGGAAGATTCATATGGGGGAACTTCTAAGGATCTTAGAAACTCATTTAAACTTTTATTTAATCCTAGGAATTATTATACAAAATCAAATTTTACAAGGTGCATTTGAAACCCTAGAAATTGCATCTTGAAATTCCATGGGTTTTGTTAATTCCCTATGCATATTCTTAATCTCCACACCCTTTTTCCTTAGAATCACCCTTGGTTCTACCTAAAAATCAACCCCTCCTAGGGCTTCTTGAGTGGGGTGAAATGGTGGAGGAAGGGGAGGAAGAGATATCAACCATGGAAGAAGAAATTACCTTATTTTCTTGCTTTTTCTCACTTGAATCTTGCTTTCTCCAAGCTCCTCTCTTCAAATCCGAAATTTCCCCTTAATTTCTCCCTTAAAACATATTTGTAAACTTCATTTTAATCAAAGAAAGAAAGCTCAAGAGGAGAGGAACAAGTTTGGAAGAAGAATGAGCATGAAAATTCATGAAATTCTTTACCTTTTCCTTGCTTTTTCTCCTCTTTCTTCTCTTCCATGTTGCACCTAAGAGAGTTAGTTTTTCCTCTGGTTTTTGGGCAGAATGGTTCATGCTAATGAAGTGGAGAAGAAATAAGAAACTTAAAGTGTGTTCAAGAAGTTTCCATTTTCTTAAAAATTCTAATTTTGCCCTTCATTTTTGGCTTTTTCATTTCTAACTCATTTTAGCTTCTTTTTGATAATTGTCTTTTCCATAATAAAATTTAGATTTATAATTTAGTAAAATTCCTTTGGAATCACTCAAATCGAAGCTATAAACCTTCTTGAATGAATTAGTCAAAGTTCAAGTCAACTGATATTAGAAAACATCCACTGGAGGGGTTTTAACTGTCCCAGGGCTTTTTATGGTTTTTAGGGCCTCTAAGAACCTTGTAGAACTTAAAATTTTCATTTAAAAAGCCCTCCTGTATGAATTTCAAAAATTGCTCAATATTACAAAAATGTCATTACGTTTCGTAAGTTTTTCGTAAAAAATTGTTTCTCATTCTAGCTTTGTTTTTTGTTTCGTTTAAGCCTAGGATTCTCATTTTTAGGAGTCTAGAATGCTTCCCAAATTTTTTAAGACCTTAACTACATCATTTCGGGGGACTTCCTTTTGTATCCGATGAATTTAGTTCATTGACGGAGAAATTGTACGTTATGTTTCTCACTTTTTTTCTCATTTTTCAGAAAACCGGATGTTACATTTATCCCCCCTTAAATAAATTTTGTCCTTGAAATATTGGGCATACTTTCCTCTTACTCTTTTCTTTTCTGGCTAACTGCTCTTTTCTTTCCTTCTTAACTGCTTTATATGTTTTTCTCAACAATTTTGTTTGTTTAAATTTTCTCTCAGCCAGGGGATTTTTCATTACTAGCCTTTAATGAGTGCTCTATTGCTATAGAGTACTAGTTAATTCTCTCTCATAAGGGAAAGAAATTTCTGGCTCTAGAGGCCTATATTAGGAGAGCTCACTAATCATATTTGATTAGTTTCAACCCGTTTGTAGGGGTTAACATTCTTTTTAGTTGACTCATTTATATATCTCGGAAGGTAACTCATTTCATATTTCATCTCCCGTATCTTCTCTCGATGGCTCCTCATAGAATCTTATTTTCTTTTTTTAATCATTACAGCCATCGAAGGCTTCTATCTGTCTGCTTACTTATTTACATGTACCATCCACTGTTTATTCTCTGCGGTCTTTCTTACTAGCTCATCTCATAACTACAATTCACATTTCTTTCTATCATAGGCCTCATATCTCAATTACTTACTGGGATTACAACTCCTTTAAGGAGTTTTCACTTTTAATGATCCCAGCTTTTCTGTTTATTACTATATCTATTTCTATAGGTCGAGACTTTTTCTCACTTTCTTTGCTCACTTACAATGGCATTTTATAGTCCCTCATTTCAACACTGATAGGCCTAACATACATGTCTCATACTGGCATTGAAAAGCGACTACTACTGACTATTCTTGAGTTCTGGTGGAATGCTAGCTATTCTCATAGTTTTGCTCACTGGAGATATATCATACCACTTACCTCATATAAAAACTATACCTGACCCATTTCTGAATACATAAGCTAGCATGCGGGGATCTCTCTATTCTTCTGTCAGGGCTACTATCTGCTAGGTAGTGATTCATCTGGCTCTAACTCTGGAAAGCTAATTTCTTACTTTCCTCATCCTATACATTATGCTCATCTCTCAAGAGAATTAGTCAGTGGTCTAATTGTCTGAGTAAAGCCTTCATATCTTTGTGGCAATGGTCTACCAAACTCAGGAGGTCTCTAGTCTCTGAGATAAAAGCTAGTTGAAACTATACTGGTCTCTGAGACTAACTGCTCTATAAAACTATCTCAAGCCGTCATCTCACCAGAGAACTATCATGCTGTGGCTAGGGCTCTTTGTAACTCTGTGGGATCTACTATGACCCCTGGATCTATTACGACCTCTCACAGCCCTGCTAGGGTTTACTGTAACCCACTGTGCTATGTTAGGATCTACTGCGATCTATCTCTGGGAGATGTCAAAGCCTAAGATTACTATATTTGATAGTAAAATACATGCTCACTAAGTTTGGTTACCATTGCTCATGATAGCTAAGGCTAAACTCAGAGGTATATTATGTTCTTCATGTGAAGTGGGTTCTATGTCATCTAATTCTCTAGGATCCCATCATACTAATACTTAGGAGCATCTTAATTTTTATTCATTGCTCCTCATGGGTCCTTAGATTCCCACTTCAACCTCTTTTTACTTAGGCTTCTATCGACTTACTTGTTTTATGTATATTCATTCTAATTTTCCTCTCATATCCTATAATTTTTAACTATACTCACATTCTGCTTTTAAGTTCCTTGGCACTAGGGCATCTCACACATTGAGTGTGGCTAACATCTCTGGCAGGAGAGAGGCTATACACTGGTCCCTTCTCATTTTATTTACATGTACTATAAGAGACTCAGATCATATATACTGAACTTGTGCTATCTTAATCTAGACGTTCTTTACTGGGGATTTCTTTCTGTATGCTTTTCTCATTATTTTGATATTACTAGAATCCTTTTACCTTTCTTTTCTGACTTATCTCATTATTTTACTAACTAGAATACCTTTCATATATCGAGGCACTTTGGTGGCTGATGTTATCATTTGCTATGCACTCAAGTCAAATTACTATTAGGTTGATCAGGCTTAATATCATGTAACCATTGTTGCAAGCAAACCATAACATCAAACACCAATACACATGTATCTCATGACTGAGCTCAAAGCTACTATCTCCTGTATATTACAAGTTTTTCAATAATCTAAAGTATTCCTCTTATACTTTTCTTTATCTACCTATTCTGATAGAGTGCTCAGGGAAAATAGGATTCTTTCTCTATTTCATCCCTAGATCTCTCTGTATTACCTAACTATTTTTACTTCGGGCACTATCATGCAAGAAGGGCATCTATACCAAGGACAAGTGTGCTTTCTTAAGTACTCAAGCACATTAACTAAATATCTATTCTCAATCTAGTATGTCCTTGACTTGGACATTGTCATATCTTCTCTTTCTACCTTTCTTATCCTCTTACTTAGGTAAAAGGATGTTCTATTACTGGTTGTTTCAGTTGCCAGTTTCGATTTTCTTACGCTTAAGAGCACCTGTATTTTTTTGAAATTCCTCCACTAATTCACTCTCTGTAATGTCAAGGGGGCCTACTTTTCGCTCATACTTTTACTCCACTCTTAGCTAGACCATCCCTTGGTAAGAAGGATTTTATTTCATATAAACCTAGGAAGTTCATTTTATGGCGCTCTCGGCTTACACTCTTTCTTTGCATAATACAAGACTCACCTTCTGAGGTGGTCTTTACTTCCCTCGAGCTTTCCTGAGGGTACTAAGGCACTAATTGTCTATCTTAGCTTTCTTTTATATTCGGATCAGAGCTAGGCTTTCTCTTTATTTAATCTCTTTAGCCTTATCCTCCAGAGCACGGTATACTGATTTCAGGGTTCTACTGATCCAATCCAAGACACGTACTTTCAATGTCTAGATTCTATCTTACTAAGAACTTACGCTCTACTGGGCGCTTTAATCACTCACATGCCTTAACATTATATTATTCTTATCTTAGGAAGCTCATCTAATTAACTATTGGATCTCTATCCATTTACCTTTCTGAGCTTAATCTATGTATTTGGTTGTTACTAAAGCGAGGACATCTCTTCTATGGCTAGTTTCTTAGCTCTTCCTCGCTTACTTTATCACTATGCTCTACAATCAGTGGGGGTCCATCTAAGGGAATTCACTAACCACTAATAGGTGGTTTCCCTGACTCAGGATGTCTCATCTTTCCTTTTTCGATCCAGGGAGAACTTTCACTGAGTCTTTCAATTACATATCTTACCTGGAATGATGCTACTGGTCATCTTCCCTAGACTTTAGCTGATGCTTAGCCTGGCTAGCCATCTCATCGAACCTGTAGCTTACTAACTATCCTTATTCTTTTCTGAGCCTTTGTTACTAGCCATTTGTGCACTCAAGGAAATTATTTACAAGATTTTAGAATTTTAATGCATAAATTTTGTAATGAACTTTGTAAAATCTTTCCTACTCAATTTGGTCTATTATTTTATGCAGATTTTGAATGGAAATTGGAAGTTGAATGGAAATTGAGTTGAAGGAGAAATGAAAGCTTCATGTGTACAATTTGAGAGGACAATTTACAAGAGAAGCTATGAGTTGATGTGGGAATGAAAAAGCATGAGAGAGAGGCAGTTCCCATGTAAGCTCCATGAGCAAAATAGAGTTGAAGAAGTTGCACATGGAAAAGAGCTTAGATACAAATACACACACATGCAGAACAAAGACTAGAGGCTCGAGAAGGGGTTCTACGTGGAAAGAAGCTTCCATGGAGAAAACATAAGGGCTGGACAGCAACATGGAAATAACATGGAAGTAGAAGAGAGTAGAACCATGAGTTTACGTGGAGCAGAATGCATGAAGAAGCTGCACACTTGAGCTTGAAAAGAAGAACATTTTGGTGAGAAATAAGAAGCAACAATCACATTGAACACACAAGACCAGCAGCTTATGTAATAACACAAAAACCACCCACTCATACAGTAGTAAACTCGAGCTTGTGTGGAAAGAAAAGAAGAAGAGTAACATGAGCTACTTGTGGGAAGAAAAAGCTACGTGATGAACTATGGGTTGGTGAAGGAAAATGAGAAACACGAAGAGAAGCTACACATGCAGAAACAAAGAGCTAGCCATAGGTTTAGAGCTGAAATAGAAACACATGCATGCAGAAATGGAGAAAAGCACGTGATGAAGGAGCTCTTAGGGGGAGGAGTACTGGGCAGCAGCATGTAGTAAAACACGAAGATGAAGTTGCAAGTTTAAAAACAAGGAAGAGAGGTTCACAGTCATGTATAGGAAGAAACAAAAAAAGAAGCTACACTAGAGCTGATGTGTGCAAAGCATATTATTGTAATGAAGAAATCATGTGGAAAGGATGTAAATGAAGCCACAGGATGATGTGAAGAATTTGAGAATGAAAGTAGTAAAGAAGCACATGGGAATATGAATGATGTGGAAGAATAATGTGAACTGGCTGGAATAACGTGAGGAAGAAAAGCCACGTGGAAGGATGCGTGAAGCAAGAAGAAAAGGGCAGCATACGTGATCAGTAAATGGAAATAATGCAAGGAAGAATAACACGTGAAGAAAAGAATTAGAGGCTGCAGGCCACATTTCAAAATTCATCAGCATCACATTGGGGCCCACAAATTTGCAGCATGTAAGACACATATACATACATGAAGGAAGCTACGGGCAATTGGAAAATGAAGGGAGCATATGAAAAATAAAAGAAATCACATGAGAATGAGGCAAGGGCTAAGCACAAGATATAACACTTCATTCCACGCATCCATCGTGATTCATTCCATTCATTCGAAAACACCACATCCAAAACCTGATGCCTCTTCGCCCAGCAGCCTCTCATCCTCCATTCCCACTCCATTCCACCTCCAATAAAGCTCTAGTCCTCCATCTTGTGATTAGCTTGGAAGAAGTCCTTGGAGAAGCTTGAATCCATGGGAAGCACTTAGAATTTTGGCTAAAAATTTCTACTTTCCTACACTTTTTCTTGTTCTTGTACAAGCTTGGTTAAGTAGTATTTGATTAGAAATTTGTGTAATTGTATGTAGTGGCTGGTTAAACACTAATTAGGAAACATTTTTGTTGATTAATTATTAGATTGGACACTGAATTTTGCATTTCCCTCTAATTTCCTATGTATGCCATAAAGGTGTTCGATGAAATGCATGTGAGAGATTATATGCTTTATTGTTTGATTTGAGGATTCCTTGGTATTTAGTTGGTTAATTAAACATCTTAGAGTAATGATTCAGAGGCTAATTAACTAGTTAATCAATCAAATTGAGTGTTCATTGATCCTAACGACAAGAATTAGCGATTTGATGTGGGATTAAGGTTTCAATTTAACATTAAATTGTTAATTCTTGATTCTTCCATGTTAACTCAAGATACAATTATTGTGAACACAATTAGGGATTCTTAGACCAGAATTAATCACAATCGGATTAGGATAAGGATAGTGGAAACTAAGGGATGAATCCAAAGCTAGTCATAAGACCATTATTCACCCATAATTCATACAATTAGATAGTAATTAGGATTTTATTTCAATTTCAATTTATTTAGTTTGATTAGTGACGATTGTGTCGTTCAATCTCAAATAAAACTAGGAAATGAAATAAATTTTTATAGTTAATGGTACAATCCTAGGTCATCTCCCTTGGAGTTTATGCCTTAATTTGTTTATGGAAAGATTATTCTGAGTATTGCTACTAAAACTTATTTTGGGGTTGAAGTGCTAGAATTTAATTGAACTAAATTTAATTGACAAAAATCAAAAGAATTTAAAACTAAATGAGATGAACAATTAAGAGAATATGGTAGCTAACTTTGCATTGGACTCCCTAGAATTCAATTATCCTTGCCCCTGATTTAGTTTACCAAAATTGGAATTAATTCCTTACTCTTTAGTGTATTCCTTACAAAGATTCTTGAATAATCATCCAAGATTCAATTTATTAATTATACAAGGAAATTGCAACCACAAGAAACCTTGAATAACTAATTAATTGAATTAAGAACAAGAACACACCTTAACCAAATTCAATTGATTAATAGAATCACATGCACAATTTACTTAAGATACTAATTGACCAATTAGATTAATTAATTCCTCAAACAATTTACATACAATTTCTAGTTAATTAATCCAATAACCATTGCATCAATTAACTCAAGATCAAGAGGAATTTGAAAATAATTTGCACATTAATTCTGGAATTTTTATAAACATATGATGATCAAAATCAAAATTCCAAAATCAAATTCAATTCATAAAACAAATTAATAAAATTTCAGCAACTAAATTCCTAAATCAATTAACTAAACCTAGTCAAATTAATCAAAGATTTAATGCTGGAATTTAAAAGACATAGTAAGGAATAATTATCCGATTTTGTGGGAAAAGATAGGGCTCAAATCTTCATCTTGGAGCTTCCAAATTTTCAGCTAGCCACCATGGGTGAATTAAGCTGCCATGAAGAATGTAATTGGAGAAGAGTTGTTGGAAGAATGCTCCAGGAATCTCGTTCTCCTTCTGTATTCTTTACGTTCTCGTTTGACCTTTCTTTGTTTGCAAAACTACACACCTCCTTGATGAGTGAATGGTTCTATATATAGGCAAGGATTTACTGAGAATTTGATGCGTGAATGGAGTAAACTCTGGTGATAATTCAGAGGCGTGGCTATGCTGGACTGTGAGAGGCGTGAATGAAGTATGAATCCTCCTTGGAGTGTGCTTCTGGGCGCTTTAAACTTGCTCCTGTTCACTTGACTCTTTTATTGACTAACACCACGTAAGCTTTGCATGCTAAAATCACGTTTCTAATATAATTCCATGCTGCTGCTCTTCATTAATTATTCTTCACGTGAAAGCCTCTTCATGTCAACCCATAGCTTTTTCTAATCGTTATTTTCTTCATGTGGCTTCCAGCGTTTGCATCGTCCAGCTTCAGCGTTTTCCAGCCAGTAGCTCGAGTTAGTTGCTTCATTAATCCATGAAATTTTGCAGCCCAAAATCCAGCTTATTATTTCAATAAAATCTCATTGCTTAGCTTGTTCCAGCTCCTAAGTGATTCAACTTTATATCCTTCATTTATCTGCATGCTCTATTTTGCTCGTTAATTTTCTCTAGCTCCCATTCAGCTCGTGCAGTTTGAACTTGCTTCTTTTCTTTCCATCATTCAGCTCCAACCTTCTCCTCTAATTCGTAGCTAGTTCTCCCAACTCATGCAAGCTTCAGCTCGTTTTCCTCGTGCTTAACTCGTTGCTTCGCTTCATGCTCTGTTTTCTACTCATTCACGTAACTTCTGCGTCTTCCAGCCTCTGCCCAAGCTTCCACGTGATTCAGCTCGCTTTTCTTACGTTTCTGCATGCATTTTCCTTCTTATATCACGTTCCCAGCTGCTACCATCACGTTAGCTCCTGCATTCCATCAGCTCAAACCCGTAGCTTTTGTGTTTAGCTCGTGGCTTGCTTCTCTTTTAGTTGCTTCTTATTTGCTTATTAATTCTACTCAACCCATATTCATTCAATTTTTCCCAACTTTCCACGTTGCTATATCCCCTGCCTTGCTGCTGCGTTTTTCTGCCCAAGAGAACCAACAAAAACAAATATAAAAAAACCCAATATATTATTTACAATATTGCCATCAGAATTTAATAAAAAAATAGAATTATCATCCAATCTTTTCCTTAATTCATTTTAATTTTTCAATTCATTTATCCAAAAAAAATTTTGCCCAAAATTAAAAAGTGTTTTAAGGATAAAAAGTATTTAATCATCAAAGAATTTTGGAGAATAAAATCTTAGTAATTTAAATCCAAAAATTCTCCTAATTAATTCAAAATTGTATTATTTTCCAAAATTAACCACAAATTCAAATATTGCATAATAAATCCATTTAAGCTCAAATTAATCATTAAAAATAATAATAAATGTGGATAAAATATATGAAAATTAGCACTTATCAATTAGATCAAAAACCCCCTAAACAATTTTCATTTAGTAATACTTAAAACACTCTTTCATAAACAAATTGAGGCACAAACTCCTTGGGAAATGACCTAGGTTGCATTATTATCTACAGAATTTATTTTGCTACCTAGTTTTATTTGAGATTGTGCGACACAATCATCAAATTTGGCACCATTGTCGGGGAATTGGATTCTCAATTGTTTAAGAAAGTTTTCTAAGTGTTCTAACCCTATTTTAGCTCTATTTTTGTTCTATTTTTCCCTTGGTTTGAACTTGGAATTAGGTAATTTTGGTGTTGCGCATCAACTTGTCTGCTTGCTAAAATTTTTGTTTGAAGTGCCCAGAAAATTCTTAAACTTTGTTTTCTAAGGTTTTTGGTTATTTTGAGCAAAAGTAATAACAAAGCTATTAGGTGCACCATTTTTTGGCCAAATTCTAACGTTTAAGGCACTTTTTTGAATTTTTTAGTATTTTCTCGATTTTTTTAGTAATTTTTCAACTTTTCTAGATTTAATTTCTTTATTTTTTGAGAGTTTATATTATGTGATTAACCGCTGTTTTAGAGTTTTTTTTTATTGTTAGGTAAGTCTTAGCTTCTTTGAATTTTTATTTTCTTGATTTTGAGTTAATTTTAATTATAATTTGCTAGTGGTTTTTCTTGTGCTAAAAGTGATTGAACTTCTCATTTTATTTGCTTTAAATGGATTTGTATTATTATTCTATTTAAGGTGTCTATGATTCTTGTGCAAAGGATAGGATTTTCCCAAAGTTGGATGAAGTCATGTTAATGCTTCAAGGCCTTCTTGAATGACAAAGATAAGAACGACAAGTACAATTATATCAACAAGTCCAATAACCATGCTACCAACCATACTACCATCCCTATGAAGTTCACACCAATTCCATTTAACTATACCACCATCCATATGAAGTACACCCTAATTACCACTATCATTATGAGCCATACCATAACCTCCATGTGCAAGAGCCAGAATATCATCCTTATAATTATCATGAGGGATACAAGAAACAAGAGGTCCAGAGGGAACCAAGTTGAGAAGAGAGGATGATACAGCAACTGGAAGCCTTTGATCTTTGAAACCAACAAAGGGATGCCTACAATCTTCAGTTTAAACAAGAAACTGAACGGTTGCATCTTGAAAATCAACAAAAGATTGACAACATTATGAAGAATTTGGGAATTCAAATGAATCAACCCACTTCAAGTGCTACTGAATTAACTAACGAGCAAATTAGAAGGGAATGTATAGAGGAAGAAGAATCTTATTCGTTCGGTAATATTCTTCCATCTTCTAATACTTTGCAATTTATTAGAACTGAATCTAGTTTGCTTGATAACACTGTGACTACTAATGCATACAATGTTATTGATTTTGAATTGCATAATGATGATTTTGATGAGGAAATTATTGCTAAATCTCCTAATTTGATTGATTGTGGTAATGCATTGAGCAAAACTGATACTTCTTGTGATGTTCATGAATCCTTGTGTACTGATGCACTTGGAATTTCTACTCTTAGCTGTGACCATAGTGATGAATTTATGTCTGAACCAATTGATGAATCTATTGAGTCTAGGGTAGTAGATAAGTGTAGGGGTGACTTAAAATGTAATGATCATTTTGTTCCTAGTGTGGAATTGGTTGATAAGCCTATTGATGATGCATCTTCTGAGTTTAGGGATAGCATACCATCAAGACCATGTGACATAGTTAATTTGGATGATCCTATTGATTGTGTGTGTGCTGGATCCACTATATATGATAAATGCTCACAGATTAATTCTTTCATTAAGACTAGTGAGTTCCTTACATATTTCGATCAACATGATTCCTCGCTAGCATGTAATGATGTGACTGATGAAATAGTGAATGTGGCATGTGATGAGAATATAGATGATAAAATTGTTAGACAACTTGTTGTTGATAATTCAGACCTTACTTTTAAATGCTTATGTGATGATTTGCATACAAGTCCTGTGTGTACAGAGATAAATGACTTTTTGAAGTCTGATGAGTCTGCTAAATCCAAAGAGTCCTATGCTTGCACTGAAATTATTGATAAGACTTATTCTGCTGATCATACTAATGTTGATGAGAGCATGCATAGTGATAGTGCTTATATTGAACACCCTACTGAACCTTGTGCTGTTATTGATACTAGTGAGAGACTAGATATAGTTGTTGATCATTGTTTAGAATTTTGTAAGCCTACTGATGTCTCTTTGGTTAGGGAAGATATTGTTTCTCTTGTTAAGAGTCAAGAACAAATTCTTGAAGTTGGTGAGCTAATTCCCAACAATCAACAGACTGTCCCAACTGAGAAAAAGCAACTGCCAGATGCCTTGAACTCAAAAGACTGTGAGAAGTTGCAATTAGATTTTTCTATTAATATAGTGACTCTTACTAATGAGAGTCTAGCTGATTTCATTGGATTTGATAGATTTCTAGAGAGTTCAAAGTTTAAATTTCATTTTAAATTTTCTTTCTTTAGTTTTAAATGTCCTAAATTTGAATTTTCTTCTTTTATTGCTCCTGAAATTGCTAAATATGACTTTTCAAGACTACTAATGGTTGAGGAAGTCCATGAGTCATCATTGCATGATCAATCAAAATGTTTTAAAGTAGTGAGACTCAAATTTGTTCAGTTAAGAAGGAATAAAGTAGTTTTAATTTTGGTTTTTGATACTTATGATTAGTTGGTCTTTAATAGAGTTCTTTTTAGTTTAGGATTTAGTTTCTCTTTTCTTTTATGCATTACATTTTGTTTTGTTTCTATTTTATAGGTAATAAAAGGTTGCTAACCAGCTACATAGGAATCTAAGCCTACCTTGAGATCTTTGATTTAAGTTCATCTAGTTGTACACTCTCTTTTCACTCTTTATCTTGTGTTGCTTATCTGTTTACTAGATTGTGTGCTAACATTAAGGACAATACAATATTTAAGTGTGGGGGGGGGGGAGTCATTTCATTCCATCCATCTTTTCCTTGTTTTGAAAAAAGAAATTGGAAATTTTTGAGAAAAAGTTTGAAAAGTAGTGTGATTTTTTTTCAAATTTCCTGTGAAAGTTGCAAGTTGAGATTATTGTAGCTTGGATTCACTTAGACATGATAAGCAATGAATCTCGTGTTTTAATTCAAGTGAAGTGGTAATGAATTTAATTTCAATGAATTATTTGATAGCCATTAGCTGGTGAGGAATTGAGCTTTAATTGTTCGATTATGGTGTGTATTCACTTATCTCTGTTTTCACTCTAGAACTTGTCTTGATTCTTTGTTAAGGCCATAGTTGCATTTGCATGCATGAAAATGATAAGGTATTCTTTTCTTTTATAGCTAATGAACTAAAAAGCCAATCTACATGCATCTTATCCATTGTTTAGCCACTTTGGACTTGTTTTCATTTTCTTGTTAGCCTCTAGCCATTTAAAAATGTTTTCCACCTTGTTTTAAGATGCCTGAGGGATTTCAAGGAGCATTACATCCAACTAGGATGAGAATATATGTCTTACATCCATTTAGGCCATGGTTATTAAAAGTTAAGGAAATTGTCTTGAAAAAAAATGGAAAGAAAATAAAAGATGGAAAAGCAAAAGAATAGCAATGAAAAAAAAATGAAAAAAAGAAGAAAAGCAATTGAAAATCGAAAGAAAGAAGTATTTCAGATTGAGTTCGTAGTTGCCTATACTGATAGGAAATAAGGCCTTGAAACACATTCTTCCCTATCCTAGATTTTGATTGATTGCTCTTGAGGTTCTAAGGTATCCATTTGTTTATCTTTCCTTGAATGTCCATTTATTTTATTTCCTTAGCCCTATTACAACCTTGAATAAAGTCCTCTTGATTTGTGCTTTGCATTCAGCATGGGTGATGGAGGTTTAGGAGCTTGACAAGCCTATGGTAGTGAACTTTGATAGGTGGAACTTGAGTGAAACACATCCCTTTAAACACTGGAAGGTTGAAAGTAAACACTAATCTATGTGAAAGGTAATGCATTTCAATTCATTCTTTTCAAATGAAATTTCCATGGAGCTTATTTCTTGATGCAAGTGAAGTTGCTTTGACTGTTGAAATATTGAAGAGATGTGATCATTCTCTATCTTGTGATTTTTACTCTCCTTTTTCATTTTCATTTTCCACTTGCCATTCTACTAGTCGGGTGTTTCAATTCATTCTTTTATCTTGGATTTTGAGCTTTGCCCAGGAGTGCAAAGGTTTAAGTGTGGGGGAATTTGATAAGTATGATTTTTATATGTTTGAATTCTCCTAACTTAAGCATTTTAATGAGCAAATATAGCTTGAGGAGTTTAATTAGGTAAATTTTGATGTTAGTAGCCATTTGTGCACTCAAGGAAATTACTTATAATATTTTAGAATTTTAATGCAAAAATTTTGTAATGAACTTTATAAAATCTTTCCCACTTAATTTGGTCTATTATTTTGCACAGATTTTGAATGGAAATTGGAGCTTGAATGGAAATTGAGTTGAAGGAGAAATGAAGGCTTCATGTGTACAATTTGAAAGGAGAATTTATAAGAGAAGCTATGGGTTGACATGGGAATGAAGAAGCATGAGAGAAAGGCAGTTCCCATGTAAGCTCCATAAGCAGAATAGAGTTGAAGAAGCTGCATGTGGAAAGGAGCTTAGATACAAATACACACACATGCAGAACAAAGAAAAGATGCTTGAAAAGGGGTTCTACGTGGAAAGAAGCTTGCATAGAGAAAACATGAGGGCTGGACAACAACATGGAAATAATGTGAAAGTAGAAGAGAGTGGAACCTTGAGTTTGTGTGGAGTAGAATGCATGAAGAAGCTGCACACTTGAGCTTGAAAAGAAGAACGTTTTGGTGAGAAGTAAGGAGAAGCAATCACGTTGAACACAGAAGACCAGTAGCTCATGTAATAACATAAAAACTACCTACTCATACAGTAGCAAACTTGAGCTTGTGTGGAAAGAAAAGAGGAAGAACAACACGAGCTGCTTGTGGGAAGAAAAAGCTACGTGATGAACTACAGGTTGGTGAAGGAAAATGAGAAACACAAAGAAACGCTACACATGTAGAAACAAAGAGCAAGCCATGGGTTTAGAGCTGAAATAGAAACACATGCATGCAGAAATGGAGAAAAGCATGTGATGAAGGAGCTCTCAGCTGGAGGAATACTGCACAGTAACGTGTAGTAAAACATGAAGATGAAGCTGTGAGTTTTAAAACAGGGATGAGAGGTTCATAGCCATGTATGGGAAGAAACAAAAGAAGAAGCTACACTGGAGCTGATGTGTGCAAAGCATATTATTGTAATAAAGAAATCATATGGAAATGATGCAAATGAAGCCACGAGATGACATGAAGAAGCTGAGAATGAGAGGAGTAAAAAAGCATATGGGAATATGAATGACGTGGAAGAATAATGTGGACTGGTTGGAATAACGCGAGGAAGAAAAGTTATATGGAAGGATACATGAAGCAAGAAGAAAAGGGCATCATACGTGATCAGGAAATGGAAATAATGCAAGGGAGAATAACACGTGAAGAAAAGAATTAGAGGCTGCAGACCACGTTTCATAATTCATTAACATCACATTGGGGCCCATAAATTTGCAGCATGTAAGACACATATACATATATGAAGGAAGCTATGGGTAATTGGCAAATGAAGGGAGCACATGAAAAATAAAAGAAATCACATGAGAATGAGGCAAGGGATGAGCACACGATATAACACTTCATTCCATGCATCCATCATGATTCATTCCATTCATTCGAAAACACCACATCCAGAACCCAATGCCTCTTCGTCCAGCAGCCTCTCATCTTGCATTCCCACTGCATTCCACCTCCAATGAAGCTCTAGTCCTCCATCTTGTGATTAGCTTGGAAAAAGTCCTTGGAGAAGCTTGAATCCATGGAGAAGAACTTAGAATTTTGGCTAAGAATTTCTACTTTCCTACACTTTTTCTTATTCTTGTACAAGCTTGGTTAAATTGTACTTGATTAGAAATTTGTGTAATTGTAATTAGAGGCTAGTTAGACACTAATTAAGAAACATTTTTGTTGATTAATTGATTGGATTGGACACTGAATTTTGCATTTCCCTCTAATTTTTCATGTATGCCATGAAGGTGTTCGATGAAATGCATGTGAGAGATTATATGCTTTTATTGTTTGATTTGAGGATTCCTTGGTGTTTAGTTAGTTAATTAAACATCTTAGGGGGATGATTTAGAGGCTAATTAATTGGTATATCAATCAAATTGAGTGTTTATTGATCCTAACGACAAGAATTAACAATTTGATGCGGGATTAAGGTTTCAATTTAACATTAAATTATTAGTTCTTGATTCTTCCATGGTAACTCAAGATACAATTGCCATGAACACAATTAGGGATTCTTAGATCAGAATTAATCATAATCAGATTAGGATAAGGATAATGGAAATCAAGGGACAAATCCAAAGCTAGTCATAAGACCATCATTCACCCATAATTCATACAATTATGTAGCAATTAGGAATTTTATTTCAATTTCAATTTACTTAGTTTGATTAGATCAAAAACCCCCTTTAATTAGATAGTTCTAAGATCTTTTAACACTTAAAAAACCCAATTGAACATTGAACTCCATTTTCAAGGGAGATGACCTAGGTTGTGCCACTAACTATATATTAATCCAACCTAGTTTTATTTTGAGGGTTACATGACAGACTTGTCAATGGATAGGATTTATCCCCTAGTGATTGGGCTCCATCTTAGCCGAACAAGCACCATAGGAGATAACCAAGAAGATACAATGAAAGGCTAGGTTTCTTACCTTATTTTAATACTTTTCCAAAGGCTCTTTCCATTGCTTCATGATCCTCCTTAGAATTTTGAGTTTTTTCCTCTGAACCAGCCACAAAATAGCCCCATATACATCATAAAAGCCATAGGAATAAAGAGGAGAAGGAGAGGAATAAGATTAATAAAGGAAGAACTATGAAATTCCACACTTTTTCTTAACTTTTCTTGGATTTCTCCTTTCCCCTTCTCCTTATTTCTTGTGCATTTCTTTGGGGTAGAACCTCCTCTGGCTTGGATAGCAACTAAGTGAGTCTAAATGGAGGAGAAGAATGGGATGCTATATAAGGACCCAAGTGTCTTAAAATTGTTCATTAAAAATTCCATTTATGTCCTATTTTTTGGCCTTTTCATTTTAAGTTTATTTCTACTCCTTTTGAAGAACCGTCTTTTTCATCATAAAATTTAGATTTTCTAACTTATAAAATGCCTTTGGAATCACTCACTTTGGATCTAAAACCTTCTCAAGCAAAAGGATCAAAGTTCAGGTCAATCGACATTGTAAAACGTCAATTGGAGGGGTTTGAACTATTTTAGGGGTTCCTATAGTTTTTAGGGCCTTTAAAAATCCTGGTAAACTCATTTTTCCCATTTAAAAATCCCTCCTTTAAGTTTTCCAAAAAGTGCTCAAAATTACAAAAATACCATTACATTTTCGTCCATTTTTGTTTCGTTGTTCTGGCTTCGTTTTTAAGGCACCTTTGACATTAAATCCCCATTATTTGAGGTCTAGAATATTGCTCTAATTTTATTTAACCTCCCCTTATTCTATCTAGGGGACTTCCTTTTATATTCAGTAAGTTTCATACATTTATAGAAAAACTAAACATTACGTTCTCATATTTTTGAAGGAATCGAATGTTACACCAAACACCCTTAATTAAGGAGATCTTGATTCTCTTAGCCTAGACACATCAAATGAGACTCAAATCAATCCTTGGAACTAATCCTAGCTTCATACAACATCCATGCTAGCTCACCTGGTTTTAAAACTCTAATATGGTCCATATATGGCACAATGAAGCAACCATTTGAAATCATGCTCTTGGCTCCCAATTCTCAGTCTTTCTAGGTTATATGACTCCATATAAACTAATTAAAATCATCATAAACTCAATCTAGAAAATCAAACTTTAGGTTGCCTCTTTATATCTAAATGAGACCTAAATTACCATTTCACAAACCAAGCTCCCTAAATTCAATTCATTGGTTCCTCTAGCACCTATAATTCATATCTAAGCCTCTTATACCCTTGGAATTAAAAAAATTCTCTCCTTAGGTAGTTCAATCTCCTTGAGGCCCAGACCATCACCACAAAAAGGAGCTTATGGATTGCTTGATTTTTCTTAAAGGGAATGGCTCATGTAAACTTCATAGAGGTCTAATAGGCTCATACAAGGTCTTACATAAGCTAGAATATTTCTAGGAAAAATCAAATTTGGTCATTTATCTCAAAACCCCAAGATTCTCCAACTTGAATTTCTTTGCTTCCCTTTTGATTCCAAAGGACTAACCTTAATTTCCACACTCTAAAACATATGTTTCTCTCTTGCTAAGGTCAAAATTCATCTCTGTTTAGAAGAGCTAGGTCTGACTGAAATTACAATAAGGAAGACTGATGAATGCTATTTTTATATATATTAATCCTCCTAATTTAGGCATTTTGATTATTGAATATGGCTTATTGCATTTTATTAGATGATAATTGATTATATTGGCAATTTTCTGCATTTTAGGAATTCAATTGCAAAATTATTAGTTTTAATGCATAAATTTGTTTAAATAATTTTATAAAATTGTTCTTACTTAATTGGTTCCATTGTTTCTGTGCAAACTTTAGACAAATTAAATTTAAATGTTGGAGAAAAATATGGAAGAATAATTGGAACATAAAAATTGCCATGGGCCCAGTTCATCATTTGTGCATTCTCTCTCCCTCTCTTCTTAACACATGCACAAGCTCTAACATAAGTATCCACATTCATTCATATTGCCATGAAGCTATCACACACAAATATAGATTCATACAAGCAGCACAAGGCATTTTCTTCCATTTACACATTTTACTTTTCATGCATACATACTATCACGTGAATGGATGAATTCCATTATTTCCTTGTAGACACACTAGAGAGCACGTAAAGAGGGGAGTCTGGGATAGCACACACAAGACATATATACACACATCCAGCTCTAGCTACTCGCACAAACTCATAGCTAATTTATGTTCCATGTTGCACCTCACTTAGATCACTCATGCATGGAAGAAAACTCACACGTGGCACCATAATGCATTAGCTCTTCCTCCACATAAACACAACAGACACTCAAGCAGTAGCTCCAAGCCACGAATAGCTTTATTCCATACAAGGCACACTTGAAACACACAGCTCACTCACATGAAGAAGCACGTGGATAGCACTTCACCTGGGTTACTTACACAAACAGTACACACTGAAGGTGACTTATGCTCCATTATTCTTAAGGGTCAGCTTACCCTTTCCTCTCACTTGAGCACATTCCATGTAGCTCCACACCTATAAACTCACAAGTTTTCCACTCACATTGAAACACACACTTATTTGCACACCAACATGTAGGCATGGACTTACGTGGGAGAGAGCATTCAAAACACTAGCACATATGCTCACACACTTGCACAGCAATTCCATTACACACACAAACACACACCTAGGAGTTAAGAGCACATGATACACATGCAGGGGTAACTCACTCATCACACAAAAGGGCAGTCCCAGGTTCACTAAGACTAATGTAGAGAAGAGCAAAAAACCACATGGTTTATGAAAAAAAGAAGAAGCATTACATGAGTCTCGAGTTTGTAAGAAGGAAAAGCTTGGGTTTTGAAGAGAAAAAGAAAGAACAGGCCACAGGTGAAGGCTGTAGAATGTGACATAGTCTGTGATTGAAAAGCATTGGTTTTGAAAGATGAAGCCATGAGCTAGAAGAGAATAAGAGCCATGATTTCAAGGAGGAGAGGAAAGAGGAAACACACAGATTCTTACATGGAGGAGGCTCAATTTTTACGTGGAATGAGAGGAGAATAACACGTGAAGGAACTTTAGTATATAAATGAAGCATGTGAGAGAAGGAAGAATGAAAAGAAGCTCAAGCAACATCTAGGAAAACACATTAGAGTAATTGAAGCAGCATGTGATTAAGAAAAAGGCTGAGCACATGAAGGAAGTGTAACATCTAGTTTTCATAAAAATAATGGAAACATAAATGTTTTAAAAGTAAGTCCTCTTAAATGAATTGTTTAAGGTCAAAAAAAAATTAGAATAATGATCTAGACATCAAGTAATGAAAATAGGAGGCCAGAGGTGCCCTAAAACAAAGGCTAAAATAACCAGACGAAAATTAAGGAAATATTACATAATATAATGGTATTTTTATAATTTCAGGAAAATTTTAGAATGCTCATAGGAGGGTGTTTTAAATGGAAAATTTGAGCTCTTTGAGGTCCGTAGAGGCCCTGAAAACCATTGGAAGCCCTGGGATAGTTAAAAACCTTTTCGATGTACATTTTTCAATGTCAGTTGGCCCGAATTTTGACCCTTTCGTTTGAGGTTTTAACTCCATATTGAGTGATTCCAAAGGCATTTTATAAAATTGAGGACCTAAATTGTATGATGGAGAAGATGGTTCTAAAAAAGGAGCTAAAATGAACTAGAAACAAAAATGCCAAGTTTAAGGGACATAAATGAAATTTTTTGGAAACAACTTTTAAACCCTACCTCTATATACACCACGCTCCACTCTTCTCCTTGTTTGGATGATTTCATTTCTATCCTAAACTAGAGAAAAGACCTAGAGAGTGAGGAATGCAAGGGAGAAGGAAAAAGGAAAAGAAAAATCAAGTGAAAGGTATGGAAATTCATGGATTTTCTTAGTTTCTCTTTAGTAAATTCTTTCTCCTCTTTCTTTTCTTCTTTCCCATGGATTTATTGAAACTTTTGGGTTTGTTTTGAGGTTATACCAAGGGGGAAATTTTTGAGTTTTTGGAGGAGAAGCCAAGCAAAGAGAAGAGCATTTAAAGGAAGCTAAGAAACTAAGGTAAATTGCTAAGTTTCAAGCTTGTGCTTTCATTGCTTTCTTTTTGTGTTTTAGCCATAATAAGGAAAGCCATAAGAGGTTGAGTTTTGAACCAAACCAAGAGTGAACCTTAGGAAAATCAGGGAGAGGAATAAGAATATGCAAAGAAAACAACGAAACAACAAAACAACCATTAAATTTTAAGATAGCAAAGTTAAGGTTTCAAGTACTTAATCAACATTTTGTTTTGATGCAAGAGTTCCTAGGCTAAGGTGGGTGTTTATATGAGCTCCTAACGTCCCTAGAAAGCTTCTCACATGCATCTCCTATTAAGAAAACAAAATAAACTCCTTGCTTCCCTTTATTATCCATAGCCTTAGCCTAAGCTAGAAGAAGCATCAAAGAGTGATTTTAATTTTATTCAAACTTGGTTTTGTATCATATAGGATGGGAGAGAATAAGAGGAAGCCTTGGAAAAATTTTAGGAGGCCTAAGAAGTAAGATGATACCTTAGGTTCCATATTATGACTTAAAGAAACAATATATAGTTAGGCTCCTTAAATTAATTGTGTGATGACTTTAAAAGGTTTAAATGGAGTTAAGAATCATAAATGGATGAAAAGAATGGAGCCAAAATCATCAATTATTAGTGTTACTTCATTAGGTGCCTTATGAAACTATAATTGAACCATATGAGTCATCTAGCTTTTCTAGTGTATGTGTAACTTTAGAAATTGTTCCAAGAGTATAATTGGCTCCCATATAATGTGTCTAGGTCAAAGGAATCAAGTCTCACATTCTTGTGAGTGTGTGGCTGAGGGAGAGGAAGAGTTTTCCAAGAAAAAAGTGTATTATTGTAACTAAGGCAGCTCTCTCTCCTTTCTCTCATGCAGAAGTGGATGTTTATTTTGTCTTTAAATGTATGTGTGCATGTTTTAAGTCATGAAAGATGTCTTACCATGTATCTATATGCCATGGTACCATGATACTTTATTATGCACTTGATTGATATTTTATGAATATGTTTTGGTATGCTTGAGTGTGGTGAAGCCAAAAGTCACTTAGCTAAGGTGAGAATGAGCCAAAAGCCAAGAATGGATGAGGCAAAGCCAAAAGTCTCTAAAGAGTGAGGCTTAGTCAAAAGTCCCTTAAGAAAATAGGTGAGGTAAGTCTAAAATCTCCAAAAAGAATGGGTGAGGCTAAACCATTTGCTTGGCAAACCTATATATGCTTTATATGACTTCTGGAGTGCAAGAAATGTCTTATGCCTGATTGTGCACTCCATGATATTTGTGCATGTATTTTAGACTTGAATTTGCATCCTTTATGTATGATTGAAATGGAAAAGAGCTATTAGGATTCTTAGAATCTCATTCCTTCCTCCCCATTGCCTAACATGTCTAGGTGGACTAAGTGAACCAAAGAATGAGAGCCACCAAGTTTGAAGAAGAGAGATTGACAAGAAAGTGTGGGATTTTGTTTACTTTGTAACCATTTTGATGGCATATGATGTAATCCTATGATGAATATGTTGTATAACCATTTGAACATATGTAATTACATGGATACTTGCTGTATATATAAGAATTGATACCATGTGAATGTTGTAGCAAGTTTTTGACATTGAATGGTAAGATAAAACTTATGTATTCTTGTGTATACCTTGGGGTGAGAGAGTGAGCTTGTAAAATCCGAGCTTGTGCACCTTTGATATATGTTTAATAGAACATTTTGGTGCTTTCCCACGTGCTCAAGTGGCCATGAATGTCTTAGAAGCTAATTTGGACCATTTAAAACCCTTAGAAAGCACAAAATTGATCATTTTGGAACCCAATGTCAAGATTTGACCAAATAAATGAATTTCCTCATAAAATTTGGCATGCACATAGTCTTATCTAGTGCTTTTTGGAATCTAAAGACTAGATTATTTGGAGCTTTGTGGAATTAATTATGAATTTTCAAAGTTGCCAAATTTTAGTTGTTCTGGTATGGTTACTATTCATATGGTCAGTCTCTTCTCCTATGTCATTTGAGGGACAAATGGTGTCTAGTGCTTATGAAAGTTTATATGCATAAACTAGATATGATAAAATTTCTATGGCCACTAAGATCATCCTAATTGGATGACAGGGTAGGGAGATATGAATTTTTGAAATTTTGTGATAGTACCAGTAGTGCCAGATGAGTTTAGGTACCATTCCATCCATTTCAAGTGGCTAGACATTTCTGTTTTGGTCCAAACTTATTTTTACCATAAATTAAACATCTGTAGCTTTCTAGAATGGCATAGGATACTTGATTTATATTTTTCTAGAATTAGTTATGAGTTTTCAAAATTCATGATAGAAACCCAACACACCAATCCGAGGCTGAACATGTGATTTTTATGTATATGGTTCGTGAGCTCGAGTTTTTTGCCACATTTTGAGATTTTTTTGAATTTTATGTGTGTAATTAAATAGGAGAATGAGATGGGTGAGTTCATATGGTCCATGGGATATGAAATAAAAATTTTATCCATGACGTAACGCAAAAATTAATTGAATATTTTAATCATACTTTCTTGGAAAACTTGTGTTATTCAAGGGAGTATGTTTAGAAATGAGATGAGATGAGGTAAATAAATATGGTGTTAGATAAATGCATGGACGTCCAACTCACTCATGGGCTCTCTCTCATCAGCAAGGAAAGCATTGGTTGACACGTAGCTACACACACATGAAGCATGCATCAGTTGAACACGTGAAGGAATGAATAAATGAGAACATGTGCTTCTCATGAGGGATTAGAAGGGCTCAAGAAGTAAATAACATGAAGAATCCATTCATCAAGAGAGCACTTTATTCCATTCATCTCCTCTATTGCTGTAAATCATCTATCCCATTCTTTCCTCCACCATTCTCCATTCCATGAAGCACTAATTCTCCCTTGTGGCTAGCTAGAAGGAGGACCTTAGTTTGAAGCTTGAATCTATTGGGATTAGCAAGGGATTTTGGCTAAGACTTCCTTTCTTTCTAGCACTTTTCTTTTTCTTGTATTATCATGGTTAGGATGCATTGGATTGAGATTTTGTGTTATTTATAATTAGTGGCTAGTTAGACACTAATTAGGAGAGTGTTTGAATGATTAATAGATTAAATTAAGTATTGGATTTTTATTTTTCTACAATTATCCATGTATATAATCAAGGTGTTTGATGAAATGCATGTGAGAAATTGAGTGCTTAAATGTCTAATTTGAGGATTTCTTAGAGTTTAATTAGTTAATTAAACATCATGGGATAATAATTTAGAGGCTAATTGATTGATTAATCACTCAAATTTAGTGTTCATTGATCATAATGACAAGAGTTAATGATTTAATATGAAGTTGAGGTTTCAATTCAACATTAAATTGTTAATATCTTGAATCTTATGTGGTAACTCAAGATACATTGGCATAAACACAAATAAGGACTCTTAGACCAGAACTAATGATAATTGAATTAGAATAAGGATAATGGATACCAAGAAATAAATCCAAAGCTAGTCACATGTCTATCATTCACTTTTTAGTTTATGCATTTAGGTAGTAGTTAGGAATTTTAATTCATTTTGATTTTGGCTAGTTTAATTAAATCAAAACCCCCCTTTAATTAGATAGATTTTAGAATTTCTTTTGCACTTGAAAAACTCAATTAAATATTGAAATCTATTTCCAAGAGAAATGATCTAGGTTATACCCTATACTATAAATCCTTTCCAACCTAGTTTATTTTAAGGTTGTGCAACACAACCGTTCAAAGACATCTAAGAATAAGCAAAAGAAAACCAAGAACCATACCTTATTTGCTTGCTTTCTCAAGGTGCTTCCACTTTCTTTTAGTCTCTCCTTCTAAAACTCTTTTGTTCTAATTGAGCTAACCTTAAAACAGAAGTAAATAAGCTTTGGAATCCATAGAAAAGAGAAGAGAAATAAGAGAAGGAGCTAGATAAAGGAAAGGCAAGAAAAGGCTTGAAATTCTTCACCTTAAGCTTAAGTCCTCTTCCTTCTTCTTCCTCATAATGGAGCACTGTAGGAGCTTTCTCTTAATGTGTCCAAACTAGCACGTTTTAGTGGAGAGGGAGTGGCTAAGTCTGAACATGCTTATAAGACTAAAAAGGTAAAGTTATCTTACTTTATTACTTTTCAATTTAGGCCCTAAATCATAATTTCTCCATTTGGTCTCATTTCAGCTCCTTTTTTAGAACCATTTTTTCCATCATAAAATTTGAGTCCTCTAACTTATAAATTGCCCTTGGTTTCACCCAAATTGGATTTGAAATCATTCCAAACCATTTTGTCAAAGTTTCGATTAACCCTTTGCTGAAATCGCTCACTGGAGAGGTTTTAACTATTTTAGGGGTTCTCATGGTTTTTGGAGCTTTTGAGAATCCTGAAGAGCTTAAATTTTTTATTTAAAAATTCCTAATGTGATTTTTTCAAAATTTTCTAAAATTACAAAATGTCCCTACTTATTTTCACAAATTTTCTTAGCTCTTCTTATTCGAGTTTCCGGGCAACTCAAATATCCAATCTTTATTTTTAGGAGTCTAGATTATCACTCTAATTTTATTTGGCTACTATCCCCTTGATTTAAGGAACTTTCTTTGAAAATTCCATATTTCTGGCCCTTTTTTGACAAATCGAGTGTTACATCACGTATGGCTAATTCAAAGCCAAAATTGTGTAATATAGATGATAACTTGTCAAAAGTAAGCCATTGGTGCTTGTTTGAGCCTTAGAGGGCTTTATTGAATTTATAGACTTGCAAGGTATAATTATGCTCAAAACCTAAATGGATGTATCATGAAAATTTCTTCTTGAAGGTCACCATTGAGAAATGCATTCTTCACATCTAGTTGTTGAAAATGCCATCATTTAGACAAGGCAATGGTTAAGACAACTTTAGTGGTGGTAGGCTTCACTACAAGACTAAATCTATCAATGTAGTCAAAACCAAGTTGTTGGTGAAATCCCTTGGCTACAAGTTTAGCTTTTAGCTTGAGAATAGGCCTATAAGGATTATGCTTAACTTTGAAGACCCATCTACATCCTATGGCTTTCCTTCCTTTTAGGGGTGGTGTTAAATTCATTATGTTACTGTTTAAGAGTGCTTGTACTTTTCCATCATTGTAGCTTTTCACTCAAGCTATGATAATGCTTCGTATACTATTTCACATCCCATAAAAGTAGTAAAGGCTTTGAGTTTGGGCATTCCAACTTTAGATATTGAAATCATATTATGATTGTTCTAGTTTTGAGGTTAAAGCATGATATTTTAACAATGAGCATGAGATTGAATATGTACTTTTATATTTAATTGATGTGGATGTAAGGCTTATAATATCTATTTAGTATTTGGTGTTAAACATGAGACTAAGCTTCCATGTCTTCATTTAGCTATAAAGACTATATAGCCAGTGCAACTTGTGGACTCTATTATACTACTTCATAATTGGTACCAATAGAGTCAGCATTGTTCAAATCATATTGAATTGGTATAGTGTGTGATTTGCTATATTGAGTGTTTGGACTTGGTAAGATAGTGTACGAATGTATTTTTTATGTTACTAGTGGTTAGAAAGCTTTTTTTTTTAGATTGACTCGTGGTTGGGTTTGAAAAATTGATTTGTATGGAATTTGGTTTCATTAAAGAGAACACCTCTGTTAATGTAAGCTTTTCCTATAGGGCTAAGGCATTTGAAGCCTTTGTGTGATTGGCTATATCTAATGAATATACATTGTTTAGATTTGAAATTGAACTTGTTTGACTGATAAGGTCTGATGTATAGATAGCAAGAACATCCAAAAACTTTTGTTAGGAAGTTAGAGTGTGAATTAGGAATTAGTTAGTTGGTTAATAACCTATTGGTTTGTAAGTCATTAGTAATTGACAAATTAGTACTAATAAGTTATAAAAGGTAGAAAAGGGGATTATCTTGAATAATAGTGGCAGTTAATTTAGTTTCTCTTTCTCTTTCTCTCCCTTTCTCTTTTCTTTTTTTTTTTTAATATCATTTGGTATCAAAGCCTTGTAATCCTTTAAACCTATGGCTGATGCTACACATCCAATCTTCTTTGTGTGAAATCATAAAGAGTATTCCTTTATCATTAGAGGAGAGTATGTTACACAAGGTAGATGCAAGAATGATAACCATGGATCAATGCATCTCGAGAATTCAAGAATTGGTTAAGGGTCTCTTAGCTCGGGTGACAGAGGTTTTGAGAACATTGGGTTCAAGTAACAAAAGCAGTTTTGATAGAAATAAAGGTGACCAAAGAAATGATTGTAGACATTATGCAAGCAAAGATTACCAAGTACCTACACAATTCATAAAGATGAAATTCCTAAAATTCCATCAAAATGATGCTTGTGGGTGGTTCAAGAAATATGGTACCTAATTTTTGTTAAATGAAATTTTGGAAGAATTGAGGGTAACCATTGTTAACTTACATTCAGATGTGAAAAGTTTTAGGTGGCATAAGGCATTTGAAAATAACCAAGCTGGTAGGAGAGTTTCTTAGGAGTTGTATGCAACAACTATCAAGAAAAGGTTTGGGCTAATATATGAACATCTTATAGAGGAGCTAATGTAGCTAAGGAAAACAAGGAGTTTGGAAGAATATCAAGATGCATTCAATGCCTTCTTTTATATGTAAACTTGACAAAAGAATGATTTATCAATTGTTTCATAGCTGGTCAAAAGGAGGATGTTACTAAAAGGGTGTGATTGTTTTGACCAAGAATGTTGGAGACTATAATAATTACAAAGTTGCTAGGGGTTAACTATTAGACAATAAACAAGATTAGGAATAACAAGTGCAAAATGGAATAATGTTTGCAATAGCCACAATAATTCAAATATTAGGAGGTATTTAAGTTTTAATTCTTTTAGTGGCAATCATTTAGAGGATCAAAGGAATAGTAAAGGAAGATTTAGATTGCAAAAGATTATGTCTCCTAGAGAAATTAAGGAGAATGGGGCTAATAACCTATGTTATTTTTGCTATAGAAAGTACACTCAAGGTCATGAGTATCCTCAATGTAAGAAGCTACAATTACATCTATTAGAAGTGATGAAAGATAGTGAAATGAGTGGAGAAATAGTAGTAAAAGAAGATGATAAGGTGGGGAGTCCTTAAAAGCTTCCCAATATATCATAAATGAAATAAAGGGGGTGGAAGACAATACTATGATGAAGTTATAAGGCATACGAAAAAGAAAAAGCTATAGATCTTTATTAACAATGGAATCAATCATGATTTTGTAGATTTACAAAGGGTACAAAAATTGGGGTTATTAATGGAGGACGTGGTAGATGCACACGTTACAATGGCAAGTGGAGGAAAATTAACATTAAAAGGAATTTATAAAGATGTGAGTTAGAGAATGCAAAAAGAAGAATTCAAGGAATTGGTATAGATCTCGCCATCATGTTCTATTACAAAGGAAAAATGATGAAGTTAGAGAATGCTAAGTGCTAAATTATTGCAAATGGTAACTCATCTATATCCAGTTAAGTGTCGTAGAAAATATAGGAAGCTAGTAGCAAGATACTAAGCTAAAGCCACTAATTTCAAATCTATCTAGTAGAAAGACCAATCAGAAAAAATATTCTTGGCATATCTAGATTTTGAGAAGGAAAAGGAAGATTGTCATTGGGAATAATGAGTAAAAAAATAGTTACTTTCATGCTACATGAGTCATCATAGGGAGGGCATTTTGGTGTAAAGGCTACATATCAGAGATTGAAGGGTATTTTTTGGTGGAAGAAAATGGAAGTTGATGTCAAGGTGTTCATTCAACAATGTGATGCATGTGAAAGGTGTAGAAGAGAAATTATGACTAATCCAAGCTTGTTGCAACCATTGCCCATCCCATTTAAAGTATGGGTCAGCATAGCCATGGATTTTATTGAAAGGTTGCCTAAGTCATAGGGGAAGGATTCTATACTAGTGGTTATTGATATAATAAGTAAATATGCTCATTTTATTGGTTTAAGACACCTTTTTTCTATAACTCAAGTAGCTTAATTATTCATCGACAATATCTTTAAGTTTCATTGGGCTCCAAAAGATATCATTTGTGATAGAGACTCTATCTGCTAAATAGCTTTTGGAAGGAATTTTTGGTAAACTTGGATATTCAGGCTCTATGAATGAAGTGATGATAATGGCATGCCAAATTATATTAAGTTTATGTAATACATGGATAATAGATATAAGAAATTGATCCCATTATAATTATGATGGAATTGTCTTTATGAAAGATCTTGTTATAACATATTCTCATATTTGATTGCAATTCTATATGATATATTGATTGTCATGCATTATATGATATTTGACTATACTTGAGTATGATTAATTTTGCATGTTGTTTAACATGTTATGTATAAGGGTATATGTTTTGTATGGTTATGTCCTTGTATATGAATATTTTTGTATTTGTATTTCTCAATTGTATTATATTTGCTATTCTTATATGCCATAGACAAATGAATTAAAAGAAAAAGGTTTTCTACACATTTGGTAGCTGGACCATCATTAGTTGTTAAAATTAAATTATGTTGTTGCTAAGAATATAAATTCTCATTACACTTGGTGATGTGTTTAGATGGAGACTTTAGTTTAAAGGATGTTATGCTGATAATAGATTATTACGATTAAGATAGGTTAGAGTCAAGTTAACACAGGCATCGATATGTATTCATTGTTCCAGTTTAGAAACTGATTAACTTTAATATTCTAGTAACTAAATACGATGAGGGTCTAATTTGTAATTATATAACTTATGAATATTAGATATATGGAATTAGTTACTTCATATATAGTCAAAAATTGTAATACTTCAAATCTCAATACATTGAAAAACAATTAGCAAGTGTAGCACTCCTTCAAGTAAGGGTGTTATGGAATCCATGATGTTTTTTATGTGTCCTTACTGAATCCATGTCATGGATCCTTTAAATTTAGAGGCATCCACTCATTGATTGGCCTACACAACCATTTGAGTTAATGCCTTAGAAGATACTACATAGGAGGCTCATTCAAAAGAGAGGTAGACTTGTAACTGAGATTCTAGTCTAATGGAAGGATTTCTAGCTGAAGATGCAAGTTGGGTTCGTTAGTATGATTTTCAAAAGGTTTACTTGGGTCTATTAATGCAAATAACCCTTAAGGATAAAGGTTCTTTAAGAAAGGGAGCGTTGTTAGGAAGTTAGAGTGTGAACTAGGAATTAGTTAGTTAGTTAATAACTAATTGGTCTATTGGTCTTTAGTAATTGACTAATTAATATTAATAAGTTGTAGAAGGAAGAGAGGTGAGGATTAACTTGAATAATAGTGGTAATGAATTTAGTTTCTCTTCCTTTTTCTCTTTCTTTCTTTTTTTTTTTTTGTATTAGCCTTTAAGGCAATATAATCAAGCTTGTTTTGAAAAGAGTATGTAAAATGGTGGGATTTTTTTAAAGCAATGGAATTGAAAGTCTATTTATATGGAAGACAGCTATGGAAAAGGTAACATCCTAAGGCTTAATGGTAGGGAAGCATTAGCAAGTATTGATTGGCCTATTTCTACAATGTGTCTATGCTTTATCTTAGCTTTATCATTTTGTTCAAAAGCATATAGATAGCTAACTTTATGAATTATACCCTCTTATCAAAGAAGGTAAATGCTCTATATTCCCTTCCTTAGTTGCTTTGTAAGGCCATGATTTTGGTAGTTGAAACTCCACCATGGTTTTGAACATAGTGAAAATTAGGAGTGCTTTTGATTTGGTTTTGAGAGGATATAATCATGCATATTTTAAGTAAGCATCCATAAAGATTATGCAGTATTTAAAATTACTTCAAGATTATTTGGGCAATGTTCCCCATACATCTATATAGATGATTCAAGAAGCTTGGTATAGGTTGTTGTAGACATATGATAAGAAGTTTATTTGCCAAGTGCACAAGCTTGGTAGATGGAATATTTAGAGAAATAGGGAGAAGAAGTAGAAGTGGTAATAGCACAAGGTACTCTATTATTCCCAAATTTAATGTTAGATGTTTGAAGTACATTTCTTTTAGCTTTTAAGGATAGATGGCCTAATCTATAGCACTATAGCCTAAACATATCTATTTCATTTAACGTTGAATGTTATCAGACATAATGGAGATAGTGTTGGTTGCAATAGAAAAGATATTGGCTTGATTTGTTAGTATTGTAGAGTTTGTTTTGGTGGGGTATTTTAAATGGGCAAATATGAAATCATTAAAAGTGTATAATCCATTCTTTCCTCTACCTTTGAGTAGAAGCTCCTAAGTATCTTGTGATTTAACAAAGCATATGTTAGCATAAAGTTCAAAAGTAGACATTTTTGTTATGTGTAAATTTATGCACATTAACTAGGATTTGGTTAGAATACCCAACATGTGTAATTTTCAAACCAACAACATTTCCAACTCAGATCTTTTCTTGTCCATTAAAGTTGGCTTCATTTTGAAGATTATCCTGGTTAAGTGTGAGATTATAAGAAATTCCACTATTTGGGTACCATGCCTCTCATCTTGTAAGGTATTTAGGGTCACTTGCATTGCTATCATATTGCTACTATTTTTGTTTGAGTAAGGTTGGTGACAAAGAACTTGTAGATTTATAGGTTTGATCAACATATGATAGCATCTTAGAGCACAACAACCTTACAAATTTTATCAACTAATTAACTAACTTAACTTTTAATAACTCTATCAGTTATCCCTTAGTATATGATGCTAAGAACAACAAAGCTAGAGAAATGTTTTCAAATGCTTTGGTCCTTTCCAACTCCAAACAGCTTGTGACAAGCTTGAATAATAGGATTATTAAGTAAACTATAAGAAGATTTAACAAAACTTATCATCCTTGTATTGGCCCTAAGCAATACAATCAAAGACTCACTATGAATTTTGGGTTTAATATACTCTTATGATCTTAGAAATATTACTTAGGACGAAGGCATAGATCTTTGACCAATTCCAACCATTCTCATTATAAATGTAATTAGCCACTTTTCACATGATATGTATTACTTCCAAAAATACTATTATTTAGCTATCTTTACTCTATTTTATATTAAAAATAAAATTACATTTTTATGTTGGAGCTTAATATTAATTTAGCTCTCTTTACTCTCATATCAAGAAAAATATTATAGTTTCATATTATGCAAAAAGTTTGCTTAATTGATAAAAAGTAAATGAGAGGCTAGGAAGGCTTTTATCATATATCAAATATTAGAGGAATCAAATAATATTTTTGAGAAAAGAGGTCATGAAGTATAATTTAGTTAAACATCATAAGAGATTATAATATCTATTTTTTTCTCTAATTGGTTGAATTAAGACTTATCTAACCTTGTTAAGTATTTGTTTATTTGATTTGAAATTTCTTTTTCCTTTAAAGTTTTGAAAGATGAACTAAATTAAATATGACTTAGATTGAAAATGATAGGAATCTTTTGTGATATTGCTACTTGGTTGCACTTGTTAGAATAAGGGAAAATAAAATATTAAGAGATGGCACAATTTTATTGCTGATATTCTTTGGTTCTTTGGTATGAGAAGATCAATATTGTACCTTTTACTCAAATTTTCATTCATTAACAAGCCAACTAATTTTAGGTGGTTGAAGTTTCTCTTCACTATAACATTATTTTTTAAGATCACTCTAACTTAAAATCATAAGCTTAAATCAAACTTTTGATCACTTGATCATGAGGGCCTCAATATTACAAGAAAGATCATCCAAGTCTAAAGTTTAAGTTATTATGTAAAGGCTCATAAAATAGTGTTATAATATCTAACAACTACTTCTAATTTAAAAAATGAGAATTTGAAATGTGAAATAGATATATGGCATGCAGCTTTGGATCTGGACCTAAAGGACTAAGATGATTGGTTTATGTTGGGGGTTCTCCATTTCCTTAAGTCTTGAAATTACTAGAGAAATCCCATTTGCACCCAATGGCACCTCTAGCTTTGTTGCATTGCTTTGCAAGGATGAAGTGAGAGGACAAGGTTTAAAAACTGAACATGAGCTCAACAAAGACACAAGGCACAATCAAAACCTTAGGTTTGCCATATTATCTCTCACATTTTAATATAGGATAAGAAAAGATAAGAAAATCTTCAGAGCTTAAAAAGAAGATTCAGAGAAGGTGTAAAGACTCAAAGCTAAAGCCTATATATTTATAGTCTCAATTATCATCTACATGGGTTTGACGCTTCATTTAGCATCACAATCAACGAATCAAGCTAAAAATTTAAGCAATATTAAGGAAATGTGCGTATATGCTCTGCATTCAGTAGATTAAGTAATGAAGGTTTTCAAATAGTATTTTTTGTGTTAATTCTCCAATGGTGGCTCTTGGGCGAAACAGTCATGCTCTGGACATTGGACAAACCTATAAGCTTTAATCCCTTTGTTTTTTAATTCCACTATTTATTACAAGAAAAGTATATGTCTAGATAGTGTTATTTGATATTACTATTATATGTATTTTCTATGTCTGTGAGTTATAGGTTGAAATGTGACCATTTATTTGTTCTAGATAGCTAATTTGTAAGGGAAACTTTTGTTGGATTTTCCTTAAAATGTAATGTGAGTTTTTAGTTTTTATTTATTAAGGTAAATTGGTTATAAAGTATTACCCATACTTTATCTACTAAAGTAGAATGACATGGAATTATGGATAAAGATAAATGAACATATTTGAAATTTTTGAATTCAGTATTTTACTTATATAAGTAGATGGACTCGTTAATGAATTATAGTAGCTAAAGAAGAAGTAGTTAATAAAGGTGTTATACTATTTGGTATCAGAGAAAAGGTTCAGGAATGTTAGATATGGTTAGGGCTTAGGGAAGAAGAATATATATGATAGGTGTTGGCTTTTGGATGAAATTCTAAATGTGCATGTTAATGGCAAATAGGTAAGTTATATTACGAAGTTTTGTTGGCCCAGATAGCATGACGAGTATTGCAAAGGGAAGGCCAACTAGAGCAAAGCTTGTAAATCCTAAGCTAGCAAGCTTTTCTAAAGAGCTTTCTAATGCTCCCACGCTCTCTTGCAAACTTTCCCTTCTTCTTGCTGAACCAACCATAGAATAGCCCCACTTTAATCACCAAAACCATAGGAGAAGAGAGGAGAAAGAGGAGAATAAGTTTGCTAAAGCAAGAAGCATAGACAAAACCTTGAATCCTTATATTTTTTCTTAGTTTTCTTCCTCCCTTGCTCACCCTTTTGTGTGTCTCCTTGAGCTAGTCTCTCTTCTGGTTTGGGGTAGAAATAAGGTTGGTGAAATGAAGAAAAAAGGTGGGACATGATATATAAGAAACAAGGCTACTTAAAACACTTTTTGAAAATTCCCATTTTGTCCCCTTTTTTTGGTTCTTTCCAATTTAGGCTTCTTTTAACCCATTTGCAAGAGTTAACGTTCTTTTCAGTATACTTATTTACACATCTCAAGAGGTAACTTATTTTATATCAAATCTCCTGTATCCTCTCCTAATGGCTTCTCATAGGGTCTCATTATCTTTCTCTGATTATCATTGCCATTGGAGATTTCTGTTTGTTTACTTACTGATTTACATGTATCGTCCACTGTTCATCTCTGCATTTTTTCTTACTAGCTTATTCCATGATTACAATTCATATTTCTTTCTATCATAGGCCTTATATCTCAATTGCTTACTAGGATTACAGCTTCTTTGAGAATTTTTTCACTTTTAATAATCCCAGTTTCTCTATTTACTACTGCATTTGTCTCTTTAGGCCGAGACTTTTTCTTACTCTCTTTGCTCACTTGGAAGTGGGCATTTTATAGTCTCTCATCTCTACACTGGCAAGCCTAACTTATATTCCTCATGCTAGTATCGAAGAGCGACTACCACTGACTAATACTGAATTCTGGTTGGATACTAATTATACTCATAGTTTTAATCACTGGAGGCATACTATACCACTTACCTCATGTCAAAATTGCACCTAACCCCTTTTTAAATACATAGTCTAACATGTAGGGATTTCTCTATCTCTTGGTCAGGGCTAACATCTACTAGGTAGTGGTTCATCTGGCTCTAGCTCTAGAAAGCTACTTTCTTGCTTTTCTCATCCTATGCACTATACTCATCTCTCAAGAGATCTAGTCAGTGGTCTAACTGTCTAAGTAAAGCCTTCATATCTCTGTGGCAATAGTCTACTAGACTTAGGAGGTCTCTAGTCTCTAAGACAAGAGCTAACCAAAACTATACTGGTCTCTAAGACTAACTGTTCTGTAAAAACTATCTCAAGCTATCATCTCACCAAAGAACTATCATACTACAACTAGGGGCTCTTTGTAACTCTGTGGGATCTACTGTAACCCTTAGGTCTACTGCGACCTCTCAGAGCCCTGTTAAGGTCTACTATAACCCGCTGTACTATACTAGGATATATTGCGATCCATCTTTAGGAGATGTCAAAGTCTAAGATTATTGTATTTGATAGTAAAACACATACTCACTAAGTCCAGTAACCATTGCTCATAATAACTTAGGCTAAACTCATAAGTACATCATGCTCTTCGTGAGAAGTGGGTTCTGTGTCATCCAATTCTCTAAGATCCTGTTATACTAATACTTAGGAGCATCTTATTTTTTGTTTATCACTCCTCATGGGATCCTCAGATTCCCACTTCAGCTTTTTTTACTTGGGCTTTCTCTTTTTACTCTAGTTGTACTCAACTATTTTTTCTTTTCATATCTTATAATTTTTAACTATGCCTATACTTTGCTTTGAGTGCCTTGGCACTAGGGTATCTCGCACACTGAATGTGGTTAACATCTCTAGCAAGAGAGAGGCTATACACCGGTCCCTGTTCATTTCATTTACATATACTATAAAGGACTCAGGCTATGCATACTGGACTCATGTTATCTGAATCTGAATATTCTCTATTAGGGATTCCTTTCTGCGTGCTTTTCTTACTATTTTAGTATTCCTAGAATCCCTTTACCTCTCTTTTTTGACTCATCTCGTTCTTTAACTAACTAGAATACCTTTCGATTATCGGGATACTTTGGTGATTGATGTCATTGTTCGCTACGCACTCAAGTCACATTATTACTGGGTTGGCCAGACCCAATATCATAAAACCATTGTTGCAAGCAAACCATAACATCAAACACTAATACACAGGCACCTCATGACTGAGCTTAAAGCCACTACCACCTGTAGATTATAAGTTTCCTAACAATTTAAAGTATTCCTTTCGTACTTTTCTTTATTTGCCCTATTCATGTAGGATGCTAAGGGAAGACTCTTCCTCTACTTCATCTCAAAATCACTTTACATTGCCCGACTATTCTTTACTTTGAGCACTATCATGCTAGAAGGGCATCTATGCCAAGGACAAGTGTGCTTTCTCAAGTACTCATACACATCAATTTGATATTTATTCTCAATCTACTATGTCTTTAGCTTGAACACTATCATATCTTCTTTCTCTTTAACCTTTACTATCCTTTTACTTAGGTAAAAGAATGCTCTACTACTAGTTATCTCTATCGCCAATTTGGATTTCTTTACACTCAAGAGCACCTGCATTTTTCCTGGGTTCCACTACTTGTTCACTTTTTGTAACATCAAAAGGATCTACTTTCTTATACTCTTGCTTTGCTTTTTACTAGACCATCCCTCTATAGGGAAATTCTATTTCATGAAATCCCAGGAATTATATTCTATGGCACTCTCGGCTTGCACTCTTTCTCTGCACAATGCAAAGCTCACCTTCTTAGGCAGTCTCTAGCTCTCTCGAGCTTCCTTGAGGGTACTAAGGTACTAACTATTTATCTCCACTTATTTCTACATTTGGACCAGAGCTAGACTTTCTTTTTGTTTAGCCTCTTTAGCCTTATCCCTAGGAGCATAGTATATTATTCCTAGGGTTTTATTAACCTAATCTAAGACACGTATTCTCAATGTCTGGATTCTACCTTACTGAAAGCTTATGCTCTACTGGGTACTCTAATCACTTACATTCCTTAACCCTAAATCATTTTCATATTAGGGAGCTCATCTAACTAGCTATTGGACCTCTGTTTGTTTACTTCTCTGGGCTCAGTTTACTCATGTAATCACTACTAAAATGAGGGCATCTCTTTTGTAACTAGTTTCTCAGCTCTTCCTCGCTTCCTTTATCACTATGTTCTACAATTCAAGAGGGTCTATCTAGGGGAATTTGCTAACCACTACTGAGTGATCTCCCCAACTTAGAATGTCTCATCTTTCCTTTCTCGATCCAAGGAGAACTTTCACTGAGCTAATCATACTCACCTCTAGGTGTTACCCATGAGGCACACCCTTTTGGGGGCACTCAATATATGCCTAATTATTGGTAGCCTTACCTTATGTAAATTTCAAGGCTACATTTACATTCTACCATTTAGTATTTCATAAGGTAGCACCCTAGGTTGGAGTCAATGCCGTAAAGGCAGGTCTCAACAACCTTATCATCCCTATGTCTAACTTTCTCTATACTAAGCTCTTTTCTCAGTCTCAACTACTAGACCTACTAATTTCTTACTAATCTTCCATAACTGTTCACTACTATTTTTCTCTACTTATACAAGGGGTTCTTACTCTCTGTGGATTGACTGATCCCTTATCAGTTCATTCCTCAAGTTGGCTTGAATATGACCAATAAGGCATTTATACTGCCATTCACCACAGTTAGCACATCATTTGCTGTAGTTAATTAGCCTCAAGTTTACCCTAGTTTCCTGTCTAAGTATTGGCTGTGGCTAACTTTTTGATTGGCCTCGATGAGGAACTCTTTGAATTACCTCGCTGCTTCATGGAATAATTAGCCTTAGCTAAGCAGTTAATTAGCCATAGCTAACAGCCTCTAATTGGCTTACTTCTTCATGAATTGGAACTTCATCTTTAGTTACAAAACTCGAGCCTCATGGCCTCTATATTCAGCCCATCATCAAAGCTAGAGAGTTCTACCTCTTGCTTCATTCATGTATAACTAGTTGTCACCTCTGGGCTATCGAGCTTTAAGGGGTGTAGCTTGTAACTCAACCTCTGGCTTAATGGAATTAACCTTTTGGGGTTTGAAACTTATTTAGACAGTTGGGTGTCATGGCTAGGGGGTAACTTTCTTTCTCACTTCTTCTCTATGCTAATCTTATGTAGCCGCAGTCTCATCTCATATTACGCTACATCACTACTTGTCTCTGCATTATGCGAGACATTTCAGAATGGTCTGAGTATGACTACTAGGGAGAACTAGGCCTTACATAATCTTTCTAACAAGCCTCTTCAAATTAATGAGATTCTTTCTCATCGTTCATACCTAGAGCTTGCTATTGATCCCGGTGAGCTACCATATCTCATAGAGCTTTAGCCGTTAGATCACTTAGCTCTGCTTAAGCTATTCTAGAGGCCACCCTTTCCTAGTATCTACTATCTACTCCAAGACCACTCTACAACTTATTCATCATAAACATAGCCATAAACTACCATCACACACCCAAGATGTCTCCTACAATGCTATTCATAATCATACAAGCCCTTACATAGCTCTATTGGCACATCCTCAAGCCAAATCCAATCTTAGAGAGCCTAGAACTTTGCTTTTATAGTAATAAATGTAACATCATGAATTTCTAACTCATTTCATGCTACCTCCATGTTTCATATCATGCATTTCATAAAGGAGTAAGAAAAATGGTATTAAAATAATGAATTTCTTTGTGCTGTGTAGCGTATAGATTTTTCATTTAGAGTCTTATGGATCATATAAACTAATTTAACTCATTCTCATATTTAATTACACTAACACAACTTAAAACCATCCAAGGAAGTGGCCTAGAACTCGTGCAAGTCAAAGAAACACATAAAATTCCATAGTGTAGCCTCGGCCAGAACTGCATACTTTCTGTCACAAACTTTGAAAAAATAAATAATTCTAAGAGACTTGAAATCATGCATTCTTAGCAATTCTAGAAAGCTACAGAGGTCTAATTTATGCTAAAAATAATTCTAGGTCATGGCACAACAAGTATAAGACGTTTGACATTCGAAAAGCACCCAAGGTCTCAGTTACCTGGGCTACTATCACAAGTTACTGTCATAAACTTTGAAAATTCATAACTAATTCCACAAAAATAAAAATTATGTAATTTTAGTCAATCTAAGAAGTTACATATATTAGATTTAAGGGAAAAATATCTCTGGACCATGCCAAGACCATCTAGGAGCTGAATTATGATGGTACAGTATTGGAGGTCCAGTGGCACTACTTGTACTGACAGTAAATTTCAAAATTCATAACTCCATTCAGACCTCTAAATGAGGTGATCTTGGTGGCCATAGAAAGCTTATAATATTTATTTTATGCTTGTAATAGTTCACAAGTATTAGACACCATTTGTCTAACGAATGACATAAAATACGAAACTGACCATATGAACAGTACATGCACCAGAATAACAGAAAAATCATAACTTTAAAAATTCATAATTAATTTTGTAGAGCTCTAATTTTTCTGTGCTTTAGCTTTCCAAAAAGCTCTCAATGAGTCCTACATTTTTGCCAAATTTCATGGAAAGATTCATTCATTTGTTCAGTTTATGCCACAGTGTTCCAATTTAGTCAATTTTGTGGTCTCAACTAGCATCAAAGTGTCCAATTTTGCTTCCCAAGCTTATGTGGCCACTTGAGCACGTGAGAATGCACTACAATGACATTCTAAACTTATCTCAAAGGTGCATAAACCCAGATTTCTCAATCTCACTCTCTCACCCCATGCCATACATAAGATTTCATACACTTTCTCTTGCCATTCAATACCCAAAAACTACATTATCATTCATATGGCACTAAAGCTCATACATACATCAAATGTATGGGTATTTACACATGTTCGAATGGATACATAACAATTTCATCATGGGATTACATTATATGCCATGTGCATGGCTACAAGAGAGACATAACTAAGCCATTTCATACATTTTGATGTCAATCTCCTTTTCCTTAGCTTGGTGGCTTTTATTACCTTGCTCAATTGATTCACCTAGCATGTTAAGACATTGGAGAGGAGGAGATGAGATTCAAAGAATCCCAATTGCTCATCTCTATTTTAATTACATATAAAGTATGTAAAACAAACCTTGAAAATGCATGCATGGACATATTAACATATGTGAGCATTCAAGAAACATTCTTGGCATTTGAACAAGTCATACATAGTATACATAGGCTTGCCAAGTGAATGGATTAGCTTTACCCATTCACTTGTGGATTTTGGGCTTGCCTCACCCATTTTCTTTAAGATGTTTTTGACTCAATCTTACTCTTAGGAGTTAACCTCACTTTTGGGACACTCTTCACTTTTTCTTAACTAACTTTAATGGTTTTTGGCTCATCCTCACCATGGCTAGAGGGTTCCTAACTTCGCTATACTTAAGCAAACAAATACAATGATATAAAATATTATTTGAATGCATAAAACATTATCATGGTACCATAAACTAAAAGCTCATGCTAAAATACTTTTCATAGCTCAAAACATATATACACACATTCAAAGACAATATAAGTGTAATATCCAGTTCTCTGAAAATGAGAGAAAATGTGAGAAACGTAACATATGATTTTTTTCATAAATAAATGAAATTCACCGAATACAAAAGGAAGTCCCTTGAAATGACTTAGTTAAGGTCCCAAAAAAGTAAAAAAGCATTCTAGACTCCTAAAAGTGAGAATTCTAGGCTCAAACGAAAAGAAAAATAGAGCTAGAATGAAGAAACAAATTGTGACGAAAGGTTAACGAAATGTAAGGGCATTTTTGTCATTTTGAGTAAATTTTGGAATTTAGACAGGAGGGCTTTTTAAATGAAAGTTTTGAGTTTTCTAGGGTTCTTAGAGGCCTTGAAAACATAGAAAGCCCCGAGACGGTGAAAACCCCTTCCATTGGATATTTTCTAACATTCATTGACTCAAACTTTGACTGATTTATTTGGAAAGGTTTTAGCTTTGATTTGAGTGATTCCAAAGACATTTTACTAAATTGGGAACCTAAATTTCATAATGGAAAAGATGGTTCTTAAAAAGGAGCTAAAACGAGTTTAAAACAAAAATGCTAAGAACGAAGGGCAAAATAAGAATTTTTGAAAAGTCCTTCTTCCTTTCACCTATATATAAGTGGTGCCTCATCTCCTCCTTCATTCAGCCCATTATGTTTCTGCCTTAAACCAGAGAAAAACTCTAAGGAGAGTGGCGCATAAGAGGAAGAAGAAGAGGAGGAGAAATTCAGGCTAAAAAGTATGGAATTTTGGTAGTTTCTTATGCTTTCTCCTTTCCAAACCTCTCCTTCTCCATACACCTTTCTTTCTTGTAATTATATTGAAGTATATGAATCTATTTTAAGGAATAAATTAAGGAAAAAAATCAGATTTGAAGAGAAGAGGACAAAGAAAGTGAGAATTAAGCAAGAAAACAAGGAAAAATAAGGTAAATCTTCCATCCCATAGTAAACACTTCCTCCCCCTTCAGCTCCCTATTTCGCCCCATGTATGTAGTTATAGGAGGGCTAGAAATTTGAGGAGAACCAAGGGTGATTTCTATGAATTTAAAGGAGGAAAATAAGAATATGCAAAGAAATTCAAGTAAAAACTATGAATTTTGTAAGATAGAAAAGTTAGGGTTTTAATTGCACCTTAAACTCTATCATGAACCCTAGCCTTATGTTATGATGTTTAAGTATTCATATAAGTTCTTAAGACATCAAGAGAGCTTCCTACATGATTCTCCCATCAAAAGAAGTAAGGAAACTTTATTGGTGCCTTATAGAAGCATAGCTTTGGCCAAGGAAAGTCTATGCACCTAGGGAGAGTTTTAATTTCTTCCAAGCTTAATTTTGTATCATGTTTGATGGGAGAGTATGAGAGGAAGCCTTAGAAAAAATTTAAAAGCCATAGAAAGCAAGATGGCCTTATATGTTCCATAATATGGCTTAAAGAAGCAACACCAAGCTAAGCTCCTAGAATTGATTGTGTGATGACTCCAAGAAGTTTAAATGGAGTCAAGAATCATGAATGAATAGATAGAATGGAGCCAAGATAATGTTTTCTTAAGGTTGCTTCATTAAGTGCATTGTGGATCCATAAAAGAGCCTTAGAAGTCACCTAGCTTTTCTAGTAATTGTGTGGCCTTAGAATTTGATTTAAGCATATAATTAGCTTCCATATGATATGTCTAGGGCAAGAGAAGTGATCACCACCTTCTTGGGTGTGTGAGGTCAAGGGAGAGGATTCAAGACTCAAGGAAAAAGTGTGTAAATGCTAGCAAGGTAGCTCTCTCCCCCTTCTATCATGCATAGATGTGTGCTTATATTGTCTTGAATATGTGTATATATGTTTTAAGCCATGAAAAGTATTCTAGCATGATTTTATATGCCATGGTACCATGACGATGCATTATGTTTCTAAATGATATTTATGATGCTTACTTTGGTTTGCTTGAGTGTGAAACCAAGAATCCTCTAGTCATGATGAGGATGAGCCAAGAACCCTTAGAATTGGTTAAGACAAAGTAAAGAGTCTCCCAAAAGTGAGGTTGACTCCCAAGAGTAAAGTTAAGTTCAAGAACCTCTTAAAGAATGGGTGAGATAAGTCCAAAATCTATAAGTGAATGGGTGAGGCTAATCCACTTACTGGGCAAGCCTATGTATGCTATGTATGACTTTTTCAAATGCCAAGAATGCTTCTTGAATGATTGCACATGTTAATATACCCATGCATGCATTTGTGAGACATGGTTTTGTATACTTTATGTATGTTGAAATGGGAGATGAGTGAACGGATCGTCGCATAAGCCTCAAAATAATACTAGGTTGATAAGATATATAGTTAATGGCACAACCTAGGTCATCTCCCTTGGAATTGGCGTTCAATGTTTAATTGAGTGTTCTAAATGTTAAAAGACTCTAAAACTTCTTAAACTAGAGGGGTTTTAATTTAATTAAACTATCCTAAAACTAAATTGTATTAAAATTCCTAATTACTATCTAATTGGGTGAATTATGGTCTTGTGACTAGCTTTGGATTCATTCCTTGGTATCCACTATCCTTATCCTATTCTAATTATGATTAATTCTGGTCTAAGAGTTCCTAAATGTGTTCATAACAATTTATCTTGAGTAACCACTCAAGATACAAGAGATTGATGATCTAATGTTGAATTGAAACCTCACATCCAAATTAAATTGTCAATTCTTGTTTTAGGATCAATGAACACTTAATTTGATTGATTAACTAATTTGATTAGCCTTTGAAACATCCTAAATATTTAATTAACCAACTAAACATTAAGAAATCCTCAATTTAAACAATTACGTTCACTCATGTATTTTATCGAACACCTTCGAAGCATACATGGGAATTCAAATAATATTGAAATTAATCAGATCAATTAATCAACAAAAATGTTTCCTAATCAGTGTCTAACCAGCCACTAATTATAATTACACAATTTTCCTATCAAATACAACTTAACCAAGACAATAAATGAAAGAGAAAAAGTGTAGGAAAAGTAGAGAAATCATTAGCCAAAATTCTGAATTTTTTCCATGGATTCAAGCTTCTCCAAGACTTCCTCCTAGCTAGCCTCAAGGTGGATTAAAGCTTCATAGGATGGTGGAGATGGAAGATGGAATGGAAGAATGAATGGGTTAATGGATGAATGAATGGTGGTCTCTCAATGAATGGGTGAATGGATCTATATATAGGCGATGAATTCTGAAAATAAGGAGACGTAAATGACTTGTAGAGGCATGTGGAATAATAATTCTGCCCGAGTGTATTTCTTTAATGAATCACGTGCTCAAGCTTCTTCTTTTTGTATTTTTTTTAACGTCAGCCTCTCCCACGTGATTTCTTCTTCCTTTTCTGCATGTATTTTTCGTGTTCTGGGAGTCCTTTTTGTGTGTCACGAGCTTAGCCAGTAGCTCCCTATTTCTGCATGTGTTTTAACTCGTGTTTGTTCCCAGCTCTTACTTCATTAATCCACTAATGAACCATGTTGTTTCTCGATCCAGCTCTTCCTTCTCCAGCTAGCTCGAGTTCACTTCAGCGTGATTTGTACGTGTTTCTGCATGTGTTTTAGATGTGGGCCCCGCTGTTTATTTTATTATATTCTGCATATTCTTCTACTGTTTCTGTTATCCACGAATGCAGCTCGTTCTCTTCTTTCAGCCAGAACTCCATCCCACGTTGCTCTTCTTTGTCTAGCTTTTAACGTTTTTCTGCTTCATGCAAAATCATGTTAAGCTTCTTCAATTCAGCGTCTTCCTTCTTCTCACTCAGCTTGTTATTTAAACTCCTTCTTTCTCCTTTTTCTTGTAGCTCTTTCCAGCTCTCATGCATTGTGCTCTTTACGTTACTGCTCGTTACTGTTCTCAGCTCAGCCATTTCACGTAGCTCTCAAGCTTCTTTGTTTTCAGCTTCAGCCTTGCTTCTTCTGCATCTCAGAACCATGCATGAAACCTATGGCCTTTTCCTTTTTGCTTCACGTGTTCTACATGGATAATGAATGTATACTGCAACGTGAATGGCGTGTGGATGATCTTGGAGCTGCCTCTCACTTGAGCGTTATGTGGAGATGAAGCGTGATATATGTGTGCAGATTATGTGAGCCTATGCATTCCATCAAACTCATGGATTATCTCTACTTTGCTTCACATTCTCAAGCCCATTCATATGTTTCGTGTATGGTGTTTGGAGGCTGCCTCATTCTCCTTGTTTCTGATTTAAACTTCAGCCTAAGATTTCTTTTGATGCTTCTCCAAACCAACCTCCATTCAAGCTCTAATTTCCAATTTAAAAAATCTGCACAAAAGGAATGGAAGATATGAAATAGAAAAATTCACAAAATTCATTTAAAATGATTTATGTATTTAAAATCAATTATTTTTCCAATTAATTCATAAAGTGCAAAGAGTGGCTATTAAAACAAAATTCTGTCTAAATACATCCCTAGAATCATATTTGGTCACTAAAATGCTTAAGTTAGGAGGATTAAAACATATAAAATTTATGCTTATCAATGATCTATTGGGATTCTTTGACTCTCATTCCCTCCTCTCCAATATTCTAACATGCTAGGTGGACCAAGTGGATAAGGAAATGAGAGCTCACACCTTGAGAGATGAAAGTATGACATTGAAATGCATGGAATTTGCCACTTTGAGGCCATAAAAATGGAAAATGATATAATCTATTATTGTATATGACCTATGACCTCTTAAACATGTATAATTATGTTAATGTATCATATATAAATGAGAGCTAAGGTTATATGTATGGAAATATGCAATTTGGACATGTAATAGCAAATTAGCATTATGGAAGTGTATGCATAAATGGAAGTGGAATAGCCAAATTGAGATGCATGAGATTTGGGACCATTTGAGCAGTTCATATAAGTCATATTCATGCTTTTAAACTTGCCCAAGAGGTTCCAAACATCGAGGGAAGTTATTTAGACATTTTGGTATCCTATATAGAGCAAAAATTGACCATATTGGAAGCTTATACTACTTTTTGTCCAAATGAGCTCTTCTTGATCTGAGTTCAACATGTATCTAGAGGTTGTTGAGAGATTTTTGAGAAGCTAAAGTGCATAATTTTTGGAGGTCTATGGAATATTTGATGAATTTTCAAAGTTGGCAAATTTTCTGAAATTGGTTAGGTTACTGTTCATACTAATCCGAAAATAAGTTCTATCACTTAGGTGGCAAATGATATCCAATTGCCACAAAATTTTATAGGGAGAAAGTAGACATTCCCAGTGACTTGTGCCAACTAGAAGCACCCCATGTGGATGCCTAGAGAGGGAGATATGAATTTTTGAATTTCAATTTAGTATCAGGCATCTAGACTGACATTGGTTACTATTTGATTGATTTTAGATGCCTGGATGTGCTTGAGCTGGCCTAAAATTATTTTTATCCTTAGCTAACATCCGTAGCTTTCTAAATTGGTATCATTTACATGAATTGGATTTTTGTGAAATTAATTGGACATTTTTTAAGTTTGTGGCAGAAAGTTGTATTAGTACTAGTAGCTAATCAGACCTCTGCATGTTTTAGAATGTCAAACGTATTTTGTGTGGTGTTTCATGTCTTCAACATATTTTTAGCATAAATTAGACATGTGTAGCTTCTTAGAATGGTAAAGAATGTATAATTTTGATTTTTCTATAATTAGTTATGATTTTCCAAATTTGACACAGAAAAAGGGAGAATTCTAGTTGAAAACACAACTATGAATTTTATGTGTTTCCTTGCTTTCCATGAGTTGTAGGCCACTTTTGGTGATGAATTTGAGTTGTATCTATGTAATTAAATATAAGAATGTGATACATAAGTCCATATAGCCCACGAGACTCCGAATGAAAAATTTATGCATAGCACAATGCTAGGAAATCCATTATTTTATTACCTTTTTTCTTGCTCCTTCATGAAATGCATGATGTAAAGCATGAGAATAGCATGAGATAAGCTAGGAAATTATGGTGTCATAGTAAGCACACATTCATGCATGAGAGAAGGTGGAGAGAGCTACCTTGCTTGCATTTACATACTTTTTTCTTAAGCCTTGAGTCCTCTCCCTTGACCTCACACACCCAAGGAGGTGGAGATCATTTCTCTTGGCCTAGACACATCATATGGAAGCCAATTATACTCTTAAATTAAATTCTAAGGCTGTATATTCACTAGAAAAGCTAAGTGACTCATAAGGCTCTTTTATGATTCTATAATGCACTTAATGAAGCAACCTTAAGAAAATATTATCTTAGCTCCATTCTCTCTATTCATTTATGATTCTTGACTTAATTTAAACCTCTTGGAGTCATCACACAATCAAATCAAGGAGCCTAACTAGGTGTTTCTTCTTTAAGCTATAATATGGAACATACAAGACTATCTCACTTTCTATGGTTTCTAAAATTTTTTCAAGGCTTACTCTCATACTCTCCCACTATACATGACTCAAAAATAAGCTTAGAATAAATTAAAACTACCCCTAGGTGCCATTTCTACTCTATGACAAAGCATATACTCTTCTTGGCATCCTTGAAGTTTCCTTGCTTCCTTTGATGGGAGAATCATGTAGGAAGCTCTATTGGTGTTTTAGGAACTCATGTGAACACTTAAACATCATAAAATATGGCTAGGGTTCATGGTAGAGTTCAAGGTGCAATCAAAACCTTAAATTCCATAACTTGCGTTCTAAAGCTCCCTTTTCAATTCTTGTTGTATATTCTTAATCCTCACACTTTATAACCTTTGGTTCCATCAAGAACATAAAGAAAAACTCTTTTCTTCACTTTCTCTCTTTAGACCAAAGCTTAAATGGCATGGAAACTTAAGATTTTGCAAGTGTTTCAAGTGAAGTCTTACCTTAAAATGGAGCTCTCTTCGCATAGATTATTTTTCACTGATTAATTTCTTGAAAAGAGTTCCTTTTTAACTTGGGTTAGACCTAAATCTTTAAGTTTTCAAGAAAAGAAAACTACCATTAGAGAGCTCTTAGAGAGAGGAACAACTTTCATAACTGGCACAAGATGAAATAGTGCTGTTTACTTACCTAAACAAAAGCTTAAACTTCTTCTCTCTCTCCCCCTCTTAATGTCACACCATGGATGCCCATTTTTCTGCAAATGGAAGCTTGGAGAAGGTGATGAGGTGTAATCTTACTTGAGAAGCCTCTTTTACAATTTTTCAAAATGACCATTTTGCCCCTATGAGCCTGTTTGCTCCGTTTAGGCTCATTTTAACTTCTTTTTTTGAACTGTCTTTTCCATCATAAAATTTAGATCTTCTAATTCATAAAATTCTTTTGGTTTCATCGAAATTGGATTTAAAACCTTTCTAAATGAACTAGTCAAAATTTGGGTCAACTGATATTAGAAAATGTCCACTGGAGGGGCTTTAGCTGTCCTAGGGCTTCCCATAGTTTTCAGGCCTTTGAGAACCCTGAAGAACTCAAAACTTTCATTTAAAAAGCTCTCCTGTGTGAATTCCAAAATTTGCTCAAAATGATGAAAATGCCCTTACATATTGTCAACATTTTGTTCAAATTTATTTCTTCATTCTAGTTCCATTTTTCTTTCTGTTTGGGCCTGGGATTCTTATTTTTAGGGGTATAGAATGCTTCCTAAATTTTTTAGGACCTTTATTAAGTTATTTCGGGGGACTTGCTTTTCTATCCAGTAAATTTCGTTTGTTTACGGAGAAATCGTATGTTACATTCCTCTCATTTTTTCTTGATTTTAGAAAATCGGATATTATAGCAAGTCTCTAACTAGGATGACAATAAAAGTAATATGAATAAAGTGCACAAATAGAAACTTGGTTTCACCATTTTCTTTATTGGTTGGATGATATATATAAGAATCGATACCACTTTAATGATGTAGCAAGTTTTTGACAATGAATGCCAAAGATTGTCTATGTATGCTTTGTGTATATCTTTAAGTGGGAGAGTGAATTTGTGAGATCTGGGTTTGTGGACCTTTGAGACATGTTTGATAGGTTATTTTTTGATTTCCCACGTGCTCAAGTGGCCTTGGAAATCTTGGAAGCTAAAATGGACCTTTTGTGACCTTTAAGAGCACAAAAATGACCAAATTACAACCCTATTAACCAAATGAACTAATTCTCTCATGAAATTTGGCATGCATATAGATCTCAACTAGGGCTTTTTGGGAAGCTAAATACCAGATTATTTGGAGCTCTTTGAAATTAATTATGAATTTTAAAGTTGCCAAATTTCTACTATTCTGATATAGTTACTGTTCATATGGTTAGTTTCTTCGCTTATGTCATTTGAGGGACAAATGGTGTCCAATACTTAATTTCAACCCTATGTTAAGATCTAACTAAATAAATGAATTCCCTTATGAAATTTGGTATGCATATAGATCTCAACTAGGGCTTTTTAGGAAGCTAAATACTAGATTATTTGGAGCTCTATGGAATTAATTATGAACTTTCAAAGTTACCAAATTTCTGCTGTTTTGATATGGTTAGTTTTTTTGCCTATGTCATTTGAGGGACAAATGGTGTCCAATGTAACACCATAGATCTCTAGCCTTGCTTCATGTTACTTCTAAGTCTCATGCCATGAATTACACAAGAAAATGAGAAAATGGCATTAAAATATTGATTATTTTAGCATTGTATGGTGTACAAATTTTTCATCCGATGTCTTGTGGACCATGTGAGCTCATACATCACATTCTTATATTTAATTACATAGATACAATTCAATTCCATTATCAAAAGTGGCCTAGAACTCGTGCAAATGCAAGAGACACACAAAATCCCATGATGTAGCCTTGACCATAATTTTTCCTTTTTTGTCACAAACTTTGAAAAATCATAACTCATTCTAGAAAAATAGAAATCATGCATTCCTTGCTATTATGGAAAGCTACAGATGTCTAATTTATGATAAAAATATGTCCAGGTCATGAAACATCACATAGAAGACCTTTGGCATTTGAAAAAGCATAAAGGTCTGATTGGCTACTGGTACTAATGCATATTTCTACTATAAATTCAAAAATATCCAATTAATTCTAAAAAAATCCAATTCATGAAAATGATACCAATATGAAAATTTACAGATGTTAGATAGAGGGAACAAATAACTTTAGACCAATCCAGGCACATCCAGACCTTAAAAACTAATCAAATAGTAACCTAGGTCTGTTTAGACGCCTGATACTAGATAGAAATTTCAAAATTTTATATCTCCCTCTCTAGACCTATAAATAGGGTTCTTTCTATTGGTACAAGTCACTAGGAAGGTCTAATTTCTCGCTGTAAAATTTCATGGCAATTGGACATCATTTGACCCCTAAGTGACAAATTTTAATTTTAGACCAGCATGAATAGTACCCTGAACCAATTTCTAGAAAATTTTTCAACTTTAAAAATTCATCAAATATTCCATAGACCTCCAAAAATTCTTTACTTTAGCTTCTCAAAAATATTTCGACAAGCTCTAGATGCATGCCAAATTTTAGACCAATAAGAGCTCATTTGGATAAAAAGTGGTATAAGTTTCTAATATGGTCAATTTTACTCCATATAAGATACAAATATGTCCAAATGGTCTCCTTTAATGTTTGGAACCTTTTGGGAAAGTTTAAAAGCATGTATGTGACATATATGAACTGCCCAAATGGTTCAAAACATCATGCATCTCAATTTGGCCTTTCCACTTCCATTATTACACACATTTACATAATGCTAGTTTTGCCATTACATGTCCAAGATGCATATTTCCATACATATAACCTTAAACCTCATTTATACATGATACATTAGCATAATTATACATGTTCATAACATCATAGGACATATATAACAATGGATTACAACATTTGCCACTTATATGACCTTAAAGTAACAAAATCTATACAGTTTGATGTCATATTCTCATCTTTCAAGTGGTTGGCTCCCATTTCCTTGTTCTTTTGGTCTACCTAGCATGTTAGAACATTGGAGAGAAGGGAATGAGATTCAAAGAATTAAAATAGTTCATCTCCCTTTCAACCACACATATAAGATGCAAAATAAGTCGCATGAGTACCATAAAGTATGTAAACATTCAAGGAGCATTCTTAATATTTGACCAAGTCATACATGACATACATAGGCTTGCCAAGTAAGTGGATTAGCCTCACCCATTCACTTGTAGATTTTGGACTTGCCTCACCCATTTCTTTGGGAGTCAACCTCATTCTTGGGAGACTCTTTACTTTGTCTCAACCAATCTTAAGGGTTCTTAGCTCATCCTCACCATGGCTAAGGGTTCTTGGCTTCACCACACTTAAGCAAATCCAAGCAAACACATTAAGCATAAATTAAAAGCATAAAACATCATCATGATATCATGGAATGAGAGCTCATGGTAAAACACTTTTCATGGCTTAAAACATACATACACACATTCAAAGACTAGCCAAACATACATTCATGCATGAGAGAAGGAGGAGTGAGCTACCTTGGATGCAACCATACACCTTTTCTCTTGAATTTGCTCTCCCTTCCTCGATTTCACACACACAAAGGTGTGAGAATGATTTCTCTTAGCCTAAACACAATTTATGGAAGTCAATTAGGTTCATGGAATTAATTCTAAGGCCACATATCTTCCTCACACACTAACTTAGCCTATTAACCCCTTTATAGTTCCAAGAATGCACCTAATGAAGCAACACCCATCAAATAAATTCTAGGCTCCATTCTTTCCTTTCATATATGATTCTTGACTTCTTTTAAACCTCTTGGAGTTATCACACAATTAAAATAAAGAGCTTAACTACATTTGCTTCTTTAGGTCATATTATGGAACATAAGACACTAATTCACTTTTTAGGCCTTCTAAATTTTTTCCAAGGCTCCCCCTCATTTTCACTCATCATATATGACTTAAAAATGGGTTTGGAACAAATTAAAACTATCCCTAGGTACCCAAACCCTTCTTGGCCGAGACAATGAAGCATAAAGGCATCCATGGATTTTGTTTTATTTTCTTAATAAAAGAAGCACATGGGGAGAATTTTAGGGACCTTAGGAGCTCATTTAAACATTCATTTAGGCATAGAAATCAAGGTATCAAATCAGATTTTACAAGGAACATATGAAACCCTAGAATTACTATCTTGAATTTCCATGGTTATTTGTTAATTCCCTTTGCATATTCCTATTCTCCACACTCCTTTTCCTAAGATTCACCCTTGGTTCTACCTAAAATCCAAGCCCTCCCATGGTTTCTTGAGTTGGGCGAACCAAGGAGAGAAGAGGAGTAAGGGATAGCAACCATGGAAGGAGAAATTACCTTGTTTTTTCTTGTTTTCTTACTTGAATCTTGTCTTCTTTGGCCTCTTCTCTTCAAATCCGAATTTTATGCTTTGTTTCTCCCTTAAACAGATCCGTATACTTCAATATAATCATAGGAAAGAAATAAAAATGGAGGAGAAGAGGTTTTCTAAGGAAAAAGCATGAAAAACTACTAAAAATCCATACCTTTGGCCTTTGATTTCTCATCCTCTTTCTCTTCCTCTTGTGCGCCACTCTCCTAGGGTTTTTCTCTAGTTTAGGGTAGAAACATATGAAGCTAAATGAGTGGAGTGGGCACCATCTATTTATAAGTGGGAGGAAGAAAGACTTTTCAAAAAATTTTATTTTGCCATTTGTTCTTAGCATTTTCATTTCTAATTTATTTTAGCTCCTTTTTTAGAATTGTCTTTTCCATTATAAAATTTAGGTTGCTAATTTAGTAAAATATCTTTGGAATTACTCAAATCAGTGTTAAAATCTTCCCAAATGAATTTGTTAAAATTTAGATACACTGACATTGAAAAACATCCACTAGAGTGGTTTTAACTGTCCCGGGGCTTCCCATGGTCTTCAGGGCCTCTAAGAACCCCGAAGAACTTAAAATTTTCATTTAAAAAGCCCTCTTGTGTGAATTCCAAAATTTTCTCAAAATTACAAAATGCTATTACATTTCTTAAGTTTTGAGCTTAGGATTCTCATTTTTAGGAGTCTAGAATGTTACTCAAAATTTTCAGGATCTTAACTAATTTATTTCGAGGGACTTGTTTTGTAAATATGCCCATTTTCGTCATCTAATGAAAACACTTATGAAATTTTACAAGCACAAACTAGACATGATAAGCTTTCTATGTCCATAAAGATCACCCCAATTGGATGTTCAAGCAAGGAGATATAAATTTTTGAAGTTTAGAGTCAGTACTAGTAATGTAGTAGTACCTTTGGTTATTCCATTGATTTCCAGTGGCAAAATGTTCTATTTTAGTCTGGACTTATTTTTATCATAAAGTTAACATTTATAACTTTCTAGAATGGTATAGTTTTCATCATTTCAATTTTTTTAGATTTACTTATGATTTTTCAAAATTGGCACTAGAAATTTGGCAGCAAGACTCGAGACAACCTTATATTATTTTGTGTGTATGCTATGAGCTTGAGTTTTTGGCAACATTTTAAGATGGTTTTAAGTTGTATGTATGTATTTAAATAAAAGAATGAGATTGATAGGTTTGTATGGTCTATGAGACATGAAATGAAATTTTTATCCACTGCACAATGTAAAATAATGCATTATTTTAATGAAATATTTTTCTTTAAAGTGTGCTTGACCAAGGTAATGGACTTGAAATGAGATGAGATAAGATAGATAGATATGGTGTTATAGGTTTATTGAAACGAGTAGGCTGTAAGCTTCATAATAGTGCTAGTTTTTCTTTATTCCATGTAGGCCTTATTTAAGCCTCTCTTTTTTTTTTTTTACCACCAAAACCTACCTATTCAAAAAATGGGGCCAATGGCCCTAGAATCATAACCATAAGAAATAGTTGGAATGATCAGGCCACAAGCTTTCTAATAGCACCTATTTCACTCCCTTATGTATCAATCCTATTTAGCCATTTTTATCACCCCCAAAATCATGCCATAGTGTTGTTGTCAAAACGAGGAGGTCACGAACTTTGCTACGACACTAATTTCACTTTATTCCATGTCGATCCTGTTTGTGTCTTTTTTTTACCCTTAAAACTTACTTATTTGGAAATGCTAGGCAAATGGTACCAAAATCATACCCAAGTGGTGCTATTTGAAAGGGATCGCAATAGCATCTATTTAACTCCTTTACATATCGGTGTTGTCTAAGCTTTTTTTTCCACCCATAGAACCATTCTGTTTGGAAATTGGCTTAAATGGTCCAATAATCATGCTCAGGTAGTGCTGATGGAACAAGGTCATGAACATCACAACAGCACCGATTTTGCTAAGTTTTGTGCTAGTCTTGTTTAAACCTTTTTTGTTACCTCAAACCTTACCTATTCAAAAATGGGACAAACAATCCTGGAGTCTTTTTTGGGTGCTATTGCAGGAATGATGAGATTGTGATCTTTGTAACAATGCCTATTTTGTTTTGTTTTGTGCCATTCTTATTTTGACCATTTTTTAACCCTCAAAACTTACTGGTGTGGAAAACAAGGCAAATGGTGATAGAATCTTACTTTGATGGTTCCCTTGGAACAAGGAGGCAATGAGCTTTGTAGCAATACCAGTTTTGCTTCATTTTGTGCCATCCCTACCTGAGCCTTTTTTTACCCCCAAAAATGCCATGTTCAATCAATGGGGCAAATGGTTTTGAAATTGTACTAGGATGGTGTCGTTGGAACAAGGAGGTCACAAACTTTGTGATGGCACTCATTTCTGTCCATTATATGCTAGTCTTGTTTGAGCCATTTTTTCACCTCAAAACCTACCCATTAGATAAACAAAGAAAATGGTCCCAAAATCATGCCAAAGTGATGCCACTAGAACAAGGATGTTGTAAACATTACTACAACACCAATTTCACTTCATTCCATGTTAGTTCTATTTAGGCCTTTTTACTAACCCCTAAAACTCACCTATTCAAAAATATGAGGCAAATGGTATTGAAATCATGCCAAGTACTACTGTTTAAATGAGGATGTCACAAGCTTCACAACAACATCTATTTCACTTTGTTACTTGTCAGTCCTATTTAGGTAGCTTTTTTTTACCAGCAAAACCTGTCCATTTGGAAAATAGTTAAATAGTCCAAGAATCATGCTCAATTGATACTGTTGGAATGAGGAGGTCACATGCATTACAACAGTGCCTAGTTTGCTTTATTCCATGTCAATATTGTCTAAACTTATTTTTCCACACCAAACCTAGCCTATTTGAAAAATTGGGCCAACGATGCTAGAAATATGACTGGTTAGTGCCATTGGAACAATGATGTAGCAAGCTTTGCAATGGCATATGTTTTGCCTCTTTCAATGTTGATCCTATTCAATTAGTCCTTTTCACACTTTAAACCCACTTCTTCAAAAAATGGGCCAAAGGCTCTTGTAATCATACTCAGGAGATGCTATTAGAATAAGCAAATCACGAGTTTCCTAACAGCACTTATTTCACTTTGTTTTATGCTAATCTTGTCTTGACCTTTTTTTTTTCACCACTAAAGCCTACATATTTTGAAAATAAGGCTACTAGTCTTGGAAACATGCTAAGGAGGTGCCATTAGAATGAAAAGGTTGAGAACTTCACAACAATGGAAGTTTTGCTTCGTTCGACACTGGTCTTCTCTAGACCACCTGCTTGTTTAGAAAAGTAGGGCAAATAGTATCAAAATCATTCTTAGGTGGTGTCATTCAAATAGATGCCATTAGCTTTGCAAAAACACCTATTTCACTCCTTTACATGCTAGTCCTATCTAGGTAGTTCATTTTCACCTGCAAAACCCATTCATTTGGAAAATAGATTAAATGGTCTAGGAATCATGCATGGGTAGTAATGTTGGAATGAAGAGGCTGTAGCATTGCTATAGCATATGTTTCACTATGTTTCATAGCAGTCCTATCCAAGCCATTTTTTTTCACCCTAAAACAAGCCAATTTGAAAAAAGGGCAAATAGTCTAGGAATTATGACTTAGTGGTGCCATTGGATTAAAGATGTCATGAGCATTGCAATGGCACCCATTTTGCTCCTTTCAATACCAATCCTATCAAGGCCATTTGTTTTCACTCCTATAACCCATCTATTTGGAAAACAATGCAAACAATATTAGAATTATGCCAAGGAGGTGTCATTAGAACAAAAACGTTAAGAGCTTCACAAGGAAGCCTATTTCACTCCATTATATGCCAACCCTATCTGGACTTTTCTTTCACCCTTAAAAACAAGGTAAATAGTCTAGAATTATACCCTAGTGGTGCCATTGGCCTTTTTTTTCAACCCTAAAACTTGCTTGTTCGAAAAATAGGGCAAATGGTACTATAATGATGCCCAATAAGTGTTGTTGGAAATAGGACATTGTGAGCATCCCAAAAATGCTTGTTTCACTCCATTTCGTTCCATGCCAATCTTGTTTGGACCATTTTTTCTTGCCCCTAAGGCTTGCCCACTTGAAAAATAAGGCAAAACGTTTTAGAATCATGCTCTGGCTATGTTGTTAAAATAAGGAGGTTGCTAGGTTTCCAATGGCACTCATTTCACTTTGCTCTATGTCAATCCTATCCAAGCCTTTTTTTTCACCCTTAAAACTCACTAGTTTAGAAAATAAGGTAAGCAATCACAAAATTATGCTAAGGTTTGCCATCAAAATGAGGAGGTCGCAAGGTATGCAACGGTGCCTATTTTGCTTTCTTTCATGTTGATCTTGTCTAAGCCTTTTTTTACCCCCTAAACCTATTCATTTAGAAAAGTAGTACAAACAATACTGAATCATATCTGGTTGACGTTATTCACACGAGGATGTTGCTAGCTTCACAATGGCACCCATTTCACTCCATTTTGTGCCAATCATGTATGGGCCATTTTTTTCATTCCCTAAACCTACTTGTTTAAAAATGAGGCAAATGGTCCTAGAATCATGCCTAGGTGTTGCCATTGGAACCAGGAAGTCATAAGCTTTATAAAAATGCTTATTCCATTTCAATATATGTCGGTCCTATTTAAGCCTCTTTTTTAAACCCATCCATTCAGAAAATAGGGCAAACAATCCTAGAACCATGCTTGAGTGGTTCTATTGGAACAAGGAGGTTATGTGTCACAATATACTTTGTAACACCATACTCATTCCACTCATCTCATCTTAAGTTTAGCCACACTTCCTTGAATAACACAAGCTTTCCAAGAAATGGCATTAAAATATTGTATTATTTTGTATTATGTTATGGATAAATTTTTATCTTTATGTCCTGTGGGCCATATGAACTCATCTATCTTATTCTACTATTTAAATACACACATACAACTAACAAAAATTTCAAGAAGTGGCCAAAAACTCGAGTTCCTAGCATCTATACACAAAAAATAATGCAAGTTCATTTCAGGTCCAGCTTGACAAATTTCTAGGGCCACTTTAGAAATTTATAAATAAATCTAGAAAAATAGAAATCAAGCAACCCATAGCTTTCTACAAATCTTTGGATGTTAAATTTTTGTAAAAATAATCTCAAGCCATGAAAATGTCATTTGGACCATGTTTGACAATAGGAAAGTGACACAAGTTAGACAATCTAGCGTTTCTGATACAGCTTACTAATATAAACTTCAAAAATGCATAACTAATTCCACAAAAATATAATTCAAGAAACCTATACCAATTATGTTAACTAGGGGGGAAAAATAAGTCTAGACTAGTTTAGAATCCTTTAAACTTTGAAAACTAATGAAATAGTAACGAAGGTCTGCTGTCATCCCTAGTACTCACATAGAAATTTAGAAAATCATTTCTCCTTCAACAGACCTCCAATTGAGGTGTTTCTAGTTGGCATAAGTCACTATTAGTGTCTAGTTTCTCCCTATAAAATTTCATAGCCATTGAACACCATTTGCCCTACGTATGATATAGATGCAAAATCTAACAAATTGCACAGTAATAGTACCAAACCATGGAAAATTGTCAACTTCAGAAATTCACCAAATATTCTTTAGAGTTTCAAATAATATGCACTTTATTTTCCCAAAAAGATCTAGACAAGATCTATATGCACAACAAATTTCATGAGGAAATTCATTCATTTGTTCAAATTTTACTGAAGGGTTGCTAATGGTCACTTTTATGCCTTTAAAGGGGTCTCAATGGGTCTAATTTTTCTTCTTCTATTCCTAGGGCTACTTGAGCATGTGGGAAAGCATTAAAATGGTCTACTAAATATGTCCCAAGGGTCCAACAACCCAGACCTTGCTAGCTCACTCTCCCACTTGTTAACATATACATGGAATATATATGGTCTACCTTGCCATTCAATGCCAATAATATGTTATATCATTCAATTGCTATCCATTCTCATACATACAACACATATTCATACATTCATACATGTTCAGAGGATTATATATCATATACATCATTACTTACATCACTTGACATTGCTTTGGTTACATAATAGACAAGTAGCATGCTCTTGTGTCAAACTTCCATCTTCAAGCTTGGTAGCTCCCATTTTCTTGCTTTCTTGATCCACCTAAACATGTTAAGTAATAGGGAGGAAGGAATGAGATTCTAGGAATCTCAATAACTCTTCTCCCTTTCAACCATAATAAAGAATGTAAATCCATGTCTAAAGATGCATGCATGGATATCATGGAACATGTAATCATTCATAGAATGTTTCTAACATTCAAGAAGTCATACAAAACATGCATAGGCTTGCCAAGTAAGTGGTTTAGCCTCACTCATTCTTTTTAAAGATTTTGGACTTGCCTCACCTATTTTCTTAAAGGCTTTTAACTAAGCCTTACTCTTGAGAGACTTTTGGCTTTGTCTCAACCATTCTTGGGGGTTCTTAGCTCATCCTCACCATGACTAGGAGACTTTTGGCTTCACCATACTCAAGCAACTTCACAAAGCATCACTTGAATGTATAATAACAACATCATGGTACCATGGCATTAGATACATACTAAAACATTTTTCATGGCTTAAAACATACACACACACATTCAAAGACAAGATAAATATCTACTCATGCATGAGAGAAAAAAGAGAGAGCTACCTTACATATAAAATCACATTTTTACCTTTGAAAATCCTTCTCCTCCCTCGGCTAAACATCTATAAAGAGGTGGAAATTACTTCCCTTGGCCTAAGAACATGAAATAAGATCCAATTATACTCTTGGAACATTTATGAAAGTCACTCACACACTAAAACCATTTTGGTTGCTCAAATGGTCTAATTATGGTTCCATAAGGCACAAATGAAGCAACCTTGGCCATTTTCTTAAAGGCTTTTAACTAAGCCTTACTCTTGAGATACTTTTCACTTTATCTTAACCATTCTTGGGAGTTCTTAGCTCATCCTCACCATGACTATGAGACTTTTAGCTTCACCATACTCAAGCAAACCAAAGTAACTTCACAAAGCATCACTTGAATGGATAATAATAACATCATGGTACCATGGCATTAGATACATGCTAAAACATTTTTCGTGGCTTGAAACATACATACACACATTTAAAGACAAGATAAATATCCACTTATGCATGAGAGAAAGAAGAGAGAGCTACCTTACATATAAAAGCATATTTTAACCTTTGAAAATCCTTCTCCTCCCTTGGCCAAACATCCATAAAGAGGTGGAAATTGCTTCCCTTGGCCTAAGAACATGAAATAAGATCCAATTATACTCTTGGAACATTTATCAAAGTCACTCACATACTATAACCATTTTGGTTGCTCAAATGGTATAATTATAGTTCCATAAGGCACTTAATGAAGCAACCTTAGGAATTCTTGATCTTGGATTCATTCTTTCCTTTCCTCTATGACTCTTGACTCCATTTAGACTCATTGGAGTCATCACACATTTATTTTAAGGAGCCTAACTAGGTGTTGTTTCATTATGCTACAATATGAAACCTATAGCTCCATCTCATTATCCATGACTTCTAGAACTTTTCTAGGACTTTGTCTCATACTCTCCCATCATATATAATGTAAAACTAAGCTTAGAAGAAATTAAAACACTCCCTTGGTGCTTCATCTCCCCTTGGCCAAACCTATGCTCACCTTGGAACCAATGGAGGTTGTCTTGCTTTCTTTGATGGGAGATGCAAGTGGGAAGCTCTCCAAGGATCTTAGGAGCTCATACAAACACTTAGTTTGGACTAAAGACTCTTGTATCAAAACAGAATTTTAGTTGTGTTCTTGAATCCCTAGCTTTACAAACTTGAATTTCATGGATTCTTTCTTGAAATTCTTTACACTATGTTATCACCCACACTCTAATTCATGGGTTTCATGCTTGGTTCTACCCAAAATCCATTTCCTCTTAGCTAACCATATGTAGGGCGAAATGCACATAAGGAAGAACAAGAGAAGGGAAGCACAGAAACTAACAATTTTACCTTGAATTTAAGCCTTTCTTAAATGCTCTTCCTTTTCCTCTAGCTCTCATCCTCAATTTTGAACTCCTCTCCCTTGGCTTGAGCTCAAAATAGAACCAATTCATATACCAAAGCTATGCAAAGAAGGAAGAGAAGAAGAGAAATCAAATTGCTAAAGGCAGAAGCTTGAATTTTTACACTTTTCTCACCTTTTTCTTGAGTTTTTCCTCTTCATTTTCCTCCATTCTTGGACGCCACTCCCAATTGGTCTCCCTTCTATTCTAAGGCAAAAATAAAGTCGGTCATGTGGAGGAGAGAAGAGGGGTGTGTATTTAAGGAGGCTTCTTGAACTTTCCTTTGTAAAAATTCCATTTATGTCCTCTTTTCTTAGCTTTTTGGTTTCTAATTTGTTTTGGCTTCTTTTTAGAAATGTCTTTTCCATCATAAAATTTAAGTTTTCTAACTTTTAAAATGCCTTTTGAATCACTCAATTTGGAGTTAGAACCTTCCCAAATAAATCAGTCAAAATTTAAGCTCATCGCCATTGGAAAACTTATACCAAAAGGGCTTTATGTAATGTCCAGTTTTTGTTAAACGACGAAAACAAGTGCATTTTCAAAGTAAGTTTCCCAGATAGATTGATTTGAGGTCTAATAAAATTAGAATAATATTCTAAACCTTAAATAATTGTGATTTAAGTCTAAAAGTGCCTTGAAATCAGAGCCAGAATAGCCAGATAGATTTTTACAAAAAGCAACGAAACGTAATAACATTTTCATGATTTCAGACAATTTTTAGAATTCTCATAGGAGGGCTTTTTAAATGGTAAATTGGAGTTCCTTGGGGTTCTCAGAGGCCCTGAAAACTATGGAAAGCCTCAGGACAGTTAAAGCCCCTCTGATAGACATTTTTCAATGGCGATGGGCCCGAACTTTGACTGATTCGTTCAGGAAGGTTTTAACCCCAAAGTGAGTGATTACAAAGGCATTTTATAAAATTAGGAACCTACATTTTATAATGGAAAAAAAGGTTCTCAAAAAGGAGCTAAAACAAAGTTTAAAATGAAAATGCCACAAAGAAGGGCAAAATTAGAATTTTTAAGAAAGTGGAAGCTTCTTGAACACTCTTTAAGTTTCATGTTTCTTCTCATCATTATTTACATGACTTGTTCTACCCAAAAACTAGAAAAATACTAGATCTCTTAGGTGCACCAAGGAGGAGAAGAAAGGAGGAAAAAAAGTAAGAAAAAGGTAAGGAATTTCATGGATTTTCATGCTCCTTCTTCTTCTAAACTTGTTTCCTCTCCTCTCAAACTTCCTTTCCATGATTTTAATGAGGGTTTGGTTCTGTTTTGAGGGCAAAACAGAGAGAGGAATTTTGTGTTTGAGGAAAGGAAGCCAACCAAGTGAAGAACAAGCAAGAAAAAGCAAGGAAAACAAGGTATTTTGTCATTCCTACACTTGATTCTCCTTGTTCCTTCTATGGTGCATGTTTTGCCCTTTGTGAGACTAGCCAAGAAGGATTGGATTTCTAGCTAAACCAAGGGTGAATCTTAGGAAAATGAGGGAGGAGAATAAGAATATGCAAAGAAAACAACAAACAAACCATTAGATTACAAGATGGAAAACCTAGGGTTTCAAGTGTTCCTTTTAAAATATGATTTGATACAATAATTCCTAGACTTAAATAAGTGTTTGGATGAGCTCTTCAGATCCCTAGAAGGCTCCTTGTATGCATCTTCCATCAAGAAAACAAAGCAAACTCACTTGGTGTCTCCTTAGTCCGTAGCCACAGCCTAGAGAGGTTAGAGCATGTAACACCATATTTATCTAGCTCGCCTCATGTTATTTCTAGGTCTTATTCTATGCATTTCATAATGAAGTAAGAAAGGTAGCATGAGAACAATGAATGTACATGCACTTTATCATGGATAATCTTCAAAGTCCCGTGGGCATATAGACTCATATATCACATTCTTATATTTAATTACATAGATACAACTCAAATCCATAATCAAAAGTGGTCTACAACTTGTACAAGGCAAGGGAATACATAAAATCCATGGTAGCTACCTTAGCCAGAATATTTCCTTTTCTGTCATAAACTTTGGAAAATTATAACTAATTCGAAAAAAATTGAAATCATACATTTTTTACTATTCTAGAAAGCTGCACATGTTTAATTTATGCTAAAAATATGTCTAGGCTGTGAAACATCACACAGAAGACGTTTGACATTCAAAAAGGTGCAAAGGTCCGACTGGCTACTGGTACTAATACAAGTTTCTGCTATAAACTTTAAAAATATCCAATTAATTCTAAAAAAATATAATCTATGCAACTGATACTAATATGGAAATTTAAAGATGTTAACTAGAGGAAAAAAATAACTTCAGACTAGTTTAGGCACTTCTAGGACTCTAAAACTAATCAAACAGTAACATAGGTTTATCTAGACACCTGATACTGGATAGAAATTTTAAAAATTCATATCTCCCTCTCTGGAAATCCAAATCGGGTGCTTCTAGTTGGCACAAGTCACTGGGAATATCTCATTTCTTCTATAAAATTTTGTAGCAATTGGACATCATTTACCCCTTGAGTAACAGAATTCAATTTCAGACCTAAGTGAACAGTACCCTGAGCCAAAATCAGAAAATTTCCCAACTTTGATAATTCATCAAATATTCCATAGACCTCCAACTATTCTTCACTTTAGCTTCCCAAAAAACTCTCAACAAAAGCCCAAGATGTATGCCAAATTGCAAATCAAGAAGAGCTCATTTAGACAAAAAGTGGTATAGGTTTCTAATATAGTCAATTTCGCTCCATATTAGATACCAAATGTGCCCAAATGGTCTTCCTTGATATTTGGCACCTCTTGGGCAAGTTTAAAAGTGTGAATATAACTTGTATGAACTACCCAAGTGGTCTCAAACCTTATGAATCTCAATTTGGCCATCCCACTTCCATTTATACACTAATGCATCAAGCTTTCAAGAAGCTAAAATTGCTATTACATGCTCAATTTACATTCTAGTATTCACATAACATAATCTCTCATTTATACATAACATATTAACATAAGTACATATGATCAAGAGATCATAAGTCATATACAATAATAGGTTACAACATTTGCCACTTATATAGCCTTAAAGAAGTAAATTCCATGCACTTCAATGTCATATTTTCATCTCTCAAGTGGTTGGCTCCCATTTCCTTGTTATCTTAGTCCACCTAGCATGTTAGAACATTGGAGAGGAGAGAATGAGATTTAAAGAATCCCAATAGCTTATCTCCCTTTTAATCACACATAAAGGATGTAAAACAAGTATTGAAAATACATGCATGAGCATCAGGGAGTGTGCAAACATTCAAGAAGCATTCTTAGCATTTGAACAAGTCATACAAGGTATACATAGGCTTGCCAAGTAAGTGGATTAGCCTCAACCATTTACTTATGGATTTTTAACTCACCTCACCCATTTTTTGAAGTGGTTTTTGACTCAATTTTACTCTTGGGACACAACTTTACATTTGGGAGACTCGCCCATTTACTTATGGATTTTTGACTCGCCTCACCCATTTCTTTAAGTGGTTTTTGACTCAATTTTACTCTTGGGACTCAACCTTATATTTGGGAGACTCTTTACTTTGTCTCAACCAATTTTAAGGGTTCTTGAATCATCCTCACCATGGCTAGAGGGTTCTTGGCTTCTCCATACTCAAGAAAACCAAAACAAACATAATACACATCATTTGAAAATATAATGCATCATCATAGTACCATGGAATAAGAGCTCATGCTAAAACATGTTTCATATCTTTAAAACACACATACACATATTTAAGGATAAGTCAAGCATACATTCATGCATGAGAGAAGGTGGAGAAAGCTACCTTGCTTATATTTACACACTTTTTCCTTGAGTCTTGAATCCTTTCTCTTGACCTCATACACCCAAGAAGGTGGAGATCACTTCTCTTGGCCTAAACATAATTTATGGGAGCCAACTAGGTTCATGGAATTAATTCTAAGGCATATCTTCCTTAAACACTAACTTAGTCTATTAACCCTTTTATGGTTCCAAGAATGTACCTAATGAAGCAACATCCATCAAATGAGTTCTAGGCTCCATTCTTTCCTTTCAAATATGATTCTTAGCTCCTTTTAAACCTCTTGGAGTCATCACACAATTAAGACAAAGAGTCTAACTAGATGTTGCTTCTTTAGGTCATATTATGGAACCTAAGACACTAATTATTCTCTAGGCCTCCCAAATTTTTTCCAAGATTTTCCCTCATTTTCATTCATCATATACGACTCAAAATGAGCTTGAAAAAATTTAAAACTCTCCCTAGGTGTCTCAACCCCCTTTGGCCATGATTATGCACCATTTAGCCTCCATGGAGGTTTGTTTTGTTTTCTACATGGAAGATGCATATGAGGAGACTCCTAGGGATCTTAGGAACTCATTTAAACTTTCTTTTAGGCCTAGGAATAATTATATCAAATCAGATTTTCAAGGGAACCCATGAAACCCTAGGTTGCCACCTTGAAAATCCATTGCCTTTTCTTGAATTTCTTTGCATATTCTTACTCTCTTCTCTTAAATTCATAGAAGTCACCCTTGGTTCTATCCAAAATTGAAGCCCTCTTGTAGCTACATATATATGGCAAAATAGAGAGAAGAAGGGGGGAATAGCTACCATAGAATGGAGATTTTACCTTATTTTCATGGCTTTTCTTCCTTGTTTCTCACTTTCTTCAAATCTGAATTTTACCCTTTGTTCCTCCCTTAAAACAGATCCATATACTTCAATATAATCATAAGAAAGAAAGGAAAATGGAGGAGAAGAGGTTTGCAAGAGAAAGAGCAAGAAAAACCAAGAAAATCCATACTTTTCTACCTTGTTTTTCTCCTTCCTTCATCCTCTTCTTGGTGCACCTCCTCCTGTAGGGTTTTCTTCTGGTCTAAGGTAGAAACAAGTATGGCTAAATGAAGGGCAAGATAGGGTGCTTCATATATATAGGTGGCGGAAGGAAGACTTTTCAAAAATTTTCATTTTGCCCTTCATTTTTTACATTTTGTTTCTAACTCGTTTTAGCTCCTTTTTTAGAATCATCTTTTCCATTATGAAATTTTGGTTCCAAATTTAATAAAATACCTTTGGAATGATTCAAATTGGAGCTAAAACTTTTCCGAATGTATCAGTCAAAGTTCAGGTGCACCGATATTGGAAAACATCTATCGGAGGGGCTTTAGCTATCCCAAGGCTTCCCATGATTTTTAGTGCCCCTGAGAACTCTAGAGAACTCAAAAATTTCATTTAAAAAGCATTTCTATGTGAATTCTAAAATTTACTCAAAATAACAAAAATGCCTTTATGTTTCATCAATCTTTCATCACAACTTGTTTCTTCATTCTAGCTCCATTTTTCTTTTCGTCTGAGCCTGACATTCTCATTTTTAAGAGTCTAGAATGCTTTCCAAATTTTTTGGGACCTTAATTAAGTTATTTCGGGAGCCTGACATACTCTTTTCTATTTTAGCTAACTGCTCTTTTCTTTTCCTTCTTCCTGGCTCTATATGCTTTTCTCAATGATTTTTACCCTTTCGAGTTTTCTCTCGGCCAAAGAATTTTTCATTACTAGCCCTTAATGAGGGCTCTATTATCATAGAGTACTAGCTAGTTCTTCTCATAAGGGAAAGAAGTTTCTAACTCTAGAGGTCTATCCTAAAAGAGCTTACTAATCATATCAGGTTAGTCTTAACCCGTTCGTAGGAGTTAACGTTTCTTTCAATGGACTCATCTACACATCTTGGGAGGTAGCTTATTTCATATCAAGTCTCCTGTATCCTCTCTCAATGGCTTCTTATAACATCTCATCATCTTCTCTGATCATTACAACCATAAGAGGTTTCTGTCTATCTGCTCGCTTATTTACATGTATTGTTCACTGTTCATCTATGCGTTCTTTTTTACTAGCTCATTCCATAATTACCATTCACATTTCTTTCTGTCACAGGCCTCATATCTTAATTACTTACTAAGGTTACAACTTCTTTGAAGAGTTTCTACTTTTAATGATCTCAATTTTTCTGTTTACTATTACATCTGCCTCTGTAGGCCAGGACTTTTCCTCACTTTCTTTGCTCACTTATAGTGGCATTTTATAGTCTCTTATTTCAACACTGATAGCCTAACATATGTGTCTCATACTGGCATCGAAGAGCTACTACCACTGGCTACTATTGAGCTCTAATGGGATGCTAGTTATACTCGTAGTTTCGATCATTAGAGGCATATTGTACCACTTACCTCATGTAAAAACTGCACCTAACCCCTTTCTAAATACATAGGCTAGCAAGTAGGGATCTCTCTATCCCTTGGTTAGAGCTAATATCTACTGGGTAATGGTTTATCTCACTTTCACTCTGGAAAGCTACTTTCTTACTTTCCTCATCCCATCCTATGCTCATCTCGTAAGAGATCTAATCAGTAGTCTAACTGTCTGAGAAAAGCTTTTATATCTCTGCGACAATGGTCTACCAGACACAGGAGGTCTTTAGTTTTTGAGACAAAAGCTAACTGAAACTGTACTAGTCTCTGATACTACTACTCTAGGGAACTATCTTAGGCCGTCGTCTCACTAGAGAACCATCATGCTATGATTGGGGCTCTCTGTGACTCTGTGGGATCTACTGTGACCCCTTGGTCTACTACGACCTCTTAGAACCCTACTAGGGTCTACTACAAGCTTTTGTGATATACTAGGATCTACTGCGATCCATCTTTGAAAGGTGTCAAAGTTTAAGATTACTTTATCTGACAGTAAAACACATACTCACTAAGTCAGGTAACCATCACTCATAATAACTGAGGCTAAACTCAGAAGTACATCGTGCTTTTCGTGTGAAGTGGATTTTGTGTCACCTAATTCTCTAGGGTCCTGTCATACTGATACTCAGGAGGATTTTAATTTTCCTTTATCACTCCTCATGGGATCCTTAAATTCCCACTCCAGCCCCTTTTTACTTGGGCTTTCACTTTTCACTCTAACTATACTCAGCTATCTTTTCCTCTCATATCCTGCAATTTATGACTATGCCCATATTCTGTTTTTGAGTGTCTTGGCACTAGGGCATCTCACACGCTGAGTGTGGTTAACATTTCTGATAGGAGAGAGGCTATACACTGGTCCTTGTTCATTTCATTTACATATACTATAAGGGACTCAGCTATGCATACTGAACTCATGCTATCTGAATCTAAACATTCTCTACTAAGGATTCCTTTTTGTATATTTTTCTCATCATTCTAATACTATTGGAATCCTTTTACCTCTCTTTTCTAACTTATTATCTAACTAACTTGAATACCTTTTGATTATTGGGATACTTTAGTGATTAATGTCATCTCTTGTTACGCACTCAAGCCACATTACTATTAGGTTAATCAAACCCAATATCATGTAATCATTGTTGCAAGTAAACCATAAAATCAAACACTAATACATGGGTGCCTTATGACTGAGCTCAAAGCCACTATCACTTGTATATTACAAGTTTCCCAACAATCTAAAGTATTCCTCTTGTACTTTTCTTTATATGCTTTATTCTCATAGGATACTCGGGGAAAATAGGATTTTTTCTCTACTTCATCTCGAGATCTCTCTGCATTGCTTAACTGTTTTTACTTCGAGCACTATCATGCAAAAAGGGCATCTATGCCAAGGACAAGGGTGCTTTCTCAAGTATTCAAGCACATCAACTAGATATTTGTTCTTAATCTATTATGTCCTCGGCTTGAACACTATCATAACTTCTCTTTCTTTTATCTTTCTTACCCTTTTACTTAAGTAAAATGATGTGTTACTTCTGGCTATTTCTATTGCCAATTTAGGTTTCTTTATGCTCAAAAGCACATGCATTTTCTCGGGGTTCCTCTACTTGTTCACTCTTTAGAATTTAAAGAGAGTCTACTTTTCTCTTATACTCTTGTTTTGCTTCTAACTAGACCATCCCTCAGTAAGAAGATTTCTATTACTTGTAACACCAGGAATTGCATTCTATGGTGCTTTCGGCTTACACTCTTTCTCTACATAATACAAGACTCACCTTCTTAGGGGCTCTCTAGCTCCCTTGAGTTTCCTTGAGGGTACTAAGGCACTAACTATTTATCTTAGCTTATTTCTACATTTAGATCAGAGCTAGGCTTTCTCTCTATTCAGCCTCTTTAGCTTCATCTCTAGGAACACAGTATACTGATTTTAGGGTTTTACTAACCTAATTCACGACACGTACTCTTAATGTCCAGACTCTACTCTACTAAAAACTTATGCTCTACGGGGTGCTCTAATCATGCATATGCCTTAACCCTACATTATTCTTATATTAGGGAGCTTGTCTGACTAACTATTAGACCCATATCTATTTACTTTTTTAGACTCAACCTACTTATTTCTTCACTGTGCTCTATAACTCAAGGAGGTCTATCTAGGAGAATTTACTAACCACTAATGGGTGGTTTCCCTAACTCAGGATGTCTCACCTTTCCCTTCTCGATCTAGGGAGAACTTTTACTAAGCTTTCATTTACATATGTCACCTAGAACAATGATACTGGTCATCTCCCTTAGGCTTTAGCTTATGCTCAGTCTGGGCTAGCCATCTTATGGAACCTATAGCTTACTATGAGCCTTATTAACTCATAGGCTCGCGATAACTTAGTTCTTTTTGAACTATCCTCATTCTCTTCTGAGCTTTTGTTACTAGGTTACTCATACTTATCTCTAGGTGTTACCTATGAGGTATGTAACGACCAGAAAAAAAGAAAAGAAAAGAAAAAGAAAAAAAAAATAAAAGAGAAAAGCTAAAAATTTTTGAAGGGCTAAAATTTTCTAAGTCTGTTAGCTACAGCCTAGCTATAACGAATGTACCTATTCGCTATAGCGAGAAATGGTCTAGCTATAGCGAGAGTGCCTTCTAGCTATAGCGAGAATGCTTTTAGCTATAGCGAGTACGGGCACCCTATACAAAAACTAGGGCGTTACTCGCCGTAGCTCACGTTATAGCGAAGGCAGGGGTCTGGGACTGATACGAGCTCGCTGTAACAAGGGTTATGGCTCGCTATAGCGAGGGTTAGTCTGGAAAAACGTGAAAAAAGAGGATTTGAATTATTAAAACGCTCCAAGAGAAAGCATGAAAAATAAGCAAATTTCCATACCTAAATGCTTGAATTTTTCCTCCTTCTTCTCTTCCCTTGGTGTGCCACTCTCCTAGGGCTTTGCTTCTAATTTGGGGCTAGAAAATCTGATGCTAAATGAGGGAGAGTGTGAGGTGCCACCTATATATAGCTAGGGCGAAAGGACTTTTTCAAAAATTCTAATTTTGTCCTTCATACTTTGCATTTTCGTTTCTCCTTCGTTTTAACTCCTTTTTTAGAACTGTTTCTTCCATTATAAAATTTAGGTTCCCAATTAAGAAAAATTTCTTTGGAATCATTCAAATCGAAGCTAAAACCATTTTGAACTGGTCCGTCAAAGTTCGGGTACACCGACATTGGAAAACATCCACCGAAGGGAATTTAATTGTCCTGGGGCTTCCCATGATTTTCAGGGTCTCTGAGAATCTCAAAGAACTCAAAATTTTCATTTAAAAAGCTCTCCTATGTGAATTCCAAAAATTATCCAAAATTACGAAAATGCCATTACGTTTCGTAGGTTTTCTGTCAAAATTTGTTTCTCTATTCTAACTCCGTTTTTCCTTTCATCTGAGGCTAGAATTCTCATTTTTGGGAGGCTAGAATGTTACTCAAAATTTTCAGAACCTTAATTAATTCATTTCAGGGGACTTGCTTTGAAAATATGCCCATTTCTGTCGTTTACCGAAAATTGGACATTACATGAGAGGTAGACGGCATCATCTTGAGGTTCGTCTCTGTAACTCTATATATCTCAACTAAAGTATTCAAGTGCTTGATTCTCTATGGCACTACCCTATCTCTAATCTTAAGGAGCAGGCCCTTCTCTAATCTGTCTGCTCTCTTCCTCTCATCATCATGCCTCTATAAGTAGGAAGAGTATCGGGAGAGCTCCATAAATTTTACTACATACTGGTCCACTAACATCACCTCTATCTATTTCAAGAGAATAAATTATTATTCTTTCTCATCCTAATTGAATTGGGGAAGTACCACTCATAAAAGGCCTAGAGGAATGCCTCCCATGTAATTAGAAGGTTCCTCTCCTACAAGATAGGCTTTGTCCCCCTCCACCAGAAATCTACTTTTTGCCTTAGCTGAAAGATAGCCATAGTAGCTTTCTGTTCAAATGTGCACTCCATCACCCTAAATATTTTCTCTAACTGTATAATTTAGGCCTCAGCTTTCTCTATGTTCATTTCACCATCAAAGGTGGGAGGCCCGAATTTCTTAAACTGGGTAATAACCTGACTGATAGAGTGCTGCTCTTGGGCTGGAGGCATCTAAGCTGGTGTAATAGGGGCAACCATTTATACGTGTGGCTGCGGGCTTGAATGAGTCGCCCCTGAATGCTTAGGATGATTAGAGTGGTAAGGTGGCTATGGAGGGGGAGATGTAAGGCCCTGGCTATCTCCCTCAGCAAGTCGTTCTTGTAACTATATAATAACCGCTTGCTGCTGATCTAGGCGAACCATAATAGACTTTGGGGCTCTAGTAACTGAATCAGTAGGCCCGGCTCTATCATCAGCCTGAGCCTCTTCAGAGGGCTGACCTCTAATAGTGTTCACCATTTTGCTGAAACATCATGACAAACTTTAACATGAAAAAGGGACACTTCCACCATCAACACACTCAATTCATCCATAAAACAAGCTTATACACATCTAGGAAACTCACAAGCATAGACCACAACCCATATTAAGAGCCTAAACCTTTGTTCTGATACCAAAAATGTAACACCTTATATTTCTAGCTTATTCCATCACGTTTTCATGCTTTAGATCATACATTCCATAAAAGGAGCAAGAAAAAGGGGATTAAAATAATGTATTTTCTAGCATTGCGTCACGTATAAAAATTTCATTTAGTGTCACATAGATCATGTGAGCTCATACATCACATTCTCACAATTAATTATATGAATACAACTCATTTGCATCATCAAAAGTGTCCTACATTTCATGGAAACCAAAAGAAAGCATAAAATACATATATATATATATATATATATATATTCTCGACCAGATTTTCCTCATTTTTGTCACAAACTTTGAAAAATCATAACTAATTCTAAAATACTTGAAATCCTACATTCTTAGCCATTCTAGAAAGCTACACATGTCTACCTTATGGAAAAAAATATATTTAGACCATGAAACATAACACAGAAGATGTTTGACATTTGAAATAGTCCAGAGGTCTAGCTATCCATTAGTGCTGTCACAGAATTCTGCAGCAAACTTCAAAAATGTCTAATTAATTCCACAAAAATCTAATTCATGTAAAAGTACCAATCTAGAAATTTTTGAAGGTTATCTAGAGGAAAAAAATAACTCTAGACTAGTTCAGGCATGCCTAGACCTCAAAAACTAATCAAACAGTACTTGAAGTCAGTTGGAGTGCCTAGTACTAGATAGATTCTTTGAAAATTCATATCTCCCTCTCTAGATATCCAACTGATTTGCCTGTAGTTAGCACAAGTCACTGGGAATGTCTAGTTTCTCTATATAAAATTTCATAGCAACTGGACATCATTTGAGCTCTGTGTGACAGATTTCATTTTCGAACCTCAGTGAACAGTGACATGACCAAAACCATAATTTTTGCCAACTTTAAAAATTCATCAAATATTCTTTAGACCTCCAAAAAATTTATTCTTTATCTTCCCAAAAATTTCTCAACAAGCTCTAAATACATGCCAAATCTTACATCAAGAAAAGCTCATTAAGAAGTAATATAAGGTTCCATTATGGTCAATTTTGGCTTCATATAGGATACCAAAATGTCCAAATGGCTTTCCTTGGGGTTTGGCACCTCTTGGGCAAGTCTAAAAGCATAAATAGGACTTGTATAAGCTACCTAAATGGTCCCAAATCCCATGCATCTTAATTCAGCCATTTCACTAACACCTATACACATTTACATAAAACCATTCAAGAAGCCACATTGCCATAACATACTCAAATCGCCTTCTAATGGTCACATAACATATCCTCCCATTTATACATGACATATTATCATAATTACATATGTTCATAATATCATAGTACATATACAATCATTGATTACATCAATTGCCATTTTTATGGCCTTAAAGTAGCAAAATTCAAACACTTTAATGTCATCCTCTCATCTGCAAGGTGGTTGGCTTCTATTACCTTGCTCTCTTAGTTCACCTAGCATATTAGAACATTGGAGAGGAGGGGATGAGATTCAAAGAATCCCAATAGCTCATCTCCCATTCAATTATACATAAAAGATGCAAAACAATTCTTATAAATGCATACATGGCATATGGATATGTGCAATCATTCAAGAAGTATTTTTAGTATTTGAAAAAGTCATATATAGCATACATAAACTTGCCAAGCAAGTAGATTAGCCTCACCCATTTACTTGTGGCTTTTAGACTTGCCTCACCTATTCTTTAAGAGGTTCTTGGACTCAACCATGCTCTTAGGAATCAACCTCACTTTCGAAAGACTCTTTACTTTGTCTCAACCAATTTTAAGAGTTTGTGGCTCATCCTCACCATAGCTAAGGGTTCTTGGCCTCACCGCACTCAAGCAAATCCAAGCACACATCATAAACATCATATGAAAGCATATTGTAATATCATGGCACCATAGAATCAAAGTCATGCTAGAACACTTTTCATAGCTTAAAAATACATATATACACATTCAAAGACAAGTAAAGCAAATAATCATGCATGAGAGAAGGAGAAGTGAGCTACTTTAGAAACAACTACATACTTTTTCTCTTGAATCAAAGCTCCCTCCTTCAGTCACACACACACAAAAGTGTGGGGATGATTTCTCTTGGCCTAAACACAATTTATGGAAGCCAATTAGGTTTATGGAATTAATTCTAAGGCCACACAATTTACTTAGACACTAGCTTAATCTATAAACCTCATTATAGTTCCATAAATGCACCTAATGAAGCAACACCCCTCAAATAAATTTTAGGCTCAATTCTTTCCTTTCAAATATGATTCTTGACATCTTTTAAACCTCTTGGAGTCATCACACAATCAAAACCAAGCGCCTAACTACATGTTGCTTCTTTAGGTCATATTATGGAACATAAAGCACCATCTCACTTTCTATGTTATCTAAATTTTTTCTAAGGCTTCCTATAACACCATACTTCTAAGATTCAATTTATGCACTTCCTATGCCTTATCTCATATAATTTCATGTTGGAGCAACATAATGGCATCGAGAGTCATGGATTAAAATGCATTTCTATGTGGGTAAAATTTTTCTTTCTGAGTCCTATGGGCCATATAAATTCATCTATCACATTTTCATACTTAAATACATGAATGCAACTCATTTCCATCATCAAATTCAGACTACAACTAGTGGAAAGCAAAGGAACACATAAAACCCATGTTTGCATTTTTGGCTAGAATTTTCTCTTTTCTGTCACAATTTTGGAAAATCATAACTAATTCTAAACAAATAAAAATAATGTATTCTTTGCTATTCTGGGAAGCTACACATGTCTACTTTATGCTAAAAATATGAACAAGTCATGAAATGCCACATAGAAGATGTTTGACATTCAAAAAGGAACAGAGGTCTAGCTGGCTATTGGTACTATCACAAGTTTCTGCAGAAACTTTCAAAAATGTCCAATTAATTTCATAAAAATCCAATGCACACAAATGATACCAATCTAGAAAGATACAGATGTTAAATAGAGTGAAAAAATAACATTAGATGAGTCTAGGCATGTCCATGTATCAAAAACTATTCAAACAATAACCTGGGTCAGTTTAGGTGCCTGATGTTGGATAGAAACTTCAAAAATACATATCTCCCTCTCTAGACATCCAAATTAGGTGCTTCTAGTTGCCACAAGTCAATGGGAGTGTCTAGTTTCTCTCTATAAAATGTTGTGGCAATTGGACATGATTTTCCCCTTGAATTACAGATTTCATTTTCAGACCTGTGTGAACAGTACACCAGACCAAATTCAAAAATTTCCCAAATTCGAAAATTCATCAAATATTCCATGGACCTCCAAAAATTCTGCACTTTAGCTTCCCAAAAAGCTCTCAACAAGCTCCAGATGTATGCCAAATCTTAGATCAAGAAGAGCTCATTTGGGAAAAAAGTGGTGTAGGTATCCAATATGGTCAATTTTGATCCATATTAGAAACCAAGTGTACCCAAATGGTCTTGCTTGGTATTTGGCACCTCTTGGGTAAGTTTAAAAGCATAAATAGGACTTGTATAAACTACCCAAGTGGTCTTTGGCCATTCCACTTCCATTTATACACTAATCTATCTAACCATTCAATAGCTAAACTTGACATTCAATACCCAAAACATGCTATCTCATACATTTGACATCAAATTTCATTCATACATCATACTTTTAGGTATTTACATATGTTCATATGGTTACATGACAATTTCATCAAGGGATTACATCATATGCCATGTATATGGCTAAAAAGAAGGCAAGACTAGGCATATTCATATAGTTTAATACCCATCTTCTTCTTCTAAGCTTGGTAGCCTCCAATACCTTGCTCAATTGTTTCACCTAGTATGTTAAGACATCGGAGATGAGGGAATGAGATTCAAAAAATCCCAATAGCTTATCTCCCATTCAATCACACATAAAGTATATAACACAAGTCTCACAAATGCATGCATGGGCATATTAACATGTGCAATTATTTAAAAAGCATTCTTAGTATTTGAAAACATCATACATAGCATACATAGGCTTGCCAAGTAAGTGGATTAGCCTCACCTATTTACTTGTGGATCTTGGACTTACCTCACCCATTTTTTTAAGAGGTTCTTGGACTCAACCTTACTCTTAGAAGTCAACCTCACTTTTGGGAGACTCTTTACTTTATCTCAATCAACTTTAAGGGTTTTTAGCTCATTCTCACTATAGCTAGAGGGTTCTTGGCTTTTTCACACTCAAGCAAACCAAAGCAAGCACATAAAATATCATTTAGAAACATAATGCATCATCATGGTACCATGGCATATAGAATCATGCTAAAATACTTTTTATAGCTTAAAACATACATACACACATTTAAGACAATGTAAGCACACAATTATGCATGAAAGAAGGTGGAGAGAGGTACCTTGCTTGCATTTGCAAACTTTTTCTTAAGTTTTGAATCCTCTCCCTTGACCTCACACACCTAAGAAGGTGGGGATTATTCCTCTTGGCCTAAACACATCATATGGAAGCTAATTATACTCTTGGAGCAAAGTTTAAGGCCACACAATCACTAGAAAAGCTAGGTGACTCATAAGGCTCTTTTATGGTTCCATAATGCACTTAATGAAGCAACCTTCAAAAAATATCATCTTGCTCCATTCTATCTATTCATTTATGATTCTTGACTCCATTTAAATCTCTTGGAGTCATCACATAATCGATTCTAAGAGCCTAGCTAGATGTTGCTTCTTTAAGTCATATTATAGAACATATAAGGCTATCTTACTTTCTATGGTTTCTAAACTTTTCCCAAGGCTTCCTATCATACTCTCCCATCATACATGATATAAAACTAAGCTTGGAAGGAATTAAAACATTCCCTAGGTGCATGGACTCTCCTTGGCCGAGGCTATGCTTCCATAAGGCACCGATGAAGTTTCCTTGCTTCCTTTAATGGGAGAATCATGTAGGAAGCTCTCTTGGTGTCTTAGGAACTCATATGAACAATTAAACATTATAAAATATGGCTAGGGTTCATGATAGAGTCCAAGGTGTAATTAAAACCCTAACTTTTCTATCTTGCAAAATCATGGTTTTTACTTGGATTTCTTTGCATATTCTTACTCTCCTCCCTCAAATTCATGAAATTCATCCTTGGTTCTCCTCAAAATTCCAGCCCTCTTGCATCTACATATATGAGGCAAAATAGGGAGAAGGGGGAGGAAGTATCTACCATGGGATGGAAGATTTACCTTGTTTTTCCTTATTTTCTCACTTGATTCTCACTTTCTTTAGCTTCCTCGCTTCAAATCCGAATTTTCCCCTCTTGGTCTAACCCTAAAATAGCACCAAAAACTCTAAGAAAGCCATAGGGAGAAAGAGGAGAAGGATGAGAAGATATTTCCTAAGGAGAAGACTAGGAAATTCTAACAAATTCTTACCTTTTTCTTGAAAATTTCCCTTCTCCTTTGCCTTAGTCTTGTACACCTCCTTCCCTTAAGCTTTCTCTGGTTTTTGGGCAGAGTTTGGTCGATCTAAATGAGGGGAGTAGAAGGACGCTTCATATATATATATATAGGTTTAAGAAGGACTTTTTCAAAAATTCCTATTTTATCCTTCATTCTTAGCATTTTTGTTTCTAACTCGTTTTAGCTCCTTTTTGAGAACCGTCTTTTCCATTATAAATTTTAAGTTCCCAATTTAGTAAAATGCCTTTGGAATCACTCAAATCAGAGTTAAAACCTTCCCGAATGAATCCCTCAAAATTTGAGTGTACCGACATTGGAAAATACCACCAAAGGGGCTTTAACTATCCCGGGGCTTCCCATGATTTTTAAGGCCTCTGAGAACCCTCGAGAATTCAAAATTTTCATTTAAAAAGCCCTCCATACTCAATTCTAGACCACACAAGTTTTAACACATTATACAAGAAGACCTTATACTTACTGGCAAAAACCTTATTGACAAGGTTTCAAAAATTGCACTACAAATCACAAGATCTTGTCATCAAGATCTTTGACCCAGGTGATGAGATGTTATCTCAGCCCTTAAATTAACTTGATCCGCTACCATACTTCATACTCAATATACATTCAAATGGTCACATAACATAATCTCTCAGTTTTGAAGAACTGGATATTACATTTCTCCCTCCCTTAAATAAATTTCGTCTTCGAAATTTGGGATATACTTTCTTCTTACTCTTTTCTTTTCTGAGTAATTACTTTTTTCTTTCCCTTCTTCCTACCTCTGTATGCTTTTCTCAGTGGTTTTATTCGTTCAAATTGTCATTGCTAGTTCTTAATGAAAACTCTATTGTTATAGAGTACATGTTTGTTTTTCTCATAATGGAAAGAAGTTTCTAACTCTGAAGGCGTATCCGGGGAGAGCTTACTAATCATATCGGTTAGTATTAACCCATTCGCAGGGGTTAACATTTCTTTTAATGGACTCGTTTACACATCTTGGGAGGTAACTTATTTCATATTAAGTCTCCCACATTCTCTCCTAATGGCTTCTTATAAAATTTCTTCTTCTTCTCTAATCATTACAGCCATCGGAGGTTTCTATTTGTTTACTTATTTACATGTACTGTCCACTGTTCATCTTTGCGTCCTTTCTTACTATCTCTACCCATGATTACAATTCTCATTCCTTTCCATCATAGGCCTCACATCTTGGTTATTTACTAGGATTACAACTCCTTTAAGGAGTTTCAACTTTCAACGATCCTAGTTTCTCTATTTACTACTATATTTGTCTTTGTAGACTGAAACTTTTTTTCACTTTCTTTGCTCACTTACAATGGCAATTTATAGTCCCTCATTAACACTGATAGGCCTAACATGTGTGTCTCATACTGGCATCGAAAAGCGACTACCACTGACTACTGTTGAGCTCTAGTGGAATGCTAGCTATTCTTATAGTTTTACTCACTGGAGATCTACTGTACCACTTTCCTCATGTAAAAGTTGCACCTGACCCCTTTCTGAATACATAAGCTAGCATATGGGAATTTCTCTATCTCACGATCAAGGCAAATGTCTACTAGGTAATGGTTCATCTGGCTATAACATTAGAAAGCTAATTTCTTGCTTTTCTTATCCCATGTACTATGCTCATCTCTAGAGAGATCTAGTCAGTGGTCTAACTGTTTGAGTAAAGCCTTCATATCTCTGTAGCAATGGTCTACTAGACTTAGGAGGTTTCTAATCTCTGAGATAAAAGCTAGCTGAAACTGTACTAGTCTCTAAGACTAACTACTCTGTAAAGACTATCTCAAGTTGTCATCTCACTAGAGAATCATCATACTATAGTTGAGGGCTCTCTGTAACTCTGTGAGATCTACTATGACCCCTGGGTCTACTGCGACCTCTCAGAGCCTTGCTAGGGTCTACTGTAACCCGTTGTGCTATGCTAGGATTTATTGTAATTCGTCTCTAGGAGACATCAAAGCCTAAGATTACTGTATCTAATAGTAAAATATATGCTCACCAAGTCTGGTAGGTATTGCCCATAATAGCTGAGGCTAAACTTAGAAGTACATCGGGCTCTTCATACGAAGTGGGTTCTGTGTCATCTGATTCTCTAGGATCCCATTATACTGATACTAGGGAGTATTTTAATTTTCACTCATTGCTCCTTATAGGATCCTCATATTCCCACTTCAGCCTTTTTCTCACTTGGGCTTTCTTTGCTTACTCTATTAACTTACTTACTTCATGTGTACTCATTTTAACCTTCCTCTCATATGTTGTAGTTTCTAACTGTGCCCACATTTTGCTTTAAGTGTTTTAGCACTAGGGCATCTCACACGTTGAGTGTGGCTAACATTTCTTACAAGAGAGAGGCTATACACTAGTCCCTGTTCATTTCATTTACATATATTGTAAGGGACTCAGGCTAAATATACTGAACTCATGCTTTCTGAATCTAAACATTCTCTACTGGGGATTCCTCTCTATGTGCTTTTCTTGTTATTTTAGTATTCTAAGAATCTTTTTACTTTTCTCTTTTTTGACTTATTTCGTTATCTAGTCAACCAGAATACTCTTCGATTATCGGGACACTTGGGTGATTGATGTTGTCGTTTGCTACACACTCAAGTCACATTGCTATTAGGTTAGCTAGGCCCAATATCATGTAACTATTGTTGTAAGCAAACCATAACATCAAACACTAATACACATGCACCTTATGACTAAGCTCAAAGCCACTATCGCCTGTATATTATAAGTTTCTCAACAATCTAAAGTATTCCGTTATTACTTTTCTTTATCTGCCCTATTCTCATAGAGTTCTCGAGAAAATAGGATTCTTCCTCTGTTTCATCCCAAGATCTCTCTGTATTGCCCAGCTATTTTTACTTCAGGCACAATCATGATAGAAGAGTATCTATGCCAAGGACAAATGTGCTTTTTCAAATATTCAAGCACATCAACTAGATATTTGTTCTTAATTTGTTATGTCCTTGACTTGAACACTGTCATGTCTTCTCTTTCTTTTTACCTTCCCTATCCTTTTACTTAGGTAAAAGGATGTATTACTATTGGCTATTTCTGTTACCAGTTCAAGTTTCTGTATGCTCAAGAGCACTTGTATTTTCTTGGGATTCTTCTACTTATTCACTCTTTGTAACATCAAAGGGGTCTACTTTCTCTCATACTATTTCTTTGCTTCTAACTAGACCATCCCTCGATAAGCAAAATTCTATTTCATATAATCCTAAGAGTTTTATTCTATGGAGCTCTTGGCTTACACTCTTTCTCTGTATAATACAAGACTTGCCCTTTTTAAGCGGTCTCTAGCTCCCTTGAGCTTTCCTGAGGGTACTAAGGCATTAACTATTTATCTCAGCTCGTTTTTATATTAGAATCAGAGCTAAGCTTTCTCTCTGTTCAGCCTATTTAGTTTCATCCCCAGGAGCACAGTATACTATTTCTAGGGTTCTGCTAACCCAATCTAGGACATGTACTCTCAATGTCTGGATTCTATATTACTAAAAACTTATGCTCTACTGGGTGCTCTAATCACTCATGTGCCTTAACCTTATATCATTCTTATATTTGGGAGCTCGTTTGACTAACTATCAAACCCTTATCTGTTTACCTCTCTGGCTCAGCTTACTTGCTTAGTCATTACTAAAGCAAGGGCATCTTTTCTGTAGCTAGTTTCTCAACTCTTCCTCGCTTCCCTTATCATTATACTTTATGACACAAGAGGGTCTATCTAGGGGAATTTGCTAATCACTACTGAGTGGTTTTCCCAGACTCAGAATATCTCACCTCTCCTTTACTTATCTATACAAGCCATTGCATAGCCCTATTACTACATCTTCAAGCCAAATCCAATTTGAGAGAGCCTGAAACTTTGCTTTGATACTAATAAATGTAACACCATAACTTTTTAGATTATCCCATACTACTTCCAAGACTCATACATGTATTTCATGAAGAAGCAAGGAAGAATGGCTTTAAAATAATGAATTTCTTTGCATTGCGTAGCGTATAAATTTTTTTTTAGAATCCCGTGGGGCATATGGACTCATGTATCACAAGCTCATATTTAATTATATAGATACAACTCAAATCCATCATAAAAAATGGCCTAGAACTCGTGCAAGTGCAAGGAACACATAAAATCTCATAAAGTAATTTCGACCAGGATTTTCCCTTTTTTGTCATAAATTTTGAAAAATCATAACTAATTCTAGAAAAATCAAAATCATGCATTCTTTGCCATTATGGAAAGCTACACATGTATAATTTATGTTAAAAATATGATTAGGCCATGAACATCACACAAAAGATGTTTGACATTCGAAAAGGTGCAGAGGTTTGACTGGCTACTGGTACTATCACAGGTTTCTACTACAAATTTCAAAAATATCCAATTAATTTCAAAAAAATCCAATCTATGCAAATGATACCAATCTAGAAACATTTGGATTTTAGATAGAGGAAAAAAATAACTCTAGACCAGTTTTGGCACTTCTAGGCATTGAAAACTAATCAAATAGTACTTGAGGTTAGTATGAACACCTAATACTAGGCAGAATCTTTAAAAAATTCATATCTCTCTCTGTAGATATCCAAATTAGGTCCTTCTAGTTGGAACAATTCACTGGAAATGTCTAGTTTCTCCCCATAAAATTTTGTGGCAATTGGATTTCATTTGGCCCTTGAGTGATAGAATTCATTTTTGGATCAGTATGAACATTAACCTGACCAATTTTAGACTTTTTCCCAACTTTGAAAATTCACCAAATATTCCATAGACCTCCAATAATTTTGCACTTTAGCTTCTCAAAAATCTCTCAACAAGCTCTAATTTCATACCAAGTCTCAGGTCAAGGAGAGTTTATTTGGATAAAAAGTGGTATAGGTTTCCAATATAGTCAATTTTTGCTCTATATAGGATACCAAAGTGTCCAAATGACTTCCCTTGGTATTTGGCACCTCTTGGACAAGTCTAAAAGTATGAATATGACTTTTATGAGCAGCCCAAATGGTTCCAAACCTTATGCATCTCAATTTGGCCATTCCACTTCCATTTATACACTAATGCATCAAACTTTCAAGAAGCAAAATTTGCCATTACATGCTCAATTTACATTCTAATGGTCACATAATATAATCTCTCATTTATACATAACATATTAACATAATTACACATATTCAAGAGGTCATAAGTCATATAAAATAATAGGTTACAACAATTGCCACTTAAATAGCCTTAAAAAAGCACATTCTATGCACTTTGATGGCATACTCTCCTCTTTCAAGGGGTTGGCTTCGATTTCCTTATTCTTTTGTCCACCTAGCATGTTAGAACATTGAAGAGGAGGAAATGAGATTTAAAGAATCCCAATAGCTCATTTCCCTTTCAATCACACATAAAAGATGCAAAACAAGTCTTACAAATGCATGCATGCGCATATTACATAACATGTACATTCAAGAAGTAATCTTAGCATTTGAAAAAGTTACACATAGCATACATAGACTTACCAAGTATGTGGATTAGCCTCATCTATTTACTTATGGATTTTGGACTTGCCTCACCCATTCTTTAAGAGGTTCTTAGACTCAACCTTACTCTTGAGAGTCAACCTCACTTTTAAAAGACTCTTTACTTTATCTCAACCAATCTTAAGGGTTCTTGACTCATCCTCACCATGGCTAATGATTCTTGGCCTCACCACACTCAAGCAAACCCAAGCACACATAGCAAATATCATTTGAAAACATAATGGATCATCATGGTACCATGGCAAATGAAATCATGCTAGAATACTTTTCATGACTTAAAACACACATACACACATTTAAAGACAAGCCAAGCATACATTCATGCATGAGAGAAGGAGGAGTGAGCTACCTTAGAAGCAAGCTTATACTTTTTCTCTTGAATTTTCTCTCCCTTCTTTGGCCTCACACATATAAAGGTGTAGGAATGATTTCTCTTAGCCTAAACACAATTTATGGAAGCCAATTAGGTTTATGGAATTAATTCTAAAACCATACAACTTGCTTAGTTACTAACTTGGTCTATAAACCTCTTTATATTTCCAAGAATACACCTAATGAAGCAACACCCATCAAATAAATTCTAGGCTCCATTCTTTCCTTTCAAATATGATTCTTGACTCCTTTTAAGCCTATTGGAGTCATCACACAATTAAAATAAAGAGCTAAACTATATGTTGCTTCTTTAGGTCATATTATGGAACATATAAGGCCAACTCACTTTCTATGGTTTCTAAATTTTTCCTAAGGCCTCCCCTCATCTTCACTCATTATATATGACACAAAAATGGGTTTAGAAAAATTTAAAACTCTCCCTAGGTATGCAAACCCCTCTTGGTCGAACCTAGGAAGTAATTTGGTACCAATATATTTTGCTTTGTTTTCTTGATGGAGGAAGCACATGGGGAGACTTCTAGGGATCTTAGGAGCTCATTTAAACTCTCATTTAGATATAGAAATTAAGGTATCAAATCAGATTTTACAAGGAACATATGAAACCTTAGAATTTGCATATTGAATTTCCATGGTTATTTGTTAATTTTCTTTGCATATTCTTAATCTCCACACCATTTTTCCTAAGAATCACCCTTGGTTCTATCAAAAATCCAAGCTCTCCTATGACTTCTTGAGTGGGGCGAACCATAGGGAGAAGAGGAGCAAGGTGTAGCAACTATGGAAGAAGAAATTACCTTATTTTTCCTTATTTTCTCGCTTGAATCTTGTCTTCTTTAACCTCATCTCTTCAAATCCGAATTCTCCCCTTAATTTCTCCCTTAAAATAGATTTATAAACTTTATTATAATCATAAGAAATAAAAGAGAATGGAGAAGAAGAGATTTGGAAAGGAAAAAGCATGAAAAACTACTAAGATTCCATGCCTTCAAGCCTTGATTTCTCCTCCTCTCCTTCTTCCTCTTGTGTTCCACTCTCCTAGGGTTTCTTCTCTAGTTTAGGGCAGAAGAATATAAGGCTAAGTGAATGGGAGAGTGTGGCACCCTATATATATAGGTGGAGGAAAAATGACTTTTCAAAAATTCTCATTTTGCCCTTTGTTTTTGGCATTTTCTTTCTTAATTTGTTTTAGCTTCTTTTTGAGAACCATCTTTTCCATTATAAAATTTAGGCTCCCAATTTATGCCTTTGGAATCACTCAAATCAAATTTAAAACCTTCCCGAACAAATTCATCAAAGTTCAGGTGCACCGACATTGAAAAACATCTACCAGAGGGGTTTTAACTATCCTGGGATTTCCTATGGTTTTCAGGACCTTTGATTACCCCAAAAAACTCAAAAATTTCATTTAAAAAGCCCTCCTATGTGAATTCTAAAATTTGCTCAAAATTACGAAAATGTCATTACGTTTCATAAGTTTTTTGTTAAATTTTATTTCTTCATTCTAACTCTATTTTTCTTTCTGTCTGAGCTTGAGATTCTTATTTTTAGGAGTCTAGAATGCTTCCCAAATTTTTTAAAACCATAACTAAGTCATTTTAGGGGACTTGCTTTTGTATCCGGTGAATTTCTTTTGTTTACAAAGAAACCGTATGTTATGTTTCTCATGTTTTCTCTCATTTTTAGAGAACCGAAAATTAAAAAACTTATTAGGGCCATTACATGCAAACTAAAACAAGCCAAGCTCTAAGTTACTTCATTAGGCCCTTTATGAGCCCTAAAATTTTAACTTTCAAAATAGGGCTCCTAAATTCATTCTAATGGTTTTATCAGTATCTATTACTCACATTTAGGCCTCTTAGAACCTTAGAATCTATAAGAATACTTTCTAGGTGCCTTATCTCCTTATAAGCCAAGACATAATTGCCATGGTGCTTCAATGGAGTTTTACCATTTTCATATTCCAAGGCCTCATTCTAACATCTTAGATAGCTTATTAGGCTCATATGAATCTCATTAGAGGTTTTACATATAATACCACACTCATGCATGGCCATCCAATTGACTTAGGGTTTTCTTATGCCTATAGAAAATTAACCTCCACATTCAACCCCCTATAATTCAAACCAATCTTTCTTCTAGCTTCTATAATTCTTTAGAGGATCTCTAATTTACTTAAAAGTCAAAAACAATTCCATATAAAGCCATTTCCATGGGGTAGCTAAACATATACCTAAGGCACTCTTTAGGCATTTGTTTTCTTCCTATGGATTCCTTTTTGTGTAATCTTACTCTATTCATTTGTAAAGCCATTTTTTATCCAATTCTCATCGAATAAAAGCTTTCTCTTCACTTTCTCTCTCTAGGCTGAAATATGGAGGAAGAAGAAGACTAATCAAATAGCAACATCTTAGCTTACATCATACCTCATTTGAAAGCTTATTAAATGCTGATTCCCTTGCTATATTTGTTTCTTCAAATCTCCACTCTTCCTAAAGAGGTCAACCACCAAAGTCATCCTTTTATGAAGTGGAAACCACCATCAGAAAGAGTTCAAAGAGTGGAAGAAACTTTCTAACTAACTTATAGCAAAATTATGCACAATTTCATATCTATTTAACTTGCTTTCCATTCTTTCTTCTCCCTTCTTCTTCACGCAATCCATGGCTAAAATGGGGCTAAAGAATGTCAGTTATAAGGAGGAAAACTAGCTAGTGGATGATATATTAAAGAAAAGAAGATATTTTATAATAGTTTAAAAATTCCATTTACGTCCCTACAGTTTGATCCTTTCATTTGAGCTCATTTTAAATATTTTTTGAAAACTGTCTACTTCATATGAAAATTTGGATTCTCTAGTTTATTAAAAACTAAAATTTTTGGGATTTAAAACATCCTAGAAAAGCTCTGTCAAGGTTTTGGTCAAATAGAGTCCTAAACCATGCATCGTCAGGGATTTAACTATTCTGACAGTCCCTATAGTTTTAAGACCTCTAAAAATCCTATTGAGCTTAACTTTGGCATTTAAAACTCTTTTCATTGAGTTTTCAAATTTTTTCTTAAAATTACAGTTTTGCCACTAATTCTTTAGTTTCCTTCATTTAACCACTTTAGCTTTGTTTCTGCTTTTTCCTTTCATCAAACTTGAACTTCTAGTCTCTCATTATCATGATTATTCACCTTTATTTTGATATCTAAGGATTTAGAAAATACTGGGTATGACATTATGAGCTTTGCAATAGTCCCAGTTTCATTTCATTGTGTACCAATTTTGCTTTATTATACACTAGTCCTATTTAAACCATTTTTTCACCCCTAAAACCCATTGGTTTTGAACATAAGGCAAATGGTCTCGAAGTCATGCCTAAATGGTGTCGTTAGAATGAAGAGGTCACAAGCTTTGTAATAATGCCTATTTCACTTCACTCCTTCTTATCCTATTTAAGCCTTTTTTTTACCCCCAAAACCTATATGTTCAAAGTACAGGACAAATGGTCTCAAAATTATGCCTGGGTCATGTTGTTAGAAAAAGAAGGATGTATGTTTCACAATGATGCCTATTTCACTTTACTCTATGCTAGTTTTATTTAGGCCTTTTTTTAACCCTTAAAACCTACCAAATTGGAATATAGGGCAAACAGTCCTAAAATCATGCATCAATGATGCATTGAAATAAGGAGGTCATAAGCTTCATAATGGCACCCATTTCACTCTATTTCATGTTGGTCCTATTCGTGCCTTCTTCTTCCACCCCCAAAAGCCACCCATTTAAAAAATGAGACAAAACAATTTTGAAATCATGCTTGAATGGTGCCGTTGGAACAAAGAGGTTGTAAGCTTTGCAACAGCACTAACTTTGCTTTAGTTCATACTGGTCCTATTCGAGCCTTTTTTCCACTTGTAAAACTTGTCTATTTGAAATGTTGGAACAAGAAGGATAAGAACCTTGTAAAGGTGCCTATTTTACTTGTTACATGCCAGTCCTATGTAGGCCATTTTTTTCAACACCAAAAACTCGTTAGTTTGGAAAAGAGCCTCATAATAGCACTCGTTTCACTTCATCTACATTGATTTTATCTAGGATTTTCTTTTTAGCCTTAAGATCTACCATTTCAAAATATGGGGAAAATGGTCCTTGAATCATGCCTAGATAGTGATATTGGAATAAGGAGGTTAGGAGCCTTGTAACGACACCTATTTCACTTCGTTCCATGCTCGTCCTATGAAGCCTTTTTTTCATCCCTAAAACACGCCAGTATGGAAACTAGGGCAAGTAATCTTAAAATCATGTGAAGATGGTTTCTTCAAAGTGAAAAGGTCACGAGCTTTGTAACTATGCCAATTTCACTTCATTATTTGCCAGTTCTATCTGGGCCCTTTTTTTACCCCTAAAAACTATCCTTCTAGACAAGCAGGGTAAATGGAACCAAAATCATGCCTGCCTAGTGTCGTTTAAATAAAGATGTTGTGAGCTCCACAACAGCAACCATTTCACTATATTCCATGCATGTCCTATCTGAGCAGTTTTTGTTTACACTCCCAAAACCTACCTATTTAGAAAATGGGATAGATAGTCTTGAAATCATGCTTGGGCATTATCATTAGAATGGATGGGTCACAAGCTTCATAATGGCACCAATTTCACTTCATTCTATGTTAGCCTTGTTTGGGCCATGTTTTTTCCTAAAATTCATCCTTTTAGAATACAAGGCAAATAGTCCCAAAATCATGCCTAGGTGGTGCCATTGGAACAATGAGGTCTTGAGTTTCTTAATGATGCCCATTTTGCTTCATTCCTTAATGGTCATATCTGGGTCTTTTTTTTCACCCTCAAAACCTACCAATTTGGAAAATGAGGAAAACAATCCTAGAATCATGGCTCATTGGTGCCATTGGAATGAATAAGAACTCTTGGTTAACTTTGTTCTATACTAGTTCTATTATGCTATTTTTTTCACCCTTAAAACCTACCCATTCAGAAAATAGGGAAAGTAGTCCCAGAATCATACCTTGGTAGTGCTATTGGAAAAAGGAGATTGTTAGATTTGCAACATCAACTATTTCTATCCATCTTACACCAATCGTATCTAGGCTATTTGTTTTCATTCTTAAAACCTGCCTATTTGGAAAATGGGGCAAACAGTCCTAGAATCATGTCTGAGTGATATTGTTAGAACAAGGATACTGCAAGCTTTATAAGGGTGCTAGCTTCCCTTCATTCTATGTTGGTGTTGTTTAGGCTATTTTTTACCCCCAAAACTTGTCAATTTGGAAAATGGAGCAAACAGCCCCAAACCATGGCCAAGTGGTGCACTGGAATGAATAGGTCATAAGCTTTATAATTATGCCCATTTTGCCCCATTCTATGTTGGTTTTGTTTATACTACCTCTTTCACCCCTAAAACCTATCTATTTGAAAAATGAGGAAAGCAGTCCCTAAATCATGCTCAAGTAATGCAATTAGAATAAGGAGGTCATTAGATTTACAACATCACTTGTTTCACTCCATTTTGCATTAGTTATATTCGAGCAATTTATTTTCATCCTTGAAACCTTCCCATTTGGAAGATAACACAAAAGTCTTAGAATCTTATTTGAATAGTTTAGTTAGAATGAGGATCTTGCGAGCTTCATAGGGGTGCCAACTTCACTTCATTCTTTGTCGATTCTATTTGGGCCTTTTTCTTCACTCCCAAAACCCACCAATTTGGAAAATAAGGCAAATGGTCCTAGAATTATGCCCAGGTGGTGCCAATGGAATATGGAGTTCTCAAGGTTCACAATGGATACCATTTCACTATGTTCTATGCCAATCCTATCTAAGCCTTCTTCCCTCCCCCTAATAACATGCCAATTTGGAAAACAAGGCAAACAGTCATGGAATCATGCCACAATGGTGCAATTGGAATGAGGAGGTTGCATGCTATCGCCATAGTGCCAATCCACTTTGTAATATTTGATTTTTGTAAAAATGATGAAAACAAATACATTTTAAGAGTAAGTGAAAGGTTGTGTTGCGCAACCTCTAAAATAAACCAGGTTGGAAAATATATGCAATATAAGGTACAACCTAGATCATCTCCCTTGGAAATGGAATTCAATATTTAATTGAGTTTTCTAAGTATCAAACAATCCTTAAAGCTATCTAACCAAAGGGGGGTTTTGCCCAAATTTAACTAACTAAAATTAAATTGAATTAAAGTTTCTAATCACTACCTAAATGCATGAACTAAATGACAAATAATGGACTTGTGACTAGCTTTAGATTTGTTCCTTGGTATCTACTATCCTTATCCTAATTCAATTATTAATGATTCTGGTCTAAGAGTCCCTAATTATGTTCATGGCAAGTGATCTTGAATTACCACTAAATATTCAAGAGATTAATAAGTTGATGTTGAATTGAAACCTTAACTCTGAATTAAATCATTAATTCTTATGATTAAGATCTTTGAACACTTAAATGAGTGATTAATCAATCAATTAGCCTATGAATTAACACCCTAGGATGTTTAATTAACTAAGCAAACTCCAAGGAATCCTCAAGTCAAACAATTAAGCAATCAATTTCACTCATGCATTTTATCAAACACCTTGATTGCATACATAGGAAATTAAAGGAAAGTGAAAAATCTAACACTTATCCAATCAATTAATTATTCAAAAAGTCTCCTAATTAGTATCTAACCAGCCACCAATTATAACTACATCAATCTCAATCCAATACATCTCAACCAAGCATGTACAAGGAAAAAGAAAAGTGTAGAAAGAGAGAAAATAAATTAGGAATTCTTAGCCAAAATCCTCCTTGCTAATTTCTTAGATTCAAGCTTCAACCATGGTCTTCGTCCAAGCTAGCCACCAAGTGAAATTAAAGCTTCATGGAGGTGGAGAATTGATGGGAAAATGGAGTAGATGGCTACGGTAATGTGTGGAGAATGGAGAATGGTATTGTGGATGATGTGTGGGTGCTCTCTCGATGGAATCAATTGTATGCCTATTGCTCTAGTGTGTTTTATCCTTCCCCACATGCTTCTCACATGCATTTCCACATGCTTTTTCATTTAATCCCTCATATGCTTCTAGATGTGGAATGAATGAATTGTATACGTATAGAATGGATCCATTAATCTTATGGATGAGTTTTGGATGCTGCCCCACAAACCCATCACCCCTAATCATGTATTCCTTTATTCTTTTTCATGTGCTCTCCAGACCTTTAAACCCATGCCAATCCATGTCTATTCACATGTTTCTATCTTTTAAGTCTACTTCTTGCTTCATTCCCATGTGATTCCTCTACTCATGTTGCTCTTCTCCAGGCCATGACATGTGAAAACCCAACTGTGCATGAACATGTGTTCGAGTGGTTTGTAAGTGAAGCTATGCAATGGTTGTGTGACATTAAGAAAGCTGCCTCCTCCATGCTTCTTCTCATGTAACTTCACTATGTTTCTCCCCCTCAAAAAGCACCAAAACCCATAGCTCTTCTTCCCTGTTTAGCTGCTTCTTCTTCTTGATGTTCATGTGCTTCCCTCGTGTAACTTCTTGCATGCAGTTGTTATGGTTCCATGTGCTTCTTTATGCCTCCTTCAGCCTAGCTATTCATGTGAAACTTAGTGAACCCATAGTTCAATTCTTGTTCCTTTTCCTCCTTCTCTATGTCATAACTAGTGGTGCTCCTACATGTGTTTTGTGTGTGATATATCCAACCATTAGTGTGTTTGGAAACATGATAAAACCCTCTAAAACCACGTTTGACACAAAGATGTTATTGCTTTTATATGAATGTGGTGTTTAACCTCATTTCCAAACACACTACATGTGACATGTATGCATTGTGTATGTGTGTGTAAGCTGGAGCTACGTGGATTGTGTGAGAGAGAATGTTTTGTGTGTGAGAAGCTACCTATGTGCTTATGACGTGGGTGCATGTGCTACTTTATGAATGAAGCAACCCATGGCATACATGTTAACTGGTGAATATGCTGTGCAAATGAGAAAGCTTGGACCCTACAAACCAGAAACCTATATATGCAGCTTCGTAAGTGTGAATGATGTGGAGTGTGGACTCGTGGCTTCATGGACCTAGTCAATTCGAGTGAATGTATATGTAATATGGGACATGTGACTTGGTGAAAAAGACACATTAATGAGCTACTATCTTCTATTCATTTCATGCATGTGGGAGGGGATAGTTGGGTAGTGAATAAATGAATGATGATGCATGATAATGTTGGTGTGATAGTGTGAATGAAGCAAGTGATATGGAAGAGTGACAAGTGCTGCTTGAGTTTGAGTGGCTACCTTCTTGACCCCGGTCTTCATCCATTTCACTGGAAGCTTAATTGGACCATTTTTTTTTCATTTGCCTATTAAAATCTACATAAAAGAATGGAAAATATTAAGTAGAAATATCTGTAAAATTATTTAAAAGAAATTCAATAATTTTGTAAATTGATTCATAAAGTGCATAAATGGCTAATGAAATTAAATTCCACCTAATTAAACCCCTAAAGCCATATTTAATCATTAAAATACCTAAGTTAGGAGGATCAAAATATATAAAAATAGCCTTCATTAATAAGTCCTCCAAAATGAATCGGTTAATGTCCAAAAAAGTAGAATAATGATCTATAGATTAAGTAATGAAAATATGAGGCTAGAGGTACCCTGAGTGGCTCGTCGCGCAACCCTCAAAATAAAACTAGGTTGATAAAATATGTAGCTAGTAGCACAACCTAGGTCATCTCCCTTGGAATTGGAGTTCAATGTCTAATTGAGTTTTCCAAATGTTAAAAGACTCTAAAATTTCTAAACTAAGGGGTTTTAATTGAATTAAACTAACCTAAAACTAAATTGAATTAAAATTCCTAAACTCTTCCTAATTGGGTGAATTATGGGTGAAAGATGGACTTGTGACTAGCTTTGGATTCGTCCCTTGGTATCCATTATCCTTTCCTAATCTAATTGTGATTAATTCTGGTCTAAGAGTTCCTAATTGTGTTCATAACAAATTATCTTGGGTAACCACTCAAGATTCAAGAGATTAACGATCTAACGTTGAATTGACACCTCAATCCCGTATTAAACTATTAAATCTTGTCTTTAAGATCTTGAACACTCAATTTGATTAATTAACTGATTAATTAGCCTCTGAATCATCATCCTAAAATGTTTAATTAACCAACTAAACATTAAGGAATCCTCAAATTAAACACTCAAACAAATAATCTCACTCATGTATTTTATCGAACACCTTCGAAACATACATGGGAATTCAGATAATATTTAAATTAATCAGATCAATTAATCAACAAAAAGGTTCCCTAATTAGTGTCTAACCAGCCACTAATTACAATTACACAAATCCCTTATCAAATACAACTTAACTAAGAAAATATATGAAAGAGAAAAAGTGTAGGAAAATAAAGAAATTCTTAACCAAAAATTCTATGTTCATCCATGAATTCAAGCTTGCACCAAGGTCTTCTTCCTTGTTAGCCTCAAGATGGAGATTAGAGCTTCATTGGAGATGGATGGAAGGAAGATGGAGTGGTGTGGAGAGGATGGGGGACGAAGGATGGATGAATGGTGGAGTGGATGGATGGTTGAATGATGGCCGAATGAATGAATGAATGGTGCGTCCAATTGTGAATGGGGTGAATGAATATATAGAAGCTAAAAATATGGAGACGTGAATGACTTGTAGAGGCGTGAGATGGGATGGAATCTGATGAATGGATTAGAGGCGTGAATGAATCAATTTGTTCGAATGGATTGGTGTGATTTTATCCTCACGTGGCCTTGCATGTGCTTCATTTATTCTGCTCGAGTATACTTTAATCCTTTAATGAATCACGTGCTCAGCTACTATTCTTGAGTTCTTGCGTTTTCACGTCTCCTCCCTCAGCTCCAGCGTTTTATTTTCTTCTCCCAGCTCATGCTTCATTAATATACATCAGCCCACAGCTCATTCATCTTGCAATTTACTCCCACGTCAGCTTCCTTAATTTAGATTCATGCAAAACCACGTCATTTTCCACGTAAGCCTCTGCATGCAACTCATGCTTCTCTCTTTCCTTCACCACGTTCAGCTTCTGGATCCAGCGTCTTCCTTCCCACAAGTTTTCTTCTACATTAGCTTCAGCGTTTCTTCATCGTGATACTGTACGTGTTTCTACATGTGTGTATAGGTGTGGGCCCTGCTGTTTATTTTATTATATTCTACATGAATTCCTTCTACTGTTTCTGCAGCTTCTTCACGTAAATTTCAGCATGGTTTCCATAAGCTCCCAGCTTCAGCTCGTGTCAATCTAGCTTCCTCTACCCAGTTCAGCGTCCTCCCTTCAGCTGCTGCACATTCTTCCAATGTTTGACGCTTCCCAGCACTCCCCCAGCAGCTTCCAGTACGTTTTCTTCTTCTCGTTCAGCTCGCCTTTCTCCAGCTCCTGTTCACCAGCTCATGCAAGCTTCATTTAGCTTTAATCATTCCTATGTCAGCCTTGCATGCTTCTTCTTTCCTTCGACGTGTTCCTTTAGTTTCCCTGTGATTCCTCCACTTGAGCCACTTCATGCTTTTCATTTGCTTCCTATGTAGGTACTTCCATGTGCAGTTCTGCCCTTATGTAGCTTCTGCTCTTCTAACCCGTAGCTTCCTTCATTTAATCCCTCATGTTGCTTTCTCTGTTCCAGCTATATTTCATGTAGCTTCTCATAACTCATAGGTTCTTCTCTACAAGCTTTAGTGTGCTCCATGCATGCAAACAAGAAAGGGTTGCTGTAACGTGAGTGTACATGGCTGGAGTTGTTGTGCTCAACGTGGAACTATGCATGTGGGTTGGTCAACAAGAGAATGAAGCTTATGCAAGATTTATGTTGACTATGCTCTTTCCTTCTCTTCTTTAATTCAAATTCTTATTCAAGCTTCAATTGCCTTCTTCTCTTTTTTGCATGTGTGTATTTATGGCCTAAACTTCTCCCCAACTCATTTTCTACGGTAGCTTTTGTCCACTCGAGCTGCTATGCATGTGAGTCTCATGCTGTCTCTTATGTTTTCCTACATATCAGAATTACATGGTGTTTAAAGCTACGTGGATGAACTTGAGAGAAGAGTGCTACATGTTTTCTTATGATTATCATAGTAAATGAAGCCTTCTCTCTAGTTGCACACATGTATACTTGAAGCTCATCCCTTCTCCACATCAATTTACCATTCAAGCTTTAATTGTCCATTGAAATTCTACACAAAAGAGTGGGAAAATTCAAATAGGAATTTTCACAAAATTATTTAAGATAAATTTATGCATTAAAATCCAATAATTTGTAAATTAATTCCTAAAATGTAGAAAATGGCTATTAAAACCAAATTCCATTTAATTAGACTCCTAAAACCATATTTGGAACTAAAATGTCTAAATTAAGGAGAATAAAATATGTAAAATATCATGCTTATCATACCCTGAAACCAGAGCCAAAATAACCAGACAGAATTTAACAAAATAGTCACAAAACATAATAACATTTTTGTAATTTCAGATAATTTTTAGAATACTCACAAGAGGTCTTTTTAAAAGGAAAATTTGAGCTCTCTTGGATTTTCAGATGCCCTGAAAACCATGGGAAGCCCTAGGATAGTTAAAACCCTTCCGGTGTACATTTTCTAACGATGGTTGACCCAAACTTTGACCCTTTCGTTTAGGAAAGTTTTAGCTCCAAATTGAGTGATTTCAAAGGCATTTTATAAGATTGAGAACCTAAATTTTATAATGGAAAAGATGGTTCTAAAAAAGGAGTTAAAATGAACTAGAAACAAAAATGCCAAAAAGACAAGATATAATGAGAATTTTTAATGAACAAATTTTAATTCATCTTATATATGAATGCCCCTTTCTCTCCCTCACTTAACTGACATTCCATCAACCTAAGAATAGAAGTGAGACCAAGGGAGAGAGGTGCACAAGAGAAGGGAAGAAGAAGAGGGAAACTAAGGCAAGAAAGGTATGAAATTCATGGATTTTCTTAGTCTTTCCTTTAGTAAACTTAATCTTCTCCTTCTTCTCATAGTTTTATTGAAGTATTTGGTTCTATTTTGAGCTTAGAATAGTGGGGAGAAGTTCAAATTTGAGGAGGAGAATCAAAGAACAAGGAAGAGCATCTAAGGAAAGCTAGAAAACCAAGGTAGTTTTGCTATTTCCATGCTTGCTCCTCCTTATCTTCCTTCTTGTATGTTTCGACCACCATATGGACAGCCAAGAGAGATTGAATTTTGAACTAAACCAAGGATATATCTTAGGAATTAGAGTGTGGGAAATAAGAATATGGAAAGAAAACAAAGAAAGAACCATGATTTTTCAAGATGCGTAACCTAGGGTTTTAGTTGCACCTTGGTTTGTAGGATGATTCCTAGCCATCGTTTAAGGTTTCTAAGAGTTCATATGAGTCCCTAAGACATCAAGGAAGCCACCCCCATGCTTCTCCCATTAAAGAAAATAAATAATCTCCTTAGTGTCAAGAAGAAGCATTGTCTCGGCCTAGCTTAGAAGGAGCACTAAGGGAGTGTTTTAATTTCTTCCAAACTTAGTTTTGCATCATATATGATGGGAGAGTATGAGAGGAAGCCTTGGAAAAATTTTAGAAAGCCTAGAAAGTGTAATGGAGGCATAGGGTCTATATTGTAGCATAATGAAGCAACATATCGCTAGGCTCCTTGAAATGAATGTGTAATAGCCCCAAAGAGTCTAAATGGAGCCAAGATCATGGATTAAGGAAGAGAATAGATCCAAGATCATGAATTTCCAATGTTGTTTCATTAGGTGCTTTATGGATTATGGAACCATAATTGAACCATATGAGCAATCTGGCTCTTCTAGTGTGTTTATGGCTTTAGTAGATGTTTCAAGAGTATAATTAGATTCCATTCGATGTGTTTAGGCCAAAGGAATCAAGTCCCACCTCTTTGTGAGTGTTTGGCCAAGGGAGAGGAAGAATTTCCAAGAAAGAAAGTGTGTTCTTACATACAAGGTAGTTCTCTGTCACACCTACCTTCCTCATATGTCCTAATCCATAATATTGAAGGATCTTGTACCATAATCAGAAGACCTTGTTGACAAGGTCTTGAATTCCACAATGCAAAATCCAAGATCCAGTCAACAAGATCTTGGACTTTGGAGGTCTCTGTTAACATATCTAGGAAATTTCTATCTTATATTCATGGAATTACATATTTATGACTTGGTCCTTCTAACTACCATTCAAATTCATACCCTGTTGTGAAGAAATGGAAGTTACCTTAATTATAAATTATCTAAGTTTCTGAACCTAATTTTGTGAATTTTCTTTCCCCTATCAAATGACATCCAAAAATCATAAAAACTAGTAGGATGACTCCTTATTATGTTAATTATAAGCCACTAAAATAGTTTTCAAAAACTCCCATGGATGACCCCTTAACCAACATCATTTAGACAACTACCTTGTCTGAAATTGGTACACACTATCCCTTCTATTTTCTGACCTTGTTACCCTATCAAATGAGAGCTCAAAAAATTATAAGACTTTCTAGATCTAATTACATATATCTTAGCTATATTCCCATAAAATTTCATGCAAGAATTCCTTCATTTACCTATTTAACAAGATTTATTACGAAACCTGCTCAAAGTTATCCCATATAGGAGTTAAGTTAAATTAGTACATCGTTTCCTTGATCTAACCAATTCCAACAATCCTATAACTTCCTAAACCTTTAGCCCAAAGAATGGAGGACTAATTATGAGAACTTGGACATAGAGATTCCATGAAAATGATAATTAGTTTCATGCAAAATAGTAATTAAAGTTACTCTTATACATGAAGTAATACTTTAACTAAATGAAATGTTTGGTTTTCATTAAACGACGAAATCGGGTGCATTTTGAAAGCAAGTACCCTGAAATGAATTAGTTAAGGTTCCAAAAAATTTGAGTAACATTCTAGACTCCTAAAAATGAGAATCTTAGCCTCAGACAGAAGGAAAAATAGAGTTAGAATGAAGAAACAAATTTTGACAGAAACTTACAAAACGTAATGGCATTTTCATAATTTTGATCAAATTTTGGAATTCACATAGGAGAGCTTTTTAAATAAAATTTTTGAGTTCTTCGAAGTTCTCAGAGGCCCTGAAAACCATGGGAAGCCTCAGGACAGTTAAATCCTCTCCGGTGGATGTTTTCCAACATCAGTGTGCTGAACTTTGACGGATCCGTTCAGAAAAGTTTTAGCTCCAATTTGAGTGATTCCAAAGGAATTTTACTAAATTGAGAACCTAAATTTTATAATAGAAAAGACGGTTCTCAAAAAGGAGCTAAAACGAAGGAGAAACAAAAATACAAAAAATGAAGGGCAAAATGGAAATTTTCAAAAAAGTCACTTTCCTACCCCTATATATATGTGGTGCCTCACTTTCCCCTTCATTTAGCTTCAGATTATTCTGCCCAAAATCAGAAGAAAAAACCCTAGGAGAGAGGCATACAAGAGAGGAAGAAGAAGGAGGAAGAAATCAAGCTTTAAGTTATGTTTCCATGGTAGTTTTTCATGCTTTTCTCCATCCACACCACCTCTTCTTCATTCTCTTTTGTTTCCTTTAGTAAAAGTGGAGTTTATAAATCTGATTCAAGGGAGAAATTCAAGGAAATTTTTGAATTTGAAGAGAGGAGCTTGGAGAAAGTAAGATTCTAGCAAGAATAAGCAAGAAAACTAGGTAATTTCTCTTCCTATGGTTGATATCTTGATCCTCCCTTCTTCTCCATTTCACCTAACCCTAGGAACCATAGGAGGATCTAATTTTTAGCCCAAACCAAGGATGAATCTAAGGAAAAAAGGTGTGGAGATTAAGAATATGCAAAGGAAATTAACAAAAAACTATTAGATTTCAAGATGCAAAATCTAGGGTTTTGTGTGCACCTTGTAAAATCTGATTTTGTATGATAATTTCTAAGTCTAATTAAGAGTTTAAATGAGTTCCTAAGATCCCTAAGATGCTCCCCACATGCTTCTTCCTTCAAGAAAACCAAGCAAAATCCATAGAGCCCAATAAGCTCTATAGTCTCGGCCAAGCATCGATGGGATAGCTAAGGAGAGTTTTAAATTTTTCTAAGGCCATTCTTGAGTCATATATGATAAATGAATATGAGGGGAGGCCTTGGAAAAAATTTAGAGCTCATAGGAAGTGAGTTGGTGCTTTAGGTTCCATATTATGACCTAAAGAAGCAACATATTGTTAGGCTCTTTGTTTTAATTGTGTGATGGCTCCAAGAGGCTTAAAAGGAGTTAAGAATCATATTGGAAAGGAAAGAATGGAGCCTAGAATTCATTTGAGGGGTGTTTCTTAATTAGGTGCATTTATGGACTATAATGGGGTTTATAGAACAACTTAGTGCCTAAACAAGTTGTGTGACCTTAGAAATTGTTTCATAAACCTAATTGGCTTCCATAAATTATGTCTAGGCCAAGAGAAAGCATCTCCACAAGTTTTTGTGTGTGTGGCCGAAGCAAGGGAGGGAATTTCAAAAGGAAAAGTATGTGATTGTATGCAAGGTAGCTCTCTCCACCTTCTCTCATGCATGGATGTGTGTTTAGCTTGTCTTAGAATGTGTGTATATATATTTTCAAGCCATGAAAAGTATGCTAGCATGATCTTATATTCAATGATTTCATGATGACATATTATGTTTTTAAATGATGCTATGATGTTTGTTTGAGTTTGCTTGAATATGGAGAGGCCAAGAACTCTTAACCATGGTGAGGATGAGCCAAGAACCCTTAAGATTAGTTGAGACAAAGCAAAGAGTCTCCTAAAAGTAAAGTGGGCTCCCAAGAGAATGGTTAAGTCCAAGAATCTCAAAAAAAATGGGTGAGGCAAGTTTAAAATCCATGAGGAAAAGGGTGAAACCAATCCATCCACTTGATAAGCTCTTGAATGTCTTATATGATTGATTTACATGCCAAATTTGCTTCTTAAATGTTCATAACTTCCATTATATCCATGCATGATTCAAGACTTGCTTTGTATATATTATGTATGATTGAATGGGAGATGAGCTATTGGGATCTTTTAAATCTCATTCCTCCTCTCCAATGATCTAATATGCTAAATGGACCAAGTGGATAAGGTAATGGAAGCCAACCACCTTGAAGGAAAGAGTTTGACAACAAAGTGTTTGAGTTTTGTCACTTTAAGGCCATATTTCTATCAAATATTGTAATCCCATGATGTATATGGTCTATGACCTCTTAGACATGTATAATTATGATCATATGTGATGTATAAATGAATAGATATGATATGTGAACCCTAGAATATAAATTGTGTATGTAATGCAAGGAAATACTTCTTGAAAGCTTGATGTGTGTGTGTATAATTACATGTGGCATGGCCAAAATGAGAGGCATGGAGTTTGGAACCATTTGGGCAGCTCACACAAGTCCTAAATATGCTTTTAGACTTGCCCAACAGGTGCAAGCCCTAAGGAAAGCCAATTGGTCAATTTGGTACCTTATATGGAGCCAAAATTGACCATAATGGGACCCTATATTACTTTTTAGCCAAATGAGTTCTTCTTGATTTGAAATTTGGCATGCAATTAGAGCTTGCTGAGAGCTTTTTGAGAAGCTAAAGAACATAATTTTTAAAGGCCTATAAAATATTTGGTGAATTTTCAAAGTTGGCAAATTTTTTGGTTTTAGTCTAATGCACTATTCACTTAGTCTGAAAATGAAATCTATCACATAGGGCTCAAATGGTGTCCAATTGCCACAACATTTTATACAAAGAAACTAGATATTCATAGTGACTTGTCCTAACTAGAAGCACCTCATTTGGAGTCTAGAGTGGGAGATATGAATTTTTAAAGTTTCTGTCTAGTACCAGGGATTCTAGCCAACCTTTGTTACTATTCCATTGAATTTTGAGCCTTGGGCTACCTAAACTGGTCTAGAGTTATTTTTTTCCTCTAGCTAACATCTACATCTTTCTAGATTGGTATCATTTGCATGGATTGGATATTTTTGGAATTAATTGGACATTTTCAAAATTTGCTACAGAAATCTATGATAGCACCAGGAGGTAGTTTGACCTCTAGACCTTTTTGAATGTCAAACATCCTCTATAATATAAGTTATGTCAGGACATATTTTTAGTGTGGAGTAGGGATCCGTAGCTTTCCATAATTACTAAGAATGTATAATTTTGATTTTTCTAGAATTAGTTATGAATTTTCAAATTTTAGTCAGAAAAGAGCCAAATTCTGGCCGAAAATATACATGAGCATTTTGAACTTTTCTTTGAATTCCATAAGTTATGGGCCACATTTTATGATCTAAATGAGTTTTATTTATGTAATTAAATATGAGAATATATTGTATGAGCTCACACTATTCACGTGACACCGAATGAAATTTTTAAACACGACACAACGCAAAAATATTCGTTATTTTTATTCCCTTTTTCTTTATACTCTCATGGAATTGATGATGTAAGGCATATGAATATTATGAGATGAGCTAGAAATTACAGTGTTACACTAAACATCATCATTAGCTTACACTAGATACCATACCTATGTAATGATCCTACAAATGCATAATAGAAGGTTACAAAACAACTTTACATACTTAAAACTACAATCATGTTTTAGCATTTGGCACTACACAGAAAATTTACAAACTAGTTACAAGGACAATACGTTAGTTTGCTATTCTGCTTGTTCAGTTTCTACACATTTGGCTTCGTCTAAGGTGTAACTGATACCTAAAAACGGTTAGCTTTATAATGAGATAAAATCCCAGTAGATAACAATGTATTCAAGAAGCATACATATGGATAGCATGGATTACTATCCAAGATACATTTAATGCATACTTCGGTGTTGTGACAACCCTACCTTGTGATCAATGTATTTGTGGTTAAATACAAGATTATTAATTAATGATCAAGGTTTGAGGTCACTATATTTTACCACATTACGAAAATTTGAGGGAAATTTGAACCTTGATGTTAGGGTCATCACTATACCACCACAACAAAACAAAATTTACATAAAAGAAATCCTACTACCAGAAGGGGTTTATGATTCAACCGTCCATCAGTTTTAATACCCAATAACCACCCACAAGTGTTCCTAAACTTCTTCTACAACAGATTCGGCAACTGAAATGGATTCAGCAACTGCAACTAAAACGGATTCCGCTTACCTGGAAACAGATTCAGCAACTTCTTCAGCTTCTGATTCAGCAACGGACTTAGCAGCAGCTCTACCGATAGTAGCGGATTTAGCTGTATCGATAGCAGCAGTCGAAGCTTGGTCTCGAATTGGCTCAAAGGTAGGTTGACCATCCCAAGTAGCCCTATACTTACCATTACCGTTGAAGAAAGTAGGGTTTCTAAGCTAAAAAGAGTAGGTTAGGGACGTGCGCCGCGACCTATACCTTCTTCGCTGCGGCCAACCTATGTGGCACCGCGGTGGAAATACCTCCTAGAAGTACCATTCTCAACTCCCATGATTCTCGCCTCGATGCAATATATTTGCGTCGCGGTGAGTTTTGCTTCTGTCCAACCCTTATTTTTATTTATTTGGCTCGCGTTGCGGCAGGACATAATGCGCCGCGGCGGGTTTTGATTCTGTTACCCTCCTGGGCAATTTTTCCCACTTCGCGCCACGGCGAGATTTATCAGGCCGTGGCGCTCCTCGCCACTGTCACTCCTTGGGCCAATTTTCTTCCCTTGCACCGCGGCGAGATTGGTTATGCCGCGGCGCGCTTCGACTCTGTCTCTCATTTGGCCGCGGTGAAGCCTTCTTAGCCGCAGCAAGAATCCCTCCTGTAACTACATTACCCAAATTTCGCCTCCTACACTCCAAATCTCATCTTAGAAACACTCTAGGTCCACCTTCCCTTATTTTATGTAATTCTAATGGTGTTTATCTATCCTTTTTACCCATCAATCCGTCCATTACCATTGCAAAACTTAATTACTACTTCCTACTTGCCCAACTAGCTCATATTAGCAAATTCATGAATATATGACAACAAGAACACATACATTAGCAGCAATTAACATCCCATGCACATTCTATAGAGATTCCATTCAACAATAGCTTATGTCCATATCCAAGGCATCATATGACTACAATTCTCATATGGTAATCCATATCACAATTTCAACAAAATCATATATATGATACTATAAGTTCATACATTAATATTCAACTATAATGAGACTTAAATCCTTAACGGTTACATTTTAATCAAACAAAATATGAACGCCTACACTTGGCAACATGATTACATAATGATGCTATGTAAACTAATAACAAAATTGCATCTACTCTATTCTACTCAGACCAAGTGTAGCTCCCCACACTCGGCCTCAGCTCATGGATGTTCATCCACTTGCTTATCCTTATCCTTACCCGAGGAACCTTCACCTAAAATATTAATGCCATAAAACGGGGTGAGATATAAATTTCAGTAACTAAGGCAATTCCATTATATATCCAGTTTAATTAGCATATAAGCATGAATCAAAATCAACATCAGAATCATATCCGTCATATCAGCAAATGAAACAATTAGCTATCATGATTACTATCCCATACTAGCAATCATATTATCACATGTTAAAGGCCATTAACACTGGGAAAGGCCCGTCCATGGCACCTACTCCCTATTAAGCACAACCGAGGCTCTGTGCATCTGGGGTTTGATCATAACCCGGTGCTCGATCAAAGCACATGCACGGGTGGCAGCCGCACCACAGCTCCACCATGGACTCATAAGGTCTAATCACAATTCAACAGATAGCCAACCAATTCATTCAACATTTCAAATCATTCATATACAGCAATATATGAAATTAAATCAGATATATACATGGAATTAATATAAACCCAGTTACCTCACTTGTAGACAACTTGCAACAGCCACCACAAATCCCAAATTCGGATTAGAGTGTCATTCACCAGAAAACTCAATATTCCACCCAAAATCCTAAGCAAATTCGTACAGAATTAATACCCATTTTATATATTAGCTATGGGGGTCTCAAATTAACAGATGAAGCATCAAAATCGAGGGTTTAAACTCACCTAATGTCAGCCCTAACCTTAACCTACGAATTTCACCAAGAGAATCTCCAAATTCCCACATTTCAGATTTTAGGTAGGGTGAAAATATTCCAAATGAAAAACTAATCAGACCAAATTAAAGAGAAAGATGAGGGGATTAAGTTGTATAACTATTACCTTAGCTGAATCTTGCTTTAAATGTGAGAAAATGCAGAATTCTTGCCCCAAACCCTAGCCTCCTCTCCAAGCTCCGAATTTCTCTTTGTGTTTTGTGTTTTCAGCAAGTGTGAGGAAGAGGCTGATGTATTAGGATTTTAGTTGGGTTTAAGTTGGGTCAAAAATGGGTCATGGGCTGCTCCAAGGTCCATCTCCATTTGGGCTTCAGATTTTTAAGTTGTTGGGCCAATTTTAAAGTGTTGGGCTGCAGAATTTTACTGGGCCAATTTTATATGTCTTGGGTTGCTAAAGTTTAATTAGGTTTGGGCCAAGTTTGAAGAGCTCAAGAATGTGGGTCTGCACAAGGGTTATTGGGCCACTTAGAAGAGTCTATACAAGGTGGATTTTGGGCCTCCATCACACTAAATTGGGTTGGGTCTGCACCTAACCCATTGGGCCTCCATTAACCTCTTCTCATGATCTATTAATTTAAGCCTAGATAGGATTTCTATCTCAATTAAATCTCAACCCATATTAATTATTCCTAATTAATCTAATTCGTGATTAACACCTTAATTAATTATGGGGTGTTACAGGTGTCAGAGCAAGTAATGTCTAGGTAGCAGCATATTCTCATTTGTTAGGCTACCATGCTTCGGTTATTGGCCAATAACAGTAATCTAGTACTCATAAGAGTTACTTTAGTAAACATACATGTAACCATACATAGCATAGGAACTTCGAGAATTCATCTAGTGTAATAACGTAAACAACAATATGAATACCGTGTTAACTACTTATTTCATTACTATTGTTCAGTCAAGTTGTTCTTTAGCCTTTGTTGTTCCGATTGTTCCCTGATAAATGCTAATTTTTATATATTTTTATCCACATTTATTATTGATTTTAATGATTAATTTGAGCTTAATTGGATTTGTTATGCAATATTTGAATTTGTGGTTAATTTTGGAAAATAATACAATTTTGAATTAATTAGGAGAATTTTTGGATTTAAATTTATAATATTCTATTCTCCAAAATTCTTTGATGATTAAATATTTTCAATCCTTAAAACATTTATTAATCTTGTGCAGAATGTTTAGGAAATTAAATTGAGAAATTAAAGTGGATTAAAGGAAAAGATTGGAGCATAATTTTATTTCCATTAATTTCTGAATGGCATGTTTGTAATTAGTTAATTAGGTCTCCATTTTTTATTTGCTGGCAGAAAAGTCACGTGGAGGGCTAGAGGAAAAATCAAAAAAGGAAGTGGAGGGCTGCTGCTTCTTTTATCTTCTGGACTGCATCGAGAGACAGACGCTGCAGCTGCAGAGGGAGGCTTCCTTCATTTCGTTGGTGGCTGGATATCACGTATAGAGAACGTTAGAAAGAAGGAAGCTTTAAGCTAGAGATTAACTAGAAAGTGGAAAAGGAGGCTTGAGGGGTGCTACTTCATCATCTTTTCTGCACTGGGCAGTGGAGTAAAGCGCCAGAAATCTAAAGGAGCTGCAGAGCATTTTCATCCATCCTTTATTTGTTCATTTTCCTTCTCTGGACTGCAGTAGACTGTGAAGACGAAGGGGGCTACTCATCCATCATTATTCGGACATATACACAGGGCGCTGAGATGCTGGAAGGAAGAGATGTAGCTGAACAGAGAAAGCAACGTGAAAAGCTTGCATGGTTTAAGTGAGGAGAAGGAAGCTCAAGTTGTGCAGAACACATGGAAGAAAGTGAGCAAAAACAAAGAAGAAGCTTGCATGAGCTGCAGTTTCAACGTGAAAAGCTTACGTGAGAACCAGAAACAGAGCTGGAAAAGAAGCTACGTTTGGATTCGAAGAAAGCATGCAGAAGCTATGGGCTAAAATTCACATGAAATATTATAAAACAAAATGAAGTGGGGCCCATATTCATATACACAAGAAGGAAGAATGAATTCATGGAGAAGAGCTGAAGAGAGCACATGAAAAATAAGAAAAATAAAAGGCAACACGAGAGAGAAGCAGCTGGACGGATCTTGCAGATATGAACACACAAGTGAAGGTGCAGCTCGTGTTGAGATAAGAAGATTTAGAAGACAAACATGCATAGACACGTGAATAGTGAGAAGAATTCAGCTCCAAGCATAATACACACGAAAAGAAGAGGCTGGGCACGTGATTTTTAATGAGGAAATGAAGGCTTCATTCCGTTACGCTTCCTTCATTCATTGGACGCCCTTCATTCATACCCAGATTCCATTCCATTCACACAACTTCATTCACAATATTCGCCTATTTATTCATTCATTCACAATTCCAGGCGGCCACCCCATTCGCACTCCACCCCATCATTCATTCCGCGGCATCCATTCACCCCTTCGCCCTACATTCCTCCTCCATTCCATCTTCCATCCATCCATCATATAATGAAGCTCTACTCCATCTTGAGGCTAGCTAGGAGGAAGCTCTTGGAGAAGCTTGAATCCATGGAGAAGAACTCAGAATTTTGGCTAAGAACTCAGAATTTTGGCTAAGAATTCCTATTTTCCTACACTTTTTCTCTTTCATATATTATCTTGGTTAAGTTGTATTTGATGGAGGATTTGTGTAATTATGATGAGTGGATGGTTAGATACTAATTAGGAGATTGTTTTTTTGTTTGATTAATTGATTGAATCAAGTTCTGAATTTTTCATTATTCTCTAATTTCCCATGTGTGCCTCAAAGGTGTTCGATGAAATACATGAATGAAATTATGTGCTTGAAAGTTAAATTCGAGAATTCCTTAGTGTTTAGTTGGTGAATTAAATATTTTAGGATGATGATTCAGAAGCTAATTAATTAGTTAATCAATCAAATTGAGTGTTCAAGGTCTTAAAGACAAGAATTGACAATTTAATGCAGAGTTGAGGTTTCAATTCAACATTGGATTGTTAATCTCTTGAATCTTACATGGTAATTCAAGATACAATTGCCATGAACACAATTAGAGATTTTTAGGCCATAATTAATCACAATTGGATTAGGATAAGGATAATGGATACCAAGAGACGAATCCAAAGCTAGTCATAAGACCATCTTTCAACCATAATTCATATAATTAGATAGCAATTAGGAATTTTAATTCAATTTAGTTTTAGGTTAGGTTAATTCAACCAAAACCCCCTTAGTTTAGAAATTTTAGAGTCTTTTAACATTTAGAAATCTAATCAAACATCGAACTCTAATTCCAAGGGAGATAACCTAGGTTGTGCCACTAGCTACATATTTTATTAACCTAGTTTTATCTTGAGGGTTGCGTGACGAGTCTCTCAAAATTTGGCACTGTTGCCGGGGAATTAGATTCTCAATTGTTTGAGAAAGTTTTCTAGGTGTTTTAGTTTTGTTTTTGTTCTTTTTTGGTTTGATTTTTATTCTGTTTTGAGCTTGGAATTGGGTAATTTCGGTGTTCTGCGTCAAGTGTTCTGTTTGCTGGAATTTTTGTTTGAAGTGCCCAAAAAATTCTCAAACTTTGTTTTCCAAGGTTTTTGGGTGTTTTGAGCAAAAATAATAGCAAAGCTATTTGGTGCACCATTGTTTGGCCAAATCCAACGTTTATGGCACTTTTTCTAATTTTTTAGTATTTTCTCGAATTTTTTAGGACTTTTTCAATTTTTCTAGATTTAATTTCTTTAATTTTTGTGAGTTTATTTTGTGTGACTAACCTCTGTTTTAAGTGTTTTTTTATTGTTAGGAACTTCTTATCTTCATTTGAATTTTATTTTCTTGAATTAGAATTAATTTTAGTTAAAATTTGTTAGTGAATTATTTTTGTGTTGAAATTAATTGTGCTTCTCATTTTTTTTTTTGCTTTGCTTTAAATGGATCATTATTATTCTAATCAAGGTGTATATGATTCTTGTGCAGAGCATAGGATTTCTCAGAAGTTGGATGAAGTCATGTCAATGCTTCAAGGTCTTCTTGAACGACAAAGACAAGAACGGCAAGCACAACAATATCAACAAGTCCAACAACCATGCTACCAACCACACCATTATTCTTATGAAGTTCACCCCAACTACCAGCCATACCACAACTTCCATGTGCAAAAGCCACAATATCATCCTGATGAGGGGTACATGCAACAAGAGGTCCAGAGGGAACCAATTGAGGAAGAGAGGATGATGCAGCTAATGGAAGCTTGTATTATTCAAAACCAACAATTGGAACAAATGGTCTAACGGGGAATTGAATGATTGTAGCTCTAAGACCAACAAATGATGGATAATCTCATGATGAATTCAGGATTTCAAATGAATCAATCGGCTTCAAGTGTTACTGAATCAACTGAAAAGCAAATTAGAAGGGAATGTATAGAGGAAGAAGAGTCCTATTCATTGGGTAATATCCTTCCATCTTCTAATACTTTGCAATTTGTTGGAACTGAACCTAGTTTACTTGATAGCACTATGACTGCTAATGCACATGATTGTGTTGATTCTGATTTGCATGATAATGATGTTGATGAGGAAATTATTGTTAAATCTCCTGATTTGAATGATTGTGGTAACTCATTGAGTAAATTTGATACAATTGTTGATGTTAATGAACCCTTGTGTACTGATGTACTTGGTATTTCTACTCCTAGCTATGATCACAATGATGAATTCATTTCTGAGCCTATTAATGATGAATCTTTTGAGTCTAGGGTAGTAGATAAGTGTGGGGGTGACCTAGAATGTAATGATCATTCTGTTCCTGGTGTGGAATTGGTTGATAAGTTTGTTGATGACGCATCTACTGAGTTTAGGAATAGCATACCATCTGGATCATGTGATCTAGATGATTTAAATGATTCTGTTGATTGTGTGTGTGCTGGATCCACTATATATGATAGATGCTCTCAAATTAATGCTTTCATTGAGACTAGTGAGTTCCTCACATATTCTAATCAACATAATTCCTCACTAGCCTATGATGGTATGACTGATGAAATAATGAATATAGCTTGTGATAAGAATATAGACATTGAAATTGTTGAGCAGATTGTTGTTGATGAATCAGACTTTAATTTTAAATGCTTATGTGATGATATGCATACATGTCCTGTATGTGTTGAGATTAATGAGTTTCTAAAGTCTGATAAGTCTGTTGAATCCATAGAGTCCTTTGTTTGCACTGAAATTGTTAATAAGACTGATTCTCCTGATCATACTAGTGTTGATGAGAGCATGCATAGTGCTAATACTGATATTGAACATCTTATTAATCCTTGTGCTATTATCGATACTACTGAAAGACTAGATTTAATTGATGATCATTGTTTAGAATATTATGAGCCTACTAATGTCTCTTAGGTCAGGAAAGATGCTATTTCTCTTATTGAAAGTCCGACACAAATTCTTGAAGTTGGTGAGCTAATTCCCAACAATTAACAGACTCTCCTAATTGAGAAAAAGCAACTGTCAGACATCTTGAACTCAAAGGACTATGAGAAGTTACAATTAAATTTTTCTGTTGATGCAGTGACTCTTACTGATGGGAGTCTAGTAGATTTTATTGGCTTTGATAGATTTCTAGAGAGTTTTGAGTCTAGTGTTTTTAAATTTGATTTTAAAATTTCTTTCTTTGGTTTTAAATTTGATTTTCCTTCTTTTCTTGCTTGTGAAATTGCTGAATATGACTTTCTGAGACTATTGATGGTTAAGGAAGTCCATGAGTCATCACTGCAAGATCAATCTAAATGCTTCAAAGTAGTTAGACTTAAAGTTGTTCAACTAAGAAGGAATATAGTAATTTTAATTCTTATTTTTGATACTTATGATTAGTTAGTCTTTGATAGAGTTCTTTTTATCTTAGGATTTAATTTTCTTTTCTTTTCTGCATTACAATTTGTCTTTGTTTCTATTTTGTAGGTAATAAAAGGTTGCTAACCAGCTACATGGGAATCTGAGCCTACCATTGGAATCTCCATTTTCAAGTTCATCCAGTTGTACACTCTCTTTTCACTCTCTTTATATTGGGTTGTTTATCTGTTGACTGGATTGTGTGCTGGCATTGAGGACAATGCAATATTTAAGTGTAGGGGGGAGAGTCATTGATTCCATCCATCTTTTCCTTGTTTCCTTGTTTTGAAAAAAAAAATTTTGAATTTTTGAGAAAATTTTTTGAAAAAATAGCGTGATTCTTTTCAATTTTTCTATGAAAGTTGCACATTGAGATGATTATATCTTGGATTCACTTAGACATGATAAGTAATGGATCTTGTGTCTTCATTCAAGTGAAGTGGCAATGAATTTGATTTCAATGAATTATTTGATAGCCATTAGCTAGTGAGGATTTGAGCTATAATTGTTCATTTCTAGTGTGTATTCACCTATCACTGCTTTTACTCTAGAACTTGTCCTAATTTTTTGTTGAAACCACATTTGCAGTTGCATGCATGAAAATGGTAAGGCATTCATTTCTTTCAGAATGAGATAGCTAAAAAGCCAACCCTACATTCATTTTATCCATTGTTTAGCCACTTTGAACCTTAATTTTCTTTTCTTGTTAGCCTATAGCCATTTAAAATGTTTTCCCACCTTGTTTTAAGATGCCTTAGGATTTCAAGGAGTATTACATCTAACTAGAATAGATGAATATATGCCTTGCTTGAATTTAGGCCATGGTTATTGAAAGTTAAGGAAAATGTCTAAAAAAAAAAGCAAGAAAGCAATGAAAAAGAAAAAAAAAGCATTAGAAAATTAAGGAAAGAAGTATTCTGAATAGTTGCTTATATGAAAAGAAGGCCTTCAAATTGCACATTTTCTTTATCCTAAGTCTCATTTTATTGCTCTTGAGATCTTTAATGTATTCTATTTGTTAGTTGTTTTCCCCTTGTTTTTGTGTCCACTTATTTCATCTCCTTAGCCCCATTACAACCCTGAATAAAGTCCTCTTGATTTGTGCTTTGCATTTGGCATGAGTGGTGGAGACTTAGAAGCTTGACAAGCTTATGGTAGTGAGGTTTTGATAGGTGGAACTTGAGTGATACACATACCTTGACCATTTGAGAGTTGAGAGTAAACACTAATCCATGTGAGGGGCTATGCATTTTGATTCATTCTTTTCGAATGAAATTGCCATGGAGCTTATTTCTTGATGCATGTGAAATTAGTTTGGATTGTTGAAGTGTTGATAAGTTTCGATCATTCTCAATCTTGTAACTTTCTACACTTTCCTTTCCACTTTCATTTTTCACATTGCCATTCCACTTGCTTTTCCTTAAATTTTGGTTTGCTTTGCCCATGAGTGCATTCCCCTAAAATTTTAGTCATGTATTACCATGAATAAGAGCTATTAATAATCAAATTTTAAACTAAAACTAAGCTACTATCTCTTTTCACAATGGTCCTAATTTCCTCCTGTTAATTGGAAGTTGGAGTTCCTAATTTGTAGGCATTTACATTTTCGTTTCTCTTAGTCTAATTCATTAAGTACCATTTGGATTACTTGTATGGGATTCATGGCCTTAAAGTTCAGCCCTTATCATGCCATTTTCCTAATTGAATGGGAAGCATCCCTAAGGCAAAACCTTATGATTAATACATTCATATACATGTACTCCCTTCATTTTCCTCTCTTAGCCTCATGTGGATTCAAAGGTGCAAAGTTGAATTTCTTACCTTTAAGTATCCATAGCTTTCTCCCAAGCTTCTCTAGTATTTATTCCCTCCAAACTTCATGGTTGTCCTTATAACAAAATATTCTAATTCAGAATTTCAATTAGTGGAAGTGGAAGAATAAAGGAATTTAGGAGTTTTCCTATAATTACTTCTAGTGAATGCCCTTGAACTCCCTTCTTAAGTCCACTATTTTTCGTTGCCTTGCAACTTCCTGGTTGTTCGTGTGACACCTTAACCTCTAGCTCCTACCCAACGTGCCCCTTAGCCCCTATGGGCGGTGCGGAACTCATAAGGGAGACACTTTCTCTACCTTATGCTTACTTTCTCTATGGCACTATGTGTGGGTAGAGCTCCACTTAGAAGTAATATGGACCGGTTGAGCTCTCTCTATCTTTTCTCATGCTCAATTACTCTTTTGAGACTTATTTCAATCCCTACTATATGCTTCAAACTCATGGAAAGCAAAAAGGGATTAGAGACATGCATTTTCGCTATGGGCAGATTTTGCTTCATTTCTGAGCTAACTTTGGAAATTCATAACTAAATGCAGAAAAATCGTATCTGCATGATCTGGGTCATTCTAGAAAGCTTGAGACGTCTATTTCATGCTAAAAATACTTAGAAGTCTCAATCTCTCACTCATTCTGCATTTGACATCGAAATAGTTCACTGGTCAGAGGGGGCTTCTTTACTGTCACAGTTTACTGATATGGACTTTGAAAATGTCTAACTAATTCCAAAAATATCCAATGCTCATAAACTCTATCTCTATGGAAATATGTGGATGTTAGCTAGAGGAGAAAAATATCTCCAGATCAGTCCACCAAGCCAATTCCCCGGAAACCGATGAAACAGTACCTCGGGTCTGGTTGGGGGTCTGATTCTGGGCAGGAACTTCGAAATTGCATAACTTCCTCTCTGGACCTCTAAATGAGGTGCTTCCAGTTCCTACAAGTCACTGTGACCATCTAGTTTCTGTGTATAAAATTTCGTAGCCATTGGACTACGTTTGCCCCTCGGATGACATGATTTCAAAACTGACCAAATGAACAGTGATTTTTCTAAATCCGAATTTCTGATGTCAACTTTGAATGCTCATAGAAAATGCTATAGACCTCTAAATGACATGAACTCTAGCTTCCCAGAAAGCTCTAAACATACTCTAGTTCCATGTCAAATCTCATGGCTAGAAGAGGTCATATGGCTATTCTATGATATCATGTGCAAAATGGCCTTTTCTTGGCCAAAAGTGTGGCTAATGGGGTCCAATCTTAAGTTTTCTACTTCTATGGCCCTTTGAGCACATGAGAAAGCACCTATAGGAGCTATCAATCATGCCTCAAGTGTCTAATAACTTAGATTGGGGAAACTCACTACCCCATGCCCACTTATGCACCCTTATCTACTAAGCTACCATTGGCTCTTTCTCATTCAACCATGCTATTTCATTCATCATAAAGCTCATTCTCATACATTCATCATTAATACATACATTGTCTTACAATATTTGTACATGCTACATCATATACATTATTTACATCTCATGTACAAGTTACATATACAATGTAGTACAAAACTATACACTTTTCTTCATCTCTATCCCTAGCCTCATGCTTGTTGGTGGTTGCCCCCATCTCTTATCTCACTTGGGCCACCTGACATGGTTGGCTGGTGGAGAGGGAGGGTGAGATTCGGAGAATCTCAGTAGTTCAACTCTCATTCAAACATACATATATTGCATGCAACAAGTCTCATTAAGCATGTATGGCATGTTAGCATATAAAACATGATGAAAACATTTAAAATATGTGAAATGGCCATGGATAACATTCATGAGCTCGCTGAGTACTTGGATCGGCCTCACCCCTTCCCTTATGGCTTTTGGATTTGCCTTCCCATACTTTTAGAGGTACTTAGACTCACCCTTACTCTTTGGGAGTCAACCTCACTTTTGGGAGACATGGCTCAACCAACTTAGGGCTTCGGCTCATCCTCACCTTGGCTTCAGGGTTATTGGCTTTTCCATTTCCTCAAGCAAACCAAACAATCATTTAAAACATCATCTCAATCATATCACATAATCATGCTAACACACTTCTCATAGCTCATATCATTCATACACACAAGCAAGACAATGTAAACACACAATTATGCATGAGAGAAAGCGGAGAGAACTACCTTTGTTAGCTATTCTCAATTTGCTCTGACACTTGACTCCTCCCTTGTTGGTTTTCACAACAACTTCTAGATGGGAGAGTTCCTCTTGAGCCTAACCACACAAAAGCATGGAATTAATACTTTACTACTCAATTCTTAAGCTAGGGATCACTTCTAAGCAGCTCTACTGAGCTTCTCACTCTAGGTTTCTTCCTCACTCTAGGGTCCATGAACTATCCCTCTCTTTCTCAACTCATAAGAAAGGGGAAAAGCAAGAAAGAGAAGACTATCTACTTCTAATCTCTTGAGAGAATGGTTTCCCACTCTATCTCCTCAGAACCAGACTCAACCCTACCCATTCCTAACATCTGAACCGTAGGAAAGAGGGGAAAAAGGGAGAGGGCCACATATGAAGAGGAAACCATGAGAATTCATACCTTTCTTATGCTTTCCTCTTCTCTTCAGCTTCTCTCTCTCTCCTCCGCCCTTTGCTCTCTCCTAAGACGAGTTAGAGTCGGTTAGAAGAAGAAAGAAGAGATTTGGAAGCTTTTAAAAGTCAATTTCTCTTTTCCTCGCATTTTTGGACCGCTCTCGCTACAGCGAGTTAGTGACCTCGCTACGGCGAGCTCGTGTCTGTTCCAGACTTTTGTCTTCGCTATGGCGTCGCTATGGCGAGATCGTGTCTGTTCTAGACCTCTGCCTTCGCTATAGCGTCGCTACAGCGAGCAACTCCCTGGTCTCTATATGGAATGCCATACTCGCTATAGCTAGGAACAATTTCGCTACGGCGAGCAACTTACTGGTTTCTATATGGAATGCCGCACTCGCTATAGCTAGGGACATACTCGCTACGGCGAAGAGGCATTATCGCTATGGCGATTCCATATCTCGCTATGGCGAGAAGACTTAGAAAATTCTCAGCTCTTCGAAAATTTTCCAGCTTCTCTTTTCCTTCCTTTTTCTCACTTCTTTTTCTCTTTTCTTTTTCTGGGTTATTACAGTTCGAATTTGTGTTCCCCTCTTCCCCTTCTCTTTTTAGCCTAAGTGAATCAAAGTGAGTGCTGATTGCCACAAACGGACAGCTCATGCCCCACTATTAATTTGATCCACTTAAGTGCTTAAGCATTCATTCTCTCTATCTTTTGTTCTGTGCAAGGGTAGATGGCAACATCCCTATTATTTTATTCCCACCTAATACATATATTGTATATGGCATTTAACTCCCACGATGATGCAGAATGAGTGCACTAATCGAAATACTAATTGAATATATGTATGGGTGGATGGTGCAAGCATGAGGTGGCAAGAGGTTTGTTTAATTTAATTCCTTCTACTTCATTTCTTGTTTCATTACCATGCTAGGTGGCTTCCTCTCCTTGATTATAATTTAGCGTTGCATTCTCCACTACCTCTTAGCTATCCCACAACTAAACACACAATTTAAAACCATTCGAATGACATCCATCTACATATGTAGATACAATTTTCATAGCGAAGCATGAGGTGTCCTTGTTGTTCATTAAATCTCTTTCTTTCATGGCCCCACTCTAACGTCCCACTAAGTGCTCCTTCTTATATTGTTTAAGCTATAGTCAATCTCATACAATGTCTTACTAATTCCCACAGCTAAATAAAGAACAATGCCTAGACCAAATAACTAATATGTATTGTAAGTGAGTGGAATGTCAAGGTGGCTTCCTTTTATCCTTATTACCTCATGTTCACTTGCTCATTCCTATAGCTCCCTCGTTCGGCCATGCATGCGTTAAAGATTATAAGACTCATCTCAAGATTATGTAAGTTTTATCCCATCCTATCCATGCCTAATGAAAGGCTACCACATGATCGAATATACCCATATTTCCATGTATGTGAGATGGACACAATGTTATGATATGGATGGCTACAGACTTGTCTTGAATTGTTCCTACTTGCTCCATATTAAACAAATGAATGCGCTACTATCTCTTTAAGGTTTCCTAGCATATACCCTCCTCTTTAGTACTAATTAAACAAGTTAGTTCGTAATTAACTTTATTACATTAATAGTTACTAAAATTTAGAATGCAACACTCTCTCCTCTTTCTCTTATACATGGTTGGGTGTTTTCTTGTCTTTGAATATGTGTGTATATGTTTAAGCCATGAAAAATGTTTCTACCAAGTATTTATATGCCATGGTACCATGATGCTTTGCTTATGCATTTGAATGATGTTTTTATGACTATGATTGGCTTGCTTGAGTGTGGTGAAGCCAAAAATCCCTTAAGGTGAGGATGAGCCAAAAGTCTCTAAAAGAGTGAGGCTTAGTCAAAAGTCTCTTGAGAAAATAGGTAAGGCAAGTCCAAAAGTCCCAAAGAGAATGGATGAGGCTAAACCATTGTCTTGGCAAGCCTATGTATGTTATATATAACTTCTTGAATGAAAGAAATGTTTCATATATGTTTATGGATTTCAAGATAGTCATGCATGCATTTTTAGACTTGAAATTATATCCTTTATGTGTGTTTGAAAGGAAGAAGGGCTATTGGGATTTTTAAAATCTCACTCTTCCCTCCCTATTGCCTAACATATCTAGGTGGACCAAGTAAACAAGAAAATGAGACCACCAAGTTGGAAGATGAGAGATTGACAAAGAAATGTGTTATTTGCTATCTTTGTAACTATTTTGTTGTCACAACATGTAATTCAATTATGTGTATGATGTATAACCTTTTCAATATGTATAAATACATGGTATGTGATGTATATATGAGAATTGAAAGCTAATGAATGGAATAACATATTTTTGACATGGAATGGCAAAGTAGAGCTTGTAAGTGCCATGTGTATATCATCAAATGGGAGAGTAAATTTGTGAAATCTAGGTTTTTAGACCTTTGAGACATGTTTAGTAGATTTTGATACTTTGCCACTTGAACAAGTGGCCTTAAAAAAGCTAGGAGCTAAATGGAACCATTTGTGACCCTTAAAGAGGTAAAAATGTGAATTTTGCATCCCTATGTCACAAACTAACCAAATGGACAAATTTCCTCATGAAATTTGGCATGCATATGGATCTCATCTTATTTCGAGCTCTAGAAAATTAATTATGAATTTTCAAAGTTGCCAAAAAGTTGTTGAACTGATATGGTTACAGTTCATATGATCAATTTCTTCTCCTATGTCATTTGAGCGCCAAATTGTGTTCAATGCTCATGGAATTTTACGGACATAAACTAGACATAGTAAGCTTTCTATGGCCATTGAGATCACCTCATTTGGATATCTGAGCAAAGAGATATAAATTTTTGAAGTTTGGAGTCAGTACCAATAATGTATTAGTACTTTTAGTACTATTCCATTGATTTCCAATGACTAAATGTCTCTGTTATGGTCTGGACTTATTTGTAACATAAATTTAACATCTGTAACTTTCCAAAATGGCATAGTGTTCTTGATTTTGATTTTTTTAGATTTAGTTATGATTTTTCAAAATTCATACCAGAGATCTGGGAACAGAACCTGAGACTAGTTGTGTTATTTTATGTGTGTATGATCCAAACTTGGGATTCTTGTGACATTTTGATATGGTTTTGAGTTGTATGAATGTATTTTAATTGGAGGAATGATATGAGTAAGTTAATATGGTCCATGGAACATGAAACAAAAAATTTAAGTACTACGTAATGCAAAATATTATATTATTTTAATTGAGTTTTCCTTGAAAGTTGTTATCCTAAAGGAAAGAGCTAGAAATGAGATGAGAACAAGGCTAGATGAATATGGTGTTACACACTTCATTCCATGCTAGTCCTTTTTCCACCATTTATTTTCACCCTTAAAACTCACCTATTCAAATTATAAGGCAAAAAATCTTGGAATCTTTCCTCAGCGTTGTGTAGGAAGTTTTTTTTCACCCCCAAAACTCGTCAAGTCAGAAAAGCAAGAAAAATGGTCTTAAAATCATCCTAGGATAGTCCAATTGGAAAAAGAATGTCATGAGCTTTGCAATGGTGCCTACTCATTCCGCTCCTTGTGAACCCTGTTCAAATTGCTTTTACTTTTTACACCTAAAACTGTAATATTTGATTTTCATTAAACGACAAAAATAGGTGCATTTTCAAAGCAAGTCCCCATAAGTGAATCAGTTAAGGTCCTAAAAATTTTGAGTAACATTCTAGACTCCTAAAAATGAGAATCCCAAGCTCAGATGGAAAGAAAAACGGAGCTAGAATGAAGAAATGAAATTTAACGAAAGACTTACGAAACATAATAACATTTTTGTAATTTTGAGCAAATTTTGGAATTCACGTAGAATGACTTTTTAAATGAAATTTATGAGTTCTCCGCGGTTTTCAGAGGCCTTAAAAACCATGGGAAGCCCCAAGATAGTTAAAATCACTCTAGTGGACATTTTCCAACATCGATGTACCAGAACTTTGATGGATTCATTCGAGAAGGTTTTAGCTCTGATTTGAGTGATTCCAAAGGCATTTTACTAAATTAAGAACCTAAATTTTATAATTGAAAAGACGGTTCTAAAAAAGGAGCTAAAATGAATTAGAAACAAAAATGCCAAGAACGAAGGGCAAGTGGAGGAGAAGGAGGAGGAGGAGAGTGGCACACAAGAGGAAGAGGAGGAAGAGGAGAAATCCAAAGTAAAAGGTATGAATTTTTGGTAGTTTTTCATGCTCTTTCCTTAGAATACCTCTTCTTCTCCATTTTTCTTTCTTTCCTATGATTATATTGAAGTATATGGATCTGTTTTAAGGGAGAAACAAAGGAAAAAATTCAGATTTGAAGAGAGGAGACCAAAGAAGACAAGATTTAAGTAAGAAAATAAGGAAAAATAAGGTAATTTCTCTTTCCATGATTGCTACCCCTTGCTCCTCTTCTCTCCTTAGTTCACCCCACTCAAGAAGCCATAGGAGGGCTTGGATTTTAGGTAGAACCAAGGGTGAATCTTAGGAAAAAGAGTGTGGAGAATAAGAATACGCAAAGGGAATTAACAAATAACCATGGAAATTCAAGATAGCAATTCTAGGGTTTCATATGCTCCTTGTAAAATTTGATTTGATACCTTGATTTCTATGACTAAATGAATATTTAAATGAGCTCCTAAGGTCCCTAAAAGTCTCCCCATGTGCTTCCTCCATTAAGAAAATAAAGCAAAATCCATGGATGCCTTTATGCTTCATTGTCTTGGCCAAGAAGGGATTGGGTATTTAATGATAGTTTTAATTTATTCCAAGCTTTTTTTAGTCATATATGATTAGTGAACATGAGGGGAAGCCTTGGGAAAAATTTAGGAGGCCTAGAGAATGAATTAGTGTCTTATGTTCCATAATATGACCTAAAGAAGCAACATGTAGTTAGGCTCTTTATTTTAATTGTGTGATGACTCCAAAAGACTTAAAAGGAGTCAAGAATTATATATGAAAGGAAATAATGAAACATAGAATTTATTTGATAGGTGTTGCTTCATTAGGTGCATTCTTAAAACCATAAAAAGGTTAATAGACCAAGTTAGTGTGTAAGGAAGTTGTGTGGCCTTAAAATTAATTCCATGAACCTAATTGGCTTCCACAAATTATGTTTAGGCCAAGAGAAATCATTCTCACACCTTTGTGTGTGTGAGGCCAAGGAAGGGAGAGCAAATTCAAGAGAAAAAGTGTGTGGTTGCATCCAAGGTAGCTCACTCCTCCTTCTCTCATGCATGAATGTATGCTTGGCTTGTCTTTGAATATGTATGTGTGTATTTTAAGCCATGAAACATGTTCTAGTATGAGCTCTTACTCTATGGTACCATGATGATGCATTATGTTTCTAAATGATGTTGAAGATACTTGTTTTGGTTTGCTTGAATGTGAAAAAGTCAAGAACCCTTAGCCATGGTGAAGATGAGCTAAGAACCCTTAAGGTTGGTAGAGACAAAATAAAGAGTCTCCCAAAAGTGAGACTGACTCCCAAAAGTAAGGTTAAGTCAAAAACCTCTTAAAAAAATAGTGAGGCAAGTCCAAAATCTACAAGTGAATGGATGAGGCTAATCCACTTACTTGGCAAGCCTATGTATACTATGTATGACTTGTTTATATGTTAAAAATTCCACTTGAATGATTGTACATGCCAATATGCCCATGCATGCATTTGTAAGATTTGTCTTGCATCTTTTATGTGTGATTGAAAGGGAGATGAGCTATTAGGATTCTTTGAATCTCATTCCCTCCTCTCCAATGTTCTAATATACTAGGTGGACTAAAAGAACAAGGAAATGGGAGCCAACCACTTGAGAGATGAGAATGTGACATCAAAGTATATAGATTTTGTTACTTTAAGGCCATATGAGTGGCAAATATTATAATCAATTATTGTATATGTCCTATGATGTTATGAACATGTCTAATTATACCAATGTATCATGTATAAATGAGATTTAAGGTTATATGTATGGAAATGTGTATTTTGGATATGTAATAGCAAGTTTGGCTCTTGGATAGCTTAGTGCATTAGTGTATAAATGGAAATGGAATGGCTAAATTGATATGTATGAGGTTTGGAACCACTTGGACAGTTCATACAAGTCATATTCATGCTTTTAAACTTGCCCAAGATGTGCCAAACATCAATGGAAGTCACTTGGACACATTTGGTATCTAATATGGAGCAAAATTGACCATATTGGAAACCTATACCACTTTTTGTCCAAATGAACTCTTCTTGATCTAAGATTTGTCATGCATTTAGAGCTTGTTGAGAGCTTTTTAGGAGCTAAAGTTCAGAATTTTTGGAGGTCTATGGAATATTTGATGAATTTTCTAAAATTGGTTTAGGGCACTGTTTGGTACTGTTTATACTGGTCAGAAATTAAATTCTATCACTCAGGCGGCAAATAATGTCTAATTGCCACAAAATTTTATAGGGAGAAACTAGACCTTCCCAGTGACTTGTTCCAACTAAAAGCACCTCATTTGAATGTCTAGAAAGGGAGATATAAATTTTTAAAGTTTCTATCCAGTATCAGGCGATCAGACAGACCTAGGTTACTATTTGATTCATTTTCAAGGTCTGGACATGCTTAGATTGGTTTGAAGTTATTTTTTCCCTCTAGCTAACTTCTGTAGCTTTCTTAATTGGTATCATTTGCATGGATTAGATTTTTTAAAAAAATTAATTGGATATTTTTTAAATTTACACTAGAAATCTGTATCAGTACCAGTAGTGACTTGGACCTCTATACTTTTTCAAATGTCAAACATCTTCCGTATGATGTTTCATGACTTGGACATATTTGTAGCATAAATTAGACATCTGTGGCTTTCTAAAATGGTAAAAAATGTATGATTTTGACGTTTCTAGAATTAGTTATGATTTTCCAAAATTTGTGATAGAAAAGGCAAAATTCTAGCCGAGGCTACAACCATAAATTGTGTATTCCATTACTTTGCATGAGTTCTAGGCCACTTTTGGTGATGTAAATTATTTGTATATATGTAATTAAATATGAGAATGTGATATATGAGCTCACATGGTCTACAGGACATCAGATGAAAAATATGTACACTACGCAACGCAAAAATAATCAATATTTTATCTACCATTCCTTGTGATTCTTGAGAAGTGCATAGCATGATGCATAGAATTTGCATGAGAAAGGCTAGAAAGTTATGGTATTATAGAAACATACTCTTTTATAATATAAGGCAAATGGTCAAGAATCTTGCCCCAATAGTGTCATTAGAATAAAAAGGTCACAAGCTTTGCAATGGCACCATTTTCGCTTTGTTCTACACTAGCCCTATTAGGGCTATATTTTTTCACCCCCAAAACCTACTTTCTTAGAAAATAAGCCAAACAATCTAGGAATCATGTCCTAGTGGTATCATTGGAACTAGGTGGTTGCAAGTTTGCAATGGCACCCATTTTACTACATTTCGTGCTAATCTTGTTTGGGCCATTTTTTTATCCCCCAAAACCTGTCTATTCGAAAAATGGGACAAACAATACCAAAATATGCCTAGGTGGTGCACAAGAACGAGGAAGTCATGAGGTTTGCAACAATGCCTATTTTGCTTCGTTCCATGCCGGTCTATTCTAGGCCATTTTTTTAACCCCGAAAACCTACTTGTTCAAAAAGTGTGGCAAATGGTCCTAAAATCATGCATAAGTGTTTCCACTGGAACAATAAGGTTACAAGCTTTGCAAGGGTATTAGTTTTGCTCCACTCTATGTCGATCTAGTCGAAGCTATTTTTTTCACCCTTAAAACCCACCTATTTAGAAAAATAGGGCAAATAGTACCAAAATCATGCCTAGGTAGTGCCTTTAAATGAGGATGTCGCAAGCTTTACAACAACACCTATTTCGTTTTGACATGTGGTGGTCCTATCTAGGCATTTTCTTTTAACTTCCAAAACCCACTAGATTGGAAAATAGGACAAAAGATCTCAAAATCATGCCCAGGTGGTGTCATTAGAATGAGGAGGTCATGAGCTTTGTATTAGTTCTAATTTTACTTGTTCTGTGCTAGTTTTGTTTATGCCATTTTTCCCCCTAAAACCTAGCCATTTGGAATATAGGGCCAACGATCCCAAAATCATTCCCAAGTAGTGCTATTGGAATAAGGAAGTCATGAGTTTCACAATAATGACAGTTTTCCTTCGTTCAATGTGGGTCTTATTTAGGTCTTTTTTTTTTACCCCTAAAACTTAGCCATTTGAAAATTAGGACAAATGGTCTAGGAATCATGAGCTTCATAACAGCACTAACTCACTTTGCCCCATGCCTATCATGCATGGGCCATTTTTTACCTCCAAAACCCATTTGTTTAGAATACGAGGCAAACAATCCTAAAATCATGCCAAGGTTATGCCATTGGAACAAGCATTTCATGAGTTTCACAATGGCACTTGTTTTTCTTCATTTTGTGCCAATCTGGTGTGGGCTTTTTTTATACCCCTGTAACCCACTAGTTTGTAAAACAATGTAAACGGTCATGAAATCATGCCTAAATGTTGCTGTTAGAATGAAGAGGTAGTTAGCTTCATAACGGTGACCATTTCACTAGATTCCATGTCAATCTTGTTGAAGCCATTTCTTTTCCCTCCAAAACCTACTCATTTAGAAAATAAGGCTAATAGTCCTAGAATGATGCATGAGTGATTTATCTGGGAAGAGTTCATAAGATTTACAATAATACCTATTTTGCTCCATTTTATACCAATCTTGTATGAACTATTTGTTTTCACTGCTAAAACTCACTATTTGAAAAAAAAAAAGACAAATGGTCCCCAAGGCATGGTTATTTGGTGTTGTTAGACTAAGGATGTCATAAGCTTTACAATGGCCTTTGTTTCACTCGATTCCATGCCAATCCTATTCAAGCTATTTCCTTTCACCCCTAAAACCTATCTATTAAAAAAAAGGGCAAATGGCCCTAAAATCATGCCTAGGTGGTGTCATTGAAATAAGGATTTTGTGAGCTTCGTAATGGCACCTATTTAAAAACGTTTTGTAGCAATCCTTTTTATGCCATTTATTTTTACCCCCAAAACCTAACCACTCAAAAAATAAGGTAAACAATCTTAGAATCATGCCTCGATGTTGTCATTAAAACATGAAGGATGTGAGATTTGCAATGGCACTTGTTCCACATTTTTCTATACTAGTCTTGTCAGGCCCATCTTTTTTCAACCGCAAAACTAGCCCATTTAGAAAATAAGGCAAACAATCCCTAAATCATACTTAAGTGGTGCCATTGGAATGAGAAGGTCACAAGATTTGCAACAGTGCCGACTTTGGAACAAAGAGATCACAATATTTGGGATAATGCTTATTCTACTTCATTATGTATTGGTCTTGTATGGGCCTTTCTTTCACCCTTAAAACTCACCCATTCAGAAAATAAGGCAAATGGTCCTAGCATCTTACTTGAGTAGTGCTATCAAAATAAAGAGGTCATGAACTTTACAACAGGCTAACTTCACCTCATTGCATGCCAGTCTTATTCAACCCATTCTTTTCACCTCTAAAACCTGTCAGCTTGGAAAACAAGGCAAGCTTGGCAAGAGTTGCCATTGGAAGAAGGAGGTCACAAACTTAGCAACAACACCCACTTCACTCTATTTTGTACTAGCCCTATTACCATCATTTATTTTCACACTTAAAACTTATCCACTCAAAAAACAAGCCAAATGGTCTAAGAATCATGCCTAGGTGATGCCATTGGAAGGAGGTCATGAGCTTTGTAACCATGCCAATTTCACCCCCAAATCTACCATTTAGAAAATAGGGCAAACAGTCTCAAAATCATGCCTGGGTAGTGCCATTAGGACAAGGATCTTGCAAACTTCACAACAGGGCCGTTTTTGCTCCATTCTATGATGGTCTTATCCAAACCCTTCTTTTACCCCTAAAATTTACCTATTTGGAAATAGGACAAATAGTCCTAGAATCATGCTTGAGTGGTGCCATTAGAACGAGCATGTTGCAAGCTTCACAATAATACTTGTTTTGTTTAATTCCAAGCCAATCCTATTTGTTCCTTTTTTTTCCCCTCTAAATACAAGTTTGTTAAGAAAACAAGGCAAACAATCCCAAAATCATGCCTAGGTAGTGTCATTAGAATAAAGACGTTGCAAGCTTTGCAACAGCTCTAGATTCACTTTGTTTTGTTCTAATATTGTCCAAGCCTTTTTTTTTTTACCCTCAAAAATTGATCTTTCAAAAAATAAGACAAATAGTACTAAAATCATGTTCAAGTAGTGTCCCTGGAATGAAGATGTCATAATCTTCACATTTGTACTTGTTTTGCCTCTTTTTGTGCCGATCCTATCTGGGTCTTTTCTTCACCCTCAAAGCCCACCCATTCAAAAAATGAGGCAAATGGTCCTAAAATCATGCCCAAGTAGTGCTATCAGATCAAGAAGGTCCTAAGCTTCACAATGGTGCTTGTTTTGTTATGTTCAATACTGGTCATATCCAAACCTTTTTTTCACCCATAAAACCTATCTTCTTAAAAAACAAGGCAAACAGTCCAAGAATAATGCCCTAGTGGTGCTATTGGAATGAAGAGGTCACAAGTTTTTGAACAGCACCTGTTTCACTACATTTCTTGTTAATCCTATCCATGCCATTTGTTTTCAGCCCTAAAACATACATGTTCAGAAAATGAGGCAAACGATCCTAAAATCATTCCTGGATATTGCCATTAGAATGAGGAGGATGCGAGATTTGTAATGATACTTGTTCTACTTCATTTTATACCAGTCTTGTCTAGGCCATCTGTAATATCCGGCTCTCCAAAAACCAGAAAAAACATGAAAAATGTAACGTACGGTATCTCTGTAAATGAACAAAACTCACCGAATGCAAAAGGAAGTCCCCCAAAATGATGTAATTAAGGTCCCAAAAAATTTGGGAAGCATTCTAGACTCCTAAAAATGAGAATCTTAGGCTCAGACGGAAAGAAAAATAGAGCTAGAATGAAGAAACAATTTCTTACGAAAAACTTACAAAACGTAATGACATTTTCATAATTTTGAGCAAATTTTGGAATTCACATAAGAGGGCTTTTTAAAAGAGATTTTTAAGTTTCTCAGACGCCCTGAAAATCATGGGAAGCCCCGAGACAGCTAAAGCCCTACCGGTGGATGTTTTCCAATGTCAGTGTACCCGAAATTTGACAGATCCGTTCGGGAATATTTTAGCTCCAATTTAAGTGATTTCAAAGGTATTTTATTAAATTAGGAACCTAAATTTTATAATGAAAAAGACAATTCTCAAAAAGGAGCTAAAACAAAGGAGAAACAAAAATACCAAGAACAAAGGGCAAAATGAAAATTTTTGAAAAAGTCATTCTCCTCCACCTATATATATGAGGCGCCCCACTCTCTCCTTTATTTAGTCTTAGATTGTTCTACCCAAAATCAGAAGAAAAACCCTAGGAGAGTGGCACACCAAGGGAAGAAGAAGAGGAGAAGAAATTCAAGCTTTAAGGGATGGTTTCCTGGTAGTTTTTCATGCTTTCTTCCTTCCAAACCTCATCTCCTCCATTCTCCTTTATTTCCTATGATTATAATGAATTTTATAAATCTATTTTAAGGGAGAAATTGAGGGGAAAATTCGGATTTGAAGAGAGGAGCTCAAAGAACACAAGATTCAAGTGAGAAAAAGCAAAAAAACAAGGTAATTTCTTCTTCCATGGTTGATATCCCTTGCTACCCTTCTCCACCATTTCGGCCCACTTGAGAAGACCTAAGAGGATTTGATTTTTAGGCAGAACCAAGGGTGAATCTAAGGAAAAAGGGTGTGGAGATTTAGAATATGCAAAGGGAATTAACAAAAAACCATTAGATTTTAAGATGCAAATTCTAGGGTTTCAAGTGCATCGTGTATAATCTAACTTTGTACAATAATTCCTAGGCTTAAAACAAGAGTTTAAATGAGTTCCTAAGATCCCTAAGAGGCTCCCCATATGCATCTTCCCTTGAGAAAATAAAGCAAGGTCCATGGAGGGCAAAACCATGCATTGTCTCAGCCTAAGGGAGATAGCATAGCTAAAGAGAAATTTAAATTTTTTTGAGCCCATTCTTGAGTCATATATGATGAATGAAAATGAGGGGAGGCCTTGGGAAAAATTTAGAACCCATAGAAAGTGATTTAGTACTTTATGTTCCATATTATGACCTAAAGAAGCAACATGTAGTTAGGCTCTTGGTTTTAATTGTGTGATGACTCCAAGAGGCTTAAAAGGAGTTAAGAATCATAATTGAAAGGAAAGAATAGAGCCTAGAATTTATTTGAGAAGTTTTGCTTCATTAGGTTCCATTATAGAATTATAATGAGGTTTATAGATCGAGCTAGTGTCTAAGCAAGTTATGTGGCCTTAGAATTTATTTCATAAACTTAATTAGCTTCTATAAATTATGTCTAGGTCAAAAGAAAGCATCTCCATAAGTTTTTGTGTGTGTGGCCGAAAAGAGGAGCTTGAATTCAAAGAGAAAAGTGTGTGATTGTGTGCAAGGTAGGTCTCTCCACCTTCTCTCATACATGGATGTATGCTTAATTTGTCTTAAAATATGTGTAAATGTATTTTTAAGCTATGAAAAGTATGATAGCATGATTTCATATGCCATGATTTTATGATGACATATTATATTTCATATTATGTTTTGATGTGTGCTTGGATTTGTTTGAGTGTGGTGAGGCCAAGAACCCTTAGCTATGGTGAGGATGAGCCAAGAACCCTTAAGATTGGTTGAGGCAAAGCAAAGAGTCTCCTAAAAGTAAAGTGGGCTCCTAAGAGCATGGTTAAATCCAAGAATGGGTGAGACAAGTCCAACATCCACAAGAAATTAGATGAGGTCAATCCACTTGCTTGGCAAGCCTTTGTATGCTATGTATGACTTTCTTAAATGATAAAAATCCTTTTTGAATGTTTGTACATGTCTATATGACCATACATGCATTTATAAGACTTGTTTGCATCCCTCATGTATGATTGAATGGGAGATGAACTATTGGAATTCTTTGAATCTCATTCCCTCCTCTCCAATGATTTAATATGCTAGGTGAACCAAGTGGACAAGGTAATGGAAGTCAACTACCTTGAGGATGAGAGGACGATAACATAATGCAAAGTTTTGGTTCTTTAAAGCCATACCCATGTCCAATTATGTAACCCCCTGATGTATATGGTCTATGAACTCTTAAACATGTGTAATTATGATAATATGTGATGTATAAATGAATGGATATGATATGTGAACCCTATAATGTAATTTGGGTATGTCGGGCCTGATTTCAAATGGGCCCATTGCCCAAGCCTGACCTGACTCAGCCCTACCTGATTTAATAATTGGCAAAGCCAGGCCAATATTTGGCGGCCTAGTATTTTTTTAATTTATTATTAAAATAATAAAATGACTCTGTAAAAGAAGATTTCTATATAAATCCTTATAAAAAATTAAAATTTTGATGCACATTTTTATAAAAAATATTTTTTATTTATTTTTATTTTTTTATGTGATTGGACCAATATATCCCATACAATAAGTTCAAATAACCTTTAAAAAAAGATTTTTATATAAGTTTTTATAAAATTATATTTTATCTTTAAAAAGAATTAAAATTTTGATATAAATATGTATAAAAAAATATTTTTTGAAAAAAATGTTTTTATTTTTTCAGGTGAGCTGGCCCAAGCCAATATGGCCTTTAGGGTTGGCTTGGTGTCCGACCTAGCTTGATTTTGTAACTCAACTCAACTCTAAAGTTGTTTTTAAATTTTTTTTTACACTTAGCCTAACTTGGCCTTATTTGGCTGGGTAAGGCCAAGCCCACTGGGCCTCTGGGCTCAATGAATACCCCTAATCGAGGAGGTCTTAAGCTTTATGATAGTATCAATTTTGTTCTATTCTATGCTAGTCATGTCTAGACCTTCTTTTTCACCCAAAAAACCCATTCATTCATAAAATGAGGCTACAGATACAAGAATAATGCCTAGGTAGTGCCATTGGAATGAGGAGGTTACAAGCTTTGCAACAACACTTATTTTGCTACCTTTTTGTGCTAGTCCTATTTGGGCCTTTCTTAACTCCTAAAACTTGCCTATTCAAAAACAAAAAAACAAGGCAAATAATGCCATAATCATACTCAAGTGGTCTCAAAATCATGCTTAAGTAGTACCATTGGATCAAAGAGGCCTTGAGCTTCACAATGGCGAACGTTATGTGTTTTCTATGTTGGTTATGTCCAGACCATTTTTTTTCACTTGAAAACCTATCCATTTAGCAAAACAAGGCAAACAGTCTAGGAATCATGCCCTAGTGGTGCCATTGGTACGAAGAGGTCACGAGCTTTGCAATAACACCCATTTTGCTACATTTTGTACTAGTCCTATCTAGGCCTTTCTTTTCACCCTTAAAACCCACCTAGTTTAAAAACGAGGGCAAACAATACCTGAATCATGCCTAAGTAGTGTCGTTAGAATGAGGATGTCACAAGCTTTACAATGGTGCCCATTTTGCTTTATTCCATGCCAGTCTTGCCCAATACCTTTTTTACTTCCAAAACCTGCATGTTTAGAAAATTGAGCAAATGCTCTTAGAGTCATGCTCGAGTGGTGCCATTGGATCAAGGAGTCTCGTGCTTCATAATGGCACCCATTTAGAAGTCATGGAGTGTGAGATGGAGGTGTAGGCTCCATAATGTACCATTATGAAGCAACTTATAGTTAGGCTCCTTAAAATGAATGTGTGATGACTCTAAAGAGTCTAAAGGGAGTCAAGAGATGTAGAATGAATGAGAAATGGGAGCCAAGACCATGAATTCTCCTAGTTTCTTTATAAGGTCTTGTATGGAAGCATAATGGAGCCATAAAACAAAGTAGCTTCATATAGAGTGTATATGATGCCAAGACTTATTTCCACGAGTGATTTATGTCTCTTTTAATGTGCCTAGGCCAAGAGAACCAAAGGCCACCTAATTGCAAGGCTTGGCCGAAAAAAGGGAAGAAGAATTTCAAGAGAGAGTGTTGTGTTCTTGCTTCAAGGTAGCTCTTTAACCTTTCTCTCATGCATGGCTTAGATGTTTACTTGTCCTTGAGTGCTTGTATGTGTGTTTGAGCCATGAGAAGTGTTTCTAGCCTATGCTTACATTTTATGGTACCATTATGTTTTTTGAAATGTGATTATGATTGCATAATGGCTTGCATAGATTTGGTTATGCCAAAAGTCCCTTAACAAAGGTGAGGATGAGCCAAAAGTCCTTAGAAATGGATGAGACAAAGCCAAAAGTCTCAAGAAGAGTGAGACTTAGTCAAAAGTTTCTTAAAAATGGGTGAGGTGTAATATTTGGCTCCTCAAAACTATGAGAAAACGTGAGAAACATAACGTACAGTTTCTTCATAAATATACGAAATTCACTGGATATAAAAGAAAATCCCCTAGATAAAGTGATTTAAGATCCAATAAATTTAGAATAATATTTTAGACCTCAAATAATGATGATTCAAGGCCAGAGGTGCCCTAAAATCGAAGCCAGAACAGCTAGACGGGTTTTAACGAATATGCAATGAAACGTAATGGCATTTTGTAATTTTAGAAAATTTTTATAATACTCATAGGAGGGCTTTTTAAATGAAAATTTTGAGTTCTCCATGGTTCTCAAAGGCCCTGAAAACCATAGAAAAGCCTAGGACAAGCAAAGCCCCTCCAGTAGATGTTTTTCAAAGGTGGTAAGCCCAAACTTTGACTAATTCGTTTGAAGAGGTTTTAACTCCAAATTAAGTGATTCCAAAGACATTTTGTAAGATTGAGGATCCAAATTTTATGATGGAAAAGACAGTTCTTAAAAAAGAGCTAAAACGAATTAGATATGAAAATGCCAAGAATGAAGGGCAAAATTGAAACTTTTATGAAAAAGTAGCTTCTTAAATCTTCTATAAACTTCACGCCACTTCTCCACTTCATTCCACCAACTTGCTTTTGCCTAAAAACAGAGAGGAAGACTAGATCTCTTAGGTGCATCAAGGAGGAGAAAAAAGGAGAAGAAAAAGGTAAGGAATTTCATGGATTTTCTTAGTTCCTCCATAGTAAATTCATTCTCCTCCATTTTTCCTTCTTTCCCATGAAATTTTTGATGTATTTGGGACTGTTTTGAGGTCAAACCAAGGAGGGAAATTTTGTCTTTAGAGAGGAAAAGCCAAGCAAAGGAAGAATCATCTAAGAAACTAAGGAAAAACAAGGTAAAACCTCATTCCATGGTAGCTCCTCCTTGTTCCTCCTTCTTGCATGTTCGGCCAGCCTAGGGAGATCCAAGAGGGCTTGGATTTTGGGTAGAACCAAGGGTGAATTATAGGAAATTGAGTGTGGAGAATGAGAATATGTAAAGAAAATTAATAAAGAACCATTAGTTTTCAAGATAGCAACATTAGGGATTCAAGTGCTCATGAAAAATCTGATTTAATGTAATGATCCTTAGGCTTAATTGAGTGTTGGCATGAGCTCTAGAGACCCTTAGTGTAACACCATAATGACTTAACTCCAACAAATCTCCCTCTAGGTTTGATTCCATATGATTTCTAAAGAACAAGTATAAACCGTGGCATTTTCATGTTATAAAACGGGGTTCAAACACTCATAATTTGCCCTGTGGGTCCTGTGAACCCATCAATCACATGCTCCACTCAAGCTCCATTTATAAAACTCATACATAGCATCAAACAACCCATAAACCACGGATATGAAGCCAAAAACCAAGAAAATGCAATTTCTCAAATGGGCCCAAAAGTTAGATTTTTGGCTCTAAGTTTGGAAAATCATAACTAATTCTAAAAAAATGGAAATCAAGCAAACATAGCTTTCTGGAAAGATCTAGATGTTAAATTTATACGAAAAATAATTCCAACCCAAAACCTCAGTATCTGGACAATGTTTGACATCAAAAAAGAGACAGAGGTCCGGATGTCCCTGGTACTAGTGCAGCTTGCTATCATGAAATTCAAAAATTCGTAACTAATTCCAACAAAATCCAATCTAGGAAAAATATACCAATTTGGAAAGTTACAGATTTTAACTAGAGGAAAAAAATAATTCTAGATTAGTTCAACAGCCGTTGGACCTCAAAAACTGATGGAACAGTAACGAAGGTCTAATGGCTTCCCTGATACTAACACAGAACTTCAGAAAGTTCTTTCTCCCTCTACAGACCTCCGATTGAGGTACTTCTAGTTGATATAACTTACTGTAGATATCTAGTTTATCTCCATAAAATTTCATGACAATTGGACACCATTTGGTCCATGAATGACACAGATTAATTTTTGGACCTAATTGCACAATACAATAACCAAAACCAGAAAATTTTCCAACTTCAACAATTCACCAAATATTCCCTAGGCCTCCAAATATTACCCACTTTAGCTTCTTGGGAAGCTCTCAATAGACTCTAGAGGCATGCTAAATTTCATATCAAGAAGAGCTCATTCGGTCATACTTTGACGGAGCTCACAAATATGGCGGTTTTGGCACCCAAAATAGTTCAAAGTGGGTCCAAATAGCCTCCCACATGTTCTAACATCTCTTGGGCAAGTTTTGAAGTATAAACATAGCATATATGAAATCTTTAAGTGGTCCAAATCATCATACATTTCAAACTCACTATGCTACGGGCCAAAATACACTATTACGTATAAACCAAAAAGGGCCAAATCTCACATTTTCATTACTTTGGCTCTCTACATAGTTTATACATCATTCATACATACTTTTACACTTGCTCAAATATTTACATCTCAAAAATAATAGGTTCATATTCATTTTGGCACTTCTTTACAATAAAAGAACCAAAATAGCTATACAACTCCCTAAGCATGCTCAACTAGGCTCCTTGGTATGCACTTGGTTCTCCTTGAGCTCCACCTAACATGTTAAGATGGGAAAGGGAAGGGGTGAGATTCAGGGAATCTCAATAGCTCATGCACTCATTCAAGGAAGCAATCAAGGCATATAAACAAGTCAAAGCATGCAAATCATTCACAATTATACAACACATGCTTTTCATGCCATGAATATCATATCAATGCCAAGAATAAGCTCTAGGGACTTTTGGTCTAGATTCACCCGAGTTTTTGGGACTTTTGGATTGGCATCACCCTTATTTTAGGGACTTTTGGCTTCACTTCACCCGTCTCAAGGGACTTTCGACACTAACTCACTCGAGCAATTTTCACAACCCAAAACATAAGCATATTGGTACCAATGCATCAAGGCAACATCAAATGGCATGTCTCACAATATAAGCACATACATAAGCATACGATGACTATTACACATCCAAGAATGCAACAAGAAAGAGTGGGGAGCTACCTTATAAGTCAACAAAAGCCTTCCCTTTCAAGTTCTCTTCTCCCTTCTTGGTTTCACAATCACAACTAAATGGAGTTGCTTCTTTTGAGCCTAGGCACAACAAAGAGCATGGAATTACTCTCGTATTAACAATTATTCACAGAGTTAAGGGTTTCTTCAGAGCAAACTCTACAAAGTATAACAAACTAGGGGTCTCTCTCTCTCTAGAGTTTCACTAACTTTTCTTCTCTTTTCTTTGCATTTCTTAACTTATCACACTCTCTTTTAACGGTTTCTTGCTCATTCTTGACTGGAACAAAGTTTTCTTACTCGACAACCCATGGAAAGGGAGCTTAGAAGGAGAAGAATAAAATCAAGAAGAAGAAGCATGAAAAGCTTTAAAGGTTCTTACCTTTCTTTCTTAGCTTCCCTTCCTTCTCTCTTATTTTCTCCTAGTTTCCCTCTCTCTCTTTCAAGCTTTTTTCTATGCTTGGACGAAACTTAGGTCGGTTAAAAGAGAAAGAATGAATTTGGACACTTTAAGAAGTCAAATTCTCTTTTTTCACGCTTTTCTGGACTAACCCTCGTTATAGCGAAGCATAACCCTTGCTACGGCGAGCACGTATCAGTCCCAGACCCTTGTTTTCGCTACGGCGTGCGCTACGGCGAGCAGCTCCCTGGTTTTTGTATGGGATGCCCGCACTCGCTATAACTAGAAGCATTTTTACTATAGCAAAAAGACAATCTCACTATAGCTAGACCCTTTCTCGCTATAGCGAACAGGTACATTCGCTATAGCTAGGTCATTTCTCACTATAGCTAATAGACTTAGAAAATTTCAGGACTTCAAAAAATTTTTAACTTTTTTTTTCTTTTCTTTTTACAATTGTTACATTTCTACCCCTCTTAAAAGAAATTTTGTCCTCGAAATTTAAAGACTTACCTTAAGGGATTAACTCTGCTAATGGTAAATACACATCCTAGTTACCCCTCATTTCTAACACACACGCCCTCAGCATGTCCTCTAGGGTCTAGATGGTCCTCTCAGTCTGACCATCTGTCTGGGGGTGATATGCAGTACTAAACTACAACTTGCTCCCTAAGGCATGCTGCACTGACCTCCAAAAGTTCGATGTGAACCTAGGGTCTCTATCCGAAACTATGCTACTAGGTACTCCATGAAGTCACATTATCTCTCTTATATACAATTGGGCTAATCTCTCCAGTGTATGAGTAGCCCTGATAGCTAAAAAGTGTGCAGACTTTGTCAGTCTATCCACAACTACCCAAATAGCATCGTATCCAGAGGATGTCCTGGGTAACCACATAACAAAGTCCATGGCTATACTATTCCACTTTCACTCAAGGATATCTAAAGGTTGCAACAACCCAGCTAGTCTTTGATGTTTTATTTTTACCCTCTGACACACTAGGCATCTAATCATATAATCTGTCAAATCACTCTTCATCCCTGGCCACCAGAAAATTTGTTTCAAATCCTAATACATCTTGGTGGCACCTGAGTGGATAGTATACTTACTCGTATGTGCCTCTTCTAAAATGCTTTCTCTCAACTCATTTCAACTAGGCACATAGATTCTATCTCAGTATATTATCATACTATCCTTAGATATCTTAAAATCTGAGGTCTTACCTTGGGAAATCTCATTCCTGATCTATCTCAGGAACTTATCCTCTCTCTGGGCATCTAAGATCTAGATTCTCAATACATTCTCAATTCGGGTTTCACTTAGACACAATTTACCCGATACCACTTGACAAGAGAGGTTCATGTTTCTGAACTTCTCTAGGAGCTCTTGCTCCCTAATCATCATATGGGCTACATGGATGGATTTCCTACTCAGGACATCTACCACCACATTGGCCTTGCCTGGATGATATTTCAACACATGATCATAGTCTTTCAAAAACTCCATCCATCTCCTCTGTCTCATATTAAGTTCCTTCTAGTCAAACAGGTATTTCAGACTTTTGTGGTCACTGTAAATCTCTATGGTAGCACCATACAGATAGTGCCTCTAGATTTTAAGAGCAAACACTACTGCAGCTAACTCCAGATCATGCGTAGGATAATTCTCCTCATGAGGCCTCAACTGCCTAGAGGTATATGCCACTACTCTACCCTGCTGCATCAACACACATCCTAACCCTTTGCCCGAGGCATCACAATAAACCACAAATGATTCACTAAGGTCAGGGACAATCAGTACAGGGACAGTGGTCAAACAGAGCTTCAACTCCTGGAAACTCTCTCACATCTATCATCCCACACGAATGATGTCTCTTTCCTAGTTAGCCTCGTCAGTGGTAAGCCATATGAGAAAAGCCCTGAATAAACCGTCTATAGTACCCTGCCAAACCTAAGAAACTCCTAACGTCGGTGATCGTTCTACGTCTATCCTACTGTAACACAGCCTCAACTTTATGGGGATCAACCGCGACCCCGTCTCGTGAGATCACATGACTTAAGAATCTCATCTCGGTCAGCCAAAACTCACATTTACTAAGTTTGGCATACAATCTTTTCTCTCTCAAGGTCTCTAGGACTAATCTCAAATGCCTCTTGTGCTCCTCAAAGGTTCTGGAGTACACTAAAATATCATCAATGAAGACCACCACAAACTAATCTAAATACGTTCTGGATACCCTGTTCATGTAATCCATGAACACAACAGGCGCATTCATCAACCCAAATGGCATCACAAGAAACTCATAGTGCTTATATCTCGTTCTGAAGGCCGTCTTGGAGACATCTTCAATTCTCACCCTCAACTGGTGGTACCCAGATCTAAGATCTATCTTGAAAAACACAGATGTCCTAGCTAACTGATCTAACAAATCATCAATTCTAGGGAGAGGATATTTATTCTTGATGGTAACTTTATTCAACTCTCTGTAATCGATACACAAATGCAAGCTACCATCTTTTTTTTCACAAATAACACCGGAGCTCCCCAAGGTAAAACACTAGGGCGGATAAACCCTTTCCCTAACAATTCCTCTATTTGCTTTTTCAACTCAACGAGCTCAGCGGGAGCCATCTTGTAAGGAGCCTTAGACACCAGTCCAGCCCCAGGCACTATGTCTATAGGGAACTCTAGTTCTTTCTCAGGGGGTAGACCACTAAAGTTAAACTCTTTAGGGAAAACCTCTAAAAATTCCCTGACAACTGGGATCTCCTCTATCCCTTCCTCTACCTCAACCTAAATGGAGAAAAAGAATAGAAATCCTTGACATCCACACTTTAAATGCCTTTCAGCCTAGACAATAGTCATAAAAGATAACTCAGCTCCTACCCTAGGTATAGTCCCACAAGCAGGTAAAGAAATGATTCGATGTTCATAATCAAGTACCGCATTATTCGAGGCTAACCAGTTCATACCAAAAATCAAATCAATATCATGGAAGGGCATACAGATCAAATCAATAGTAGTATGACAATGATTGAATTGAACAGTGACATTTAAGCAAGTATGGGAAGTAACCATGTGGCCTCCAGTGGATGTAGTGACAGACAAGTCAAATGGCAAGACACTAACAGCCAGACCCAATTGCCTCACACAATCATAGGATATAAACGAGTGACTCTCACCCGAATCAAACATAACAACTGCAGGAAAGCCATTCACTATCAGCGTACCTCAGATCAAACTGGGGGACGCACTGGCTTCCTGCTGAGTGAGTACAAACACTCAGCCCTGGGTCTGCGGCCTAGGAGGAGGCACTGTATCCATCTGAGGACAGTGTCTAGCAATATGCCCTGACTTCCCACACTTGAAACATATCATCAGAGACAGCTGGAAGGATGATTGGCTCCAAAGAGGCGGCATCGACTTACCCCATTGCGGCCTTCGGTTCCATGGCCCCTTGCCTTTCCTCTTGGCACTGGGTGTCATACTAGAACCCTCTTCCGGTCTCGGTCTTTTCAATTCTAACACCCTCTTCTGACTAGCTGTAGCCACAGTAGGTATTATAGCTCGTAGGTTAGTCTCAATCACCCTGCTGACCTCCACAAGGGTATTGAACTTCCTGATCTGCTGTGGAGTAACTTTATCGCTAATTAGGGGCTTCAACCCAGTCTCAAACTATTCACATCTCCAGGGTTCATCATCATACCTCTGGAGGTAAAAAGAATACCGAGACAGCTCAATGAACTTGGCCACATATTAGTCCACAGTCATCTCATCCGTCTGTCTCAAGCCCATAAATTCTATCTCTTTCTTCTTCCTCACCAAACTAGGAAAATATTTCTCATAAAACTTGACCAAGAAACTTTCCTAAGTTATCCGTATGTTCTTGGTCTCCATCAGGGATTTTGTGCTATGCCACCATCTATCGACTTCCTTTTGTAGCATGAAAGTGACTAGTTGAGCTTTCTACTCGGTGGTACAATCTATCACCAAGAATATTTTCTCTAGCTCTATAACCCAAGCCTCCATCTTATTCGCATCTAACTCCCCATCAAACGAGGGTGGACTGTTCTGCCGAAACTGCTTCAACAGTTTCTGGATAGGCGTCTGGGTCTGAACCGCAGTAGGCTCTTGGGGAGGTGCAGATGGAACGCCAGATGTGGATGGCTGAGGCACAGGGGCTTCCCTCCTGGTTTCTTCTTACCTGGCTAGGGTATCTTACATATGCATGATCATATCATGCTGTTGCTAAGCAATGTACCTCTGCTGTTCCAGCATCTCCTAGTGCTGGCCCATCATGGCTTCATATCGATCAAGCCTCTCCATGATAGTCCGTAAAGGATCTTCAGGTCCAACAGGAACCTCTGGCTCAGCTCTTTAAGCCCTGGGTGGCCTGCCTCTACCCCTGCCCCGTCTAATCTCAACCATGTCTGAAAAGAAGTAGCAACCCTCAGTTCACAAACATATCACAAGCACATATGCATATGGATGCTACCACTTCTATGGCAATTCACACTAAACACAAGCAAATTACATCATTCAAGAGCCTAACATCGAGCAAAAGTGCCTGAAACTTTGCTCTGATACCAAAAAATATAACACTATAATGACTTAACTCTACCTAATCTCCCTCTAGGTTTGATTCCATATGATTTCTAAAGAACAAGTATAAACAGTGGCATTTTCATGCTATCAAATGGGGTTTAAACGCTCATAATTTGCCCCGTGGGTCCTGTGAACCCATCAATCACATACTCCACTCAAGCTCCATTTATAAAACTCATACATAGCATCAAACAACTCATAAACCACGGATATGAAGCCAAAAACCAAGAAAATGCAATTTCTCAAATGGGCCCAAAAGTCATATTTTTGGCTCTAACTTTGGAAAATCATAAATAATTCTAAAAAAATAGGAATCAATCAAACCATAGCTTTATGAAAATATATAGATGTTAAATTTACACTAAAAATAATTCCAAACTACAATCTCAGCGTTTGGACCATGTTTGACATTGAAAAAGAGACAGAGGTCTGGCTGTCCTTGGTACTAGTGCAGCTTGCTGTCATGAAATTCAAAACTTCATAACTAATTCCACAAAAATCCAATTTGGGAAAAATATATCAATTTGGAAATCTACAGATGTTAACTAGAGGAAAAAAATAATTCTAGATTAGTTCAACAGCCCTTGGACCTCAAAAACTGATGGAACAGTAACGAAGGTCAGATGGCTTCCCTAATACTGACACAGAACTTCAGAAAGTTCTTTCTCCCTCTACAGACCTCCGATTGAGGTGCTTCTAGTTGGTATAGCTCACTGTTGATATCTAGTTTATTTTTATAAAATTTCATGATAATTGGATACCGTTTGGTCCATGAATGACACAGATTCATTTTTAGACCTAGTTGCACAGTACAATAACCAAAACCAGAAAATTTTCCAACTTCCACAATTCACCAAATATTCCATAGGCTTCCAAATATTACCCACTTTAGCTTCTTGGGAAGCTCTCAATAGACTCTAGAGGCATGCCAAATTTCATATCAAGAAGAGCTCATTCGGTCATACTTTGATGGAGCTCACAAATATGGCAGTTTTAGCACCTAAAATAGTTCAAAGTGGGTCCAACTAGCTTCCCACATGTTCTAACATCTCTTAGGAAAGTTTTAAAGTATAAACATAGCATATATGAAATGTTCAAGTGGTCCAAATCATCAGACATTTCAAACTCACTATGCTACGGGCCAAAATACACTATTACATATAAACCACAAAAGGGCCAAATCTCACATTTTCATTACTTTGGCTCACTACATAGTTTATACATCATTCATACATACTTTTACACTTGCTCAAATATTTACATCTCAAAAATAATAGGTGCATATTCATTTTGACACTTCTTTACAACAAAAGAACCAAAATAGCTATACAACTCCCTAAGCATGTTCAACTAGGCTCCTTGGTGTGCACTTGGTTCTCCTTGAGCTCCACCTAACATGTTAAGATGGGAAAGGGAAAGCAATCAAGGCATATAAACAAGTCAAAGCATGCAAATCATTCACAATTATACAACACATGCTTTTCATGCCATGAATATCATATCAATGCCAAGAATAAGCTCTAGGGACTTTTGGTCTAGCCTCACCCGAGTTTTTGGGACTTTTGGATTGGCATCACCCTTATTTTAGGGACTTTTGGCTTCACTTCACCCGTCTCAAGGGACTTTCGATACTAACTCACTCGAGCAATTTTCACTACCCAAAACATAAGCATATTGGTACCAATGCATCAAGGCAACATCAAATGGCATGTCTCACAATATAAGCACATACACAAGCATACGATGACTATTACACATCCAAGAATGCAACAAGAAAGAGTGGGGAGCTACCTTATAAGTCAACACAAGCCTTCCCTTTCAAGTTCTCTTCTCCCTTCTTGGTTTCACAATCACAACCAGATGGAGTTGCTTCTTTTGAGCCTAGACACAACAAAGAGCATGGAATTACTCTCGTATTAACAAGTATTCACATAGTTAAGGGTTTCTTCAGAGCAAACTTTACAAAGTATAAGAAACTAGGGGTCTCTCTCTCTCTAGAGTTTCACTAACTTTTCTTCTCTTTTCTTTGCATTTCTTAACTTATCACACTCTCTTTTAAGGGTTTCTTGCTCATTCTTGACTGGAACAAAGTTTTCTTACTCGACAACCCATGGAAAGGGAGCTTAGAAGGAGAAGAATAAAATCAAGAAGAAGAAGCATGAAAAGCTTTAAAGGTTCTTACCTTTCTTTCTTAGCTTCCCTTCCTTCTCTCTTATTTTCTCCTAGTTTCCCTCTCTCTCTTTCAAGCTTTTTTCTATGCTTGGATGAAACTTAGGTCGATTAAAAGAGAAAGAATAAATTTGGACACTTTAAGAAGTCAAATTCTCTTTTTTCACGCTTTTCTGGACTAACCCTCGCTATAGCGAGGCATAACCCTTGCTACGGCGAGCACGTATCAGTCCCAGACCCCTGTTTTCGCTACGGCACTTGCTACGGCGAGCAGCTCCCTGATTTTTGTATGGGATGCCCACACTCGCTATAGCTAAAAGCATTTTCGCTATAGCGAAAAGGCAACCTTGCTATAGCTAGACCCTTTCTCCCTATAGCGAACAGGTACATTCGCTATAGCTAGACCATTTCTCGCTATAGCTAGTAGACTTAGAAAATTTCAAGACTTCAAAAAATTTTTCAACTTCTTTTTTTTTTCTTTTCTTTTTTCAGATGTTACACTTAGGAACCTCCCCACACACCTCTTCCATCAAAGAAAGCAAAGTAACTCCAAGGGTGCCAAGAAGAGAGCATGTCTTGGCCTAAGGGAGTTAGGGCACCTAGGGGTAGTTTTAATTTCTTCCAAGCTTATTTTTGTATCATATATGATGGAAGAGTATAAGAGGAAGCCTTAGAAAAATTTGAGAAGTCATGGATAATGAGATAGAGCTATAGGTTCCATATTGTAGCATAATGAAGCAATACCTAGCTATGCTCCATAAAATGAATGTGTGATGGCTCCAAGAGACTTCAATGGAGTCAAGAATCTTAGATCGATGGAAGGAATGGAGCCAAGATGATATTTTTCTAAGGTTGATTCGTTAAATGTGTTATAGAACCATAAATGAACCTTAGAAGTAAGTAAATTTTTCTAATGAATGTGTGGCTTTATAAATTGTTCCCAGAGTGCAATTCACTTCCATGTTATGTGTCTAGGCCAAAGGAGCCAAGTTTCACTATCTTGTGAATGTGTGGCCATGGGAGAGGAAGTATTCTTGAAGAGAAAAGTATGTATTTGTAACAAAGGTAGCTCTCTCTTCTTTCTCTCATATATGAGTGGATGTTATCTTATCTTTGAATGTGTGTATGTATGTTTTAAGTTATGAAAAAGTATTTTAGCATGTATCTAGATGCCATGGTACCATGATGTTAGATTATATCTTTAAATGATGCTTTGTAAACTTGTTTTAGTTTTCTTGAGTGTGGTGAAGCTAAGAACCCTCTAGTAATAGTGAGGATAAGCCAAGAACCCTCAAAAATGGTTAAAACAAAGCCAAGAGTCTCCCAAGAACAAGGCTTAGCTAGAAGCCTTTAAGAAAGTGGGTGAGGCAAGTCCAAAATCCTTAAAAAGAATGGGTGAGGCTAAATCACTTGCTTGATAAACTTATGTATGTTTTATATGACTTCTTGGATTCTAAAAATGTTCTATAAATGATTATGAAAGTCTTGATGTCTATGTATGCATTTTTAGACTTGGATTTGCATTCTTTATATGTGATTGAAAGGGAAAAAAGCTATTAAAATTCCATGAATCTCACCCCCTTCCTTTTCTATCTCATATGACTTAGGTGGAACTTAAAAGCTGAGGAATGGAGGCAATGAAGCATGAATAGCATTGTTTTGACAATGATGTAGCCTATGTAATCTTAAAGTATGTATGAATGTCAAAATACTCATGTACATATTATTTTTGAGTTGTAGACCAATGAGCAAATGTAATAGCATGTATGAATGATTTATGAACCACTTTTGGTGCAAAATCAATGGAAATATGAGATTTGGTTACTTGATGGCTTGCATTTGCTAGTGCATTCTTGGATGTGGGATAGCCAAAATGAGATGCATGATGTTTGGGACCACTTGGGAAGTTCATACAAGTTGTATTTATTTTTGAAACTTGCCCAAGAGGTGCCAAATATAAAGGAAAGTCATTTGGACCAAGTTGGTACCTTGCAAAAATGACCATAATAGTGAGCTACAACAAAATTTATCCAAATGAGCTCTTCTTGGTCTAAAATTTAGCATGCATCTAGATCTTATTTATAGCTTTTTATAAAGCTAAAATGCATAATATTTGGAAGTCTATAGAATTTTTGGCAAATTTTTGAAGTTGGCTAAAATTTCAAAATTTACTACTAATACTGTTCATTTGGTCTAAAAATGAATCTCTATCATTCATAGGGCAAAAGATGTCCAATTGCTGTGAAGTTTTATAAGAAGAAACTAGACCTTCCCAGTGACCTGTGCCAACTGGAAGCACCTCATTTGGATGTCTAAAAAGAGAGATATAAATTTTTAAAATTTCTGTTCTATTCCATCAATTTTTGGTGTTTGAATGCTATTGGATTGATCTAGACTATTTTTTCCCATTAGTTAACATCTGTAGCTTTCCAAATCGGTACAATTTATATGAATTGGATTTTTTTAGAATTAATTGTGAATTTTTAATATTTATATCAGTAAGTTGTATCAGTAATTCTGAGTAGTTTGATTTTTATGCCTTTTCTATTGTCAAACATGGCCCAAATGAGATTTCCATGGCTTGAAATTATTTTTATTGTAAAATTAACATCCAAAGCTTTCCAGAGAGCTATGGGTCGTTTGATTTCAATTTTTTTAGATTTAGTTATGATTTTTCAAAGTTTCCTTAGAAATCTGCCCCCATGAAACCTGAGGCAAAACTAAAGAATTTGTGATTTTTGGCACTTGGTTCATGGTGCATGTGAAGTTTTGAAATGTTTATGAATTGTATGGATGGAAAATAGTTAAAGAATGTTGTTAGTAAGTTTTTAGGGTCCACGGATTAAAATTTGAAATTTTAACCTTTACATAACGCAAGGAAATGACATTTTTTTCATTCCCTTTTTGTGATTTTCTTTGCTTGCTCATGAAAGCTATCTTAAAAATGGAAATATGGGGTCCAATAAAATATGGTGTAACATGAGGCAAATACAAAAGTCCTAAGAAAGATGAGTGAGGCAAGACCAATGCCTTTGAGGGTTTATGCTTGTTATGTATGAGTTTATCTGACAAGGAAAATGCCTTATACATGTTCATTAGTTGTTTGAATATCATGCATGCATTCTTTGACATGTTTTAGCATCCATTATTTATGTTTGAAAGGATTAAGAGCTATTGGAATTCTTTGAATCTCACTCTTCCCTCACACATGTCTAACCATGCCTAGGTGAGCAAAGTAGGCAAAGAAATGAAAGCCAACAAGCATAAGAAGCAAGATTGCGACAAGATAGAGAAATGGCTTGTTTAATTGTATTTTGATGTAAAACTATGTAACCATAGGATGTATCTATGATGTAAATCCTTGAGCATGTTCTAATATATATATATATATATAAATAGTGTATGTATCTATAACGCTCAGTACATTGTACAATCACTGGAACGGGCCGATTTGAAAAGCAAGTCTCCTGAGATGAGTGATTCAAGGCCAAATAAAATTTGAATAAAATTTTAAATAATAGAAAATGAGGATTTAAGTCTTGAGTTGCCCAAAAATTGAGGTCGGAGAGATTTAAAAAAATTGCCAAAAGGCCAGTGGCATTTTCGTAAATAAGTGTAATTTTAGAAAAACACCTAGAAGGGCTTTTTAAATGGAAATTTTGAGTTGCCCAAGGTTCTCAGAGGCCCCAAAAACCATGGGAAGCCCCGGGACTGGTAAAGCCCCTCCAATGTACTCTTTCCAACGTCAGTTGACCCGAACTTTAACCAATTCGTTCGGGATGGTTTTAACTCCGATTTGAGTGATTCCAAAGGTATTTTATTAAATTGGAAACCTAAATTTTATGATGGAAAAGAAGGTTCTCAAAAAGGAGCTAAAACGAAGCCGAAACGAACTTGCCATTACGGAAGGGCAAAATTGGAATTTATGGTTTCTTGAATGTTCTAAAGAGTTCCACACTTTTCTCCCTTCTTATCCTCTTTAATGAGCATGACCCATTCTGACCAAAATACAGAAAATCTTCAGCTCTCTTAGGCACACAAAAGGGAGGAGAAAAAGAGCAAGAAAGCCAAGGAGAAACTAGGTAATTTCATGAAATTTCTTGCTCCATCTTCCTCCAATCTTGTTTTCCTCTCTTCCTCCTTTCTTTCCATGGATTTTTTGAATGATTTGGTTCTGTTTTTGACCCAAACCTAAGGGGAGAATTTCGAATTTGCTGAGGAGAAGGGAATGAAGGAGAAAGACACTTGAAAGCTTACTTGAACCCTAGGTAATCTTTGCTTTTTGTTGCATCTTCTCTTCTCCCTCCCTTTGTGTGTATTTCAGCCAAGAACAGAACCAAAGGAAGGGAGGATGTTCTGTCCAAATACAAGGAGGGAACACGGGTTTTAGGCCATGGGGAGATGGCATATGGCAAGAAATTCCAAGAAAAACCAATAGAAAACAAGTTAGAAAAGTGTAGTGTTTTCTAGGGTTTTGCAAAATCTGATTTTGTGTGAATATTTCCTTGGCTATTTGAATGTTTCCTTAAGCTCCTAAGACCTTTAGAAAGCCTCCCAAGTGGCTCTCCCATCAAGGAAAAATCACAAAGTCTATGACCCTCCATTATGGTGCATATTTCGACCAAGCTAGGTTCATTAGGCTAGGGGATGTTTTAATTTGTTCTAGCCTTATTTTGGGACTTTATATGATGTTAGAAGATGGGAGAAACCATTGGAAAAAATTTAGGAGCCATAGATTGGGAGATGGCCTAATGGTGTCCATAATGGTGCTTTGTGAAGCAACTTAGTTTTCCAATTGTGCAATTGAATGTGTGATGGCTCCAAGGACCTTAAATGAGTCCAAGAAGTCTAGAAAGAACAAGAGAATAGAGCCTAGCACTTGAATAATATGAGTTGCTTCAATAGGCCATTTATGGAACCAATATGTCTATTTTGGAACCAAGTGTGTAATAAGCTTTAGTTTAATATCTTGACTTGCTTCAAATGTGTAATTGTGTGATGTTTGTAATGTCTAGGCCAAGAGAACCCTACTCCACCTAAGTGCTCTTGTGAAACCAAAGAGGGGAAGGAAATTGCAAAGTGAGCTTGCATACATAAAAAGGTAGCTCTCCACCTCATTCTCTTTGCATTCTTGTATGCATATGTATGTCTTAGTGTGCTTGCATGCATTCTTGATGCTTGATAATATGCCACTTGATCCTTGTTGTGCATTGGTACCAATGTGTTGTCTTGAATGACTATGGTTGTGGAAAGAGCCCATAAGAGTGAGGTGATGCCAAAAGTCCCTTGATGAAGGTGAGGAGATGCCAAAAGTCTCATGGCATGGGTGAGACAAGGCCAAAAGTCCCTTGAATGGGTGAGGCAAAGTCAAAAGTCCCTAGACTAAGAGTGAGGCAAATCTAAAAGTTCTAGAAATGGGGTGAGGCTAAACCAAAAGTCCCTAGAGCATGAAAGTAATCTTGACATGTGAATGTGGCATGGAATGGAATTTATTGCACACTTTATGCTTGTATGGTTATGCATTTGGTATATGTATGCCTTGAATGTGGTGTGAATGGGTGTGTGAGCTATTGAGATTCTTGGAATCTCACCCCCCTTTCCCCTTCATCCTTGAATTGTCTAGGTGGTGTTCCAAGTCAAGGAGATGCAAGCCAAGGACATTGAACATCTTTGTTTTGGTGTATTATGTACTTTAAATGGTGGTTAAATGTCAAAGTAATGATGTATGTAATATTTTTGTGATGTAAGACCATGGACAAGTGTAAAATGATGTATGAATATGATGTACACTTTATATGACACTAAATCTCTAGTATTGTGCAAATTGGCTCTTGGATGGCTTGATGTAACTATGCATAAATAGATGTTGAGAGACCAAAATGAGTTGCATGAGGTTTGGGATCTCTTGGGTAGCCTCCACGAGTCATATTTGTGCTTTGAAACTTGCTCAAGGGGTGCCAAATTCAAGAAGAGGCCATTTGGTGCAAAGTGACTCTTGGTAGGAAGCAAAAATGACCATTTCATGGGGCTATGTCACTTTTTGTCCAAATGAACTCTTCTGACCTGAAATTTGACATGCATCTAGAGCTTATTGAGAGCTTTTTCAGAAGATAAAGTTGGTAATTTTTGGAGGTCTGTGGAATATTTAGCGAATTGTTGAAATTGAAAAATTTTCTGGTTTTGGTCCTTGGTACTGTAGCACTGGTCCGAAATTGAATTCTGTCACTCATGACGCAAACGATGTCCAATTGCCACAAAATTTCATACAAAGAAACTAGACATTCACAGTGACTTGTTCCAACTAGAAGCACCTCATTTGGAGTTCTAGAGAGGAAGATATGAATTTTTGAACATTCTGTCCAGTATCAGGACCCTTGCCCGACTTAATGTACTGTTCTATTGAATTTCGAGACTTTGGGCACCTGAACTAGTCTGAAAGTATTTTTCTCCTCTAGCTAACATCCACATCTTTCCATATTGGTATCATTTGTATGGATTGGATTTTTGTGAAATTAATTGGACATTTTCAAAGTTTGCTGCAGAATCTGTGATAGCATCAGGAGGCAGTTTGACCCCTGGACATTTTCGGATGTCAAACGCCCTTTGTGATGGGTGTTATGGTCTGTACATATTTGTACTATGACGTAAACATCCGTAGCTTTCCAGAATGACCCAGAATGTGTGATTTTGATTTTTCTAGAATTAGTTATGATTTTTCGAAATTATACCAGAAAAGGGGCCAAATCTGGCCGAAAATAAACCTCCATATTCTAGGTTCCATTTCGGTTTCCATGAGTTGTGGGCATGATTTTATGATGCAAATGAGTTGTATACATGTAATTAAATATGGGAAAGTATAGTATGGGGTCACTTGGCTCACACGGCATGGAACGGAATTTCCATACTCGATGCAACGCAAAAATAACTAATATTTTAATGCCATTTTCTTGCCTCTTATATGTATTGATTGATATGAGGTATAAAGGTAGCGTGGAATGAGCTAAGAAATTATGGTATTACAGTACCCATGTGTGAGCTAGATAAATGAGAATGTGAGATTTTGCCACTCCTTTGCCATTATGTAACTTGATGTTCTTATGTATATATAGATGTGGTAAGGTGAGATTGAGCTTTATGGTGATTTGGATCATTTGGCATACTTTTATACAAGGCATTTATGCTTTTAGACTTACTCATGTGGTAGTGGAAAGTGTAGAAGAGCATTTGGTACTTGAAATGCCTATGTTGATCTTCAATTTTGACCAAATGGTGTGCTGAATCAAAGTATAACCAAAGGAATGAGTTTTTCCATGAAATTTGGCCAACAAGTAGGTCTCATCTAGAGTTTTTCACAGAGTTAAAGAGCACTCAATTTGGAGTTCTAGAGAATTTATTATGATTTTTTAAAGTTGTCCAAATTATGTAAAAATGGTATAGTTACTATTTATTTTGTCAGTTTACTTCTCTGTATCACATATGGGTCAAATGAAGTTTAATACTCATAAAATTTTATTGATATAAACTAGACACCATAAGCTTTTCATAGCCATCAAAATCACCTTATTTGGAGTTCTGTAGAGGGAGATATGAATTTTTGAAGTTACATGATAGTAACAGTAATGCAGCTTGACCTATGTTGTTGTTCCATCGATTTTGGGTGGGTTAAGGCTACTCAATTGGTCTATACTTATTTTTAGTTAAAAGTAGACATCCACAACTTTCCAGAATGGTATGGTTTGCTTGAATTTGATTTTTCTAGAATTAATTATAAATTTTTAAAATTTATATTAGAAAACTAAAATTGGAACCCGAGAGCAAACCATAAGCTTTGTATGATGTAGCTTCAAACCCAAGATGAATGAGATCAAATATAGTGTGTATGACTTGGATGGATGTGTTATAACTAGAAAATGATGTTGATGAGTTTATATAGTTCATGGAGCATAAAATGAGAAAATGGGATCTTACGTAACACAATTAATTTCATTAATTTAATGCCTTTTTTATGGGAAATGTTGGGTTCTTTATATGATTATGTTCCAATCCATATGAAATGCAATGAAATGGATAATGAAACCATGATAAAATAGCTAAAAGGTCAAGGCATTATAAAGTTCCACTTAAGTACCAGCTGATTGATACACAAGTGAGAATGAGCACCAAAAGTCCAACAGATGCAGAGGTAAGGCTTATTTCTTCCATTGCTATACGGTGGTACAAGTGACCAAGGCCAAGCCCTCCATATTCCTCTGAAAGAGAGCAGAATTAGCTCTGGACAAGTTTGTTACCATACAAGTTATATCCCCAAAAAAAAAAAAACAAAGGTCTACGTCACATCTGTTATCTACAATATCGTTTTTGTGGGGTGGTGGTATCAGACAAGATAATTTTCTTTCTTATGACTGAGCCATATGTGTTGGAAGGATATATTTCAAAGACCTTAACAGTTAAATCTGACAATTAAGTGCACTGCATTCCAGAATTTTTCTTAAAGTAGAGGGTTAGAAAAAAGAGCAAAATAAGATACAACTACATGCATTAAGGATAATCATAGCACTTACGTTCAAAGAGTCGTGACTTGAGTAATGGTTTTTAAGCTTGAATTTCCTTTTAAATAGAAAGAATAAATGAATAAGTCGTGAAAATCACAATTTCTCCAAATTTCATATTAAATTTATGTATTTAGAGTACCTAAATAATTTTTTTATTGCATCAAAAAAATAATATTTTCTTAAACATGAAAACTTTTATTGATGGCTCTTAATTATCTGAATTGTCATAAAGAAAACTATAATTTCAAAATTATCTCAATTATTAAAATTAGAATAAAAAAGTATAATATATATATATATATATGTATGTATCTTAATGTATTTTCTTATTAAAAAATTCACATGTAATTTAATTAGTAAAACTTAAAAATCATACGATTATTTTATTTTGAAAAAGATTATTACTTGCATTACTACTTTCTAAAATTAGGAACTTAAAATTATGTTAGGATATATGTTATAAACTATAGATTTTGTAGAATATCCAAGTATCATTTCGTTATGGTATGAGATTTGTGATGCTAACACTATATTGTTGTTTTAAACTAAGTGATAAAATCAATTATGAGAGATTTAATCTCACTTGATATAAGTTAAAAATATTTTATTGTACAACAAAAACAAATATAATAAAAACGTAGCACATAACTAAGGTATAACATTCATTTTTTGTCTATATATAAACAAAAGTATAATAAATTCTAAACTAATGTAATTATAAAATATCTTAATTTCACACGTGATATTATAAACAAATGTACATGTAATCAAACTTATTTCTGAGAAACTAAAGACCAAGGTGCAATGCATTTATTTAAATTTAATAAGGGGCAGTTGAGAGAAGGATGGAGCTCCGATCGACCTCGCCCATCTTGATCACAGATTATCTCTAGCCAGATAATGATCATATCCTGAAACGTTCCCCAGGAGAATTTTCTTCTGTTTTGTTTTTATTCGCAGCCAATAATTGACGTTATTTTAAAAGAAAATTGCCATTATCTACTTTAATTTTTTATTCTAATTACAATTACAATCACTCTTGTCTATAAAAAATTCCCAATTAACTTCCACATATATAAAACTTGATGCAATAGTCTAAATTAAATGTTTAGGTTTAACTTCAATTATGTAAAATTATTGAAACATATTTTTATTATTTGATACGAATTAAAAAGTTTAAACTTAGCCATCTTGATATTTGTTCCCAATTTTAATGTCCTTTCAATTTATGAAAAAAATAACCATTTTTCCTTAACATATGTCTACGTAAAGTAAAACAATTATATATTATCCAAAAAACTAAGTTTAAAATTTTATTTTACTAATTTTTTAAATTAAATTTCTCAGTAAAAATGAAAAAATTCTTAAGGATAAATTTTATGATAAATAAATACAATTTCTTAGCAAACAATAGAAATGACATTTTAATATGCATTTTTACGTAATTAAAATTAGACTAGATTATTAACTTAAATGAAAGGGAGATTATTACAATGACAACTAAAAGATCATAAGTGAATTATCATTATTTTATTAATTAAGAACATTACAAATGAGAATAAAGCTTAATATCAATATATATATATATTAACAGAATCGACCTTTTTATAGAAGAGCTTCAAAACAAGAGAAGGGTTCTTTAACTAAGAAAAAAAAATCTGGACCATCTTCCGTTTAGATAAAAAGATGTCTTCTCAAAACTCAGCTAAAGAAACGTTATGCTTTACAACTTAGAAGCGGGACCCATGTGACCTTAATCTTCCTACACAAACGCAAATGCAAAGGCAAAAAGCCGTTAGATGATATAAAAAAAGAAAAAATATAAAAAGTAAATAAGTAAAATAAAAAACTATTTTTATATCTCTACTTTTAAAAGAATATTTTCATATTTTAAATAATAATTTAATAAACAAAATAATAATTAAAATATGGCCTAAAAATCTAAAAAGACTCGTAAGTAATAACATCCAATTGTTTCATAACAAGTGTCAAAAACTTTCTTCTACCATATTCAAACCTATCTCCATCATCGCCCCCACCTACACCACAAGCTCCTGCAACACCAATGCCTACTCTGAATCCACAACCAAGACCAGAACTTCCCGAAGTACCTTGACCACTTTGAAGAAGACATTAAGGGATTGCCTAATGGTGACTATGATGATGATAAAGTTGCATTTGACAACAAGAAACTGATTTACATTTCTTAGAGTAAAGATTAGACTCAAACTCTGTCAAACAAGGCAAAATGAATCCCATCGTTCAGAAAGCTAAATGCAACAGGACCATTTAGTGAGAGAAAAAGAAGAGAGGAGAAAATGTATAATTATGCACAATGAGACTTATTATTAAGAACATAATTGAAAAAATAAAATAAAAATTAAACAAATAAGTATGAAATAGAATATTTGGAAGGAGGGATATTTTTACTATTTAGCCTTAATTATTTAGTTGCATTGCTTATATAGGGTTGGAGCGCTCATTGTGTATAAAAGGAAACAAAAAAAAAATCTTAGGGAATCTTAAACTAAAGGAATTTCTTCTTTTTCTCCAAAAAACTATTCTTGCTTGCAATTTCTATGATTTTATACACTTGCTAAACTAAAATTGTATCAAGCTTTCATTGAGTCAGATCTATATTACAAAGCATTGAAGCAATTCATAATTTATGCACATGAAATAGCCTGCATGCTTCATTTTTCTGCTCTTGACACTACTATTCATTATTTAATAATTTACACTCCTTTTACTTAAAAAAAAGTGTAAATTGCATAGCCCTACCAATTATTCTGAAAACTACACCCCTCCCTTAAAATCAAAAAATACATCACACTATAACAAATGATGAATTATAACCAAAACTCTTATTTATATAACTAGTATTAAATATATATTTAACTAATTTAAAAATACTCAACGTTTCAAATATAGAATAAATAAATTTTATAGCTTTTAACATAAAATAAATAATATTAAAATAGTTTTAAAAAAAAAAATTCTAATAAATTATATTTTAATAAGACATCAGTATTATTTTGAGAATATGTTAATCATATTTTATCTTTCTTAAAAAAATAGGTGTATATTTTCATAATTAAAAAAAAAGTTGGCTTATTTAATCATTTCTTTGGAGGCGAAGATGTTTACTCCTATTTATGACTGTCCTTGCTCATCCCTATCCATCAACAGTCATCCTTGACAGAATATTCATGATAAACAACACATCAACAAGCACGCTCCACCTTGATGAACCACCACTACTGTGAAATAAAGTCAACAAACAACAGAATTCAAGAAAAAACATAAATACATCAATCTTTAAATACAATGCAGATCAGCCATTTCATATCCATTTAACACAACTTGTTTGAACGTTTGATTTAAGCAATGAAGACTGCCAGCCAGCTACCATGAACCTACAGCACCAACCGCTGGGTTCCTGAAAGCAGAGAAACTCCCAGTATGTTTTCAATGAGAATGGTGGGAAAACAGTAGAAACTTGTTCAGTTATTTCAGCTATCTGCAAATCTTGCATTACAGATTTTGTAAATATCATATTGCAATAGATAATTCACAAAAAATAAATCAAGGAAATAAAATCATTTAGTTCAGATCCAGACCTCGTACACACTTGTATACACGTGACACAGGTTGCAATAAAAATTACAAATCTAGCATATTCAACATTTCTTACTCATGCAGTAAGGAAAAAGTGTAAAAAACTTTTAAACTGAAAGACTTGGAACATATAAAAAGAAGCATTGTAGTTAGGTGTCAAATTCTTAATGACAACACCTTGAAAAATAAAACCATTACAACTTGATGAGAGACAAGATGATATATTTGAAAGACAAAAAAAAAAAAAAAGTTCCTTAGAGACGAGTCCAGTAGACAACTTATAGGCGTTCTCAGTTCTCACCCTTTAGTTTGTCTTGTACAAAACTTTAATTCATTAAGTCCCCTCTTTAACAGTTGCCTTTGGTTAATAAGCAACTGCACAGATATAACTCAAGTTATAACCATGATTGATTTCCACAACAAATGCACTAAAAGGAAAAACTATCTGACGCAAAAGTCCTGAAAACAAAGGACTACATATTGTTCCAGCTGACAACTTAGAATTTACAAGGAAAATCATTGGAATAATATTTGTCACTGAAAACATTAAGTTATACTTCGTTTTTACACATAGCAAGTGCAAGCCCTTTTATAGGCATAATAAAACTTGACTGACAAGTAAACAATCTTCTATAGCTTTCCTAGCCAATATAATACCCTAGTTGGACTCTAATTCTACCATAATTATTACTTACCTTCAGTGATATCAAAGGCACTAAGGCAAGGCACTATTCATGGCTAGCGCCTCAAACACCATAAGAGGTGCTGCTGCCTTGACTCATGTGCTGAAAGGCGAGCGCCTCTGGCTTTGTTCCAGGCATCTGCCTTAGGCACCTTTATGTGTGTGGAAGCAAAAACTGGATGGGTTAGCTTATGAGCCCAGCCCAAAAATTTAGAAATAGTAATATAATAGAATAGTAAAGGGGAGAAGTACTTTAATCCCTATTTATAAGAGTAAAGGGGGCATTCAAAATTGTACAAATTATAGAGGAATTAAACTCATGAGCCACAATATGAAATTATGGGAAAGAGTAATTGAGCGAAGGTTAAGGAAAGAGACTCAAATTACGGAGAATCAATTTAGTTTTATGCTAGGAATATCAACTATGGAAGCAATATACTTGTTATGAAGATTAGTGGAGAGGTATCGAAAGAATCAAAGAGATTTACACATAGTGTTTATTGATTTACAAAAAGCAAATGATAGAGTGCCAATAGAGGTTTTATAGAAGACTTTGAAGAAAAAAAGAGTTCGTATAGCTTATATTCGAGCAATCCAAAATATGTATGATAAGGTTACAACTAGTGTAGTTACAAAAGGTGGACTTACGGAAAATTTTTCAATAACTATTGGTCTACATCAAGAGTCAACTCTGAGCCCTTATGTTTTTACTTTAGTCTTGGATGTGCTTACTGAACATATCCAAGAGCTGGTGCCCCAGAGCATACTTTTTGCAAATGATATTGTCCTAGTTGGAGAATCGAAAGAGGAAATGAATGAGAAGTTGGAGAGGTGGAAATTGGCTTTGGACACTCATGGATTTCGTTTAAGTAGAAGTAAAATAGAGTACATGGAGTGTAAGTTTAGTAACAGACACCACTTCTAGTGCAGAAGTAAAAATTGGAAAACATATCCTACCACAAGCCACACAATTTAAGTATCTTGGATCCATTATACAACATAACAGGGAAATAGAAGAAGATGTAAAACATAGGATTCAAACGAGGTGGATGAAATAAAGGAGTGCTTCGGGTGTTATTTGTGATAGAAGAGTACCACTCAAACTTAAGGATAAATTCTACCGCACAGTTATAAGATCTGCAATGTTGTATGGAATTGAGTGTTGGGTAATAAAAAGTCAACAAAAAAATAAATTCAATGTTGCAGAGATGAGAATGTTGCGTTGGATGATTGGACACACTAGACGAGATAGGATTAGAAATGAATGCATTAGAGAAAAGGTGGAAGTCACACCTATTGTAGAAAAGATTGTAGAATCGAGACTTAGATGATTTGGTCATGTGTAAAGGAGACCTATAGAAGCCTCAGTTAGAAAAGTGGATGAGATAGAGAATAGTCTAATAATTAGAGGTAGAGGAAGATCAAAAAAAATTATAAGAAAAATTATTAAAAGAGATTTAGATTTAAATAGTTTGTCTAAAAATATGATTTATGATAAGTGCTTATGACGTCAATTGATCCATGTAACCGACCCCACTTAGTGAAAAAAGACTTTGTTGTTATTGTTGTAGTAATATAATAGAATAGGAAACCACAAAACCCAATCTTAGAAGCTCAGCCCAACCTTAAAGATTTAAGAATAGGGTAAAATAGTAATTCTTATTTTAAAATATTATTTAGGCTATTAGTTTTTTAGAGTTTTGTAAACAAGCACAAAAACAAAGCCACTTTCTAGGACCACAGCCACTGCGCGCATGGAACAGAAAAGAAGAAAGCAGGAACTAGAAAGAAGATCATTCAAGTTCAATGCTCACTACCCTTGACTTCTCATTCATGGTACTTTTCCTTGTCTTCTTCTTCTACTCTTCTCCTTCACGCCTACTCTTCTTTTATTCTTCTCCAAAAGAGCTAGCTCATCAAAATTAAGAGGAAAGACAGCAAACTTCACTTGCTAACATTGAAGATATATAGGCTGATTTAGATGAGATAGAAGATGTTGAAGGACATAAATCCAATAAAGAGATGAAAGTGATAACAATTATAGATCTGAATTTGATGGTTCAAATAACTAAATTGATGGGCTCTAGGGCTGTTTTTTAATTTCTTCTAAGAATTTTTTGGACGTGAGTAATGCACTTTATCTTTTGCTATTTTGTTAATAGCTCGGTTACCATGGCTACTGCATTTTTTGATTTGTAAAGTTAACTAGTTAACTTTATACTAACATATGGCTTAAATAATGACTTTATAAGTGCACTTATATAACTTAATGATTATTATGCTAGAGTAGTAATATTAGTGACTTAATTAATATATTTGATGATTATTATGTTTAAATAGTTAATTTATATGTCAAATGTTATTCCAAATTTACATTAATCTATTTTTTGTTTACATAGTATATGTTTTTCTACTTTAGCACCTTACTTTACTCGAGGGTTTGCCTTTTTAGTGCCCCTCGCTTAAGGCTTTATAGAGGCCAAGCGCCAATATTTGCACCAACACTATAAAGATTTGAAGAGTAACTCCACAAAAATAGGAAAGAACAAAGTGTTGCTACCCTATTGGGACAAGAGGACCATTAGTCATTTTCTAATGATAAGTTTTACCACTTAAGACCTAGAATATGCCAACAGTGAGTTTAATGATAAATTTATATTTTGATAGGCCTTATGGGTCTAACACTCTCGGCCCATAGACACTTAAAACTTACAAGAGACAAAAAAGAGGAAAAAAGAATCAAGAACGTGAGGTAGCTAACGTGTGGATGGGGACCACAAATAACTAACTTCCTAATGATTATCAAATGAATGGCTAAGCTGGAGAGGAGAGAGAGTATTCATGTGAGATTGACGTAGGGATGCTGAATATAAGCTACTAGGAAGAAGGGAAAGGGGATCGGGAAGATATCATATAGTATGGAAAGACTTGCCTCTCAAAAGCAGGGGACTACCATTTCTTTAGTTTCTAGTTCATCTTTATCTCTATTTCTTTTATTTGAGTTGCTATAAAACCGATTACCGATATACCATTCTTCCCCTTTGGTGTAAGGAGAAGGAAAACCAAAATTCTGGAGTAAACATCAATAGAAATTCAGTAGGGTTCCTATCAATTTTGGTTTCAGAGCCATTGCTTTCCAGGGAATGGTAAACACAAGAATGGAGCAGCAAGTCGATTCAGTAGAAAAAGCATTGGAGGAGGTGCAAGCACAAGTGACAACGGTGATGGAAGTACTTATGGATTTGAAAGATAAGGTTAATAACCGACACAATCTGATGCGTAACACCAAGAAAAGAAAAAAGGATGCATTGGGACAGCAAGCTTCGAATTCGAACATAGGAGAAGGAGACCATATTGCCATGGAAGGAAAGGAAGCAGCTCGGTTTAGAAGGCTTGGGTTGCCTTTGTTCTCTGGAGACAACCAAGTAGGATGGTTGTTGCAAGTGGAACGCTATTTCAATGTAAATGCAGTGGAGGAATGTGAGAAACTCGTAGTAGTAGCAGTTTGCATGGAGGGTAAGGCCCTACAATGGATGGAAGTAAGGAATCTAGTTAAAAGTTGGAGGGAGTTTAAGAAAGAATTCCTTGCAAGGTTTCACAGGAGGCAGCTTGGAGATGGTTATGAGATGCTAATGGCATTAAAACAGGAAGGGACAGTTGCAGAATACAAAGAGAGTTTCAAATTACTATCGGGAGCAATGAAGGAGGCACCAGAGGAAGTTTTAATGGGGGCTTTCAAGAATGGACTCAAGGAAGATATTAGAGCTGAAGTTAGAATGATGCAGCCTAATTCTCACGTACAGTTGATGGACCTAGCGTTTCAGGTAGAGGAAAGGAACCTGGTAGGGGAGCAAGCAAGGGAAAAGAAAATGATGTCTAAAATGGTGAGGGCAACGGGTGAATCTAAGTGGCAAGGGAGTAAACTCTATCCGCCTAGAACTTCAAGCTCTGAGGAGTTATCCAAGACTGTGTCCTCAGTATCTCAAGTCTGAAACCTAGAAAGTAAAGGAGGAACTAAGAGCAAAGTGGGTTCAAGAGCAAGTGTAAATATCCTAGTAACTTTTAAAGGGAGTAGTACATCTACCCGAAGGTTGTCAAAAGCTGAGATTAATAGGAGAAGAGAGCAAGGGCTTTGCTTTAAATGTGAGGAGAAATACAATTCAAACCATAAATGCAAAAATAAATCCTTAAATCTGATGATCATATCCTCTGACAAAGATGAGGTAGGGGAAGAGCTATATGAAGCAGATGAAAATGAACAAGAGAAGGAACTACAGACCATGGAGTTGTCAGTGAATTCGATAATAGGCATTGATGATGGGCACAAAACCATGAAGTTGACAAGCACAGTTAGAGGAGAAAATGTTCTGGTTTTGATTGACAGTGGAGCTACCCATAATTTTATATGTTCAAAGCTAGTAAGCCGAATGCAACTTCCTTTATACGAGACTCAAAAGTATGTGACAACAATTGGTAATGGCACCAAGTAGTAGGACAAGGGGTGTGCAAGCAATTGGAATTGGAACTACAAGGAACAAGAATTCAACAAGATTTTTATCCTTTTGAGTTAAAGGGAATAGAGTTGGTGTTAGGAGTTGAATGGCTGGAGTCCTTGAAAGAAGCTGGAGTCAACTGGAGGCAGCTCACAATGAAGTTTAAATTGAACCAGCACTGGGGGTATTTGAGGGGTGACCCGTCTTTAACAAAAGCCTTGGTAAACCTGAATTTTATGCTCAAAACCTTAAAAAGAGATAAGACCAGTTATTTGATAGAGTTTCACGAATTGGGGCTGCAACCTGGTAAGAAGAAACACCAAAGATCCAGGCCTTATTACAAAAATTTGTCAGTATTTGTGAACCAATAGAAGGCTTATCTCTTCAATGATCCAGAAATCAGCTATTTTAATTAAACCAGGGGCTAATATACCCAATGTCAGACCTTCTAAGTATGCCCATTCACAAAAGAATGAGATTGAAAAGCTAGTGAAGGAAATGCTACTAGCTGGAATCATTAAACCCCTACTCAAGTCCTGTGCTATTAGTCAAGAAAAAAGATGGAAGTTGGAGGTTTTGTGTTGATTACAGGACCTTGAATAAGGTTACAATAGCAGATAAATTCCCCATACCTGCTATACATGAATTGTTGGATGAGTTGGGAGAGGCCACCATTTTTTCTAAACTAGATTTGAGATGCAATTATCATCAAATACGGATCAAGGCTGGGGATGAAGAGAAGACGGCATTTCAGACACATGAAGGACATTATGAGTTCATGATAATGTCTTTCAGATTGACAAATGCTCCTTCCACATTCTAGTTTCTAATGAATGATATTTTCAAACCTTATTTGAGGAAGTTTGTTCTGGTTTTTTTTTTTTTTGGATGATATATTGATATATAGTACCGATTTCCAACTTCACATGGATCACTTGCGAACTATCCTTAACGTTTTACACAAAGAGAAGCTAGTAATCAACAAGAAGTGCAATTTTGCTAAACAAAGGCTGGAATATCTCAGACATATAATATCCAAAAGTGGGATAGAAACAAACCCTGCTAAAGTGGAGGCAATGATTTCTTGGCCTGAACAAGCAGATATCAAGTCCTTAAGGGGATTCCTAGAGTTGACGGGATATTATAGGACGTTTGTGAAGAATTACAGCAAGATTGCAGCCCCTTTGACAGCATTACTCAAGAAGAATACCTTCAAATGGAGTAAGGAAGCACAAGAAACCTTTAATGCATTAAAAGGAGCAATGTCTTCAGCCCCTATCCCAGCCACGCAGATTTTTCTCAACCATTTGAGATTGAAACTAATGCTTCTGGTTGTGGCATAAGGGCCGTTCTTATGCAACAAGAAAAATCAATAGCTTATTTCAGCCAAGTTTTGTCTCCCAAGGCCCAACAGACTTCGGTTTATGAAAGGGAGATTATGGCCATTGCATAAGCAGTTAAGAAGTGGACTCACTACCTTATGGGACACCCATTTATTATTAGAACTAATCAGAGAGCTCTCAAATTCCTCTTGGAGCAAAGAATTGTTGATCTGGACCAGCAGAGGTGGATTTCTAAACTTATGGGCTACAAGTTTGAAATTCACTATAAATCGGGAAACAAAAATAGGACTGCTGATGCACTATCTCGCCGAGGGGAACTAAAGGAATTAAAGGCTTATTTTTTATGGAATTATGAAGAAATGGAAGCCTTAGATGCTGAGGTGAAACAAGATGACATATTGGCTTCCATTGTCCAACAACTTATAGCTGGAACCAAGAGCTTACCTAGGTACAGTTTAAGGAAGGGATGTTTGCTTTATCATGGCAACTTGGTGATCCCAAAAAATTCTCCTCAAATTCCCCAATTGATAAAGGAGTTCCACGCCTCTCCTATAGTGGGACACTCAAGTTGCCTATGAACTTATAAATGGTTATCTGAGTCACTTTATTGGGAAGGAATGAAGAGGGATGTGAAGAACTACGTGGCACGATGTGATGTGTGTCAAAGAAGCAAATACCAAGCTATGCACCCAACTGGACTACTCCAACCCTGGCCTATTCCACAACATGTGTGGGAGGACATTAGCATGAATTTTAAAATATATGCCTAAATCTGAAAAGTGGGATACCATTTTAGTGGTGGTTGACAAGTTCACGAAATATGGACACTTCATTGGGCTCTCACATCCATATTCAGCTAAGAAGGTGGCTGAACTCTTTGTGAAGGAAATGGTTAGATTGCATGGCTTTATGGCTTTCCAAAATCTATTGTATCAGATAGAGACCAAGTCTTCATGAGTCACTTTTGGCAAGAATTATTTAAAATGGCTGGAACAACATTAAAGTATAGTAGTGGATACTATCTTGTGATTGATCGATAGACAGGGGTGGTCAACCAGAGTTTGGAAACTTACTTTCGCTGCTTTGTAAGAGATAAACCAAAGCAATGGGCTAGATGGTAGCCACAAGCCGAATATTGGTTTAACACATCTTATAATCAATCTATAGGTATGACTCCATTTAAAGCCTTATATGGTCGAGATCCTCCCACCTTATTTAAGTTGGAGGATGTTCATTCTACTATGGAAGAGGTGAATGAGACCATTATAGCTCGCAACTTAATCCTGGCTCAATTGAAGTAAAATTTAAAGAAAGCCCAGGAGCACATGAAGCTTCAAGCTGATAAAAATAGGAGACCTGTGACCTATGAAGTTGGTGATATAGTGTATCTCAGGATAAGACCTTACAAGCTCAAGTCACTATCCAAAAGAACTAATGAGAAGCTCAGTCCTCGATTCTATGGCCCTTATAAAAGTCTAGAAAAATTGGATCAGTGACATATCGATTAGAACTGCCTTCCACTACTCAAATTCATCCAGTGTTCCATATATCACAACTCAAACAGTCACTGCATTCTACAAAGTCCTCTTCAAATATTACTCCTTTTCTGATTGACAACATGGAACTGCAAGTGCAGCCCGAAGCAATTCAAAAGAGTAGAAAACTAACCAATGGAAGGGTGGAACTTTTAATCAAATGGATGGGATTACCCGAATTTGAAAACACTTGGGAAGATTATGAGGCTATCACGACCCAATTCCCAAACTTCCACCTTAAGGACAACGTACACCTCGATGGGGGAGGTATTGATAGGCCTCATGGGTCTAATACTCTTGGCCCACAGATACTTAAAACTTACAAGAGACAAAAGAGAAAAAAGGAATCAGGAACGTGAGGTAGTTGACACGTGGATGGGGACCACAAATAACTATCTTCCTAATGATTACTAGATGAATCGCTGAGCTAGAAGAGAGAGAGTGTATTCATGTGAGATTGACACAGGGATGTTAAATATAGGCTACTGGGAAGAAGGGAGAGGGGGTAGGGAAGATATCGTGAAGTATGGAGAGACCTGCCTCTTGAAAGCAAGGGACTACCATTTCTTTGGTTTCTAGTTCATCTTTATCTCTATTTCTTTTGTTTGAGTTGCTGTAAAACCGATTACTGGTATACCTTTCTTCCCCTTTCGGTGTAAAGAGAAGGAAAACTGGAATTCTGGAGTAAACAACAATATAAATTCAGCAGAGTTCCTATCATATTTATAATACCTAAACCACTTCGCTAAACCTTCCAGGTCAGCTTCTAGGAAAGCAAAAATTAGTAATTTTCTTTTCTTATGGTAAAGAGCAATTTGCAATGTCAACAATGAAATTTTAAGCCAGCCATTTGACTTGAAAGGAAATGACAATTTGTTTGTAATTTTGAGCATAAATTATACAGATCAGTGGTAACATAATTTTTAAATGTTTTTCTTGTTATGCTAATGATCAGAAACATGTTCTGCCCATAATATTAATAATCAACGGGTGTTTTCCCAATACAACTTAAGTGGCAGACAAGCCGCACAAGTTGCATTGAACAGAAACCATGTCCTGTTAGATTATGGATTTCTGTCCACAGAACATATCCTCCAAAAAAAAATAATAAAAAATTGCTTCACACATAACATCCATTACAATACCACCTTTTACCTGGTTTTCAACTTCTGCGCATACTAAAATTCAAACACATCAGACGTTTCTGCTCAAAAGAAAGATAGAAAACAATTAGTCATTTGTCACCATATTGTTCAGATATCATCTTAATGAACATTGCATGAGCATACCATTCCCTTCCTTTGGTAGGTAAGACCCTATTGTCTCTTTTTCTTCACAGAAAATAGGAATCCTTATTTTAAGGAATACTTCATGACAGCCAGGAATCGTGGCATAAAACTGTGTTTCCTTTGCAATCAGGAACCTACTTGACACTTAGAGACCTAAAATATTATATCTTTATTATCTTTGGGCTATCTGATCTGAAATATGATTTCAGGATAATAAAATAAATAACTAAATAAGCTTGGATATGGAAGATGAAATCATGGGTTAAAAGGATATATCAAAACCACCTACCTTAAATCCCCTGAAAACATATTAGCTTTCAAATCATGTGTCGCCATCTAATCATAGTTTCCAAGTAAGATTTTCATTTCTAAAGATCTTAATCAGCATGTCCATGCCACTTCACTCATTTTGACAATAATGACCTGACCCTTACTCCAATAATATTAATCTAACATGCAGAAAAGACAAAATGCCTACCTTGCTAGGATCATAGCATTGCTGATATATTTGGTTATTGACAATGCTGCACAATTAAGTGGCAAACGTTGGTGGACCAGACATGATGCAAACTACCTCAGATTAGATTTCCAGAACTCCACCAATTCAAACCACATCAACATAAAATCAGCAGGGATTACAATGCTGCACAATTAGGTGGCGAAGTTTGGTGGACCAGGTATAATGCAAACTATCTCAGGTTAGATTTCCAGAACCCCACCAATTCAAACCACATCAACATAAAATCAGCAGGGATTTCAAAGATGCCTATCTGAATAGTATTCAGAAAACATACTGAACTCTGACTCATCCCCAGATTCGCACTGATTAGATTTTTTGTCACTGGAAATCCTTTCTTACATCCTCCACCAAATCAGCAACAGCACTTTTTTTGTATAAACCCCTGCTCCTATCCAGCAACCCCCTCTTTAACAGACTTGCAAGTTCCTCTCTAATGATTACAAGGGGATGTTTCTGCACAAGTTCCAGACCATTGTAAGCCTCTCTAAGAACAGCTGTTTCAGTGTTGCCCTTCTTAGAAATATAAAATATACCAGGATGACGCTCAAATACTCTAGTGAACTTTTGGGGTAATGACAGGCATTTTCGGAGGTTGCTAACATTCTTACGCTCAGTTTGCTTATGAACTGTAAGGTGAAGGAGCTCATGAAAGACTCCAACAATCCTCTTCTCAGATACATCCGTACGAGGATCCAAGTGAGAGGTGCCAGAGTAAGGAGAAGTATAGGGAAGTTTCTGCCACTCTTTCAACCATTCCATGCATTTTCTCTTCGGCCCAAAACCTCTAGTGAAACTAATTGGAAAGGCTAATGATCCTTTTCTTATGTCTTCTTCCTTCTGTTGGATAGAAGCATTCTTCTGTAACTCAGAGACAGCAAGCATATCATCCCAATATAACAGCTTCAAGCCAACACGATCATCAGGGAGGCGAACAAAAGCGAACCTTTCAGGGTGGTTCGGAACAAAAGAATGCTGGTAATCATATGGTAAACCAAAGTCCCATTTTAACTGGTCAATGGTTTGTAGTGGAAGGATCCTATCTCTTGTGAGCATAAGCAATTTGCAAAGCCTATCCCTGAATTCCAACTGATTTTGTTGAAAGATGTTAACTTCCTCTTGATGGACTTTCAATGCTTCAGGACTCAAGCTGAAACATGGGACACTAGAGCCTCCACTATCAATAATGTAGGACTCAACAAATATATTAGGATAGCGCCGGATAAATGTGGAGAGCTTCAGGTCATGGGGAAGACCAAGTTGTCCACGATGGCGAGACAGATGGTAAATGGGAAGACAGCATCCAGAAGAAGAAGAAATAATGGAAATAAGAATCTCAGCTGCCTTAAGATCTCTCTGACCAATAACGACAAAATCCAATGCCCTGTCTTTCACCCATTTCATCTTTATATTTACCAGACTAAACTTCTGCTGATAAATGAATCCTTGGCGATGTCCATGAATGAAACCATGAACTCTTGCAATATCAAACACCCGACGTAACATTATAAAACAGTAACTATGGATAGCATAGCTAGTACACAACAGTGGCCTTTGTAGTCATCAGAATCCACTGTTCCAATAGATGCTACCGCATGTAGAAAACAAAGAGCGACATATGTTAAATATGACCAAAGAGAAAAGTTCTACCAGTTTTTGATAGAAAGAAATGTTTTAGGAGGAAAAAATTACAAGCGATGAGAATACAACATTTTCAGTCCTCCCATAGAAACAACAGAAAAGAAAAGGGAAAAAGAGAGTTGAAATACACAAATCAAAACATCTTACAATGCGGCCATATATTGCTGCATACCTGCAATAGGAGCCCAATAAGAAATCCATGAGCAGAATACCAAAGGGAACTCATAAAAACTATCCTATCCCAAAGCATCTAAAGAGACAAAAAGAGACCCTAGAAAATGCAGCTGAGCCTCTCACATCAAATGCACCATAATACCACAAAATCTGCACATTCTATTTATAGCTACCAAATCCTCCCTTATTTAATAAATTCTACTATGATCCTCTAGAAGGAGACTTGCAATTGATAGAGAATCATATGTAAACAATGAAGCTACAAACCAATGACTTGGCACATATAAATAAAAATGACACCACTGTCGAATCATCCAGCTTTCTACCGCTCAAGAAACCCAAACTTTACTAAAGGTTATACTAAAAATACACAAAATCAACACTTTAAAAAGATAAGTTTATCACCAAAAAATGAAAGGAAAAAAAAAAGTGAAACAACCAATAAAACCCATAGTGATGAGGTAATCATCATGATAAGTTTGGATGTCAAATTTATCAAATCATCATGTTAGAGATTAATAAAACTACTTATAAGCTTTCACTAAATAGCTTAAACTTTTAAGAGATCCTTAACCTGGTATAAGAGCCAAAAATTAAGCTTCAGTGCAAGGTATAATGGGTTTATAATTTGTCCAAACTTCAAGTCCCAAAAACTTTCATGTGAGCAGGTGTTAGATATTATGATAAAGCTATCTATGGGTACTAACTTAATAGCATAAGCTTTTGAGTTGTCATTGACATGGAATCAAAGCCTCTATGAATAAGTGGTCTAGAGTTCAACCATTGTTGTCTCCCATTCTCTAAAGTAAAATTAAGTTTTAGCACAAGGTATGATAGATTGCTTAATAAATATGAGGATAGGTCGCAAAAGGGGATATCAATTTTATTCATTCACACAATATGTCAAAGGCTCAGAATAGAGGGTCAAGCAATTTTGACCATGAGACAAAACCCAGGAATAAAGAGTAATATTCAAGGAAAATTAAATTTAGTTAGCATCATGTGAGTGATTCTTCAATTTCTTTTTCTCTATGTTTAATCATTTATGAGTGACTACTAAATTGCTAATTTAGCATCTGATGTTCAACCTACCTATTGTTTGTCTCTGGTCTACGCTTTGCCTCTGTCACACACACACAATTTTTTATTTCCTTGTTAGTTTATTTAATTGTATTTTATTTTTCAGTCATTATTATTCTCCTTTATTTTATTTCCTTATTAATCTTGTACTTAGGATTAGTTATGATTCATATTTTAAAGTCCTGATTTCACGGAATTAGATTGGCCAATCTTGTGGCCAACGTACCCTTTTATGTACACTTCATCTCTTCTTTTAATAATAATGAGAATTAGAGAAAACCTATCTCTATTCCTCCATGTTTCTCTTCATGGTATTAGAGCCCTTAAGGGCCTAGAATACAACAATGATCACGTCTGGCTCCATGAGAGCCCCCCATGCTAACATTGCTAACCCTACATCGGAGTCTTCCACCACCAATCAACCAACACACAGCCAAACAACATCAACAGCATATCTTCTTCTTCCATGGCTGCCAAAACTCCACCTATAATGATCACAAGTCATCGATTGAATGGAAATAATATCTTCCATGGTCACAGAGTGCCTTGATGTTCATCCAAGGTCATGGAAAAGAGGAGTATCTTACTGGAGATGCTGTCCAGCTTCTTGTTACAAATCCCAAATACAAAGTGTGGTTTGCAGAAAACAACACAATCATGTCATGGTTAGTGAATTCCATGACAATAGCGATTTGAGAAAATGTTGTGCTATGCAAGATAGCATAATGGATATGGGATGTTGCAAAGAAGTCCTACTCCTTTATTGAGAACACCACTATTACGTTTCAAATCAAAGGAGACTCTATGAGGCAAAGCAAGATCGCTTGCATGTTACTCAATATTACAAAAATCTGGTAAAATTGTGGCAATAGCTGGACAATATGTGAAATTCATTAGTGGACATGCAGTACTGATGCTGCCTACTATCAAAAACTAGAAGAGAGGGAGAGATCAGGGAATTTATACCTTTCTACTGGGTCTCAATGTTGTTTTTAAATAAGTAAAGGATCATGGCTATCCGACCATTACCATCATTCAAGTAAGTGTTCTATGAGGTTAAATGGGAGGAGAGCAGAATCCAATTAATTTCTAGTGAATCGAGTGCTCAAACTGTGACTGAAACTTCTGTCCTGGTCATTAAATGTAGTACAGTTCTTGACTTCATACAAAAGAAGGGCAGAAAGACATGGGGTGACCACTGCAGTAAGGCTGGCCACACCAAGAACATTTGCTGGAAACTCTACAGCAAGCCAGCCAATTGGAAGCTATCTCAACAAAGGGAGACATGTGGACTTACGGTGGCAGTTGAAGAGCAAAACCATAGTCCATCAACTCAAATTCATTCGGTAAGCAGATAAAAGAGCAACTTGAGCTGTTACAACTTACAAAACATGATGAGCAATGAGGGATAGAATTCTGAAAAAGTTATTGGTATTATGGCCCATTAAGGGTGCACATGGGTTAGGACGGCCAAAAGTTGAGTTAGACCAAGGCCTGTCCCAATTTAGGCTATGGGCTGCATTTCTCTGCCCAAGTCCCAATCCAGCCTAATCAAACCCAATTTCAGATTAGGCTGGGACAAGACAGGTTTTTTTTTTTGGGAGAGGGGGGGGGGGGGAATGCATCTAACATAAAACCCAATCTATCAGCTATGTCCACATGCTCACCCAAGAAACGTGGATAAATCATTTCATTAGTATCAATCATATCCACAATTTATCAGCTATGCCTATGTCCACAATGCATGAGTAGGCAGTAGAGAAAGCATACCTCTTCAGTCACAGCAGCCCGAGCTCTATGATGTCTTTCTACCAATTCAGTTGAAACTTCAAGTGCTGCTTCACCTCACCAGTTAGCAAGTGAAGTAAGCATACTCCTAGCACAGAATAATACAGCAAATCAGAGAAGAAACCAACCTGTTCTTATTATGCTAATCGTAAAATCTTGGGATATACAGACTTTCAATTAAAAAAATAAAAAACTGACCTTCACATGTTCAAGTTCAGCGTCATCCTCTAAGAAGAAAGTAAGGTATTCTATAGATATATCAACTTGAATAATGTAAAAAGCTATCAACATTCTTGAGAAATAAAATACGTCGTAATGCCAAGAAAACCAAGGAGAAAAACACATTATGGGCTAGTCTAAAACCTCTTCATCACAGGTTCTAATGACAACCTATATTTGTCCACATAAAATTAGCAATTTCGCATAAAACACGTGCAAGTCAATTGCTATTTAACCAAACTTCAGAATGATACGAGCAAACATTTAAAGAATGAAATAGGAAGCAAAAAGCCAACCAAGAAAAAATTTTATACCCAGCCTCAACAATAGTTATGGGATTGCCACCATGAAGATTAGTCATCTTTGCCAAAACACAATAAAAATCCAAGTCAAAGCTCTCTATATGAAATAAAAGAACAAAAAAAATTAAGGCATACACAAGCAAATTAAACCATTAAACAACAAGCAACAACAAATCGCAAATTGGTATGATTTTATAAAAATAAATATGCTAAGTAAACTTTTGTTACTATGTTTCTCATAATTAATTTAATCACTTTTTTTTTAAATAAACTAAGTCTATCAAAACATTTATCCTCCCTCCCCCCCCCCCCCCCCCCCCCCCCCCGGTCTTTTTTTTTTTTTAAGTCCTAGAGGCAGACTTCATAAATAATAACTATTACTACCAAAAAGTATAGTTACTACATGAGCGACCAAAACCTATGTGCTCCACTGGATAAGCCAACAGAAGGATTTTAACCTCTCAAGTCTCAACATGGAAACCTCTAATTGTTTTCGATCTTTTGTTGTCAAAAAGAAAAAGAAGAATAAGGCATAAACCTTGAAGTCAAGAAGTGCCTAAGAAAATAACCTTCAGACCTAGAATTTAAACCATTCATTGAAGAATAAGGTGGGTTTTTCTAGCTACTCTGCCCTAAGATATATAATTTGAATTAATGATAATGCAAACATATCACAGAAATAAAGATAAACAAAAAGGAAAAGACAAATTAGATTCAAAAGTTAAGACTCACCTTTTATGAACTACAATTGCGGTAAACAGCTCCAAACACACTAAACAAAATAAACAAATGGCGATGTGAATATGTGAATTTAACTTATCCTTTTCTTTTTCAGCCCCAAACGGAGCATTACAGGGCAGAATCGTCCAAAATCAATCACTATACAGACCTAACAAATGCGTTAACGATCAAAATCCCTTGGATGTCACTGATAAAATTCCTACTTCGAAAAAATTGCAGATGTTTCACGTGGAGAACCTTACGCACAACAGCAGTATGCATCGCGTCAAACTATTTGGGATCTTGAATGCTGACAAAACGGAGAAGTTGCAGGCAAGAAGCAAAGCAGCCAGAAAATTGACGCAGAATAGCAAAAGAGTGAGTCGAAGAGAACACAAACCTTGCATTTGCAGAGGAACGTTCACTGAAATGGGGGCTGCAGTGGATGATTCGCGTAAAGCACGATTGGACGACGTGCGACTCGTGTGAACCTGTGGGGGACGAGGTATTGTTTCGAGCTTGAGATTGAGAGCGGAGGTAGAGAGGGGGGGGTTAGATATCGAGAGTTGGGAGACGAGAGGGACAGTGGGGTCAGCGCCCGGTTTCTCTGCTACTGTAAAAAGGAGCACATCTGGACCATCAGATTTATTAAATATTAATTAGTTATAAAATTATTTTTTTATTTTTTATTTTTTAAAAATTAAAAAAGTGCTTAAAAAAATTTTTAAAAAAAATAAAATATGAACCATCCAAATTTTATTCTGAACGATCTAGATGCTCTTGTAATTATTTTACATAAGCAAAGAAATCGGACTTGTGGGGTCAAAGGATCTGGGAAGGGAAATTCGGTTCGGGGAGGGAGGAGTTTTTCCTTTTTTTTGTTTTTTTAAACATCAACTAACATGTTTGTAAGGGCTGACCCAGACTAATATTTTAGTCTACCTTTTTTCTTTATGTTTGTCCCATTTTCTATTCTGTCTCAACCAAATTAGGCCAAGTCAAACTAAATGCACCAAGCCAACTAAGCCGATGACCGCCCTAAAGATCTTAGGGGTAACTCTTCTATGGCCCAACTCAAATTTCTAATAATTAGTTGACTTTAAGACCTCAAATTATATGACTAGTAATAGTTCTATCTTTAGTGATTTTGTTCCAAGCTCTAAAAACTTTATTATGAAGATTGTTAATAAGACTATGTTTAAAGTTAGTGATATTGGGATGATGAGAATATTAACAAATATGATTATGAAATATGTTTTCCTTGTACCTAAGTTACAAAGCAATATGTTACCGAAAAGTAAATTAACTAAGATTTACAGTGCGTTTGGATCGAGAAAAAAGTGGGGGGAAGGGGAGGGAGGGGGAGGAAAACGAAATTTTCCCCCGTTTGGTTCGGAGAGAAAACGGAGGAGAAGAGAAAAAATAGAGAGAAAAGTACGGTGGGTCCCATGTGTTTTTTTCCTCTCCGAAATGGAGAGATTGGAGGGGAAAACCAATATTACTGCGTAAAATAATAATATATATTTATTTAATAAAAATTTTAAAATATTTTAATTAGTTAATTAAAATATTAATGTTATAATTAATTTTTATTATTACATTAATTAATATATTTTACAAAATAATAATATTTTGTAATATAAAAATTAATAGATGATATACAATTTTTAAAAAATTATAAAAAAAAAAAATCCGACTGCAGTTCGGTCTCAACTATGTCCGACTGCATTGCAGTCGGACAGCATTGTCCGACTACAATGCAGTCGGACATATATGTGTGTCCGACTGCATTGCAGTCGGACACACACACATATATATATATATGCGTTGCCTGATCAGGCAACGCATATATATATATATAATATTATATATTATATATATTATATTATATTATAATATTTATTATATTTTATATTTAAATTAATTAATATATATAAAAATAATATTAATATTTATAATTTTAAAATAATAATTTATAAATATTTTTTTATAAAATAAATTTAATTAATTTAAAGAACAAATATTTTTAAAATTTAAATATATATTTTTTTATTAAAATTTGTTTTATTCAAAAATAATTTTTTAAAATTATTTAAATATTTTTTAAATTAATTTTTATATCTTTTATTATTCTTATTTTTTAAAAAAATATATATGTAAAAATTTTAAATAATAATAAATTTATTATTACATTAAATTAATATATATATATATATATACATTTATATGTTTTCTCTCCCCTCACTTCTCCCTCCATCCAAACGCATGGGAGATTTTTAGTTTTCTCTTCTCTCGCCTCTTCTCCTCTCTTTTCTCTCCCTCTCTTTTTCTCTTCCCCCATCCAAACAAAGCGTTAAGGTACTAAACTAATTTTAATGCTTATGGTTGTTACTTTTAGGATTTGGAGTCGGAAAAAAAGATTGGCTATGCTAGGAAGAGCGTTGGACTTTATTACCTTAGATAGATCCACAAAATGCAACAATGTTGTTTTTTTCATATTTGGTGTCTTCCAATAATGATGATGATGTACTATTACCCAAACTTCTATTATAAGAAAAAATTGTACCTAAACCTTGATTAATAAAAGTATATTTTTTATTTAATGTGAAATTTGTCAATTCTCTATGTAATATCTGGTTTGTCGTAAAAACAATGAAATGAGTCAATTTGAAAAATAAGTCCCCTGAAATGAATGAGTTGAGACTAACTAAAATTAGAATAAAATTTTAAATAATGAAAAATGAGAATCCAAAGTCCAAGATGTCTAGAAACTCGAGCAGATGAGCTAAAAAAATTTGTGAAAAAAAGTGAGGCATTTTTGTAATTTTTGGCAAATTTAAAGAACTCACAGGAGGGCTTTTTAAATAAAAAATTTAAGTTTTTCAGGGTTCTTAGAGGTCTTAAAAGCCGTAGGAACCCTCAGAATAGTTAAAACTCCTCTGATGAGTGATTTCAACTGTCAATTGATTAAAACTTTGACTGAACAGTTTGGAATAATTTCAAACCCGATTTGAGTAATTTCAAACGCAATTTATAAGTTAGAGAGCCTAAATTTTATGATGGAAAAAGCAATTCTCAAAAAGGAGTTAAAATGAGGCAAAATGGACAAATCATGGTTTAAGGCTATAATGAAAGGTTAAAAAAATGTGTTAACTTTACCTTTTTGGCTTTTTAAACATCCAGCCACTTGCTTCAGCCCTTAGCCATGATTTTTTCTGGTCTGAAACAGAGTTGAGAGAGCCCTAAAGAAATGCACAAGAAAAGAGGGAAAAAGGGAAGGAGAAAGCCAAGAAAAGGTGAGGAAAGTGTGGAATTTCATAACTCTTCCTACATTAATCTTGTTCTTCTCCTTCTCCTCTTTACTCCTATGGCTTTTATGATATATATGGGGTTGTTTTGGGGCTGGTCCAAAGGAGGGAGCTTAAAATCTCAAGGAGACGCATGAAGCAATGGAAAAATCCTTTGAAATTGTCTTGAAACAAAGTAAATTCCATAGCTTTTCTTGCACTTCTTACTTGTTCTCCTCCATATGAATTTCATGCAATCTAAAGCCCATCTAAAGGGAGTTGAATTCTGACCATATCAAGGAAAGAGCAAGTGATTTAGAGTGTAGAATTTAGAATAGGCAAGTGGAAACAAAAAGGGAGCCTTAAAATTCAAGTTTGCACAACTTGGGGTTTTGAAATAAATGATGAAATCTGATTTTTTCTAAAGGTATTTTAGTTTATGTAAGATATGGTATAAGTCCCTTAGACCCCTAGAAAGTTGCATATGTGCCATTCCTTCCAAGAAAACAATGTAAAGTCCAAGGGCTCTTTTTCATGATGTATATCTCGGTCACATAAGGTCTGGCTACCTAGAGAGTGTTTTAATTTGTTCTAAACTTAGATTGGGACTATATATGATGGAAGAACATGAAAGGAAGCTTTGAAAAAATTTTAGAAGCCATGAAAAGTGAGATAAAGGTGTAAGTTCCATAACGAAGTATAATGAAGTAACTCCTAATTAGACTTCTCAAAATAAATAAGTGATGACTCCAAAGAGTCTTAATGGAGTCAATAATCATAAATTCTTATAGTTATTTTATTAGGTGCTTTATAGAATCATAATTGAACCATATGAGAAACCAAACCTTCGTAGAGTGAGTGTAGTGTTAAAGTTTGTTTCAAGAATGTAATTAGGTCTTATTTGATGAATCTAGGCCAAAGAAATCAAGCTCCGCCTTATTATAAGGGTGTGGCCAAAAGAGGAGATGAGAAATCAAGAGAAAGTTTGCAATTCTTACTTCAAGATAGCCCTCTAACATTTCTCTCATGTATGTGTGTGGAAGTTGTCTTGCTTTGGATCCTTGTGTGTGTGTTTAAATGAAAAAAAAGTGTGCTTAGCTAGTAAGAACATGTGTGGTGCCACTTATATGTCTTAAATTGCTTATATGTGTGCATAAGATTTGAATAGACTTGGTGATGCCAAAAGTCCCTTGATAAGAGTGAGGATGAGCCAAAAGCCCCTTAGCATAGGCGAGACAAGTCGAAAGTCTCAAGAGGAGTGAGGTTTAGTCAAAAGTTTCAAAGTAAAATAGGTGAGGCAAGTTTAAAAGTCCCAAGAGAGGTGAGTGAGGCTAACCGAGGTCTTGAGAGTTTACTTTGATGTAGTTAAGACTTTATGAAATGGAAATTATATTCTTGATATGCATATGTAATTCATAGACCATGCATGGCATCCTTTTCCATGAAAATGCATCTATTATGTATGATTGAAAGTGTAAAGCACTATTGAGATTCTTTGAATCTCACCCCATTCCCTCTTCCAACTCAACATGTTTAGATGGTCCAAGTAAGCAAAGAGATGGAAGCCACCACACTTGAAGATGAGAGATTAACAAAAGAGTTATGTTATCTAGCCATTTGTAACCATATTGTTGGCAAATGATGTAATATTATGTTGTAAATGATGTATAGCTACTTGAACATATGTATATACATGTATATATGATGTATGTATAGAAATTGAAAAGCATATGAATGAGAATGGATGTTTTTGACATTGAGATGCATTGATGTGATTGTAAGATCATGTGTAATATGGCTTGTGGCATAGTGAATTTGAGTTCCATGGCTTCTTGAATCAATTGGCATGCATATTTAGGATATTATAGAACTTTTAGATGTGTCCAAGTAGTCTTGGTTTAAGGGAAAGACCATTTGGCACCAAATTAAACTATTTTAGGACAAAAAATGACTAAATTTGTGAGTTGAATCCCAACTTGACCAAATAAACGATTTTGAGGCTGAGATATTGCATACTTATAGATCTCATATAGAGCTTTTTTCTAGTCTAAGAATGGCATTATTTGGAGGTCTATAAAATTTAGTATGATTTTTCAAAATTTAGCAAATTTTGTATATTAGCATGTGTGTACTGTTCATTTGGTTAGAAGTATTTTCATGTCATCCGAGGCCCAAATGAAGTCCAATGGTTTTGAAATTTTACATGGAGAAATTAGACATTCACAATGACTTGTAGCAACTACAAGCACCTCATTTGGAGGTTTGTAGAAAGAGAAATGATTTTTTTTAAAATTCTATGTTAGTATTAGTAGTGCTAGCCAAGTTCAAGTACTATTCCATCAATTTTCATTAGCTTAATGTTATTTTCTTAGTCTAGAGTTATTTTTCTGTTAAAGGAGACATCTGTAACTTTCTTAATTGGTAAGTTTTCTTAAATTGGATTTTTGTAGAATTAGTTATGAATTTTTAAATTTCATATCAATAAATTGTCTCAGAACTCTAGGATAGTTGAACCTACATTGCTTTCATGTTGTCAATCATGGTCTAAATGCTATTTTCATGGCCTGGAACTATTTCTAACATGAATTTAACATTTAGGGCTATCCAAAAAGCTATGGTTTATTGGGTTTCAATTTTTCTATAATTAATTATGAATTTTCAAAACTGATGACAGAAACTTGGTTCTGGAACCCAAAATTGATTGTTGAAAACCATGGAGAAGAGCTTGAAATTCATGTTTCTTGCCAAATTTTGTGATGAATTTGAGCTGCTAACAAATCTAAGTTGTTAGGAATATATTTAAGTTGAGGAAGAATTAAAATACTCATATGCTAAGAGTTGGATAATTTCGATTGCTGTTTGTTCACTCTTTCATTGCCTTTCAAGTGCATATGTGATAAAACCATGGTAGATGTCTTGAATTACATAAATTGAGATGTATGAATATATGGTGTTACACTCTAAACATGTTAAATCCACTTGTTCCTCCCACTCATATCAACCCTTTCACCCTTCCCCTTTTATACACAGTGATGTGTGGAATCCTTCAAATGTTAAAAGTATAAATGGTATTAGGTGATTTGTTACTTTTTTTTATAACTACTCTACACTTATATGGGTTTACCTTTTTTGAAGGAGAAATTTGAAATTGCAACAACTTTTCAAGATTTTCATAAACTTATTCAAAATCATTTCCAAACTCAGATTTAAAATTTTAAAACTAATAATGGTAGAGAATTCTTTAATTCCACTCTTGATTCTTACCTAAATCATGGTATCCTACATCAAAGCTCTTGTGTTAACACATCCCAACAAAATGAAATTGTTAAAAAAAAAAAGAATAGGCATATTTCAGAAGTGGCTAGGTCTTTTCTCCTTACCTTTTAATGCTCATTGTAGAAACTTAGGGATTAATTTTTTCTTTTAACTTATTTTATTAGATGAAAACAACGTTACATTTATAGGTGATAAAAAGAGATAACAAACTCCTAGTCCAACTAAAACACACAACTCTAAAAGATAAGATAACTTCATCTTAATCAAAATAGGATAACTTTATTTTAATTAAAATAGAAAATTTAAACTAATCTTATCTTGATCAAAACAAAACTCTTAAGCTAATCCTAAACACATGGATGCATTATCCAAAAATAACCAAAAACAAATAAGCCTTAATTAAAATAAAATAAATAAAAGAGCTAAAAATAACTTAATTAAAATTAATAATAATTTCCAACACTCACTCTTAAGTCAAATATTCTAATTTGGAACTAATCTTTTAGCATTCTCAATCTTTTTCTTTCTCAATGTTTGGAAACTATCTGAAAAATTTCTTCACTCTTGTCACCTTTTTTTTCATTTTGATTTCTGACTCTATTTTCTTCTTCCTCTCACTTTGTAGCAAGAGTCTCATTTAAAGCATCCTCTGCTTAGCTTTTTTGTGAAATAGAGATATTGGTTTTCACTAACCATCAATACATGATTTTCTCACACTAACTACCAATATATAGTTTTTTTACAATAACAACTAATATATGGGCTTTTTTAATACTAACCACTAACATATAATTTATACTAGTCACCACCATATGATTTTTTTTACACTAATTACCAATGTATTGGGTCATTCAAACCTTGAGGCTCTAATGCCATGTAAAAATTCAAAATTTAATTTTTCTCTAAACTTATTTTATTAAATAAAAGCAATGTTCGATTTATAGACAATGAAAAGGGATAACAGACTCCTATTCCAACTAAAACATATAACTAAAAAAATAAAATAACTTTATCATAATTAAAATAGGATAATTATATCTCAATTAAAATATAAAATTTAAACAATCTTATCCTAATCAAAATAAAACACTTAAGCTAACCTTAAATGAATGTAAGCTTTATCCAAAAACAACTAAAAGCAAATATGCTTTAATTAAAATAAAACAAATAAGATAACAAAAAATAACTTGATTAAAAATTAATGGTAATTCCCAACACTCCTAAATGTTATTAGGGAGATGCTATGTTGATAGCTATATATTTAATCAATATAATGCCTTCAAGAGTCTTAAAGTTTCTTTCAACTAAAAAAAAAATCATTGAGACTTTTCTTATAAATAAGACGATGTCTTCTTTACCTTGCAAAGTGTAACACCCCAAAAATTAATTAATGTGTTAATCATGGATTAGGTTAATTAGGAATAATTAATATGAGATAATCGAGCAAGTTAAGTATTTTAGAAAGATAAAATTATTAATATGGATTTGAGATTTAATTGGGATAGAAATTTCATCTAGGCCCAAATTAATGTAAGAGATCAAGATAAGAGGCTAATAGAGGCCCAATAAGCTAAGTGCAAGCTCAATTTAATTCAATGAGATAGAGGCCCAAGATCCACCGTGTATAGGCTCTTAGGAATGACCCAATAAACTTTGTGCAGACCCAAAATCATGCAGTTCTTAAAACTAAGTCTGGCCCAGTAAAATTTTGCAGCCCAACAAAGCCAAAAAAAAAATCTGAAGCCTATTTAGAGTTGGACCTTGGAGCAATCCATGACCCACATTTGACCTAACTAAAACCCAATTAAAACCCTAATGCTTCACCTCTTCCCCATTTGCTGAAACACAAACACACATTTCAAAATTCGGAGGTCCAAAGGAGGCTCTAAGGTTCTTGGCATATTTCCACATTTTCCCACTTTTAAGCCCAAAATCAGCTAAGGTAATAGTTATATAACTTAATCACCATCTCTTTCTCTTCATTTTGATCTAATTAGTTTTTCATTTGGAGTATTTTCACCATACCTAAAAATCTAAAATGTGGTTGTTTGGGATTTTCTTAGTGAAATTCGTAGGTTGAGGCTAGGGCTGACATTAGGTAAGTATAAATCCTTTATTTTGATGCTTTCCTTGCTAGTTTGAGACCCCCATAGCTGATTTATAATATGAGTATTAATTTTGTACGAATTTGGTTAGGATTTTAGATGAAATATTGAGGTTTCTGGTAGAGGATACTTCAATCCAAATTTAAGACTTGTAGTGGCTGGGTAAGTGTTCCTTAAGTAGTCATTAGCATTTTAGATTCTTTGGGCACTTGTTGTAACTGTTAGTGATGAATTAAAGTAGTAATTTTCTGATACTATGGTTTTAGGGAGATTTTTGTACTCTTGGTGGCTGTTGCAATTATCTACAAGTGAGATAACCGGGTTCATATTAATTCCATGTATATATCTATTTTAATTTCATATCTACTTTACATGAATGATTTGAAATGTTGAATGAATTGATTGGCTATCTATTGTATTGTATTGGACCTTGTGAGTCCATGGTGGAGCTGTGGTGCGACTGCCACCTGTGCATGTGCTTCGATCGGGTACCGAGTTATGATCAAACCCCAGATGCACTGAACCCTGGTTGTGATCAAAGGGGAGTAGGTGCCGTAGACGGGCCTCTCCTGGTGTTACTGGCCTTTAACATGTGAAAATATGATTGTTAGTATAGGATAGTAATCATGATAGCCTAATTGTTTCATTTACTGATATGACTAGTATTTTTCTAATACTTATGTGAAAGTATGCAAGTATGCTAATTAAACTGGAATATATGATGGAATTGCCTTGGTTACTGAGATTCATGTCTCATCTCATTTCATGGATTAAACATTTCAGGTGAAGGTTCTTCAAGTAAGGATAAAGGTAAGCAAGTGGATGAACATCCATGAGCTAAGGCCTGGTGTGGGGGAGCTACACTTGGTTTGAGTAGGATAGAGTAGATGCTAATTTTGTTAATCCTTGTATAGCATCATCATGTATCTATATTGCCAAGTGTAGGAGATTGTATTTTGATAACATAGAATGTAACTACTGAGAAATAGGCTTTACATTAGCTGTTGATGGATGTATGAACCTTAACACTTGTTTTGGCTGGTGAACTTATGATATATTGAATGGAATGTATGCTTGAATGTTAATTATTGGAAGCTTATGTAATTTCTGCTAATATCAATTTGTGAAATTACTGACATATGGTAGTTGTATGAGTATGAATTCATACTTAAGTTTTAAATTAGTAATGGTAGAATAACTGGGTAAATAAGGTGCATAAACACCATTAGAGTTGCATAATTTAAGGTAGGGTAACCCTAGGGGGTTATTGGAGGGAGAATGGAGAGTATGAGGCAATGTTTTAAGAGTAATAGGATCATAAGGCATTTGACCGTAGCCAAAATATTGTTAGTCGTGGCCAATAGTGGCAAAGGTCCAACTCGCCACGGTTAACATCCTGAAACCTTTATTCTAACCTAGAAACCTTGGTTTTTCATATAGTAACCCCCTGGGGTGGCTTAGGAACATTAGTAGAAGATTTTTGGTGAGTTAAAACTAATCGGTAATAGAATCAAAGGCTTATAAATGAAGGTTTGCTTTCCTAACATATGTGAGTGCTTGTAACGATATGTTTGATGAGTCTAATAACATTAAGTTTCAAATTTTTCCACATTTCCATAATGTAATTAGTCTTAACGTCATGTAACCCTGATTTATGGTTATTAATAATGTATTTAACCTTAATTACAATGATTAGAAGTTAAGGTCGTCACACAAAGCATTTGATTGCAGCTAGTTAGTTCACAATGACCATGGTAGGGAACTTAAGCCTGAGGGCATTAAGTGTATGTTCATTAGGTATTCATCTACTAAAAAAAGGGACAATACAAATATTACTCCTTCTTCCAAAAAAAAAAAAACCTCTTAACTACCTTGAATGTCACTTTCTTTAAGAACTAATCTTTTTATTCGCAAAGACCCATTCAAAGGGTAATTTTGGTCTTAAAATTAATGAACCTAGCATCATTATCAATGAGTTACCAACAAATAATGCCATTGATAATTGCTAATTTTGATATATTTTATTCCCTCTAATTTAGGCATTTTGATAATAAATTATAATTTAATGAATTTTATTAGGAAATATTTGACTTCATTAGCCATTTTTTTTATACTTTAGGAATTAATTTGTAAAATTATTGATTTTTAATGTATTAATTCCTTTAAATAATTTTGTGAATTTTTCTATTGAATATTTCTTATTATTTGTGCAAATTTTATTGGCAAATAGAACTTTAATGGGAAATTTATTTTGTGAAGGGTTGAAGGCTACATGTGTGCAACTTGAGGAATGAGATTCAATTTGTTCTCTCCACTCTCATGTAGATATACGACTAAATGAATCACACACACTACAAAAAAATAGACTTTTAGTGATGATTTGTAGTGGTGAGTAAAAAAAGTAATCACTAAAAAAGTATTTTTAGCATTGACTTTATTAAGTTGTCGCTAAAAAATTATTATTGATTCTAAAAATGTTTTTAGTGGCAACAAAAAAAATTGCCACTAAAACTATTTAGTAGCAACAAAAAAATTGTTGCTAAATATTTTTAGTGGCGAAATCAACATTGTCGCCACAAAAAAATTACATTTAATGATAATATTTTAGTTGCTAATAAAAGATCATTATTAAAATGGTTTTTTAGTGGTAATGAGAAGTTGTTGCCATTAAAGGTAACTTTTAATGGCGAGGAGTCTCGTCACTAAAAGTCTTGGAGCAAAATTTGTTATCAATAAAAAATATTTGTATAAAACTTTTAGTGGCGACCATTTTTTTCGTCACTAAATGTATTGGTGCAAAATTTTTGTTAAATAAAAAGCATTTATGCCAAAACTTTTAGTATCGATTAGTTTTGGTGATCACTTAAAGATCACTTTTAGCAGCGACTATTGTAGTCATCACTAAAAGTTGTACTACCAAATTTTTATCAATTAATAATATTTGTGCTAAAACTTTTAATAGTGGCTAGTTTTAATCATCACTAAAATATACCTTTTAGCAGTGACTATTTTGTTGCCACTAAAAGTTCTGATGCCAAATTTTTAGTCAATTAAAAAATATGTGTGCCAAAACTTTTAGCAATAGCTAGTTCTAATTGTCACCAAAAGTTACCTTTTAACGACGACTATATTAATCGCCACTAAAAGTTTTGGTACTAAATTTTTGGTCAATTAAAAATATGTGCGTAAAACTTTTAGTAGTGATTGGTTTTAGTCGTTACCAATAGGTAATAGTCGCTGCTAAAAGTTTTGGTCTCAAATTTTTTATCAATTAAAAATATGTGCGCCAAAACCTTTTTGCGGCAAATAGTTTTAGTCATCACTAAAAGATATCTTTTAGCAGTAACTATTTTGGTCACCGTTAAAAGTTTTGGCACAAAATTTTTTACTAATTAAAATTTTTTGTGCCAAAACTTTTAATGACAATAGGTTGAAATCGCTACTAAAAATTACTTTTTAATAAACTTATACATCTTTATATCAAATATTTTTGTAACCTATTTTGAAATAAAAATATTTGAACTTAGAATATATTTATAAACAAATAAGTAAAATAAATAAATTATACTTATCAAAGAAAATTAAATTTTTAAAGTTAATGATTAATATATGCAAATATAAAAATAACTTTAGTTAAGACTATAATTTTTATATAAGACTAAAAAAAATATTTTAGTTAAGTTTAATCATTAATTAAAAAAATGAAACTATAATTTTTATTGAATATATAATTTTAAATTTTTTTAGTTAAGTTTAAAAAACCCAATAGATTATTATTTATAATTTTTATTAATAAGTCAAATTTTCAATTTTTAGAATTCATGAAATTAATATATCCAACATTTCATATATTAAAGAATCCATATATCTAAATTTTCAATTTCAATTTCTAGGATTCTTTTTTTTAATACAACTTATCAATTTTTTATGAATATACTAATGTGTCCTTTCCCCCCAAACATCTACAATGTACAATGTACAACACAACTCCCTCTAACCCTTATTTTTGACTTATGAAGTAAAGCAAACAAAAAAGCTGTAGAGAAGAAGAAAAAATGAAGGAGAAGAAGAAGGCATGGATAAAAATTTGAACTCCACCCCAATCTCTTGTCATTATAACATTGATTTTAGTTGGGTAAGCCTCTTAAATTTCTATTCTATCTTCTTCTTCATCCATTAATCCTTGAGGTTCTGATTGATGGATGAAGTACAAGTTCTAGGTTTTGTAAATTGGGACTTTTGGTTTAATATTCAAGTTCTATGGCTTATAGTAGTTCCTTTTGGCTTGGGTAATCAGCAAAAATATAATAATTTCTATAGATTTCTTGGTAAGGGCAGCTATAGATGTGAATTTGGAACCTTAAATTCAATCTTGATGCTTTAATGATTGGATGATGCCTCTTTAAACTTGGGGAGACCTTAAATGATGGTGTTTTTTTTTTTTAAGATGAGCCCTAATGTAATGATTTAGTATGCATTTCCTATTAAGGCAGCCATATATGCAAATTCTAGAGGGATGAGCTGGAGGATGGCTTATGTTTAGTATTAAGAGTTTTAAATGGTTTAGTTGGGACAAAAATTAAGAAATACATAACTCAAAATTTAATTAAGAATTTAGAATATTTATGAAAAGCATTGTGTAATTATAGGAAACTTCTCTTGTAAACTTATTTTAATGGTGAAAGTTAGTGAAAAACAAAAATTTAAAATTGAAGGCCTAAACATGCTTTTTTGAAAAAAAAAATGACCGAACCCCCTTTGGCAGTTTACCATGTGTAGATCTCGAAAAGATACCTAATTTGAAAAAAAAATCACCTGAAACGGATTACAGTGCTCAAAGTTATGGCTTTTTAAAATTTTACCTTCCAATCTAATATTTTCTTCATAATTTCTCTTTTAAACCTATGTTTTTTATTTTTTCATCACTTAAACTATTTTTTATTTATATATCAACTATCAATTGTTTCTTTTTTATTTTTATTATTTAATTATCAATACACATAATATTTAAAATGATATTATATAATTATACATACATATTATATAATATTATATCATTGTCGCTCATTTACTGAAATAACAAACAGTAGAACGAGCTTTACTGAAATAACCAAAAGGAAGCCACAGAGTCACTTGGAAAACCTAGACTCATTGTTGCTTGTTGAAGTCTTTCCCTCTTTCCCAATTTCAAACCTTCTTCGTATCTACTGGCAAAACCTTTTGCAGATCCTTCTCAATCTTTGTTCCAATACATCCCTTTGGTCCATTTCGTTGTGAATGAAGTTATTCCACCAAAAATGTTTTGTGCACCAAAAAATAGCATATCCTATGACTTGATTTTGTTATGAAAGAGGAGAATACAAAAACTAAAGAGAAATAAGGATATGTAAGTGGTAATTTGGTCCATTATTTGCTCTTTCTTTGTGCAATTGATTTTGTGTTATGAGTGCTATGAATGTGGCTATGGTTGTCCATTGTTTGCTCTTAGCAAAGCTAAATAATGCCCACAAGGTTTTTGTGATAAAGCCTAGATCGTAATGCCACTTCTGAATCAAATTTACTTTCTTTTTCTTAGAATTTCATCTTTTTTGTGCTAGTTTCTCCTCCTTTGATGGCTACTTCATACCCATTTTCTAGCCTTTGTGAATTTGTTGAATTGACATTGAATTTGTTATGTTTAGTTTTGATATGTAAATTTATAGTAGACATTGCTAAACATCTGAATTCACACTAGGCACATAGATAAGGCCATAACCAATTATGCTGTGTGCTATCCTCATTTAAAATGGTTTCTAAAGAATAGTCATATGGTAATCTTTGTCTATTTTATTTGTAATAACCAGGTGATCTAATAGAAGTGCTAGCTCCTCAAACAATATCAAATGTGGCTCCTTCGATCTTTATTGTTACTGCTAGCTCAATTGACAGGGGCTTCAACAATAATAATACTTTCGGTAAAGGCCAGATTATAAAGGTATTATTTTTCTTTCTACAATCATTTGAAAAGAATTATAATCATGGAAAGTGTCCCTCCCTCGGAGGATATCAAGCTTGCTGTTGTGATATTTTATTATGACATTTAGTATCAATTTTTCTGTTGCCATGAGGGTTTGCTATGATACTATTGAAATTTAGTGTTAGTTCCTTTTTTGAGGATGAGGATGAAATGGTTTTAAGTTCTGATATATGCTTAAATTATATTTTGGTCTAATTCTTTGATTTGATCTAATTCTATTGCCTTGATAGTTTACTATGATATTGTTAAGTCTGGTGTTAGTTCTTTTTTTCAAGATCGGGATAAGATGAAATGGTTTTAAGTTTTGATATATATGCCAAAATTATATTTTGGTCTAATTTTGAGAGGTTTTCCAAGTTTGTTGCCTTGATAGTTTGCTGTGATATTGTCGAAGTCTGGTGTTAGTTCTTTCTTTGAGGATGAAAATGTGATGAAATGGTTTTAAGTTCTAAATTGTGCCTAAATCATATTGTGGTCTAATTTTTGTTGCCTTGATAGTTTGCTGTGATATTGTTGAAGTCTAGTGTTAGTTCTTTTTCTAAGGATGAAAATGAGATGAAATGGTTTTTGTAACACCCCAAAATTAATTAAGGTGTTAATTGGGGATTTGGGTTAATTAAGAATAATTAACATAGAATAATCAGGTAAGCTAAGTGAATGAGATTTTTAGAAAGATAAATTATTAATATGAATATAAAGTTTTATTGGGATAGGAACTTCACCTAGGCCCAAATTAATGTAGGAGATCATGATAGGAGGTTAGTGGAGGCCCAATAAGTAGATGCAGACCCAATTTGATTTAATAGGTTAGAGACCCAAGGAGGGAAATGACAATGGCAAGTAACACCGCGGTTTAAGTAATCTCGCCGCAACTTAGTGAGAAAAAAATCACCCAGGAAGGTGACAAAACGAAATCTCGCTGCAGCGCAATAGGTCTTGCCGCGGCTCAAGTCGAGGAAATTAATTAAAGATTGTACAATAGCAAAACTCGCGCACAGCACGAGTGTGTTACGTGAGGCGAGAGTCGTGGGACTTAGAACAATAGCTCCAGGAGGCATTTTCGTTACGGCGCCACATAGGCTGGCCGCGGCGATGGTCCAACTCGCCGCGGTGAAATTTACAAAATTTGCCCAGTAATTCCAGAGAGCAACTTAGCCGTAGCGAGAATGGTATAGGCTACAGCGCAAGTCCCCAAACTCATACCTTTGGCCTAGAAACCCCTGTTTCTTCAATGCTAGGAAATGATATGAGAACATTTGTGGGAGGTTTTTGTGGAAATTGATGAACGGATGAATCTTAAACGCCTCATGATGATATAATTTCTTTTATGCAATTCTCATGTTTGTAGTTGTATAGTGGTGACCCTAATATCAAGGTTCAAATTTTTTTTATATTTTAATAATGTGATAAATTGTAATAACTCCAAACCTTAATCATTAATTATAAATCATGTATTTAACCATAATTACAATGATTAGAAGATAGGGTTGTCACAGTTTTAAGTTCTGATATGTGCCTAAATCAATTTTTGGTCTAATTTCTGTTGCCTTAATAGTTTGTTGTGATACTGTTGAAGTCTAGTGTTAGTTCTTTTTTTTTAGGATGACGATGAAATGGATGAAATGGTTTTATGTTCTAACATGTGCCTAAATTAGATTTGGTCCAATTCTTGTGCTTGTGTGCCTAAGTTCTAATATATGCTTAAGTTTTTTAAATGTTATAAACTTGGTGCCCAAATCAGATTTGGGCAAATTCTTGTACCTATGTGTGTCATACCATCATATATTATGTATTCTACCTTTTTATAATTGAGGCCTTGTGGGAATATTTACATTACAAAAATGGTATTTACATCATAATCTTATACTTTTACACTTATGGGAATGTTTACATTACAATTATATCATGTACAACCTTTCATGACCAATATATTACATCAAAGCCTATACTATTGTCAAAGTAATGCCATTCATGCTCTTTGGTCTCCATGTTGGCCTCCTTGAGAATTCCCTAGACATGGTTAGAAGTAATATAGAGGAGAGGAGAGTGAGATTTTATGAATCTCAATAACTCATTCTGGTAATGACTAGAACCTATCCCTCATTATGGTTTGTACTAGAACCAGAGTTTGATTTTGGTTTAGATCTAAATTTTAAAAATAGGGATGGCCTAGTCTAAACCTCATGACTTGACATAAGTATACAATTTGTTACATGTAAAAGGGTTTGACTTGTCCATGGATTAACTTGCAATGATGTTAATTAAAATGTAGAAAGCAATAGAGATGGATAAAAGTTGGATAACTATCAATAATAGAGTTGATCTGGCATATAGACGAGGAGTTGATGAGTTTTTACTGTGGGCTTTCAATCAACCAAGGGTGACGGATATGATTCGATGCCCATGCAAAAGGTGTAGGAATACAGAATGGAAGAGTTACACTAACGTAAAGGCAAATTTATTGAAGAAGGGTTTTATCCCAAGTTATGAAGTGTGGGACTCATATGGAAAAGTTTGTCCTGTTGCTTATAGTTCATTACATTAGAATAATGGTGTGGTAGCTAATGATACTGATGAAGAAGATGACATTATTAGGATGTTTCATGATACATATAGTTACACATATTCAAATAAAGGGAACCGTGGTCTAGAAAACCATAAGCCACCTAAGGGCAGGCGAGACAGTTCTTTGACTTATTGCAAGATGCTCAAACTAACTTCTATCCAGGTTTTGACAAAGTTTTGAAGCTCTCTTTTATAGTCAGGCTACTCCACTTTAAATGCCTTAACCATTAGAGCAATAAATCCATGGATGTATTATTAAGCTTATTTAAAAATGTTCTTTCAGATGAGGCATTAATACTTAACTTCTACTACAAAGCGAAGAAGGTTATTCAAGAGTTAGGATTGGATTACACCAAGATTGATGCATGTGAGGATGACTACATCTTGTATTGGTGAAAGCACACCAATGCTCAATCATGTCCTAAGTGCAATATGTCTCGATAGAGGTCAAATAGTCATAAAAGAAAGAAAGTTCGTTATAAAGTGTTACAACATTTCCCTATAAAGCCTAGGCTACAAAGGCTATACATGTCTCACCACACAGCTAAGGAGATGAGGTGGCATGATGAGGAACACATTGATGATAGTGTTTTGTGGCATCTAGCTAACTTTGTTGCATGGAAATCATTTGACCAACAACATCTAGAAATGTTTGGTTGGGCTTTGCAAGTGATGGGTTCCAACCTTGGGGAAATATAAATACTAATCATAGTATTTGGCCAGTTGTATTGGTTTCATATAATTTGCCACCATGGTAATGCATGAAGCACCCATACTTTATGATGACACTTCTAATTCTAAGCCCTAAAAGTCTAGGTGATGACATAGATGTGTACCTCTAACCAATGATTAAGGAGTTGCTTGAATTATAGAGCAAGGAGTAGAGACATATGAAGCCTACAAGAAGTCTAATTTTAGGTTGCGTGCAGCATTATTATGGACAATTAATGACTTCTCGGCATGATGGTCTACAAAAGGAAAGCTTGCATGCCCCTGTTGCCACAAAGACATATATTCTATTTTGTTGCAAAATAAGTCATGTTACTTGCGCCATTGTCGCTTCTTGCTAAGCAATCATCCATGGTGGCAAAATCGAAGGGTATTTGATGGGAAAGTTGAGCATAGATTTCCTCCCTCTAGGCACTTTGTCAATTATAGGCATTGGATAATGTAATTGTAGGGAAAGGTTAGAAGCAAAAGCATGGCCATGTCACCAATGCATTTAATTGGAGTAAGAAAAATATCTTTTTCTACTTACTTTATTGGAAAACACTATTGATCCGACAAAACCTCGATGTTATGCACATTAAAAGAAATGTTTTAGATAACATCGTGTTAGTTGTTATGGGATTAGCTGGAAAGACAAAAGATATAGTGAAGAGTCAGCATAACTTAGTTGACATGGGAATTAGGTCAGAATTACACAAGATAGAAGAAGGGAACAAAGTTCTGATTCTAATTGCTTGCTATACATTGTCCCCACAAGAAAAGTTAAAAGTTTGTAACTTCCTAACTACTTTGAAAGTGTTTAATGTCTTCTCTTCAAACATTTCACAATGTATCAATGTTCATGAGTGAAAAATCTATAGATTGAAATGCCATGACCACTATGTTTTGTTATAAGATATATTTCCTATATCATTACGTGGCTTGTTGCTCAATGAGGTATCTAAACTTATATTAGAGTTGAGTAAATTCTTCACAAATTTGTGTTCCAAGTGCCTAACAACCAAAACTCTTAATAAGCTTGAATCCCAAATTGTAAGCACATTATGCAAATTGGAAATGGTATTCCCACCAGCCTTTTTTGATATAATGATCTACTTGCCTATCCATTTGGCAAGAGAGGCGAAGCTCGGTGGGCCCATATAATATAGGTGGATGTACCTTATTGAGAGGTAACTTATTACACTATATATGCCTTTTATAAATTTCATTAATACTCTATGCTAAATTCTTTATTCAAATCCTCTTATGTATTTAGGTATTCACAGACATTGAAAACATATGTTCACAACAAGGCTTAACTAGAAGGTTCAATAGCAGCTGGGTATTTGGCATATGAATGTCTTACTTTTTGCTCCCATTACTTGAAAGACATTCTCACCAAGTTCAATAGGCCTACCAAAAATGATGATGGACCTATCAGAAAGGATAAGACATCCATCTTCAATAAAAGTGGCCAAGCCTGGGGAGGCTACGGATTAAGATTTCTCTCTAGTGTGGAGTTCAATCAAGCTTGTATGTATGTGCTCCATAATTGTGAGGAGGTGCCATTCATAGAGTACGTTCATGGCCCTTGGTAACTCATTCTATATAATAACTTCTTTAAGAATTTGTTGCCTTAACTATGTCATTCATTGCAAGGAGCATAAGAAGTAGATGGAAATGCATGGATCAACAATTAAAGAGTTCCTAAAATGGTTTCGTGAACAAGTTAGTTTCTAGACAATGCGCTAGGATGTAAGAATTATATGATAAATTTTGATCATAACATAATTTTTCAACGGTGATAAGTGATTGTCTCTCATTATAAGTTACAAAGTTATGCACACAGGGTGAGGCTAATGATGACCTCATGAATTTAGCAGCTAATCCACTCAAAGTGGCTTACCACTACTCAACATTTATAGTGAATGGCTTTAGATTCCACACTAAAGATCGTGCCTTAGGCTGAAGAATAGATAATAGCAAAATACTTGTGAAGGGCGATGATGAAGACAAGAATAAAGAGTATTATGGTGTTTTAAAGGACATATATGAGTTGTCATATATTGGGTATAAAAAAGTGCATTTGTTTAAGTGTCATTGGTGGGATGTAAGTCATCTAGGAAGAGAATACAAAGTTGATAAATTTGGAATCATTAGCATGAATACCTATCATTCACTTAACTCTAATGAGACATTTGTCTTAGCATATCAGTGTCCTATTTGAATGACATAGTTGATGCAAATTGGCCCATTGTTGTCTAGACAAATCCTCATGACCTACTTAATATGTCTAAGGTGACTGATGATGACATCGATGGAGACTTTGAAGGAGGGCTTAACAATGAGGCATATCAATAAGATGAGATTGAACTATAAATGGTCCTTGATGATAACATGGGAAATGACTTTGTGGTCCAGTTGCAAAGGGATGATGTTGCACTAGAGACTCTAAACCATTCAAGTAAACACCCATGAAGAAAATGGCTAAGTGCAATTAATGCAGGACATGAATTCATTGATGATAATAATAAGGATGTGTCCACTGACAAAGGAGATTCAGAGGACATACTTGGGGAGGATGATGAAGTCAATACTGACACGACAGATACTAACCAAGATTAACTAAGATTCTATGGTACTCAATGGTAGATTGCATCCATTTATAAAAAATATAGATATAATAAATGACTAAAATATTAAATCTGTAGATAGCATCATATTTCATTGAGTATTTTTTTGTTTCCATTTCTGTTTCTATAATATTTTATGATTTGGTAATTTAAAATAGTTCTTAAAGAGTGGAATACATTATTTAAACGGGGTCATGGGCCTAGAGAAAGGCATTACAAATTAAGAAAAAGTAAAGTTAGAATGCTAAATAAAGCATTATTTATGAGAACACTGTGTAAAGCCATGCTAATGGCCTTGTTGTAGTAGAAATTTGGTATTTCTAGAGATAAAAATATGGATATGATTGTGTATATGAAGTTATTCCACTACCAACATTGAGACAACATTAAGTTATGTCAATATAAGGGTTGAGATAATATCTGTAACAACTAGAAAAGAGGAAAGATAAGAAATGAGAGAATAAAAGAGAAAAGAGGAAGCTGGGAAATTTTTGAAGGCTGAAAATTTTCTAAGTCTTCTCGCCATAGCGAGAAATAGAGTCGCCATAGCGAGAATGCCTCCTCGCAATAGCTAAGATGTTCCTAGCTGTAGCGAGTGTGACATTCCATACAGAAACCAGGGAGTTGCTCGCCATAGCGGCGCTATAGCGAAGGCAGAGGTCTGGAACAGGCCGAGCTCGCCGTAGCGACGCCATAGCGAAGGCGAAAGTCTGGAACTTGCACGAGCTCGCCGTAGCGAGGATAATGACTCGCTATAGCGAGAGCGGTCCAGAAAAAGCGTAAAAAGAGAGATTTTGACTTTTTAAAGAGTCTAAACTTTTCCTTTCTCTTAGAACCGACCTGAGCTTCGACCAAAGAGAGAGAAGAGAGTGGTGGAGAGAGAGAGAGAGGCCAAGAAGCAAGGAGATCAAGCAAAGAGGTGAGTAATCTTTAGATTTCCCTAGCTTTTCTCCTTAGCCTGTTGTCTCCTCCTCTTGCTTTCTCTTTCTACGGTTTTAGAAGTTGAGTTAGGAGAGGTTCAGAAGAGGGACATAGGAAAACTACTCTAGAAGGAGGGTAGAACTCATTTATCCTCAATTCTTCTTCCTTGCTTTCTTCTTGGAGAGCTTGAGAGAGGAAGGAGAGTGAGTAGAGTTCTAGAAAGAGAATCCCTAGATCTGTGAGGATAGTGAGGGTTTAATTTGATGAAGAGTCTCTTTTAGTTTTGTGAGAGACATTGAAGCTATGAGAGAATGACTTGATGCTCTTGTTATGCCTAGGCTCAAAGGAAGAAACCCCACCTTGTTGTGAGTGTGAAATCAAGGAGGGAGAGGAGAAATTGAAAGGGAAGATTTGTGTAATCCGAGAAGGTAGCTCTCTACTCTTTTCTTATTGCATTCTTGGTTGTGTAATAGCCATTATATGTTGTGTATGTGCTGTATGATGAGATATGCCATTGATTTTGCCTTGATGTATCGGTACCAATATGCTTATGATATGATTGTGGAAATTGCTCGGGTGAGGTGGTGCCGAAAGTCCCTTGAGACGGGTGAGGAGGAGCCAAAAGTCCCTAAACCAAGGGTGAGGCCGATCCAAAAGTCCTAAAGCTCGGGTGAGGCTAGACCGAAAGTCCCTAGAGCCTAGTTTTGGCATTGGTTTGATTTCATGGCATGAAACACATATGTTGTGTTATGATGATTTATTTGCATGTTTGACTAGTATATGCCTTGATTGCATCTTGAATGAGTATGAGCTATTGAGATTCTCCCGAATCTCACCCCCTTCCCCTCCCATCCTATTATCCAGGTGGTGTTCAAGGAGAGTCGAGCACACCTCATGGAGCCTAGAAGAGCATAGTTAGAAGAATGTGTAGTTTCTTTTGGTCATTTTGATGTATAAGGTGCCAAAATGAAGATGCACCTCTTATTTTTGAGTTGTAACTATATGATCATATGTAAATGTATGTACAAATGATGTATGAATAGTGTAAAGGGTTAAAGTAATGAGAATGCATAAAGTTGGCCATTTGAGGCTCACATGAATTGGTGTATTCTCTTCCATAGCATAGTGAAATTGGAATGTATGATGATTTGGATTACTTAGATAATTCATATATGCTATGTTTGTACTTTTAAACTTGCCCAATAGAGGTTAGAACATGAGAGAGGTCATTTAGACCCGTTTTGAATCCCATGTGGTGCTAAAATTGCCATTTGGGTGAGCTCCGTCAAAGTATGACCGGATGAGCTCTTCTTGTTATGAAATTTGGCATGCCTCTAGAGTCTATTGAGAGATTTTTGAGAAGCTAAAGCGGATAATATTCGGAGGTCTAGAGAATATTTGATGAATTGTTGAAATTGGGAATTTTCAATGTTTTGGTCATGGTACTGTTCATTGAGTCCGAAAATGAAACCATGCCACTCATAGACCAAACGATGTCCAAATGTCATGAAACTTTAGGAGAATAAACTAGATATCTACAGTGAGCTGTACCAACTAGAAGCACCTTAATTGGAGGTCTGTAGAGAGAGAAACGATTTACTGAAGTTCTGTATCAGCATCAGGGAAGTTTCTGACCTTCGTTACTGTTTTATCGGGTTTCGAGGTCTTAGAACTCCTGAACTGATCTGAACTTATTTTTCTCCTCTAGTTAACGTCAGTAGCTTTCCAAATTGGTATAGTTTGCCCTGATTGGATTTTTGTGGATTTAATTACGAATTTCCGAAGTTCATGACAGTAAACTGCACCAGCAGCAGGGACAGCCGGACATCTGTTCCTATTTCGATGTCAATGAGGGTCTAAACGTTGAGATGGAAGTTGGGAGTTATTTTTAGTATGAAGATAACATCCCAAGCTTTCCAAAGAGCTATGATTTGCTTGATTCCCATTTTTCTAGAATTAGTTGTGATTTTCCAAATTTGGAGCCAGAAATATGATTTATGGGCCAGATTGAGAAATTGTATTTTCTGAGTTTTTGGCTTCTTACCCGTGGTTTGTGAGTTGTTAGAGACTATGTACAAGTTGTATAAATGGTGTTGGAGTAGAGAATGTGAATGATGGGTTCACAGGACCCACGGGGCAAAATATGACCGGTTAAACCCCGACTTTAAGTAGTGAAATACCACGGTTTCGGTGATTTTCCGGGGAAATCATATGGAGTCAAGCCTAGAGGGAGATGAACGAGAGTGTAGTCAGTAAGGTGTTACAATATCTTATCGACAAGGTTAAAGATCTTGTCAACAAGGTCTTTAAATTTTGTTGACAAAATTGAAGATCTTGTCGACAAGGTCCTGAATTAAGTAGAAAAAAGTTTGAAACCTAATCAACAAGATCTGTTATCTTACAACAAGGTATTTTGAAAAGCCAAGATCTTGTCAACAAGATTTTCTGTTATAATAAGTTATAACACATAATAAGTGATAGTTATGACAGTTTCTATCATGTTGTTATTATTATTATCATTCTTTTAAATTTTTAAAATTTCCCTTATAATTTGTAAGTCGTCTTTTGGTTAAAAGTTTTTATAATTTTACAAATTCATATTATTCAACTACCTTGTTCTCATAATGTATATGGAATAATTCAGGAAATGTCAAGTGCTGGGCATGGAAGAGGGTTTGGATGTGGCAGATGAGGCTTAAGACGTGGAAATGAATGGGGGAGGTGTAATAACATGAGTGATGTTGCATCCCCATGCGTGTACGAGAGAGCAACTTGAGCATAATGCACTAGAAGCTTAACATTCTCCATTGCCACTAGAACTAGTTAGTGATGAAGAACAAGATAGTTCACCTCTTACCCAGCCATCATGAAACTAGAGTATGTAGGTAAGCAAGGGAAACAAAGTGTTTGGTTAAATTTTTGTCTTGTGTCATATATATTTGTTTTTTATGTATCATCATTTAATTGTTTTCTTCTTTCCATATTATTCAGCTTCTTGCAACACTATTAAGAAGGGTTAGGGGAAGTATAAATGTTTATGAGTTGGCTTTAAAAAAAAATTTGGCAACAAGATTTTAATTATCATGTCTAGGACCACTGAACGCCCGATTAGAGATAGGGCTCGAGACTTATCTAGTTACATTGGTTGGGTGGTGCGGACTACTGTGTCATTTAGAGATCGTAATTGGAAAGATATTGCAAACAAAGATGGGGACACCATGTGGCTAAAAGTGAAGGTAACAAGTTGCATATTTTAAGTGCATATCTTTAATTAATTTGCAAATACCTATGTTATGTTTGCAATTATAACTATTTATAATTTGAATTTGCTATTCTTAATGCATAGGACAAATTTGAAGTTCGCGATCCTCAGCAGGAAGTGGCATTCAAATCTTACAACATAGACTCGATGCAACGACTCTTTAAGAATTGGAAGGCTTCATTGTTAAAAATATATAAGGACTACACAACTGACAAGGAGAGGCAAGTAGCAAAACTAAAGAATGTTAGCCCTAAAGTTTGGGATTGACTAATTCAGCACTTTAAGTCTAACAAGTTTTAAGTTCTTAGTTCAAATTTCATTGCAACTGTACTATTATTAATTAAAAGAAGTTTTATGATCTTTTATCATTAACAACACTTTGACTTTATATGTAGGCTGCAAGTAGTAGAAATAGTATAAATAGGTCAAAGTAGGTAACATTACATACATGTGAGACTTGCTTATTTGTAGAGATTGAGGAATCTTTGGTGAGCATCTTATTATATTTTAGGAAAAATTTATTTCTATATTCACTATTACTTTTTTTCAATGCTAAAAAGCTTTGAATACTAATGTCTGAAAAATTTGTAAAGGGACCCATAAACAGGGGAGCCAGCAACAGCTAATTGAGTATAGGAGGCACAACACACCTATAGGACAAAGGAGGGGGAGATAGTTTGGGTTGATCTGAAATCCCAGGAGATCCATGTAATGTTCTCAAATTCATTAACTTTAAAAAAAATTGTTTGCACCATTTTCCATGGTTCTAACTCTTGTCCTACACTACATTCATACATTCACGATCTTGTTATTTAGCAACAAACAATAGATGAGGAGGCACACCTAACTGGAGATGAGATATTAGCTACCATACTGGGGGAGAGATCGGGGTATGTGTGCGACAAGGGGTATGAGAAGAAACCCTTGAGAAAAAGAAGCATCGGTCAATATAAAGTGGAGTCCAGAGTTTCTTTTGCAATAGAACAAATGTGTGAAGAGATGCGCCAAGAAATGGAACAAAAACTACAAGAGGAGCGAGCCCAAATGCAAGCATAGATGCAAATTGAAATTCATGCTTAAATGGCTGGCTTCATGGCCACATTCCAACAGGTATTTTGGGCACTTAGTAATATTTTATGGGGCAAGTTGTTCTCCATTTTTTATATATAATTTAATTACATGATTTTTTTATTATAAAAATACATAGATCTATCCTAAAATTAAAAATAAGTTACAACCAAAATATTAAATTCATTCTAACAAAAGAAAATAGTAAGTGGTATATTAATCAATTTTATAGATTCAACAAATTTGAAGATTGTTTAATAAAAAGTAAATAATTATTAAAAACAAAAAAAACATATCTACAAATTAAGCTTTAAGAAATTTAACCAATTTAAAACAATATAAATTTCAATAATTACATGTTTATTAATATATATTTAATTAATATAAGCACTATTATAAATATAACCAAATTTAGAATATCTTTAGTTTATTGTTTTTAGCATAAAATAAAAAAATAAATATTTTAATGTTACATTTTGAATGAAAAATAATTTTATGGTTGATTCAAACAAGTTTAATCATAGCTTATCTTTTAATTTTAAGAAAATTGTGTATAAATTTTTATAATAAAAAGAAATTGAATTATCTCTCAATACAAAAGCAAGTAATCTATGATATTTTATATAACAAATGCTGTTATAATACTATGATTGTAGTATCCATTAATTGTAACTCTATTTGGCTATAATTATGCTTCACAATAATCACTTTTTTTCCATTATTTCTTGCATTAATCATAGAGAAACTAAAATTATAATTTAAAACCATGACACTAGTTAATAAGCTAATAATTCTTATAGTATCAGACATAGTTAATAAGATTGGAGTCAGATTGATGTTTTGTGGCCTATTCTTTGACATTTTCTTACTCCCTTGTTGATGGGTTTAGCCATAGTCTTTTAGTGGCTTTAGCCACAGTTCTAGCCATGGTTAAGATTTTTAGCAATAGTTTGGACATCTGTGGTTAAACCGTTTGTGGAGGAAGATTTAAACATAATTTTCATGAACTACTGGTAAGATCGTAGTTAAGATAAGATTTTGAAACTGTGGCTAATATTGGACTTAACCATGACTAGTTAAAATTGTGATTGAGAAAAGATTTAACGACGTTTTGTTATAACTATAGCTAAGATAGGGTTTGGCCACAGGTATAAACTAGGACTAATTATAAACTATAGCTATAACATGTTTGGCTATCATTCTGAAACATAAACTATGGTAGTCAATTTTTTTTCCCACAAACCTATAACAATAAATTTTAACTAATATATCTAGTAACTAATTTCTAATAACAATTTTCAACAACATATACATTAACAAGAACTAATTTTCAATAACAACAACCATAATGCTATTAAAATTGAAAATAAATTCATGTTCCATTAATGTACAAATAAGTAATTAATTATAAAGTCTATTCAAATAATATGTCCATTTTTATAAAGAATGATTATTGCTAGCAAATTAATGCTCACTGTCCAGATCACTTGGTTCCTAAAATTTAAAACAAAAAATTATTAGTCAAAATTCATTTGCATAGCTGCAACTAGAGTATAAATTTAGAAAATTACCCTTTAGGCTTGTAAGACTACAAGTTTCGATGGCAATGTACTTTGAAAACTTCAAAGTATAAAAGCCATAGTTATGTCTATTTGTCATTGTCGCTAAGCAATTACAGCATTTTTGGCCTTTGCTTGTCATTATCGCTCATCTCTTTCAACTATTTGTGTTTTAAGTTAGTAACCTCATTTTGCAATTTTGTGTAAGAAGATCTAGATGAACTCCTATGAGCCTAACATCCAACACTTCAGATGAGAAAACACCAAATCTTATTCCTCGGACCTGACCATAATGCTCTTTGCTTCCTAAGGCTCAAGCCAATGAATCGTCACTTGAAATTTCTTGAGAAGAGAGCCTTCAGCTTGAAACATACTAATCCATTCTTGAAAATCCAAATAGAGCACAATAAATCATTTGAAAAATAAAAGCTTTCAACAAAATCAAAAATTAATGCCCTTGTCATTCAAACACTTATACAAACAGCTTTAGCTTTGTCACTGATATAAGATCTATCATCATGCTTATAGACTGTAGTCTACATATCTCCGTGTATAAATGGACCCCAAGCTTAGCTTTTTTGTAAATTTGAAAACATACATGACGTATCCCAAATTACATTTAAAATTTAAATGATTTGTAATTCAAATGACTTGTTTACTAAAATGAACTTACTATCTCAACCTTTTTTTTCGTGCAAAGCTTTTTAAATCACTAGTATATGACATAGTTAACATCTTTCTATTTTATTTGTTTATCTTTACAATTTTCTTGTTATTAAGAAAAATATTAAATGTGATTAGTACATCTTAAAATATTTATCATCTAAGAATTAGTACATCTTAAAAAATAAATGTGATTACCTAAGACTTCTAGTTAAAATAATAGTTTATAAATGATGCCCAATAATCCCTATCTATGCCATCTGAGGCATCTTCAATTATTTTCTCTTTGGTGCAAGTCCTATTATTTTTATATAATCCATAGTGTACATGTCTCCACTTGGCTCTTAGAGACTGTAAAGTATATATTTTGTGTATGTCATTAACAACAAACTTAGTCTACAAGATAAAATATAACAGTTAGTAACAATATAAACTCAATGTGCTAAGAGAAATGAATAATAAATGTGTTATTACTGAAATAGTTGAAACAATTTACAATCAGTCCCAACCATGCTTAAAAAAAAAAACCCAATAATCCACTGTCATCTTCAATTGGTTGAAGGTAATTGTTGCATAATACAATGGCCATTTGCCCAAGAGAAAGGGCCCAAACATTATGCATAATCATTTTCCTATATGCCACCATTCTTATCTCATCTATTGAATTAAAATTAGTATACAAATGAGAAATAAGAAAATTAACACTAAGATACTTCTTAATTTACTTACCAATAATCTCAACTAACCAATTTAATTTTTGTGGTCATTGTATGGGTTGTGCATGTTGCTTAGGTTGCTCTTGATCATCATTTACAAATAGGTCCTCAACATCTAAATTCGACTGGAAGCTTGGCATATTGGGAACATTGGAAATGGGCAATGTCGATGAACTAGGTGGATAAATAGGATCCAAGTAACTAAGATGTCCTCCATCACGGATGGCAAACTTGGCAAAATACTATTAGTGCTGGGCACATCGACTTTGCTTGTGTTGATTGATTTAGGCTTCTTGAAGTGTTTCTTCATCTTCCAAATTCCTATTATATATTAAAGGAAAGAACTAAAGAACATTTGACCTAGACAAGTGTAAATGTGCTTCTAAATTTGGGAATAACATTTTCACTTGTTGAGGTGGGTTTGCCTCACTCTCAAAAATATCTTCATCATCTTCACATATGGCATACAAGTCACATGGTTTTAGATGTATGACCATACTCCAATCTTTATCTAACTTATCTTCTATATAATATACTTGTTGAGCTTCTGAGACTTGAATGTATAATTTCTTGTCTTAATTATCACTAGTATGTATCAATTGTGAAAAATTGATAGACATGAATCCCAAATCATCTTTTTTAATGCCTCTTGGATTGGTCATATTGGCTCACATACATTTGAATAAGGTAATCACAAATTGACCATAACAATTTAAGTTAATGATGCCTAACAATTTTCCATAATGTAGCACGTCATCGAAGTGCATGTTGTTATTGCTATTACTTGTGTAACTTCTTGTCCCAAAAGAACCAAAGGCTCTATTATTTTAAGTTTTCAAGCCTTGGTTTCCATCTAAAGTTTGAAATTTGAATCCACTGACATTGTAAGTAGTATACCACTTAACTTTATCAAATGGACCCATGGCAAGAAAATTCATATCAATTAAATGCAATCTATTGACATCATTTCTTATCTAGAACAAATAAAAAGGTGATTACTTTATTATAGTATTGCTTATGAAGGAAACAACAGTAAAAGATATACATGTACTTACACAATGAGAAAACCAGTCAATAAACTCTTTATGAACTATCTTATCTATCTCTGATGAAGATCGTATATAAGTTCTTAATTGTCTTAGTGTGATCTCTAAATTCCCTATATGACATAATAAGGTAATTATGTTATTGCAATTATGTAGTTAACACCAAGTATAATATATAATCCACTCATTGAAGAAAAAGGTCCACTTCTCTACAATTGGTCAACACGTGATGATATGCTTATAATTTTTCCTTATGAAAGAGAGTAATGTATTCAAAATCACTTGCTGGTTTTCTAACAAGTGGAAACAAAGTGCCGACCTTGGATGCCCAATATTGGGTTCATTATTTACACATCTAGGCTAATTAAATATTGTCTCAAATTTATTTAAAATGCCTCAAGCAAAAAGTTAAAACCTCTTGAGTTAGGTAATTCTCAGCTATTGAGCCCTCTGATTATGACTTGCTTCGTATATAAGACTTTACTTACCTAAGTACTTGTTTAATACATTACATTAGATGTCATAAATGAAATTAAAATGATTTGAAATAATTACAAAGTATTTAATAAGTATTAACTACCTTTTTATAAGGTTCAACCGTTGATAATAGAAAAGTTCTCCAAGTTTAGCTTCTTTGGCTAAGTGTACAATCAAATGGATCATAACTATAAAGAATGAAGGTGAAACTAAGATCTTCAAATGACATAATATAAGAATAACTGTATTCTAAAACTGATCAAGTTCATTCACGCTTAACACTTTATTACATAATTGTCTAAAAAATGAGCATAAGTTAATTAGAACTGCTAACACTTACTTGGAAAGTGTCTTTCTCATGGCTAAGGGTAGTAGTTGCTCTATAAGAACATGTGAGTCATGGCTTTTCAGTCCTCTAATCTTATGTTATCTCAAATTGATACGTTTGGAATGCTACTTCAACAACTGTCTAGCATGGTGATATTTTTTAAAGTCCTGAAGAGCACTTCTTTGTTGGCATTTGTCAAACACAGCTGAGGGATATCACCGTTGTCATTAGGCCAGAGATCAGACCTAATGCCCATATGTTTTAAGTCTCTTTATGCATTTAGATAGTCTTTTCATTATCTAGAATCATTTAACAAAGTGAATAACACATTGTCACAAGTGTTTTTCTCAATGTACATCACATCAAGATTGTGGTGTATCAAATGTTCACTTAATAGGAAAGTTTAAAAAATATACTCTTCTTATGTCACTATAGAGTGTCACTATCTACACTACCAACTCTTTTATGTATTCTTTCTTAACTTTCAACTTTCACCTTTTTTATACAGCATCAACATTCTCAAGTTGTCTTGAGATTTCTCAGTAATTCTTGTTAAAGGATTCCTCTTCTCTTCTCTTCTCTTCTATTAAATTGATATTGGCTAATCTAAATTTATGTCCTGAGTTTAGAAAACTATGATGGGCTTTAAAATACCACTTTCAATTACAATATAGTCGTAAAGGAGTTGAATCAAAGTTGCAAGATGGATAAGCTAAACCAATATGTATGTTCCAGCCAGGTAATGTTCTGAGCCTTGGGAAATCACTAATTGATATGAGACCCCGTAGAAACCCATTCTAGGAATCCCAAATGACATGGATCAATGATCAGAATTTGGTTACAACACAAAAACAAGCAAATACACAGATCTGGACAACAAGCAACAGAGAACAAAAAGAGGAATGAAGAAGAAGAAGAGATGTTGGTTAATGGAATTGAACCCTAAGAGAACCTGTCTCTTAGAACCCTAATCTGGGATGTCCCAAAGGAAACCACTCCTTTGACAAGTCAAAGATTTTTCTCAGTACACAAAGGCCATAAGAGAAACCTCACAAGTTAGAAATGATTCTAAAAAAGATAATTCATTCAATCTACCCTATTTGGAGTACGAGTGGGTCTTATATAGGCCTTTGAAAAAATAAAACCCTAAACACAAAATAACTCCTAGGTGATGCCTTTTACATGGCAAAAAAATAAAAGAAATTTAAGTTTGGACAAATTTACCAAGAATGGTGCCTAATAAAACTAAAAATCTAAAATGGAAACAATCAAATTAAAACAAAATAAAACTAAGAGAATTTGGTGGAAAATGGCCGGGCTCCTTTAATTTGGCTCCTTTTGGGCTTGGGCTAGCATGTTGTAGATATAAAATAATCTTCATGCCATTTTATTCCTTTTAAGCTTTATATTCAGCTAAGAATATGGGCTTCGAGTCTATTAGTTTTTGGATCACTCCATTCAAGGGCTTCTTCATAGCTTTGGCTCTTGATCTTGTCATTGGGCATCCCATACCTTGTAATGGGTCTTTTGTTGGCTATCTTTTAGAGTCACATTCAGCCCTTTTGCTTCTAAGTTCTTGATTTTATTCAAGCTCTTTCAAGTCTCTTAGCTCACCTCCATCACTAACAGTCCACATTGTAACTACACATGTATTGAAAACTTCATCGGTGTAAGAATAATAGGTTTTAACTCCCACATTCTACAAATCTATCAGCTCTTCTACTAATGGTTGCAGATAGACATCAATGTCATTCCCCAGTGCTCGCCTTCCGGGAATTATCATTGATAGAATAAATGAGTTTTGTTTTATATATATCTAAGAAGGAAGGTTGTACGACATAAGAATCACTGGCCATATATTGTAACTTGTACATAAAGTGCCAAATAGATTAAAGTCGTTATTGGCTAACCCAAAGACATACATTTTGAGGATTTGAAGCAAACTAAGTATGCATCATATCAAATTGCTTTTAAACCTCAAAATCCCTCAAATGCCTCATCATACCATCATTATTCTTATCAATGGAATGCCATCTCATGTGTTCAACAGTCTTAAAGGATATAAAAAGCTTTTATAATCATGGCTTTAATGGAAAATATCTAAACATTTTTGTAGGTCATTTGATTGAGTTTTCACCTTTAATTTTTAGTTTCCATCTAGATGTATTGTACTTTTTACACATGTCCTTATTTCTATCATTCTCCTAATACAACATATAATCATTTGGACATACATGAATTTTTATGTAATTGAGCTCTAATTCATTGATGATTTTCTTGGCCTCATAGAAAGAAGGTGGAATATTTGTATGTTTAAAAATATCAACCAATAACTCCATATCATTGACATAAACTTATCACTTATTTCACATAAACACTTGATGTGATACAATTTAATTAAAACGGATAATTTTGAATACTTTTCGCACCCTTCAAACAAATTTTGCTGCACATTTCTTATTAATTTATAAAACTCTTTTGCATCTTTGTTCATTCTTTAGTTTGATCATAAAATAGGATTCTCAACTTCATCTACATTTTTGTTATCATAAGCACCAAATGCATCAAGAACCATGTCTTGCGTAGGATCATCCCTACAAATTCGTTCTTCTCTCACTTGCAACTTTAATTAAGGTTCTATAGTAGGTTCATGTCTAGGTCTCTCTCCATGCCTAACCCGAAAAGCACACTCTTGGAGGAAAGGTGTAACAATCAAGTAGTGATGCACAACTTATCTAATATGCCATTACTTAAATCAACATTTAGGATATTGACATATTATTTTACCCTCCATACTCCCATTAACAAATACAAAGTCTATGAATCTATTCAGCCCATGAGTACCTAAGGGTATTTCAGGGTTTAACGGTCTAAGACTTGCCATTTTTGTAACTAGAAAAAAAAATATTTGATTATTTAATATTTAAAAAGAAACCACCTTACTAGGTGATTAGCTATCACTAAAGATAATAAAACATTACTACTTGACTTAAAGTAATGTATTATCTCTCGTTAAATTCATTAGGGATAAAAATACTTTTAAATAATTACTTATGTGTATTAACATATATTTACGTGTGTTTAAGAATTATTTTTAATTTTTTGTGTCATTTTTTTATTTTTTATTTTTTTCCTTTATTTGAATTTTTTTTGCATTTCTCATGTGAATTTAATATGATTAAATTCTATTTTTTAAGTACTATTCAAAAGAATTGAATTTATATTAATAATTCTTTTTATATCATTATAAACTTAATTCCTTCTAAAATAATCTTTAGGGTACATTCTGTATATTAGTATGATATATTTAAAAAAATAACTTTTTTTAAATGTTGATCTCAATTTTTTTTTTGGTGAAGTAGTTAAAGTAAAAGATCACATTTTCATAATTAGTAGACAATTCCTTCGAGTTATATTGATAAAGAAATATAATATTTGCTTGAATTATTTTCTAAGCTCAATAAAACTTTTGTCTCCCATAATTATTCTAATTATGCTGATTTTTTTAAAGCTTAGATAAAAAAATTCTTTTGAATATTTTAATTTTTGCATTGATAGTCTATCTTTTATCAAATCAGAAATGTAAATTGGTTTAGGTAGATATAAATTGACTTGAACACTAATCACAATGAAAAAAATTAAAAAGATAATATAACTCTACATAGATAAAAAATTTAAGCAATCAAAAATAAGATTTTAAATAATAAAACTCAGCCCTTGTAATGAAATAAATTTTATTTATATTTTGAGCAATAAAGCCAAAAATTTTTTAGTAAAATGATAATATAACTTTACACAAATAAGATAAAAAAAATTAAACAACAAAAAGTGAAATTTCAAATAATAAAATTATGCCATTGTAATGAAACAAATTTTATTTATATTTTGAATAATAAAGCTAAACAAATTCAAAACTACCCGCCATGAAAATATCCAATAATGAGATGCTAAAAATGAAAAAGAAATTCATAGAAATGGCATGAAGGCCCATTCAAACAAGGAAGATGGTGGAGATGTAAGAGGTATGTTGAAGATTGCTAGATCTATAAGAGGGATGAGAAGGACGAGGTGTGTTGAAGAAAATGAAGATAGGGTTGAGCCACCGATTGAGCCATGGTATTTTAAAAAATTGTGATCAAGTCATTGAGGACTTAACCACAGTTACCAAGAGTTGTGGTCAAGCCATTTGTTGGTTTAACCAAGGTAGCTTTGGTTAAACTATGGTTTAATCACACTTATTTATAACCATGGTCAAACTCTTGCTTTGACCACAGCTATATAACCATAGTCAAGACAAGAAGTGGTTTAACTATGGTTAATTGTAATTGTGGTTAAACAAGAAATTTAATCATAGTTATACAGTAACCGTAGTTAAATCTTTATTATAATCGCGGTTAAGGTAACTATGGTTAAAATGTGTTTTGAATACGGTTGTTATAACCGCGATTATGACATCATCCAAGAATCCCACCTTTTTTTTTTTGGTAATTTCTTGAATTAATCATAAAGAAACTAAAATTATAATTTAAAACCATGGCACTAGTTAATCTTTCAGACATAGTTAAAAAGATTGGAGCTAGATTGATGTTTTGTGGACTATTCCTTGACATTTTCTTACTCCCCCATCTTAGATCCTGAACTTTCTATTTAACCCCAAAAAAAAAATATGGCACTTGGGATTTTACACTTGATCAGTCAAGAGATCTTAAGGCATCCGTGCCTGCAAGCATATGTGTCATGCTTTGTAAAATAGTACTGGCTTCAACTACATAATGCAGATGCGGCAGAGAAGTATCTAGCCCATTTTTGAAACCACTTGTTTGTAATCTTTCGAAGAAAATTATTCTCGAGTCTTCAAATATGTGGTGGCTCTTTATTTTTCCGATTAAAAAACAAATAAAACAAAACTACATGTCCAAAGTCAAAATGAAAAAAAAAAAAAACTGCTGGCAACAAGACTGGAAACAATCAACCAGATGATCCGGAATTAAACACACGTGAAATGATTAAAAACATGCCAGTAATTCAAGGATATCCAGCCGTATGACTTGCAGAGGATATGTGGTGGCTCTTGGAGATTGGAGCATGGTGGAACATTTTAAGGTTCTCAGCTGCCAAAGTGAAAGGAAAAACTAAAAATGCCGCGAGTGTTTCTTAAGTCGTGCGGAATCTCTAAATGCGAATGCATAAATATACAGATGATAGAAAACCCTACCACATTATTTTAACTTTAATTCTGTATTAGTAAAATATATTAAGTAAGATTCATGACTGACTTTTCATAACCGGAAATTATGAATAGACTTTTGATTCCGTACAAGGAAGCTGCGTTTTCTTTTTCTTTTTCTGTTTCATAATTTTGCCCGCCCTGCTGGATATAGTAGCCTCCAATAAAATCCTAGAGTCTCCAGTCTCCACTATCGCAAGCTTTATCGGCTTATAAAAATAGAAGAGACCAGAGCTCACTTTTTTTTTTTGGTTAACCACTTTGTAATGTTCATACGAAGCATTTAAATAATTTTTTTAATATATAATAGTCATAAAATTCTTCAAAAACTTAAATGAGCAATATGGTAAAAGATAAATAAAATCTTTTGACACATGCTACAAGCGGATTGTTTGATACTATTGTAACTTGCTGATGCATAACTCTTCCGTATAAGGTATTAAGTATAATTTAATAATGACACTTTTATATATTTTATAAAAAAACCTGTGAAACCGTACTTTGTTACAGAAAGGAAAAAATATTGACAACTTTGTCAATAAATATGAAATATGAAGATAGAAAAAGGAAAAAAAAATCTTTCAATTCAACTTTAATATTTGATCCCCATCATGATCAGTCGTGATGTAATCACTAATTAACCTTGTTGTTAAATTCATAACAACCATATATTAATCATAATTATCTTAAAAGGTCATCAAATTATTCTAGGAATCATTCATTTTACTAAGCTGTATTTGATTTATATTTCTGTTTTCCTTTTTTCACATATTTATATCAATTTGTGAAGTCTTTTGCAATGGGTGCCAACCTTGATTAGAATTTCGCCATGGCGAAATGAGACATATTGCTACTTCTCATTATGTATAATAAGAAGTAGAAATCTTTAGAACATATAGCTACTTCTCATTATGTAATGGCTGCCAACTATGATTAGAATTTCACCAATTAGAAAAAAAAAAAATCTTTAAAACATATTTGATGTCCACAGGCAACGACACAGAAGAAACATTAAATAACAATAAAAAAATGCTAAATCATCTATTAACTACAGCTGGATGTTTACTGAAATCAACAGTGAAAGGATTTCCTTCAGTAACATTCTTGACCCTATCCTTATTGTTCAGCTAGCTGTTGAGGGAAGAAAAAAGGAAAAAAAAAAAATCAAACAAAGAATTATACTAGAAAACTAGGTACTCAAAATGGACTGCTCATTAATTTCTCATATGTTTGTCATAATATAATGAGATGTTATTTATGGGTAAATTATTCTCATTTTTTTCAGAGATGTTCAAATTATATAATTTTTTTTCTATTAACAAGTATACACAAACTTTCTTTAAAATTAAAAGATGAGAAAAATATTATAATGATAATTTTAATTTATTTTATTGGAAATATAACTTATTAAAAGGTATTTCTTAAGTTATTGTTTTAATTATATTTATATTTTGTTATAAATTTAATTTATTCTAAATTTTAAAAAATGACTATTTTCTATTAGCCAAATATATATTTAAAATTTGTTCTATAAAAATAAACATGATAATATTTTCATCAAAATAGTTGTAGAGAAGATCAATATAACAGATATTTTCATTTTAGAGAAAATAATTTAATTTTTTAAAACAAAAAAGAGTTATATAATTTATACATCTGTCAAAAACAAATAAAGTATAATTTATCCTTTATTTTATTGCATTGCATTTCTTCGTTATCCATCATGGTAGAGTTCAAGGCGTTTAGCCTGTGACGATAGATCCTCTTTGATCACCTTTCTATCTAGTTAAAACATCCGACTGATCCTCTATTAAGAGGGACCTAAACGAAATGTCCACTTAAAGTCCAATTTTGGAGCTCAGCAATGCTCCTATTAATTTGGTCCTCAAATTAGAGATGATCGGGCCCAGAGTATATGTAAGGTATTTATATAAAAAAAAATAATGAACTATTTTTCCTTGCAAAATTATAACAAATAATAAAACGTCTCATACAATTATTGATATAATTCAAATCCTATATAATGTTATTTGAATGGTTTTTTTTAAACTTCTTTAATAATATTGTCTGTGTGTGTGTGTAAAAGTAAATAAATAATGATATACAGGCTAAAAGTCTAGGATTTGAGTATCATACAACTCAGATTCAATCTTGAATCTTTAAAACACCTACAAAAATTTTCATATGGAAACCCAAGCTAGCAGATCAATTTTATAAATATAGTATGAGTATTTTGCTCATCATTACATCAATTTAATACTGTCATAATTAAAAGTGATTATATTTAAAGTTAATATGTTTTCTTTGGACTCCCATAATGTTAGTATATTTTTGCTCCATCTCAAGTCTCAATATGTCTAATTATGATTGAGAAAAATTAAAGTAAAATTTTTTTACATATTTGCTGTCAAGTTATTTAATAAAAAAATAATATAGAGAATAAAGTTTTAGAAATATTTAATGATTGGCACTGAACTATAAAATATCCACCTGCCAAATTTTTACTGGACAAATTGAAAACAAACACTTAAAAATGTAGCAACTTTTATTATTATCATTATCAATATTACTATTATTATTATTATTATTATTATTATTATTATTATTATTATTATTATTGAACAAGCAATTTTAATGCTTTTATGCTTAAAGATGAAAATTGACAAGAATATTACGTATGGAGGAGATATCAGCTTGTGGAAATCCTTTCTAAACTTTCATAATAGTTGAAATTGTGACATAATCGTCCAAATCTGAAAGTCATTATTGTACATTTATAGCTTCTCTTATTACATGATAAAGCATTAATCTAATTCGTCCCATCCTGCTGAAGACAGGAATTAGGACCGAATTTTGACTCATCTTAATTTTGCACTAAAACTTTATACTGACTTTACCTTATATTCCTTAACTAGCAATTTTGTTGAGCTAGTGATGATGTGCATCGGGACCTCCTGGACTCACACGTTGTGTTTGGTAGCTGCTAGGAGTTGCATTACCATTTCCTAACCCAATGCTGAAAGACACATTCGCACTTTTGATCAATTCACTATTTTCTGATGAGGATAGTAGGCTTCTACGTCCGAAATTAAGGTGTCGCTTTGCAGTGCTAGTAAGAAAGTGAGATCTGGAGTGGAAATGGAATGAAAATGGGTTGTCATTTTTTGGTAACCGAATCTTGAACATGAACGACAGAGAAAGCAATAAGAGTAGAGTGCACAAACAGAAACCCAGTTTCGCCATTTTCTCTATGAGTTTGAAAAATGTTAGGCTTGTCTTATCCAAGCAAAGAAGGTAGGATCATGTTATATATAGGATAAACGTGCTCGTTTTCGGCTTTTACTAATGCAAGTGGGGATCAAAATTAGGACATCAACATTTTTGTCTCTATCTGTCGTGCGAAGACTTTGTATTTTTTTGAGCACTTTAAAGCTAAGCGTCAAAAACTTAGATCACCCTCTTGATAGGTAAATGCATTATCTATTTGGACTAATGTGTTGAAAAGGGAGATTTCGGTTCAGTTAGGAAATTAAAATCGTTGTAGTTATTCCCCAGCCACGTCATTCTACTCATTAGTGAGTGTTAATTCGTTTGCCGACCCGATGAGTGTATTACTATGTCGGATGAAGGGGTAAAAGAATAAAGGCACTTACCGTGTATACTACATCTCTCTCTCTCTCTCTCTCTCACACCCCAGTTGTCCTCTGGAGACCCCACCATGTTCGCTAATATGTTTAACATATTGTAGAGCTAACTAACCAGAATACTCGCCCACTTGAAGTTCACCAAGTGACCAAAAGACAATTATTAATAGTCATCGTTTTATTATTAATAAAGGTTTGGCGTTATATTGATATTGCTAATAATGCTAATAATGTGATATTATCTTGAGCTTGAGAGATAGAAAACATAAACGATGATCTGATCATCTCAAGGGATTTTGTGTTCTAGTTAAAACTTTAATATTAAATGGTTCCCAATCAAATATTACAACTTAGGACAGTTATAATTCAGTAAGATTGGCATATGATTATATTTACTCATTTAGATGAGGATAACTTATCTCTTATTCATTTGTGTAGTTGAAACTAAAGTTAGCATGTGATTGTTCATAATAAATATGAGTATACTAAATTAACCTACTAATAATAATTAATTGAGTTTTTCACAAGCTATTCTTAGTTAGTATAATACAATTCTCCTTTAACTTAAATAACCATTAGTATCTTATAAATGTTGTATATTATATCTTAAAGGTAAAACACTTGTGTTGCTTTTACAAATTAGGCTTGGTGCTCTTGTTGCTTGTGTTCATGACCTTCGTGCTTGAAGATCTGACCTTGTGAATGTGATTGATCACCAAAGTAAGTCATTTAAACTTTCTCTTAGATTCTAATATGATTTATAAATAAGAAGTTCCTAGGTCAAAGAAATAAATGAAATTTAAAATTCTAAAATTCTAGCTTCTACACTTTTCTCTAAAATTGTTTTAGTTGTATTTTCTTTTTTTTTTTCACTTGATTGTTTAGAGTTGATGTTAATAATAAAAGATAAGTATATTTGAATACTTAATTGGTGTTATTGTTTTACAAGTGTGAGCCATTAGCTCTTAAAATTTAGGAGATGTTTGGTGGGTAGAATATTTTTTATTTTCAAAAATGTGAGGTATGAAATATTAGATTTCCTTGTTTAGCATGCAAGTGAAAAACTACTCATAGGAATATTGCATTCCTAAGAATGCAAATGTCAGCATACATATTCACACGAGAGCAAAGATATACTTTGATGTCAAAAACATTTGATTGACAAGCACAACTTCTAAAGTATTGGAAATGTACAACATAAGATAGGCCCCAAAACACTTACTTGTAGTGGTGGATCGTGTTAGAAAATTGCTCCATGCGCTAGATTAGAGTACCTAATCAGATTTTAATCTTAGGCTCAAACTAGAATTGCCATAGATTCAAAGACTAGAAGAGGAAGTGTTCTTCAAAGGGTTATTCATTGAACTCTCTCTTAAAGAGATGAATGGATAATGAAAAATCTCCATTATAGTTAGTGTGTGTGTGTGTTTGTATATTTTAAAATATGAGAAAACTCTATCCTAAAATCCCCTTAAGATCTAGTTAGTTATCATATCCCACTGGGATAATATAATTGACTACTATTTTGAATTTACAAATAATTCAAAATAAGTTGCTGGATAGTAACAATAAATAATTAAGTTAATTACTTAGAAAATAATTAATTAATCAATTAATTATTCATTTTAGGGTTTTCTTTATGAATCTAGGTTAGTCTATCATGAGTGGCCTAATAATTTAACATCTTCTACTCATATATGATGGGATGTACAACACAAATCTTTATATATATATGCAATGTACTTATTCATGTGCCTTTAATCCCTTAGATTCACCAATATACATTCTATTCTTGACAAATCTAATCCCTCTAAGTTTTAGTAATAGTCAAACTATTTTTCTCATATGTATAGTATCTATACTTGTAATATTACCAAAATAACTTTATAATGGACATGTCTTAGACACTAGCATAATTATGAATATCCTAGGTAATTTTTCTTTTGTCCACATTTCACTTAGATAAAAATCAACTACTTTATTAACATTGGTCCTTTAGGTTGAATTTATTGTAACCATAGGATATGCATTAAAGGCAAACACTGACTTACTTCTTTATGATATTGTCAAAGTTATAAGGGCATTTTATAAAAAGATTTGTTCCTTTCTAAGACTCACACAGCAATGAAGCAGCGATATATTCACTTACTTCCCAATTGTGAGTTTTAAGCACTTGCAGTATGAATTGTATAATATAGTGTTTCTCTTACCTTATAAGAGTGTTTGTCAATTTTATTTATTGGTTAACATAGTGCAAAATTTAGTCTAGACACACATAATATTTAAATCGAATTCTATCATTCCACTTGCCTCTTAGGGCATTCTTGAAGATAACTTGAATTTGGCTACAGTAATTATGGAAAAAGTCAAATTTCATAATTTAATCTATATAATTATTTTTTTGGATCTCATCTTGATTTACTACTTTTTTTTGTCAAGGTGACATATTTCTATTTTATATTCTTTCTTTCTCACATCAACACTTCCATAGCCAAGTATAATGACACAAATGTCTTATCTTTATTCATTCTTCAAGAGTGCCAAAGGCATTACTTGTGTGAGAGAACTAACCTTATTAACCTATACAACATACCATTGCCTTGTGTATATATTGTCTAAGATAATGGCACAACATAATGAAAAAAATACTGAATTTATTCAATAATCAATTCTTATATAGAATTTGTTACTTCATATTCTACGCATTAATGTTTCATTTCCACATTTTTGGGTATAGGTATAGTGAGGGGATTTGCTAACATGTGTGTAGAAATGTACTTTACAACAATACTTTTATGTGATATTACTTTAACAAAATCATAGTTAACGTTTATGTGCTTTGTCTTGTTATGATACTTGGGATCCTTGGTATAGGCTATATGTCACACCCGTAATGTGACTGCATGGTGTTAAAAAAAATTAAAAAATTTGATTTTCGAAAATTAAAACCAATCAAGTAGAGTTATCACCAAAATTTTAATTTTAAAAAGACAAAATTTTAGAAATTTTTTTTTGCAAGAAAATGGTTTGTGAACTAAAAATAAATTCAGGAGTCAGTTATGTGTGGGGAAAGTGTTAGACACCCCCAAACACTCATTCTTAGAAACAATTATCCTAAGTTAATTATACAAAATTAATATGACATTAATCCTATTTTAATTTCCCTATCAATTACAAGCAAGAATAAAGAAAAGAAAAGAAATTAAGAAAAATAAACAAAAAGAAAATAGTTTATTTACAATGACACACTTAACTTAGGATGAGAGTTTAAAGCTTACGTACTCTATAGAAGAGATCAAAATCCACATAATTCGATTGTTAGAAAATAGTGTTTTAGTTTTTTTTGGCTTTTTTTTTTAAAATAAGATTTTTTTTATATTCTAACTAGCTATATATATATTTTGGTGAAAAGAGAGAGAGTAAGATTTACTTTTGCCTTTCGCAAATAAAATGGTTTTGAAATTGGTTGATATGTTTTAATTTATAAAAAACAAAGTTAGTTCTACTTCTTTACTCTTGTCATTTTTTTCACTTTTCCATGATTTTTTATTTTTGATTTTCAATTTTTTTATCATTGATTTTTTATTTTTATTTTTGTTTTTAATATTATTTTATTTTATTTGTTCTTAAAGATAAAACTCTAACGAAATTAAGCAAATTGATTTTATTTCTTTTGATTTTAATTTTTTTAAAAATAATAATTTACATGGATCTTAGAAAATTCCTAAGGTAGAAGAAAATTTAGCTTCAAACTTTAAAACATTATTAATTTTTTTAATTTTTGATTTTTTAAGAAAGATTTAAAATTTGTATTTTCACTTTTTAAAAAGTTAAGTCACTAAAATCCAACTTCTTTTTTTTTTAGTAATTTTTGTTAATTTTTCAAAAGAGATTTTAGAGAAATATTCCTATGACAAAAGCTTTATTAACTCTTTTTAAAACCTAAATTTTGAACTTTTGAATATATATTATTTATTTTTTTATGGTTTTAAAAGAAACTCATTTGATTTTCAATTTTTTTTTTGAAAATTTTTTATGGACTTTTTTTTGCTTGATAATTTTTTGGGAACAGAATTAATTTGATATGGGTCATTGGAACTCCAAGTTTATTAAAACATAATTATAAAACTCAAAAGATATTAAAGAGACTTATTGCCACATATAGTCTTTAAGTTGGCTTCTATGTGCTTGAGGAGACAAAGAATTCCACACAACTACTCTTATAGAACATACTATAAATAAAACAAAAGTATTGTCAAGCATATGTGATAAGCATAATTTATATATATTTTATTCTCCTTATCTCAAGCATTTTAGTGTCCAAATATGGCATTAAGGGTTCAATTATATAAAAATTGATTTCATTAGCCATTTATGCACTTTATGAATTAATTGGCAAATTTATTAAGTTTTAACGCATGAAATTCTTCTAAATAATTTTGTGATAATTCTATTGAATACTTTCCATTCATTTGTGCAGAATTTTGATGGGCAAATAGCTTGAATGAGAATAATGGTTAAAGAAGAAGAAAAAAAAAAAGAATGAATAAAGAAGCGTATAAGTAGCCCTTCACTCAACATCAACACATATGCATGAAGGAACTATCCATGGGGGCAGAACCAATGCAACAAGAGGCAGCCATCTTGAACACAAGAAGCATGTGAAGGAAAATGAGAAACACGAAGAGAAGCTACACAAGAAAGAAACAAACTCAAAACAGAGGAGAAGAAAGCATGCAGAATCTTCACGTGAAGAAGCAGAAACAGCAAGAAGAAAGCAAGCTCGAGCTAGCTAGAGAAGGAATTAAACAACATGTAAGAAGCATGCAGAAGTGAGCTTGAGTTTACGTGGAAAGAAGAAAGGGCATCGAGCTGAACAAGCTGAACGAGAAGAGCGAGCTGCATGAGGAAGCTCAACGCTATGCAGAGAGAAGGAAGATGATGGAGCTAATGATGGAAAGAAAAGGGAGCAACCTCTGTTTAATGAAACACGAAGACTGGTAAGCAAACACGTACAAAGCCACGGGGGAGAACAATGCGAGCTGAGAGATGAAGAAGCCTCTGTTTTGGAGAGCTGAAGAAGAAGCTTAAACTCGAGCCGAACTTGCATGGCTGGAACAAACGTTGAGTAAATTGAGAGAAGCTTGCATGAGCTAGAAGTAGAGCTGGAGCAAAGCTGGAATGACGATGAAGCTGGGCTGAGCACACGAAGAGGAAAGCTGGATGATGCTAACGCTGGAAGCTCCAGAACATGCAGAAAACAAGCTGAACGAAGAAGCCTGGGTTGAAGGTTAAATGAAGACATGAATTAATGCGAAGGAAAGAGCTGTAGGCTGGATGCATGAGAGCTGGAGAAAAGACGCAGAATAACGAAGAAGAAGCAGATGCATGAATGCAGAATCTTTACGTGGAAACAAACGAAGAAGAGCTGCATTCATGGATAACGTGGAAAATAACTAAGGAAGCTACGTCTGGACTCGAAGCAGCACGAAGCAGGGATAAATTCTTTTATAATATTCCAATGCATAACCATTCATAGCGGGGCCCACTCTCATATACACACCCATGCAGCCCAAGCATAAAACCACATAAAAGAAGAGCAGCAACACGTGAAGAAGAATCAGCTTTGGCACGTGATTTTTAATGAAGAAAGGAATACAATTCAGCATGCCTCTTTCATTCAATTCAGCACACCTCTGATCCATTCACAATTCATCCATCTCACGTCTCTAAAATCTTAGCAAACTCTTGCCTATTTATTCAGCCTTCATTCACATCATTGAAGGAACCACTCATCCATCCACTCCACACCATTCATAAACCATTCATCCATCCACCACGCTTCATCCATCCCATTCATCTCTTCATTCATCCATCCACTCAGACCATTCATCAACCATCCACGCCTTCACTCATCCATTCCATCTTCCATCCACCCACCATCCCATGAAGCTTTAATCCACCTTGAGGCTAGCTAGGAGGAAGCCTTGGAGAAGCTTGAATCCATGGAAAAAATTCAGAATTTTGGCTAATGATTTCTCTACTTTTCCTACACTTTTTCTCTTTCATTTATTTTCTTGGTTAAGATGTATTTGATAAGGAAATTGTGTAATTATAATTAGTGGCTGGTTAGACACTGATTAGGAAACATTTTTGTTGATTAATTGATCTGATTAATTTCAATATTATTTGAATTCCCATGTATGCTTCGAAGGTGTTCGATAAAATACATGAGTGAGCTTAATTGTTTAAATTGAGGATTCCTTAATGTTTAGTTGGTTAATTAAATATTTAGGATGATTCAGAGGTTAATCAAATTAGTTACTTAATCAAATTGGATGTTCATTGATCTTATAAACAAGATTTAACAATTTAATTTGGATGTGAGGTTTCAATTCAACATTAGATCGTTGATTTCTTGATTCTTGCGTGGTTACTCAAGATAAATTGTTATGAACACGATTAGGGACTCTTAGGCCAGAATTAATCACAATTAGATTAGGATAAGGATAGTGGATACCAAGGGACGAATCCGAAGCTAGTCACAAGACCATAATCCATACAATTAGATAGCAATTAGGAAATTTAATTCAATTTAGTTTTTGCTTAGTTTAATTAAATCAAAACCCCCTTAGTTTAGGAATTTTTAAAGCCTTTTAACATTTGAAAAACTCAATTAAACATTGAACGCCAATTCCAAGGGAGATGACCTAGGTTGTGCCACTAATTATATATTTTATCAACCTAGTATTATTTTGAGGGTTGTACGACGAGCCACTCAATATGATATATGTGTTTGTGTGTATAGTAAAAAATCATAATATCTCAAACATGCATTACATTGTATGAGTAGATAAAGAAAGTAATAAATCAAACAAACTTTCTTCTTTCCCTTGAGCCCTCCATCCAAGGATTCACCAAACATTCTCTCTAACTATTTACACAGCCTATGATCTAGTTGAGCAAAAAGGAAACATGAAGTAGAATTAACCTGAAATCGAATTAAAGCACCTATGCAACACAAATAGAATCACACTCAACCAGGTCATGGAGTCTTCAACAATAATTCCATTTTTTAAAAAGTCAAGATGCATAAGCATGTCACTCTTTAACAATTAACAAATAACTTTAAGAACTAAGCATGGCTCCTTCAAGCTCAATAGATTTGACCATTAACACAACAATTTTTATTAATGAAAACCTAATAGTCAAAAACCAAAGCATATTTCAAACTTCTCTTATGCATTTCATCAAGCACTTGCTAGGTGTTCTTTAGGAAATGTATAGAGATGGGATTTTACACCTCATTATAACCACCTAATGTATGGCTACTAACAACATTACCATGGCACATAATTCAGCACTCAATATCATATTTCAAACAATAAGGAAGCTGTAACACTAACTTTTTTTTCATTGAACTACCCAATTTCCATTCTTCACTTGACATTGTCAACGTCGATCAAAGAAAATCCTAAGCAAATTGCAACACTGACAAACAAGGCAGGAGACCAAAATTCATGGCTTACTTGAAGTAGGGCTACTTGTGGGAACTGTGACTACTAAGATTATGAATTCCCTCCTTCACACTCAGCCTTGCAATGGTATCCGAAGAGCCAAGAAGCAAGGGAGTTTCGTTTAGCTCTTTTCTCCCTTACTTGTTCATCTCTTCTTGCCATCATTCACCCCAGGACCCTTATAGAGCTGAAGCTTCTCTTCTTGATAATTTAGTCTACAACTTTCTTTAAACCAAACTGAAATCTTCTCCCCTAAAAGACCCTTTCTCATCGATAGAAATAAACTTACAATAAAAAATCTTTCCTTCTTCCCTTCTCGGTCTCTCAACTCATACTTGAATACTTTTCTCTTTCTCGGTCTTTCTCCTTTGAATGCTCTAGCTCTCTCTCGGTCCCACCCTCCTTCCGAAGAAGCCCAGTAAAAATCCCTTCAAATTTTTATTTCTCTTTCTCTTTCTCTCTCTCTCTCTCTCTCTCTCTCTCTCTCTCAATTCACTCCTCTCAGTTCTCTCTTCTCCAATTTCTCCCCCTTATTCCTCTCTCTCTTCCTCCTTCCTCTTTGTTTCTATTTTTTGATCCCTCACTCTTCCTCCTTGTTGCTCTTTCTTTATCTTTCTTAGCCCTCTCTTTTCTTCCCTCTTTGATGCTCTCTTTCTCTTTCTCGATCTCTGTCTTTGTCCTTCACTTCCATTTTCACATTATCACTTCTTTGCCTTCTATGGTGAAAGGGACATGAAGAGAGGTTAACTCCTTAAGGCCATCGCTACAATCTGCTCCTTCCTTTGTTGGACCCTTTGAGACAATGGCCTGCTACCTTTCGTTCTTACCTTCTATTCTGTGCTTTCATTATGTTCTCTGCTAATGGAATGGTGAAAGGGGTGCTGAGTCAAAAATGCAAGGACCCTACATTTTGACCCTGTAATTACTTTTTGTTATTTATTTAATTATGGGTTTTCTTTTTTTAATTTTTTTGGTTTCCTTCTTTTTTTCTTTTAACTTCTCTTAGGTTAGTTAGGGAGTTTAGACAAGCAAATTAGGTCTAGTGCTAACTCTCTTACTAGATTGCACCTAAGCCATTGAACTCCTCTTTACTTTCTCTTTTTGTTTTGTATTGTCTTGCTTTTTTTGTTTATGTTTTTTTTTTTCATTTTATTTTTCTATTTTTTATTTGCTTTTATATTTTTAATTTATTGAATAAAATTAAAATCAACTTAAAAAGAATCAACTTAAAATTAAATTAAAAAGCATAAACATTAAATTAAAAGGACTCAAAATTGCTTAGATGCAAAATTAAAAAGACTTAAAATTAAATTAAAATACACAAAATTTTAGGGAATGCTTAGACAAAATACAATATTCACTATTGTCCCTCTTTAATTGTTTATTAGGTGGGAAGAGAGAAAATATAATTTTTGAAATTCTCACTTAAGAAACAAGTAAAAGAACACGTATTTTGTTTGGCCATGGGTACAAAACATAAAATGCAATGAGATGAACTAACTATCCTTGATTGGACTTGATTCAATGAGCACGATTAGACTATGCTAGACCTTACACTTGGGCCATCCTTGACTCAACCAAAAGATGAAAAAAATGAGTAAAGTATAAAACAAGCTACATAGTGATATGACTTGATTGTCCCTAATATTATTGGATTGAACTAGCCTATACTACACTCAATCTTGACATAGTTAAACCAAATTAGTAGACATCATGGCTAGACCATGTTTGACTCCTTTAGAGACCATAAAAGGGAATGAAAGAAAATACCCAAAAACAAAATATGAAGTTGAAAAGTTAATTGGACCATACTGGACTCCATTTGAAAACATATAAATGAATGAAAGGAGTGACTCAAACAAAATGCAATGTTGACATGTTGCCCTTCTTTACTTATTCTTTAAGTGGGAAATTGAAAATGCAATTTTTGATATTTTCAACGTAAGAATAAGAAAAGATGAAAATACATATTTTGTTTGGGGAGCTAACAAACCAAACAAGTGAATTTACCTAGAAATGTAGGAACTTGACGAAAGGTAAAGGTGCCAAGAAGTGCTTATCATTATAAGGCTTTTGAGTGGCTGCATGGTTTATACAAGGCTTAAGAGTGCTTGGTCTATGCAGGGCAAAAAGGGTTCTTGATCTATGTAGAGTTTAAAGGGATGCCTGATCTGTGCAAGGCTTAAAAGTTTCCTAGTTTGTGGAAGGCTTTAAAAGGTGTCTATTCTATGTAGGGCTTAAAGGGTGCTTGATCTGTGTTGAGCTTAAAAGGTGTTTAGTTTGTGCATGGCTTTGAAAGATGCCCAATCTGTGCAGGACTTTAAAAGGTATTTATTCTATACAAGGCTTTGAAAGGTGCTTAGTCTATGTATAGAGTTTAAAAAGGTGTTTATTTTATGCAAGGCTTAAAGGGTGCGTAGTTTGTGCAGGACTTAAAGGGTGCCTAGTTTGTGCAGGGCTTTAAAAGGTGTTTATTCTATGTAGGGCTTTGAAAAATGCTTCGTCTGTGTAGGACTTTAAGGGTGTTTGATCTATATAGGGTTTTGAAAGATGCTTAATCTGTGTAAGGTTTTGAAAGGTGCCTAATCTATGCAGAGCTTAAAGGATGTCTATTATATACAAGGCTTAAGGTGTCTATTCTGTATAGGATTTAAGGGTGCCTGATCTGTACAGGGCTTAAGGGTGCTTGATCTGTATAGGGCTTAAAGGTTCCTATTCTGTGCAGAATTTAAAGAGTGTCTAGTCTATGCAGGGTTTTAAAGGGTCTAATTTTATGCCAATTTTCTAAGTTTGGAAACTCTATTTCATTTGCCTAAGTTTTGTGCAAGGTATGCACCTATATGAAATGTGTGATGCATGCAAAATACTTGACTTTTAAGCTTAGCAACTCAGCTTTGTTATCATATAAATCAGGGTCTATGTATGCAGATATAGGAAACATGAAGCATGTGAGATGTTGCATTTTATGGAATGCACATTTTTATGTTTTCTTTGCCCCTATAATACCTTAACTCTCTAGCCTTTAAATCATATCACATACGCTTATCTTAACACAATTACATGAATATCACACTTGTAAGTAGCGAAAATTTGCATAATTGAAAAGCCATTTACATCATTCTTGGCTTTAAGGACCATGTGGACTTACAAATTTTATTTCCATCCATAACATATCCATTCATATCATAAACATCACAATTTACCTCAAGAATCCTAGATTTTTAACCATATTTCAAGAAAACTAGAATTTACTCTCAGGTTGGTGTTCCAAATTTTTGATATAAATTTTGAAAATTTATAACTAATTCTAAAAAAATTGAAATCATATATGTGATAGCTTTTTGAAAATTTATAGATGTTGACTAAGGACTAAAAATAATTCCAAACTAAGATAATAACATTTAGCCTAGGAAAAATAATAAAATAGTACATCAAATCTAGTATTGGATAACTACAAGACCTAGAACTTCAAAATTTTGTTTCTCCCTTTATAGAGCTCCAAATAAGTGCTCTTAGTGACTATGGAAAGGTTATGATGTCTAGTATATGCTTATAAAATTTCATAAGTATTAGATTTTATTTGGCCTATGAATGACATAGAGAAGAAAACTGACCATATAAATAGTAACTTTGATAGATCTGCATAATTTGGCTAATTTTGAAAATTCATAATAAATACTCTAGAGCTTCAAATTAAGTGATCTTTAGCTCCATGAAAAGCTTTAAATGAGACCTATATTTATGACACTTTTGGTTCAGCTCAAGAATATGACACTTTTTGGTATCATAAGGGGGCCAAAAGGCACCGAATAGTCTTCCACAACTTCTATGACCATTTAAGCACCTCCCATAGCATAAACGTAGCGTATATAAGTAGTCCAAAAGGTCCAAATCATCATACATCTCAAACTCATCATCTCACATGCATAAATACACATTCAAGTAAAGGCTGCCAAATGCCAAAATCATACATTCTCATATATATGGCTTTAAATTTGGTTCATAGACCATATTTACATGCTTTTACAATTGCTCAAGGGTCTACATCTTAAAAATAACTTATACATAAAAATTTTGATATTTAATTACATCAAAGCTATTCTATTGCCAAAGTATTGCCAATCATGCTCCTTGGCTCCCATTTTTGCCTCTTTGAGCTTCACCTAGATATAGTTAGTTAGGAAATGGGGGAAAGTGAGATTCAAAAATCCCAATAGCTCATTCACCCTTTCAAGTAAGCAAACAAGGCATATATTCATGTCAAAGAATACAAGCATGCCATAAACACTTCCAAGAATAATTAAAATTATGATTTTCATATCACATAAACATATCAAAGTCAAGAACAAGTTCTAGGGACTTTTGCCCTAACTTCACCCTATCATTTAGGAATTTTGGATTAGCCTCACCTATTATCTAGGAAATTTTGACTTAGCCACACTCATTTTTGAGACTTTTGGCTTTATCTCATCCATGATTAGGGACTTTTGGCTTCACCTCACCTAATCCAAGAGACTTTTGGCACAACCTCACCTACAAAGAGCAAATTCACATTTCAAAAGCAAATTAAGAAGCATAATGGTACCATAGCAATAATTCAATAGCAAATGTCATGTCTCATGATTTAACCATACATACAAGCATTCAATGACAATTATACGACCAAGAATTGCACACAAAAAAGGATAAAGAACTACTTTGGTTCAAAAAAACAAATTCTTCCTTTGTTTCCTCACTTCCTTGGCTCAGCCTCACACCCACACCTAGGAAGGACTTGATTTACTTGGTTTAGATACATTAAACAAGACACAAACACATCATTGGAACTAACTCTAGTGTCACATAAACATTACACAAGCTACATCTAGCTTATGACACTATTATGGTTCCATACAAGGGCATAATGAAGCAACCTATATAATTCAAGGTCTTGGCTCCCATTTCTCACTCATTCTAAGTCACATGACTCCATTGAAAGTCATTAGAGCAATCACAAATTTAATCTAATGAGCTAAATATCAACTTGCTTCTTTATGCCTAAAAATGGAACCTAACTTCCAACTTTTGAAACGTGGTTTCTAAATTAAAACTAATGATTTCTTTGATGTCTATAATTCATATCTAGACCATTTCTAACCTTGAAATCAAAGAAAAACCTCCCTAGGTGCCCCTTTCCCCTTTTGGCCGAATTGCACACCATAATGGAAGCCTATGGGATTTTCTTAGTTTTCCTAGGAAACTTGCTATCCATGAAGCTTACTAAATGTCTTGGGATTTCAAGCACACTCTTAGACAAGCTAAGTCACCATTAGAAAGTTTTAGATTTGCCAAGGTGCATCCAAATCCCTAATTACCATACTTTGTTCTCTAATGGTTCTTTTTGCATCCTAATTGTTTCATTTGATTTCTCATGCCTTAAAGCCTCACTTACTATCAAGTATCAATCAAAATAAGACCCTTAACATATGGTCTCAATTCTGGTTGAAATACATAAGAGAAGAAGGAGCAAGATTGAGTAAGAGAGACCATGGGAATTTACCTTATTTAGAAGCTTTTCAAAGATGCTTTGCTATACTTCCAAGAGCTCTTCCAATTTCTCTCTTCTCTCCATTGGACTAGCCACCAAACATAACCAAACAAACCATTAAAACCATGGGAGAAGAGAGGAAAAGGAGGAGAAAGGGTTTGGTGAAGAAGAAGACATAAAAACTAAAAGATTCTTACACTTTTCAAGCTTCTTCTTTCTCCCTTGGCTCTCCCTTTTAGTGTGCCTCCTTAAGCAGAGTATGGATCTGTCTTAAAGTGCAAGAGATTCAGTCAAGAGAGAGGGCAGATTTAGGACATTTTCATCAAGCAAAAATCCATTTTTTATAACTTTTTAAATTTGTAATTTAGTCATTCTTCTTGGTTTTGTCCATTTGGGTTCATTTCAGTTTTTTTTTAGAACTGTCTTTTTTATCATAAAATTTAGGTTCTCTAATTCATAAAATGGCTTTAGTTTCATTCAAATTGGATTAAAAACCTTCCCGAACAAAATAGTCAAAGTTTTAGTCAACTGATAACAAAAAATGCAAACCGAAGGAGTTTTGACCATTCTAAGGGTTCCTATGATTTTTGGGGCATCTGAGAACCCTGGAAACTCAATTTTTTCATTTAAAAATCTCTCGTTTAGGTTTTCTAAAAAGTGTCCAAAATTACAAAAATGCCACTTGTTTTTGTTTAATTTTATTTAACTATTTTGGCTCTAGTTTTTGGGCATCTTTAGTGTTGTATCCTCACTTTCAATTTTTTAGATTATTGTCCTAATTTTATTTGGTTTCAAATCATTCTATTTTGGGGACTTCCTTTAGTAAGTAGGGCTTTTTAGAATAAACGAATATTACAGTCCTAATATGAACTTAAGGTCTACATAGTGTATGCATATATAGGAGAAGCAAATGAGATGCTTTATTTCATGAAATGCACAATTTTTACTTTTACTTACCTCGATGTGAACTTGGATCCACACAACGTATGCATATGTGGGATGTAAGAACATATGAAGTGTTCTATTTTGTGAAATGCAAATTTGTGCTATTTACTTATCTCAATGTGAACTTCATTCTATGTAATATATACATATGTATGATATATAAAGCATATAATGCTTTGTTTCATGAAATGGAAATTTTGCCTTTTATTTGCTCTAATATGAACCTGGTTCAATGTAATGTATGCATGTGTGTGATATGTGAAACATATGAGATGCAAGTTTTTCCTTTTTCTTCTTGGTCTTTAGAGATGCAAATTGTGTGTTTTTTTCATGAACTTGATAATATGTAATGCATGTGGGATGCAAGTTTCTTTTTTTTTTTAATTTTAAAATTCACAATTTTTTCCTTATTTACAAGGTATGCATAATGTATCCAAATAGAGTTATCTCCAAAGGGAGAAAGAAAAGGGAATATCATATCTAAATATCCTTAAATTGATCTTGAATTTTGAACATTTTTCACTTATGCAAAAAAAGATCACCTCAAATGAAAGAGGAAGAGACAAGACATTATTTCTAAATGTCTTTAAAATGATTTTGAATTTTAAAATATGTAATATGTAGACATTATTTCACTTATGCAAATATCATAATATGTAATACATGTGGGATGCAAAATTCTTTTCTTTTTTTTTTAATTTTGAAATTTGGAATTTTTTCCCCTTATTTACAAGGTATGCATAATGTATCCAAATAGAGTTAACTCTAAAGGGAGAAAAAGATGGCAACATTATATCTAAATATCTATAAATTGATTTTGAATTTTGAACCTTTTTTACGTATGCAAACAAGATTACCTCAAAGGAAAAAGGAAGAGATGATACATTATTTCTAAATGTCTTTAAAATGATTTTGAATTTTGGACCTTTTTGGAAAATGAGTTGATAAAGGAAGAAGAAAAGGACAAAAATGTGATCTTTTTTTAAACTTTTAAAAATTAATTTGACTTGAAAGGAAAACATGCTTCATCTATGTATAAATTCCATACAAGTACATGATGCATGAAAGATCTCAAAATTTGTAAAATGTAGGAATTTTTGGTCATTTGTATTTGAAAAAATTTCTCATGTTGGCTCTTCACTGACCTTGGTAAGAAAAGTTGGACTTTTGGTTGTCTTGCCACATTTACCCTTTATCAGTTGGATGAAGGATTTTATTGATGGCTTTTGGTTAACCAAAAATGCCCTTGAGGGAATATCCAAAGTAAAGAAGATTTGCGATTCTTACGTTTCTTATTTTTGAATGAGTTTTTTCAAGGTAATTTGTTTGCCCTTAACTTAGGATTATTAACTTGATGAGGTAGTCTTTTCTTATCAACTTTTCATTGTTAATGCTTGAAAAGTCAATAGGTAAAATCCACTCTTTAGTTAACAATATCAATGCAGCCATATATTAAAGAATACAAACTCATAAGCTTGGAAATAAAAAGGATCTTAAAATTAGAGGAGTGGAAGGAATAGTGCAGCATGTGGTCAAATAAGATGATTTGACGTAGAGAAGTGGAATGACCAAAAGATAGATATAACATGATAAGATGGGAAAATGCCGCAATTCTAGGCTTGAAGTATTCTCCTTTGAACGATAAAGAAGTGAAATGCTAAGAAAATGGATATAATGAGATAGAAAAAAGCTTATTTTTATATTTAAAATCTTTTTAAAACAAATAATTGATATAAGTAAAAGAATTTTCTCTGAATTAGTCATTTTGCTTTAGCTTTAATGATTTTGGTTTTAAAATCATTCATTTCAAGAAATTTCTGCCCTAATTATTTTAAAACAAGCCAAAACTTAATAAGGACACTTTATGCTTGTCATGTGGCTTTGGTAAATGAGTTTATGAAATGAAAATATCAGGCTTTAAAACTAACATGTCCCTATTAAGTGTCCCATTAATCTTATTTTCCTATTTCATTAATAAGATTTTATACCTAAAATTCACTTGACAAGAGAGGATGTTCCAAGGTTGCAATGTAGTCTAATGGGTAAAATTAAATTTCAATTAATATATTGAAAAATAAAATAGAAATAGAATTCTAAATTATTATATTAGATTATATTAATTATATGATTATATTAATAAATAATTTCAAATAATTAAAATTAATATAATAAGAATGTCATATGGGTCCCGTGAGCTCACTAATAATATTCTTTAATTATTTTCCATCTATAAAAATCATAAGCATCCCAAAACTTTGCATAAACCATGGATCAAGAACTAAAAACCAAAAATATTCACGTTTTGCCTCATGTCAGAATTTCAGTTTTCTTCTAACAACTTTGAAAACTCATAACTAAATCTAGAAAAATCAAAATCAAGCAACCCATAGCTTTTTGGAAATTTTTTATGTTAAATTTATACTAAAAATAATTTCAAGCCATGAAAATCTCATCTAGACCATGTTTGATAATAAAAAAAGCACAAAGGCCAGACTACCTAATATTACTGATATAGCTTATTAATATGAACTTTGAAAATACACAATTAATTCCACAAAAATCCAATCCATGAAAACTATACTAATTTAGAAAGCTATAGATGCTAACTAGAAGGAAAAAATAGTTTTAGATCAATCTAAAAGCATTGAAACCCCAAATATTGATGGAATATTACTAGGGGTCTGACTATGTACCTAGAATAGAGCAAAAACTTCAAAAATTCATATCTTTCTCTCTAGACATCCAATTAAGGTGATTCCAACTGGAACAGGTCACTGGGAAGGTCTAGTTTCTCCTTGTAAAATTTCATAGCCATTGGATATCATTTGTCTTATGAATGATAGAGATACATTTTCAGACCATATGAACAGTATCGGTACCAAAATCAGAAAATCTGCCAACTTAAAAAATTGGCCAAAATTTCTATAGACCTCTAAATATTATGCACTTTAACTTTACAAAAACCTTTTAACAAGATCTATATGCATGCCAAATTTCAAACCAAGAAGAGCTCATTTGGATAGATTTTGTCATAGCTTACCATTATTGTCATTTTCGCATCTTATAAGGCACCAACTTGGTCCAAATGGCTTCCCCTTATGTTTGGCACCTCTTGGGCAAGTTTGAAAGCATAAATACAACTCGTATGAACTGTCCAAGTAGTTCTAAACCTCATACATCTCATTTTGATCATTCCACATCCAAGAATACACTAACAATCATGAGCCATACAAGGTGCAAGTCTTACGATTTCATTACTTTGATACTAATAATGGTTCTTACATCATTCATACATGCTATTACATTTTTTCAAAGGTTTACATCTAAAAAATAATATATACACATTCACTTTAACAATTAAATACAAAGAAAGCTACACAATTGTCAAAGTTTGGTCTCTTAATATCCTTGGCTTACATTTCTTGCTTCTTGCGCACCACCTAGACATATTAAGATGAAAGAGGGAAGGGAAGTGAGATTTATGGAATTTCAATAGCTTACACACCCATTCACACACATATTCATGGCATACATACATCAAGAGCACAAGTATGGAAGATGAATCAATTATAAATATATAAAACCACATTTCCATGCCACAATCTCACATCAAATTCAAACATGAGCTCTAGGGACTTTTAGTTTTGCCTCACCCTATTTTTAGGACTTTTGGATTTGTCTCATTCTTGGCCTAGGGACTTTTGACTTAGCTTCACCCATCAAAGAGACTTTTGGCTTTGTCTTACTCATGCATTGAGACTTTTGGAATCTTCTTAGCCATATTAAGGGACTTTTGGCATCACTTCACCCTTATAAGCATGTTCCACAATCAATGTTATTCAAAACAACACTTTGGTACCAATGTAATATCAAGACATCAAGTGGCATGTTCTCAAGTCACACAAGCACGCAATGACATATATACAACCAAGAATGCAAAGAAAATGGGGTGGAGAACATTGGTAGTTATGTAAGCTTTACTAGGTCTTTCTCCTTCCCTTTTTTGGTTCCACAACCACACCTAGGTGGGTTGGGATTCTCTTAGCCTAAACATCATAAATAACACACAATTATACTCTTAAAGTAAGCCAAGATACTATATTTACTCTTAAGAGCACAAATGGTTCCATAGGTTACACTGTAACACCATAATATCTTAATTCCAATTCAACTCCTTTTAGGCTTGATTCCATATGATTTCCCAGGAAAATGACCGAAACCGTGGTATTTCACTAATTTAAGTCAGGGTTTAACCGGTCATATTTTGCCCCGTGGGTCCCGTGAATCCATCATTCACATTCTCCACTCAAACACCATGTATTCAACTTGTACATAGTCTCAAACAACTCATAAACCACGGATATGAAGCCAAAAACCCAGAAAATGAAATTTTCTCAAATGAGCCCATAACTCAGATTTTTGGCTTTAACTTTGGAAAATCATAACTAATTCTAAAAAAATTGGAATCAAGCAAATTATAGCTCTTTGGAAATCTTGGGATGTTAACTTCACAGTAAAAATAACTCCCAACCACAATATCAACGTTTAGACCATCTTTAATATCGAAAAAGTGACAGATGTCCGGCTGTCCCTGATACTGGTGCAGTTTACTGTCATGAATTTTGAAAATCCATAATTAATTCCACAAAAATCCAATCTGGGCAAACTATACCAATTTGGAAAGCTACAGATGCTAGCTAGAGGATAAAAATAAGTCCAGATCAGTTCAAGAGCTCATGGACCTCGAAAACGGATGGAACAATAACAAAGGTCAGAAACTTCCCTGATGCTGATACAGAACTTCAGAAAGTCGTTTCCCTCTCTACAGACCTCCAATTGAGGTGCTTCCAATTGGTATAGGTCACTGTGGACATCTAGTTTATGTTCATAAAATTTCATGATAATCGGACACCCTTTTGGTCCATGGATGACACAGATTCATTTTCGGATTTGTTGCATAGTACCATGACCAACCCATCAAATTTTCCCAACTTCGACAATTTGCCAAATATTCTCTAGACCTCCAAATATTACCCACTTTAGCTTTTCAAGAAGCTCTCAATGGACTCTAGAGGCATGCCAAATTCTATATCAAGAAGAGCTCATCCGGTCATACTTTGGCAGAGCTCACACAATTGGCAGTTTTGGCACCCAAATTGGTTCAAAATAGGTCCAAATGGCCTCCCACATGCTTTAGCCTCTTTTGGGCAAGTTTGAAAGTACAAACATAGCATACATGAATTGCTCAAGTGATCCAAGTCATCATACATTTCAATTTCACTATGCTACGGAACAAAATACATCATTTCATATAAGCCACAAAAGGGCCACATTTTACATTCTCATTGTTCTGGCTCTTTCCACAATTCATACATCATCTATACATATGTTTACATGTGCTTACATATTTACAACTCAAAAATAATAGGTGCATATTCATTTTGGCACCTTTTTACAACAAAAGAACCAAAACCACTACACATCTCCCTAAGTGTGCTCAACTAGGCTCCATGAGGTGCACTTGGTTCTCCTTGAGCTCCACCTAAAATGTTAGGATGGGAGAGGGAATGGGGGTGAGATTCGGGGAATCTTAATGGCTCATACTCATTCAAGATGCAATCAAGATATATAAACCAGTCAAAGTATGCAACCAAGTCACAATGACACAATATATGTGTTTCATGCTATGAATAACATATCAATGCCAAGATAGGCTCTAGGGACTTTTGGTCTAGCCTCACCCGAGCTTTGGGACTTTTGGATTGGCCTTACCCTTGGTTTAGGGACTTTTGGCTCCACCTCACCCGTCTCAAAGGACTTTCGGCACCACCTTACCCGAGCAATTTCCACAATTCATATCATAAGCATATTGGTACCAATGCATCAAGGCAACATCAATGGCATATCTCATCATACAAGCACATACACAACATACAATGACTATTACACATCCAAGAATGCAACAAGAAAGAGTAGATAGCTACCTTATTGGCCAATACAAATCTTCCCTTTCAATTTCTCTTCTCCCGTCTTGATTTCACACTCACAACTAGATGGAGTTGCTTCCTTTGAGCCTAGGCATAACAAGAGCATCAAATTACTCTCTTATAACTCAAATAAACTCTCACAAAACTATAGAGGCTCTTCATCAAAGTAAGCCCCGGCTACACATGTAACAAGCTAGGGATTCTCTCTCTAGAACTCTACTCACTCTCCTTCCTCTCTCAAGTTCTCAAGGAAGAAAGCAAAGAAGAAGAAGTGAAGCTATATGAGTTCTACCCTTATTCTAGAGTAATTTTCCCACTTCCCTCTTCGGAACCAAACCCAAATCAACTTCTAATACCATAGAAAGAGAGGGCAAAAGGAGGAGAACAACATGCTAAGGAGAAAAGCTATGGAAATCTAAAGATTACTCACCTCTTTGCTTGGTCTCCTTGCTTCTCTAGGTCTCTCTCTCTCTCCACAGCTCTTTTCTCTCTCCTTGGTCGAAGCTTAAGTCGGTTCTCAACGAAAGGAAGAGTTTAGACTCTTTAAAAAGTCAAAATCTCACTTTTTCAGACTAACCCTTGCTATAGCGAGCCATAACCCTCGCTACGGCGAGCTCGTGTCAGTCCCAGACCTTTGCCTTCGCAATAGCTCTCGCTACGGCGAGCAACTCCCTGGTTGTTGTATGGGATGCCCGCACTCGCTATAGCTAGAAGCATTTTTGCTATAGCAAGAAGGCATTCTCGCTATAGCTAGCCCATTTCTCGCTATAGCGAACAGGTACATTTGCTATAGCTAGGCTGTAGCTAGCAGACTTAGAAAATTTTCAGCCTTTAAAAATTTTCAGCTTTTCTTTTCTTTTCTCTTTTCTTTTCTTTTCTTTTTTCTGGTTGTTACATACACAATGGTTCCATTAGTGGCCTATTGAAGTAACTTTTATAATTCAAATTCTAGGCTTCATTCTCTTCTCATTTCTAAGCCTCTTGACCTCATTTAAGGTCTTTGAAGCCATCACATACTCACTTACACAAGTTTAGATACATGTTGCTTCATAAGGCTCCATTATGGAAACCATTGTCTAATCTTCCAAACCATGGCTCCTAAATTTTTCCCAAGGATTCCTCCAACCTTTTACCATCATATGAAGTCCTAAACCAAGGCTAGAAGAAATTAAAACACTTCCTAGCCCATTCATCTAGCTTAGGTTGAGATATGAGAGAAGAAAAGGGTTCATGGACTTCTTGATTTTTTCTTGATGGGAGAGCCACTTAGGAGGCTTCCTAGAGGTCTTAGGAGCTCAATTAAATACTTACGTATGCAAGAAAATTCAAGAATCAAAACAAATTTTATAAACTATTTAAGAGTTCTACACTTTGCTAACTTGAAATCTATTAGTTTTTCTTGCAATTTTTTGGCATATTCCACTTCCCCATGGTCCAAAACCCAAGTTTCTCTCTTGTTCTTGGATAAAAAATCCTTCCCCCATATGGTTCTGGTTTGGGCCAAAACATATACACATAAGAAGGAGAAGAAGAAGTAAGGTTACTAAGATATCTACCCTGGATTCAAGCTTGCTTTCAAAGGCTTTTCTTTTTAGTTTGCTTTTCCTTAAATTTTTAAACTGTCCCCCTTTTAATCTGGACTCAAAACAAAACCATTTCATTTAACAAAACCATGAAAAGAAAACTTGAAAGGAGAGGAACAAAGTTGCAAGAGGAAGAAGCATGAAATTCCTTAAATTTTCCTACCTTTTTCCTTGTTTTCTTCCTCCTTTCTTAGCTCTTCTTGTGTGCCACTTTTGGTAAAGCTCTCCCCTGATTTTTTGTAGATGCAAGGTCAATCTAAGAAGAGGGGAGAAGTGGCGTGATTTATGTGGAAGTTTCAAGAACATTTCATTTATAAAAATTTCAATTTTGCCCTTCCGTTATGGTGTTTTTGTTTTAGTTTCGTTTTAGCTTCTTTTTGAGAATCGTCTTTTCCATCATAAAACTTTGGTTCCTAATTATATAAAATGCATTTGGAATCACTCAATTTGAAGCTAACACCTTCCCAAATGAATCTGTCAAAGTTCGGGCTCACTGGAGGAGCTTTAATTGTCCTGAGCCTTCCTATGGTTTTCAAGACTTTTGAGAACCCTGTGCAACTCAAATTTTTCATTAAAAAACCCTCCTATGAGTTTTTCCAAAAATTACATGTAAGTACGAAAATGCCATTACATTTTGTAAATTTTCATTACAATTTTACTTCACCGTTCTAGCTCTATTTTTATTGCTGTCTAAGTTTAGGATTATTATTTTTAAGAGCCTAGGATATTACCCAAATATTTTGGGACATTATCTAGCTCATTTTAAGGGACTTTCTTTTACATAGCTCATTTTGTCATTTTACAAAATTTACTGTTCGTTATAGTTTTGCACTTGACTAGAGGCACACACAGAATCGTAACATGGTTTAGAATGAATTTATTTGATTAATCAACCGATTGAATCAAATTGTACTCTCATATAGATCAAATGAATTAAAATTCATGCAACAAAAATCATCTAACCAGAATGATAATAATTACATGAAAACAAAGAAGACAAAAACAAAATACTTCTAAAATTTAAATCCAAACTAGAGTTCTATATAATCATGAACTCAAGTTTAATATTAGGTTTAGCCTCTGAATTGATTACAAAGAAAAATTAAAAAGCCATGAAAAGACGAAAAAAAGAATGAAAAATAGAGAAGATGGAGTGTGTTCTATGGTGATGGCTTCTCCTCCTTAAATAAATGATGTTGCCTTCTTCCCTAAGAAAGATCTAAGGGCTAAGATGGGTTGAGGGCATCCAATGATCTAGAATTTTTCACATTAAAAGAAATCCAATACTAATCTTGAAGCAACAAAGCCTACTTCTTTGAACCAATAACAAAGTATCCAAATCCTTTTAGTAGCTCATCTAACCTGCATAACACAAATAAAAATAATTGGGCCTTTGTTAGAAAAATAAAAAAATATAATAAAATGAAATTAAAATCCATTAATCTAAATTTAGCCCACTTAATATAAAATAAATCTAAAGTCATCAAATTAGCCATAATGAATTATCATTAAGACTAAATATGAAGAATATAAAATATAATAATATCAAAATATTAGGAAGCTAGAGACTAGTCAGGAAAACATCCAACTTTTGTTAGAGCTAGTCATGTGAGAGTTAGACAAATGGCAAGTGTCCGAATAGATGTTGACAAATTTTGAGATGGATGATTTGAGTTTCTTTATATTAGAGAGCATGGTGATGGGCAAGTATAAGATAAAGGATATGATAGTATGAAAAGTTAGGAGATGATAGGCAACATTGTCAAAATCTTTGACAGCTTCTTTTTGCCTAATCAATTCACACACCTTTACCTCTTACCCTTGAATCTTAATCTTTCATCTTAGCCATTCATTAACATAGCTTTTTGACTTGAATTTTAGTTTAAGCTAATCTTTCCATTGCAAAGGATCAAGAATCTTATATTTCATAAATTTCAAGATTTCTAACATAAAATGCATTATGATAATGTATGGATACAATTTAATTATGTTATTTGACCTATGAATTAATGGATGCATTAATTTTGACATAAAATTTTTTTAAGACAAGGAATCTTTATTTCCTTTAGGCAATTTGTTGCCCTACAAGATAAGCTAAAAATAACAATTGATTCGAGAGTAAAATTAGAATTTTCCCATTCGATATTGCCTTTATGATAACCATTTTTATTTATCATTTGACCTTTATTTTTCTCAGATACTTATTGTACATAGGGATAAATAAAGTTGACAAATCATCCTATAAGAATATGCTAAATTTCACATGGATAATGTCTATGGAAAAGTTTAGCCAATCTGAATTTATTTTGACAATTTGCAGGGTCATTTTTAGATCCTCTAATTTCCTTTGGGATTTGATTATTTCACAGTGAGCAATGAAGTTAATAGAATTGGCTTATAAAGAATTCCAATTCTCTTGTAAGCATTCAAATTAAGCTCTTAACTGGCTTGACTCTTATAGTTATGATCCTTGTTTATTTTAGAATTAGTCTCCTAACATTAAGCCAAAACTTACTATCAATGTGGATGTTATCTAAGATTGCCTTTTTTGATTAATTAGTGGATTATTAGCATTAGTTGATATTCCCTGAATTCATCTAAGGCTTATTGATCAACTTGAGAAGGAATAGTCCCTACATAATTAATGCTTACAACTTTGGCCTAGATAATATTTGATAAAAATAATCCAATGTAATTATCCACTAACATATCAGGTGTAGCCATGATTATTTTGGTCATATGTATCATTACCACACAATTGGGAATAGTGTTTTGATATGGGGAATGCTTTGTACTTTTCCTTAAGGTGTTTATTGCTCTATGGAAGAAAAAGCAGTTGACAATCAATTTGAAAGAAATATGCCTTTCTACATAATTGATGCCTTACAAATGTTGTCTTAAACCTTTTATCAAGATAAGGTATTCATCTAATGATGTACTAACAAATGCATACTTTTTCATGTACAAAATTGCAAATACTATACAAAAACCATGAAAATCCTCCTTTTGTTTTAGAAACTTGTTATCTTACAGAGAAAAAGATTTTGAGAAAGCAATGAGTCCTTTTAAGGTTAATGTCAATATAATTGGACTAGTTGTTAAAAAAAGCATGTCTAAGATTATACCCCATTTATTTTCATTTTATTTTTACATATTTTTTGAAAATTTCATGCCAAAAAGGCTTCCCTTTGAAAGGATTATGATGTGCATGGTCATGGTCTTTTAGTGTTGGAAATCTACCAGACAAGGGCTGGTTGTACTAATGCATACTTTTATCATAGCTAATGTGTCTAATATACAATGACATTTCATTAACTACTTTAGTAAATACTGATGATGTGCCATTTCCCCTATGGGCTTTATTGAATGTACGAATATGATAAGGAAAAAGATGAAAAATGCTCTCCTTTGTCCAAGCATGGTAAAACCCTAGGTTGAGGTCACTGCTTTATGTTAGTCAAGCTCTTATTATTTAGGAAACATCTATAACTTGACTATTAGTGTGAGGTTTCATGGTAGGCCTATGACTCCTAAAAATATTGGTATCCAAATTGTCTTCACCATAAGATGAGGATCTTGCTATATAAATTTGACCTTAAAAAGAAAAAGGTCCTACATAGATCAAACTCATATAACAAGATGCAATTTGGGCAAGGTCTTCATGATAGCTTAAGGAAGCACAAGACCTATAGGGAAATTAATATAAACCTCTACTAACCTAGGATACACTTAGACCCAAGTATAGGGCCCATAACATATGTGTAAGGTAATTATGTATTAGTTATGTGTGTGAGCAGAGCATTCATACCTTTGATATTATGAACTACCTAACCCTCATATGTTAAGTAGATTGACAAAAGAAGGTAAGACATATATACAAATATAAACAAAAAAGTAAAGTATATATAGACATGGTCATCTACCATAAGGTTTTATTCTGTATGTTATCTAACCTAACACATGTTATATACACAATCAATGAAATAAAACCAATAAAATAAACAAATATGTGGAAGACATGTTATCTACTCTAATCATGTGAAACAAATAACATAAAAAAAGGTCTTCAAAATAAAAGAAGACCATAATATTTTGTACAACTTAAAACTAGGCTTGGCTTTCAGACTTCTCTCATGGAGTCGCTAAACTATCACACCCCCAATGTGACCGTATGACGCTAAATAAAAATTTGATTTTCGAAAACAAAAAATCAAATCAAGTAGAGTTACTACTAAAATTTTAATTTTAAAAAGGTAAAAGTTTGAAAAAACTTTTTGTAAAAAAATGGTTTGTAAACCAAAAATAGATTCTTGAGTCAGTTATATACGAAAAAGGTATTAGGCATCCCATAATACTTGTTCTTATAAGTGATTACCATAAGTTAATTATACAAAATTAATATGACTTTAATCCTATTTTAATTTTTCTATCAATCACATGCAAAAATAAAGAAAAGAAAATAAATTAAGAAAAAGAAACAAAAAAATATTTATTTACAAACATAAACTTGACTTAAGATAGAAGTTTAGGGCTTACGTATCTTACAGAAAGGATGCAAATCTACATAGTTCAGCTATTAGAAAACAGTGCTTCATTTTTTTTTCTTTTTTAAATAATATTTTTTTAATATTTTAACAAACTATATTTTTTTTGTAAAAAGAGAAAAAGAGTAAAAATTACTTCTTTTTTTTTTGCAAATAAAAAGGTTTTGAAATTAATTGATGTACTTTAATTTGCAAAAGGCAATATTGGCCTTGTTTGATTTGATTCTGTAAAACAATTTTTTTTGTTTTCAAGAAAAAAAAACAAAAAAACTTGTTTGATAATGTGTTTTTAGTGAAGTGTTTTGTAAAACAAAAAAAATAAAATTTTGTTTTCAAAAACAAAAAAACTCAGAACACTTTTTAAGTGTTCTGTAATTTTTGTTCTATAGAATCAGGTAAAAAACAGAAAATAATTACTTTTCAAAATAATAATTCAAACAGATTTTTTAATTTTTTTGTTCTCAAAAACTTGTTCTTAAAAACATATATTTTGAAAATATTAAAACAAAAACAATTTCAAACAGGCCCATTAATTTTACTTCTTTGCTCTTCTCATTTTTTCATTTCTTCATGAATTTTCCTTTTTTTTATTTTTTTATAATTGATTTTTATTTATTTATTTTTAATAATTTCTTTTTTTATTTTTGATTTTGATTTTTTCTGTTTTTGCTTTTTTTGTTTTGATTTTTGATATTTCTTTTTGTTCTTAAAGATAAAACTCTAAAGAAATTAAGCAAACTAATTTTCTTTCTTTTGATTTTAATTTTCTTTTTGGAAAACACTACTAAATTTATTTGGATCTTGGAAAATTCCTAAGGAGGAAGAAAATTTAGTTTCAAACTTTAGAACATTATTTTTTAAAATTTTTTTATTTTTTTAAATTTTTTAGGACGATTTAAAATTTATATTTTCACTTTTGTAACTTTAAAGAATAGATGGGTTATTAAAATCCAAATTATTATTTTTCTAGTAATTTTTGTTAAGTTTTCAAAAGAGATTTCAGAGAAATATTCCTATGATAAGAGCTTTATTAATTCTTTTTAAAACCTAAAATTTGAAATTTTGAATATATATTTTTTATTTTATTTATTTTATGGTTTAAAAAGAAACTCATTTGATTTTTCTAACAGCCTTTTTTTGATTTTTTATGGATTTTTTTTACTTGATATTATTTTGAGAACAAAATTAATTTGATATGGGTTATTAGAACCCCAAATTTATTAAAATATAATTATAAAATTTAACAATTACTAAGGAGACTTATTCCCATACATGATTTTCAAGTTGGCTCCTATGTGTCTAAGGGGACAAAGAATTCCACACAGTTACTCTAATAGAACATCTAAACATAAAACAAAAGTATTCACAAGCATATGATATTTGTGTTTGTGTGTGTTTTGTGCATAGTCAAAAATCATAATATCTCAAACATGTATTACATTGTATGAATAGATAAAGAAAGTAATAAATCAAAGAAACTTTCTTCCTTACCTTGAGCCCTCCATCCAAAGATTTGCTAAACATTCTCTTCGACGATTTACATAGCCCATGGTCCAGTTGAGTAAAAAGGAAACATGAAGTAGAATTAGCCTGAAATCGAATTAAAACACTTATGCATCACTAATAGCAAATCACACTCAACCAGGTCATAGAGTCTCTAATAGTGCTTCCATTTTTTAACAATTCAAGATGCATAAGTATGTCACTATTCAACAATCAATAAAATAGCCTTTAAAAACTAACCATGGCTTCATCAAGCTCAATAGATCTTACTATTAACATAGCAATTTTTATTAATTGAAACCTAATAGTGTAACGCCCATTGTACAATCACTGGAACGGACCGATTTGAAAAGCAAGTCCCTTGAGATGAGTGATTCAAGGCCAAATAAAATTTGAATAAAATTTTAAATAATAGAAAATGAGGATTTGAGCCTTGAGTTGCCCAAAAATTAGGGTCGGAGTGATTCAAAAAAATTGTCGAAAGGCCAGTGGCATTTTCGTAAATAAGTGTAATTTTGGAAAAACACTTAGGATGGCTTTTTAAATGAAAATTTTGAGTTGTCCAAGGTTCTCAGAGGCCCTAAAAACCATGGGAAGCCCCGGGACTAGTAAAGCCCCTCCGATGTACTGTTTCTAATGTCAGTTGACCCGAACTTTGACCGATTTGTTCGGGATGGTTTTAATTCCAATTTGAGTGATTCCAAAGGAATTTTGTTAAATTGGGAACCTAAATTTTATGATGGAAAAGACAGTTCTAAAAAACGAGCTAAAACAAAGCCTAAACGAACTTGCCATTATGGAAGGGCAAAATTGGAATTTATGGTTTCTTGAATGTTCTAAAGAGTTCCACACTTTTCTCCCTTCTTATCCTCTTTAATGAGCACGACCCATTCTGCCCAAAATATAGGAAATCTTCAGCTCTCTTAGGCACACAAAAGGGAGGAGAAAAAGAGGAAGAAAGCCAAGGAGAAACTAGGTAATTTCATAAAATTTCTTGCTCCATCTTCCTCCAATCTTGTTTTCCTCTCTTCCTCCTTTCTTTCCATGGATTTTTTGAATGATTTGGTTCTGTTTTTGACCCAGACCTAAGGGGAGAATTTCGAATTTGCTAAGGAGAAGAGAATGAAGGAGAAAGACACTTGAAAGCTCACTTGAACCATAGGTAATCTTTGCTTTTTGTTGCATCTTCTCTTCCCCCTCCCTTTGTGTGTATTTCAGCCAAGAATAGAACCAAAGGAGGGGAGGATGTTCTGTCCAAATACAAGGAGGGAACAAGGGTTTTAGGCCATAGGGAGATGGCATATGGCAAGAAATTCCAAGAAAAACTAATAGAAAACAAGTTAGAAAAGTGTAGTGTTTTCTAGGGTTTTGCAAAATTTGATTTTGTGTGAATGTTTCCTTGGCTATTTGAATGTTTCCTTGAACTCCTAAGACCTTTAGAAAGCCTCCCAAGTGGCTCTCCCATCAGAAAAAATCACAAAGTCTATGAACCTCCATTATGGTGCATATTTTAGCCAAGCTAGGTTCATTAGGCTAGGGGATGTTTTCATTTGTTCTAGCCTTGTTTTAGGACTTTATATGATGTTAGAAGATGGGAGAAACCATTGGAAAAAATTTAGGAGCCATAGATTGGGAGATGGCCTAATGGTGTCCATAATGTTGCTTTGTGAAGCAACTTAGTTTTCCAATTGTGCAATTGAATGTGTGATGGCTCCAAGGACCTTAAATGAGTCCAAGAAGTCTAGAAAGAACAAGAGAATGGAGCCTAGCACTTGAATAATATGAGTTTCTTCAATAGGCCATTTATGGAACCAATATGTCTATTTTGGAGCCAAGTGTGTAATAAGCTTTAGTTTAATGTCTTGGCTTACTTCAAATGTGTAATTGTGTGATGTTTGTAATGTCTAGGCCAAGAGAACCCTACTCCACCTAAGTGCTCTTGTGAAACCAAGGAGGGGAAGGAAATTGCAAAGTGAGCTTGCATACATAAAAAGGTAGCTCTCCACCTCATTCTCTTTGTATTCTTGTGTGCATATGTATATCTTAGTGTGCTTGCATGCATTCTTGATGCTTGATAATATGCCACTTGATCCTTGGTGTGCATTGGTACCAATGTGTTGTCTTGAATGACTATAGTTGTGGAAAGAGCCCATAAGGGTGAGGTGATGCCAAAAGTCCCTTGATGAAGGTGAGGAGATGCCAAAAGTCTCATGGCATGGGTGAGACAAGGCCAAAAGTCCTTTGAATGGGTGAGGCAAAGTCAAAAGTCCCTAGACCAAGAGTGAGGCAAATCCAAAAGTCCTAGAAATGGGGTGAGGCTAAACCAAAAATCCCTAGAGCATGAAAGTAATCTTGACATGTGAATGTGGCATGGAATGGAATTTATTGCACACTTTATGCTTGTATGGTTATGCATTTGGTATATGTATGCCTTGAATGTGGTGTGAATGGGTGTGTGAGCTATTGAGATTCTTGGAATCTCACCCCCCTTCCCCCTTCATCCTTGAATTGTCTAGGTGGTGTTCCAAGTCAAGGAGATGCAAGCCAAGGACATTGAACATCTTTGTTTTGGTGTATTATGTACTTTAAATGGTGGTTAAATGTCAAAGTAATGATGTATGTAATATTTTGTGATGTAAGACCATGGACAAGTGTAAAATAATGTATAAATATGATGTACACTTTATATGACACTAAATCTCTAGTATTGTGCAAATTGGCTCTTGGATGGCTTGATATAATTATGTATAAATAGATGTTGAGAGACCAAAATGAGTTGCATGAGGTTTGGGATCACTTGGGCAGCCTCCACAAGTCATATTTGTGCTTTGAAACTTGCTCAAGGGGTGCCAAATTCAAGAAGAGGCCATTTGGTGCAAAGTGACTCTTGGTAGAAAGCAAAAATGACCATTTCATGAGGCTATGTCACTTTTTGTCCAAATGAACTCTTCTTGACCTGAAATTTTACATGCATCTAGAAATTATTGAGATATTTTTGAGAAGCTAAAGTTGGTAATTTTTGGAGGTCTGTGGAATATTTAGCGAATTGTTGAAATTGGAAAATTTTCTGGTTTTGGTCCTTGGTACTGTAGCACTGGTCCGAAATTGAATTCTGTCCTTCATGGGGCAAACGATGTCCAATTGTCACAAAATTTCATAGAGAGAAACTAGACATTCACAGTGAATTGTTCCAACTAGAAGCACCTCATTTGGAGTTTTAGAGAGGGAGATATGAATTTTTGAACATTCTGTCCAGTATCAGGACCCTTACCCGACTTAATGTACTGTTCTATTGAATTTCGAGACTTTGGGTACCTGAACTGGTCTGAAAGTATATTTTTCCTCTAGCTAACATCCACAGCTTTCCATATTGATATCATTTACATGGATTGTATTTTTTTGGAATTAATTAGACTTTTTCAAAGTTTGCTGCAGAATCTGTGACAGTATCAGGAGACAGTTTGACCCTTGGACATTTTCGGATGTCAAACGCCCTCTGTGATGGGTGTTATGGTTTGTACATATTTTTACTGTGAAGTATACATCTGTAGATTTCCAGAATGGCCAAGAATGTGTGATTTTGATTTTTTTAGAATTAGTTATGAGTTTTTGAAATTGTACCAAAAAGGGGCCAAATCTGGCCGAAAATAAACCTCCATATTCTAGGTTCCATTTCGGTTTCCATGAGTTGTGGGCCAACTTTGGTAATGTAAATGAGTTGTATGTATGTAATTAAATATGAGAATGTGATGTATGAACTCATATGGTCCGCGTGACACCGAATAGAATTTTCATACGCTACGCAACGCGAAATAAGGCATTATTTTAATGCCATCTTCCATTCCCTTTTGTGCAATTCATCATGAGAAACTTAGAAATGATAGGAAGCAAGCTAGAAATATATGGTGTTACAAATAGTCAAATAGCAAAACCATATTTCAAACTTCTTTCAAGCATTTCATGGAACACTTGCCAGGCATTCTTTAGTCAATGTACAGAGATGGGATTTTACACCTCATCATAACCACCTAATGTATGGCTACTAACAACATTATAATGGCTCATAATTCAGCACTCAATATCATATTTCAAACAATAGTGAAGCTTTAACACAAACTTTATTTTTATTGAACTACCCAATTTCCATTCTCCACTTGACATTGTCAACCTCCATAAAAGAAAATCCTAAGCACATTGCAATGCTGACAAATAAGGTAAGAGAATGAAATTCATGGCCTACCTAAAGTGGGACTATCTATGGGAACTATGACTACTAAGATTATGAATTGCCTCCTTCACACTCGGCCTAGCAATGCTATCTGAAGAGCCAAGAAGTAGGGGAGCTTCGATTAGCTCTTTTCTCCTTCACTTGTTCATCTTTTCTTGCCATTATTCACTCTAGGACCCTTACAGAACTAAAGCTTCTCTTCTCAATAATTTAGTCTGCTACTTTCTTTCAACCTAAATCGAAATTTTCTCCCCTAGAAGACTTTCTCTCACCTATAGAAAAGAATTCATAGCCAAAAATCTTTCTCTCTTCCCATCTCACACTCTCAACTCAAGCTTGAATAATCTCTAACCTTCTTTCTCCCTCTTAGTCTTTCTCCTTTAAATCCCCTAGCTCTCTCTTAGTCTCACCTCTTTTTGAAGAAGCCTAGTAAAAATCCACCCAATTTTTGTTACCTTTTCTTTCTTTTATAGTTCACTCCTCTTGGCTCTCTCTTCTTTAATTTCTCTCCTTTCTTCCTTCATTTCTCTTCCTCCCTCCTTTTTATTTCTAGTTCTTGATCCCTCACTTTTCCTCCTTATTGTTCTTTCTTTATCTTTCTCAACCCTCTCGTTTCTCCCTTCTTTAATGCTCTCTTTCTCTTTCTCGATTTCTGTCTTTGTCCTTTACTTTCATTTTACATTCCAAATTTTTAGCCTTTAATGGTGAAAGGGACATGAAGAGAGGTCAACTCATTAAGGCAGTCACTGCAATCTACTCCTTTCTTTGTTGGACCCTCTGAGACAATAGCCTGCTACCTTCCCATTCTTGCCCTTTGTTCTATGCCCTCATCTTGTTCTCTACTAATGGTAGAGACCAAGTGAAAGGGGTGCTTAGTCAAAATGAAGGATATAACAACCCTAACTACTAATTAAGTTAATTAATCATAATTAAGTTCCTAATAACTAATATTGAAGCTCAATCATCATTAATAATTTGTTTTAGGATAAAAATAAGGAGGAATTTGAACCTATTTAATCAATACCTATCACCATTAAGGAAACATGAGAATCCATGTGTGAAGTTAAATAAATCCTTATATTAAACTTCCATTACATCCTTAGTCACTTAGAGAAGCCTATAAACTCATTACTAGGGAGAAAACCAAGATTTATAGGCTAAAATAAGGGTTTGAAGACTTAGGCCATGACTTAAGAAGATTTGGCCATAGCCAAGTTGGCTTTTGTAATTCAAAAACTAAAATTTCAGACTTATGTTACGACTGGGAGTTAAGCTCTCCATGCCATGGTGAGGTTACCTACTATAGCTCTACTAGGCAAAATTCATAATCCTTACCACAACTCAAGAATTCTGTGATGCGATGAGATCGCTATTGGAGCACTATTCCCACTTTTTCTCGATTCTCGCCATGGCGAACCCTACTCACGCCGCGATGAGATTTCTCTTTAAAAGTCTCCCCCTTTATTTTCTTAAGTTGCACTATGGCTAAAGGACCTACGTCGTGGTGCTCTTAGTTTTTGTTACCATAAACTCACTTTTTGGCCACGACTCAAGATGTTTTAGGTGTGACTTGGACTCTTATTGCCCTTAGACTCTTCTTTATTTGCCCCAACTCACTTGTAACTCTTCCAACTTGAGTTCTAAAGTCCTTTGGTGGATTATTAGCATGGTTTTAATGACATACTAGCTCATACACTCCCCCCAATTACTAAGTTTCACTATTTGAGAACTTACAGATTGATCAAACCAAACTACCTTGCCATATATAAGAAATTCACTAAATATGATAGCAGAAGGGTACTTGGAGCCACTAATCACCATATCAAGGTGCATAATCCTTACCATCTAACTTTAGACCACCTTGGACACGTTTCCTTAGTTCGAATGGACCTGCTCCTGATCTTAAACGACTATGCTATCCTACTCATTTCACATCCAAGGCATAGCTATCTGTAAAGACCTTTATGAAACAGAAATTCAGACCATGTTTTCATATGATAGCAACATCCTTAATCATAATTTTCATACATACATGTCAATCCGTAAATGATCAATAATAACATTACATTAAAATTCTTATAAATTAAAACCTAGTCTTAAGGAATGCATCTTAAGTTACAAAATATCAAAATACATACACATGGCAAAAATAGATGCATCATGATCCTATACAATAAAAGTTAAACAAAATTATCATATACATAATTCAAAAGCCTTCTAAGTGCCAGAGCCCCACGCCAGGCCTAAACCTAGGGGTGTTCATCCACTTGCTTTCCCTTTTCCTTATCCAAGGAACCTTCACTTAAAATTGTTAGCTCATGAAATGGGGTGAGATATCAATCCTAGTAACCAAAAGGGAAATGCCATACATATAAACACATTAATCAACATATATGCATTTTATATTAGCAAATACTAGAATAATCATCTCAATTAACAAATGAACTAGTTGAGTTACTGGTGACTGCTATCCCATATAAATAATCACATACAATATGTTAATGGCTAATAACTAAGGGAAAGGTTAGTCCACGGTGCCAACTCCCTATCAAGCACACTCACAGCTCGGTGCATTCATGAGTCTAATTGCAACTCAGTGTCCAATTAAAGTATAATGCATGATTGGTAGTAACACCATAACACTACCAATGACTTACACACAATCATGAAACAATAATTCAAGTAGCCAACTAATCATTTAATATTTCAAAATCATACATGTGCTGCAAATATAAGATTAAAGTGAACATACATAAGGAATTTAAAAATTAACCCCAGTTACCTCACTTAATTAGATCAAATCTCGAAGTCAAGACAATTTTTCAACTCTTTAATGATCCTAATTTACCAATACCAATTTGTTAGTCAACACCTAATATAAAAATTAGTTACCCATCATTTTAGTATCATGAACTATCTAAGAGGCACTTACTTAGACTCCAATAAATTCAAATTCGGGCTTGGGTCTTCTTACACTAGAAACCTTAATGTCTTTTTCTCAATATTTAGTATTTTTGTGCATCAACAAAACCCAGTATATAAGTTAATCCTTGGGGCCAATTTCTAGTATGAAATACATCAAAATGAGCAAAAGATACTTACCTAGTAACCCTTCTAACCTTAACCTCCAAAAATCAATAAGGAACCACTAAAAGGACAAGTTTTAGATTAGGGAATGAGGTGGAAATTCACTAAATCAGAAACCATTTGGACTAAATTGTAGAGAAAAATGAGAGGAACATATTTTGTATAACTCACCTTAGTCAATTTTTCCTCTAGGAGTGTAAAATAGTGCCACACTATAATGAAACCCTAGCCTCCACCCAAAGATGTGAAAATATTTTCCTCCCTCTGTAGAACCCCTTAGATTTTTAGCACAAGGGTAAATGGCAAATGGGTTTTCTTAGGGTTTTAAGTGGATTTAGGTTAACCTTAAAGTCCAAGACCTACTTGGGTCCATTTTCCAAATTTTTGGCCTTCTAAGAAATGAAGTTAGGTCTTCATACAAGTAAGATTAGGCTTTTATAGTTAGCTCTTGTCATAAATAAATTGATCATAAGGTCTAAATTAAATGTCCACTTTCCCTTATTTAATTTCTTATTCAACCTAACCTATAATTAATATATTTTTACTTAATAATGGCCAAATAATTTTTATTGTCTCAAAATGTCTTAAATAAATCCAGTTATTTAGAAATCCTTATTTTCCCTAATCTCCCTAAATCCCCTATAATAATGTCTTAATTCTTCATGATTATTCCTAATTAATTTTGGGGTGTTATATCCTCCCTTCTTTTTAGAAATTTTGTCTTTAAAATTTGACATACCTTACTTAAAAAGTGTTGGATAATCCTTCCTCATTGCTTTCTCTATCTCCTAAGTTGCTTCATCAGGAGTTAGTTCCAAGCCACTTTTACTAAGAAGAAGTTCTTATTACGTAGTTGTTTGACTTTCGAGTCCACTATCCTTTCCAATTCAACCACATAAGACAAGTTATCTTGTAGATGCACATTCTCATACTTAATGACATGCCAAGGGTCCAGGTGGTACTTTTTCAATTAGGACACGTGAAACACATTGTATAATTAGACTAAATTTAAGGGTAAAGAAACTTTATAGGCCACAGGTTCTATCCATTTAAGGATTTGAAAAGGGCTAAGGTAACAAGGACTGAGCTTTCTTAACTTAATAGATCGCTCTATGCCCATTATTAGAGTAACCTTAAGGAACATATGGTCCCCTACCTCAAATTCTAAGAGTCTCATTCTTTTATCTATATAACTCTTCTGCCTACACTAAGTAGCTAGCAATTTCTTCCTAATGAGTTATATTTGATAGGTGGTTTAGTCCACTATATTTAGACCTAAGAGGCTTCTCTTGCCCAGTTCTACCCAACACAAGGGTGATCTATGCTTCTTTCCATAAAGAGCCTCAAAAGGTGTCATCTAGATACTGGAATAGTCATTATTATTGTAAGAAAACTCGACTAAAGGCAAGTACACATCCCAATTTTTTTTCAACTCTAGCACCTTAGCCCTAAGCATATCCTTAAGAGTCTAAGTAGTTCTTTTAGTCTGTCCATCTGACTGAGGGTGATAAGTAGTACTAAAATTAAGACAGGTGCTTAAGGGGTTCTTATAGAAACTGCTAAAATTTCAATGTGAATTTAGGGTCTCTATCCAACATAATACTTTTAGGGACACCATGCAACCTCACAATCTTATGGACATAAAGTTATGCTAGTCTATCCAGAGGATAAGTGGCTTTAATAGGTAGAAAGTAAGCAAACTTCATCAGTCTAATCCACAATCACCCAAATAGTGTCATAGCTTGAGGATGTCCTAGGTAAACTCATCACAAGATCTATGAATACACTATCCTTTTTCCATTTTGAAATCTCTAGAGGGTATAACAATCTTGTGAATTTTTTGTGTTCAATCTTGATCCTCTAGCAAATTAGACATCTGGCAATAAACTCTACTATATTTCATTTCATTCTAGGCTGCCAAAAACTCTTTTTAAGGTCTTTATACATCTTAGTGGTGCCCAGATAAATGGTATACCTACTCTTATGGGCTTCAGACAACACTATATTCCTTATTTCCTTATCCTTATATATGCATACTCTACCTTGATACCTTACCAAACTATCATTTGATAGGTCAAAATCCTTGACCTTTCCATCTCCAATTACTCTCTAACCTTGCCTAAATGCTCATCTAGCTCTTGGACCTCCTTAATTCTCTTCCTAAAATTGATTTCTATCCTCAACTCACTTAAAAGAAGGCTACTAGGGTTTATGGTCATGGATAAATTCAAATCTCTTAATTCCTTAATCAATCTCTGCTCCTTAAACATCATCATTACCATATAAATAGATTTCCTACTCAAGGCATCAACAACATCATTTGTCTTCCCTAGATGATACTTTAAGGAGAAATCATAATCCTTAAGGAACCCCATCCACCTCTTTTATCTCATATTCAACTCTTTCTAGTTAAACAAGTACTTCAAACTCTTATAATCACTATATGCCTTGAATTGGGCATTGTAAAGATAGTGCCTCCAAATATTGAGGACAAAAACCATGGCAACTAACTCCAAATCATAGATGAGATAATTCTCCTTATGAGGTATAAGTTGCCTAGAAGCATAGGTTATCACCCTACCTTGTTGCATCAAAACACAATCTAAACCCTTCTTAGAGGCATCACTTTAAACTATAAAAATTTCTTTAGGGTCAGGTATCACAAGTACAGGTGCAATGGTCAACCTATTCTTAAATTCCTAAAAGGCATCCTCACACTTGCTATCCTACATAAATGGTTAGTCCTTCCTGGTTAGCTTAGTCAAAGACATTGCTAGTTAAGAAAATCCTTTAATGAACTTGCTATAGTAGCCAGTTAGACATAAGAAATTATAGATTTTGGTCATTATCTTGGGCCTTTCCCAAGTTAATATCGCTTTTACCTTACTAAAATCCACCACTACCCTTTATTCTGATCACATGACCTAGTAACTTCACCTTTTGCAACCAAAACTCACCATTGCTGAGTTTGGCATATAATTGGCGCTTCCTCAAGGTCCGAAGAACTATCCTAAGGTGCTCTTCATGTTCTTTACTACTCTTGGAATAAATAAGGATATCATCAATAAACATGACCATAAATCGATTAAGTTATGGCCTACAAATTCAATTCATGTAGTCCATAAAAATGGCAAGGGCATTTGTTAACCCAAATAGCATGACTAGGAACTCATAGTGGCCATATTGGGTCCTAAAAGTAGTTATTGGAGTGTCCTCTTCCCTTACTCTAAGCTGATAGTACCTTAACCTAAGATCAATCTTTGAAAAGAATGACACTTTAGCTAATTGGTCAAGCAAATAATCAATTTTAGGCAAAAGGTATTTATTTTTTATGGTTACTTAGTTCAGTTGCCTATAATCAATATAAAGCCTAAGACTATCATCTTTCTTCTTAACAAACAACACTGGTGCTCTCCATGTAGACATGCTTAGCCTAATGAACCCTTTCTCTAGTACCTCTTTTATTTGATTTTTCAACTCAACAAGCTCAGCATGTAACATTTGGTTTTCGTTAAACGACGAAAATGGACACATTTTCAAAGTAAGTCCCCTGAAATAAATTAGTTAAAGTCTCAAAAAATTTGAGTAACATTCTAGACTCCTAAAAATAAAAATTCTAGCCTTAGATAGAAGGAAAAATAGAGTTAGAATGAAGAAACAAATTTTGACGGAAATCTTACGAAACGTAATGGTATTTTCAAAATTTTGAGCAAATTTTGAAATTCACACAGGAAGGCTTTTTAAATGAAAGTTTTGAATTTTCCATAGTTCTCAGAGGCCTTGAAAGTTATAAGAAGCCTCGGGACAGTTAAATCCCCTTCGATGGACGTTTTTCAACGTCGGTGTACTTGAACTTTGACAGATTTGTTCAAAAAGGTTTTAGTTTCGATTTGAGTGATTCCAAAAGAATTTTTCTAAATTGAGAACCTAAATTTTATAATGGAAAATATGGTCCTAAAAAAGGAGATAAAACAAAGGAGAAACAAAAGTGCAAAGAATGAAGGGTAAAATGAGAATTTTTGAAAAATGCTTCCTCCTCCCCTTATATATAGGTGGCGTCCCACTCTCTCCTTCATTTAGACTCAAAATTTTCTGCCCAATTTTAGAGAAGAGAGCTAGGGTTTAGGGCGCACCAAGGAGGGAAGAAGAAGAGAAGAAATCCAAGCTTTAAGGTATGCTTTCATGGTAGTTTTTCATGCTTTCTTCCATCCACACCTCCTTTCCTTCCTTCTCCTTTGTTTCCTTTGATTAAAATGAAGTTTGAAAATCTGATTTAAGGGAGAAACTTAAAGGAAATTTTAGGTTTGAAGAGAGGAGTTTGGAGAAAGCAAGAAAAAGTAAGAAAACTAGGTAATTTCTGTTCCTATGGTTGCCACATTTGATTCCCTTTTCTTCTCCATTTCGCCACACCTAAAGAACCCTAGGAGGAGTTGATTTTTGGGATATTAAGAATATGCAAAGGGAATTAATAAAAAATCATTAGATTTCAAGATGCAAAACCTAGGGTTTCAAGTACACCTTATAAAATCTGATTTTATATGATGATTCCTAGGCCTAAATAAGAGTTTAAATGAGCTCCCAAGATTCCTAAGAGGCTCCCCACATGCAACTTCCCTTGAGAAAACAAAGCAAGGTCCATGGAGAGCCAAAACCTCTACTGTCTCGACCTAAGGGAGATGGCATAGCTAGGGAGAGTTTTAAATTTTTCTAAACTCATTCTTGAGCCATATATGATGAATGAAAATGAAGGGAGGCCTTGGTAAAAATTTAGAACTCATAGAAAATGAGTTAGTGCTTTAGGTTCCATATTATGACCTAAAGAAGCAACATGTAGTTAAGCTCTTTATTTTAATTGTGTGATGACTCTAAGAGGCTTAAAAGGAGTCAAGAATCATTGTTGAAAGGAAAGAATGGAGCCTATAATTTATTTGAGGGATGTTGCTTCATTAGGTGCAATTATGGAACCATAATGAGGGTATAGACTAAGCTAGTGTCTAAGCAAATTGTATGGCCTTAGAATTGAGTCCATGAACCTAATTAGCTTCCATAAATTGTGTTTAGGCCAAGAGAAATCTTTCCCACACTTTTGTGTGTGTGTGGCCAAAGCAAGGAAGGGAGATTCAAGGGAAAAAGTATGTAATTATGTCCAAGGTAGCTCTCTCCACCTTCTCTAATGCATGTATGTGTGTTTAGCTTATCTTAGAATATGTGTATGTGTATTTTCAAGCCATGAAAAGTATGTTAGCATGATTTTATATGTCATGATTTCATGATGACATATTATGTTTCTAAATGATGTTATATTGTTTGTTTGAGTTTGCTTGAGTGTGGAGAAGCCAAGAACTCTTAACTATGGTGAGGATGAGCCAAGAACCCTTAAGATTGGTTGAGACAAAGCAAAGAGTCTCCCAAAAGCAAAGTGGGCTCTCAAGAGCATGGTTGAGTCCAAGAATCTCTTAAAGAATGGATGAGGCAAGTCCAAAATCCATGTGGAAAATGATGAGGCCAATTTATCCACTTGCCAAGCCTTTGGATGCCTTATATGACTTGTTTATATGCCAAGCTTGTTTCTTGAATGTTTATGTCATTTATTATATCCATGCATGCAATTTCAAGACTTGCTTTGCATATGTTATGTGTGATTGAAAGGGAGATGAGCTATTGGGATTCTTTGAATCTCATTCTCTCCTCTCTAATGATCTAATATGCTAGGTGGACTAAGTGGATAAGGTAATGGATGCCAACCACCTTAAAGAAAAGAGTTTGACAACAAAGTGCTTGAATTTTGCTACTTTAAGACCATGCTTATGTCAATGATGTAACCAATGGATATATATGTATTATGATATTATGAACAAATATAATTATGATATTATGTCATGTATAAATGGAAGAATGTATTATGTGACCACTAGAATGCCATTTGAGCATGTATGGGCAATGTAGCTTCTTGAGTTAGTTTATGGAATTATGCATATGTGTAGATGAGATGGTCAAAATGAGATGCATGAGGGTTGAGACCATTTGGACAGCTCACATAAGTCCTAAATATGCTTTTAGACTTGCCCAAGAGGTGCCAAACCTTAAGGAAAACTATTTGGACATTTTGGTATCTCATAAGGGGCCAAAAATGGCCATAATGAAACCCTATGTCACTTTTTATCCAAACAAGCTCTTCTTGATCTGAGATTTGGCATGCAATTAGAACTTATTGAGATATTTTTGGAAAGCTAAAGATCATAATTTTTAGAGGTCTATAGAATATTTTATGAATTTTCAAAGTTGGCAATTTTTTTAGTTTTGGTTATGTCATTGTTCACTCAAGTCTAAAAATATAATCCATCACACAAGTCTCAAATGATGTCCAATTGCCATGAAATTATAAATAGAGAAACTAGACATTCCTAGTGACTTATGCCAACTAGAAGTACCTCATTTGGATGTCTAGAGTAGGAGATATAAATTTTCAAAGAATCTGTCTAGTGTCAAGAACTTCACCCGACCTCAGTAATTGTTTGATTGGATTTCGAGATCTGGGTGTGCCTGAACTGATTTAGAGTTCTTTTTCCCCTCTAGTTAACATCCATATATTTCTATATTGGTATCATTTTCATGGATTGGATTTTTGTGGAATTAATTGTCCATTTTCAAATTTGTTGTAAATATCTGTGATAGCACCAGTGGACACCTTGACCTCTGGACCTTTTGAATGTCAAACATCCTTTGTGATAAATGTTATGGTCTAGATATATTTTTAGTATGAAGTGGACATCTGTAGCTTTCCATAATAGCTAAGATTGCATAATTTCTATTTTTCTAGAATTAGTTATGATTTTAAAAATTTGTGATAAAAAAGTGAAAAAATCTGGCCAAAATTATGTATGTGCATTTTGAGCTTCCCTTCGAGTTTCTTGAGATGTAGGCCACTTTTGATGATTCAAATGACTTGTATCCATGTAATTAAATATGGGAATGTATTGTATGAGCTCACATGGTCCACGTGACATCGAATAAAAATTTTATACATGACGTAACGCAAAGAAATGTATTATTTTAATAGATTTTTCTTACTTTCTTCATGGAATGTATCATATGAACATGTAAATGTGATAGAAATAAGCTAGAAAATATATGGTGTTACACAGCAGATGCTAATCTATGTAGGGCTTAGAAATTGGGCTTGTACTAGGGATTTGGTCTATGAAAAATTCTAGTTCTCTCTTCTAGGTGTAGACCACTAATCTCTTTAAAAAAACTTCCAAGAATTCCTTAATTTTAGGTATATCCTCTAACTTATCCTCAACCTCAACATGCGAGGAAAAGAGCACAAGGAACCCTTGGCAAGCTTAGTTATAGGACAAGATTTGGGTATATAGCAAGTAAGGAAATAGTTTTACGATTACAATCAAATATCACATTATTAACTGACAACTAATCCATTCTAATGATTACATCAAATTCATATAAAGGGATACAAATAATGTCAAAGGTAGTACAACAGCTATCCAATTGTACAACATAATTTAGGCACACATCAAATGTAAGCATAGAATATTCAGTAGGGGTAGACACAGATAATTTACATGGCAACAAGCTAATTTTAAGACCTAAACACTTAACACAATCATATGAGATGAATGAGTAGGTCGCACTTGAATCAAAGAATGCATCACGAAATAATTATGGACAAAAAAGGTACTTCAGAACATATTAGGGGATTTACTAGCCTTTTATTGATTAACTACAAATACTTATCCTTGTGTAGGTGGTTTGACGAATGAAGCCAACTCTCATGACACCGTGCAAGTCTGTGCATAGTGTTTGGGCTTTCTGCAATTACAACACATAGGGTATGGTTCAATCCTATGGTTCGTCCCACACTTGCCATAAACACTTGTTAAACTCTTTAGGGTCTTATATTCTTTCCTTGAGGGACATTTCTTGGAGGTGGCCTTCTACCCCAAGAGTCACTACCACTATTGGTGCCCTTCTTACTTCTGCCCTTAAAGGGCTCTATGCCTCAATCATGCTTACTCTCCATTGTCTTTTTCCTTTTAATGTCATTGTCCATTAATGCCCTTTCAGTTGCCCTACACTTCTCCACCAATTTATCGAAGTTATGGATATGGAGGGGTGTAATCTTATCCTTCAACTTAGGTTTAAAGCCTTTCTTAAACATGTCGACATTTCATGGTTGATCATCAAACTATTTTAGGTATAAGGAGAAATAGGATAGCTGAATAAACTTTGCTACATATTGGTCCACATTTACCTCACCTTGCTCAAGGAAATTAAACTCAGCTTCTTTGTCAGCCTTCACTGATGGTGGGAAGTGCTTACTTTTAAAGGCTATTTGAAAACTCTCCCAAGTCAAGGCTATCCCCCTTGACACTAGTAGCCTAGAAGCACTATTTCACCAATGCTTTGCCTTACCTTATAAGTTATAAATGTTTAGTCTTACCTTTTGTTTGGTGGTGTATGTCATTACCTCAAAAATCCTTTCTAACTACATCAGCCATCTCTTAGCTTCTTTTAGTGTCTAAATGATGGAGTATTAGCCTTTCATAACTTGGCTAATACTACTGAGATGTCATCCTTTCCCGCTTGGTACCCCACACCAAGGTTTTGACCAACATTAACCCGATTTCCAACTAACACCTCTTGATTCTATTTGTTCATAGTCTAATGCAGCTGTTATAGCACTTGAATAGTGGCTGCATAAGTGTCAGCTTACTCTTGAAGTTAGTCAACCATTGCCTTCATAGTAGCCTCATGGACTTTAGCTTGCTCCCTCATACAATTGATGTAACAGTCAGTTTTCGTTAAAATATCCAAAATGAGTCAATTATAAAAGCAAGTCCCCTAAAATGAATGAGTTGAGACCAAATAAAATTAGGATAAAATTATAAATAATAGAAAATAAGAATTTAAGGTTTAAGTTACCCAGAAACCAGAGCTAAATGAGCTAGAAAAGTTTGTGAAAGAAAGTTAGGGCATTTTCATAATTTTTGGCAATTTTGGAAAACTCACAAAAGGGCTTTTTAAAAGAAAAAATGTTATCTTTCAAAGGTTCTCAGGGGCCCTAAAAACCATGGGAACTCTTAGAACAGTTAAACGCCTCCGATGAGCGATTTCAACTGTTGGTTGATCGAAATTTTGACTGAACAGTTTAGAATGGTTTTAAATTTAATTTGAGTGAAACCAAAGCCAATTTATAAGTTTGAGAGCCTAAATATTATGATGGAAAAGATGGATTTTGAAAAGGATTTGAATTGAGGCTAAATAAAAGGAACCAAGAAAAGGGACTAAAACACAAAGTTAAAAAGTACATAAAGTGACTTTTCCCCTTCCATATGACACGTCCCACTCTAGCTCCTTCTCCTAACCGACTCTTTTCTACCCAAAATAGAGAGAAAACCAACAAGGAAGGACGCACCAAGAAGGAGGAAGAAAAGGAAGAAAAAATTAAGAAAATGTTAGAAAAAGTGTAAAATTTTATAGTTATTTCTTTACAAAAGATGTTTTCTTCCTTCTCCCCTTTCTTTTTATGGTTATGGTGACTTATATGGGGCTATTTTGAGGCTAGTTTAGAGGAAAAAAGTTAAAGTTTAAAGGAGAATATTTTACCAATTGAAAGAGCTCTTGAAATAAGCCAAGAAATAAGGCAACTTCATTATTTTTCTTGCTTTCTTTTTGTTGTTCTTCCTAGTGTATGGTTAGGTCTTAAGGAGAGCATATAGTAAGGAATAATTTCTGATCATAACCAAGCAAGAAATCTAGGTTTTAGTGTGTGAAAAACTAGAAAATGCAATAAAATTCAAAGAAGAAGCATTAGAGAACAAGTTGTCACACCTAGGGATTCATTTGCACCTAGGCTAAGATGAAGCTTCCTAGTAGTAATTCAAGATATTTAAGAGTGTGAATGGATTCCTAAGACATCTAGGAAGCCTCCCAAGTGTCATTCTCTTCAAGGAAACAAAGCAAAGTCCATGGGCTCAAACTAATGCTCATGTCTCGGCCAAACATAGATGAATAACCTAGGGAGTGTTTTAAATTTTTCTAAGCCTAGAATGGGACTAGATATGATGAAAGAACATTAAAGGAAGACTTGAAAAAAATTTAGAAAGCCTAGATTGCAAGATGGAGGTGTATGTTCCATAATGAGACATAAAGAAGCAATTTATAACTAGGCTCCTTAAAATGAATGTGTGATGGCTCCAAGGAATCTAAATGGAGTCAAGAGTCATAGATTGAAGGAGAAAATGAAGCCAAGATCATGAATTCCCATAATTTCTTCGTTAAGTCTTGTATGGAACCATAATTGAACCATATGAGAAAGTAAGTTTTCCCAAAGTGTGTGCAGTACTAGAGCTTGCTTCAATGATGTAATGGTATCTTATTTGATGTGTCTGGGCCAAAGAAACCGAGCTCCACCTTATTGTAAGTGTGTGACCGAGAGAGGGGAAGAGTAATCAAGGAAAAAGTTTATGTTTTGCTTCAAGGTAGCTCTCTAACCTTTTTCCCATGCATTGTTAGTTGTTTTCTTGTCTTTGGGTGCTTGTATGCTTGTTTACGCTATAAGAAATGTTTCTAGCTATTGTCTACATATTATGGTACCATGATGTTCTTGAAATGTGTTTTATGAATGTTATTTGGCTTGTATGGGTATGGTGATGCCAAAAGCCTCTTAGCAAGGGTGGGGATGAACTAAAAGTCCTTAGGATTAGTTGAGACAAAGCCAAAAGTCTCAATAAGAGTGAGGCTTAGTCAAAAGTCCCTTAAAAATGGACAAGGAAATTCCAAAAGTCCCAAGGAAAATGAGTGAGGCTAATCCAATGCCCTTAAGAGCCTATGTATGATATGTATAAGTTCCTTGAACATGAAAAATGTTTTATGTATGTTTACTAGTAGTTCAAGTTGCCATGCATGCATTCTTAAACTTGAAAATTCATCTATTATGCATGTTTGAAAGGGTAAAGAGCTATTGGGATTCTTGGAATCTCATTATTCCCTCTCTAATGTCTAACCATGTCTAGATGAGTTAAGTGGTCCAAAAAATAGAGGCCAACAACCTTGAAAACTAAGATTTTAACAAAGATTTTGTTATTTAGCCATTTTATAGATATATGGATGTCAAATGATACTATAGGATGTATATACACTATAGATACTTGAGCACACTTAAATGCATGTAAATATGATATATGTAATAATTTTGGAATCATATGTTAGAGTATGTATGTTTTTGCCACCAAAGGACCTTTATGTGTTGTGACTTCCATGTGTATATTTGCATATAGTATGGTGAGAATGAGCTCCATGATATTTTGAACCAATTGGCATGCTTCCCTAGGTTGTGTTTATGCTATGGGATATGCTCAAGTGGCTATAGAACATTGAGAGAGTTATTTGGTGCCTTAAAAATCATTTTGAACTTCAAAAAGTGACCAAAACTTGAACTAAACCCCAAACTAATCAAATGGATGAATTTTTCCATGAAATTTGGCATGAATATAGGTCTTATTAGAGCTTTTCATAAAGTCAAAGAGCACCTAATTTGGAGGTCTAGAGAATTTATTATGAGTTTTCAAAATTAAAAAAATTCTGATGATATAGTATCAACACTATTCATATGGTCAATTTAGGTTTCTACATCACACATAGGACAAATGATATCCAATACGCATGAAATTTTACAATCATAAATTAGATATCATAAGCTTTCTATAGCCACTAAGATAACCTCATTTGGAGTTTTATAGAGAGAGAACCAAAATTTTGAAATTACATAATAGTACCAGTAATGTAGCTCAACCTTTGATACTGTTCTATTAATTTTTTGTGGGCTAAATGCCACTACTTATGGTTTGAAATTATTTTTAGTCATTATTTAACATTTAAATATTTCTAAAATGGTATGGTTTGCTTGATTTTGATTTTTCTAGAATTAGTTATGAATTTTCAAACTACATATCAGAAATCTAGAAACTGAACCCGAGAGCAAACCTATATTTTTTTAATGCATGGTATAAAATCTGAGACTCTTGGGATGTTTTGTGATGGTTATGAGTTGTGTGGATATATTATGGATGGAAAATGATGTTGATAAGTTTATATGATCTATGAAGCATAAAATGAAGAAAAGAGGCCTTATGTAACGCAATTTAGTGCATTAAATATATTGATTTTCTATGAGACATGTATGAAGCTAAGCTTGATTGTAGGAATAAGAAGGATATAGGTGAAGGTTTTATAATTGACCATTGTAGCTATGGCCTCTTGCACTTCTCTCAATGTTTTAGTGATTTCCCAATAAACAGCTATAGTATCCTGCAATGCCACAAGCACAACTAGAAGCTCCCTGGTAAGCTACAATCTTAATAGCAAATCCAAACACAACACCATTAATATTAAGTATTTGTAGGCAAAATGACGTTATCAAACCATATTGTCACTATCCTTAGCGTGCATGCATCATAATTGCTAAATTTTCTAACCATAAAGTCCAAAAATCTAGCATGATCTCTTTAACCATTGCTTTGATACCTAATGTAACAATTCTAACTACTAATCAAGTTAATTTATCGTAATTGAGTTCCAAATCACTGATATTGAAGGTCAATTGTCATTAATAATTTGTTTCAAGATAAAAATATGGAGGAATTTGAACCTATTTAATCAATACCAATCACCATTTTGAGGAAACATGAGAATCCATATGTGAAGTTAAATAAATTTTCATATCAAACTTCCATTACATCCTTAGTCACTTAAAGAAGCTTAAAAACTCATTACTAGGGAGAAAACCAAGATTCATAGGCTAAAATAGGGGTTTGAAGACTTAAGCTGTGACTTGAGAAGATTTAGCAGTGGTTAAGTTGGCTTTTGTGACCTAGAGTATCCATGCTATAGCTTAACTTGCCATTGGAACTACAAGGTCAAAATTCTCATCAACTGTTGTGACTCAGGCTCTCCATGCCGTAGTGAGGTTACCTATTGTAGCTCCACTAGGAAAAATTCATGATCTTCACCATAACTGAAGAATTCTACGCCACAATGAGATGCACTGCTAGAGCACTATTCCCATTTTTTCCTAATTCTCGCTGTGGCACCATGGCAAGATTACTCTCTAAAACTTTCCCCCTCTATTTTCCTTGAGTTGCATTATGGCTAAAAGGATCTGTGCCATGGTGGCCTTAGTCTCTATTAACCCAAATTCACTTTTTAGCTGTGACTCAAGATGTTTTGGCCATGACTTGGACTCCTATTGCCCCTAAACTCTTCCTTATTTGCCCTAACTCACTTGTAACCCTTCCTACTTTAATTCTAGAGTCCTTTGGTGGATTATTAGCATGGTTTTAATGACTTAATAGCTCATATGTCACACCATAATTTATCTACCATCATATTCCCTTAAATAAATTAGACCTCATGTGCAAGCAAGGAGAACCCAAGAAAAAGAGAATAAAAATGTTGTATTTTCTTGCGTTGTGTAGCATTTTAAAAATTCAAATTTCACTTCGTAGGTCCCATGAACTCCTTTATATCACCCTCTATTTATTTTCATCCATACAAGGCATAAAAATCTCAAAACAATCCATAAACCAAGAATGAGAAGCTAAAAACTAGAATTTTTGCATTTCAGCCTCGGGTTCTCGATGGCAGATTATTGATATCAATTTTGAAAAATCATAACTAATTTTAGAAAAATTGAAATCAAGCATATGATAGCTTTTTAGAAATCTGTAGATGTTAAATATATACTAAAAATAATTCCAAGCCATGAAAATATCATTTGGACCATATTTGATAATAGGAAAGGGATAGAGGTCGGACTACCCAACATTTCTAATAAAACTTACTAATATAAATTTCAAAACTTCATAACTAATTCTATAAAAATCCAATATGGGCAAACTATACAAATTTGGAAAGATACAAATGTTAACTAGAAAGAAAAAATAGTTCTAGACCAATTCAGAAGCATTTAGACCCGAAATATTAATGGAAAAGTACTAGGGGTCTAATTGTTTGCCTAGAACAAACCTGAAACTTCAAAAAAATGTATCTCCCTCTCTAGACCTCCAATTGAGGTGCTTCTAATTGTTATAGGTCACTGTGATCGCTTATTTTCTCCATGTAAAATTTCATAGCCATTGGATACTATATGCCCTATAGATGACAAAGATGAAATTTCTGTCCATAATGCACAGTGATAGTACCAAAATGGAAAATTTTGCCAACTTTAGAAATTTACTAAATATTCTCTAGAGCTCCAAAAATTATGCACTTTAGCTTCCTAGCTCTAGACAAGATCTAAATGTAGGCCAAATTTCAGACCAAGAAGAGCTCATTTGGACAAATTTTTGCCATAGCTCCCTACTATGGTCCATTTTGCATCTCATAGGGCACCAATTTAGTTCAAATGGTCTTCCAAGGCCTCTACCACATTTTGAGCAAATTTCAAAGTATAAAAACAAAATGTGTGAGGTTCTCAAGTGGTCTAAACTACCACACATCATAATTTTCTTATGCTACATGCAAGAATGCACTAGCATATATATCAATGATCCAATATCCAAATTTTACATTTACATTAATTTGGTACCAAATGTGGTTCATACATTATCCATACATGCTTTTACATTTGTCCAAATGTTTACAACTCAAAAATAATATATACATAAGTATTATGGCATTTCTTTACATTCAAAAACTATACAATTGATACCATTGTCCTAACATAGCCAATTAGGCTTCATGACTTTCATTCTTTGGCTCTTGAGCTCCACCTAGACGATATAAGATAGGAGAGGGAAAGGGGGTGAGATTTATGAAATCTAAATAGCTCATACACTTATTCAAGTACACATTTAAGGCATGCAACATGTCAAAGAGTGCAAGTATGCTTTCTAAAACAACTATAAAGCATTCAAATCACATTTCCATGCCATAAAGTCACAACAAAGTCAATAATGAGCTCTAGGGACTTTTGGTTTAGCTTCACCCCATTTCTAGAACTTTTGGAATAGCCTCACCCTTGGCTTGGGGACTTTTGACTTGGCCTTACCTATCTATAATACTTTTAGCCTTGTCTCACCCATGCCTAGAGACTTTTGGTATTACCTCACCTATATCAAAGGACTTTTGGCATTACCTCACACTCATGAGCAATTTCATAAACAAATAGCATTCAATAAAGCATAATGATACCAAATAGTATTCAATAAAGCATATTAGTACCAATACATCAACATCGCATCAAGTAGCATGTTTTAAGTTGCAAATGCACACATAAGCATACAATGATACATACATAACCAAGAATGCAAACAAGAATAGGGTGGATAGCTACCTTGATGGAAATCCAAGCTTTACTTTGATTATTCCTTCCCTTTCTTGGTTCCATAATCACAACTAAATAGGCCCTGATTTCCTTGGCCTAAACATAATAAATAACACTCAATTATACTCTTGATACAATCCAAAATATTAAATTTATACTTAAGAAGCATACTTTGTTCCATTAGTCTCATATTGGTTCCATTAATGGTCTAATGAAGCAACTATCATAATTTAAGTTCTTGGCTCAATTCTTTTGCCATATCTAGGCCTCTTAACCTCATTTAAGGTCTTTGGAGTCATCACATAGTCACTTTCAAAAGCCTAGGTACATGTTGCTTCTTTCTTAAGGCTACATTATGGAAACCATTGTCTCATCTCCCAATTTATGTTTTCTAAATTTTTTCCAAGGGTTCCTCCCACCTTCTTCCATCATACAAAGTCCCAACCTAAGCTTAGAATGAATTAAAATAGTCCTTAGCCTATTCTTTTAGCTTTGGCTAAAACTATAGGGGAGGAAGGAGCCCATCTAATTTCTTTGCATTTCTCAAGTTACCATAGCCTAATTCAATGATTTCTTATTATTTTTAGGCTAGAACTTTCCTCCCCTAGGCTATTCTATATAGGGTTGAAACACCACACCAAGGAGCAAGAAGGAAGAAGCAAGATGCAAGGAATTTTTGCCTTGGTTTCAGGCTCTTTCCAAGATGTTCTTCCTTTGCTTTATTCTTCTCTTTGAATTTCTAACTTTTCCCCTCTGGTTCAAGGCCAAAACAAAACTAGATCATATAAAAGATGAAACAAGAAGAGGAGAATGAAGTTTCAAGAGGAAGAAGTATGAAAATCCTTAAGATTCCTGACCTTTTTTTTGGATTTTCCCTCTTCTTTTTCCTCCATTCTTGGAAGCAACTCCTAGCTGGTCTCCCTTTTGTTATTAGGTAGAATTAAGGTTGATCATATGAGGGAGAAAAGAGGATGTGTATTTAAAAGATGCTTTTTGAACTTTCTTTTTCAAAAATTCCATTTATATCCCAATTTCGTAGTTTCTTTATTTTGGGCTCATTTCAACTCCTTTTTGAGAACTATTTTTTACATCATAAGATTTAGGTTCTCAATCTTATAAAATGCTTTTGGAATCACTTAATTTGGAGCTAAAATCTTTCCAAACAAATCAGTCAAAGCTTAGGCTCACTACCATTGGAAAAGGTATGCTGAAGGGGGTTTAACTATCTCGAGAACCCTGGAAAACTCAAAATTTTCATTCAAAGTTCCATTCTGTGAGTTTTCCAAAAAGTGACCATATTTATGAAAATATCACTAGACTTTCGACAAATTTTTTGAACCACTCTAGTCCCGATTTTTGGGCAACTCAAGACTCAAATCCTCATTTATCAATATTTAAAATTTTATTTTAATTTTATTTGACCTCAAATAATTCACTTTGGGAGACTTCATTTTATATTCGATACATTTTGCACGTTCACGGAGAAACCAAACATTGCGTTTCTCATATTTACGGAAAGACCGGATGTTACATCATACACTCCTTTAATTACTAAGTTTCACTATTTGAAAAGTAATGGATTGATCAAACCAAACTACCTTGCCATATATCAGCAATTTACTAAATGTGATAGCAAAAGGGTACTTAGAGCCACTAAGGACCATATCAAGGTGTGTAATCCCTACTATCTAACCTTAGATCACCTTAGACAAGTTTTGTTAGTCCAAATGAACTTACTCTTTATCTTAAATGGCTATACTATCCTACTCATTTCATATCCAAAGCATAGCTATCAGTAAAGACCTTTATGAAATAGAAATTCAAACCATGTTTTCATATGACAATAACATCCTTAATCATAAAATACCATTTAAGTTTCATACATACATGTCAGTCCATAATTGATCAATAATAACATTACATTAAAATTCCTATAAATTGAAACCTAGTCTTAGGAAATACATCCTGTAATACCATATTTAATAACTTGCTTTAACTATATCCTAGCCTCCTTCCATTGATCTTACAATTTTTCCAAGAAAACTCAATAAAAATATTCAATTATTTTTATGTTGCATAGTGGATAAAATTTTTATTTTGTGTCCCATGGATCATATGAACTCATCCATCACATTCTCCTATTTAATTACAAACATAAAATCCAAAATCATCTCAAAAAGTTGCCATAAACTCGAGCTTATAGCATATTTACATAAAATAATGCAAGTTTGTCTCGGGTCCAATTTGACAGATTTCTGGTGCAACTTTGAAAAATCATAATTAAATTTAGAAAAATAAAAATCAAGAAAAATATATCTTTTTGGAAATATTTATATGTTAAATTTATATTAAAAATAATTTCAAGCTATAAAAATATCATTTGAACCATGTTTGACAATAGAAAAACAACATAGATCAGCCTGCCTAGTGTTTCTAATGCAAGTTATTGATATAAAATTCAAAAATGCATAAATAATTCCAAAAAAATATAATTCCAAAAAAATATACCAATTAGGAAAGATACAAATATTACATTTAAGGGAAAAATACTTCTAGACCAAGACAAACACGTTTAGATACTAAAAACTAATGGAACAATACCTAAGCTCAACTAGCATTCCTGATATTGACATAGAACTTCAAAAATTCATACCTCTCTGCTCTGACCTCCAAATGAGGTGCTTCTAGTTGCTAAAAATCATTGGCAATGTCTAGTTTATGCCTATAAAATATCACATTCATTGGACCACTTTTGTCCCATAGATGACATAGAAACCCAAACTGACCATATAAACAGTGCTTATATTAGGACAGCAGAAAAATGGTAATTTTGAAAATTCATTATTAATTATGTAGAGCTCTAATTTTTCTACACTTTATCTTCCAAAAATCTCTAAATGAGCTCTACATTCATGCCAAATTTCATAAGGAAATTCATCCATTTGGTCAGATTGTACCATAGGGTTGCAAATGGTCAATTTTTATGCTTCATAAAGGTCTCAAAGTGTCTATATTTGCTTCTCCTATTCCTATGGTCATATGAGCATGTGGGAAAACATAAAAATACTCTAACAAGCTTGTCTCAAAGGGCTAATAATCCAGATTTCATAATTCCACTCATCCACCCCAAGATATACATAAGATTACATATATGCTACCTTTGCCATTCATTACCAAAACCATGCAATATCATTCATTTGGCTCTAGTTCTCATACATACATCAAGTATTCATATATTTACACATGTTCCAAAGGCTATACAATATATTCATCATGGGATTACATCATATGCTATCAAAGTGGCTACAAAATGAATAAAATAGCACTCTTCTTGTCATTCTCTCATCTTCCAACTTGGTGGCCTTCATTTCCTTATTCGCTTGGTCCACCTAGATATGTTAGGGCAAAGAAGAGAAAGGAATGAGATTCTAGAAATCTCAATAGCTCATCTCTCTTTCAAAAATACATACTTGATGAAAATTTCTTGCCAAAGCATTGGTTTAGCCTCACCCACTCTCTTTGAGACTTTTAGACTTGCCTCACCCATTTTTAAGGGACTTTTGACTAAGACTCACTCTTACTAGAGACTTTTGGCTTTATCTCATTCAACTTTAGGGACTTTTGGCTCATCCTCACCCTAACTAAGGGACCTTTGACTTCACCAAGCTCAAGCAAACCAAAGACATTCATCAAAGCATCATTTCAATACATAAGTAAAGTATTAAGATACCATGGCATGTGAATGCTTACTAGAAATATATTTCATGGCTTTAAACATACACACACACATTCAAGACAAGAAAAACACTCAAGTATACATGAAAGAAGGAGGAGAGAGCTACCTTACTTGCAATGACACACTTTAACTCTTAGAAATGGTTCCTTTCCCTTGGCTAAGCACCCACAAGTAGGTGGAATTTGCTTTCTTTGGCCTAAACATATATGGAAGACAATTATACTCTTGAAGCAATTTCTAAAGTTACATATTCATTTTAAATCTTAGATTGGTCTTGTGGCTCATTTATGGTTCCAAAAAGTATCTAATGAAGCAACACATATAATTCAAGCTCTTGGCTCCATTCTTTCCTTCCATCTATGGTTCTTGACTCCATTTAAACCTCTTGGAGTCATCACACAATCAAAATGAGGAGCCTAACCACATGTTGCTTCTTTAGGTCATAATATGGAACCTATGCTACCATTTCATTTCTTAGGCTTCCTAAAATTTTTTCGAGGCTTCCTAACGGGTCTATCATGCAACCTTCAAAATAAAACTAGGTTAGACCAAATATGTAGCTAGTGGCACAACCTAGGTCATCTCCCTTAGAATTGGAGTTCAATGTTCAATTAGATTTTCTAAGTGTTAAAAGATCCTCGAATTACCTAATTTGGGGGGGGTTTTTGATTGAATTAGACTAAGTAAAATGAAATTGAATTAAAATTCTTAAACTCCTAATTATATGAACTAATGAGGTGAATGATAGACTTGTGACTAGCTTTGGATTCGTCTCTTGGTATCCACTATACTTATCCTAATTCATTTGTGATTAATACTTATCTAAGAATCCCTAATTGTGTCCATTAGCAAATGATCTTGAATTACCAATCAAGATTCAAGAACCTAGAAATTTGATGTTAATTGAAACCTCAACTATCATTAAATTACTAATTCTTGTGATTAAGATCTATAAACACTTGAATTGAATGATTAATTGATCAATTAGCCTCTGAATTAATACCCTAGGATGTTTAGTTAACCAACCAAATTCCAAGGAATCCTTAAATTCAACAATAAAGCTCATAATTTCACTCATGCATTTCATCGAACACCTTCATGATATACATGGGAAATTAAAGGAAAGTGTAAAATTCAGTGTTTAATCCAACCAATTAATCAACAAAAAGGCTTCCAAATTAGTGTCTAACCAGCCACTAATCACAATTACACAAATTCTTAATCAAATACAACTTAACCAAGCTTGTACAAGAAAAAGAAAAAGTGTAGGAATATAAAAATCCTTAGCCAAAATTCTGGTTCTTCTCCATGGATTCAAGCTTCTACCAAGGATCTTCCTCCTAGCTAGCCACACATGGAATTAATTCTTCATTTGAGTGGAGATGGAATAGGAATGGAGGAGATGGCGTGGAATGGATGAAGCGAATGACGATGGGAGCGTCTGGATGGAATGTAGTGTGGAATGTAGTGTGGAATGAATGAATGGACGATGCCCTTTAGATCCTTGTGAATTCCCTCTACCTGAGCTTCCCCTTCGTCCATATCATGTGCTACATTTTTACCATTCTTTTGCCTGAGTTATTTTCTTAAATCACATGCCATCATGCTTCATTTTAATTCATTTTCACATGGAAAGTTCCTTGTTCAGAATGTGCCATTCACGTGCATTTTAATTCAGCTACCCATAACTTCATTTATTACGTGTTGCTTGCTTGTTTCTGCTATAGCCATGTCATTTCCCTTCTTAGCTAATTGCTGCTACTCACGTGGATTTCTCATGCAACTTCTACATGCCTTCTTTTCTTATGAACCTGTAACTTTATCTTCTCGATGCTCTGTTTCTTCCTTCTATTTTTTCCTGTGCTCAGTCAAGCATCATCCATGTTCTACCCTTTGTGTATTTTATTCGTTCTCTGTTCTGCTCCTTCTACCCTTAATCCAAAGCTTCTGTTCACATATATCCTCCACAACCCGAGAGAGTGTGCTGCTGCTGGTGCTTCATCTTATCTCAACACATAGCTTCTACGTGTAGGTGTTTAGTGTGATTGTTGCTCACTGCTTCTCCTTGCTTTTCACGTTCTAGAGCTTTCAAAAATTCCAGCTTCTTCATGAATTCATGGCTGTTCTGCTCGAGTGTGTTCTCTTCATGCAGCTCCTTTAAAATATGCTCATGCAGCTCGTTTTTCTCCTCGAGAAGCCCCCACGTCTAGAAACCCATGCAAGTGAGCTACATTCTTCTATGTTCTATATGTATGTGTGTGCATGGAGCTTGTGTGAACTTATGTGTGTGTCTTCCATGTGGGAACAAGGGAGCTAGAGCTTACTTCTTCTCAAAATCCAATTACTCCATCAATCTCCTTCCATTCCAATTTTATTTCCTCCAAACTATACACATGAAGCCTTCATCCCTTCTTCTTCTTTTCTTTAAATCAAATGTTCATTCAAGCATCATTGGCCTATTAAAATCTATAGAATAATAGACAAAAATCAAATAGGAATATCCACAAAATTATTTAAAAGAAATTTATACATTAAAACTCAATAATTTGTAAATTAATTCCTAAAATGTGGAGAATGGCCAATTAAAATCAAATTCAATTCAATTGCATTCATTAAGCCATATTTAATTATTAAAATGCCTAAGTTATGAGGATTCATGTATATAAAACTAGCATTCATCACTTCCTCTCATCTTCTCCTATCATATATGACACAAAATCAAGCTTGGATGAATTTAAACTATCCCTAGGTATTGGTTCTACCCTAGGCCAAAACAAGCTTCAAGAATGAGAATCAATGAGCTTCCTTTGTTTCCTTAATGGGAGATGCATGTGGGGAGGTCTTTAGGGGTCTTAAGAGCTCATACAAACACTTACATTAGCCTAGGGACTCTTGTACAAAATCAGATTTTTGGTTATATTCTTGAATCCCTAGCATTTCACTATTACAAAATCATGGATGGTTGTTTGTTCTCTTTGCATAATCCCTATTCCTACACTTTATTTCCTAAGATTCACTCTTGGTTTGATTCAAAAGCTAACCCCTCTTGGTTGTCCCTACTAAGGCTGAAACATACATGATGAAGAACAAGGAATGAGAAGCATGAAACTAGTGAATTTTACCTTGAATTCAAGCTTTTTCCTTTTGCCTTTCCTCTCCTCTCAAATTTTAAAAATTTCCCCCTATATTCTAGGCTCAAAATAGAACTAAACATCTCACTAAATCCATAAGAAGATAGGAGGAAAGGAAAGGAAGAAGTTTTCTAAAAGGAAGAGCATAAGTTTCCATGAATTCATACATTTCTCTTGGTTTTTCTTCTTCCCTTGAGCTTGCTCTTGTGTGCCACTCTCTCTTTAAGTCTCCTTTCTATTTTTTGGGTAGAAATAGAGCTTTTAAGTGCAGAGAAGTTACCAGAATGTGGATAAGAAGAACCTAAAGTTCACTTTATGTAACTTTTTACTTTACATTTTAGTTCCTTCTCTTGGCTTTTTTCATTTTAAGCTCATTTCAACTCCTTTTCAAAATCTATCTTTTTCATCATAATATTTAGGCTTTCTAACTTATAAAATACCTTTGGAACCACTCAAAATTGGATTTAAAACCATTCTGAACAGTTCAGTCAAAGTTTCAGTCAACTAACTGCCAAAATTGCTCACCGGAGGGGTTTCAACTATTCTAGGGATTCCCATGATTTTTAGAGTCTCTGAGAACCTTGAAAAGCTCAAAGTTTCCATTTAAAAAGCCCTCTTGTGAGTTTTTCAAATTATCCAGAAATTACGAAAATGCCATAATTTTCTTTCATTAATTTTCCTAGTTCGTTTGACTTGGGTTTTTGGATATCTTAGACCTTGGATCATCATTTTCTATTATTTATAATTTTATTCTAATTTTTGTTCATCTTAAATAACTCATCTCAAGGGGCTTACTTTGAAAACTGACTCATTTCGGTATTTTATAAAAAATCAGACGTTACACATCCTAAGTTACAAAATGTCAAAATATCTACCATTAGTAAAAATAGATGCATCATGATATTATACAATAAAAGTTAAGCAAATTTAGAATCTATATAATTTAAAAGCCTCCCAAGTGCAGAAGTTCTACGCTAGGCCTAAATCTTGGGGCATTCATCCACTCGCTTTTCTTCTTTCTTACTTGAGGAACCTTCACTTGAAATTGTTAGCTCATAAAATGGGGTGAGATATCAATCCTAGTAATCAAAAGGGGAATGTCATACATATGAACACATTAATCAACAGATATGCATATCATATCCATAAATACCAAAATAATCAATTCAATCAGCAAATGAACTAGTTGAGCTATTAATAACTACTATCCCATACAAGCAATCGCATACAACATGTTAATAGCCAATAACTGAGCGAAAGACTCGTCTAAGGTGCCAACTCCTTATCGAGTACACTTACGGCTCATTGCATTCATGAGTCTGATCATAACTTAGTGCCCAATTGAAGCATAATGTACGGGTAACAACTACATCATAACTCTACCAAGGACTCGCTCATAGTCTCAAAACAACAATTCAAGTAGCCAGCCAATTATTTAACATTTCAATTTGTAGCAAATATAAAATTAAAGCGAACATAAATAAAAAATTTAAAATTAACCCTAGTTACCTCACTTAATTGTGTTAAATCTCGAGGTTAAGACAAGTTTCTAACTCTTTAGTGATCCTAATTTACCAATACCAATCTATTAGTCAACACCCAACAAAAAAATTAGTTACCCATCATTCTAGCATCGTGAACTATTTAAGAGGCACTTACCTAGACTCTAATAAACTCAAATTTAGACTTGGATCTTCCTACAGCAGAAACCTTAATGTCCTTCTCCAAATCCTTAGCATTTTCGTGTATCAACAAAACCCAGTATATAAGTCAGAGTCAATCCTTGGGGCTAATTTCTAGCATGAAATACATCAAAATGAGGAAAAGATGCTTACCTAATAATCCCTTTATCCTTAACCTCTGAAAATCAATAAGCGACCACCAAAAGGTCAAGTTTCAAACTTGGGAATGAGGTGGAAATTCACTAAACCAGAAACCACTCAGACCCAATTGCAGAGAAAAATGAAAGGAACATATTTTGTATAACTTACCTTAACTAATTCTTCTTCTAGAAGTGCAGAATGGTGCCATACTATGATGAAACCCTAGCTTCCACCTAAAGATGCAAAAATGTTCTCCTCTCTCTGTAGAACCCTTCTGATTTTCAATATAAGGGTAAATGGCAAATGGATTTTCTTAGGGTTCTAAATGGATTTGGATTGACTTCAAAGCCTAAGACCCATTTGGTTCCATTTTCTAGATTTTGGGCTTCCAAGAAATGAAGTTATGTCTTCATACAACTAAGATTGGGCTTCTATAGTTGACTTTTGTAATGAACAAATTGATCATAAGGCCCAAATTAAATGTCCACATTCATTTAATTAATTTCTTAATCAACCTAACCTATAATTAATATATTTTTACTTAATAATATCCAAATAATTATTATTGTCTCAAAATGTCTTAAATAAATCTATTTCTTTAGAAATCCTTATTTTTCTTAATCTACCCAATCCCCTATAATAATTCCTTAATTATTCATGATTATTCTTGATTAATTTTAGTGTGTTACACAAGGACCCTTTGTTTAATCCCCCTAATTACATTTTGTTATTTTTTTAATTATGCATTTTCTTTTTTCTTTTTTTTTGGTTTCCTTTTTTTTGGTTTTAGACCAATTAAGGAGTTTAGACAAGTACATTAGACCTTGTGCCAATTCTCTTATTAGATTACACTTAGGCCATTAGACTCCTCTGTTCTTTTTCTTTTTTCTTTGGTTTGGTTTGTTTTTATTTTTGTTTTGTGTTACTTGTTTGTTTTTGTTTTTTGTTTCTATTCTTTCATTTTATTTTTCTATTTTTTGTTTGTTTTTATATTTTTGATTTATTGAATAAAATTAAAATCAACTAAAAAAGACTTGCCTCAGAATTAAATTAAAAATCATAAACATTAAACTAAAATGACTTAAAATTGTAGATGCAAAATTAAAAGGACTTATATTAAATTAAAATACACAAAATTTTAGGGAAGGCCTGGACAAAATATAATGTTCACTATACAGTTGCTTAACTATCACAATTTACTAGATTGGGCTTAACAATCCACTAATGATCCCTAGATGTTCTATAAATCTTTTTAGCCATATTGTTTATTGTACTGTTGTATAACATGCTATGAATTCTACTTTTATGCTTAATAGTGCGATGGATGTCTACTTCTTGTTGCTTCATGATATCACTCTATTCATCAGTAAGAATAATATACAGAAGTTGATTGTCACTCATGAAGGTCTTCACCTCAATTTGCATTGGAGTATCCTGCTAAATGCAAATCACTTCCTTGATAATATAATGTATAGTTAGCATTGCCTTTCAAGTATTTTTAGATTCTCTTGATAACTTTCTGTAACATTCGATTTTCTAAAAACGAGAGAAAACATGAGAAACGTAATTTATAGTTTCTCCATAAACGAACGAAATTCACTGGATACAAAAGAAAGTCCCCCAAGATGATGTAGTTAAGGTCCCAAAAAATTTGGAAAGCATTCTAGACTCCTAAAAATAAGAATCTCAGGCTCAAACGAAAAGAAAAACGAAGCTAGAATGAAGAAATAATTTCTTATGAAAAGCTTACGAAACGTAATGGCATTTTCATAATTTTAAGCAAATTTTGGAAATTCACATAGGAGGACTTTTTACATGAAAGTTTTGAGTTTTCCAGGATTCTCAGAGGCCTTAAAAACTATGAAAAGCCTCGAAAAAGTTAAAACCCCTCCGGTAGACGTTTTCTAACATTAGTGTACCCAAACTTTGATGGATTCGTTCAGAGAAGTTTTAGTTCTGATTTGAGTGATTCCAAAGGTATTTTACTAAATTAGGAACCTAAGTTTCATAATGGAAAAGACGGTTCTAAAAAAGGAGCTAAAACGAAGGAGAAACGAAAATGCCAAGAACGAAGGGCAAAATGGAAATTTTTGAAAAGTGTAACCTCCTCCTACCTATATATATGATGTGCCCTTCTTCTCCCTTTATTATGCACTACCAAGTTCTGCCCAAAACTAGAGGAAAACCCTAGGGAGAGTGGCACACAAGAGAGAGGCAAAGAGGAGAAATTCAAGGTAGAAAGGTATAGATTTTCATAGTTTTTCATGCTCTTTCTCTTCCAAACCTCTTCTCCTTCATCCCCCTTTGTTTGCTTTGATTAAAATGAAGTTTACAAATCTGTTTTAAGGGAGAAATTGAGGGGAAATTTTGGATTTGAAGAGAGGAGCTCAAAAAACACAAGATTCAAGTGAGAAAAGCCATGAAAACAAGGTATTTTCTTCTTCCATGGTTGCTACCCTTTGCCCCCTTCTCCAACATTTCGCCCCACTTAAGAAGACTTAAGAAGAGTTGATTTTTAGGCAGAACTAAGGGTGATTCTAAGGAAAAAGGGTGTGGAGATTAAGAATATGCAAAGAGAATTAACAAATAACCATGGAAATTCAAGATGCAAAGTCTAGGGTTTCATATGTTCCTTACAAAATTTAATTTGATACCTTGATTCTTATGTCTAAATGAATGTTTAAATGAGTTCCTAAAATCCCTAAGAGGCTTCCCATATACTTTTTCCTTCAAGAAAAAAAAGCAAAGTCCATGAAGCCATTATTCCTCTATAGCCTCGACCTAAAGGGGTTTTTATAGCTAGGGAGAGTTTTAAATTTTTCTAAACTCATTCTTGAGTCATATATGATGAATGAAAATGAGGGGAGACCTTGGGAAAAATTTAGAACCCATGAAAATTGAATTGATGTTTTAGGTTCCATATTATGACCTAAAGAAGCAACATATTGTTAGCCTCTTTGTTTTAATTGTGTGATAATTCGAAGAGGCTTAAAAGGAGTCAAGAATCATATTTGAAAGAAAAGAATGAAGCTTAGAAATTATTTGAGGGGTGTTGTTTCATTAGATGCATTTATGGACGATAATGGGGTTTATAGAACAACCTAATATCTAAGCAAGTTGTGTGGCTTTAGAATTTTCTTCATGAACTTAATATAAATTATATTTAGGCCAAGAGAAGCCTTCCTCACACTTTTGTGTGTGTGTGTGGCCGAAAAGAGGAGCTTGAATTCAAAGGGAAAAGTGCATGATTGTGTGTAAGGTGGCTCTCCCCACCTTCTCTTATGCATAGATGTATGTTTATCTTGTCTTAGAATGTGTGTATGTGTATTTTTAAGCCATGAAAAGTATGATAGCATGATTTCATATGTCATGGTTTTATGATGACATATTATGTTTCATATGATGTTTTGATGTGTGCTTGGGTTTGCTTGAGTGTGGTAAGGCCAAGAACCCTTAGCTATGGTGAGGATGAGCCAAGAACCCTTAAGATTAGTTGAGACAAAACAAAGAGTCTCCCAAAAGCAAAGTGGGCTCCCAAGAGCATAGTTGAGTCCAAGAATACATTAAAGAATGAGTGAGGCAAGTCCAATATCCATAAAAAATTGGGTGAGGCCAATCCACCTACTTGGAAAGCCTTTGTATACTATGTATGACTTTTTCAAATGATTAAAATGTCTCTTGAATGTTTGCACATGTCCATATGACTATATATGCATTTATGAGACTTGTTTGCATCCATTATGTATAATTGAATGGGAAATGAGCTATTGGGATTCTTTGAATCTTATTCCCTCCTCTCCAATGATCTCACATGCTAGGTGGACCAATTGGACAAGGTGATGGAAGCCAATTACTTTGAAGGAAAGAGTTTGGCAATTAAATGCAAAGTTTTTAGTTATTTAAGGCCATAATTGTATCAAATGTTGTAACCCCTTGATGTATATGGTTTATGACCTCTTAGATATGTGAAATTATGATATTATGCCATATATGAATGAGAGAATATATGTTATATAGTCACTAGAATATGAATTGAGTATATGATGGCACATTAACTTCATGAATAGCTTTATGGAAATATGCATATGTGTGGATGAAATGGCCAAAATGAGATGCATGGAGTTTTGGACCATTTAGGCAGCTTACAAAAGTCTTAATTATATTTTTAGACTTGCCCAAAAGGTGCCAACTCTCATACCTTATTTTATAACACTTTTCCTACTACAATTACCTCATATAAAAACTGAGAGGAGTCAATGGAAACCTGAACTAATTAAAATTTTTCCTCTTAAAAACTTCCTCATACAATTTCACTATTCATTTGGTCATTTCCAATTTCTTAACTAACTTTGAAAATACATAATTAGTTATGAAAAAAATCATATGAGGTTGGTTCAGGGCTCTACTTCAAGCTCTCTAAACCCTTTACAAGGAAAAAATACTTCCTCAGCGGAATGCGTATAAATTCATATTAAAGTGTCCCTACAAAAAATGGACAATTTTACCCCTTCATTTGACATATTATTATTTTGCTTTGGTATAAGCAGATGCATTTTTGCATTTTAGGCTCATCAGTCATATTCTATTTACTCAAGGGTTGATTATATTTATGACTTTCCATTCCATACCTGAGTATCTTACAGTATCATAACATAACTCATACACGTAATAATCTAAAATATTTAATTACATGACAAAATGTGATACATAAAAGTAAGGTCCTCAATTTATGCTTCCACATCCTTTGCCCCTTTATTTGCTTGAACTTGGACCTAGCATGGGTTATATTTAGGGTGAGATTATGAAATCTCAATAGTAGTAAACCAATCTCATTCACAAGCAAGCATGTAAGTACATAACATGATGCCAGTCAAAATGCCACATATTGCATAGCAATACAAGGAATTTCATACAAGGCCAAGCACAATCTAAGCATACATGTCTCATCTTATAGTATAAATGACAACTTGATATAGCATAACACTCATCATTATACAAACATACAAGCTTAAAGAAAGAGAGAGGAAAACTACTACCTTAGCAAACTTTGCTCCTCAATCCTTGGGACTCGGTTTACTTGCTTTTGGAGTTCCCAAAACAACATCAAACCCTATAATCATAATGATAATTCATTACAATCAACACATAAACCTTAACTTCTAAAATAGGATGACCCTTTTTAAACTTAATGGGACCATTGGAATTGGAAAAATCCAACTCCTTCCCTTCCCATTCACTATGGCCGAATAGTATGCATTTCTTGGCCAAAATTTAGGAATTTTATCCCATGAGCTTTGGGGGCTTTCCCATAGATATTCCCAGCTAAAAACACCCTTTTGAATCCATTGGAATGGATAAAATCATCAAATTTCAGCCCCAACATCACGTTTTGGTCATCACATAATCTAGCTCCGTTTTAGGCTCAAAGTGCCTTGCTTTGGTTCTAAAAATTCCATAGCCTTTTCCTTTATGTTTTAAGACTTGAAATTTGGTATACATGACTTTAAGACATCAAAAAAACACCATAAAAATTTTGGAAAAATTTGGACAGCATCTCCCCATGCTTTTTATTTTCCCAAAAATTACAATCTTTGTGTTTTCCAAAGTTTCAGCACATAACAACAATAACTAAGCTCATATGGCCTTCATGTTCAACATATGAACTTCATTTCAAGGCCTTCATATTCAACATATAAACTCCATTTCTAATGATTCATATACTGTCCAAAAATAACTGATAGTTAGGGTTTAACAAAACTAGCTTAAAACATGTGATTTACAAGAAAACTTACTCTTTAAGCTTAAGCCTTGCTTCCTTTGCTTTTCTCGCACTAAAATCCTTTCTCTTCCCACTTAGAGCAACATTTCACCTTGAAGAAAAGATGAATATGCAGCTGCCCTTTGGTAGAAAAGGTTGGAGGATAGAGAAGATGAAGAAATTTGGTGAAGAATGGTGGAAGTTTTGCTTGGTTTCACTTCATCTTCCACTTTTTCTCCCTCCCTCTCTCTCTTCACTTTTTTTCTCCTCCTCCCTTGTGTGTGGCGTGAAAATGGTGGAATGGAGGTGAAGGAGATGAATTAGGATGAAGTTAAAGGGTCATACTAAATTTGGACCCTTGGATCAACCTTTTCAAGATCAAATCCTAGCCTTCCATTCCTTTTTCTTTTGATTTTGTAATTTTATAACTAAATATCTTCTTTCAAAAATCCTTGGCCACACACTTGGATGCCTTTTCTTAGCCCTTAAGTTATGGATAGTAACCATGGTTAATTTCCTTAACTCAACCATAGTTAGTTTCTAACTTAATTATGGTGAATTCTTTAACATAACTAAAACCATTTTCTTCTCTTCTCTTCCTTTCATTTTATATTTATATTTGGGTTTCATCTTCTCTAAAACCCTAATTATATTTTCTCTTCTCTTTTTAGGCCTTTAGAATCAACTATTGGGCCTTACCGTAGTCTAACATTGGTGTCTGAGCCCAATTAAGGTTTTACGGTACAATACATACCTTTAGACTTTTTAAAATTTATAAATATTATTTCCTCTGCTTTCTGGCCATACTGAGCTTCAAACATGGTTCAGGGGCCCTTAACCTCAATCCTTACAAATTTCGGTGTCAATTGGACACCCAGGTCTATAGGTGTAATTTTCACTATTCTGTATTATGATTGTGTTATAAACTTTTCCTTTACTGCAATTCTGTCCCTGAAACTCCTTCAGGGTTTCTTAGCCCTTTAGCTATTTTTATTTCTATAGTTGTTACAACTTTCTTTTTCTATTTTGCTCATGGCTACTGATCGGGATAACCAGATGATAAGCATAATTTATATATATATTATTCTCCTTATCTCAAGCATTTTAGTTCTAAATATAGCTTTAGGAGTCTAATTAAATGGAATTTGGTTTTAATAGACATTTTCTACATTTTAGGAATTAATTTACAAATCATTGGATTTTAATGCATAAATTTATCTTAAATAATTTTGTGAAAATTCCTATTTGATTTTTCCCACTCTGTTGTGCAGATTTTCAATGAACAAATGATGTTTGAATAAAAATGTGAGTTAGAGGGAAGAAGGAAAGAGAGGCTTGAGATTGGGTTCCTTTTTATGAGAAGGCAAGGTAAGAAACAAACTCAAAACAGAGAAGGATACATGCAGAATCTTCACATAGAAGCCACGGGTTTAGAGCTTGGATACAAAGACACACACATGCAGAACAGTAAAGCAGCTTCACAAGAACACTTCCACGTCTCATATTCCATGTAACATACATGCACAGGGGTAACTCATTCCATATGAGCAAAGAGCAAATGAAGAAGGCAGCCTCTATTTGAAGAACACATAGAGCAAAACATGGAAGAACAACGTAGGAAACATGACGTGGTAAAGCTGCAGAATAACGAGTTATGGAAGAAGCTACACATGCATGCAGAAATGGAGAAAATAAATGAAGAACACAAGAAGCATGTGAAGGAAGTTTCTACGTAGAAAAGAAGCTGCAGTTCAACGTGAAAAACCATGTGGAAGAAGCTTGAACTCGAGCAAAGAAACAAGAAGCCATGGCCACGTGAAAAATGGGAGAAGAAATTGGAGAGAATTGGTAGCTGCAGGAAGAATCACGCATGGGCAAAACCATGCATGAAGAACAACATCTTTAGCTCGAGAGAGAAGCAGCTGGGTAGAGAAGAAGAGCAGAACAAAAGGAGAACAACACGAGCTGAACGAGAGGGATGAGATGCAGCTGAAGAAGCTGCTGAACTGCATGAGGAAGCTCAACGCTGTGCAGAATGAAGGAGCAATGTGGGCTGGATGCATGAGAGAAGGAGAAAAGCACATGGGAAGAAAATGAAGAAGACGCTGGAATGTTTAGAAGCTCCAGAACATGCAAAAACTCGAGCTGAAGCTTGCATGAGCTGGGAAGGAAGAGCTGGATCGAGAAGCAACGTGGTTCATGAGTGGATTAATGAAGCAAGAGCTGGGAAGAAACACGAGTCAAAATATATGCAGAAACGAAAGAAGAAACCACGTGATGGAGAACAAAGCAAGCTGGAATGAGCTGAACGAGTAAAACGCAGGAGCTGAAAACGTAAGATGAGAAAAAAATGATGTGGAGCTTGGGCTGGAATTCATGTATAATAAAATAATCAGCGGGGCCCACACCAATATGCACAAACAAATTCAGAACCACGTGAATAGTGAGAAGAGTTCAGATCATGCATAATACACACGAAGAAGCTGGCGTTTATAATTTGCTGAGCACGTGGAATCATTAAAACAACACGTGAGAGCAAGCAAGCATCCAGCACATTCACGCCTCCTTCATTCAATTCATTGGATCCTTCCATTCACGCCTATACTTCATTCACGTCTCTACAAGTCTGCACGCTTCCTTCATCCATTCGTATATCTTAATCCATTCATCAATCCATTCACGCAGCCACATTCATTCTTTCATTCATTTATCCACTCCAATCCATCTTCCATCCATCCACCATCCCATGAAACTCTAATCCATCTTGAGGCTAGCTAGGAGGAATCCTTGGAGAAGCTTGAATCCATGGAAGAATAATTCAGAATTTTGGCTAAAGACTTTTCTATCTTCCTACACTTTTTCTCTTTCATATATTATTTTGGTTAAGTTGTATTTGATAGGGAATTTGTGTAATTATAATTAGTGGCTGGTTAGACACTAATTAGGAAGTATTTTTGTTGATTAATTGATCTGATTAATTTCAATATTATCTGAATTCCCATGTATGCTTCGAAGGTGTTCGATAAAATACATGAGTGAGATTATGTGTTTAATTATTTAATTTGAGGATTCCTTAATGTTTAGTTGGTTAATTAAATATTTAGGATGATTCAGAGGCTAATCAAATTAGTTAATCAATCAAATTGAGTGTTCAAGATCTTAAAGACAAGAATTAATAGTTTAATGCGAAGTTGAGGTTTCAATTCAACATTAGATCGTTGATTTCTTGAATCTTGCGTGGTTACTCAAGATAAATTGTTATGAACACGATTAGGAACTCTTAGACCAGAATTAATCACAATTAGATTAGGATAAGGATAGTGGATACCAAGGGACGAATCCAAAGCTAGTCACAAGACCATAATTCACCCAATTAGATAGAAATTAGGAATTTTAATTCAATTTAGTTTTTGCTTAGTTTAATTAAATCAAAACCCCCTTTAGTTTAGAAATTTTAGAGTCTTTTAACATTTAGAACACTCAATTAAACATTGAACGCCAATTCCAAGGGAGATGACCTAGGTTGTGCCATTAGCTACATATTTTATCAGCCTAGTATTATTTTGAGGGTTATGCGATGATCCACTCACCAGATCCCAGATCGGATCCTGCCCGGCTATCTGGACAACTTGGTATTATTAGACCCGTCTCATCAAACTGAGTTTAGTTGTGGGTCACGAATTTCTGAGATTCTTGCCGATTTTTTGATATTCGTGCTTAAAGCCATGAATAGAGGGTGAAACTAGGATTCCCTGAGTTTTAGGGTAATTTATACATTTTGCCCGGTATATAACTTTCCTTTGCATTTTAGTCTTTAGCTCCTTCATACTTAACTTTGGAGGCTCTTTGGGACCTTTTTTTGATCTTTTTTTTTCATCTATTTTAGCCCCAATTTTAGGGCACATCTGGCTTTGACTCATCATTATTTACGGTCTAAAATATTATTCTAATTTTATTAGACCTCAATTTATTCTATTTAGGGGACTTCCTTTCATATTCGGTGAATTTCGTACGTTGACGGAGAAATCATATGTTACGTTTCTCACGTTTGCTTTTGTTTTCTTAGATTTTCAGAAAATCGGATGTTACACCAACACCCAAGGAAAGCCATTTGGTATCTCATATAGAGCCAAAATTGATAATAATGGAACCCTATGTCACTTTTTGGCCAAATGAGCTCTTCTTGATCTGAGATTTGGTATGCAATTAGAACTTATTGAGAGTTTTTTGGAAAGCTAAAGAACATAATTTTTGGAGGTTTAAAGAATATTTGATAAATTTTCAAAGTTGAAAAATTTTCTGGTTTTAGTCTGCTGCACTATTCATTTGGTCCAAAAATGAAATATGTCACACAGGGCTCAAATGATGTCCAATTGTCACAAAAGTTTACACAGAGAAACTATACATTCACGGTACTTGTACCAACTAGAATCACCTCATTTGGAGGTCTATAGAGGGAGATATGAGTTTTTAAATATTATGTCCAGTATCAGGAGCCTTACCCAACTTCAGTTACTTTTATATTGAATTATGAGGCTGGGTTATCTAAATTGGTCTGGAGTTATTTTTACCATCTAGCTAATATCTACAGCTTTCCAGATTGGTATCATTTTCATGGATTGGATTGTTTTGGAATTAATTGGACATTTTTGAAGTTTGCTACAGAAATCTGTGACAGCATCAATGGTAGTTTGACCTTTGGACTTTTTCGGATGTTAAACGTCCTCTGTGATGGATGTTATGTCCTGGAAATATTTTTAGTATGAAGTAGACATCTGTATCTTTCTAGAATGGCTAAGAATACATAATTTTAATTTTTTTATAATTAGTTATGAATTTTCAAAAATTGGTCAGAAAAGGGGCAAATTCTGGCTGAATTTTAATATGCATATTTTAAGCTTCCCTTCGTGATTCTTGAGTTGTGATCCACATTTTATGATGCAAATGAGTTGTATTTATATAATTAAATATGAGAATGTATGATATGAGCCCACACGATCCATTTGACACCAAACAGAATTTTCATACGCGACGTAACGCTAAAGTATTCATTATTTTATGCTATTTTCTTTGCTCTTCTAGGAGTTACATGATGTGAAACATGAAAATAGCATGAGAAAAGCTAGAAAAACATGATGAAATGGACTAGAAATATATGGTGATATACTTTCCAACCCAAATTTGACTATTACTAGCTTACAATGCCAACTGTATGACAAATATCTGGTCTTGTACATATTATAAGTACATTAAGCTGCCAAACAAACTAGAGTAAGGGACTCTTTCCATAAATTTTTTTTATATATTTAGTCTAAGGACACATCTTATAACTTAGATTCCCACCTTTTACTATAGGGGTATCCATAGGTTTGTAGTCTTTTGTGTTAAAATACTCAAGAATTTTTTTAATGTAATTCTCATGCGAAAGAGAAATCCATTTCTCTAAGCGATTTCTATGAATATTCACTCTAAGAATGTATTCTGCCTCACCTACATCCTTCATCTTAAAATTTAATGATAACCATTCTTTAGCAATTAAGATTGACTTTAAGTTGTTCCTACTAATAGAACATCATCCACTTAAAGGGCTAAAATCACAACATTATCTTTAAACTACTTAATATAAACACAATGGTCTTCATGAATCATTTAAAATTCCCAACTAATCAACACTTTGTTCAATTCTCTCTTCAATGAAACCTAAAGGTTGTTTTATATAAATTTCTTCATTTAGTTCTCCATTTAAAAATATGATTTTTAAATCCATTTGATATAGTCCAAGTCTAAACTTCCAACTATAACTAAAATTAATTTAATTGAATTAAATTGCATAACAGGTGAAAAGGTATCTTCATAATCTATACTTTTTTGTTGTGTATACCCTTTAACTACTAAGTCAATCTTATATCTTTTAATGGATCCATCTAATTTCCTTTAAATCATAAGAATCCACTTATTCCTAACTGCCCTTCAACTAAATGGCAAATTAACTAAGTCCCAAACTTTATTTGTCCTCATAGAATCAATTTCTTCTTCCATTTTTCCTTAGCAAGGCATGGCCTCTTAAACTATATTTTTCTCTTTATCATCTTGTTAAGTAATTATGAGTTTGCCCCTTCAATTTCATAATGTCATTTGGGCACACTTCCTTAGTAATTCCTTTGTAGTAGGGTAGTAATTACAACATTTTCACTTTGCTTTAAATTCCCATTTGGCTACATAAAACTCTCACTCATATTAATATATTGAGGTGTAATTATTTGTTGCTCACTTTCTTAATGAGGTGTCTTGTAAAGAGATAAGCTTATGTCGATCTCACCCCTTCTAGGAAACTTATTTTCTAAAAATGTGGTACCTTTAGATTTAATTTCATTCATACTTCCATCTTCATTTTCATCAACAAAGATGTACCCTTTTTTATTCTTTTGAGTATTTAATAAAGATACATTTCTTACCTTTAGGATCTAATTTCCCATACTTATAGAAAGTTTCATGGATATAAGTAGCCATCCCTATGGTCTTAAAATGCTTAAATCTAGTTTACATTATGTCCATAATTTGTAGGATGTAGAAGTAAGTGATTTGGAAGGCACTTGGTTAAGGATGAAAGTTGCAATTAATAATGCATCATGTAACAACCAGAAAAAAAAAAAAAAACTAAAAAATTTTCGAAGGGCTGAAAATTTTCTAAGTCTGCTAGTTATAGCGAGAAACGGCCTAGCTATAGCGAATGTACTTGTTCGCTATAGTGAGAAATGGTCTAGTTATAGCGAGTGCAGGCATCCCATACAAAAACCAAGGAGCTGCTCATCGTAGCGAAAGCAGGGGTCTGGGACTGATACGTGCTCGTCGAAACGAGGGTTATGCTTCGCTATAGCGAGGGTTAGTCCGAAAAAGCATGAAAAAAGAGAATTTGACTTCTTAAAGTATCCAAACTCATCCTTTCTCCTTTAACAGACCTAAGCTTCGTCCAAGCACAGAAAAAAAGGCTTGAGAGAGAGAGGGAAACTAAGAGAAACTAAGAAAGAAAGAAGGAAAGTTAAGGAAAAAAGGTGAGAACCTTTAAAGCTCTTCATACTTCTTCTTCTTGATTTTATTCTTCTCCTTCTAAGTTTTCTTTCCATAGGTTGTTGAATAAAAAAGCTCTTTCTAGTCAAGAATGAGCAAGAAACTCATGTATCTTCACTTCTTCTTCTTTGCTTTCCTTTCTTGAGAGCTTGAGAGAGGAAGGATAGTTGGTGAACTTCTAGAGAGAGAAAGAACCCTTAGTTTCTTATATGCTTGGTAGGATTTGTTATAAAGAAACTCCTAGCTTTGTGAATAAGTGTTGAGTTATGAGAAAGTAATTCTATGCTCTTTGTGTATTTAGGCTCAAGAAAAGCACTTCCATCTAGTAGTGATTGTGAAATCAAGAAGGGAGAAGATAAATTGAAAGGGAAGGCTTGTGTTAGCCTATAAGGTAGCTCTCTCCCCTTTCTCTCATGCATGAATGTGTGTTTAGCTTATTCTAGAATGTGTGTATGTGTATTTTCAAGCTATGAAAAGTATGCTAGCATTCCTTTACATGTCACGATCCTTGATACTATGTTATGTGTTAAATGAAGCCATAATGTTTGTATGAATTTGCTTGAGTGTGGAAAGGCCAAGAACTCTTCTCTTGGGTAAGGATGAGCCAAGAACCCTCGAGCTTGGTTGAGATAAAGCAAAGGGTCTCCCAAAAGTAATGTGGACTCCTAAGAGTATGGTTGAGTCCAAAGTGCTCAAGAGTGGGTGAGGCAAGTCCAATACCCACGAGGAGAAGTGTGAGGCCAATCCAAACACTTGGTGAACCCTTGAATGTCTTGTATGATTGATTCACATGTCAAGGTTGTTTTTAAGGTGTCCATGACTTCCACTTTTCCACACATGCATTTGAAATGCTTGCTTGGCACATATTATGTATGATTGAATGAGAGATGAGCTATTGGGATTCTTTAAATCTCATCCCCTTCTCTCCACTATCATAACATGCTAGGTGGACCAAGTGAACAAAGACATGGGAGCCACCAAGCTTAAAGCTAGGGATATCGGCAAATGATTTATGAAATAGCCATTTTGTCACCACTTTATTGTTAAGAGATGTAATATAATGATGTACATGGGATGTGCACTTATGAATACTTGTAAATGGATGTACTTATTGTATATGTATGAGAATTTGAACTCTAGTGCATGATGTAGCAAGTTTTTGGTATGAATAGCAAGATCTTGGCATTATGTACATGGCATATGTTTTGGTGTGGGAGAGTGAGTTTGAAAATTTGGGTTGTTATACATTTGAGCCATGTTTGATAGCCTATGTTGATGCTTTCCCACGTGCTTATAGAGCCTTAGGAGTAGGAGAAGCAAATTTGAACCCTTGGAGCCCTCTTTTAATAAAGGAAATTGACACTTTTCCCTCTTATGTCAAAGTCTGACCAAATGACCTCTTCTTACCTTGAAATTTGGCATGTGACTAGATCTTGCCTAGAGGTTTTTTGGAAACCAAAGATCAGGTCATTTGGAGGTCTGTGGAATTTTCTATGATTTTTCAAATTTGGTATCAGAATTTCATATTTGCACCAGCACTGTTCATTTGGTTAGTTGTGTAATTGTGTCATCCAAGGGGAAAACATGGTCCAATGGCTACACAATTCTATAAGAAGAAACTAGACATTCACAGTGACTTGTAGCAACTAGAATCACCTCATTTGGAGATCTAAAGAGGAAGATATGAATTTTTGAAACTTCTGCCCAGTATCAGTTATCTTACCTGACCAGAAGTACTGGTCCATCACTTTTTGAAAGCTTGGCTTGATGAAATGATCTAGAGATATTTTTTCTCTCTATTTAACATCCACATCTTTCCATATTGGTATCATTTTCATGTATTGGATTTTTTTGGAATTAATTGAACATTTCTGAAGTTCATATCAGTAAATTGTGGTAGCATCAGAACCCAGTCCGACCTCTAGACCATTTCATGTGTCAAACGCCCTATGTGTGGGATATCATGACTGGTACATATTTTTAACATGAAGTAGACATCCCAAGATTTATATAATGATCAAGATTACATGTTTTTTATTTTTCTAGATTTAGTTACGATTTTTCAAAGTTTGCCCAGAAATGAGGCAAAGTCTAGCCGAAAATGAATATTCATGTCCCATGCCTCTTTTTGGTTCATTGGTTGAAAGCATGTTTTTGGAATTGAAATGAGTTTTAATGGTGCAATTAAATATGAGGATGCATAGCATGAGCTCACACGGCCCATGTGACACCAAAATGAATTTTTAACCATGACATTATGCAAGAAAGTGTATGAATCTAATGAAAGTTCTCACTTTATTCTTACTATATCTCACATGAACATGTAAGGGATGATGGTGTTACACATCACCCTAATATAAAATGGGCAAAGTCACTTGCAACATCATTAACTAAACCATTTCATGTAACATTTTATTTCTTCTTTCAGCAACTCCATTTTATTATGGAATGCCAAAAATCATTAGTTATCTTATTATGCCTTTTTCTTCATAGAGCCCTTTAAATTATTTAGATAGGTATTTATATTCACAATTAATTCTTAAGGCTTTAATTTTCTTATCTAATTAGTTTTCTACCATATTTATATAATGTCTAAAGCATTCAAGTGCTAATGCGAGATTAAATAAATTTGACCTTATCATAAATAATCATCATAAAAGGTAATAAAATATTGTGCTTCATGTCTCACCCTTAACACTCATTAGACCATATACATTATAATGGATTAATTGCAATAGATTTCTATCTTATGTCCTTTTTAAACTAACACAGTAACATTTCTAAGTTAGGCATCAATCCTAGCAATCCTTTTTTTTTTTAATTTGTTCTTAGCCTATATAGCCTAGCCTTAGGTGACAAACATTCATATCCAAAGTAGAATTTGAAGCACAGGATATAGTGAAGCATTCATTATAAGAAACATTATCATAAATTGTATTTAATACAATGAAACCATCTAAAAGAAAGCTAAAACAAAAAAAGATCATCCCATTACAAATGTAAACTGAGTAATCATGAAAATTAATACTAAAACCAAGTTTGAGAAGAGAAACTATGAAAACTAAATTTCGTCAAATTTCTGGAGCAAATAAAACATTATGTAGGATTAGGTTTTTCTACGATGCAAGACTAACTTGCATATTCTGATTCCCTTAACTCCCACCTTTATGTTGTTTTGTACATACAATCATTTGCACTTATAATGTAGCCAATAGTATTCAACAAAGGATCCATGATGTTTGGTTGCATTGTTTGTAGCTCCTAAGTATGCAATCCATAAAGTTTATAATTTAGCCATCAACACAATACTCAAAACATAAATGAAATATGGAAGTTTATCACATGGTGTTACTTTCTTTTACTTAGTGCAGTTATGAGCAAAATGACATATCCTCTGATAGGCATAACACTTGACCTTGTTCATGTTAGGTTTTCTTCCACCATATGTGCCTCTCTTCTTAAAATTTTTTCTGGGCCTTATTGAAATGTTAATTGGATCCTTTCTTCTTTTAAAAGCACTTTCCCTTCATACCCTTAGGCCTTGAAATCTTAATAGTCTGTTTCATGTATTCATGATTAGATGATCTAGCAACCTCCAAGCACTCATCTTCAAGCTCTAAATGACAAGCATCATCATCGAAAGTGGTGATAATCTCATTATAGGTCAAGTTCACTTTCATATACTCTCAGCCAGCTACGAGAGATCTTTTAATAGCTTGGACTTACTGCTTATCACCAACAAGCATGCAGTTAGCTTCAGCTCTTTTATCACATTTAACATTTCTCTCAAATGCTACTTCATGGGATTACTTAGACACAACTTATATGTGTCAAACTTAATTGTGAGCCTTTTAAGTTTGGTCATAGAAGTACCAGCAAACTTATCCTTTAAGGTAGTCTGCATTGATTGTAGTTGGGTAAATCTCATACTTGCACATTAAATGATCAGCCATATAGCTTAATATCATATGCAAGCTATGTTGTCTTTCTTTTTCTAGGTTTGAAATGCCTCAAGATCTCTCCTTTGTTAAGTTAATTTTCCATGCTCAGGCTTTAGCATGACATTGTTCAATAGGCCTCTATCATCTTACTCTTCAAGGATATAAGAAACTTTAGAGTGCTAAATTTCCTAATTATCATCATTCAGCTTCTCACTCTTATTGAGCTTAGCTAGAATATTCTTTATGGCCATTTTCTCAAATTCAAATATCGACATAAACATACCACAAATTAAATCCTATATACACAATGCTATTATTATTATTATTATTTTGCAATAAGCATTCATTATACCAAAAATTATATTATTAGGTTCATGATTGGGACTTTACATTTGTCTTGCTTCCATTACATGTATCCTAGAATGTCATCAATTTTTTATTGAATTTATGTGGAAATTCTCTTATAATTTATAGTCCTTAGATAACCCTAGGTTTGTTTGTCTAAGAACTCCCATTCAAATAGATATTTTTCCACTATAGTAATTTATAACAAAATTATGCAATTAAATAAAGAATACTATATACAAGTTTATAATAAAGAAAAATCATGCAATAAAGCATAAAATAATTATATTTGCTAAATAAATAGAAAACAAATACATTATCTTAATCACATCAATAGTCATTGTTCTCTAACAATAATTTAAATAAATTAAGGTTATAAAGATGAATCATATTATCAAAAGGTTTTTCATTTGCCTTGTAATTGAAATAGTCCCTATAATTATAAAGTGGACTATAAGGAGGTTCATATCTAGACTTGGTGTGTATAATCAACTCCTTCAGGTGAATTCCCTTTTCTCATGAACTATATCCAAATTTCCATGCACTTCTCATACTCAAAAATTGTGAAAAGAGAATGGGATGTTTAACGTTCACCATAATATGATGTCTTTTGTGAGTTCTATCTTAGCAACATATTAATAGAGATTAAGACCTTTCCAGGCCGCCATCTTATTGGGCTTATATTTTGCTTATAGTTCTTTCTTGACTAGTGTTTAATAATAATTATCAGGAAGAAAGTTAATGTAACACCATAATGATCTAGTCTTTCTTTCTCACAAACAAGCCTCATACATGAGATTCATGGAAAAGTATAATAAAATAATGCATTATTTTTGTGTTACGTAAGATCACGATTGTCCATTTTATGCCTCATGAATCATATAAACTCATTCATATCATTCTCCACTCCAAATACATTCATACAAGTCAGAACCATCACAAAACATTCCATTCTTCTCAAGTTTTGAAGTGACACACTAGAAAAAAAACAAGTTGGTCATGAGTTTCAGTTTTTGTCTTTCTGTCATCATCTTTGAAAATTTATAATTAAATTTAGAAAAGTCTAAATCAAGTAAGTGATAGCTTTTTGGAAAGCTCTGAATGTCAACTATAGGTTAAAAATCATTCCAAGCCATGAAGACATTAATTGGACCACGATTGATAATAAAAAAGCACCAAAGGTCTAGCTACCCAGGTTTACTATTATAGGTTACTAATATAAACTTCAAAAATTTATAACTAATTCTAAACATATCAAAACCTAGCAAACTATACCATTCTAGAAAGTTATGGATGTTTACTAGAGGCTAAAAATAACTTTAGATCAAAATATATGCATTTAGGCCATGAAAATTTATGGAATAGGACTAAAGGGCCTATTGCGTCCTTGATACTGTCATGAAACTTTAAAAATTCATATCTCCCTCAATATAAATCCAAAAGGTGATCTTGGTGGCTATAGAAAGCTTATCATGCCTAGTTTATACTTATAAAATGTGTATTAGATAACATTTGACCCTCAGATGACATAGAAGAAGAAACTGACCATATGAATACTGTAATAACCATTTTAGCATCTTTTTCTAACTTTGAAAATTCATAGGTAATTTTCTAGAGCTCCAAATAATGTGGTTCTTCACTCTACAAAAAGTTCTAGATGAGACCTATATGCAAGCCAAATTTCATGGGAAAATTCATCCATTTGATCAGTTTGTGATATAGGGGACCAAAATGGTCTTTTTAGGCACCATATAAGGTCAAATGTGAACCAAATGTGCTTCTACCTTACCTATAACCCCTTGACCACGTGAGAAAGATTTAAAACTGTAACGCCCGGTACATTGTCCAATCACTAAAACGGGCCGATTTGAAAAGCAAGTCCCCTAAGATGAGTGATTCAAGGCCAAATAAAATTTGAATAAAATTTTAAATAATATAAAATGAGGATTTGAGCCTTGAGTTACCCAAAAACTGGGGTCGGAGCAATTCAAAAAAATTGCCGAAAGGCCAGTGGCATTTTCGTAAATAAGTGTAATTTTGGAAAAACACCTAGGAGGGATTTTTAAATGAAAATTTTGAGTTGCCCAAGGTTCTCAGAGGCCCCAAAAACCATGGGAAGCCCCGGGACTGGTAAAGCCCCTCCGGTGTACTCTTTCCAATGTCGGTTGACGCGAACTTTGACCGATTCGTTCGGGATAGTTTTAACTTCGATTTGAGTGATTCCAAAGGCATTTTATTAAATTGGAAATCTAAATTTTATGATGGAAAAGACGGTTCTCAAAAAGGAGCTAAAACGAAGCCGAAACGAACTTGCCATTACGGAAGGGCAAAATTGGAATTTATGGTTTCTTGAATGTTCCACACTTTTCTCCCTTCTTATCCTCTTTAATGAGCACGACCCATTCTGCCCAAAATACAGAAAATCTTCAGCTCACTTAGCCACACCAAAGGGAGGAGAAAAAGAGGAAGAAAGCCAAGGAGAAACTAGGTAATTTCATGAGATTTCTTGCTCTATCTTCCTCCAATCTTGTTTTCCTCTCTTCCTCCTTTCTTTCCATGGATTATTTGAATGATTTGGTTCTGTTTTTGACCCAGACCTAAGGGGAGAATTTCGAATTTGCTAAGGAGAAGAGAATGAAGGAGAAAGACACTTGAAAGCTCACTTGAACCATAGGTAATCTTTGCTTTTTGTTGCATCTTCTCTTCCCCCTCCCTTTGTGTGTATTTCAGCCAAGAACAGAACCAAAGGAGGGGAGTATGTTCTGTCCAAATACAAGGAGGGAACAAGGGTTTTAGGCCATGGGGAGATGGCATATGGCAAGAAATTCCAAGAAAAACCAATAGAAAACAAGTTAGAAAAGTGTAGTGTTTTTTAGGGTTTTGCAAAATCTGATTTTGTGTGAATGTTTCCTTGGCTATTTGAATGTTTCCTTGAACTCCTAAAACCTTTAGAAAGCCTCCCAAGTGGCTCTCCCATCAAGGAAAAATCACAAAGTCTATGAACCTCCATTATGGTGCATATTTCGGCCAAGCTAGGTTCATTAGGCTAGGGGATGTTTTAATTTGTTCTAGCCTTATTTTGGGACTTTATGTGATGTTAGAAGATGGGAGAAACCATTGGGAAAAATTTAGGAGCCATAGATTGGGAGATGGCCTAATGGTGTCCATAATGGTGCTTTGTGAAGCAACTTGGTTTTCCAATTGTGCAATTGAATGTGTGATGGCTCCAAGGACCTTAAATGAGTCCAAGAAGTTTAGAAAGAACAAGAGAATGGAGCTTAGCACTTGAATAATATGAGTTGCTTCAATAGACCATTTATGGAACCAATATGTCTATTTTGGAGCCAAGTGTGTAATAAGCTTTAGTTTAATGTCTTGGCTTGCTTCAAATGTGTAATTGTGTGACGTTTGTAATGTCTAGGCCAAGAGAACCCTACTCCACCTAAGTGCTCTTGTGAAACCAAGGAGGGGAAGGAAATTGCAAAGTGAGCTTGCATACATAAAAAGGTAGCTCTCCACCTCATTCTCTTTGCATTCTTGTGTGCATATGTATGTCTTAGTGTGCTTGCATGCATTCTTGATGCTTGATAATATGCCACTTGATCCTTGTTGTGCATTGGTACCAATGTGTTGTCTTGAATGACTATGGTTGTGGAAAGAGCCCATAAGGGTGAGGTGATGCCAAGAGTCCCTTGATGAAGGTGAGGAGATGCCAAAAGTCCCTTGATGAAGGTGAGGAGATGCCAAAAGTCTCATAGCATAGGTGAGACAAGGCCAAAAGTCCCTTGAATGGGTGAGGCAAAGTCAAAAGTCCCTAGACCAAGAGTGAGGCAAATCCAAAAGGCCTAGAAATGGGGTGAGGCTAAACCAAAAGTCCCTAGGGCATGAAAGTAATCTTGACATGTGAATGTGGCATGGAATGGAATTTATTGCACACTTTATGCTTGTATGGTTATGCATTTGGTATATGTATGCCTTGAATGTGGTGTGAATGAGTGTGTAAGCTATTGAGATTCTTGGAATCTCACCCCCCTTTCCCCTTCATCCTTGAATTGTCTAGGTGGTGTTCTAAGTCAAGGAGATGCAAGCCAAGGACATTGAACATCTTTGTTTTAGTGTATTATGTACTTTAAGTGGTGGTTAAATGTCAAAGTAATAATGTATGTAATCTTTTTGTGATGTAAGACCATGGACAAGTGTAAAATGATGTATGAATATGATGTACACTTTATATGACACTAAATCTCTAGTATTGTGCAAATTAGCTTTTGGATGGCTTGATGTAAGTATGCATAAATAGATGTTGAGAGACCAAAATGAGTTGCATGAGGTTTGGGATCACTTGGGCAGCCTCTACAAGTCATATTTGTGCTTTGAAACTTGCTCAAGGGGTGCCAAATTCAAGAAGAGGCCATTTGGTGCAAAGTGACTCTTGGTAGGAAGCAAAAATGACCATTTCATGAGGCTATGTCACTTTTTGCCCAAATGAACTCTTCTTGATCTGAAATTTGATATTCATCTAGAGCTTATTGAGAGATTTTTTATAAGCTAAAGTTGGTAATTTTTGGAGGTCTGTGGAATATTTAGCGAATTTTTGAAATTAGAAAATTTTCTGGTTTTGGTCCTTGGTACTGTAGCACTGGTCCGAAATTGAATTCTGTCCCTCATGGGGCAAACGATGTCCAATTGCCACGAAATTGCATATAGAGAAACTAGATATTCACAGTGACTTGTTCCAACTCGAAGCACCTCATTTGGAGTTCTAGAGAGGGAGATATGAATTTTTGAACATTCTGTCCAGTATCAGGACCCTTACCCGACTTGATGTACTGTTCTATTGAATTTCGAGACTTTTGGTACCTAAACTGGTCTGAAAGTATTTTTTTCCTCTAGCTAACATCCACAGATTTCCATATTGGTATCATTTGCATGGATTGGATTTTTGTGGAATTAATTGGATAGTTTCAAAGTTTGCTGCAGAATCTGTGACAGCATCAGGAGGCAGTTTGACCCCTAGACATTTTCGGATGTCAAACGCCCTCTGTGATGGGTGTTATGGTCTGTATATATTTTTAATGTGAAGTAGACATCTGTAACTTTCCAGAATGGCCAAGAATGTGTGATTTTGATTTTTCTAGAATTAGTTATGATTTTTCGAAATTGTGCCAGAAAGGGGCCAAATCTGGCCAAAAATAAACCTCCATATTCTAGGTTCCATTTCGGTTTCCATGAGTTGTGGGCCAACTTTGGTGATGTAAATGAGTTTTATGTATGTAATTAAATATGAGAATGTGATGTATGAACTCATATGGTCTGCGTGACACCGAATGGAATTTTCATACGCTACGCAACGCGAAATAAGGTATTATTTTAATGCCATCTTCTATTCTTTTTTGTGCAATTCATCATGGGAAACCTAGAAATGATAGGAAGCAAGTTAGAAATATATGGTGTTACAAAAACAGCCTACTAAACTTGTCCAAGAGGTCCACACACTCATACATCACAAAACCACTACCTCAGTTATTCTTATACACAAGAGTATACAAGCTCATCAAGGCATATAGATATCAAAAACATTCATTCTCATTCTCATGCTTCTAAATCCAATATATACATTGCATATCCTTATAATTACATGAGTTCAAGTGGCTACACATCGTATATAATAGAAGGTTACATCTATTGACAACAAAAGGTTTACAAAATGACCATTTAGTGAGTTCTTTGTCAAAATCCTTGTCTTCAAGTGTGATGGTTCCCATTTCTTGGCTCACTTGGTTTACCTAGACATATTTAGATGTTGGAAAGGAAGAGTGAGATTCTAAGAATCCCAATAGCTCTTAACCCTTTCAATCATATATAAAAGCTATAATTTCAAGCCAAAAAATGCATGTATGAACCTTTAATTACTAGCAATCATCTACATTCATTTTCATGTGCAAGAAGCTCATACATATCAAAACATTGGCTTTTAAGAGCATTGGTCTAGCCTTACCCCCTTTTCGTAGGACTTTTAGACTTGCCTAATCCATTTTCAAGGGACTTTGGACTAAGCCTCACTCTTCTTGAAACTTTTAGCTCTGTCTCACCCAATCCTAAAGACTTTTGGCTCATCCTCACCTTTGCTAAGGAACTTTTGGCTTCACCAAGCTCATTCAAGCTAAATAGTATTCATAAACACATATTATGCACATGATGGTAACATGGCATGCAGAAAATAGCTATACACATTTCTCATGGCACAAAACATACATACACATTGTAACACCATAAATTCTAGCTCATTTTATGCCATTCATAAGCTTTATATCATCAATTCCACAAGAGCATATGAAAATGGGGATGAAAATAATAGGTTTATTTGCGTTGCATCATGCTTAAAAATTTTTAATCGGTGTCACGTGGACTGTGTGAGCTCATACTATACATCTTCACATTTAATTACATCATTACAACTCATTTGCATCACAAAATCATGCTCACAACTCATGGAAACTGAAATGGAGCATGGAAAATGGAAGCTCATTCTCGGCTAGAATTGGCCTCTTTTTGGGCAAATTTGGGAAAATTATACCTAATTCTAGAAAAAATTGAAATCATGCAATCTTAGTCATTCTGGAAAGCTTAGGATGTCTACTTCACATTAAAAATATGCCTAGACCCTAAAATGCACCATAAAGGATGTTTGACATCCAAATTGGTCCAAAGGTCCGACTGAATTTTGGAATTGTCACATAATTTTGTAGAAAATTTTAAAAATATCCAATTAATTCTACAAAAATCCAATCTATGTAAATGATACCATATAGAAAGCTGTGAATGTTAACTAGAGAGAAAAAAATCTCTAGATCAGTTCATCAAGTCCAGACCTCAGAAATTGATGGAACAGTAACTCTGGTTAGACAAAATTCCTAATACTAGACAGAAATTTCAAAACTTCATATCTCCCTCTCTAGACCTCCAAATGAGGTGCTTGTAGTTGGCACAAGTTACTGTGATTGTCTAGTTTCTTTGTATAAAATTTTATGGCAATTGAATATCATTTGGTCCTTGTGTGACAGAATGTAAATTCGAACCAAATAAATAGTGCAACAAACCAGAAACCATGAAAATTGCCAACTTTGAAAAATTATCAAATATTCTGTAGACCTCCGAAAATTATGATCTTTAGCTTCCCAAAAAGCTCTCAATGAGACCTACTTGCATGCCAAATCTCATATCAAGACTGGCTCATTTTCCTAAAAAGTGATATAGGGTTCCATTATGATCAAATTTGACTCCATATGAGGTACCAAATTTGCCAAATGACCTTCCCTTGGTTGTAGTACCTTTTGGGAAAGTCTAAAAGTACATTTGAGATTTGTGTGAGCTGTTCAAATGGTCACAAACCTCATGTATCTCATTTTGGCCATTCAACCCACATTTATGCACATTTCCATCATACTTTCACATTACATAATTTGGCATTTCATACTCAAAATATAGGCTAGAGGTCATACACCATATTCATACATTTAAACATCATATAATATCATATTTATACTTGTCTCGAGGGTCATGGTACATTTACAATAACACATACATCAAGAAATATAATTATAGTTCCAAAATAGATAAAGCTAGGCATATACTTGTCAATCTCCCTTCTTCATTGTTGTTGGCTCCCTTCACCATAATTACTTAGTCCACCTAGCATGTTAGATCATTGGAAAGGAGGGGATGAAATTCAAAGAATCCCAATTGCTCATCTCCCATTCAATCATACATAATATGTGCAAAGCAAGCTTTACAAATGCATGCATGGAGAAAATGGAAATCATGGACATTTTTAAAAGCAAACTCAGCATATGAACAAATCATACAAGACATTCAAGAGCTCACCAAATGTTTGGATTGGCCTCACACTTCTCCTCATGGATTTTGGACTTGCCTCACCGATTCTTTGAGAGCTTTGGACTCAACCATACTCTTGGGAGCCCACTTTGCTTTTGGGTTCTTGGCTCATCCTCACCCAAAGGAAAGAGTTCTTGGCCTCTCCACACTTAAGCAAACTTAAACAAACATCATGTACTCATTTAGAAACATAACATGGCATCAAGAATCATAGCATATAAAGGTATGCTAGCATACTTTTCATAGCTTGAAAATACACATACACACATTCTAAAACAAGTTAAATACACATCCATGCATGAGAAAAGGTGGAAAGAGCTACCTTGTGTACACTTACACACTTTTTCTTTGAAATTCAAACCTCCTCTTTTGGCCACACACCCACAAATTGGTGGAGATGGTTTTTCTTGGCCTAGATACAATTTATGGGAGCCAATTAGGTCCGTGAAACACATTCTAAGGCTACATAACTTAATGAAACACTAGATTGCTCTATAGGCTCTGTTATAATCCATAATTGCACCTAATAAAGCAACACCCCTCAAATGATTTCTAGGCCTCATTATTTCCATTCAAATATGATTCTTGACTCCTTTTAAGCCTCTTGGAGTCATCACATCATTAAAACAAAGGCCTAGCACCATTTTGCTTCTTTAGGTTATAATATGTAACCTAAGGCATCAAATCACTTTCTATGAGTTCTAAAATTTTTCTAAGGCCTCCCTTCATTTTCATTCATCAAATATGACTCAAGAATGGCCTTAGAAAAATTTAAAACTCTCCCCCACACATAGAACCCTCCTTGGCCGAAACCATGAGCATTCTTAGGCCACTTGGAGTTCTCTTAGTTTTCTTGAAGGAGGAAGCTTGTGGGGAGCATCTTAGGTGTCTTAAGAACTCATTTATACTCTTAATTAAACTTAGGAACCATCACATGAGTTCAGAATTTGAAAGGTGCACTAGAAACCCTAAGTTTTGCATCTTGAATCCTAATGCCTATTTCATGGTTTTCTTTGCATATTCTTATTCCTCTCCATCAAATATCTAAGATTCATGCTTGGTTGGGCTTGAAAATCAGATCTTCCTAGGGTTCTTAGTGTAGGTCGAAATGGAGAAGAAAGGAACATCAACATAGCTACCATAGAATGCATTTTTACCTTGTTTCCTTAGTTAATTTGGCTTAAATCTTGCTTTCTCTAAGCTCTTCTCTTCAAATCCGAAAATTTTCCTCTGTTCTTCCTTCAAAATAGCCCTTAAAACTTCAGAAAAATCATAGAGAAGAAGAGGGAAAAAGAGGAGAAGAGATTGGTGGAGAGAAAGCATGAAAAATAATCAAATTTCCATACCTAAAAGCTTGAATTTCTCCTCCTCCTTCTCTTCCCTTGGTGCGCCACTCTCCTAGGGTTTTACTTCTGGTTTGGGGCTGAAAAATCTGAAGTAAAATGAGGGAGAGTGTGAGGCGCCACCTATATATAGCTAGGGCAAAGTGACTTTTTCAAAAATTTTAATTTTGCCCTTCGTACTTTGCATTTTCATTTCTCTTTCATTTTAGCTTTTTTTTAGAACCATCATTTTTATTATAAAATTTAGGTTCTCAATTAAGAAACATGTCTTTGGAATCACTCAAATCGGAGCTAAAACCTTTCCGAACGGACCCATCAAAGTTTGGACACATCGACGTTAGAAAACATCTACTGAAGAGGGTTTAACTATCCCAGGGCTTCCCATAGTTTTTAGGGCCTCTGAGAACCCCAAAGAACTCAAAAATTTGATTAAAAAGCCCTCCTGTGTGAATTCTAAAATTTACTTAAAATTACAAAAATGCCATTACATTTCGTAAGCTTTTCATAAGAAATTGTTTCTTCATTCTAGCTCCATTTTTCTTTCTATCTAAGCCTAGGATTCTCATATTTAGGAGTCTAGAATGCTTCCCAAATTTTGAGACCTTAACTACATCATCTTGGGGGACTTCCTTTTGTATCTGGTGGATTTCGTTCTTTTACGGAGAAACCGTATGTTATGTTTCTCACGTTTTCTCTAGTTTTCGAAGAACTGGATATTACACACATATCCAAGACAAGAAAACAATTAAGAATGCATGAGAGAAAGGTTAAAGAGCTACCTTGAATGTAAACCCACACATTTTTCCTTGATTGCTCTTTCCTTCTTTTAGTCACACACTTGTAAACGGGTGGAGTATGATTCCTTTGCTCTAAACATATCAAATAGAATCCAATTACATTCTTGAAACAAGCTCTAACTTCACACACACACACTATGGAAGTCCATTTTATCAAATGACTCAATTATGGTTCCATAAAGCACTTGATGAAGCAACCATAAAAATTCATGATCTTGGCTCCATTCTTTCCTTCAATCTATGATTCTTGGCTCCATTTAAACTCCTTGGAGCCATCACACAATCATTTTGGATAGCCTAGTTATATGTTGCTTTATTATGTCACATTATGGAACCTACAGCTCCATCTCACTATCTAGGATTCCTAAATTTTTCCTAAGGCTTGTTCTCATATTCTTTCATCATATATAGTCCCAAATTAAGTTTAGAAAAATTTAAAATAATCCTTAGGTATCCATGGAGGTCTTGGCCGAGACTAGCATAGTGTTTAAGGACCCATGGAGTTTTCAATTTTTTCTTGAAGGAAGAGGCACTTGGGAGGCTTCCTAAGGATCTTAGGAATTCAATTAAACTCTTATATAAGTTAGACCATCCTTGGACAAAATCAAATTTTAGCATATGTCTTTGAATCCCTAGCTTTGCCATCTTGAATTCTAATGGTCCTTTCTTGAATTTCTTTGCATTATCTTGTTTCCCACACTCTAAAACATTAGTTCCTTGGTTGGTTATGGATAGAATTAACTCCCTCTTAGTTGTTCTATATGAGGTCGAAACTCACACAAGAGGAAGCAACAAGAAGAAGGCATGGAAGACAATGAAATTACTTTGGTTTTTAGCTTATCTCAAGAGCTCTTTTAATTGATGAATTCCTCTCCTTCCTACTCCAATCTTCCTCCTCTAGACTAGACCCAAAACAACCCCAAATGAGAAACTAAAACCATGGAAAGAGAGGTGGGAAGGAGGATAACAACTTTAGAGAGGGGAGAAGCTTGAAATTATAAGTTTTTCCTTACCTTTTTCCTTGTGTTTCTCCTTCTCCTTTTTCTCCTATGGTGTGCCTCTTTCCTATGGTCTTGTCCTCTATTTTAGGCAAAAAAAATGGCTAGTTAATCAGATTGGGGGAGGGCCACCTGCTATATGGAAGGGGAGGAGTCACTTTAACAACTTTTTACTTTTGCATTTTAGTCCCTTTTCTTGGCTTTTTCATTTTAGACTTATTTCATCTCCTTTTCAAAATCTATCTTTTCTATTATAATATTTAGACTCTCAATCTTATAAATTAGCTTTGGAATCACTTAATTTGGATTTAAAACCATTCTGAACTATTTGGTCAAATTTTTAGTCAACTAACGACCGAAATCATTCACCAGAGGGGTTTCAATTGTTCTTGGGGTTTCTATGATTTTTAAGGCCTCTAAGAACCCCAGAAAGCTCAAATTTCTTGTTTAAAAAGCTCTCCTATGAGTTTTTCAAATTTGCCAAAAATTACAAAAATGCCCCACTTTCTTTCATAAATTTTTCTAGCTCATTTGGCTTGAGTTTTCAGACATCTTAGACATTGGATCCTCATTTTCTATTATTTGAAATTTCATTCTAATTTTATTTAACTTTAAATCATTCTCTATGCAGAACTTCCTTTTATAATCTGCAAGTTTTATGCGCTTATAGAGAAACTAGACATTACGTTTCTCAAGCTTACAGAAGAATTGGATTACAGTTAATCAATCCTAAAGCCCATTGTGGGATGGAGTTTTGTGGTTTAGCTTCTTGACATCAAACCAAAGGTTTCCCTTGCAACTAATATGGTATTGCATGCTATAGTTTGAGTTCATTTTGTAATTCATGTATGTCTCTAGGTTTATGTTGATCTAAAAGAGAATAAAAAATATTAATTAAATATTTTATTCTTTTTTATTTTATGAATTTTTTATACATAAATTTATCATTTACAGGCCTTTTTATTACTATAAAATGACCAACGGATGCCCAATATAGACAAATTATATATGAAATTAAAACTCCTAAACTTATGGATTTTTAAAGCCAAAAACCAACCCCATATTTCTATGTATGCACCCTATGGCCTTTAGAAGTATACTAATGCAAAAAAAAAAAAAGCAAAAGCTCTACGCATGTTAGAGGTAGTGCTTGGAGGTCATCTATTGCCTTTCAAAGTGACAATGGCAACAATGACCCTACCATTGCCTCCCTCTTGCTTGCTCTTTTTATTGGTACTAAGTTTTGGTTGAAAAGGGCTAGAGGTGAGCCATATGTGTCGTCCCCTCGTGTGGCTGTTACTCTTCATCTTGAACCTTTAATTTTTCTACAACTTTCAAAATTTTTAGATTTTGGGTTTGTGAGGAGCCAACTTTGAGCCTTCATAACTCACTAAATTGACATCCTATTTTAGACGATTCTAATGGCATTGGAAAGCTCTTTCAATGAGATTTCCTTTTGTTTATGGCTTGAAGCCATTCATGCCATGAGGTGAGAATACTAGCCCTTAAAATAGGGTTGGTTGGACACATGGAATTTGATATTTTAGAATCAAATTACTCTCTAATGGGGTTTTAGTTTTTCCTCAAATTTTTACCAAGAGTTCATCTTTACGTATGCTTCCTATTCTATAAGTTTTGTGGCCTATAATGGCCTCTAGAGTTTTCTACCATTAATGCCCATTTATGTTTGAATTTCAAATTTATGCAAATTTATCACAAATAGTAGAACTATCATAAATCTACTTATGGGAGGATCAACAATATGAGTCGAACTAGTGCTTTGATACTAATACTAGAAATAAACAACAATAGATTGGCCAAAAGCACTTACTTATAATAGTGGATCTTGTTAGATAATTGTTCCACATGGTAGACTAGAGGCACTCTAATCTCAGGTTCATAGTAGAAACACCATAGATTCTAAAAGTGGAAGATGGAGTGCTCTTCAAAGAGTTATTTATTGAACTCTCTCTCAAAGAGATGAATGAATAATGAAAAATCTCTCCATATATCCTTTTTTCTTTTTGTATTTTCTATATTTTAAAATACCATATAACTCTATATCAAAATCTCCAAGATCTAGTTAGTTATCATATCCCACTAAGATAATATAATTGACAACTATTTTGAATTCCCAAATAATTCAAAATAGGTTGTCGATAATAACAATAATTAATTTAATTAATTAATCATAAAATAAATAATTATTTATTTTAAGTTTTCTTCATGGATCTAGGTCAGTCCATCATCGAAGCCTAGTAATCCAATATAAAAAATTAATAAAAATTTTTAAAACAACATTAAGCCATTTTTTGAAAATTTTAACAAAGTTCTCCATAAGCTTGACAAATATTCATGAGATCTTTGCTTTTTATATACAAAAAACATTAAAGCTTAGATATCAAAATATAATTATATTATAAATAAAAAGACTGACACATTTTCCTATATTATTGCAAATTTGTCTATCCATTACCAAGCTTTCTTCCATGAGTAATGCTTGTGCTTGCCTCACCAATGTTGAGACAACTCTTAGAGCCTAGTGTAAGGCAGTTAGATAGTCACAAACCTAAGAAAAAGAACAAGATGCAAGGGGTGAGTTAAAGAATCAAGTTGTTAAAGATGGTTTTGGCATATTAACATGACTTAGATTTATTTGTAATTAGTTATTTTATTTTGATTTTTTTTGTTTACATTAGGATAGAGAATTATATTGTTGAATTTGATTTTATGTAATAATATGTTTGTTATTGTTGTGGTTATTGCAATTTATCATATCTTAACCCCAAGAAACTCATATCATAGCATTCAAGCAATAAACACCAAACTTGCACACAAAGCGTAGCCTATGGACCGAAATCACATAGACAAACCCACACGGATCAATCCCACTTTGGTTTAAGCAATTTTTTCCATATAATATCCATACAACATTCATTCAAAGCAAGAATATCATTACATAAGCTCTTGAGGTCCATTTTGCACTACTTGAACTTTTTACACAATTTACTTGGACATACAACACATAACAATGGGAAGCACACTACTAAGAACCTCTAGCTCAGCATTAAATCACTCCCAAGCCCATGAATTGATCCTCAACTCCTCTTAGACCATAACATATTAAAACATATCAGATTCATAGCCATTTAGGTCAAGAAACTCGGGTTTGGAGGTTTGGAACACATATCAGAATTTTTGCCACGGGTTCCAATTTTCAGTTTTCTGGGGCAGATTTGGAAACTCATAATTAATTCTAAAAAAATCAAAATGAGGAAAATGATAGCTTTTAAGAAATCTCTGTATGTCTACTATAAGTAAAAATAATTACAGGTATGAAACACCCAGATGTACTGTGTTTGACAACCGAAAAGTATGAAAGGTCCGACTTCCCTTGAGTTCTACTACAGCTTACTGATATGGATTTTAAAAATTCATAACTAATTCCAAAAAACTCCAAATCAAGTAAACTATATCAATATGGAAAGATACAGATGTCTAAATTAAGGGAAAAATAGATCCAGACCTAGGGAATGCCATTAAACTGGAGAAACTTGATGGAACAGTGCTGAGGGTCCTGCTGCATCACTGACAGTGAGTTCTAACTTCAAAAATTCATTTCTCTCTCTCTAGACCTCAAAATGAGGTGCTTCTAGTTGTTATAGCTCACTATTCATGTCTAGCTTCTTCATGTAAAATTTCAGGAGCATTGGACCTCATTTGCCCTATGTTTGACACAGATGCAATTTCGGACCAAAGCTACAGTACACTGACCAAAATCAGAAAAATTCCTAACTTCAAAAATTCACCAAATATTCCATAGACCTCAGAAAATTCTGCACTCTAGCTTCCAAAAAATCTCTAAATGAGCTCTACATTCATGCCAAATTTCATGATGAAATTTGTCCATTTGATTAGTTTGTGACATAGGGTTGCAAAATGCCCTTTTTAAGCTTCATATGGGGTCTCAAGGGGTCCATTTTTGCCTCTTCTCATTCTATGGCCACATGAGCACGTGGGAAAGCATTAAAATACTCTATCAAACATGTCTCAAAGGGATAATTACCCAGATTCCATAATCTTACTCATCTACACCAAGATATACACAAGAGCCATACTTGTATAACTTGGCATATCTAAGTCAAATTCATGAAATATCATTCACATGGGTCTAGTTCTCATACATATACAATATACCCATACTTTTACAAATATTCATAAGCTCATACATCATATACATTATGGAGATACATCATGTGACAATCATATGGCTATAATACAAATATGTTACAACTCCATTGCTAATCTTCTTGCTTCCAAGGGTGGTGGCTACCATTTCCTTGCTCTCTTGATCCACCTAGGCATATTAAGTAATGGGGAGGGAGGAGTGAGATTCTAAGAATCCCAATAGCTCATCTCCCATTCAATCATGCATAAAGAATGTAATACAAGTGTTAAGGATGCATGCATGGCATATCCATTCTTGGCATTTACACAAAGCACACATAACATACTTAGGCTTGCCAAATGAATGGATTAGCCTCACCCACTTTCTTCAAGGTTCTTAGACTTGCCTCACCCTTTTTCTCAAAGGCCTTGAACTAAGCCTTGCTCTTGGGAGACTTTCTCTTGGTCTCAACCACGTCTAAGGGTTCTTGGCTCATCCTCACCGAAGATAGAAGGTTTTTGGCCTCTCCACATTCAAGTAAACCAATGCAACATTTATAGGCATCATTTGAATACATAGTGCAATACTATGGTTCCATGGAACATAGGCATCATACTAAAATACAATTCATAGCTTAAAATACTTATACACACATTCAAAAACAATGTAAACATTCATTCATGCATGGGAGAAAAAAGAGAGAGCTACCTTGTTATCTAAGCAAGCTTTACTTTGCCTTACTCCTTCCCTTTTTTGGTTCCACAAGAACACTAAGGTGGGATCGATTTTCTTGGCCTAAACGTCATGAATAATACTCAATTATATTCTTGAAACAAGCTAAAGCATTCAATTTACTCTCAAGAACATACTTGATTCCATAAGTCACATAATGGCTCCATAAATGGCCTATTGAAGCAACCGTCATGATTCAAGTTCTTGACTCCATTCTCTTCTCATTTTTAGGCTTCTTGGCATCATTTAAGGTCCTTGGAGCCATTACATATTCATTTACAAAAGCCTAAACACAAGTTGCTTAATAAGGTCACATTATGGAAGCCATTGCCTCATCTCCCAATAAATGGCTTCTAAATTTTTTCCAAGGGTTCCTCCCACCTTCTACCATCATAAGAAGTCCCATTCTAGGCTTAGAACAAATTAAAACACTCTCTAGGTGACCAGACCTTGTGTGGCCGAGATATACATCATGAAAAAAATCCTTGAACTTTGCTTTGTTTTCTTGGAAGGAATGTCACATATGTAACTTCCTAGGGGTCTAAGGGATTTAAACCATGTCTTACATAAGTTATAATACCTTTAGGAAAAATCAGATTTCATCACTTATTTCAAAACCCCAAGTTGTGCCAACTTGAATTTTAAGGCTCCTTTTTTGTTTCCACTTATCTATTCTAAATTCCCACACTCTAAATCACTTGTTCTTCCCTTGATATGGTCAAAATTCAACTCCCTTTGGATGGTCTCTAGGTTGCACGAAATTCATATGGAGGAGAACAAGCAAGAAGTGCAAGAAAAGCCATGGGAAGGAATGGGAACCTACCTTAAATTCTTGCTCTTCCAAGTGGCTTCCTCTTACACCCAAGCCTTCCCTCCAATCCTAACTTCTCCTTGCTGGACCAGAACCAAAATAGCATCAAAATACATTCTGAACCCATGGAAATATGGAGGAGAAGGAGGGGAATATTTATTGTAAAGACAAAAGGAAGAAAACACACCCTTTCATACCTATTCAAGGCTTCTTCTTCTCCTTCGTTGTTTCTCCTTCCACATGATGCCTTGGCTGGAGTTTTTAGCAGTTTCAGAAATGGGTAAAACATTGGTGCAGCTTGGGGAGGGCCGGAGCGTGTTTTAAGAAAGTAAAAAGCAACTTTTCCTTTTTGCATATTAGTCCCTATTCTTGGCTTTTTCATTTTAGGCCCATTTCAACTCCTTTTTGAAATCCATATTTTCCATCATATTCCTTAGGCTCTTAATCATAAGAATTGCCTTTGGAATCACTCAAAAAGGATCTGAAACCATTCCGAATCGTTCAGTCAAAGTTTTAGTCAACCTTTGTCGAAATCGCTCACCGGAGGGGTTTCAACTGTTCTAGGGGTTCCCATGGTTTTTAGGGCCTCTGAGAGCCCCAAAAAGCTCAAATTTTTTGTTTTAAAAGCCCTCCTATGAGTTTTCCAAACTTTCCAAAAATTACAAAAATGCCCTTACTTTCTTCGGCAAATTTTTTGAGCTCTTCTAGCTCTAGTTTTTAAGCATCTTAAATCTCAAATCCTCATTTTCTAATATTTAGAATTTTATCATAATTTTATTTGGCCCCAATTCCTTCTATTTCGAGGACTTCCTTTTATATTTGGCCCATTTCTAACGTTTACGAAGAAATCGAACATCGCGTTTCTCACGTTTACGAAGGGACCAGATGTTACACAATTCAATTATTATTGTTGAATATGACTTTAAATACATAAATGTAAAGGTGAGGAATAAAACTAAAATTATAATATATAGATCCATATTAAATAAAAGGAGGTGGCCAATTTTTTTAAAATTATTTGAGTGGCATTTTGAACCACCACGCTTGCTATGAATTTTGAATTCACTCTTAAGCATTCAAATCAATTGTTGTTGGTCACATAATTGCCATTAAGGGAACTTACAATTACCTCATTATATAGCAAAAGATATTCCTTTATAATTATCCTAGTAAATAGCAAGGAAATTGATTAAAAAATTAGAGATCAATTTGGCAAGGGACTTTCCCTTGCCATTTGGCTAGCAAAGTAATTTAGCAAGAGATTAGAGAGAAAAAAGTTTACTATCTTATTATTCACTAATATATAATGAAGGATAAAATTTTTATTGTTCTCTCACCAAATTTCTTTGGTGAGGGAATTTTTCCTTATTACATTCACAATTTCTTGTATTATTAAGTTTTGATAATGAGAATTTATATAATAATTAATTTAAATAAATAATTATTATTAAATAAATTATAATTTAAAAGAATCAATTGAATTCAAATGGAATTACATGATTTAATCAGATAATTATTTAAATTAATTATATGACTAAATTTGAGTGAAATTTATTCTATTCAAATTCAAATAATAAAATTTATTTCTCATAGAATTTATGCCATTCAAATTTCAAAGTGTCTTAAAACCTTTTATAAGGAGGAGCTTTCATATTTACATAATCTTGCTCACTTTGATATTTCTCTTGACACACTATCGTTAAGCTTCGGAGATTTGGGATGACAAGAAGAGAGTTAACAATCATTTGTTCGTAGATAGAGTTTCATTTGTGACTGAGATCATAACTAGCACAAGAAGCACATTCAAATTTGAAAAATTAGCCCTTTACTAAAATAGTAAGCATCACAAGGTATATTTAAATTTTTCAACAGTACCTCTTTCTCTTATGCCACGAAATGCCCTTATTCTCTTATGCCAGCTCCTGCTTCCTATAATCAACCAATGAGTGCCAAACAAATTGAAATTGGCTTTCTCCCCCAAGATGTGGTGTCTAGCCAAAGATCTTATCATTTTATTTTATTGTTATTTATTTTCTTTTTCTTTTTTTTATTGCTACTTTTTTGGGGGGTGTTTTGGCATCCAAATCCTTTGCATCTCGCTTCTGAGATCCATCGCGTTCATATCTGTAAAATGCATCGTTTTACTTCAATCTATTAAAAAAAAAAAGAATCAAGACATTCAATTTTCTATGGAGAAGGTGACCCTATACAAATTCCCTTCGGCGTTTGCATCATTTACAGTCACAATGTGACCGTAGCCAATGTAGTTGAAGCTACGCATTATTTTGCATAAATGTTTTAGGTTGATAAAGGGTGATAGTCAAATAAAGCAATAAGTCGCTAGAGTGGCTTGTATCTTTTTTTCCAACAAAGTTTCATTTCAAATCAGCTTTTGACAAACAGAGCTGCTCCATTATAGAAGAATAAATAGAATATAATGGCTTGCATCTTATCTTCTCATCCATGTTGTCTTCACTTCCATGCTTCGTAGGATCTTGCCTTAAGTTATGACAGAAATTTTTCAATCCATTTAGATGATCCAATCCTTGTCATTGTTGAAACTTGTAATACAAAAAATATAATACCTTAAGCCCTTAGGATATCTTTTCCATAAACAAGCTTCACACATGTGATATTAATAGGAAAAGTAATAAAATAATGTAATATTTTTGCGTTGTATAGGGTATTAAAAATTCATTTCACGCTCTGTGGACACCATGAACTCCCCAATATATTCCTCTAATCCAAATTCATGCATACAAGTCAGAACCATCCCAAAATGTTCCATTTTACTCGAGCTTAGGACATCCACACTCAAAAATACAAGATCAGTCTTGGGCTCCAGGGTTCAAGTTTCTATCGTAAATATTGAAAATTCATAATTAAATTTAAAAAAATCAAAATTAAGTAAACGATAGCATTCTAGAAGGCTATGGATGTCCACTATATGGTACAAATCATTCTGAGCCATGAAAACACCAGCTGGACCATGATTGATAATAGAAAGGCATCAAAGTTCTAGCTACCCAAGTTTGCTATTACAGGTTACTAATATGAATTTCAAAAATTCATAAAGAATTTTATAAAAATAAAAACCCAGTAAACCATACCATTTTGGAAAGCTATCGATGTCTAATAGAGGGTAAAAATAACTATAGGCCAAATTAGAAGCATTAAGGCTATGAAAACTAATGGAATAGTACCAGAGGTCCTGCTACATCCTTGGTACTAAATGTAACTTCAAAAATTTGGTTCTCCTTTTACAGATCTCTAAATCTGGTGATCTTGGTGGCTATGGAAAGCATATTATTTCTAGTTTATGTCTATAAAATTTCATAGCTATTGGACACCATTTGTCCTATAGATGACACAAGGAAAGAAACTGACCAGATGAACAATGCATCCTACCATTCAGCATTTTTCTCCTAACTTTGAAAAATAATAATAAATTCTATAGAGCTCCAATTTGGGTGCTCTTTGACTCTACAAAAATCTCTAGATGAGACCTATATGCAAGCTAAATTTCATGAAAAATGTCGTTCATTTGGTGACTTTGTGATGTAGGGTTCTGAAATGGTAATTTTAAGCATCCAAAGGGATCAAATGGGAACCATTCTTGCTTCTAATTTGCTCATGGCCACTTGGGCACGTGGAAAAGCTTACAAATAGTCCTCTAAACTTGCCCAAGAGGTCTAAATATCCATACATCCCAAAATAACTATCCCACTTGCTCACATACATAAGATCTTACAAACTCATCCATGCATCTCAATGTCAAAAACATTCAATCTCATTCATATGCTTCCAATTTCCATACATACATCATATATCCATATATTTACATATGTTCAAATGGCTATACATCATATACAACATGAGCGTATGTCATTTGACAACAAAATAGTTACAAAAGGATCATTTAACGCATTCTTTTGTTAATCTTTCATCTTCAGGTTAGGTGGCTTCCATCTCTTTGCTCACTTAATGCACCGAGACATGTTTAAGCAATGGAGAGGGAAGAGTGAGATTCTAGGAGAGATTCTAAGAATTCTAATAGCTTTTAACCTTTTCAATCATACATAAAAGCCATGATTTCAAATCCAAGAATGCATGCATGAACTGATAGCTACTAGTGATCATATATATAACTATTTTCATATTCAATAAACTCATACATATCATATATTGGCTTTCAAGAGCATTAGTTTAGCCTTACCCCCTTTCCTTAGGACTTTTATACTTGCCTCACTTATTTTCAAAGGACTTTTGACTAAGCCTCACACTTTTTGAGACTTTTGGCTTTGTCTCACCCAATCCTATGGACTTTTGGTTCATCCTCACCTTTGTTAAGGGACTTTTGGCTTCACTAAGCTCATTCAGCGAACCAACATTCATAAAACACATATTATGCAAATAATGGAACCATGGCATGTAGAAAATCATTAGAAACATTACTCATGGTAAAATCATATATACACACATTCAAAGACAAAAAAATAACTAAGCATGCATGAGAGAAAGGTTAGAGAGCTGCCTTGAATGCAACCACACAAACTTTCCTTTGATTTTTCTTCCCTTCCTTTGGCTACACCCTTGCAAGTGGGTGGAGTAGAATTCCTTTAGCCTAGACACATCAAATAGGATCTAATTACACTTTTGAAACAAATTCTAGCACTACACATACTCTAAGAAATCTTGGTTTATCATTAGGTTTAATTATAGTTCCATAAAGCACCTAATGAAGCAACCTTAGGAATTCATGATCCTGGCTCCATTCTCTACCTTAATTTATAACTCTTGACTATATTAAAACTCCTTGGAGCTATCACATAATTATTTTAAAGAGCCTAGCTATGCGTTACTTCATTATGCCACATTATGGAACCTATAGCTCCATCTCACATCCTAAGCTTTTTAAATTTTTTTCAAGGTTTCCTTTCATATTCTCTCATCATATATGATGCTAATCTAGGCTTAGAAAAATTTAAAACTCTCTCTAACTCCATGAACCCTTCTAGGCTAAGATGTAACATCCCAAAAATTTTTAGGACTTACAATATTAGTGATTTTAAAAAGGATATAAGATTAAATATTTGGCCTAAAGAATAGGGTACAGGATGGGATAAGGGAAAAGTCAAATTTTCAGCTATTTAAAAATTTATTTAAAAAATATATATAATTTAAAGAGCCAAAAATTTAAAAAAAAAACTAATAAGATATATATCTTTAGTTCATTTTAAAATATTTCAAATTATCCGAGAGTTAATTTAAAATTAGTTTTAATAGCCAATAGAATTTTAAAATATAATAATAATAATAATAATAATAACTAATAAGATATATATCTTTAGTTAATTTTAAAATATTTTAAATTATCTGAGAGTTAACTTAAAGTTAGTTTTAATAGCCAATAAAATTTTAAAATATAATAATAATAATAACTAATAAGATAAATATCTTTAGTTAATTTTAAAATATTTCAAATTATCTAAGAGATAACTTAAAGTTAGTTTTAATAATCAATAGAATTTTAAAATATAATAATAATAATAACTAATAAGATATATATCTTTAATAATCTAATTATAAAAAACCTAAACCCATTCCTTATTTTTCACTCCTCCATCTGTCTGCTTTCTCTCACGCCACCAGAAGCCTTTCTTCAAGTAATTCTAACTTATTCTTTCAATCCCTCTTCGAACCTACATCTCAATACCAAGTACGAGAGTAGTTTTTTAAAGTGTGAATTAACACTTCCCCTTTTATCCTTCAAACTCCAAGAAGTAAGTTTTAAACTTAATTTAAATTATTGAAGCCTAGAATGAGAAACTTAAATTTAGGATTTGTATTTAAGATAGTAAAGTACACAAAAATTTATGGATTTATATTTTAGGGGACCTATTAGGCTATATAAATAATTGTGGATGTTATTTAAGTGGTCAAAATAATTAATTTATATTGGTCATAATTTTAGATGATATCCAGAAGACTCCTTCAATTGGAACTCAATATTAAATAATAGGAATAAGAACCTATATTGTTAGTCACAACCAATAAGTGTATAAATAATAGAAGGGCACCTTTATTTTATTTTATGTTATATTTTTGTAACCAAAATTTCATTTTATGATTTTATGCACTTTGCCTTTTAGGGGAAATAAATTGGTGTTTTTAAAATTTCAACTAAAGTGTTGTGAAGCAAGTATAGGTGTGTAAACATATTCAGATGATAAATTAAGAAATAAATTATTAAGTAAATAGATTATTGAAATAAGGCAACGATACATACTTGTGGAATGCAAAAGAAGAAATTGTAGAAAAGAAAGTAGTGATGTTTGTGTATATATTTATGAGAAGTGTTTTATATTGTTTTGTTATTCTATATTTTTATGGTGGCTCTATCAAAGGGTAATTTATCTTATTTAATTAACTACTTATTTTCTTAATTCCTTGTTTATTTTTAGTTACCTAAATGCTATTTTAGAAAATTTTACTTTTACTTCCATTTTTTTAAATAATAGATAGGAATCTAATTATGACCTCATAGTTGTTAGTGGAGGTAATGGCCTAGGTGCATAATGATTGTGGTGAACAATCTTAAGTAACTAGGTTGAATTAAAATTTGTAGTTAGTGATATAACCTAAATTGTGTTCCTTCAGAGTTGGATTCTAATTTCTTCCAAAAGAGTTCTTTAGGTGTGCAAATTAAGTGAAGACACAAGAATAAAATGTAATTGGAGGGGTTTAATTTCTAGAATTTAATTGAATTAAAATAAACAACAAGAATTGAAAGCAATAACTAAAGTGATAAAATCAATTAACAATGTGAAGTAACTAACCTTAGACTCACCTCTTTAACTTCAATTATCATTGCTCTAATTAGATAGACTTAATCCCCTTGTTTGGTGCATTCATTAAAGAAATTCTCAATTAATCGATTGAGATACAAGTGCCTAGCCATTGGAAGGTTGTAACCACAACATTATCAATTGATTAGTACTTGCATGTAAGAGTTAGAACACACTTAAATTTAAGCTTAATTGTTCTTTTGGATTGCTGGACCTTCCATCTAAGAATCTAAATCACCATTTAAACTCCTAAAAGTCTCAATTATACTAATTAAGAATAAATTTCAGCAATAATTACATAACAACCATTACACAATTAAGCTAAAAAATGCAAGTAAAGTAGGTGGAAAACAATAATTCAAGAGCAATTCTTCAAACACTTAAAGTGCAATAATACAACTCCAATTCATGAACAAAATTCAGAGGATTTACTAATCCAAAATAGCCACTGCAAACAAGTTTCCATCAACTAAACCTAATCAATAGAACTTGAAGGAAGTAATAAAAAAAATAGAAGAGGAGATGAGAGAATTAGCCTAGTTTTGATTGAAGTTGAGAGCTCAAATTTTGATCAAGAATTTAGCATTCAAGATCAGCCACTAAGAGGAATTAAGCTTTCATTGATTACAAGAAATGATGGAGGAAATTGAAGAATGAAGCTATGACCATATGTTTTTCGGATCAATGGAGGATAGATGATTATTCAATTGATTTCCTGTGTGCTCTCCTCTATTTTTGGATATCCTCCCTGAGCCTTTCATGTGTGGCTCCTGAATAATGGATTCATCCTATCTAATCCCCCCTCATGTGAGAGTCATGTGTGTGAATAATGTGTTCGTGAATGATGCCATGATAGCTATGTGTCTGTGCATGTCATTCTCCTTTCTGCCCATGTGAATCAATTAATTAGCCAGTTGTGCATGCTTGACTGAAGTGTTATATGCTAAATTAATGTAAGTGCCCTATGAATGTATAACCTACTTTGTCTGAGACCTGAAAACCTAAGCCTTCCTATGCGTGTACATGATTGTGTGTCTTGGGGAGATTTGTCCACATGGGAGAAACCCATGCGTATTTGAGAGTGGATGGCCATGTGTGATTATGTAAATTAGTAGGCCTGGACATTGAGAAGGATTTGCTACTCCAATCCATGTCCTCATGCATGAAATGAAAAACCTAGAGCCTATGTGCATGAATGATCTGTGGAGAATGTGTGTGTAATGTGGTAATGTGCATGAAGAAAATGTGGATGTGTGAGTGTTTAGACATATAATCCATTTGCCCTCTACACGATCCAATCCCTCATTAATATATGTGTGTGCCATGAGTGAATTGCGCCTATGTGTAAGTGTGACTCGTGCCTGAATGTATATTAATGTGCCAATGTGAATGAGGGAATGTAGGGATGTGTAAATGGATGGAGGGGAGTCAATGTGTGCATGAAAAGATGCCATGAATATAGGCATCTATGTGTGTAAAAGTGGGGATTTCATGTTGAATGTATGGTTTGGTGTTACTTGTGACATGGAGAATTATGTGAATCTAATCTCTTTTATTGCATGAAGCTTTTTATATTTGATGCCATGCCTCCACATGAGAATGAAGTATGATAATCCATGCATGTGATTTAGAGAATGGAATGCTATGTTTGAAAAAAAAAACTCATGAATGTGAGAGTGGGCCCTTCTTTTCATGCCTCTTTCCTTTCATTTTTTTATTTTCTAAAAATTAATTAGGCAAAATCTACACAAAGAATAATACAAAATATAAGTAGGAAGAAATTCACAAAAATCATTTAAAAGAATTTTTGCATTGAAAACTCATAATTTTACAAATTAATTCCTAAAGTGAAAAAATGGTTAACAAAATCAAATCTCATCTAATTAAATTCATTAAGGCATAATTCATTATCAAAATGCCCAAATAAAGAGAGATAAAATATATGAAAATTGATATGTATCAATACACTTAGAATAAGTTATGAGTTGTGATAGCATTGTGATGCGATGTATCTAATGCTATGACTAGGGCTACTAGATGTGTACTGTGAAAGTGATGAGATGAAATGTATCCAAAGCAATGACAATAGATATGATATTATGGTTTGAATGCAAAGGCACTTAGTATTTTGGTTCCTTTCTATGATGCTTATTTCCATACCATTTTCTTAACATTTAGAAAATATGTTTTTATCTTAATGTTTCTTGTTTATTAAATAATTACTTTTCATTTCGACTATAAATTATTATTGCTTAAATTATTTGATAACTATTTGATTTCTAAAAATTCAAACATACACTTGTTTTCCCTCTGCGCACTTTCTTATTTATGAACTTACTAAGCCAATGGTAAATTTAACCTTTTCTTTTATTATTATTTTACAGACTAGCAAGTAGAATGGTGAAGTGATTTGGGACCTCGTGTGCTACCAGATCTATAGAGTATGTGTTCAATTATGTGCAATTGGTGTCAGACTCTATGATATGGTGGCATATAGGTGTAAAGGAGTATTTTGGGAATGATATGTATTGTATCTTTTGTGGGGCTTGATATGGTCACTTAAAACGTGTAAATATTGTTCATTGTTTCTTAGCAAAGTATTTTGTCGCATATAACTTGTTATTATTGGTACTAGTGCTTATTTGATTTGTTTTATAGGTTGGGATGTCTAATTTTTAAGGAAAATGTTGCTGGATTTTCGGCAATCCCGAAGTGAAATAATTGAATGAATGAGTATTTTCAAAACTCGTGGATTGTATGGGCTAGCTTAAAAACATGACATTATTGTTAAGTTTGACTCTTTTAAGGCTTGTTAGCCTAAGCAAATCAATAGGTTGGTTTAGCCTATGCATTAATCATGACTCAGAAATTGATCGTGACAAATTGATATAGGTGATTTATAGCCATAATATCTACATAGATTTGAAGACATCATTATTAGGAAACTTTATATAATACTAAAAGAAACTAATAATAGTTAGTAAGAGGATGCTTGACACTAAATCCTTATCATAAAAGAAGCCAAATCAATCAATTTTAAGCAATTATTGCCTTGTCAAAAATATAATTGCATATTTGCAGGTATAGACCACCACTTTTTTCTTCATCTCATGGCAGAAAGAATATTTTTTTCCCCATCAACACTTTAAATGATATATATTTTTTATAGTAGGCTAAACTATCTTCTTTTTGTGTTGCCATCTCTCCAATACCTTTAGCACCACATCATATCTTTACATGATATAGTTCAACTCAATTTCTAAGTAACATTTATTTTTAAAAAATGATCCCAATAGATGAAAAGCAGTCATAATTATGTATCCCAAAGTGTCTGATTGTTCTAACATGAGAATCAACTAGTAGGGCAAGGGGAAAAAAAGAAAAAAAAAACAAACTAAAAAGAGGGGATAAAGGTATAAGAAAGTTTGGAGTTTCAGGATTTTAGATATTTTTGTGTTCAATTATATTTAGGACACAAACAAAGAATAAAAATAAAGGCTAGGATTAAGGTTCAGGCAAAGTATTAAAAGAATTGAGTGTCAGGGTTTAATCATATTTATAAAAGAAACAAAAGAATAGTTGAATTTTAAATAAACTTAAAACAAATAGATTAAGGTTAGGATTTTAAGGTTTAAATAATTTTAGAATTAGGTCAAGAAAAGTGTTAAAGTTGTATTTTGTCTAAATAATTTAATTTAATTTAAAATTATCCAAAAATAGTACAAGATTAAAAAAATATGCCACAAGAAATACAATTTCAATGTTTTAGATTTAGTCATCAAAGTTAAAAATAAATAAGATAACTTAACATAAAAACATTTCATGTTTTTATATTATTTGTAGTTTTGTTATTTTTATTTCATTTCTAACTTTATTGAGAAACCAAATAAAAAAAATGGATTTGCAATTCTAGTTGAAAGCTAATTGGACTAACTTATTTAGCTCCCATTGGGTCATATCACAAAACATTGCATCCAAATCCTTTGCATCTTGCCTCCGAGATGCACTATGTGCATCTTCGTAAAAGGCACCATTTTACTAAGTAAAATGGTGTATTTTGACCCAATTTATTAAAAATAAAAAAGAATAGAATCCAACCACCTGAGTATGTTCAACTTCCGCCACTACCTAACTAAATTGCCTCATTTTGCATCATCTTCTTCGCCAACTTTCCTTACTTCATGAAGGTGAGAAAAGTATAGATTTCTTATCGACATAGAAGCAAGGTAAGCATTTTGTTTACTTCTCAAACTTCCCAATAAGTGGCATATGCATGTATCAACCTCACACTACTCTTCCATTTCTAACCAAAATAGGCACATTAATGTCTCAATAGATGGATTTTGTTATCCATAATAATATATGTGTTGAATTTGAGGCTTCTGACTTGTTATGAAGGGAGGGAGTTGTACAAGAAATCTTGCTTCAATAAAGCATGTAAAAAAGATGAAAATTGATAGGAAAAGATGAAGAGAGGAAGAGAAAAATTGACCATTACAAATTCCTCAAGAACCCATGGCTAGATAGCAGAAAAAAGGAGAAAGATTATGAATATAAAGCTATAGTTATGGGGAGTGTAATAATTGATAAATCAAGAATTGAACTAAACCTGATAAACTGAAATGAAAACACCCTAAAGCAAGGCAAACTAAGTCTAAATGAGATTAGAATGTTAATTAAAACATCTTAAAATATGGATTAGAGTTTAAGGTTAGCCCGGAACCAAAACTAGAACAGCTAAATAAAAAGCTACAAAAGCCAATGGTATTTTCGTAATTTCAGACAACTTTTATAAAATTCAAAGGAGGGATCTTTAAATGAAAATTTTAAATTTTTTAGGATTTTTAGAGGCCCTACAAATCATAAGAATCCTTGGAATGGTCAAAAGCCCACTGGTTTACATTTTAGAATATCAATTGACCAAAACTTTGACCGAATCATTCGATAGGATTTTAAATCCAATTTGGGTGAAACCAAAGGCATTTTATGAATTAGAAGACTTAAATTTTATAATGGAAAAAATAGCTCTCAAAAAGAAATTGAAATAAGCTTAAATGGAAAGAACCAAGATGAAGGACTAAATTGTAATCTTAGAAAATATTGTAAATGGACCCTTAAGCTTCTTAAAACACATCCCTCTTCTGCTCACTCTCTAAACTGACTCACTTTTACTCTGAAATAGAAATAGAACCAGTCCTAAAGAGGCACACAAGTGGGAGAGCAAAGGGAAGAGAAAGAAGCTTTGAAAGGGTAAGAAATCATCACTTTTTCATGCCTTCTCCTTCACTAAATCTCTTCTCCTCTTTCTCCTCTCTTCTCTCATGGTTTTGATGATTAATTTAGAGATGTTTCATGGCTAGTTCAGTTGGACAAAGAGAGAAATTAAAGGAGAGAGTGGAAGTATATAAAAGCTTTCTTGAAAAGCTTGTAAATAAGGTAAGGAAACCATGAACTAAGTGCTTCTTCTTGGCTCTCCTCCCTTTCTCCATGTTCATCCAGATTAGGGATCGTATACTAGGGGCCTTATTCTGATCTAAACTTGATAGGAAGTGGGGCTTTGATGCATGAGAAATCAAATGGAACAATTAGAATTCAAAAGGAATCAATAGATAACAAGTTATGGCATTTAGGGTTTTCATTGTACCTTGGGAATTCTAAAACTTTCTAATGGCAATTTAGATTGTCTAAGGGTATGTAGGAATTCATAAGACATCTAGGAAGTTTCACAAATGGCAAATTCCCTAGGAAAACAAGAAACTCCATGGGCTGCAAGTATGTGTGTATGTCTTGGCCTAAGGAGGGAGTGTGCACCTAGGGAGAGTTTTCTTTGATTCTAAGGTTAGAAATAGTCTAGATATGAAATATAGACACTAAAAGAACCATTGGTTTGAATTTAGAAACTATAATTTGAAAGTTAAAAGTTTTAGATTCCATTATACATAAAGAAGCAATTTGGTGTTAGCCTCCTTGAATTGAGTTGGAGATGACTCTAGTGAGTTTGAATGGAGTCATATAACTTAGAATGAGTGAGAAATTGAAGCCAAGATCTTGAATTATATAAGTTGCTTCATTATGCTCTTGTATGGAACCATAACTATGACATAAGCTAAATGTAACTTGTGTAGAGATTATATGGGATAGAGATGGTTTTATTGATGTGTTTTGTTTTATTTGATATGTCTAGGCCAAGTAAACCAAATTCCTCCTACGTGTGGGTGAAAGGTCAAGCCAAAGAGATAAGGAATCAAAGAAAAAATTGTGCTTCTTAAACCAAAGTGGCTTTCCTAATTTTTTGTGTGTATTCCTTGGTTGTATGATTGTCATTAAATACTTGTTTGTACATATGAATTATGAGACATGCCATTTGCTATTGGTTTGTTACTTTGGTACCAATATGCTTCTTGAATTGCATTTTGATTGTGACATTGCTCTTTATGGGTGAGGTTGTGCCAAAAGTCCCTTGAAATGGGTGAGGTGAGGTCAAAAGTCCTTAATGATGGGTGAGATAAGGCCAAAAGTCTTAAGAATGAGTGAGGCTAAGTCAAAAGTCTCTAAAAAGTGGGTGAGGCTAATCCAAAAATTTCAAATAATAGGGTGAAGTTAAACTAAAATTTCCTAGAGCTTGTTCTTGACTTTAATATGTTTATGTGACATAGAAAATGTAATTTGAATGATTCTTAGAAATGTCTGGTGCATACTTATATTCTTTAACTTGAATATATGCCTTGTATGCTTACTTGAAAGGGTGAAAGAGTTATTGAGATTCTTTAAATCTCACTCTCCACTACTTTCCATCTAACCATATCTAGATGAAACCTAAGGAGTAAGGAATGGGAGCCAAGGAGCATAAATTGTATTACTTTGACAATATGATAGTTTTTTATATATATATTGATGTCAAAGTATGTATGTATGTATAAGTTGTTTATGAATTGTAAACCCTTGACCACTTGTAAAAGTACGTAAATATGGTGTATGATTCAAATTTGGAGCCACATGTATGAGAATGCATGATTTTGGCATTTTGGAGCATTGACATGAATGTGTATATATACAAGTAGAATAGTGAATTTGAACTCTATGATGATTTGAACCATTTGAAATGTTTCTATATGGTGTATTTATGCTTTTGGATGTGCTCAAATGGTCATGGTATGTTTAAAAGGGTATTTGCTGCAATTTGATCCCATTATGGTCCCAAACTTTGCCATATTCTTGGCCTGAAACACAAGCTAACCAAATGGATGAATTTGTGCATAAAATTTGGCAAGACTATAGATCTAATCTAGAGTTTTTCACAAAGCCAAAGGTACTATTTTTGGAGTTCTAGAGAATTTATTATGATTTTTTAAAATTGGTCAAATTATGTAGAAACTGTTACTATCACTGTCACTGTCACTGTCCCTGTTCATATGGTCAGTTTGCTTTTCAATGTCATTTATAGGCCAAATGAAGTTCAATACTCATAAAATTTTATAGACATATAGTAGACATTCTAAGCTTTCTATAGCCACTGAGAGCACTCAATTTGGATATGTATGGAGGGAGATATGAATTTTTGAAGATTTAGTTTTGTTGTAGGACATCCACCAGACCAGTGATACTGTTTCATTGAACTTCATAGGGCAAATGATATTGTTTTCATCTAAAATTTTTATGTAGTTAGAGGACATCTTGAGCTTTATAGAAAAGTATAATTTGTATGATTTGGATTTTTTTTAGAATTACTTTTGAATTTCTAAAATTCATATCAAAACATAGAACCAAAGAAAAATTGCAAGTTTGCTTCTTGATATTGTGTTGCTTGGTCTAATCTGAATTTCATGCTTCCAATTGTGATGTTTCTGGTCCAATACGTGTGTTATAGATGGAAGATGATATTGGTAAAGCTAAATGGCCCATTTAACCAAAATTGGATTATTTTGGCTATTAATAACAGTTATTTCTGCTACTAAAAGTAGTGATTTGATGAAGATGAATGTTTTATGCCATTTGTGGTATAATTTGAGAAATATCTTAATATGATGTGACAAGGAGAAACATCGACAATGAAGCACGCTTGGATAGTAACTAACAACAACAGTTTGCACGGTTGGAAGTGACTGAAAGGGAAGAGAAAATTTTGAAAAGATAAAAAAGTGTGGATGTTAGCCAAAAGAGACATAAAGCCTCGGTGAAGAAGATGAAAAAAAAATGCATTAGGAGAAGGAAAAAGGTGAAGGGAGAGTATTTGAGAAATATTAAAATATCTTTTGGCTAATATTGCCCCTTTACTCCTAGAAAATTTAATATGCTTTAATTGATATCTAAAATAATTAGAAAAGTCTTTAGAAATTTTATAAACTCCAAAATAAATTTAAAAAAATTTTAGTCTTTATTTTAATAACCTAAAATAATTTTATTTTATTTTTATTATTATATTTTTATTTTATCTTTTTAAGGTATTACAATCACGTACATACTCAAAATGCCACCATATGAATTTGTTTGCTGTTTGCCTAAAATGTCTTCGGTTAGTAGTTGTGCATTTGCTGCTTGACAATATAGCTCAACCACCATAATTAAAGACCGCCGTTTGAGTTCGGTGGTGAGTAATTAACCTAGCATAATCGCTTAATATGAGAATATCCATATGTATTGACATTTGGAAAACAATTATATTCCCTAAATTATATATATCTTAAACGTCTGAAGACATAACCAATTTTCCTTTTACTCATATAATATCCTCAGTTTTTATTTTAATAATTTTTATAGAAAATAATCGATTGTTTATATTTCGTTAATTTTTTACTGTTAAATTAAATATGAAATGATTAAATATTATAGTATCTTATTAAATCTTGCTATCCTATACACTGTAATATCATAAAATAGTTGAAAAAGAAGCTATTAGTCTAGCGGTTTAATTCACGGATTTTGAGAAAATTAATTAGTAGGCAAAAATCTTCTTTCTGGTGGAAATATTTACTATATGTCTTCAAACATTAGTTTGCTTATTCCGGCGTACGAACAAATCAAAATGTTATTATGCCTATGCAGGAATTTAATACTCATCAATTTAATCTGTTGAAAATAATGTTTTCGCTATAAAAATCCTTCTCGCCTCGGGAACAGAACTAAAATACTGATAATAATTATAAGTACTGATAACTACTAAAAAATTGTAACTTTAAGTACATAGTAAATTAATATAATTATAAAATTTATTAAAATTAAAAAAAAATACTTATAATAATTATAAAAAATAAATTATACAAATCTCTTTTGAGTTTTATCAAAATTACATATATATTCCTTAAAATAAAAAGTTATGCTACACTTATCCTCAATTAAGCACTCTAACATATTTTTATGGAGGGTATCTTAATAAAAAAAATTTTAAATTAGACTAAAATATGTATTTTAAAAATAAATAGAAGATCTATGTAATTCACTTTTAAAAGAAATCAGAAAAATATAATAATATTAAAACAAATATAATTACCTTAATACAAAGAAAACATATAATAAAAATGATATAATATACATTTGCTATTAAGATGATACTCTCTTATTCTTAATTAAATAGACTTTATCTATAATCTCTTTTATAATGAAATTATTTTCAATCTTATTCTCAATGTAAGTAACTAAATTATTTACAAAAAAAATTATCTTTCATTCTATTATAAAGCTTTATTTTTATAGTCAATAAAGAGTATAGTTAAAGAAACGAAAAAGGCAAGGATTTTGTTAAAAAAAAAAAAAAAAAAGAATTGAGAGTCAGAAAGTAGAGCCTTAAAGTATATCATTAGTTTTTCTTAGGGAATGATGATAATAAGAAGTTTCTTAGATAAGCTTAAATATATTCTATTATATTTTATAAAATTTATTTTTATTATTGATGTAAGAGGCAATTATAACTTTAAAAGCATATGTTTAAGAATTTACAAAATGAAAGGGACTAGATAAAAAATTTCAGGTGGAGCAGACTAAAATTTTTAGGAAAAATATTATGTGTGTGTGTGTGATACATAAAAATTTTTTTAGCTAGGGGTAGCTGTACTTAAAATCTATTACTCTGGTCATTGTCGCCCAAATGCAATCACATGTCAGGTTTATACACTTGAATCTTGACTTATGATTATGTGAAATAATTTATGTACTCTCTAACAAGAAGGCTGTTTTTTTAAGGTTTTTTTTTTCGGACAGGGGGTTGGCAACAAACAAAAGGGTAGCTGATGGGTGAAAAGAAATTCCAAGAAGTTATTTCAAATGAAATAAAAAGAAAGAGAGAGAGAGAAAGATAGGCGGGAATCAACCCCCACTTTTTTTTTCTTCCTCTATCCTCACTTTAATTAAGGTAGACTTTAGAGGATTCAAGTTCAAGAAATTGTACTTTAGGGTATGTTTGGCATACCGTATAAGCCCTGATAATATAAACTAATACAATATATTATGAACTTATCACTTGTTTGGTGCAAGTAATGTATTGTATAAGCTTATACATTATACTTCTCTTATACATCAAAATGATGTATAACCTAATCATGCCTTAGGGGGTAGGATTAGGCCTGATTAGATTTTAATGTATAAAACCTTATTAATATTTTTTGATTTTAACTCTTCACCTATAGGAATATTCATTGGTTAGGTTGGATCAGATTTAATTAATACTAGTTGGGATCAAGTTAATTGGGCACTTTTAAATTTTTGGTACGAATTATAAAATTATAAAATGATCCCCAAAAGAATAAAAATTTCATATAAGTCCTTATAAAATAATTTTTAATGAAAATTATAAAATAACCCTAAAAAATAAAATTTTTATATAAGTTCTTATAAAATTATATTTTACCCCTAAATTTTTTTTATATAAGTCCCTATAAAATAATTTTTCAAAAAAATTAATAGGATTAGAATAAATTACGCAAAAATTAATTTAGTATCAGATTCAATCTAATTGGTTTAGCATGACGTTAGGTTAGAATGTTTCTTAAACTAATTAAACTACTTTTTTAATATTTAGTAAAAATTATAAATTCACTCTTAAAAAATAAAAATTTCATATAAGTTCTTAATTTGGCTGAAATTGGCTAATATAGCTAACCTGACCTAATATGCCTAAATTATTCTTTAGTTATTTAACTCGATATGACCAGACGGGATCAAGTCACCTAGGTTACTAAGTAACCATATACTATGTGAAGTTTTATTCATCCATATTTTTTTTATAAAAGTTAATATAACACAATAAATTTAAATAAATATAATATATTTTTTAAGTAAAGGGTATTTTTGTCAAAAAAGTTGATTTTTATCTTATCCAGCATTATATAGTGTATTACCAAATAAATGATAATATTATTTTATACGATACATTATCTTATACAGTATGATACCAAACACTGTATAGTTTTAAAATTTTATCAGGCTTTATCCTATCAGACCTTATCCTATCAGGTTTTATACTATCAACCTTATCCTATATATCATACCAAACAGGCCCTTAAGGTGTATTTATAATGTAGCTAGGAGAAAAGATAGCATTGAAAGGAGATATATGGAAATTACAATCTACTTAGTGCTTGTTTGGTCCTTGATGGTTTGAAAGGAGTTTTTATTTTTGTCTTCATTTAAATGTTTTTTAGTAAAATACTTTCTATTTTATATGACCAACACAAAAAATAATTGTTTAAAAGGAACCACAATTATTTTATTTTTTCTCCTAATAATAGAAGTTGGACTTCTCAAGCAAAATTAGAAGTAGAATTGATATTTTTTACGCATGAATAGTTGAATACTCCCACTCAAATAAAAAAATTAAAAATAATTTCAATAAAATAAAAATATTGTAAAACAACCAAAATGATAAGCCTTTATATTTTAAACATAAAATGTCATTTATTTTCTTTCGAGTTCTAAGCTTTTTGCATGTACTAATTAAAGCGCACTCCTATAAATAATTGTTGATTAGCGAAAAGCAAATCGTTGAAATTCAAATGAAGCTTTTTTTTTTTTTTTTGGTTGCGGCTATCCAACGTAACAACATGAAATTACTTCATAAAGAAAATTGGGGCCTCAAAGCGTTCCACCAGAGAAAGCCAAAACCTGACTTTTTGCTTATTTCTTTAGTGAGATGATAACTGATATAAATGTTATAAAAAGGTTGCCTATTGACCTACATATTTATGTTATAATTAACACCATAGAACTTTGGGGTCAAAAGAGGAAAAGAAGAAAGTAAAAAGAAAAAAAAAAGTATAATTAATCACAATGATTTTGAAAGCTCTAAAAAGTTTCAACCTTCTAGACCGTGAACTTTCTTTTGTCCAAGTCCTCTGTGGTCCATCATTGAACACAACCCTAACACTATAAATCTAATTAATTGCATATATAATAATGCAATTTTACAATCTTACAACTCATAACTTGACTTTCATATGACAAATAATTAAAACAGTATCACATGAAAATGAAGATGAGAAAAAAGTAGTCCATCAATATCAACAATATTTAATGCTCAACTGTATAGACTGCTTCTAATGGGGCTTACAATAACCCTACCTTACTATAAAATCTATGGTGTGTCTGCTTATTCTTGTAATCTCATCCTAATCTTTCCAGCAGTATCATGAAGATCCTTGTCCCCATAATCATCTCCTTCTCCTTTGGTATCCTTGACAAATTAGTTGCTTCAAATTCTAGCCCTCATCCATATGAGGCTATCTTCAACTTTGGTGACTCTCTAAGTGACACTGGCAATTTTCTAGCCTCAGGTGCTCTTGCTTTCCCGGTCATTGGACAGCTTCCTTACGGTGAAACCTTCTTTAGACATGCAACTGGACGTTGCTCTGATGGACGGCTAATAATTGACTTCATCGGTATGCAATTGTAACCATATTATTACTGAAAGATACTATTGCCATCAATTTAATCCATGAATTGATTTTATTTTGTCTCTAAGAGTAAACTACTATTTTGGCATCTCAAAAATACAATTACCATTAACTTAGTTCTTGAAAGTTTATTGTCATTAATTTGTTCTTAATGTTTAAAAAATACATTGTTATATTATATATAGTCCTAACTCTAACTTGCGGCAGGAATGTATTACCAATTGAAAAGTTAGTGTGCAATATGGCCTATTTTAAATGCGTTTAGCTTCTACCAAATTCATACTAGTAGATGGTGTATAACTGGGATTCTCTTCCCAAATTAAGTCTGGGCAGAGAATGTATGGAGTATTTGGACCATTCACATCCTTTTTGAACAGTGCAAATTTGGAAAGAAAAAATTTCCTTTTAATTTTTTTTAAAATTATATATATTTTTTAAATCTAGACCATTCATAAAAACCCTGAATGGTTCAAAATCTCTGGCTATTCTCTACGTAGACTTGGTCTGGGTAGAGAATCCGAACTAAGATGGTGTCCTACATTCAACAAGAATAATTTATGTGATCAATTTCATTAATGTTGTCTTAACAAAATTAGGTGTGAATGATGTTTCATTTCAAATATCAAGGCTAAATTGATGAGAATTGACTTTCAATTGATAGTAGCAATATTTTGTTAGGACTAATATAGTACTCGCCTATTAATAATTAGTTAATCACCATTAAGAGGTAGATGTAAGTTAGGTTAACTGTCTCTCACACAAAGGATATTAGGAAAGAAGATAATTAAGCTCACTTCTGATGAATTTTTATTGTAGCTGAGGCATATGGGTTGCCATATTTGCCACCGTATCTGAAACTACCCAGAGATCAAAACGTCCAACATGGGGTGAATTTTGCAGTGGCTGGAGCCACAGCACTTGATGCAGAGTTCTTGTACCAAAGAGGAATTGGAAAATTACTGTGGACCAATGATTCATTAAGCGTTCAAGTTAGCTGGTTCAAGAAGCTCAAACCTTCAATTTGCACCACACAACAAGGTGACATTGACTAACAATTTAATGTCGTTGTTACAGACAACGTATATAATTTCCATTGTAACGTCTTTTTGGTCCCCATCTATGTGACAGATTGTGATAGCTACTTCAAAAGATCACTCTTTCTTGTCGGAGAGATAGGTGGAAATGACTATAACTATGCCGCTTTTGTTGGTGGAAATATTACTCAACTTCAAGAGAGCGTTCCTCTAGTTGTTGGAGCAATAACTAAGGTCACCAGTGTATGTGAAATATCCATGAGTGACTTACTACCAGCATCAATCTATTAAACAAAAAAAGTTTAAATACACTCGTTGTCTTTTCACAAAAATTTTAATTTGATCCCGTAGTTATTTCAAAAACGAATAACTTTTCCCTTCTATTTTTTTATTAAAGTGATTTAATTTTTGTCTCTCTCTATCACTTAATTTATCTAAAATTTAATACCAAAATTTAATAATTTATTAACTTAAATATTATTCCTTTTTCTAATATCTTTAATTCACACTTAGAATTGGCATCCAAGTCAATATATTATTAAATTTAGCATTAAACTTTGGATATATATGACAAAAAAGACAAATTGTTCATTTTAAAAAATAAGAAAGAAATTAACATTACTTGATTTTGAACTAGAACGGCCAATTGAAATTTTTGTGAAATTAAAAGAATTAAAAGTGTAATTAAAAGATTAAAAAATGTGGGTCATCAAAGCTTGCAAAATGCATTTGTTTTTCCTTTTTATCTGCTAGGAATTGATAGCTGAAGGAGCAGTGGAGCTGATGGTGCCAGGGAATTTGCCAATTGGGTGCTCTGCTGTGTACTTAACCTTGTTTAGAAGCCAGAATAAAGAGGACTATGATCAACATGGGTGTTTGAAAAGTTTTAATGCCTTCGCTCAGTACCATAACAAGCAGCTCAATCTTGCCCTAGACACAATTAGGAAGAAGAATCCTCATGTTAGGATCATCTACGCCAACTACTATGGTGCAGCCAAACGTTTCATTCATAAACCGCGACACTTTGGTAATCAATTCTAGTGTTCTTTTTCTCTCCTCTCTTGTGAAAATGCATAATTTTATCTCATAGCTCATTTGAACCTGATTAATGCTTTAAATTACGGGTTCCAACAGCTGTGTTTTTCTGCTTTTTCTTACACACAACTCTAACGAAACTGCAACTGTAATTTCATGGCGTTACCCAAACTAACCTTAAGTAGTTCACATCATAAAGAAGCATTTGGTATATCTCGATTTTGGTCCTATATCTCACATGTATACTCTGGTATTTTGGATACTCGAATTTGATGCCTATCTTTGATAGGTTGTTACGTGATTACATGATAGTATACGAGATACAACCTTAGTATCCTAGAAAAAATAACAATAATTAATATCTACAACTAAAAATCACAATCTTAAATTCTTACCATTGTTAAATACCCCTGCTTGTTATCCTAAATATGCATCAAATTCCTAGATGCATTGTATATTATACTTGTAGCATCTCAATTATATTTTGATATCTAATATCATAATATTCAAAACACCAACAAATCTGAGATACCAGTATCTATACGGTCTCCTAATTGATTTGATTTGCTTTCATTTAGCTTAGATATAGTTCACAAAGAAGGCATTTAAGGTACGATAATTTGGTCTTAACATCTAGTATATTCAGATAATTTGGATAATTAATTTTGATGCTTATATTTGGTAGGTTTTCTGTGATTACATTGGCCATATGAAGTACCACCCTAAAGCATCACATCACAGCAAAAATAGCAATTATTAATATAAACAACCAAGCATCGGTACTGTAGAATTTTGAAAAGTGTTAGAAACCGCCACTTGTCAGACTAGATATGAGAATTTTAGATACCATGTAGAATCTTATATCTTGATATTTCATACATGATATTCAAAATACCAAAAAATGTCTGACATACCAGTATCTGTGTGTGTGTATTATATCAAAATGTCTCCTAATTGATTTAATTTGTTTTCATTTATGTTAAATATTATGGAAAAAATATCACAGCTGCATTGTTAGGATTCATTTATCATAAATGTCATCTAAATGGATATATATATATATATATACATTAATGAATTAGGTTTTACTGGCGAGACTTTAAGAGCATGTTGTGGAGGAGGTGGACCATTCAATTTTAATAATTCAGCAAGGTGCGGTCACACAGGCTCAAAGGCATGCACAAGCCCTTCCACATATGCAAACTGGGATGGAATTCACTTGACAGAAGCAGCTTATCGGCACATCGCCAAAGGTCTAACTGAGGGTCCTTTCTCTGAGCCTCCCCTCAGATCCTCCCCATTCAAAATAGCCTAGAATTGATGCAGTTCATATCTCACTGAGCTATGGGAGAATTCTTCTTAAATATTCTAAAATAAGATAATGTTTTGAATTAAGTTTCTTGAATTTTCTTGTGATGTGTACATGATAGTGAGAATCGCATGACAATCAGTCTACATCTCTTTGTATGACAATTTACTTCCTACTTGCCACGTTCTATATCTCTATAGCATTGGAGTGTGCGCTTACGTACTCAAATGTTCGCTTTTATGTACAGCTGTTTTAACGGTTATTCTTCTTTTTTGTTTCGTTCTCCTCCCCCTCCCCCTTTTCTTTCGGCCGTTAACATTGATAATTTTGTGTATTACAGGAAAAATATTTGTTATTAATTTAATATTCAAAGCTAAAATTAGTTACTTGTTTTTTAGCATTAAAATCAATCATATTATTAAGACTTTGTAGCCTTGTATGAAGACCCTAAATTTATTAGTTTTAGAAAATTCTTGAATTAAACTTCATTAAATATATGTTTAGATAATTATGAAGAAAAATATATCATTTATATTATTTTGTAATATATATATAGAAAATAAAAGCATTTTGAGATGTAAATTAACTAATATTTCATTATTGATATAAGTGTTAGATAGCATAAATTAACCAAGACTTAATAGTCAAAACAAAATAAGAGAGATTGCGTAGTTGATGAGGGATCCATAGTCGCAGTTATTAATCTAATAAGTAAGAGAAAGAGGAAGGTGGATTACACAACCTACTTTGTCCCTTAGAGTTTCAGAATAGAAAAGAAGAGAGAGCGGTGATAGTTTCTAATGTGATATATCTATTTATAAATTTTCTACCTTCTTTATCTCTTTTCAAATTATAAAAAAGATTAAATTTCCCTTATCTTCTCCATATGAGATAGACTTATGATAAGAAACTACTGGCTACTAAAAGGTTATAGATTGGGCTTCTATCCAATAGATTTATATGTAATCCAACCTATCATATATTACATACTTTTAAACAAAACCTAATTCGTTTATGATTCAATATTCAAAACAAAATTGATTGCTTAAAATTATAATATATAATTATCTTATAATTAATTAATGCCAATCCATATTTAAATATTAATTTATAAAATTAATCTAACAATCTCCCACTTGGATAGCATTAATTAATTATGCATAACTCAAATATTAATAAGCAATTAGTGCATATTAAACCATAAATAAATTCAAAAGGAAACAACTTAAAATCACTGAATCCGATAGGGAAACAAATGGTATGAAATGCATTAATTAATATTTCAATATCCAAATAGAGTGGAATAAAATTACATAAGTGGTCTTAAACCAAAATAAATAAGATAATTATATTCCAGACTCCCACTAAACTAAGGCTATATCATAAGATTTAACAAGACCCATATGAGTTATATAATCTCGAAATACTCCTATGGGTAAGCCTTTAGTCAATGGGTTCATAAAGCATATCCACACTCAAGATATGTACAACTCGAGTTTGTGATTCGATAATCTTTTCTCTAACAAACAAGAGTTTGACGTCAAAATGTTTGGTATGACTATAATTCTTATGATTTTGAAAGAAGTACACAGCAAATGAATTATCGCAAAAGATGGTTAAAGGTCATAAAATAAAATCAACTAAACGCATACTAGAAATCAATTCCCTTAACCATATTGCCTGATAAATGGCTTTATAACATGCGATACACTCTACTTCTATAGTGAAAATAACTGTGAGTGTCTATTTGACATTTTTTCATGAAACAACTCCTCTAGACATCATAAAGATATATTCAAAAGTTGACTTGCGATCATCTATATAAGAGGCAAAATTTAAATCTGAATAGCTAACAATTTTAAATATATTAGATTTTTTGCAAGTCAATTGGTACTTTACAGATACCTTATGACCTTTGTAGCAGCCTTCCAATGAATAATTTCAGGATTACTCAAGTATCTATCCAGCATATCAATAGCAAAAGCTATATCTAGACGAGTGTATACTTGCACATACATAGGATTATCCACAGTGAAAACATAAGGAATCATATCCATTTCAATCCTCTCAACATTTTTTTCGGGTACTGTGATCGAGATAATGATTCACCTTTCTGAATAGTTGCTGGACTAGATGCATAATTTTTTTTTTCATTTTATACTTTTTTTTCAATTCAATGACTGACTCACTTGTTTCTTTCATAGGGAGTTCTGCACCTACTCTAATTGGATTCTCCACAACCTCATCTCTATTTAGACACAGAGGGTGTAATAATAGGCATAGGTAGAACAATACTCTCATGATGCAAATTGATGATTTTAGGTACAAAACTCCCACTATCAAGGTCATCCTTAAAATAAAGTGTCCAATCAGACTCAATGACCTTGATAGTGTAAGTAGGGCAATAAAACCTATATCCCCTTAAACCTACACAATAGCTAATGACAAATCTACTAACTGTTCTTGAATCTAATTTTTTCAATTGAGGATTTTATGACTTCACTTCTGCTCTACAACTCCATAGTCGAAAATGTTTTAAGCTTGGCTTCTTTCTAGTAAAGAGTTCATATGGAATCTTTGGTATTGTTTTACTTGGTACAAATTTTGAGAGGCTCGTCGCGCAACCTTCAAAATAAAACTAGGTTGATAAAATATGCAGTTAGTGGCATAACCTAGATCATCTCCCTTGGAATTGAAGTTCAATGCTTAATTGAGTTTTCCAAATATTAAAAGACTCTAAAAGTTCTAAACTAAAGGGAGTTTTTGATTGAATTAAACTAACCTAAAACTAAATTGAATCAAAATTCCTAATTGTTACCTAATTATATGAATTGTGGGTAGAGAATGGTCTTGTGACTAGCTTTGGAATCATTCCTTGATATTCACTATCCTTATCCTAATTCAATTGTGATTATTCTGGTCTAAGAGTTCCTAATTGTGTTCATAACAAATTATCTTGGGTTACCACTCAAGATTCAAGAAATTAACAATCTAACATTGAATTGAAACCTCAATCCTACATTAAATTATTAATTCTTGTTTTTAAGATCAATGAACATCTAATTTGATTGATTAACTAATTAATTAACCTTTGAATCATCATCCCAGGATGTTTAATTAACCAACTAAACACTAAGGGATTCTTAAATTTAACATTCAAACACATAATTTCATTCATGCATTTCATCGAACACCTTCGTGCCACACATGAGAAATTAGAGAATAATGAAAAATCAGTATTTAATCAGATCAATTAATCAACAAAAGGCTTCCTAATTAGTGTCTAACCAACCATTAATCACAATTACACAAATTCTCTATCAAATACAACTTAACCAAGACAATATTTGAAACAGAAAAAGTGTAGGAAATTAAAGAAATCTTAGCCAAAATTCTGAGTTTTTCTCCATGGATTCAAGCTTGCACCAAGGATCTTCCTCTTAGCTAGCCATAGATGGAGATTAAAACTTCATTTTAGGGTGGAAAGAGATAGAGATGGAGAGTGGAGGATGGAATGGAGTGGGGAGGGCGAAGGGATGGAGACGTTGGACGATGGAGGCGTGCCGCGAATGGAATGGGCGTAGTGTAAAAATGGGCGAATGAATTGTGGTCTTTTTAATGGAATGGATACGGTGTGTGGAATGGAGTGTTGGATCAATGGCCCGATGAATTGAGAATGAATGGCCTGGATATAACGTCAATCCATCCCTGCTTCCAGCCTCTTTTCATGTGCTATTCATGTGCTTCATTTATTCTTTTTCCATGTGCTCAGCTATTCACGAGCTTGCATTGTATATGAGTGTGGGCCCACGTCATTTTGTTTTATAATATTTCATGTGAATTCCAGCTAGGCTCGAAGCTTCTTCCACGTTTTGCTCTACGTGTTCTGTTTGCTTTGTTCTGCTCAAGAGCTTCTTCTCTATTTCAGCATTGCTCTTCCTTGTTCCAGCCATGTCCAGTTGCATGTGTACGTGGAAAGTACGTGATTTTTCTCCATTCTGCTCGTGTATGCATTATTCAGCCTATGCTCCTTGCCTTCTTCTTTTGCTCTTAGCTCATGTGGAATGAGTTGCTATTGTGCATGTATTCTTCCCCCATGTTAGCTTGTTCTATTTTGCTCTTCCATGCTCTCAACTCGTGGCTCTTTGTACATGTTTCTTCTACTTGCCACAAGCACCCAAGCTCGAGCTTCCTTTATTCATTTGCATGCTCTGTTTTGCTCACATTACTTCTCCTCCTATATTCGCTGCTACCCCACATCAACTCTTTCATCTTTTCTCAAGTGGACTTGACTCCACGAGCTTCCCAATCTGGTGCTACGTTAAGTGACGTGGGCTGCTTGTGTTTGTACCCCATGCGAGTCTCTGTTTCTACTCTTTCTCACCATCCCACGTTGCTCGCTTTCTTCATACTCTTCCCGTCAAAACAGTAGCTTCTTAATGACAGCAACACGTGTGTTACTTCTTCGTCTATTTAGCTCTTAATCACATACAGTCCCTTCTTCTCATGCTCTACTGTTCTTCTCAAGGCTATTCACGTGTTAGCTATGCTCTTTCCTTTTCTTTTTTCCACATTGATTTAAGCTTTCCATTCTCTAATCTTTAGCTCCACAAAGAGTACACTTGAAGCTCAATCTTCACCTTCATTTCAATTTCCCACTCAAGCTATTTGCCCATCAAAAATTCTGCACAAAAGAATGGAAAATATTCAATAGAATTATCCACCTAATTAATTAAAAGAATTTAATGCATTAAAACTCAATAATTTTGCAGATTAATCCATAAGGTGCAAAAATGGCTACTAAAATTAATTATCCACCTAAGTAAATCCAGTAAGCCTTATTTAACATTTAAAATGCTTAAGTTAAGAGAAATAAAATACATAAAAATCATGCTTATCAGTACCTTATTTGAAATATAGACTGAAGTCTCAAAGCGTCATCCCATAAGAATTTTGGCAAGGAGGAATGATTAATTATACTTTTAACTATGTCCATTAGAGTATGATTACGCCTCTCTGCAAATCTATTTTGTTGTGGGGTTTTAGGTATTATATATTGGGTTTCAATGGCATGTTTATGCAGGAATAAAGCACATGGACCTAGATTTCTGCCAGCCTTAGTAAACCTTCCATAATACTCTCCTCCCCTATCTAATCTAACACATTTTATAATCCTATTAGTCTTCAATTCAACTGCTGACTTAAAATTTTTAAAGGCATTCAGTTATTCTAATTTCTCATGTAGAAGATCAATCAAACCATGTTTAGAATGATTATCTTTGAAGGTAAGGTAGTATTTGAATTTTCCTATAACCACAGGTGTGATGGGCCCATATATGTTAGTATAAATTAGGTCCAAAATATTTTCAAACCTATTTACCTCTTTGTTTCTAGCTCTAACAAGAAGTTTTCTTTTAATACAATCAACACAAGTTTTAAAATCTAAAAAAAAAATTTAAATCTTGCAACACACTTTATCTAATCAATCTCTCCAATCTATCTCTAAAGATGTGGCCCAAATGTTGATGCCACAAAATAAAAGAGTTTTCATTAATTCTTGGGCATTTATGCCCAATCATAGTATTAATAAGAGTATTAGAAGATTCAATAAGACAATCTTTTAAATTCAAATAATATAAGTTAATGAATTTCATAATATGTCCTTTGACCCCAGACACTTTATCATAACGAGCCTTATCAAACAATGAGAGATAATAAACCTTTTGAGTTTTGTCAAGTCTCATAAATTTCTCTATAACTATATTCATATACTTTAATGCAGTGTCTTTGTTTAGAATGCTCTCTCTAATTCCTTTTTTTTAATAGTGTATTTAATCACCGCTAGACAGATCTGATTTGACTCATACATTACTTATGATGGGCTTTATCAAGAGCACTAGATTCAGGTGTGAGATGTCTAAGTTTATATTCTTGAGTGCCAAACCTTTTTTCAAAAATTGTCAAGTATATATTCAAGAACTCTTTTCATCATAATTCGTTCCATCAAGAGTCTTCACCATAAATAGTTGCTAGAAAGCAGGAACTGATATAACCACAAATTGGGAAATAATTAATTATGTGTGCATAACATAATTATAATACAAGATTCTCAATCAAAATTCAGTTAGGCAACTATACAACAAAGTGATGTCAAGTAAAATTCATATATACCATAAAGATTTGGTCTTTACAAAGAGTCTATACAATATGCATTCAATATATCTATACTAAGAGGGTATAAGAAATATTGAAGACATTAAAAGAAAGCTATTTTCCTATCCAAAAGAGTTAAATCCAAAAGATTACATGAATAATGTCACACCAATAAGGTATATCCATCATCAATGAAATGCATACACATGCCTTTACTATTTGCTTATCCAAATGAGTCAAATCTAAAAGATTACATGAATAATGTCACACTAATATGATGTATCCATCATCAATGTAATGCATACACAGGCCTTTACTAATCAGAATACTTCAACAGTTGGACCCACGGTAGATGGTGCAACCGTAAGTGAAAAAAAAAAAAGACCTATTATATTCTAAAACATCTACATTTATAGTTCAAGAATTTATCTAACATAACTATACTTATAATTGGGGAGAGTAGCCTATCACCAAAATGCAAAATATTACAAAGTATATTCATAAATTTTTTCAGGCTAAAATTCAATAAATAAAGTATATTTATTTATTGTATAATTTTTCTAAAATTTAAAATAAATATTTTTAGACTCAATAAAATTATAAAAAAATAATATTTAAATATAATTTAAAAATTAGTGGACCTGGACCTACTGGGCTAAAAAGCCCAGTGTGCACATCACATGCACGCGGGAGGGCGAGTGGGTGTGAGTGGCTAGAGTTAGTCATCTTCTTCTCAACTCCAGCCACGTAACAATGGAGGTCTCACCGCCATTGTTGAGTTTTTCATCTCCTAAATGACTCCATTTTGCAAATTAAATATTATAAAACTCATCTCGGCAACAATGCAGCAAACAATTTTAGAAAATAAGCACTAAAATCCTTTGAACAAAGAACTCAAAATTTTTCAACAAGGCTCTTTTCAATCTACATCTTTATAAGCTCTATTCTTCCAATTAAATTATGCTTCTAGTTTGTATGAGTGTATGGAAGATTTATATAATATTTAATTTGATTTTCATGTGAAGGAAAAAATAAATTCAAAAATATAAGCACTAAGCGCAAAATTAAATGCTTAATTTGAAATTACTGATGAGGAAACTTGAATTAAATGAAATTAAACATGTCAATTACATTATTGATCTCATATACAATACAAATTTCGTTTAATTTCATAAAATTAGTCCGCAATTGAAAATTTCCAATTCTTAGGGTTCTTAGATTTGAAAAATTGGGATTTTAGAATTACTAATGAAGAAGTTCAAATTAAATGAAATTAAACATGCCAATCATATCATTAAACTCATATATAATACATATTTTGTTCAATTTCATGAAATTAGTCCACAATTGAAAATTTTCAATTCTTAAAGTTCTTAGGTTTGAAGAATTAGGATTTTTTTAAATAAATAACTAGATTAATCAATACAATGAGATAGGAAATTATACTATCAACATTGCTCTGATACCATATGTTGATAACATAAATTAACCAAGATTTAATAGTCAAAACAAAATAAGAGAGATTGCGTATCTGATGAGAAATCTATAGCCGCAGTTATTAATCTAATAAGTAAGGGAAAGAGAAAGGTGGATCACACAACTTACTTTGCTCCTTAGGGTTTCAGAATAAAGAAGAAGAAGGAGCGGTGGTAGTTTCTAATATGATATATCTATTTACAAATTTTTTGCCTCCTTTATCTCTTTTCAAATTATAAAAAAAAATTAAATTTCCCTTATCTTCTCCATATAAGCCAAACTTGTGATAGGAAATTACTGGTTACTAAAAAGCTATAGGTTGGGCTTCTACCCAATAAATTTATATGTAATCCAACCTATCATAGATTACACACTTTTAAATAAGATTTAATCTGTTTATGATTCAATATCCAAAATAAAACTGATTGCTTAAAATTATAATATATAATTATCTTATAATTAATTAATGCCAATTCATATTTAAATATTAATTTATAAAATTAATCTAACAATAAGATGATAAAATATAATAAAATCTTTGGTTTAACTTTGATGAGAATTTTTGGGGGGAAAATAAAAGAACAAGAAGTGTAACGAAAAGTCTCTACAAGGATGTAATTGTAAAGGTCAAAAGATTAGGGCAGAATTGTAATTTCAAATCTCATGAGGGAAAAAAATTTTAGTTTCATAGTTTCAAAAGTGAGGGATGTATTTCAGTGCTTCCAACCCTCTTGTCCACCATTTTAACGCCGTCCCTTATCTCTCACACTTCACCCATCATTCCCCGACTATAAGGTAAGCTACTTTTCTTTAATTTTTCTCAGTTTCTTGCAACTTTTATTTGATTGATTCACTTTGTTAGCTTATTTTATCATCTCTACAGTTCCTTCTCTCTTAGGGAACGAATATAGCATTCTAAAGATTTTACCCACTCATTCTGAAAGATGTTCAGCAATAATTGAGGCTTAAAAATTTAACAATTACGGGAAATGGATTTCATCTTCGTGATCTTACATTATGAAATTGATAGTCTGATCTCATTTTCCCTAAGTTCTAACTCGTGGGTAGAACCAATCTCATAATCTAAATTAAGGATACGTCAATTAATGACTTAGATCACTCATTGTGGAATGTCACTTATATGTTAAGGGTAATAAGTTACAAACAAGATTAGAGTTAGATTTCTATTTTAATAGAGATTTTGGAATCTTGGGACTTCCTGGCAAAGATAAAGTGTTATTATGATGGTATATTGAATATTTGCCTTTCTTCTATGGTTCTAGGAACATTACGGACTCTGCCATTAGTACTCTGATAGCAACTTTGGATTTTGATAGTATAACCAATCTTGGGACTTTCTAAGATAAAGTGTTCTTATGATGTCATATTGAATTTGCCTTTCTTTTATGGTTCTAGGAAGATCAAGAAGGACTCTGCCTGTGTTTTTTATAAACTCTCGTAGCAACTTCGGATTTTGCTTTCGTATGAATTACGTAAAAAGGAAACACTGACTCAAGTTCAAATTTGACGCATGATCATTCAGGTACCACACAGTCAAAAGGAAACATATGATTTACATTAACTAATGCTTTATATCTGAAATGATTTGTAAATTTCCGAACATGTATTGCCCTGTGTTAATACTTTTGGGATCATAAATGGTTGGGTATATCATACTTTTCTCCCCTATTCTATCTTCAAATTGCAAGCTTTTTTTTTTGTTTTGAAAAATTAAACTCTCTTTTCTTAAAGCTAAATGACAAGTTATAATTATATTTATTTTGAAAAAAATACATTTATATTTATAGTAAGTATTAAATATGTATTTAATTAATATACAATAGTTATTTTTTAAACTTTAGAATAAATTTAGTTTATAGTTTTTCAACACAAAATAAATAAATTTAAAGTAAAAAGTTTAAAAAAATATAATTCCTGATAAGTTATACTTCTAATAAAAGAAATCAATATTATCCTTAAAGGTATTTTGATCATTTCATTGGCTTCAAAAGAGGTATATATTTTTTTCTTAAGAGAAAAGGAGACTTTATAATTTAGACGAAATAAGAGAATACTTTTCCCTAAATGATCATGAGATTTTTTAATCAAAAAAATATAATATTGTGCTCGGTCAGGAATGCAATATGTCACTTAGCTAGGCATGAGATGTATTTCTTGAAAAACGAAAATCATAACAAGTTTTTCTTTTTATTTTTTGTTTTTTTCATTAGAGAACGATTCCATGAAAATTTTTTCTTTTATTTAGATTACATGAAAAAAAGAAAAAGGTGGACAATGATAAACAGTGTGGGAAGGGCGTGGTCTGTAATGTAATGTGAGCAGGGATGGTGGATTTAGTGTTGGTGATGACAACAGTGGTTGGCGTATAGATTAAATCACAAGACAGGAGTTAGGCGTTATAGAAGAAATAATTTGGGTTAAGCCTAGGAACAATTCATTTTCAAAGTTTCAAGTCAAGCCTAAGTAAGACTATTCAAAATTAATGAGTTTAGCTTGAAAATAAATCGTGAGATCAAGCGCATGTCAAAGCTTCAAAATTTTCAAGTTTCAAAATTAAACTCGAATTCCCTTGATCCAAATTAAAGTTTTTTGGTTCAAGATCAAGCCCATTTCATTTTTAAATTTTTAGTTAAATTTAAACAAAAATTTTAATATTAAACTCAAACCTATCTGGTTTTTAAAGTTCTTATTTGAACTTAAATAAAACTATTTGTATTTGAACCTAAGCTGGATTGAACATTGACCCGACTTACATTGGGCCTAAAAGTTATCCATAGTGGGCTCCGGGTGATGTTGGCCCACTATGGGTAATAATAGCAACAGAAGTAAGTTGATTGTAGGAGTGGGTTAAAGCAAAAATGGAAATGGATTTCTTACTTTTTTGAGACGAACTGTGTTTGAAATAAAATAATAAAAAGTTAATCTTTTGTACGAATGACTTTAATTTGTATGCATTGCATCCACTAAGGACTTATCTATAAATTTGTTAAATTACTATTTTCTTGGGTCACAAATGGATGTGCAGAAATTTTTATAGAATTGGATTGGGGTATGATATATATGTTGCCCCTTAAAGAATAAAACCATTTTAAACTTGATATTAATTACCCCACTTACAAAGCAATTAGACTCATCTCTACGGAAAAAAAAAAAAAGGATAGCTCATCCCTACAAATATTGAAAAGTAATATAGAACAAGTTATTAGATGTGGCCTAGAAATATTAGGTAATTCAAACTTCTCTACTCTGTTTATGTAAAAATAATTGAAAATTTAAGACATATAATACATCATTCATGGGAAACAATAATCGTTAAAAGTGATAAACCATGTTCTGGGCTCAATTCATTCGCTCCACCAGCCCAATAAACCAAGGCCCAACTTGACAACAACACTTGGAGTAACGTTCCGTGACTGCCCACAACCAGCCCCCAATCCCTCGTGTAGCACCGCGTTTCTTGGTCAGTCGCCCAGTGGACCATAATAGCTCAAGAATCGCTTAATCAACCTACGTCACCTATAAATAAAAAGCCATTCTCAGACTTTAGGTACGTTAATTTTATTTTTGAATATATTACATAGATTTCTTTTGGTTGAAATTATATAGATTTTTTTATTTTTAAAATACACTTCAAAATATTTCAAAATAAAAATTTATTTTACATTTTTTAGTCTAATTTTAAAATTTTTAACTAAAATATTCTTAATTTAAAAAATATATTTAATTTATTAGAATAAATTTTAATCAAAAAATTTAAAATTAAATTAATATATAAGATAATTTTATATATCATGAGAAATTTGTGTATATTTAAAAAAATATTTATATAGTTTTAACAAAATTCAAGATATATATATATTATTTTAATCGCTTTATTATCATTTTGCCAACATATTCCTAGAACTCTACTAATTTAGCCATCGAAAGCCTAAATTGGAAACATGGACTTTTTGACTTATATATATTAATAAAAAAACAAAAAGAAGATATGGATAACAAGATAAACATATTGTCCAAATATATAATAAAATAATTTTTTTAAATATTATGGGATGTGGAGCTTACAACTCTGCGTCCTTTTATTTTATTTTTATTTATTTTTAAAAAATGTTTAATAGTGACTCCATGTCCCATTTTCATTTTGTAAATTTTTTTAAAAATTTTAAGATAATAATTTTAAAGAAAGATCAATTTTTTAAAATTATAAATTTACTTTTGAAATTTTTTAATTTATTTTTTGTTTAAATTTGTATAAAATTTTTTTAGCTAAATTTTTTTTATTTATACTTTGAAAAATATAATGTCTTAATATGTAAATATACTTTTCTTCATGATATAGTTGTGAGAAATTTACGTTTTGAGAAATATTAATTAATTTTGTTTAAATTTGTAGAAATTAAATTTTAAATAATTACTTTAAAAAATTCAGATAAAAATTAAAAAAATAAATAAAATTATTGTTAAAATCATTTTTAATTTATTTATTATTTAAATTTATATAAAATTTGTTCAACTATAAAAGATTTTTTATTTGTATTTTGAAGATTATAATGTCTTAATTTGTATATATAATTTTTTTAATCTTGTAATTGTGAAATATTTATGTTTTGAGAAATATTAATTATTTTTTGTTAAGTTTGTGGATATTAAATTTCAAGTAATTTTTTTTAAAAAAAGTTCATATAAGAATTTTAAAAAAAATTGTAAAATTATTTTTAATATATTTATTATTTAAATTTATATAAAAATTTTTCAACTACAAAGAAAATTTTTTATTTGAATATTGAAGAATATAATTCTTAATTTGTATATGTAATTTTTTTAATCTTGTTGTCGTGAAATATTTATATTTTGAGAAATATTAAATATTTTTTTCAATTTGTAGATATTAAATTTTAAGTAATTTTTTTAAAAAATTGTAAAATTATTTTTAAAATGATTTTTTAATATATTTATAATTTAAAATTATTTAAAATTTTTTCAACTGTAAAGAAAATTTTTTCATTTGTATTTTGAAGAATTATTTTTAAAATTATTTTTAATTTGAAGTTTAACAAGTTTCATAATTATGATGTTTTGGCTCCCTGAACCATTTATTTAAAAAACAATACTGAAGTTAATTTATTTTGTGTTTTTATGAGATCAAACAAGAGAGATCTTCCTTATCGGCTTTTTGACTTATATATATATATATACGAATTAAGACATTATATTCTTCAAAATTCAACTAAAAAAATTTTTTGTAGTTGAACAAGTTTTATATAAATTTAAATAATAAATATATTAAAAATGATTTTGAAAATAATTTTACAAATGTTTTTTTAAAATCTTATCTAAACTTTTTTTAAAACAATTACTTAAAATTTAATATCTACAAACTTAACAAAAAATAATTAATATTTCTCCAAATATAAATATTTCAAATTATAAGATTAAAAAAAATTATATATGCAAATTATGACATTATATTCTTCAAAATACAAATTTTTTTTATAATTGAACAAATTTTACATAAATTTAACAATAAATAAATTAAAAAATGATTTTGACATTAATTTTACTTCTTTTTTTAATTCATATATGAATTTTTTTAAAACAATTATTTAAAATTTAATGTCTACAAATATAAGCAAAATTAATTAATATTTCTCAAAACATAAATTCCTCACAACTGTAAAATAAAAAAATTATATATACATATTAAGACATTATATTCTTCAAAGTATAAATAAAAAAATTTTAGTTAAAAAAATTTTATACAAATTTAAACAAAAAATGAATTTATAATTTTTTTAAATTTTTTTAATCTTTCTTTAAAATTATTATTTTAAAATTTTTAAAAAATTAAAAAATTAAAAATGGGACGCGTCCCTTGAAGATTTAAAAATAAATAAATAAAAAGCAATAAAAGGACGCAGAGTACGTTATCCATATCTTTTTTCTGTTTTTTTTTTGTTTTTATTATATATATAAGTAAAAAAAGCCCGGAAATTTCGCTCCTCTTTGCATTGTTTGCAAGTTCACTTCCATTGTGATTGCTCCATTAACCACCGTGAACTACTGATCGCGTCAAGGTATTTTTCATCAAGATATTTGCGACATTTTTACAATTTTAAATTCTACTAATTAACTTTGTTTTTATTCTCTTTTTTTGGTCAAGATTTAAAAAAAAAAAAAAGGCAATACCCCTAGTATTTACATGGAATATTGCACTTGTTGAAAGCTCATAAAATGCAAGTAACATGTTATTAAGGTGCTAGTAATACGCTGTTAAAGTGTGAGTGGCAGCAACTTAAAACGCTGGTAACGTTAGGCTAAAATGCTTGTAACAGTAATCCAAGATGCTAGTAGCAATGAATGCTAATAACGGAATTCATTGATAATGGTTACTAGAGCTAGGGTTATCACAATTTTTCCTACGTTAAACTAATTTTTGGAAGACATGGATATTTATCTAATCTTGTTAAGTTAAAATTTATTTTGTCATATAATAAGTTTTTATAAGTTTTAGTGGATTCATACGCCATTAAGTATTAAATATTTTATTAAAGTCATTATGGCCAGGAGAAAATATGTCTTCGTTAAGAAAATAATTTCTATTCCTACCAGTCATTATTTTATACGTTACGAAGTTAGACGACTTTCCCAGCATGTTAATCAGTTTCCTCAAAATGTTATTACACTACTTGTAATTTTGTAAATAAGTTGAAAATAGACTCCACTTTATTTTCCTTCTTCTATATCAGCCCAAACCTCACTATGCTTGAATCCTATTTTTCTTCTCCCATTTCCATTCTTCTTCATCTCTACTTCATTTCCACTCTTTCTCTCCACTTTTCCACTGATTATCACTCAAACTCACCCACCCTTACTTAGATATTGAAGTTTTCCTCACATTTAGACATCCAAACACAGAGGATCTAAACTTCCACCGGACAGAAAAATCGCTCCCCTGTGAGTGTGCTCTCTCTCATTGGTAAGAGTTTCTGATGTTACCAAACATCTTGTTTTGGTGATCTTTATTGACTCTTGATCTTTGCTTAAGTGATCTACTTGCAATGGAAGTTGATTATGAGTTTGTGGACGTTGAAATGGAAGGTAACTCGGTTGTTTTAGACTGGGAGATCAAGAAGAAAATCATGAAGAGTATCTGGTACTCAGTGGAATATTATTTTCAACCAAGATTGTTAATAAAGGAGCTTTCAGAAACTTGATATTGAAGAGTTGGAATGCAAAAGGAAGAATTACAATTAATAAGGTATGAAAAAATGTATATCTATTCAGTTTTGGACGTCAGGATGATTATGATAGAGTTGGGAGAGATAGTCCATGAATGGTGATGGGATTTATGCTTAACGTTGGGAAATGATCGCCATTACTAAATTTACAGGAAGTTGATTTCTCTCCTTGTTGCTTTTGGACACGATTCCATAATTTACCAAAAGGGAGTATGCCAAGAAAGAATATAACTAAGTTAGGAGACAGTGTGGGTGCAGTGGTTGCGTATGAAGAACCCCGCTTGAATGGTTGCTTGTTTCGAAGTTTTGTAAGGGTGCATATAAAAATTGATCTTAACTGTCCTTTATGCCCTTTGGGTGGTACGACCAAATCTTCCAAAAGTATGGGTTGCGATTAAGTATGAAAAGCTACAAGGTTACTGCTACTACTATGGTAGAGTTAATTGGTCATAATCAACGATCTTATGACTCTGGAAAGACTATGTCTTTGATTGACGATAGCAAGTTAATGTATAGTGTGGATCTTGCTGTTCGACCGATTAAATTAATTTCTTCTTATGTTACCATCATTTGTAGGAAGGAAATGCAACGGGTTGTAACGTGGCTCTCTATGAACACCCTATTTTGCTAAGGTATTTTCAAAAATACAAATAAATGAATAAAAATCATTATTTCAGATTTTTATTTAATTTTTGAATCATTTCTATCATTAGATTAATTCTAATTTTTGTGTCATTTTTATTATTGGAATTAAGCTTAATTTTTGAATTAATTTTAATTTAATTTTGAGTCAATAAAATAATCTAAAAAAAGATGAATTTTTTTTTAAAGCCCAACATAAAAATCCCAATATCTCATTTTTTTCAAGCTTAATTCATCTTAAGAGGAAAAAGAAAAGTGACTCAAGACCTATGATTTAAAAGTTAAAGAACATTTATTTCATTTTTTTCGAAAGACAAGGCACATTTGAAATTAAAAAAATTCCTAAAAAAAGAAATATTGGATTAAGAAGAATTAAATGATGATTTGAAATTTATTAGATTTTCCTTGATCTTAGTAAGATAGAATTAAATGAGTATTTGAAATTTCTGTTATAAGAAAAAAAACTAAATGTTTGACTATGAAGGGAGAAATAGAATAGAGGGAAAGGAGGGCGGCCAATACAGGGAGAGACACTGAGGGCAGAGACAATGCAAATACAGAGAGAAGCAGAACGCAAAGTAAGGGAAGAGAGAGGGAACTGAACAAAAATCAATGAGAGAGAATGTGTTAGATAAGCACGAATAGAGCAAGAACCTCACATTCATGGTAGCTGCCTTGTTGTACGATAGCCATGAAGCAATTGGCAGGCGAAGTCCCCCGCTTCTGAACTTATCATCATAGATTTTGGTTGCAGAAACTTTGGTGGGGTTGTCATAATTGTATTTAATTGATAGAGATTAAAAGTGAAAGCTCTATGTGCAATTTTGGCTAGATTTGTGACTCAGTTGTCTACATACTCTGTTTGAACATGAAAAGGCCTAAAATTCTGGCCACATGGGTTCGGCTTTCGGGGGGTGATATTAGGATAATTGTGAATAACGCTTTAAGGCTTACTGTTCTGAGAAATTTTATTAAGCCTAACTGTGCTTCTATTGCATGTGTTTATTGTCTTTAAGATTCTCTGTGTTTAGGGTTCTGATAAAAGCAATGAGATTAGTATGACTCTAATATATTCCACTTGAGAGGTTTTATTTGATCTGCAAAAGAAAAGGTTTGACTTCGCTTTGTCCTGTATGTGCTTCTACTTGAGATATCGAATGACTCTGAGATATGGAATGCAACGTTCAAATGGCCGCCCCTTTGAGTGATGTGGGTTCCTCCTATTGATGGAAGTGTCGGAAGAAAAGGACTCCCTTGTAAAACATATACAGCTATCATGTTTCTTTTATGATATCACCTGGAATCTACTGTGGCCGAGAATTTGGATTCTCTAGATTAATTCGGAGTAGAGAATACTTAGAATATTTGAATCGTCTAAGTTTTTTTTAGATCATTTAAATTTAAAAAAATTATAGTTTAAATTCTCAAACTAATTTTTTATCCTAAAATTGAACTATTCAAGAATAACTTGAACTATTTAGATTCTTTGAGAGTTTGAGTAGAGAATCCCGGTTAATTTGTATTAATGTTTTGTGTGTTTTTTTTATTGGTACTCGACTCATGGGGAGAACGAGTCAATAAGCATATACAGACATTTTGTTTTGTTTTGTTTTGTTTTTTATTGTGTCATTTAAAAAATAAAAAATACAAATACCAAAAATGTTATTTAAAAAAGTCTAAAAAATTAAAGAAAAAAGGAGGAAAAGTGAAATGGATGTGCATGATTTTATAATATTGGATTGCACATTAAATTTCCCTTGACCCAAAGAAGATATATCTTTTTAGCGTTCTTGGTAAACAAAAATGGGTATACACTGTTGCTTATTCCTTTATAGAGCTGGCAAGCTGTGGTTGGGAATGGATTTTGTAAGAGGTAAGTGCCTGGATTTTAATTTTATACTTTGTGCACTCTAAATGGAATCACTCCATGTCTCGTTTTTGTTTATGGTTTCATGTTATGCACACAGCTTCACATAGATATATAGGTTTAATTGGTTTCGTTTTCTTATTTTAATTTTATTTGCGATCTTATTTTCTTGATAGTTGTTTTACGCATGTTAAATCATCTTTCTTTCAAAAATTAAAAATACAAAAAATATTACTTTCAAAAAATCCAAAAACAAATAAAAAAGATAAGAAAATAAAGAGATCAAGAAAAGAAATTTGACTTGATTTCATAAATTATAATATATCAACCAATTTTTTACATATTTTATTTATGAAATTAACATCAATTCAAACTTTTTTTTTCTTTACGAAAATAAAAAATAAAAATTATCAATCAAATGACTTGTATTTTTATCATTTTTGAACAACGTAAACTTTGATTACTTCATGGATATATAGAACTTAAGTTCCATTCCTAGTTCAAGTTTATTTTGGTAAATATTTTATTTTTTTAATTTTTTATATATTTTAATTTTTATTCTACTTTTGTAAACAGTATCTTAATTAGGATATTTAAAATAAAAATAAAAATATATTTAACTTTAGATAATCATTTTTAAAAATGAGTATTTTAAAGTATCTAATATCTTTTTCGTAAGACAATTAAAATTTAAATTTATCTCTACCTTGTAAATCATCCATTTTTCATCTTTTTTCTTTAAAATAGGTTTTTTATTTTAAATTTTACTTTCTATAATTAAAATTTTAATCACAATTTTAAATAAATTATTTTTAAAAATAATTTTTAAAATTTAATTATTATTATTATTTTAGCCATTTGTATTGCACTCTAACACCGAATGAGTTCTCGAATGTGACATTCTTATTTACCTATTGATTATTATTATTATTATTATTATAATTAGCCATTTGCATTGCAGTACAACCCCGAACGAGTTCGCGGATGTGACATTCCCACTTTCCTATAGCGAACGTGGTTGCTGCGTCATCCATTGAGGGGAGACAAATTCGACAAAATCAGGTTTTAATGTGGAGGGAGGTTTTCATGGCTTTTTTTTGGCCCCATGCCACCAGGGATGTGAAATGTGTGGTTGATTGGGATGAAGTGTGTGTTTGGGTTAATGGTGAGTAAAATTGATTTTGATAAATTTAATTTTACAGAATTGATTTTGTATAAATGTAGGTTTATATAAACGTAATTTATGTTTGGAAACTTTAGTTGAAAAGTGATTATAGTAGAATTGATTTTGTTTGGATATTGTATACCAGAATCGCTTTTAGGTGCGAAATTATTAAAAATGGTAGTCATATTACTTTGTTTGATTTATTCCTATAATATTACTTTCTTTTTTTCAATAGCATTTAACAAATGATATAGCATAATATATTTTTTTTATTTCTATTGATACTAGAATTAAAATATAAATTAAAAATAAACATTTTAGTTAAGTCTACAAATGTGCATAGCATAGAAATAGAACATTACAATTAATTGAAAGTACTAATTATTTCGTGTATGTAATGCAATTTGATCTCGAATAGTGTCTCAAAGTTGATCCATTTCAAATGAAGAAACAATGATTAGACTTGGCAATGGATCTAGGCCAATGTGCTCATCAGTTTCTCCTTCAAATTGGCTTTCATCTTCAAAATGGCTGAACTCAATATCTGTTTTAGAATTCCTTCTAATAAAATTATGTATCATTATTGTCACACTAACTATTTGCACTTGTGTTTCAATTTTGAACTTTGTCAAGCATTGCAAAATTTTAAACCTATTCTTTCATACTCCAAAAGTCCTTTTTGTAGTACACCTCAAACTTGAATGGTAATAGTTGAATGCCTCATTATCATTTTTAAATCTGGAAGAACATCTAAAGTTAATGAGATGATAACGCTCACATTTATATAGACCAATGTATCCAACTGGGGTTGGATAGCCAGCATCCACCAAATAAAATTTACCTAATAAATAATCAAGGTATTACACATTAATTGTTGTAAAAAAATTGTAACCATAGCAGTGGAGGCATGAATATACCTGGAGGAGGATGGGAGAAGTTCATGTTCGAAGCTGTAAGAGTATGAAAAAATACATGAGCATTATAGGTAGTGCCTTCCTATTCAGGCAAGGTAAACGTGAAACATATGTCCCAATCACATACAGCCATAACATTTTGTGTTGGATGCCCTTTTCTACCAATAAATCTTAGTTGATCACTAGGGCTAACCATACATGGTACATGACTTCCATCAATTGCTCCAATGAAATTCTTAAAAAATGGCCAATATCATGGGTGGTTTCAAATCTTCGGATAGGCTGAACGGAATGCTTGATCTCGTGGCTTAATGTATTTGAAGGCTAATCTTGTGCAAGAAAGTAATGCTGCATGCAAATGCCTACTTATAGTCTCTCATGAGCGTTAAAACTTTTCTTGTAGCATTCTATTACATACTCCATGGCCAACCATATTTAAAAACATCACAACCATCTCTTCAATTCCCATGTGTGTAGTGTGGTTCAACCTACATTTTACTAATTCAATGCAAAATTTATGAAACATGTGTTTTTTCATGTGAAACATCTTATAACAACAAGTGGGATGCCCTTGCAGTATTTCTTAAACCTAAGAATGACCAGTTTGTTCACTTGTTCTATATGGTTGTTTACATAAATATGTCACTATGTAGTTACCAATTAGTGCAGCCACATAAGTTTATTGCTCTCGAGAAAAAACTTGTGTCATTTCAATTTCTATTTCTCCATCTTGTATTTCCTTAAATTCCATTTATACATAAAAAAAAGCATTATGGGATGAATATAAACCAATAAAACATAATCTAAATATAACAGCACACTATAATCACAAATCCATAAAAGTACAAACTGAATACAAAAGCATAATACTATCACAAATCCATAAAGCATAGTCTGAATACCATCACAAAACATAAAAGTATAGTTTAAATACAAAAGCACAATCCGAATAGAAAAGCATAGTACTATCCCAAACCTATAAAACATAACTCGAACATAAATTCTAAGTCAACTCATGGTAGAGATTTCATGAATGGAAGTGGGTTATCTATTGCATGCCAAAGCCAAATCAACCTCCGATCCTTATAACCACAAAAGGTGGTAAGCATCTCTCAATTTTGTTTATATATCATCATCTGACAGTAGTTTGCATACCACATTGAATCAGTGACAATCTCATTAATTAAGTTCAGTTCAGCCATCACTTCCTTCATTGATGTTTCAAGTAATTCTATAAGACCAGAGCGACATGTATCTACAATGACACTTATACTGTCAACTATCTTTGATGTTGCAGGGACTTTGGCCTTACTTGTCCATTCACCAGGGTCAGCTCTCTTTCTCTTCCCACCACTTATTTGGCTACTAGTTCCCTGAGATGAGCATAAATTGATATTTGCAACTGATTTAGTTGCCCCAACATTGTCATCTTCACTATCACCAGATCCTTCTTCTATATCTAGCCCAATATTGTCTAGGTTTGGGTGGTACCCATCCTCACTTTCAAGCGGGCTACTAGGGAATGTCATTGACGATGGTGCCCATGCAAATTATCCAGTTACAACTATGTCTTTAAAAAGTATAGTTAATTCTTGGGCAAATAGAAGTCTCTTATATCTAAATTTCCCATATTGGGGATTTTTCCTGCATGTATAAGACAACTCATCACTTTCACAAATAATCAAGCAAAAATATTGCAATTAACTCATAAATACATGTTGATGCATAATGTACCAATTCCTTCTTCTCCCATCACTCATCAAGTGCGTCAACGGTCATCTTCACACTATCCCACCCTAGGCTTGTTTTTTTAGCAAACAATTTATGCTATATTGATCATTCCTTTTTTAAGCTATCTCATTTATTTTTCAGCTAAACTTTGTCATAGTCTTGTCCAATCAATCCATTGAATTGCTCAATGGCAGCCTTCCACCCTTTCTTCATTAGGGTTGTTCCATTATGTTCTCACTTTTGGACTTGGTCCAAGCATGCTTGAATAAAATGCTTAGTTATTCTTGGATCCCACATAACTTTTTCTGAGAACTCATTTTTCTATGTAACTAAAAAAATTATAAACAACTAAGGCTAGCATGCATAAATTTTCAATAGACCTACATACATTGATAAGTAGCAAAATCAATAATATTATTAATAAAACTATTAAGTCTTAACAATTTAAGAGAACAAACTGAAAGAATGAGAACTTAGAAAGTGCATGGTTCTTAATTATGAAAAAAAAGAAACAGAAATGTAAAGAAGCACATCCATAAATGTATTAACAAAAATGGGAACCAAGAAAATGCATGGCTCATGTTGTAACTCTAACATGTGAGGATATGCTTATGTTGGCTCCTATAGAAAACAAATTTATGTAACATCTTACTTTCTTTTTTCTGATCATCTTGCCTCCACGACTTTTCAAGTTTGTTTTTTATTTAGTAATTGTATTGTGTTGGGATTTTATTGTGAATTATAACTTGGATTAGAATTTGAAACTTAATGTCTACATATATGTTATTATGTTTATGACCATGTTATGCTTACATTTAATTGGCTTGTATTATGAATCTCTATTGATTTATTCAATTGAAAGCCATAAACTTAAACATCAATTTTGTAATATATAATATGTTCTAATATATATGTATATATTAAAATTAATTATTAATATTACTTTTGTGTAGTTATTTGGGTTAATTGTAAGTTAAATTGATAAAATCAATTGACCCATAACCTCCTAGACAAGGTCTGAGTTAGGTTTTAAAACTTTACTTTTATAAATAAATAGTATTTTGTTTATTTGCAAAATGCTAATAATTAAATTTCAGTCAATTATATATTATTGTTAAGTAATGGATTTTTATCCAAGGAGTTGCATTTTTTGTTATATTTGATTTATTTATATCCCTTATTTTGAAAATTGATGTTTACATTAATTTTTGTTAAATATTATACTATATATTATATAAAGAACACTAATGAAAAGAAAATTAAAAAGAATACTATATATATATAAATCCAAAAAGATAATCATGTAAATTATATAAATAAAAAAGGAATTATGTTATTTTTTAAAAAATATTTATAAATGATTAACAAAAATAAAATTAAATAAACAATTGGAAATTGATGTCTACATTGATTTTTTTTAATATTATACTATATATTATATGAAAAAGACTAATGAAAAGAAAATTAAAAGACTTCTCGATATACCTAAAATAAAAAAATAAAAAGATAATCATATAGATTGTATAAATGAAAAGGAATTATGTTATTTTTTGAAAGATTTATAAATGAGTAATAAAAATAAAATCAAATAAATAATTGAAAATAATTATATATTGCTAAGAATATAAGTACTAATTGTTTTTTAAGTATATAGTATACAAATTTCAGTGATCCTTATATATGTATGTTCAATCACTATCTTAGCCTTTTCCTGTAATAAAATACACTTAGGTTAAATCAATTTGACTTTATTAAGTAAAGATCTTGACAGAGATTAAAAAAAAATTAAAGTTATTTCTTTGGTCAAATGGCTTTATATAAGCTCGTGGACTAGTAGGAAGAAGAAGCGTACCCGATCAACCCATCACTCTTAGCCGGCAATTGGATGATATAATGCAAGATTAACCTAGACCATTGAAGTGTTGATCTAGTATAGAAGTGTTGATCCAAAAATATGTAACATTATTTTGTGTAATACCATATTTAACTAACTTGCCTTAACCATATCCTAGCCTCCTTCCATTGGTCTCACAAGCTTTCCAAGAAAGTTCAATTAAAATATTCAATTATTTTTGCATTGTGTAGCGGATAAAATTTTCATTTCATATCCCATGAACCATATGAACTCATCCATCATATTCTCCTATTTAATTACACACATACAATCCAAAACCATCTCAAAAAATTGCCATAAACTCGAGCTTATAGCATATTTACACAAAATAATGCAAGTCAATTTCAGGTCCAATTTGACAGATTTCTAATGCAACTTTGGAAAATTATAACTAAAACTAAAAAGTTATATTTTGGAAAGATCTAGATGTTAAATTTAAACTAAAAATAATTCCAAGCCATAAAAATATTAGTTGAACCATGTTTGATAACAGAAAAGTGACATAGGTCAAACTGCCATGTATTTTTTATGCAAGTTATTGATATAAATTTTAAAAATGCATAAATAATTCCAAAAAAAATCAAATTCTAGAAACATACACCAATTTCAAAAGCTACAGATGTTATATTTAAGAAAAAAATACGTCTAGACTGAGACAAACATGTTTACATATTGAAAACTAATGGAATAGTACTCAAGCTCAACTAGCGTTCCTGATAATAACACAGAACTTCAAAAATTCATAACTCTTTGGTCAGACCTTCAAATGAGGTGCTTCTAGTTGCTACAAGTCATTGGTAATGTCTAGATTATGCCTTTGAAATTTCACATTCATTGGACCATGTTTAGCCTATAGTTGACATAGAAATCCAAACTGACCATATGAATAATGCTTATATCAGGACAGCAGAAAATGACAATTTTAAAAATTCATAATTAATTTTGTACAGCCCCAATTTTTCTGTACTTTAGCTTCCCAAAAACTTATAAATGAGCTCTACATGCATTCCAAATTTTATAAAGAAATTCATCCATTTGGTCAGATTAACTATAAGGTTGCAAATGGTCAATTTTTATGCTTCATAAGGGTCTCAAAGGATCCATATTGGCTTGTCATATTCTATGGTCACATGAGCACGTGAGAAAGCATCAAAATACTCTAACAAACATGTCTCAAAGGGCTAATAACTCAGATTTCATAATTCCACTCATCCATCCTAAGATATACACAAGATTACATATGTGCTACTCTTGCCATTCATCACCAAAACCATGCAATATCACTTATTTGGCTCTAGTTCTCATACATACATCAAGTATTTATATATTTACACTTGTTCAAATGGTTATACAGTATATTCATCATGGGATTACATCATATACCATCAAAGTGGCTACAAAATGAACAAAATAGCACTCTTCTTGTCATTCTCTCATCTTCCTACTTGGTAGCCTCCATTTCCTTGTTCACTTGGTCCACCTAGATACGTTAGGGTCAAGGAGATGGAAGAATGAGATTCTAGAAATCCCAATAGCTCATCTCCCTTTCAAACACACATACTTGATGCAAATTTCAAGTCTAGATGCATATATGCCAACATGGAATTCTCAATCATGCATAGAACATTATCTTCATTCATAAGGACGTAGATAACATACATAAGCTTGCCCAAGCATTGGTTTAGCCTCACCCACTCTCTTTAGGATTTTTGGACTTGTCTCACCCATTTTTAAGGAATTTTTAACTAAGCTTCATTCTTACTAGAGACTTTTAGCTTTATCTCATCTAACCTTAAGGACTTTTGGCTCATCCTCACCCTAACTAAAGGATTTTTGGCTTCACCAAGCTTAAGCAAACCAAAGGCATTTATCAAAGTATCATTGCAATTCATAAGTAAAGCATCAAGATACCATGGCATGTGAATGCTTGCTAGATGTGATGACCTTAACTTCTAATTATGGTAATTAAGCTTGAACACATGATCAAAAATCATAAACCAAGGTAGGAAATCATTTCAAATCATGAAATTAGGAAAAAGTGAGGAAATTTGGACCTTAATGCTATTAGGGTCATTACCAATCAATTACAATCATTCATATACATAAGTGAAATAAATCCTCAATTAAAAACCTTTAAATTTATTACCCATTAGCTTCCAACTCCCAAGAACTTTTTACAAGTACTTCTAAGTCATCCCTTAATGTTGCCATAGGAAAAAACCAAGGTTTCTAAGTTAAAATAAGGGTTTGAGAACCTTTGCTATGGCTAAATGATTTCATGCCACTGCCAATTGCTTTCAAGTTTACTTCTTACATCTTCATAGATTTCGCTACGGCTATCCTCGCCACGACGAGCCTATATGGTGTTGTAGTAAGAGGACCTCTTGGAGCTTACCTCACTCGCCTCTCATTATTGGCTATAGCCAATTCCCCTTTTTACTGTGGTGAATTCCTCTTTGGAACACCACCAAACTTGCCCTTCAACTCTCACTGCAGTGAATTCCATTTCGCACCATGGCGAATCACTCTCTATTACCCTATGGGTAACTTTGCCACTTTTCACCATGGCTCAACCTATTCTAGCTGCGGCAAAACCCTTTCTATACCTACAACTCTCAAAATTTTGTCCCATACACTCAAACTCTCCCTCTAGTGACTCTCTAAGACCACTCTCCCTCAATTTGTGAGACTCTAATGGCATTTATCTACTTCATTCACCTAGCTAATCTATCGTTACCCATACAAGAGTTCAGTGTTGATTTCTACTCATCCAACTATTATATATTAGCAAGTTCATCGATTAAGGATAGTAAGAATTTATAAACTATCAAAATTATCATTCAAATGCATATTCTATTATAGATTTCACGCATCATTGGTTCAGGTCAACATCTAATGTATCACATGATTACATTTCTGAATAGTAGACCATATTATAAATTCAACAAAGTTCATAGTAGATGTTATAAGTTCATACATTTAATACCAAACTAATATGGAGCCTATCTCCTCAATAGTTACATCTTGAGTAATCGTTATATAAACTCTTACACTTGGCAACATGATTACATGATGGTGCTATACAATAAGAAATATAAAACTTAGCATTTACTCTACTCAACTCAACCCAAGTATAGCCTCCCCTACACATGGTGGACCTTATGGATTTTCATTTACTTGCTTCCCCTTATCCTTACCCAAAGAGCCTTCACCTGAAAGTATGATTCTATAAAATAAGGTGAGATGCAAATCTTAGTAACCAAAGGCATGTTCCATTCATATATGGTAATTTAATTAATATATGCGCATGAATTCAAATAAGTATTAAAAGATATACCAGTCATATTAACAAATGAAACAATTAGGCTATCTATGATTATTATCCATACTAGCAATCATATTTCCATATGTTAAAGCCAATAACAGCGAGAGAGGCCCGTCCATGGCACCCACTCCCCAATGAGCTCAACTAGGGCTCAGTGCATCTGGGGTCTGATCATAACTTGGTCTTTAATCGAAGCACATGCACATGTGGTAACCACATCACAGCTCCACCATGGACTCACAAGATCCAAATACAATACAACAGATAGCTAATCAATTTATTTAGCATTTCAAATATTTAATGTGCAGCAAATATAAAATTAAAGCAAATATATGCATGGAATTACATAATCCCCAGTTACCTCACTTGTAGCCAATTTTTTAACAACCAGCGGAATGTTACTTCAGCCTATGAACACAAAGTCAAGCCATTACTATCCCTAATCACAATTTATATCAGTAACCTATTACTTAAGGAGTTAAGCTATAAAGGACTACATAGAAAATACTTACCCAATTACCACAAGAACCAAATTCATATTTGGTTGAGGTTACCCAGTAACCTCAGAACAACACTTTAAATTTTAAGTAAATTCATAATAAAACAATACCCATATCATAAATCAACTATAGGAGTCCTAAACTAGCTGGGAAAACATAAAAAATAAGGAGTTTATACTTACTTAACAACACCCCTAACCTCAACTTACGAAATTTCACCATGAATACACCAAAAACACATTTTTAGATTTTGGGTATGGTGAAGGTTCTCCAAATGAGAAGCCAATTAGGTCAAATTGAAGAAGAGAAAGATAAGAGGATTAAGTTGTATAACATTCACCTTGGTTGGTTTTGATTCTAGAAGTGAGAAATGAGGCCAAGAAGGTGGTGGAAACCCTAGCCTCCAAGAGACCTCTAAATTTGCCTTATGTCTCTTATGGTTTTACAGAATAGAGGGTGGGTAGAAAGGTTTTTAGGGTTTAAGTTGGGTCCTAAATGGGTTATGGGTTGACCCAAAAGCCCAAATCCACATAGGTTTAAATTTTATACTTGTTGGGCTAAGCTTTATGAGTTGGGCTTGCAAAATTGTAGTTAGGTTAGGCCAAATTTTAAGAGCTCATTTTGTTTAGGTCTGTATAAAGGATGATAGGCCAACTATAAGAGTTCATGTAAGTAGGGTCTTGGGCCTCTATTTCAAAAAATCAAATTGGGTCATCGCTAGGTGGTCTCTCTTAGGTCAAGTCTCCCAATAAGAAGTTGGGTCTGTATTTATAATCATTGAACCTCCATTAGTCTCTAACCATGGCTTACTTAAATTAATTATAGGCTCAAATTAAGCTTTTATCCTAATTGAACCTTAAACCCTTATTAATAATTTATTTTTCTATAAATTTCCATTCATATAACTTGCCCCAATTATTCTATAATAATTCTTTTTAATTATTTCTAATCCATGATTAACACTTTAATTAATTTTGGAGTGTTACACTAGAAACATATTTCATGGCTTTAAACATACACACATACATTCAAGACAAGAAAAACACTCAAGCATGCATGAAAGAAGGAAGAGAGAGTTACCTTGCTTGTAATAACACGCTTTAACTCTTAGAAATGGTTCCTCTCCCTTGGCTAAACACCCACAAGTAGGTGGAACTTACTTCCTTTGGCCTAGACACATTATATGGAAACTAATTATACTCTTGAAGCAATTTCTTAAGCTATACATTCATTGTAAATCATAGATTAGTCTTATGGCTCATTTATGATTCCAAAATGTACTTAATGAAGCAACATCTAAAATTTAAGTTCTTGGCTCCATTCTTTTCTTCCATCTATGTTTCTTAACTCCATTTAAACCTCTTGGAGTCATCACACAATCAAAATGAAGAGCCTAACCACATGTTGCTTCTTTAGGTCATAATATGAAACCTATGCTACCATTTCATTTCCTAGACTTCCTAAAATTTTCCAAGACTTCCTATCATCCTCTCCCATCACATATTACACATAATCAAGCTTGGATGAATTTAAAACTATCCCTAGGTATCGATTCTGCCCTAGGCCAAAACAAGCTTTAAGAATGAGAATCAATGAGGTTCCTTTGTTTCCTTGATGGGAGATGCATGTGGGGAGGTTTCTAGGGATCTTAGGAGCTCATATAAACACTCACTTTGGCCTAGGAACTCTTGTATCAAATTAGATTTTTAGTTAAGTTTTTGAATCCCTAGTAATTCTAAATTGCAATTTAGTGGCTCTTACTTTGTTCTTTTTGCATAACCTTAATTCCCACACCTTAATTACTAAGATTCATCTAAAATCCAATCCTTCTTGGCTGTCCATATGTGGGACGAAATGAAGAAGAAGAAGAACAAGGAAGAAGAAGCATGGAGTCTAGCTTTTTGCCTTGGTTTCCTAGCTTCCTTTAAATGCTTCTTCTTTTGCTTGAATCCTCTTCTCTAAATTCAAAACTCTCCCTTCTATTTTGACCTCAAAATAGAACCAAACTTCTCATCAAAACCATAGAAAGGAAGCTTGAAAGGAGTGGAACAAAGTTTCAAAAGGGAGAAGCGTGAAAATCTTTAAGAATTCTTACCTTTCTTGCTTTGATTTCCTCCTTTTCTTCCCTTGTCTTATGTGCCCTTCTCACTAGGTCTCTCTTTCTATTTTGGCCAGTTGCAAAGTTGGTTAGAATGGATTGGAAATTCTAGACGTAAGTTATAAGAAGAATTAATGAAATTGTTCACTAAAAATTTCCTATGTCCTTTGCCTTGGCATTTTCGTTTTGGCTTCATTTTATCTCTTTTTTAGAACTGTCTTTTCCATTATAAAATTTAGCTCCTCAATCTTATAAAAAGCCTTTGGAATCACTCAAATTGGAGTTAAAACCTTCCCAAATGAAGAAATCAAAGTTCAGGTCAACCGTCACTAGAAAACATACTTCAGAGAGATTTTAACTGTTTCAATGCTTCCTATGATTTTTAAAGCCTCTAAGAATCCCAGAGAATTCAAAATTTTCATTTAAAAAGCCCTCCTGTCAGTATTTTTCCTGAATTTACAAAAATGCCACTAGACTTTCGACAAATTTTTTGAACTACTCTAGCCTCAGTTTTTAGGCAATTCAAGGCTCAAATCCTCATTTTTCATTATTTAAAATTTTATTCTAATTTTAGTTAGCCTTAAGCCTCTCATTTCATGGTACTTACTATTCAAATTAACACATTTTGGGGTTTTACAAAGAACTTGACATTACATTTTATGCGTGTAACCAAGACTTTTGCGTTTTTCTATTTAATAATATACCATATATAGCTGTAATTGAGGTCACCCCAGCTCCTTCTATATCAACTCGGCTGCTCTCATCTCCTAGTCCTTCTATTTCAAATAGCGTCAGATCCAAATATGCTGTTAACCTTTATGGTAGCCAATTTAAGAAAATTGAATTATATGTCAAAAACATTTTATTTTTTAAATTAATAGGATTTCAAATTGTTCATTTGAGTGGAGGAAAAAGAAACCCTTCTCATTGGATGACCATGATGCTTCCTATAAATGGAACTTAAGATACATACATTCTGGAGTCATATATGTAGCAATAAAATGATGTTACCTGAAACAAATTAGAGGAAGAAGATGAAGGAGCAACATGTCTGAGACACAAAAACCTAAAACTTCAACTTGGGATGTCCAAAATGTTCACCTCTGCAATGTATCCACAAAATAGAGTCAAACAGAGGAGCAAATTCCTATACATGCAACGAGGTTGGCAGAGATGCGATCTGAACATAGACAAAGGACCATAAGATAAACGAACTTTGCATTTGTTGTATCCTCAGACTGGTTTGAACCTTAGGTATAAAGGACAATGGTCATTGGAGATGTTAATGTGCCTTCAATGCAACTAAATCTATGTTGGCAAAAAGTAAGTGTGAGTTGCTTTAATCCAACGTAATTTTTAGATGTCCTAAAATCATGGTGCGGTATGATGAACGTGGGTGGATGAACACTGATCCAAATGTATACAAAGTGGTTTTGCAAAAGTTACCTTCAATGACGTGTAGCCAAATATGGGCTTCCAAAAGATTGTGGGCCAAGAGAGTTTTATTAAGAAAGAGGCTCTTAAAACTGAATCTTCAAAGGCCCAATTCCCATCTAAGCATTCTAATGTACCTATGACCAATATGGGCCTTACTATCATGGTGGACTCATCACTCCAGCAATATGAAGCTAGCATGATTCTGACCCAAGACCCACGTTCACTTAACCCCTAATATATTGTTGAAGTTACCAACGGATGGTGAGGATTCACCAAATGCATAGTTCGTTGTTCTTTGATCTCTACAAAACTATAAACTTGACTTGATTCATTAACTACAATGTGTTAATTTGAAAAGATTAGCAGCGGCTAATTGGGAGGAATCATGTTACAAGAGGGCAAAGGGTTGTGGCTATGGAAGATTCATCAAAGTGCAGCAAACAAGATTTAACATGGAAAAAGAAGATAAAATTATGAATAAACAGACCAGTAAAAAGGAAGATTCACAAATGGCATCAATTGTGGATGGAAAATTTAATTTTATCTCTGTGAAAGATGCTGACACTAATAGATGTGTTGAAAAGATGTTATTTTATAAAGGGGTGGACTCCAATCTTCAACTAGCAACAAACGATGGCATGAGGGGGGAGCCTAGTAGTATGGTTCCTTTTCATGAAGGTTAATCATCGTGCTGTGGAAAAAGGGGCAAAAAAAGGTGGTGTTGTTAAGAAGTAGATTAGGGAGAAAAATAACATGAAAGATGTCCCTATTCAATTGGGAAATTTTACTTTAGTAGAGTGGAAGGGGATATTGTGACTATGTCCAGCTCTTATACTATTCCTTATGAAGTTTTGATAGTGGGTCACACTCTCATAAGACTGGTGGCTACCTTGTAAAAGTCATCGGGTCACCACGAATGTTCTATTATGGACCCATTAAGGTTTGGAGGCAGTCTTGATAGGTACATCTCTTGAAGATTTACAAGAAAGTCAAGCCTTTATTGGTTTTTCTTATAGAAAGTAAAATGCATATGTAGAAAATAAAAAAAAGTTCATTGGCATTTTTAGAATTCTATAATATTACTATTAACCTAGTAGAATTGGTTGGTGGTTTGGCTATTTGGCAAAATTTAGACATTGATGTATTGTTATTGTCAATAAATTTAAACCATATCTATATTAGTGAGGAGTTGGGTAATGTTGCTACTTTTTGCACATTAATCTATAGCCTTCTTAGAAACTAAGAGCAAAGGGATTTGAGGGGTCTTCATTATCTTGACCTTAGGTTGGATGTATCATTGTTCTATATTGATGATTCTAATAATTTTTTGTGTAACTATGAGAAGTAAGGTAAACATATCAGAGCCTCTTCAAATTTTATAAATCTCCATGACTTCATGTTTGAGTGCTTAATGATTAATCTTAGGTTTACAGGCCCTTTTTTTACATGGCCAAATAATAGGATGGGTCATGCAAACATAAAGGAGCAAATTAACAAGGCTACTTGTAATTCTTGTTAGAGAAAGCATCAACCCAAGGCTTAGATCTTCCATGTAGAGCTAATGGATTCTAACCAATCCTCAGTAATAGTAGTATTTAATTATTCAGATGTTTGCACCCTTAAATCTTTTAAATTTGAATTAATTTAGATAGCTTATGAAGATTTGGGTTCTATTATATCCCAGAATTGGTTTAATACAACAAATTCAAATCTAACAATTATATCACTTTTTCTTGATAATTTACATTGAGTGAAGAATGCTTTACTTAAATGTAGTAAGATGGAATTTCCAAATAACAAGAAAGAGATCAATTGCTTTCTTTAATAGTTTTAGTAATGTTACACAAGTGTATGGAATGATTTCACTACCTTGCTTGATAGGGATATTATGAAGGAAATATAAGAGTTATGGGATAGGGGAAAAATTTTAGGCATAACAATCTAAAGTATAATGATTAACTTGTGATGATTAAAAAAAAACTAGATTCTTTCATGATAATATTGTCTAAAGAATGCATAGAAATAAGATTTGTGAAGCTAAAGATGGATAATAGGCAATGGTCATAAAATCAAATGAAGGTAAGATAGCTGTTGTATGCACCATTATACTAAGTTATTCTCTTTAGTAGGCCCAGAGAACTTCTATGCTCAACCAAGTCAATCCTATGGTGACTATTAAAGACAATAACATGTTACTACAATCAATGACTTCAAAAGAGATTAAGGATTGATAACTTAAATATTCTCTATATTTTTACTCATTAATTATGGATTTTTGTTAATGAATTGATGATGTTTGGAGCTTTAGTGAATATTATTTGGATTAGGAAATAAAATATTATCTTTTAGAATTTTAGTGAATAACTTGGACATTTTAATGATATTTTATTTCCTAAATGATAATTGTATTCCATGGGCCATTGATTTTGTTTGTTTTGACTTAAGGCTTTTCATGTAAAAGGAAGTAAATTCAATTTTTTTCACATGTTGCATGGGCTTCCTCAAATTCTCCTAACCAACCACCAGGCCAAGCATGTGAGGAAGCAGCTCCTTACATCCATGTCTAGTGAAGCTCTCATCCATTCCACTAAAAAGAAGCACTTCCACGTAGCAAATGAGACATATAAAGGCTACATGTTTAGAAGCTTTCATGTGGCAAGGTGGGAAAAGTTACAAAAGAAGAAGCAAGCTCTTGCTCCCTTATTCTCACGTGGAAGTCACACACGATCATACACATGCATGACTCCACTTTAAGCTATCATTAGAACACACACATGAAACTCGAACTAGCCATTATTCACCCCATTCCCCTCACTTGAGTAGCCATTCACTCATACTCCACAACACTCAAGTTGCCACGGATTGCTACATTCATAAAGCACCACATGTATCAACACGTAACAACTAGATGAAGCTAGGAGGAGGTTAACATGAAGAAGCTACTGCATGTAGCCATAGGCTGAAAGAGAGTTTGGTGAGGGCAGAAAGGAAAGGAAAGTCTTGGGTTCACTAAAGCTGAAGGGCTATAATAGCTACAAAAAGCTATGAGGATGAAGTGAATCGCATGAGAAGCAGAACAAAGCTTAAGAGCACACGAATTGAAAGGGAAGCAAATGAAGAAGAAGCTGCATGAAGAGAACACACACTCGAGCAGAACATGAACACATGAGAGAAGAAGACGCTAAAGATAAATGGAGAATGGGAAGAAACATGAGAAGAAGAGGGAGCAGCTCTATGGACATGAATAGAAGTAGAATGCGTGATGAAGAAGCCATGAGATCATGAAACTGAGCTGAAAAATAAGCATGGGTAGAACTTGGGCCTAATGTGAAAAATATGAAGATGGAAATCACATGAGAAACTCAGGTTGGAGATGAAAGAAGCTGACGTAAGGAATGAATAAGTGAGGCAAGGGCTGAGCACGTGGAAAAAAATAAATGAAGCACATGATGAACACGTGAGAAGGGCCATTCATCCAAGGAATCAACAACATTGAATAAACCATTCATCCAGATCACATTGTCATTCCACATTCTTAACTTATCCACAACACATGATTTTTAAGAAGGAGATGCTAAGAATAATAAAAAAAAAGGAAGCACGTGAGAAGGGGGCTAGATAGACTCTAATTGAAGTGCACGAAAGAGTGGAGCATAGAATCATATAATCAAGGGGGCCCACATATTCACTAAAGGAGCACGTGAGAGAGAGTGTGTGAAGAGAGGCTGGAGGCAGAATTATATATCCACGCCATTCCATCAAATAATTCACACTCTCCATCGCCATTCACAAACCACATTCACTCTCCACTCCCATAACCATTCCATCCCATTTTCCTCCATCATTCCACCTTTAATGAAGCTCTAATTCTCATCTTATGATTAGCTTGGAAGAAGGCCATGGTTGAAGCTTGAATCTAAAAGATTTGCAAGGGATTTTGGGCTAAGATACCTATTTCATTTTCCTCTCTTTTTGTATCAATTTTAGTTATTTTATTTGCTTGGTTAAGCTTCTAATTGATTGAGGTTGATGTAATTTATAATTGATGGCTAGTTAGACATTGATTAGGAGATTATTTGAATGATTATTGGATTGAATTAATTGCTGAATGTTCATTTCTCCTCTAATTTTTCATGTATGCCATTAAGGTGTTCGATGAAATACATTAGTGAAATTGTGTACTTGCTTGTTTGATTTGAAGATTCCTTAGAGTTTATTGGTTAATTAAACATTTTAGGATAATAATTCAGAGGCTAATTAATCATTTAATCAATCAAATTAAAGTGTTCATCGATCCTAAAGGCAAGAATTAATGAATTGGTATGGGGTTGAGGTTTCAATTCAACATTAACTTGTTAATTTCTTGAATCTTGAATGGTAATTCAAGATCATTTACTATGGACACAACTAAAGACTCTTAGACCAGAATTAATCACAATTGAATTAGGATAAGGATAGTGGATACCAAGGGACGGATCTAAAGCTAGTCATAAATCCATTACTCGCCTCATGCAATTAGGTAGTAGTTAGTCATTTTGTTTCAATTTAATTCTAGTTAGTTTAATTAGATAAAAAACACCCTTTAAATTAGGTAATTTTTAGAGTTTTCTTACACTTGGAAAACCTAATTAAACATTGAATTCCATTTCTAATGGAGATGACTTAGGTTGTGCTACTAACTAAAAAATTTAATCCAACCTAATTTTATTTGGTAGGTTACGTGACATGACCTCTCAGGGATGCTATTTTTTTGATCTGGGGGCATTGAAGGATTTGGGTCTTGATGGCTTTTTTGTCTTTTTTTATCAACATGCTTGGGATATAGTTAAGGAACATGTTGATTCACTTATAAAGGAAATTTTCTCTCATAGCTTTTCTACGAATAGCCTTAACTCCATTAATATGGTGATGATTCCAAAGGTTGATGCTCCTGAATATGTTAGAAATTTCAAACATATCTGTTTATGCAACTTTTCTTATAAGGTCATTTCCAAAATTATCTTTATGAGGATGAAATATATTTTAGAGAGGGTGATCATAGAAAATCAACAAGCCTTTGTCCTAGGGAGATTAATTCAGGATAACATTTTCATTATCTATGAGGCTTTTCACTATTTGAAAACCCAAAAAGGACATTGAAAGCATGAATTGGCTATTAGGTTAGATATGAACAAAGCATTTGATAAAGTGGAATGTGACTTCCTTCAACAAGTCCTCTTGAAAATGGGATTCTATGATTCATAAGTAGGGAAAATAATGGGATATATAGCATTTGTTGATTTTAATCTTTCATTATTACGCAAGAAAATTGCTTAAATTATTCTGTAGAGAGGCTTAAGATAGGGAGATCCTTTATCTTCCATTCATTTTATTATCATTGCAAGTGTGATTTATAAAATGATTATTTTTCATGTTTCTATAAAAAGCTTGGGAGGGATTTAACTTGCCGGCAGATGTTCTATTCTTTCACACTGTTTATTTGCAAATGATTTACTCTTATGTTCTATTCTATTCCCTCAATGACTCTTGTTTATTTTATAGTCAATTGCCAACTGATGAAAAAAAATTCTAGATGACTATTGTAGCGTGTATTCTTAATTAAATTATGTATCTTTTATTTTAGAAATACACAAGAGTCATTGAGGGACGATATATGCAATATAATGGGTATTTATATGGCAGATTTTTCTAGAAAATATTTGGACCTACTGGTTCTTTGCAGAGATGTAAAATGGAGGCACTAGCTTTTGTTCAAGATAAAATTTTATGCAAAGTGTAGGGTTGAAAGTAGAGTATCCTTTCTCAAGCTAGAAGGGAAGTACTCATTAAAGCAATGGCAAATCCTATTCCTACCTACTTTATGTCCAGTTTCAAATTTCCAAATAAAACTTGCCAGGAACTTATGGCATCTTGGCTAAGTTTTAATGGAGGCAATCTAAGAAGGAAGGCTGTGTTCATTAGCAAGCATGGAGGAAGATGGCAGTGGAAAAACAAAATGGTAGAATGGGCTTCAAGGACTTTTTTTCAATTTAATAGTTTTGGCAAAACAAACATTACGCATTATCTCATCTCCCAATGAATTATGGGTATGAATTTTAAGAGGTATTTATTTCCGAAACTCAAATTTCTTATCTGTGGAAAAAAAGGTCAAGGTCATCATTGGTGTGGTCTAGCATTTTAGAAGGAAGAGATTTAATATCTAGTCATTTGTGATTATATGTGGGGAATGTAATGCAAATTATCATGTGGTCTGACCCATGAATACCCTTTTTAGAAGGTTTTAAATTATCCTCCTTATGAAGAATTTCAAAATTATGCTATAGCTGAATTAATATGCAATGGAAAATAGGATTTGTCTATTGTTAAGCAATGATTATCTAGTTTTAAAGTACATGTAATTAACAAAATTCCTTTCCCTAGGGTCAGTAGGGATGATAAATGGATATGGTATGTATCTAAAGATGGTTGTTGCTCTTTTAAAAAAGACTACCAATTTTAGAAAATATAACTAACAGATTGGGTGTAAGTGTTTGAAGCAACTCTTTTCATATTCCTTCAAACTTGTGGCAATCTGTATGTAAGCTAAAGGTTCCTTTGAAGGTCACAATTTTCATATGGAAGGTATGTATTGGTTCCTTGCCCATCAAGATTAATCTTTAGGAGAGGAAATGAAGTTCATCCCCTATTTACCTTTGCTATCATGATAAGCAGGAATCTATGGAATATCTTCTCTTGCTGTGTGATTAAGCTAAAAAGGTTTGGTTTTCTAACCCTTTTTCTCTAAAAATTGAACACTGTAATATGTCTAGAATTGAGACCTAGTGAGTGGCTCATTGTACAACCCTCAAAATAATACTAGGTTGATAAAATATATAGTTAATGGCACAACCTAGGTCATCTCCCTTGGAATTGGCGTTCAATGTTTAATTAAGTTTTTCAAATATTAAAAGACTCTAAAAATTCCTAAACTAAGGGGGTTTTGATTTAATTAAACTAAGCAAAAAAAAAAAAATTGAATTAAAATTCCTAAATTCTACCTAATTGTATGAATTATGATCTTATGACTAGCTTTGGATTTGTCCCTTGGTATCCACTATCCTTATTCTAATCCAATTATGGTTAATTCTGGCCTAAGAGTTCCTAAATGTGTTCATAACAAATTATCTTGGGTAACCACTCAAGATATAAGAGATTGATGATCTAATGTTGAATTGAAACCTCACATCCAAATTAAATTGTCAATTCTTGTCTTTAAGATCTTGAACACTCAATTTGATTGATTAAATAATTGATTAACCTCTAAATCATCCTAAATATTTAATTAACCAACTAAACATTAAGGAATCTTCAAATTAAACAATTAATCTCACTCATGTATTTTATCGAACACCTTCGAAGCATACATGGGAATTCAGATAATATTGAAATTAATCAGATCAATTAATCAACAAAAAAAAGTTCCTAATTAGTATCTAACCAGCCACTAATTATAATTACACAAATTCCTTATCAAATATATCTTAACCAAGAAAATAAATGAAAGAGAAAAAGTGTAGGAAAAATAAGGAAATTCTTAGCCAAAATTCTGAATTTTCTCCATGGATTCAAGCTTTTCCAAGGGCTTCCTCCTTGCTAGCCTCAAGATGAACTAAAGCTTCATGGGATGATGGAGATGGAATGGATGATTGATGAATGGTGTGCAGCGAATGGATGAATGGAGAGATTATGGAGTGGAGTGGCGTCGATGAATGGTGTGTGGATGAATTGATGGATGGTTTATGAATGGTTGAGTGGTGGAGGCGTGGAGTGAATGGAAGAATGGTGGCCTCAATAAATAGACAAGGATTTGCTAAGAGTTTGAGGCGTGATTGAATTGGACTGTGAGAGGCGTAAATGAACGAAGGAGACGTGTTAGAATGAAGCTTCTCTCTATTAAAAAATCACGTGCCCAAGCTTCTTCTTTTCGTTATTTTTCTTAACGTCAGCCCCTCCCACGTCTCCAACCTTTTTTTATTCGTGTTTGTTTATTCTATATATATACGATGGGTCCCACTTCATTCCATATTGAATATAATATCAAGGTTCATTCAAAACCACGTTCAGCTTCCAGTTTTTTTCTCGTTTGAACTTCAGCTTGTTACTTCAGCTCCTTCTTTCTCCTATTACTCGTAGCTATTTCTCCCAGCTCATGCATGCTTCAGCTTGTTTTCCTCGTTCAGCCAAGGTTCCCTCGTGCTTCGTTTTCAACTCACTTTCTTCCATGTATTCTGCACAGCGTTGAGCTTCCTCATGCAGTCTCCTTTTACGTCAAAACCAAGCTCCTTCCAAGCTTCTTCTTTAAACCAGAAACTCGTGGCTTCTTTTCGTTTTGCACTTCGCTTAAATCCAGCTGCTTCTTTTTCGCATTCATCTTGCTTTTCTCGAGCTAAAGACTTAGCTTCTTTCTCTTTTCGAGCTTCTTTGTTTCTGCCATCTGCTCTTCATTTATTTCCACGTGAAACTTCTATTCTTCATGCTGTAGCCATTTTAGCAATCACGTCAGCTCCAGCTCGTTTCCAGCTCGCGTTTTTCCACGTCTTTTTCACATGCAGTTCTGCTCTTTTACGTATTCCATATTCTGTCTCTTCTCCACACTAAACCGTGGCTACTTTTCAAATCCAGACGCAGCTTTTTCACTTTATCCACGTAAGCTTCTGCATGTGTTCTGCTCAACTGGTGCTTCCTCGTGGAACTCATTCAGGTACTTCTTCTTTTGTTTCCACACAAGCTCGAGCTTTCTGTTGTTCTGGAGCTGCCCCTTCTGTTTCTGGTTCTCACGTAAGTTTTTCACGTTGAAACTTCCTTCAAAACTGAATGAGTGTGCTGCTGGAACTCGTGGCTTCTCCTCTAGCTTTCTTTGTGTTTTCCATGCAAGCTTCTTGTTTCATTTGTTTTCTCCATTTCTGCATGTATATGTAGCTTCTTCAAACCTTCTTAGACCCTTTTTTTTCTTGCTGATTCTTCTTGTCATTCTGCCCAACCAGTAGCTAGTGTTCCATGCATTCTAGACATCATTCTTCCACATTCATGAGCTTGCATTGCTTCTTCAATGAATGGATAGCTTGGTTAAATGACATGGGATCCGTGGCAGCTTGAATATGTGGATGTATAATCTAAACCCAAGCTTGTTTCCACTTGGAATCCAAGTCTCCTTCTCCTTCACTCTGCTCGTGATACCCAGCCCGAATGAATGAAGAATCTTCCTTCTTGCTTTCCTTCGTTCTTGAGCCATGCATGTGTTTGATGATCACGAGACTTCATGTAAGTGTGTGAGTTCCATGGAAAGTTCATTCAAGCTTTAATTGTTCATTGAAAATCTTGCACAAAAGAGTGGGAAAAATCAAATAGGAATTTTCACAAAATTATTTAAACTAAATTTATGCATTAAAATCCAATAATTTGTAAATTAATTCCTAAAATGTAGAAAATGGCTATTAAAACAAAATTTCATTTAATTAGACTCCTAAAACCATATTTTGAACTAAAATGTCTAAATTAAAGAGAATAAAATGTATATAAATTATGCTTATCACCTAGCTATTTAAGATGTTGATAAATTTGGGTTTAGGATATCTTGAAAGGTTGAGATTGTTATGCCTCGCTAGTTTATCTAGAAATCAAGGTGTGGCTAGGTCTTTGATAGCATCCTTCTAGATCCAATAGCTTCTATGCACCATGCTATGCAGGCAATTCATGAACATTGGTTAGCAAATAAATGCATGGTGTTTATGGATTGTATACCTAATTCTTCTATGGCATCTAATGTTTGTTTATGGATGGCCCCTAAATGGAGGGTGATTTTAAGGTTAATGTTACTTGTAGTTTTCATGTAAATTATGAGCATGTTGGTATTGGAATTATTATTAGAGATTGTTATTGTATTCTTGTGGAATGCTTAGGTATACCTTATGTTTCCACTTCCTCTTTTATGGCAAAAGCATTTACTTTCTTCAAGGGCATTTAGGTGGCTTTAGATTTGAACCTCAAATAGGTAGGTTTTGAATCAAATTGTCAAGACTTGATTATAGCTATTAACACTTTGTCTCCTTGTCTTGATCAGAGATCTTTGTAGATTATTAAAGATGTGAAATTTCTTTGTAAAGAGTTTTCCTTTTGTTCTTTTTCTTGGGTTTTAACGTATGTTCATCAAGCCACAAATTGGCTTATTAAGTATTATAATAAGGGGGATGTGCCTATCTAGATGGAAATTTTTTCCCCCATCCTCCCTTTTATTAGTTATTTCTAGGGATTTAGTTGCTTATAGACAAGGGTTGGCTACATTATAACTAGCCTTCTTTGTTGCTTTTTCTTTTCACTATTTTGTACTATCTTCTCTTCTGTTTGTCAAACTTATGTAAGTTGGAGAAAAAAAAGACATCTAAACACCTTTTCCACCATTCATGTTCATCTTTATAGGTCATGAACAAATTTTGGTGATGTAGAGCTTTCTTTCTTTAAATCAAGAGAAATAATTTGAGCTAAGAGAAGTTTGTTTTGCACACCTTTGAAAAATGTGAAACCTCTTTCCATTTTGTGATTTTCCTTTGAAATCCTAACCCTAATTAACACCTTAAATTTGAGTTCTCCTATGTTTCAATAAAGATGGGTTGTTCTTATTTTAATTTCATACCTTAAAACATGTTTTTGGCTAATTATTTCATTATATGATTTTCTAGCAAGTGCTAGTATATGATTTTAAACAAAACTTATGCTATGTCTAATTAAGGGATGTTGGGTAGTGAGATGGAAATAAATTATTAAGGGTGAGAGAAACTTTAAATGGTCAAAGAATGTGTGTTTTAGCACTTCCTTGGAAAAAGGAAATCATTTATTGAGATTTCAAGGTACTAGTAATATGTAGTTATATTTTCCTTATTGATTGTCCATTGTTATTTAATATCCTTAAACTCATTTTCTTTATAGACTCATACATCCACATCCATGTGAGTCATTGGAGCTAAATTTAGATTGTTTGGATAAGGTGTCAATTGATTTGTAGTGAATAATAAGGAATGTGGTACATTTTATTACTATATAGATATGTTTATTATTTTCTCATTTCTTATATATTTATATGAATTTTTAACTCATTATCATAAATTGTTCACATAAGTATTGAAATAGATTTGACAAGCACATCATTATTTCCTTCATTTAATACTTATTGTTTAATTGCTTTCATGAATTGTTTCTTACTTAAAATTATCTTAAGGAAATAACGCTTTTTATTCTTGGTTGTAAGCATGTAACATTTTGATATTTGCTAATGATATTGATCACAATTACCTCAACTATAGAGGTGGAGTACATTGCATGTTACGACTTGTCAAGTCGTGTCACTGAGGAAGTTGACTTCATTCATGTGCATTGTTGACTACATATCATGACCCTTGACCTTTTATTGCAATAGTTTATCTACTATGAGCTTTATTCAAAATCATAGGAATTTTAATTATACCAAGCATTTCGATGTGAAGTACCTATTTGTTAAAGAGAAAATTATTAAGTCTTAAACTCGTATAGTGCATATTCTTGGAGATAATATGCTTGTAGATCTAATGACAAAAGGCTTGCTTGTAGGAGTTTGTTTTATAATTATTTATGTGATGTATTTCTTACATGTTAATTGAACTTTAATCTTAGTAACTAATCAAGTTAATAAGGGTTATTATGCTAATTTTATACATTTTCTTGTAGTAATATGATAAGTGCTTAAGAGAGAAGGAAAATGCAATGAAGACTAAGCCTATATGGCTAATTGAGGCCCAATTTGTCTTATGCAAGGAAAGCAAAATAGGAAAGTTTTTGCACATCAAGAGGACTGTGGCAAAATTGGAAAGCTCTTGCACATCAAGGAGTATGGCAAAAATAAGAACCCTTATAAGAGAGTATAAAAAAAGAAACATAGAAAATTAAATGGGCACACTTGAACTGAAGGAAAGATTCTAAAAAGATACCAACATCATGGCAAACTTGAAGGATCCTTTTAGAGGTTATTACTATTAATGTTGTTTTATTTTCTATTTTCTTTATTCTTCTTGATGAGTTTTATTTTTAGGATTTTAGTTTTGATTATGAATAGTTAATTCTTTTTTTGAGATTTGGATAGAGATGTTTATAAATTATGTTTAATTTTGAATTACTCATATATTGATTTTCTTCCCTATTAATTTATTGTTTAGTTTATAATTATTTGCAAATTGCTAGCTATTTTTTGTGAATTTAAATCTATAGCAAGAAGGACCAAGAGGTGAATTACTATAAGGGATTGATTGAATAATAAGCTTAGGTTCATATTCTATAATCCATAGATCTTATCTAAGTAAGATTGTAATTTACATGCATGCTAAACTCCTACATGTAGGCATATATTAAGATCTATAAAACTTGATGGGTTTGTGTTAGAGTCTATGACCATGAGACTAGGCATAGAATTAACATAGATACATGTGTTTTGTTTCAAGAGGGAATTACACATGAATGAGGTAATCAGCTGTAAATTAGGATAAAAATTAATTGTATGAGCTATTCATTATCTATTCATAGGAAGTAACATTAAAATTCAAACTTTAGAGTTTTTTTAAATTAATTAGTCCAATTCTTTAATTCTATTTTTTCAGTTTGTTTCTTAGTTAATAGTTTATTTAATTTAATTTGGTGGTGTCATACCATATATTTTCAGCCATCATACTCTCCCATTCATAGGGATTCACACATGTTCATAGATAATAAGTCAAGAAAAATCACCAATTAAGTACACTTTTATTGCGTACGTCGGGATTAAAATTTCCAAATTCACATTTTGTGAGACCTGTGGATGTTCCAACAATATTCTATAGTCCTTTATTAGTTATACAAGTCATACATAGCTCAAAATAGCAAGTACTCCACAGTTTTAGGCTCACAAACTCAGATTTCCTTGCTTTCTTCTTGGATAGCACAGTGGCAGATTTTAGGGAAACTTTAAAAAATCATAACTAAATATAAAAGCATTGAAATCTGCCATGCCATAACTTTCTTGAAAGCTCTGAGTGTTAGCTTTACATAACAAAAAGTTCAAGTCATGAACATAGCATTTGGATCATGTTTGACATTGAAAAAAGCACAAAGGTCCAGCTTTCTCTGGTACTGATATAGTTTACTGTCATAAATTTTAAAAATATCTAATTAATTCCAAAAAAATTCAATCTATACAAATGATATCAATCTAGAAAGTTACAAATGTTACCTAGAGGGAAAAAAATCACTCCAAACTATTCCAGGTTCGTTCAAACTATGAAAACCAATCAAACAGTGACACAGGTCTGATTGGACACCTAGTACTAGATAGTAAATTTAACACTTTATATCTCTCTCTTTAGACTTCCAAATGGGGTGATTCTAGTTGGCACAAGTCACTGGGAAGGTCTAGTTTTTTCTTATAAAATTTCATAGCAATTGGACATCATTTTCCTTATGATTGACATAGATTCATTTTCGGACCATAGCTACAATAATAGTAACTAAATTAGAAAAATTTTCTAACTTCAAAAATTCAAAAAATATTATGTAGAACTTCAAAAATTACTCACTTTATCTTCCTAAAAATCTCTCAACAAGTTCTGGATGCATGCCAAATTTTAGATCAAGAGGAGTTCATTTGGATAAAAAATGACATAACTCACTCAAATGGTCAATTTTGCTCTATGTAAGATGTCTACTTTGTTTAAATGGCCTCTCCAATGGTTTGGCCCCTCTTGGGCAAGTTTAAAAGCACAAATATGACTTGTAGACATTATGAAAGTGGTCCTAAACTCTATACATTTCATTTTAACCATTTCACACCCAATAATACACTAATACATATATGCCATCCATGATTCAAAATTCATATTTCTATTGGTTTCATGCTACATAGAGTATATATAATATCCATACATCATATCACATTTGTTAAAGGTCTTACATCACAAAAATAATATGTACAAAGCCACTTTAACATTCAACTACAATTTAGACTACATAATAGGCAAAGTAAGGCCTTTCATTGTTCTTGGCTTGCACTTTCTTGTCTTTGAGCACCACCTAGATATTTCAAGAGTGAGAGGGAAAGGGGACTAAAATTCTAAGAATTTCAATAGCTCACACACCTATTCACACATACATTCAAAGTATACATACATCAAAATCACAAGTGTGTAAACATAAAGTGTGTAATGCCACATTTCCATGCTACATTTATACATCAAACCATTCTTACGCTCTAAGGACTTTTAGTTTTGCCTCACCCCATTCCTAGGGCTTTTGGATTTGCCTTACCCTTGGCCTTGGGACTTTTGACTTAGCCTCACCCATCCAAAGGACTTTTGTCCTAGTCTCACCCATGCCTTGAAATTTTTAGCACATCCTCACCCATATTAAGGGACTTTTGGCATCACCTCATCCTTATGAGCCAATTTTCATAATCAAACCATTTAAGAATACACATTGGTACCAATGCAACATCAAGACATCAAGTGGCATGTTACCAAATCACAAGAGTACATGCAAACATACAATGACATACATATATACACAAGAATGTATAAAGAATAAGGTGGAGAGCTACCTTTCAAGTGGTGCAAGCTTTCTTTGCTTTACTCCCTCCCTTTCTCGACTTCACAAGGACACTTAGGCAGTGAGGTGTTCTCTTGGCCTAAACATTACAAATAACACACAATCACATACTTGAAGTAAGCCAAGACACTAAACTAAAGCTTGAATATGCACTTGGTTTCATAAGTGGTATAATGGTTCCATAATTGGTCTAATGAAGCAACTCTTACATTTTAAGTTCTAGGATCTCATCTCTTCCCATTTCTAGACCTCTTGAACTTAATTGAGGTCCTTGGAGCCCTCATATAACCACTTACTCAAGTGGACAACCAAGTTGCTTCTTAAGCCATCATTATGGACACCATTGTCCCATCTATCATTCCATGGCTCCTAAATTTTTTCCAACGATTCTTCCCATCTTCTAACATCATAAGGAGTCCTAAACCAAGGTTAGAACAAATTAAAACACTCCCTAACCCAATGCTCTTGCCTTTATCGAACCTATGGACAAGAATGAGATTCTTAGAGTTTCAAAATTTTCCTTGGTGGGAGAGCCACTTGGGAGGCTTTCTAAAGGTCTTAGGAGCTCAATTATACACTCACACACGTAAGGAAATTCAAGAATCAAATCAGTTTTTACATTGTGTTCATGAGTTCTACACTTTCCAAACTTAAAATTCATTAGGTTTTCTTGCAATTTCTTTACATAATCCAAGTTCCCATAGCCTAATTTAATGAATTCTCACTGGTTGTAGAATAGAAACTCTCCCCCCCCCCTCATGGTTCTATTTTTAGGCATTACACACCATAGAAAAGAAGATGAAGAAGAAGCAATAAAGGAGGAGAAGTTACATTGAATTCAAGCTCCTTCCAAGAGTCCTTCTCCTTGCTTTAGCTTCCTCTTTGAAACTCATATTTTTCCCCTCTGATTCAAGGCCAAAACAGAACCATATTACTTTCCAAAACCAAGGGAAGAGAGCTTAAGGGAAGAGGAATAAGGTTTGAAGATGAAGACGCATGAAATTCCTAACATTTTCTCACATTTCGCCTTGGTTTTACTCCTCTTTTTCTCCTTCTCTTTGTATGCCTAAAGGAGCTGCTCCATTTCTGAAATTTGGGCAGAAGAAATGTTGGTCTAAGTGGGAGGAGAAAGTGTGTGAGCTTTAAAGAAGAATAAAGAAGCTTCTTTTTAAAATTGTTTCCCATTTTACCCTTTCTTAATGACATTTCCAGTTTGGCTTCGTTTTAGCTCCTTTTTGAGAACCTTCCTTTTCATTATAAAATTTAGATTCCCAATTTAATAAAATACCTTTGGAATCACTCAAATCGGAGCTAAAACCTTCCTGAACGAACCAATCAAAGTTTGGGTCAATTAACATTGGAAAAAGTGCACTGGAAGGGCTTTACCGATCTTGAGACTTCCTATGATTTTTGAGGTCTCTGAGAACCCTAAACAACTCAAAATTTCCATTTAAAAAGCCCTCTTGTGTGTTTTTCTAAAATTACACTTATTTACGAAAATGCCACTAGCCTTTCAGCAAATTTTTTAAATCACTCCGGCCTCGGTTTCTGAGCAACTCAAGGCTCAAATCCTCATTTTCTATTATTTAAAATTTTATCTAAATTTTAGTTAGTCTTAAATCACTCATCTCAAAGAACTTGCTTTTTAAATTGACTCATTTCGGTGTTTTTACAATATACCGGATGTTATAGGTGGGTTTTCTAGATATTAAGAGTGATTTAGGAAACTGGTATTTGATTAAATTTTTTGTGGGATGATACTCTACTCATCTCTATATTGCTTGTGTCACCCATACATTTGCAAAAAATCACCAACAATCATGTAACTTGTATGAATCTTGTACAGTCTTTTGATAATATATGGATTTAGTGGAAGTACAGGTCATGCCTTTAAGAGGCTTTTTTTTAATGTATTTTTGGTTTTATTTGGTATTGGATGTATTCCAATTTTGTGATCCATTTTGCCTAGATGTTGAGACTTCTATTGATATTTACTGACATTGTTTTTCTTATTGAATTTGATGTTTTGTGCTATAGTTTCACTTCTAAATTTTATAGGCTTAATGTTGATTCGTGATTTAATATTATTGTTCTTGTTATTCTGTTTTGTGATTAGTCAAATTAATTATTATTATCCAAATGAGAGATAGTTAAATTATGTTATAAATCCTGTTTGTAGATTAGCACTAATGAATTGGTTAGGCTAAGTTATGTAGGATATGTTATTTGTTTGTAATATTAATTACCAATTGTGTTTAGGGCATTGCCTAAATGAATTGGACCATGTCATTAATAATTTGGGTGTATTGAGTCAGTTTATAATATGTGAGACTAATTTAAGCTTGCTTAAGAAAAGGCCTAATTTCTAGCTTAATTTGAGAGTCAATAGTCCTATTTCATTTGACCGGGAGTAGTGCTTTATAATATTAATATAATGGGTTAATTTTAATTAATAATGTATTATAATATTATATTTAATACTCTTATAGTTATTCTAAGTCGTCGGGGTATTATAAGTTATTAGTTTTTCATCGCTCTCCCTCGTATGCTCTCTCTTGCATCCTGTGTCTTTTGTGTAGAACTGATATATCAAAGCTTTAAAGATGGATTTTGGCAAATTTACATGTATGTATTCGTTGTCCCTCTTAATTTTTTATCTATCAAAATATTTCTAATTAATTCCGTAGATATTCGAACAATATAGATATTCATTCACTCAACAAAATTAGATATTAAAAAACTGAGGTAGACGTTGATGATGAAGGTACACGAAAACCGCGAAGGACCTGGTCCTAGATGAATGTACAATATAGATAGATATTCGTTCATTAATTTTATACTCATCGCTATGAGGCCCATCACTCCACTAGGGAATTTGAGATGATGATCAGCAGAAACAGTTGACCAGGCCCAAGTCAGACACAGTAACATATGACTGCATGCCGACATTAGAATGAAGAATTATTTTTTGCTAAGCACATTTTATATAAGTTGATTAATCATTAAGGGTCACACATGATTTAAGAACTTTACTAAACAAAAAGCTTTAATTGTTTTTTAAATCATTAACTCATTAGTGAAATGTAAAAATGATGCAGTAGAGATAATAGTAAAATAAAAACTCGTTAGTGAATGATGAGGAGAGTATAAAATTTTCTGCTTTGATTCCAAACTTCAACGAGCATGATCGAGAAGCTTGTTTCATAGATTTTACGTACCAAGTGGCGTGCTAGAAAGTCAAAACGTTTATTCCTTGGAAAACATTTTTGGTTAAGAACAGGGGCATCTTTAGTACTATGGACATTTAAGGCTCGCTTGGATTGTTGGGATTTTTGTTCATTTTAAATTTTTTAAAACAAAGTTTTATATAACAAAATCACAAGAAAGAAATAATTAAGATTTATTAAAATTATTTTATAAGCATTTCCGTCAATAATGTCATGTTTGACCAATGTTTCAAAGAGGTATTTTTTACTATCAATTACTAAAAGGAGCATATATATATATATATATGACATTGCAATTCATATTATTTTGAAATGAATAAATGTTTTTAAATATTTATTTTAGGTAATGTTAATATAAGTTTCTAAATTTTTTATTTAATTATAATATACAAATAATATCACAATAAATATATATTATATTTTAATCCAAATAAATCTACCAAAATATGTTCAAAGCAAATATATAAGAGTAATAGAAGAAATGAGAATAAAGAAAAAGGAGCCTTACAGGTAAAATAGGATAAGAGGTTATAGGAATTAAAGATTTTGAGTAAGGATACTTTTGTTTTGAAAAATAATGTTTTGCTTTTACTTTTATTTTAAAGGGCAAGCTCCAATTTTCTGTTTCCTTCTTGTAACAAAAATCAATTTTTTTTCTATTATTTAAAAGCAAGTTTGGGTTTCGTTCAAATACAACAATAACTTGAAATAAGTTTGTTTTTAGAATACAAAGTTGCCTATTTTGAAAATAAGGAATTCCCAACATGTTATTATTCGGACACAAGCCTCGTAAATTAATACTAAATGAAGAAATTCTTTTATTAGAGATAATTAATCTATAATGATAAAATTTAAACATATCATACCAGACTGCAATTCAAAAGTTAAACAAACATATTTTCATATTTATTAGAAATTTCTAATGGATGAAATCTATATTAGAAATTTTCCGTTAAAGTGAAACAAATAATCAACATTATTTGAGTAATAAACAAAAAAGGGTTCATATACTAATTATATACTCAAAAAATATTTAAATAGAATTATTTAAAATTAAATAGAACCGAGTGTGTTTTCTTTTGGGGGTCATCGTAGATCCCAATGCATGTGTAATTTAATTAACAGTCTTGCTAATGAGTACTGGGGCACTCTTAGTTTTCTGCTTATTATAAAATATAAATTCAAGAGCTGTCTGAAAAAATATATAAATTCAAGAAAAATAAATCAATTGTTATTAATTTCAAATGTTAAAATTTTGAAGAATAAAGTACCAAAAAAATTCTTTAGTAAAGGAAAAAATATCAAGAATTTAATTTTTATAGGTCAATTTTATCAATATGAGTTGATCAATTAGTAAAGGAGAATCAACAAGATTTTTACAGTCACTCATGTTACATGATTCGAATTTCTTCTGATGTTAGGAGCCCATGACGATGGAAGTTCATTCTCGAAAAAATCCTTTAGCGCCTAATTAAACAGGCATCTATTTGCTTCTTAACAAGGCTCGTTTTCAGCTGATCTGGACACCAAAGATATAAGTGTTTTGAAATTGAAATATTTAAGCATAAGGTTAATAAAAGATTCTGAATAATGATGGAGTAAACTACCTACTACATTACTATTTGTCTAATATATATATATCTTCCGACCAAGTTATTTTTATTTATAAAACTTTAAATACTTTTTTTCTTATTAATAGTTTTTACATATGTATTACTCATCAGTCGTGTATTTTGCTTGCTATATTTACCTGGTAAATGGAGTGATAACTAGTACAAATTCTTTAGCCGAAGACTCGGCCAAGAAAGGAAAAGAAAAATTTGTTAATTTCGTTATCCAATAAGGCTAGGTGTTGACTTTCAATGTTAAAATACATCTCTACCAGTTTACTGCTTGTAATTACAGAGGACTTACTACCTGTTCAATGTTAGACGATTCCCATCACATTCTGGAAAACTTGTTCTTTCTTCATGCGAGGACAATATTAATGACGTATAGAATTATCATCAATAGTAATAAGTCATAACCAAATTTATGTCTCTAACTATGAATACCAAAAAAACAATTGAATAATTGATGTTTTTCAACAGTGGTTCTTATGTTTAACTTTCTAAATTTTATAAATTTGTTGAGACATATATGAGTTATCCGGCATTTTGATCTTCGAATAAATTATAACAGTTGTAGAGCTACTTCATTTCCATTTTTCCGGTCTGTAAATATATTCAATGCGACTGAAGAATGCCGTTTCCGCTACATACATTGTTGACTTCTTCCTTTCTTTTCCACTTGGTTGTCCCACCTTATTTTCCCATGGTCATTTAAGAAATGGATTTAATTTAATGAATGAGTTGATAGGACGTTGGAATATTAATTGATCATAGATTAGTATTAAACAATTATTGGACTAATTAGCATATTTAATTTTAATAATATTAAGTAATTAATTGTGCATTTGGCATTATATATATAGATTGAGTTTATGTGTTATTGATAGCCCGTAAAAGACTAGGCTATCCAGTAGCCCATTTAGGGAATGGGCTCTAACTCATAGCTCATTCTAGTACTAATTTCGTGTCCTATTTATATTAGTTAGAGGTTTGTTTTTACCTTAGAGGGATATTGACAAACTCTCTTGCCCTTTGAGGATATTATAAGTTGTAATCTATCCTTGCTCTCTCTTCTTCTCTAGCTATTGCCATTTTCTTTTTACATCTTTGGATTGATTATAGATTATAACATCATATCTGGTATGATATGCATTTATCTTCAAATTTATTTCTAGCAATTGGTATTAAAGCCTTGTGTTAATTGTTCATTATGGGTGACTCTATGTGAATATATATATATTCACAATTGATTGGTTCTTTGAATCTGTGTAAATGATCTAAAATTTTTTGTTCTTCTTTTACAATATTTAATTTGATATATTCCATATATGAAACTCCATGAATAGTGCTATATCAATTTTTTCTTTTCCAAAGAAACACAAAAGTTTCAAACATATATATAGCTTTGAATCTATATGGCAATTTTTGGAATTTTTTATTCAATTTTAATGTTGATTATCTTCTTCACATTTAATATTGGCATTAGACTCCTTTGATTTTTATGAAACTCATTAGATCCATAGCAAATCAAAGAAGCATTATAAAAAAATAAACTTTTAGTGACAGCTTTCAGCGACGACTAAAAAAATTGTCATTAAAAAAATATTTTTAGTAGCGATTTTTTTAGGTTGTCACTAAAATACTATTTTTAATTTTGATGAAATTTTTAGTGGTGACAAAAAAATTGCCACTAACACTATTTGATAGCAATACATAGTCGTCCCTAAATATTTTTAGTAACTATATCAACATTATCACTACTTAAAAAATTACATTTAGTGATAATATTTCAGTTGCAACTAAAAGGTTGCCACTAAAGTTGAATATTAGTGGCGACAAATTAATATTGCCACTAAAGTTAAAAGTTTTATCATAACTTCTAAGATTAAAAAAATTTTCGTCAAACTTTTAGTAATAGTAAAAAGTGTCGCCACTAAATACTATTAGCGGCAACCGTGTTAGTCATGACTAAAAGTTTTGGCACAAAATATTTTATTTATTTAAAATATTTGCTCCAAAACTTTTAATAGCGACATGTTCTAGTCGCCGGTAAAACGTAAGATTTAGGGACAACTATCTTAGTCCTCACTAAAAGTTTTGATGCAAAAAATTTAAATTGATTAAGAGTATTGTGCCAAAGTTTTGAACTTAGAATCTTTTTAAACAAACAAATACGTAAAAAAAATACTTGAAAATATAACTTTATCAAAGAAAATAAAAAATTTTAATGCTAATAATATTAATTAAATTTTATATACAAGTAACTTAAAATAATCTTTCTATAAAATTCTTAATAAAACTAAAAAAACATTTTTACACACAAATAAGGTGAAAAAATAAATTATACTTAGAAATGTAACTTTATCAAAAAAAATTTAATAGGACTAAAAAAATATGTTTTTTCTATTAAATTCAAAAAAAAATTCACAAGTAAATAAATAAAATATATATAATTATTATTCATGCAATTACAGTTTACCACATTGAGATAAATGAACCATGAATTAGTTTTACCAATTTGGTTCATTACATTTAGGAGTTATTTATTTATAATTTAATATCATATGATAAATTTTTTTTGAATTATATGTATATATCATTTTTTGAAAAAGAGTGTTATAAAAAAATACCTAATTTAATCCTAAATTTCAATAAAATAAGTATTAGTTTTTATAACAAAACTACGTGCTTAATTTTTTTCATAAAAATTTCTAATACCACTTATATATATATATATATATAGGTTGAAAAAATTCAAATTAACAAGAAATACATTCAATTTGTCCAGACGAGATTCTTTGTAATAGTTTATTTTAAAGTATAATTATTTTTAAATTTAAAATTTTATCCTTCAAATTAGATATTTTAAATCATTTTTTATCCATGAAAGAAATGATTCCAATGGTGTTACTGCACATGGTGTAATAAAATGCTAGTGTTGAGGATTTGGATTCCAATTTGTCATTTTAAGTGGTAAAAAATGACAATTTCAATGTATGTTTTACTAATTTGACTTCTTTCAACTTACATGGACAAGTAGTTGTAGGGTTTTGGATGAAAAAATTAATGAAATGGTTATAATGTATAAAATTGAAAAACTTAAAACTTTGTATCGAACTTTTAAAATTGAAGAAATTAAATTGCATAAATTTCTAAGTTAGAAGAAATTCTTTGCACTTTTGCTTATAATAAGTAAAAACATTTTACAACTCAATAGTATATAATTAAATTTTTTTAAATTTTTTATATATGATTTTTTATCAAAAACCTGTAGCCAAAATTTTAAAAATTTAATCTAAATTTTTTATTGAAAAAAGTTACACTTAAAGATTGAACTATATATTATTAGTTAATATTTTTCACACCTCTCTAATTTCTATTTTGTTGTATAATAAGAAAAAATATCCTTCTTCTTTTATGGGATGGGATGATTGAAATAGATAATTATTAAAATATTGTTCAAATATATAAAAATAATTAATAATGATCTCATTAAAATATATATTTGTTGTATAAAATGTTTCTTTTTTATACAACATTTATTGAAAGTTTCTTTTTAATTATTCTTTATTAAATTTTTAAAATTATCTAATCATTATTTATACATAATAGTAGTATACATAGGTTTTTTTTGTTACACCATCATAATGTATAAGCACCCATAAACTTTAAAAGAAAACTTTGTACTCTGATCGAGAACCTTGTCGACAAGGTCCCAAATTTCTTAATGTAAAATGCAAGATCTTGCCGATAAGGTCTTCGGCCAGAATACAAGGTTTTCTTTTAAAGCATATGAAGGCTGCAAGGTTTTCTTTTAAAGTTTATGGGTGCTTATACATTGTGATGGTGTGACATTTATTATCAATAAATGTCATTAGACTTTTGAAAATTTTTTTGAACTATTCTAACTTTAGTTTCTGGGCATCTTAGACATTGAATCCTCATTTTTCATTATTTACAATTTTATCTTAATCTTATTTGACCTCAAATCATCTTCTCTGGGGGGATTTTTTTTTGTATCCAGTGAATTTTATACATTGACAGAGAAATCGTACGTTACATTTTTCATATTTTTTCTTGTTTTCAAGGAACCAAATATTACATTTTCTCCCTAAATTACCTAAAGGGAATCATTCAAAAATTTTACTCATTAAAATTTGCTGCAATGCTGATAAAGAAAATATTTATAAAAAAGTTTAACATTGCATATTTAAAAACTATAATTAATTGTTCAGATTAAAAAAAGTATGTATACAAAATTATAATGAATAAAAGTAAAAAAAATAAATCAAAAAAATGCATTAAATTACTTTTTCAAGATTGAAATTAAATTTAAAAATCACATAAAAAAGATTTATCTATTCATATACTTTTTTTATCAAATTCAAAATTTCATTACTCGTTTGTTTATTTACACACATACTCTCTTTCATTTTTTTTTATTTAATCCTTGGATCTACATTCTCTTCTGTAAGTCATTATATATCAATCGAAACTAACACTTAATCAAACATATGTTTATTGATAATGTCAAAGTTATATAACATTTATTAAAAGTTTCTTTTTAATTATTAATCAAACATAATAGAATAGCATTATTCAAGGGTTGTCCCCCAAAATACTAACTCAAAATAAAGACTAAAATGAGTAAAGAAATATATTTTTAAAAAAGATATTTATAATAGCACTTGGCTAAATGGAATATTTCAAAAATTTTATTCATTAAAATTTGCTACAGAATTTATTCATAATTTATTATCGTATGATAAAATTTTAATTAAATGTTCAAAACTAAAAAAAGTATGTATATAGAGTTTTAATTAATTGATTAAAATTTTATAAAAATAAAGCATTATGTCAGATTCAAAACTCCATTATTTGTTTATTTATTTATTTACACTCAAACTCTCCTCCTTTTTATTTATTCAATTTTCAGATTTACATTCTCTTCTCTAGGTCACCTATATGTTCATCTAAACTAACATTGAAATTTTGTCTACTTATATACTTATTATCTCAAATTCAAAATCTAGATTAATCCAACATACAAAATAAATCAAATATATATTATTATAAATATTTAATTTTTAGATAAATATTTATCAAAAAAATTATTTTTTATTCATTAACGACTAGTAGTTTATTTTTTTTTAATTTTTTATTAAATTTTATTAATTATTTAATCATTAATTAAAAAATAAAACTATAAATAAAATCATCACAAAATATCAAATAATAAAGTTTTTTAGTTAAAATTTTAATTTTTAGAATTCATTAAATTAGTATATCTAACATTTCATATATCTAAACTTTTAATTTTAATTTCTAGGATTTATCTTATTAATAAAAACTCATTCATCCATTTTTATTAATTCTTTATGAATTACCTTCAAATTTCAATTCCCTCCCAAACCAACACCAATGCAGCTCCATCCCTAAAGTTTCTACTGTCCTTTTGAAGCAGAGCAAACAGCAAAGAAATAGAGCAAATGAAGGAGAAGAAAAAGGAAGGGTTGATTCCATTTATATTGTCTTGAAAGACCAGTGGGCCGGGTTAAAAATATAAATGGGCATAACTTTAAACAAAATTATTTTGGACTGGGTCGGGCCACGGGCGAAGGTATGTTCTGCCTAACTCACCCTAATAGTTACTTTTTTGTTAGTTATTAATATCTTGTCATCTTATATTTTTTTAATTTTTACATTATTTAATTATCTCTATATACTGTAATTTTTATTACCTATGCAAATATTCTTTACTTCTTAATTATTTTTATCATTGATGTGAATACTTACTGATATTTCTTTTATTGAATAATGAAAAAATATATTTACTTAAGACTAATTATATTAGTATATCTTATATTTTACTTGATAATACTAGACTATTTTCTTTTTATTACTGATACAAATATAAGAGTTATAAAAGTCTATTGTTTTGAAATATATGCCTATAGGTTTGTAAAAAAATATTTTTATATTACAAGTATCAGTTCATAAAAAAAAAATAGTTTGGGTAACCCTAACCCGCCCTATCCCAACATAAATCAGATTTATTAGGGCCGGGTAAGACCACAGGTATAAAAACAAGCCTGATGTCTTAATCGGGTCAGGCATCGGACATATTAGATATTCGGTCTGACCTTGCCCATATACAACCCTACTTATTAGGGCTGCTTTGACCCGCCCTAAAATCGGGCTTCTCTGGGTAAGGCTGGGCCACGGGTATAAAAATATGCCCAAGACCTTAATCGGATTGGGTTTCGAGCCAAGCATCACTCTAACCCGACCCTACCCATGTACACCCCTACCAGTGAGTACCATGGACAAGATTACATTACCGCTCAACTATTAAAACTTCAATGCTTTTCTGGGTCAAGGTATTCCCTATCTTAGATTATTATTGTTGTCGTTTTATGCCTTAACCTTCTATTTAATTTCTAATTGCTGCTATAAATGCTACGGCGTTGCTGACGATAGATCTAAACTAGGGTCTTTAGAATCTAATCTTCTGATTGTCTTCCAAAATGATTTCTCATATTGGTTTTTTGTTTAATTTTTAAAAGGGTAGCAGAAAATCATCTCTTTTGAAGTGTGCTGCCAAGTTAATGGAGTTCCAAGTATTGTGGACTTTTAATTATTTCTTTGTATGTTTGCATATATATTGTCCTAAGACCTTCCTTCCATTCGAGAATATGACTTCTTAAAACCTTTAATACTGCAGTTGACACTACTGTCCTAAGTTTCATTGCTGGGTGCACTAATAAATGGTTTGATATGATTATGATCATGATAAATTATATTTTGGATAGATGATTTTATAGAATGTTATGTGATAAATATAATATTAATTTAGCATAGCAGCTAGTAGCAAGTAGATCTAATCACGGGTCAGACTCATTAAAAAACAGGCCAAGCTTATAAGAAAATTTATAAATTTTTTTAGCCTGGGCCTGATACTGTTTGAACAGTGTCGGGCTGGCCCATTTGTAATTTTTTTTAACATTTTAATCCTTTTTTTTTAGTTTTAAATATCACACATATATATATATATTTCATTACTTGTTACGCATACTTTTATTCTTATTTTAATTTTTAAATAACTCATAAAAAATTACAAAAAGTTTAAATAACTTAAAATAAATAAATATATATATAAGATAGTAAAACCTCTCAAAATAATAATTTTTCTAATAATATTACTATTAATAATTTATTTTATTTGAATTATGATGTATTCCTAATAATATATTATACAATAAGTAAAAGTAAAAATAATAATAATCATATATGTTATATAATTCTTTTTTACTTATATCTATAGTTATAAATAAATGTTCTAATAATATTATTTATTAATAATATATAAAAATAATTATAATACGAGCGGGCTCGGGCTCAGGCTCGGGGCAGGCTTTAAAAAAAGTCCAAGCCAGCCCTTTTTATATTCAGACTTTTTTAAAACGAGCTCTTTTTTTTCAAGCGGGTTTCTCGGTTCATGATTAGGTCTAGTAGCAAGTAGACCTAATATATGTAGTTTCTTTTGATTTGAAAAGCTAGGTATATGACTTGAATTAATTTGGAAAATGTATCTATGACAATGAGGGAAGATTTAATGCTTTGATATATTTGGTCTGATGGTCTGATGGTCTAATGGTTGTATATGGTATTTGGTCTAATGGTTGGTTGTATTTGGTTTGATGGTTGTATGTAAAAGCTAGGCATGAGAGTTGGTTGTGTGATCCCTAAAGCTTTAAGTAGCATGGTGACTTGTATATAGTATAAGGAACCTAGGTAGTCATATTCTGATCTAGAGATTTCTTAGGAGTTAGGGAAGTTCTAGTAGTCTTGAATATGATTTGAAACTTGTTAGAAGTATTGGGGTAGGGTGGTTAGTGAAATGGTTTAAGTCCATCATTTGCCCATATGTACTCTTTAGTGTCAAATTCAGAACCCAAATAGAGCAAGTCTGGAAAGAGATGCATTTGAAGGATCAAATGGTGGAGTCTAGGTGTAAAACTTGATAAACAGTTAGAGGATATTTAGAGGTTTAATTCAAGCCTAAGATGGTAATTTTTGGAGTTATCAAGAATATTTTCTAAATTTTTGAAATTCATGACAGTAAAAGGTTAATCTGCAGAATTATCACTTAAACCAATTCTATTGTCATGCAATTTTTAAGCAACAAAAGATACAGAATTGGGCTGAAATTGTAACAATATAAAGTAAACATATGGAGCTTTAATTAAAGCTAAAGTTTACTAAATTTAGAGATCCCTAGCTCAAGTTATAAATTTTTGCATTTTGGGGTTTGAACATGTTCTTTTAAGAAAAAATTAAAACAAAAATCTCAAAATTGAAGGCCAAAACATGATTTTTTAAGGAAAACAAGTGGCCGAACCCCTTTGGCGGTTCACAGTTGCATAGATCTCCAAAAAATACCTAGATTAAAAAAAATAACCTTAAACGGACTACCATGCTCAAAGTTGTGACTTTTTAAAGTTTAAAAGCTAAATTAAGGATGTAGAAACTTAGGTCGCGACTTGATAGATCTTTGCTGTGGCTAGGATAGTTATTAGACCTCTAAAAGTATTAAGATGTAATCATGCCGCAGCTTGGTAGATCTTCACTACGGCTAAAATGGTCACTGGAACCTCCAAAAGTACCAGGATGTAATCATGTCGCGGCTTGGTAGATCTTCACCACTAGTTAGTTCAATTCTATAACTCTGAAACAAAATATTAAACTTGTGCCATGACTTAAAATACCCACGCCATGACTCAACTCTCTATTAGAACTAACATATGCCAAAATCATGATCCACACCATGACTTGAGATGACCACACTGCAACTCAACTTGTTTTGTGCCACGGTGCTCAATTATGTTTGAATTCTAGCTGCGACTCCAATTACTTCTGATCCTAACTTCTTAAATATTCACCCTATCCATTTAGTACACCTTCTAATGGAGTTTTAGGGCCCTCTTATAGCTAGATTACTTGGTTTTATTGACATTTGGTCTCCTATCTACCTCCCCATACTAGCATTTATCATTTAAGGACTTAGGGATTAGTTGAATTAATTGAACTTTACTATATAACATAACCTCAACCATTATACTAGCAAAGATATGCATTTTCTACATGAAAATATTTATTTTCTTACCAATAAAATCTTAGATCACCTTGAACAAGTTTCAATAGATCAAATAAACATACCCAACTCTTTAAAACTCTAGAACAACCCCAGATACATAATATGCTACTGTACATCTCCTATTCACTTATAGAGGTTTTAGATTACCAAAACCATATATTGAATAATCATTTATTATAGAAATAAACTACTCATTCATTTCTAACAATGCATGTGTTTAGGGATTCATTGGTTGGATAATATGGTACTTATGGTGATAGATTGTTGAATTTTGATTGTTGTTTCAAATTTCTAGGTGTGAAAAATGAAACTTGGTTTTGATTGAACTATAATTTCTTGTTCATAATGTAGTTTGCTTCCTACAACTATATGAGAAATTGAAGGTGTGGCTTGATTAGGATATGGTTTTTATTATTGAAATTTTACTACCTATGTTAACTAATGTAGGAAATAGAGAATAGGGATGGATAAAAGTTAGATAATGATCAGAAACAGAACTAATCCAAGATATATACAAGGAGTGGATAGTTTTATCCAATAGGCATTTAGTCAATTAAGGGTTAATGATATGATTCGTTGTCCATGCAAAGTGTGTAGGAACATTGAGTTCAAGCTGAGACATAGAGTAAGGGAGGATCTATTCAAGAAAGGTTTTTATGAGAGTTACCAAGTGTGGGATTTACATGAAGAATTTCGTCATCATGTCCAAAGTCACTTGCAGGAGATTAACAAAGGTGTGCAAGAAGATAATGATGAGGAAAATGACATATTCGAGATGATAAACGATGCGTATGGGCATATAGAAAGAGAGATGGGAAACTATAGCTCTAAATATAATGACCTGCCAAATATGCAAGCTAGGAATTTTTTTAAGCTATTGGAGGATGTTAAGACTGATCTTTATCCAAGCTATAGAAAAGCTTCCAAGTTGTCTTTCATTGTAAGGCTACTCCACTTGAAATGCCTTAACCATTGGAGCAACAAGTCTATGGATGCCTTGCTTGGCTTATTCAGGGATGTGCTTCTAGATGGGGCACTAGTACCAAACTCCTATTATGAAGCGAAAAAGGTTATTCAAGAGCTTGGATTAGACTACACCAAGATAAATGCATGTGAAAATGATTGCATCTTGTATTGGAGGGAGCATGTTGATGCCCAAAGATGTCTTAGGTGCAACCTATCCAGATGGAATTCAGATAGGCATAGAGGCAGGAAAGTCTCACACAAAGTGTTAAGCCATTTTCCCATAACGCCTAGGTTACAAAGGCTATATATGGCTCATAACACAGCTAAAGAAATGAGGTGGCATAGGGATGCATGAAAGGATGATGGTGTTTTAAGACATCCATCTAAATCCATTGCATGGAAGACCTTTGATGAGGAACATCTTGACTTCTCAAAGACCTTAGAAATGTTTGCTTTGACCTAACAAGTAATGGGTTCCAACCCTATGGCAATATGAGTGCAGCACATAATATATGGCTAGTGGTTTTAGTTCCTTATAATTTACCACCTTGGCATTACATGAAACAACCATACTTTATGATGACACTCCTAATTCCAGACCCTAAGTGTCCAAGTGATGAAATAGATGTATATCTACAACCAATGATTGAAGAGCTACACCATTTATGCGAGGAAGGGGTGGAGACATATGATGCCCATTTGCAATCCAATTTTAGGATGTGAGCAGTTGTATTATAGATAATAAATGACTTCCTAGCTTATGGAAACCTTTTTGGGTGGTTAACTAAAGGGAAGTTAGCATGCCCTTATTGTCATAAGGACACACATTCTGTTTCTTTACGTAGCAAGGTGTGCTTCATGGGCTATCGATGCTTCTTACCTATCACTCATCCTTGGTGGCGAAATAGAAGGGCATTTAATAGGAAGGTTGAAACTGCAAGAGCACCTATACCTTTATCCGGAGTTGAAGTGCTAAGGCAATTACAAGCATTAGGCAATGTAACCTTTAGGAAAGGACAAAAAAGAAAACGTGATCGCTTAACCAATGCCTATAATTGGAGGAAGAATAGTATTTTTTTTCAATTACCATACTGGAAAACCCCTCATGCTTCGACACAACTTAGATGTCATGCATATAAAACGAAATGTATCTGAAAACCTCATTTCAACAGTGATGGGTGTGGCTAGAAAAACCAAGGACATATTGAAGAGTCGGTATGACTTGGTGGATTTGGGAATAAGAAAATAGTTGTATCCAATCGAGGAAGGAAATAGAGTGTTAATGCCCATAGTTTGCTATGCCTTGTCCCCACATGAGAAACTAAAGGTGTGCAACTTCTTGGCAAATTTAAAGGTTTTAGATGCCTTTTCGTTAAATATTTCAAGGTGTGTGCATATCTGTGATCGAAAATTATTTGGATTGAAGTGTCATGACCATCACATATTGTTGCAAGATATATTTCTAATTGCAATACGCGATTTATTGCCTAAGGAAGTGTCAAAGCTGATAATAGAACTAGGAAATTTTTTTAAGAATTTATGTTCTAAATGCCTGAAAATTGAGGATCTAGAACAACTTGAAACCAAAATTGCACTCATATTATGCAAATTGAAAATGGTTTTTCCACCTTCTTTCTTTGATGTTATAGTTCACTTGCCAAGAGAGGCGATGCTTGGTGGACCTGTGCAATACCAATTGATGTACCTTATTGAGAGGTATTATGTTTTAATATACATTTTATTCCATCTCTTGAATCTTGCAAATTATTTCTTTTTTCAACCATCTACCTTTATGTAGGTATTTGCGCACACTTAAATCTTATGTTCGTAACAAGTCTTGTCCAGAAGGTTCAATTGTAGAAGGTTATTTAGCTAACGAATGCTTTACCTTTTGTTTTCTTTATTTAAAGAATATGCCAACCAAATTTAATCAGCCTCCTAGAAATGACGACATACCTATGGACAATGGCAACAAGTCTATCTTCAACCAAATTGGGAGGGCAAAGGGGCATTATGAGTCCATTATTTTGCCTAAGGCAGAGTTCCATCAAGCTTGTATGTATGTGCTACAAAATTATGCAGATGTTTTGCCATTCATAGAGTGAGTTATCACTCCTTTGCTAATCTCTATGACAATAATTAGTTAGCAAATATTTCCTAACTATCTACTACAATGTAGGGAGCACCAATTGGAGATTGAAACTTAAACTTCAACTATTCAAGACTTTCCCAAATGGTTTTGTGCACGAATAGGTTCCTTTATTAATATAGTATACTTTGTTGAGTAGCATTGAGTCATGAGCTTTTGTCCAAATAAAAGATAATAAAGTATGGTTAATCTATGTAGGTTTTACAGTTACGCATACAAGGCCAAGCTAATGATGCCCTCATCAGTCTAGCACTTGGCCCAGCCAAAACAATGTATCATTTTTCTACTTATTTGGTCAACAGTTTTAGATTCCATACACAAAATCTTGCCTTAAGGAGGAAAATTGAGAATACTAGAGTTTAAGTGAAAGAGGATGACTCAGACGAAGGAAAAGAGTATTATGGCGTCTTAGAAGACATATATGAGCTTTCATATATTGGGAATACGAAAGTATATCTCTTTAAGTGTCATTGGTGGGACGTGGGTCACTTAGGAAAAGGATACAAGGTTGACAAGTTTGACATCCCAAGTGTGAATGTTCGGCATTCATTGGCTACGATTGAGCCATTTGTCTTGACTAGTCAAGCAGAACAAGTGTTCTACCTGAAAGACATCATTGACACGGAATGGCTAATTATTGTGAAGATAAATCCTCATGACCTCTTTAGCCTTTCAGAGGTGGAAGAAGGTGAAGAAAGTGGTGAGAATGATGGTCTTCTTCTTGATGAGGCATATCAACAAAATGTAATCCAATTAAATCCAATTTGAAATGATGACATGGGCATTAACCTTGCAGTCCTCTTGCATCGGGATGATGTTGAACAAAAAATACTAAGCCATACAAGTATAAATACTCAAACAAGTGGGCATAATGCAAAGGGTGTGGTAGATGATTTCATTGATGACAATGATAAGATTCAGTCCACCGACGAAGAAGAAAGAGAAGATTTGCTTAATGATGATGATGCAAATGACACTGTAGACACTAAGTTTGATCAAGATTAGTGTCAATCTTACTGAATATTTGAAAAATTTATAATTATTGTACAAACATCCCTATTGTATGATCAAGTGGTTAAAGTTTCATATATTCTTATGTCATATATGTTTTGTATTGTTGGCTTTAATGTTGTTTTACTTTTTTTCCCTGTGTTCTTGTTATATATGTGTTTTATCATCTACTTTTATTTGTCATTAATGTTTGTCTCATCATATCTTGTTACTTATACTATATTTGGACAAAAGGTAACAAATGTCAAACTCTGCATGAGGTAGGCTAGGAGGTCGAGGAGGACGAGGCATTAGGCGGGGTAATGGTCGAGGTCAACATAACCCCACTAGAGAGGTGACATCACCTAAGTGTACACATAAGGATTTGGTGCCAAGAGGTGCACTCTCGCCTAAGCATGCATATAGGGATTTGAAGTCAGGAGATGCACTGTCACCATTCCCACCACAGAGGGATAGACAAACCATCTATAATGATTCGCCTCCTACATAATGATCATAGGTGCCGAGTAGTTCAGGTATTACTTCATGTAGATAATACTATTTTTGTTACACTTTTGCCATATATATATACCAATGACTAATTTGTTTGCTTTTTTTCACATGCAGCAGCCTCTTGCATCATAACTAAGAAGGGTAGGGAAAAATATAAGAGTATATTAGTGGACATGAAGACAAAATATAGTTCAAATATCAAAGTTTACATCCATAAGAACTCAGATATACTTGTTAAAGACAGGGCCCGTGACTTGGCCAACTACTGTGGACATGTGGTGCAGACCACAGTCTTTCTCAGAGATGGTGATTAGGCTAAAGTTTATGCCAAATACAGGGAAAATTTATTGTTGAAAGTAAAGGTATAACATTATATTTGTGGGTCATTTTTCTCTATGTGGCATTCATAGTGTTCATCCGTTAGTTAATAAGTTTAGTTTCTTATGTTTTATGTAGGATAAATTTGATGTTTGCGATGGGTGCCCTGAAGAGAGAATAAATAAAACTTGTATTGAGACGATACGTCGACTATACTGATCTTGGAAGGCTGACCTATATGCAGATTATACTAAATGTGACACAAATGAAAAGAAGGAGGTTGCTCGACTAAGTAACATCAGCCATGATGATTGGCAGTGGTTGATGCATTTCTAGGAAAGTTCAGAGTTCAAGGTAATGTATTTCTAACATGAATTTAAAGGACTGTTTGCTTTGTGTTAACATGATTTTAAGGTTTCATGATCATAATACCATTCAATTATAGGCTACGAGTAGCAGGAATAAGGTAAATAGGGTAAGGAAAGTGACAAAAAATACATGCAATACTCGTTCATTTACAGAGGTTGAGGAGTTTATGGTAGGTATTTATGTTATACTCAAGGAGTCTATAAAAATTTCTCTTTGTGTCATTCCATCTATGGTAGCATGGATTATCTCTCAATAAAATATTATAGAGAGATCCCATCATCAGAGAAGTGGCACCCCTCGACCGAGTCTGAGAACTTCAACACACCCTTAAGAGCAAGGATGAAGAGGTGGAATGGGTAGATTCCAAATCATAAGAAATCTATGTAAGTTGCTATAGATCATTAAGCTTTAATTATTTATTCCATTGCCTCATTGTCTATAGTGTTTATCTGTTGTTATACCTCTAAGGGCACATTTAGGAACTAGTTCACGAGTAAGAAGCAGAGGATAATGAGAATCCATTAACGTGAAATCAGATTTTGGCCACCATGTTAGGAGAGAGGTCAGGGTATGTTAGGGGGAAAGGATATGGAAAGAAACTGACAAAAAAGAGAATTATGGACTCAATTGAAGTGGATTCAAGAGTTTCAACGAGGATGGAACAAATGCAAGCTGAAATGGAGAGAAAATTACAAGAGGAGCGGGAAAGTTTGTGAGAGGAAATGCAAGTTGAGATGGATAAGAAGCTTCAAGAAGAGTGGGCTACAATGCAATAACAGGTTCCGTCGGAGATTCAAGCTCAATTAGCTAGCCCTTGGCTACCATGCAATAGGTGCTTGTAAATAATCTTCTACCTTAATGTTATGTTAAACAATAATAGTATATGATTAGTGTTATTTTTTATTAATAGGGAAAGAATGCTCCTATCAATGACTTCTCTTGTGGATAAGCTAGCTGAAGAGAATGTGGACTTATGTTTTTTTGTTAATGGCCATTTTATCCTATCATTTCATATTCTAATAGATATTTCACTATAGGTTCTAATATGTAGGATATTATAAGAGCACTTATAGTTATAATACTAATTATAATATACAATATTAAAAAATTAATGCCTTTTGTACATGTCAATTAGCATATATATTGTTTTTTGTTTCTTATTTTTGTTTTAATTTTCTTTAATATTAATTTAGTTTAAACGTACATTATCCATTATATATATATAATCAATCCCCTTACCTTTAGCGGTGACAAATTTTGCCACTAAAAAGCTTATTTTAATATTAAAAATAAAATCATCGCCATTAAAGCTTTGTCGTAACACCAAAAGTTGCTGCTAAAGCTTAATTGTTACAAAAATGCCATCACTTTTGCTTTTTTGTGACTATAATTTCTTGTTACTAAATGCCTTTAATGACAATAACATGTTGCTATTAAAAGTCTTTAGTGGCAACCGCATATCATCGCTAGAACTCTTTAGTGGCAACCATAGTTATGTTGCTAATTTATTTTCACCCGCAAAAAATGTTGTCACTAAAGGTTTTCCTATAGTGACAAATGGCATTAATTTTTACCCATAATAATAATTCATTGCTAAATATATATAGTAGTGATTTTAGTGGTGTCACTAATTATTTTTACCTATAGCAAATTGTTGTCACTAAAAGCATACCTATAGTGACAACCTATGTCGCCACTAAAACTTTAAATTTAGCGATGACATACAATTAGTAGTGACTAAATATATAGATTTAGCAGCGATTGTTGCCACTAATACTCTTTCATTTAGTGGCGACACTTGCTTGACTTAAATTGTAATAAGCTTTAGTGGCGACTATATTCGTTGCTATATATTTGTAGCAGCAACTTTTTGTGGTGACACTTTGTCGAAGTTAAAAAGTATTAACGTTACTAAAGTAGAGTGGCAGAAAAGATGTCGCTACTAATAAGTAGTGGTGACATTTTGGCTTCAATTTTTTTGCAGTGAAGAAATTTCTTTATATCTTAATTTTAGGGCTTTCAGATTTCTCTATGAAATCTTATTCTTTCCTTTGATTCATGCTTCAATCTTATTTGTGGATGCATATGGGTTGCTATGGTGTTTGAAAAGCATGTTAAAACTTGTGTTTTAAAGCTTACATGGAGCTATCATCACTAAAAAACACTAGTGTTGAACCTTGCTTCTTCAAGGTTGAAGAGGCACCTTTTGGGCTATTTGGACCCAACTTTTAGGCTGCTTGCATCTTTTTTCACTCCCTTATTTAATGGTGATTTTTTTCCAAAATTTTTTATTATCCAAAATATGAGTTTCTTATTTTTCATAATGTTCCACACCATTTTTCATTTATGTACTCTTTGAATTTTAGACAAAATTTTGGTACATAATTTACATGCATTTTTGTACAACATAGTTTTCATACTCTCAATAGTGATGCATTTTGATATGGCAAGTAATCTCTTGATAATTTATGCACTTTTGTATTCTTTGTTATGTTAAAATTAAATTTTGGGCCTAATTTTTATGTGGATTTTGAAGATTTAACTGCGGTAATTATCATAATGGAAATTTGACACTTTATGATCGTGAGCTTACCTATTGTGGATCTAATTATAAAGGTGTCTTAGTAAATTTAATTAAAAATAACTATTGGTTTGACATGATTTATGGTTGTACATGGTTTGTTTTGCAATATTGACCATTAATTATGCACTTTTGAATACCATGTCATCTGATTTGCATGCTCACACTATTGATATGTCATTATTATGACTAATTGCGAGTGTTAATTATTGTTAAGGATGTTTGAGCTTTGGCTTATTGTAATGATTACTTTAGTTATTGACATCTTATGGTTGTATACTCATATATTGTGGGACCAATCATAAGAGTGTTTTGATTAATTTGATTGAGGTATTTTTTTAGCTTTTATGTGTATGTATGTGTGTGCGTGTGTAGTAATGCCTCTATTGTTTTATATTACACAATAATTATGAAGTAAATTGCATTGGTAGTGAATATGCCCTAGTAATATAGCATTGTCAATGCAATCTATTATTATTGAGATATATTTAAATTGAAGTTTTAATGTATGGAGATTTTAGGGACATTCATTTTTGTAAGCCTTTCGATGTGCAATTAAATTTTTTTGATTTATTGTGATCTAGGACCCCTAGGCAGAATAAAAATAAACAATGGATTTGTGTGTGTAATTGCATTAATTGGATCTCGGGGGGAACTTTGTTTCTAAATAAGTTATACACATGATTAGTTTACATTCATGTTGTTTCTATTCTAGCTTCTATGCTTATATAATTACTATATGTGAAAACTTTATATAAGACTAGTTAAGATAACTAGATATAGTCCTTACATTTGTACTTTGGCAATTGCATTGTTAGCTTTGGCCATGAAGTTGGATGCACCTACTACACTTAACAACTATTGCACTATTATTACTAAAGCCTTTCTTAAATAGTGGCATATCTCTGATAGAGTGTGCTTAAGTAATGGATTCCCAAAAAGGAAATCACATAGTGGAAATCTTGATAGCTACTAGAGAAAAGGTTTAATTAGTTAGCTTGTCCAGGGTTAAAAGGGCCATCGCATCTCCTTATTAGAAAAGCACTCACTATGATAGAGTGTTGAAACATATGTTTTACTACAACAAGGTTAAGCCTTTTGGTATTACCTTGGGAGGTGGTTATCATATCTGCCTTTTTTAGTATACCTTTTATCTCTATCTCAAGTACTGAAGCTTCCCATTTTGCCTAGAAAGTTGAATAAGATGTGATAAAAAGATTGAGATTGCTATTTGATAAGATGAAATCAAGGAAATTGGTAATACTTTAGCTCCTACTATAAATTATTTGACTCTTGAATCTAACAATAAGTCTCATGTGAGTTTAATCAAGGGTTAAATGCCTAAGTTCTAGTTTGTGATAAGAAAATTATCAATATTATGTTGCAATTATGTTTAGACATCTAAGATCTTTTAAAGCCAAGTATGATTTTGCACTTAGTTGGATCATTAAATGATGGACTATTGTGTTTGTCCCTTTAGCTCTAGCTTCATCTGAATCTAATGGTGTTGAAATCTGTCTTATTCGTGGTACTTGGATTACATTATGGTGGTGTTGTTCATATAGAAATTTGTCTTCAAGGAAGCATTTGTTTTCCACTTCTATTTGGACTAGTGTGGAGAAACTATCATTGACTTTGATCATGATTAATGGTTTCACTATATTGAGTGATGATCTACATGTGTGGATTTAGATTTTTCACATGCTGAGTTCAGTAATCCTACCACTACTAAATCTATTGAGATCGCCTTTGATGTTAAGGATTTGAGTTACTTTTAAATAGGTTGTTTTGCACTACATTGTTCTCACTATTCTAGATTATTGAAAAGACCAAATTAAGAGAGATTTCCTTTTGGAGGCAAGGTAAAGGGATAAATGGGAGTCTGATCCTTTTGGATCTAATTATTCATATTATTATGGACCTTTCATTCCCAATGTAAGAAAATTTTTGCACTTCATGATCTTCATTGGTAATCATTCTTATTATGGTGAATAGTTCTTTTACTTGAGAAGTTAGATTTGTTGGATGACTTTAAAGCATTTGAGACAACCATTAAGATGAAACTAGTAAGGTGCACTATAACACCATACTTTTAGGACTCAATTCATACAATTCCCATGCCTCATCTTATGTTTATTCTATAGAAATAATATAGTGGCATAGGAAGTTATAAATAAAAGTACATTTTTCTATTGGTAAAATTTTTCTTTCGGAGTCCCGTAGGCCATATGAAAGCATCTATCACTTTATCTTACTTAAACACATGAATATAACTCATTTCCATCATCAAATTTGGCCTACAACTCGTAGAAAGCAAAGGAGCATATGAAATCCATGTTTGTATTTTCGGCCAGAATTTCCTCTTTTCTGTCACAAACTTTGGAAATTCATAACTAAATCTATAAAAATCGAAAACATGTAATCTCAGTCATTATGGAAATCTTAAGACGTCTACTTCATGATAAAAATATGTAGAAGTCTTAAAATCGCATATATAATGCGTTTGACACGCGAAATTATCTACTGGTCGGAGGGTTCCTGATACTGTCACAGTTTACTGATATGGACTTCAAAAATTTCTAACTAATTACAAAAAAATCCAATGCTAACAAATGATATCACTATGGAAATATGTGGATGTTAAATAGAGAGAAAAAATATCTCCAGATCAGTACATCAAGCCAAAATCCCGGAAATCGATGGAACAGTGCCTCGGGTCTGGCAAGAAGTCTGATACTGGGCAGAACCTTCAAAAATGCATATCTTCCTCTCTAGACCTCCAAATGAGGTGATCTCGGTGGCCACAGAAATCTTATGACCTCTAGTTTATGCATATAAAATTTCATAAGCATTGGATACCATTTGGCCATCGGGTGACACAGAATTCAAAACTGCCAGTATGAACAGTACCCATACTAGAATCCATGAAAAATCCCAACTTTGAAAATTCCTCAAATATTCTCTAGGTCTTCGAAAATTATGATCTTTAGCTTCCCAAAAATCTCTTAATGAGACCTCATTTCATGCCAAGTTTCAGGGCAAGAATAACTCATTTGGCCAAAAAGTAACATAAGGTTCTATTATGGTCAAATTTGGCTCCATATGAGGTACCAAATTTACCAAATGACCTTCCCTTGGTTGTGGCACCTTTTGGGCAGGTCTAAAAGTACATTTGAGACTTGGGTAAGCTGCCCAAATGGTCCCAAATCTCATGCATCTCATTTTGGCCATTCAACCCACACTTATGCATACATTCATCAAAATCCCATGTTGCACACTTTAGCCATACATACTCAAAATATGTGCTATAGGGTATATATCATTTTCATACGTCTAACCAACACATAATAGTATAATCACACATGTCTCAAGGTTCATGGTACATATACAACCTCATATACACTATGAACCATCATTATGGTTCCAAAATAGGCAAAATACTACATAAACTTGTCACTCCTTGCTCTTTATGGTTGTTGGCTCCCTTCACCATAAGTGCATGGTCCACCTAGCATGTTAGATCATTGGAGAGGAGGGGATGAGATTCAAAGAATCTCAATAGCTCACACACCTATTTATATCACATTCAAGGCATACATATACCAAATGCATAACTATACAAGCATAAAGTGTGCAATAAATTCTATTCCATGCCACATTCACATGTCAAGATTACTTTCATGCTCTAGGGACTTTTGGTTTAGCCTCACCCCATTTCTAGGACTTTTGGATTTGCCTCACTCTTGGTCTAGGGACTTTTGACTTTGCCTCACCCATTCAAGGGACTTTTGGCCTTGTCTCACCCATGCCATGAGACTTTTGGCATCTCCTCACCTTCATTAAGGGACTTTTGGCATCACCTCACCCTTATGAGCTCTTTCCACAACCATAGCCATTCAAGACAACACATTGGTACCAATGCACAACAAAGATCAAGTGGCATATTATCAAGCATCAAGGATGCATGCAAGCACACTAAGATATACATATGCACACAAGAATGCAAAGAGAATGAGGTGGAGAGCTACCTTGCACAATTTCACACACTTTTTCTTTAGCTTTCAAGCATCCTCTTTCGGCCACACACCCACAAATTGGTGGAGATGGTTTCTCTTGGCCTAGACACACCAAAAGAAACATGAATTACTCATGGGAACAAGCCTTGGCATTATACACACTTTACATGATTCTACTTTGGTTTATGGCTCCATTATGCTTCCATAAGGCACTTAATGAAGCAACTTCAAGAATTCATGATCTTGGTTCCCTTCTCTCCTTTAATCTATGATTCTTGACTCCATTTAGACTCCTTGGAGTCATCACACAATTATTTTAAAGAGCCTAACTAGGAGTTGCTTCATTATGCTACATTATGGAGCCTACACTTCCATCTCACTATCTAGGGCTTCTAAAATTTTTCCAAGGCTTCCTCTGATCCTCTTCCATCCTACATGACTCAAAAATAAGCTTGAAACAAATTAAAACTTTCCCTTGGTACTCTTTCTAGCCTAGGTCAACATTATGGAAGTATTTAGGGTTCAAGGGGTTTCCAATTTTTCCTTGATGGGAGAGTCACTTGGGAGGCTTCCTAGAGGTCTTAGAAGCTCAATCAAATACTCACACATGCAAGGAAACTCATATATCAAATCAGTTTTTGCAAAGTGTTCAAGAGCTCTACACTTTTCTAGCTTAGAGTTCATTAGTTTTTCTTGCAATTTCTTTGCTTTCTTGGATGGGAGGTGCATGTGGGAAGCTCTCTAGGGGTCTTAGGAGCATGTTTAAACATTCAATTAAGTCTAAGAACATTCATATAAAATCAGATTTGCAAGGGAGCATTTGGATCCCTAATGGTTCTATCTTGTCTCTTAATGCTCCTTTCTTGATTCTATTGGTTCCTTCTTAATCCTTGCTATCTAAAACCTCTAATCCCTCCATAAATTAGGCAGAAAACAGCCCCTAAGAATTGGGCTCATGGTGCCCAAATTCGTGCAAGAGGAAGGGGGAGGAAGAACCTACCAAAGAATGGAAGTTTTACCTTGTTTTCTTACTTTTCTTTGCTTGCTCTTCCACTTGGTTGGCTTGCTCCCTCAATTTTCGAAATTTCCCTCTCTGTTTTGCCCCCAAAACAGCACCAAACTCTCCATTAAAACCATAGAAAGAAAGCTTGAGAGGAGGGGAGTAAGTTTCAAGAAGGAAGGATATGGAATTTCTTAAAGTTTCTTACCTTTTTCTTGAATTTCTTCCTCCAAAATCCTCCTTCTCTTGTGCGCCTAAGAAACTGGAGTTCTTCTCTGAAGATGGGCAGAAGCAAGTCAGTTTAATGAAGGAGAGGAAGAACGTGACTTATAAAGAAGAAGAAAGAAGCTTCCTTTTTAAAATGGTTTCCAATTTCGCCCTTCGTAATGGCATTTCCGATTTGGCTTCGTTTTAGCTCCTTTTTGAGAACCGTCTTTTTCATCATAAAATTTAGATTCCCAATTTAATAAAATGCCTTTGGAATCACTCAAATCGGAGCTAAAACCTTCCCGAACGAATCGGTCAAAGTTTGGGTCAACCGACGTCGGAAAGAATACACCGGAGGGGCTTCACTGGTCCCGGGGCTTCCCATGGTTTTTGGAGCCTCTGAGAACCCTGGGCAACTCAAAATTTCCATTTAAAAGGCCCTCCTATGAGTATTTCAAAAAGTGCCCATATTTATGAAAATGCCACTAGCCTTTCGACAAATTTATCGAATCACTCTGGCCTTGATTTCTGGGCAACTCAAGACTCAAATCCTCATTTTCTATTATTTAAAATTTTATCATAATTTTAGTTGGCCCCAATTCCTTCTATTTCGAGGACTTCCTTTTATATTTGGCCCATTTTTTACGTTTACGGAGAAACCGAACATTGCGTTTCTCACTTTTACCGAGGGACCGGATGTTACATGCACTATAGGCATCAAATCTAAAAAAGATGATGAGTATTGTAGTAGATATTGGGATATAATTAGTTAAAACCCTAGGTGCTTTGTTATGTTTATACTAGAATGTGGTATTGAGGTTCAATATGCCATACTTGACACTCATTTTTAAGTATAGGGTTGTAAAATGAAAACAAAACCATATAATCCTCGGCTAAGAAATTAGATTTTGTACTACCTGTGGTTTCTTCTTGGCTTTTGCATAAGCTCCAAAGGTAGTAAATTTAGTTGTCCTACTCTTTCTACCTAAGTCATTGAATCTCCTGGATAGAGGGTTAATTAGTTGCTTCATCTTCTAACCTTTGAGAGGAGAGCACTTGTCATGCCTATACTTGGGTAAGCTTCTTTGTCAAAGCTTGTTCCTCTTGTAAGGAATGTTGATATTTAAGATACTACTAATAATTATGGAGAACCAACTGTTATGGATGTTAAGAATTTTGTTACTATGGTTAATATTATTCTTTTGAGATAGTCATAGCAAATTTGAAGACATCTAATTTCTAGTAATTACATTGTTTGCTCACAAGAACATGATTTTTGTGTGACTAATATTTCATATTTGTTTTCCAATCAGGGAGTTATATCAAGTCCTAGTTCATTAATATCTGTAGAGTCCACAAGGGATGAATTATTTTTTGGGAACTTATAAAGTTAACTATTGGTTGAAAAACCATTGGCCATAAGTGGGTCTTTATGACCTGTCATGTGGTTATAAAAGAAATTATAAGATTTAAGGTTAGATTGATTGCAATAGTTATAATTAGGGAGAAGGAATTAGTTATATATATGTCTTCTCTCTAGTATTCATTAAAGACATTCTTATATGGATTATAGCATTGATTGGATTTCATTTTTTGGAATTCTACTTTATGAATATTAAGACTTCTTTTTTGTCTTAAATGCTTGTATGAAGATGTTTACATGATTTAGCAAGATAGTTTTATAGAATCATAAAAGAAACACTTAGTGTGTGAATTAAATACTTTGTTAATAGGCTAAAACAAGCTTCTAGGAAATATTATCTAAAGTTAAACGAAGTTGTAGCCTCTCTTGATTCTATTTTGAGCATTTTAGATCAATGTATATTTAAGAAACTGGATAGTGATACTTTTTCATTCTTGTAGTGCATGTTGATGACATACATTTTTAGTTTACAATGGCTTTAACCTTTTATGTGAGATAACATATGCTTTATTGTCACTTTTTACATAAAAGATCTTAGGGAGACCTTTTAGGATATCAAGATACAGATCCATCATGATAGGGCTCATAGTATTTTAACTTTGTCTCAATGAACTTTTGTTGACCAAGTGCCTAAGAAATTTAGTTTGCACTTTGTTCCTCTTGTAGTTCACCTACTTAGAAAGGTAAAAGTTTATATAGATCTCTACGTCCTTAGGATTACATAAAGAGGACTGAAATGGAAAGTATTTCTTTTTTTTTTTTTGCTTCCTCTGTTAGAAGTTTTATATATGCTTAAGATTACATTCATCTGAACAAAACTTATGCTAGTAGTGTATTTAGTAGATATTTGAGCAATCTTGTTTTAGATCTTTGGAAAGCTGCTTAGATAATATTTTGCTACCTACTGGGTAAGGATTACCTATTGACTTAGAATGGGATATAATCCACTTGTAATCATTAGCTTTCTTGGATTTAGATCATGTGATTTGTGTACATAACTTGAAATCTACTTCTTTGTATATCTTATGATCTTTTGAAAGGAGCTACTTTAATTTGTTGAAAAGTGCCAAATGGACATTTACAACTACCTTATATATATATATATATATATATATATATATTTTCTATAGAATGTGTTGCTTATTGTAAGACCATTCTTTTAGGTGCCAATTTTAAAGTTATATGGTGAAAGAAAATTTCTATTATTTGTATTGTTGACTGCATATTTTGGATCTTAACCATTTAGTTGCAATAATGATTTTGTTGTATGCTTCTTTCAAAATCATAAGAATTTCAATTGTTTTAAATTTTGACATTAAGTTCTTGTTTGTTAAAGAGAAGATTCATGAATCTCTCAATCAAATTATACATGACTTATAGATGATATGCTAGTTAAACTATTAATCATAGGTTTACCTATTGGAGTTTTTGGGAAACTTGGTAACTCTTGGGTATTGTCAATAGCTTTTGTTGATGCTTTGGTTTAGTGGAAGTCTTGATCATGTTTTTTTAGGGACACTCTAAGGTATTTTGACATTTGGTTAAGCCAAGTGTTTTAGACATATTTCTCTGGTATTTCATCTAATTCATTTATGGAACTTTGTTGGCGTTTGAACATTATTTTCCCTATTGGATTCGATGATCTTGGTTTTACATTTCATTTCTAAATTTTATGATTATAATACTTATTAATTATTTGATATTTTTGCATTACCAAAAATAAAAAAGGTTTTTGCAATGATGATTTAGCTATGGTTTTGGGAACCATGGTTAAGATGCTTCTTAACAATGATTTTCATAACTATAGTTAAGCCAGAGACTTAAACACGATTTCAGTAAAATGTGGTTAAGTGGTGACTTAACCATAGTTACAAAAAATTGTGGCCAAGTGATATGATGACTTAGCCACGATGTTTTGCCAAATTGTAGCTAGACCATGGCTTAGTCACAATTTTCCTAAACCCTATTTAAATCATGACAAAACCATAATTTAGCCATGGTTTACTAAAAATTGTGGTTAAAGCATATAATAGACTAGCCATGATTTTTACTAAATTGTGGCTAAGACATAAGTATTTTTAACCATGGTTATTATAATAACCATGGTTAAGATTGTTAGTTTCCTCATTACCTTTACAAAACTTCACACGCTAGTCTCTATCTTCAAATTTAAAATTCTTTAATGATCAATCTCCCCCAGTCACGAATGAAGCTTAATCTCCCTTAGTAAAGTGATGGAAAATGGTGACCAAAGCGAAGTGACTCCTATTAGCCACCATGAACATTTAGCCATTGATTTACTTCCATGGATAGCTGCTACAATCATTCAAGGTGAGTCCTTTGATATTAAACTACCTATAACCCATAACATCTTTAATTTCACTTTCCCATTTTCTCCCCGTTGATCTTCATTTTTCTTTGCTCTCATTGTCTAGTTTACTGATAGTTTTAGCATTTGATTCCCTCTTCATTCACAATAAGTTTGTTTCTATTTGTTCATTAATGCCTCATTTCCATCTCGCTCGATTCGCTCAATTTCTACTTTAGCATGCTAGATTTCACTACAAAAAAATTGACTTTTAGCGGTGACTAAAGTTGCCATTAAAAGCCAAAAATGTCACCACTAATAAGTTTTAGTGGCAACATCTTTTCTGCCATTCTACTCCAGTAATGCTAATACTTTTTAGCCACGACAAAATGTCGCCACTAAAAGTCAATACTACAAATATATAGCAGCAACTATAGTTGCCACTGAAACTTATTACAATTTAAGTGAAACAAGTGTCGCCACTAAATGAAAAGGTATTAGCGACAACATATGTTGTCACTATAAGTACATATTTAGTGACAACAATTTGTTGTGGGAAAAAATAACTAGTGACACCACTAAAATCGCTGCTATATATATTTAGCAACGACTTGTTGCTGTAGGTAAAAATTAATGTCATTTGTCACTATAAAGAAACATATAGTGACAACATTTGTTGCGGGTGAAAATGAATTAGCAACATAGTCATAGTTACCACTAAAGATTTTTAGTGATGACATGTGGTCGCCACTAAAATGAATTAGTAACATAATTATAGTCACTAATAAAGATTTTTAGTGACGACATGTTGTTGTCACTAAAAGTTTTTAGGGATGATATTATACTCATCACTAAAGATATTTAATAACAAGAAATTATGGTGACTAAAAAGAAAAAGTGATAGCATTTTTTGTAGCAATTAAGTTTTAGCAGCAACATTTGGTGTTGCAATAAAATTTTAATGATAATTATTTTGTTTTTTATACTAAAAATAGGCCTTTTATTGTCAAAATTTATTGCTACTAAAGGTAAAGGGGTTAATATATATATTAAAATGAATAATGTACATTGAAATTAAATTAACATTGAAGAAAATTGAAACGTCCTACATGTTGACATGTTCAAAAATAAGTGACATGTTCAAGAAGCATTAATTTCTTAATATTGTATATCATAATTAGTATTATAATTATAAATGCTTTCATAACGTCATACATGTCAGAACTTATATTGAAATATCTATTAGAACATAAAATGATGGCATAAATTGATACATCAAAATGGCCATCAACAAAAAAACATAAGTCCACCTTCTCTTCACCTAACTTGTCTACGAGAGGAGTCATTAGTTGAAGCATTCTGTCCCTATTGATAAAAAATAACATTAATCATATACTATTATTGTTTAACATAACATTAAGGTAGAAAATCATTTACAAGTACCTATTGCATGGTGGCTATAAGGCTAGCCAATTGAGCTTGAATCTCTGACTGAACCCATTGTTGCATTGTAGCCTGCTCTTCTTGAAGCTTCTTTTCCATCTCAGCTTGCATTTCCTCCTGTAACCTTTCCCGCTCTTCTTGTAATTTTCTCTCCATTTTAGCTTGCATTTGTTCCATCCTTGTTGAAACCCTTGAATCGACTTCTGTTGAGTCCATAATTCTCTTCTTTGTCGGTTTCTTTCCATATCCTTTCCCCCTAACATACCCTGACCTCTCTCCCAACACGGTGGCCAAAATTTGATCTCTTGTTAATTAATTCTCATTATCTTATGTTTCTTGCTGGTGAACTAGTTCTTGAATGTGCCCCTAGTGATATAACAATAGATAAACACCATAGACAATGAGGCAATGCAATAAATAATTGAAGCTTAATGATCTATAACAACTTACATGGATTTTTTGTGACTTGGGATCTACCCATTCTATTTCTCCATCCTTGTTCTTACGGGTGTGTTGAAGTTCCCAAACTCGGTCAGGAGGTGCCACTTCTTTGGTAATGGGATCTCTCTACAATATTTATTGGATGATAATCCATGCTACCGTAGAGGGAATGACACAAAAAGAAATGTTTAGAAACTTCTTAAGTACAACACAAATACTTACCGTAGACTCTTCAACCTCTACAAATGAGCGAGTACCGTGATAACTCCCTAATTTATGATATAAAAGGATTATATTTGAGATAAAAATTAGGGGGTCAAATGCTTTCTTCTTGATTAATAGAGTTAAAATGGATTCAATCAAATAAAATAAAGAAAGTGTTTTATTGTGTTTTCTTTAGCAGTTTGAGCCTCAGTTTTTGATTGATTTCAATTTCAGGAAAGATAAAAGAAGAAAGAAAGGATTGAGAAAAGAGAAGGAAGCTGAGAAGTGAGAAAGTACAAGTGGATCAAGCATTCTCGCTACAGTGAGGATGGAATTCGCTATGGCGAAAACACACTGTCGCTATAGCGAGTGAGGTACTTCGCCACAGCGAAGTCGCGAAGCATACAAATTCCAGGGAGAAGCTCGCCATAGCATAGCAGTGGCGAGGAATGAAGAAATCTGAGAACTCTAAGAGAGCTCGCTATAGCGAGAAGCATTCCTCGCCATAGCGAGATCGGACCCTGAAACGCACAGTTTTATTTACCAAGCTATAGAAGACGGGGAGAATTAGGGTTTTCATTCATTCAGCAATTGGAGAGAGTTCTGGCCGACTAGGAGTGAAGAAAACACATCCAAGGTGTTGGAGAGTTTCAATTTGATCGGGGAATTCGTCAATTCTAGTGATTTCTCTTCCGATTAGGTGTTTCTACTCCATCTCCCCTCTTAGTTGATGATATTAAACATGTTTGCTGAACTTGTTTGTGGATTTCAAGCCATGAGCGGCTAGATTTTGTAATCCTTAGGGATTTTATGAACCTTTTATCTGTAGAGATTATTTTCCCTTGTTGATTCTGCAGTTTATTGAGAATAGTATTGTTTAATCTGAATTATATTTCATCCTATTGGGTGGCCTCCTTTAGTTTGATTGTGGATTGAGTGATTAACCTTTGATGGAAGGAAATTGCTTATAGACCATTGGTTAAACAACTTAGGATTAGATATAATCTGATTTGCACTTGAGATAGACATATTCTCAAGGGCCCTAGGTAGTCGAAAGAAGGTCTGCACGTAATAAAGTATTAACCTCTCCTTGAGACATCAAGCGTGAGTGGATATAAGGGTTCAATTGGATCGAAAGACAATTGCACCTACTTTAACCTTGACTATAAAATTTAAATTAAGCTGTTTAATTAAAAGGGAAATAATTGACATTTGATAAAAAGGGGATTAAAATTCCTAAGGTGTTTTTGATTGCATAATTCCAATACAACTATCATTTATTACTTGTTTTTGCATCATTCTCATAAATCCATTTATAATTTGATAGTTTAACTAAAATGAACATGAGAACTCTAATGCCTAATTGCAATTTGTATTGATTCTCTGAGGGAACGACCTTGATTCATCACGTACTACGATTGCGACCCGTACACTTGCGGTGTCATAATTTAATGAGCATCAAGTTTTTGGCGCCGTTGCCGGGGAATTAAGGCAATTAGTGATTAGAATTAGAGGACTTTGAGTAGTTTTAGCTTAAACATTTTTTTTATTTACTTTTTCTTTGTTATTTACGCTTCAGTTGTTAGCTATTCAATTATTACTTTCTTAGTGATTACCTCTTGATTTTCTTGGCTTAGTGAGATTCTTGATCTGCACTCCTTTGTTTTTGCAGGTACACAGTATATGCCACCTAAATCCAAATCTAATAGAATACCTAGAAAGACAAGGAGTTTAACGGACATTTTGGCTGAAGGGTCTACACTAACTCAAGCGGAGAGTGAGATAACTGTTCCTACCACGGATATGGCGAACGAAGATAATCAGAATCGTACTATCAAAGACTTTGTGGGAAGAACTATAAGAACCACTCAGCCGAGCATTGTAGTACCTGATTTTCAAGCTGCTAATTTTGAGCTAAAACCTGTGATGATCTCCATGCTGCAGCTCAATGGACAGTTTACTGGTGAAAGGTCTGATGAAGATCCCAACCGCCACATTCTATCATTTTTGGGAGTCTGTGATTCTTTCAAATAGAATGGGGTGCCAAGGGATGTGCTAAGACTGAGACTATTCCCACTCTCTCAGCAAGGAAAGGCTAAGGAATGGTTGTTAAATTTACCAGAGGGTTCAATAGACACTTGGGACAAGCTAGAGGCAAGGTTCAGAGCTCGCTTCATTCCAAATAACAGAATAGCAGATGCCCGTCGTGAGCTTATCAACTTCAAGCAAGTTTCAAATGAGCATTTATATGCTGCTTGGCAGAGATACAAAAATTTACTCCGCCAATGCCCGAGTCATAGAATGGATAACTGTGCCATTGTTCAGAATTTCTGCACACGCCTGACTCCACAAACAGACACCATGTTGGACGCTATCTTAAATGGGCGTTGGGATGACATGCCGGTAGATGATGTTATTCTGGCTTTGGACACACTATCTGAGAGTTATGTGCAAAGAGGAGGTGATAGAAGGGTTACTGCTAATGTTGCTAGCACTCAAGAAGATTCATCTGTACCACTAGCAACTATCCTCTCTGCCCTGAACAAGAGGTTTGATATGTTAGAATCTCAAGTGCAACGAAGTCAACAATTGAATGTTTGTTCTACCCAAGTGACTCCTTCTGCCTGTGAGAATTGTGGAGATCTACACTCAACTGAACATTGCCCCTTTGCATTACCAGAATCAGTAAACTATGTGGGGAATTTTCCAAAGAATCAGAATCCATACTCGAACACGTACAATCCTGCATGGCGAAACCATCCGAATTTCTCTTGGAAGAATGGTCCATCTCTTAATCCACCGTCATCTTCGGGAGTTAGGCCAAATCAACCTCCTGGATTCTCTCAAGTAACAAGGCAGAATGTACCTGTTTAAGAGCCCAAAACGAATCTAGAAGATGTGCTGGCAAAGTTCATGACCACTCAGATAAAAAATAATGAAGAGCAAGCCGGCATCAATGCAAGAGTGGATTCGTCCCTTAAGAACATTGAGGTACAGATGGGGCAATTAGCGTCTGCTGTGAATGCACTGCACCAAAAAGGTCTGCCAAGCGATACAATTCCCAATCCAAGAAGAGAGGGTAAAGAAGAATGCAAGGCTATCGCCCTGAGAGGTGGCAAAGAACTTCCTGAAATACAAGTTCAAGTGGAGGAACCAACAGAGATGAATTCTAAGGGTCCATCAGGAAATATTCAGATAGAAAGTGAAGCGTTTCAACAGAAGAAAGAGAAAAAGGCTACCAGTTTGAGCAACAAAGAAGAGGACAAGGAAGGAGAGTCTAAAGTGGAAAAATCTGAAGAAAAGACAGTTCTACATCCTAAAGTGGTACCACTGCCTCCATTCCCACAGAGATTGCAGAAGAAAGTCCTTGATGATCAGTATAAGAAGTTCTTGAGCATGTTTAAACAACTTCACACCAATATCCCTTTCTCTGAAGCCTTGGAGCAAATGCTTAAATATGCTAAGTTCCTTAAGGACATGCTTAGCAAGAAGAAGCGGTTTACTGAATTTGCAACAGTGGCTTTGACAAAGGAGACTACAAATATCCTGAAATCCAATCTACCTACCAAGTGCAAGGACCCCGGCTCATTTTCAATCCCCTGCATGATTGGGGATAAATTTGAAGGTCGAGCACTCTGTGATTTGGGATCTGCTGTGAACCTTATGCCCTTATCCGTTTTTCGAAAGCTACAGATGGGAGAAGCTAATCCAACAACAGTCACCTTGCAGCTAGCCGATAGAAGTCTCTCCTATCCACATGGAATCATCGAGGATGTGCTAGTGAAGGTTGGGCAGTTCATCTATCCCGCTGATTTTATTGTTCTTGACATTGAAGAGGATAGAGACATCCCATTGATAGTGGGGAGGCCATTTCTAGCTACCGGCAGAGCACTTGTAGATGTGGAAAAAGGGGAGATAATAATGCGATTGGGAGATGAGCAAGTCACTTTCAGTGTGGAGAAAGCCATGAAGCATCTGGGCAGTGTCGAAGAATGCTCACGAGTGTCCATTATTGACGAGATTATTCAAGAAGAAGTAAACTCTTATGCTTTCACTGATCCTCTTGAAGCAGTACTTGTTGGTAAGTCTAATATAGAGGAATTAAAGAAAGTAGAAGTTGAGCACAAGCTTAATGCATTTAGGCCTATGGCTAGGCATAATGGGCATTTTGAATCACTGGAGCTGACTTCACGAAAAACTCATGCTCTACCACCCTCCATCGAGCAGCCTCCATTGTTAGAACTGAAACCTCTTCCACCACATCTGAAATATGCCTATTTAGGGGATGGCGAAACTTTACCAGTCATAATCTCATCTGCATTAACATCCTCCCAAGAGAAGCAGTTGTTAAAGGTGTTAAAAGGGCATAAAAGAGCAATTGGTTGGACCATAGCAGATATAAAGGGAATCAGTCCGGCCATCTGTATGCACAAGATTCTCTTAGAAGATGACCACAAGAAATTAGTGGAAAGCCAACGAAGATTGAATCCGATAATGAAAGAAGTGGTCAAGAAAGAGATCATTAAGTGGCTTGATGCTGGAATTATCTATCCCATTTCAGATAGTGACTGGGTGAGCCCGGTGCAGTGTGTCCCTAAGAAAGGAGGTATGACAGTGGTACATAATGAGAAGAATGAAATGATTGCCACAAGAACAGTCACAGGCTGGAGAGTTTGTATGGATTACAGGAAGTTAAATACAGCCACAAGAAAGGATCATTTCCCGCTTCCATTCATCGATCAGATGTTAGATAGATTAGCAGGAAAAGAATTCTTCTGTTTCTTGGATGGCTATTCTGGATATAATCAGATTGCTATTGCCCCGGAGGATCAAGAAAAGACCACTTTCACATGTCCATATGGGACTTTTGCATTCAGATGCATGCCGTTTGGACTATGTAACGCCCCTGCCACCTTTCAAAGATGTATGATGTCAATTTTTTCTGACATGATTGAGCATATTATGGAAGTCTTCATGGATGATTTCTCAGTATTTGGCATCACATTTGAAGAGTGTCTGGCTAATTTGACACGAGTCCTGCAAAGGTGTGAAGACACTAATTTAGTCTTAAATTGGGAAAAATGCCACTACATGGTTTGTGAAGGAATAGTACTTGGGCATAAAGTGTCTAAAAGAGGGTTGGAAGTGGATCGGGCCAAAGTTTCAGTAATTGAGCAACTACCACCGCTAACTAATGTGAAGGCTATTAGAAGCTTCTTGGGGCATGCTGGGTTCTATCGGTGATTCATCAAGGATTTTTCGCAAATAGCAAAGCCTCTTTCTCAATTGCTTGAAAAGGATACTCCTTTCAAGTTTGATGCAAGTTGTTTGAAAGCTTTTGAAGAACTCAAGCAGAGACTCATCACCGCACCAATTATAGTGGCCCCTGATTGGTCACTACCCTTTGAGGTTATGTGTGACGCGAGTGATTATGCGGTTGGAGCTGTGCTTGGCCAGAGACATGGTAAGACTTTTCATCCTATTTACTATGCAAGCAAAACCTTAGCTGGAGCACAGGTAAATTATTCAACTACTGAAAAAGAAATGCTTGCTGTTGTTTTTGCTTTCGAGAAGTTTAGAGTCTATCTGATGGGTACTAAAGTCATAGTTCATACTGATCATGCTGCTATTAGATATCTCTTATGTAAGAAAGAATCTAAACCTAGGCTAATTAGATGGGTTTTACTATTGCAAGAATTTGATGTGCAAATTGCTGATAGGAAAGGAACTGAAAATCAAGTAGCTGATCATTTATCTAGGCTTATGAATGAATCTGATTGTGCGGATAACCTCTTGATTAATGAGAGTTTTCCTGATGAATCTATATTTGCTATGAATTGTATATCTGTGCCCTGGTATGCGGATTATGCCAATTACCTGGTCAGTGGCATTGTGCCTGATGAATTAAATTTTTATCAAAAGAAAAAGTTTTTGCATGATGTGAAATGGTTTGTGTGGGATGAACCATTTTTGTATAGGAAATGTGCTGACCAAATTTTGCGAAAATGTGTGCCTCAAACTGAACAGAATGATATTCTTCATGCTTGTCATTCTGCTTCGTATGGTGGTCATTTTAGCGGCCAACGCACTGCTTACAAAGTGTTGCAATCTGGGTTTTATTGGCCCTTACTGTTTAAAGATGCTTATTTGTTTGTCAGTCATTGTGATGCATGTCAGAGAACAGGTAACATCTCAAAGAAGCATGAAATGCCCCAATCAGGTATTTTTGAGGTAGAATTATTTGATGTGTGGGGCATAGATTTCATGGGACCATTTGTTTCATCTAGAACTCATCAATACATTTTAGTTGCAGTCGAATATGTGAGCAAATGGATTGAGGCTGTAGCTTGCCAATCTAATGATGCCAATACGGTGGTGCGATTTGTTAAAAAGAACATTTTTACTAGATTTGGCACACCGAGGGCAATCATTAGTGATGGGGGGACTCACTTTAACAATAGATTGTTTAAGGGTTTACTTGAAAAATATGGAGTCACCCATAGAATGGCATTGGCTTACCATCCTCAAACCAATGGCTTATGTGAAGTTTCTAGCAGAGAAATAAAATGGATTTTGGAGAAGACTGTAAATCCCACCAGAAAAGATTGGGCAGATAAGCTCGATGATGCTTTATGGGCATACAGAACGGCTTTTAAATCTCCAATAGGTATGTCTCCCTACCAATTGGTTTTTGGCAAAGCTTGTCATCTACCCATTGAGCTAGAGCATAAAGCCTTTTGGGCTGTTAAGAAACTAAACTATGATATGGCTAAAGTGAGCGAAAAAAGATTACTGCAGCTTAATGAATTGGATGAGTTTAGATTGCAAGCCTTTGAAAACTCTAGAATTTACAAAGAAAGAACTAAAAGAGTTCATGATAGACACATCTTACCAAGGACATTTACACCTGGAGACCATGTGTTACTATATAACTCTCGTTTAAAGTTGTTTCCAGGTAAGTTGCGATCAAGATGGTCTGGCCCGTTCAAGGTAATTGATGTGACATCTTATGGAGCCATTGAAGTTCAGGATGAGAAATCAGGTGATCAGTTTAAAGTCAATGGTCAAAGGCTTAAGCACTATCTGGGTGGCGACATAGATCGGCAAACTACCATCCACACCTTGGTTCAGCCTCCTTAATCGGCTGACAAAGTCCGGCTGAGGACTATAAACCAAGCGCTCCTTGGGAGGCAACCCAAGTTTTCTTCTCTTGTTTTTATTTTAATTTACCGTTCTTGCGTTTTGTTTTAATTTTGGTGTTTTTGTGTGTTTTTATAGGTTGGGTGGGGTAATGGAATGCTGCTGCTGGGAACTAGGAGTTTGGTAAAAAAGACCGTTGTCCGACATGGTTTTCAGGGAGTTTCTAACTTTACTTTGCATTATATATTTTTATTCTAGTCATGTTGATCAACCTTGTTGGTTATGATTTGAGTAAAATGAGTTCAAGGAGAGTTAAATCATATAGTTAAAAAAAAAATTCGCTATAGCGAGAGGACCATCTCGCTACAGCGAGGCTGTTTATTTTTCGTCAGGTATTGCAACCAGAGAGTCCCTCGCCATGGCCAGGCTGTAGCGAGCCCCATGAACAATCCTAAGTGTCCTCGCTATAGCAATGCAACCTCTTCGCCATGGCGAGATTTCTGCAGCCAACGTGGTACAAGGTCCAGAGAGTATGTCGCTGTAGCTACGCTATAGCAAGTGACCTGTTCTGAAAAATTTCAAGTCCTTTCGCTATTGCGAGTTACTCCATTCGCTATAGCGACTGCAGCATACTCTGAGCCACATACTAAAACCAGAGAATTCCTCACTATAGCCACGCTACAGCGATGCTTTTCAGCGTCTAAATTTTTCCCAAGTCTTCTCGCCATAGCGAAGCATTCCTTTCGCTGTTGCGAAGACAGCAGCCCTGCTCATATTTTTTCCAGAGAGTAGCTCGCTATTGCGTAGCAATAGCGAGGTCGCTATTGTCTGAATCATAATAGTACATTCAGTCGTTGAAACGTTATCCCTTTTCACTCTCGCTATAGCGCCTCTGAACCCTCTTCCCTAAAATCTCGTCCTTCCACCAAATTTCCTGTAATCAAGGCTCCCATTCCCCTCGCAATCCATTTTTCGTGCATCAGGTAAGTCGATTTTTACTGTTTTCTCCTGAATCATGGTGAATCTAGGATTTTTCGCGAACCTAGGGCTGACGGACTCGTCCTCTTAAATTTGTGCAATCTAGGGTTAGTTTTTCGTTTTAAGTGCATGCGCTGTGTTGGGTGTCCATTTCTGTGCAAGGGATTACTTTCAGTTTAGCTTTATTCCGCGTATAATCTCAGTTTGCTAATTTCTGTTCGATCTCGCTATAGCGAGCATCAACTCGCTACAGCGAGTTCAACGAATTTTTCCAGAAAATTTCTTGCACTGATTTCCTTTCAATTTTTCTTTGTTTCTTTGTTCAGTGATGGCCCCCAAGAAGCAAGCTAAGACTGCTGGAGCATCTTCATCGAAGTAGAAGAAGCAAGCGTATGATAGAGATAGATTCGCTTTAGCCCGGGCAGAATTCCATTTTGACCGTCTCTTCGCTGACCGCGGTGTGGTTGAAGACCGGTATTATGAACCTCATGGCCTAGATCTCATCCATCCGGACTTCCAGTGGCATGACCTTCAAGGCTTCACCAAAAAGCTGGTGCATCGGATCCCGTTGATGATCCAAGAGCTGTATGCCAACTTTGAAGACACTGAAGAGGGAGAGGATGAATATTATTGCCGGGGCGCTTGGGTACGCATTAACGAGAAAGTCTTCCAAGACTACTATGAGCTACCGGACGTCGAGCACTGCGCCTTCCAACACTATTTGGAGAATCCTGAATTCGTACCATGGGAGGAGGTGGAGACCACTATCGCAGTGGAGGGCCGAGCCCGGTTGGTAAACAAAGTATATCCGGTCAATCAGTTGAACAAACCAGCCCGCTATTGGCTCCAGTTCATCACAAGCAACATTCTGACGAGCTCCCATGGTTCGAACATGATCCAGGAGCGAGCGACTCTGACTTGGTGCTTCATGACCAGGCAGCGGGTGAACATCCCTCGCTTGATGTACCTGAACTTTAAGCAGATAGTGCGATCTGATAGAGCGAGCCTGGCCTACCCCCACATGCTTACTGAGCTAGTCACCATGGGGGGAAGCCGCGTCTCCAAAAATGATGCACAGTTCAAGCCTAAAGGGCCCTTCAAGTATGATAACATGAAGGATGAGCTGGGACATCCTCGCAGACAACGGCCAGCTGCCCGAGCCCCTCCGACAGCTTCTTCACCGCCTCCACCACAGCCCATGAGCACACCTGAGCCGATGCAGCAGGACCTGCCACATTCAGCTGAATTTGAAGGTTGGGTGCGAGAGTCCATTGACCGGTTGGAAGGCCATGTCCTATCCATGAAGGACCAGCTTCAGATGCTGATGGACTACTTGATGCCTGCCCCTGCCCCTTCACCTCTAGCGGGTCCTACGCCTTCAGTTATCATTCTTCCCCAGAACCCCCTACAGGGTGACCAGCCTGGTCCTTCGGATTCACAGGATCCTTCTCTCCCTTGATTGCTATTGCCTATCCTGTTTTATTTTGCTTCTTGGGATTACTGTATATGGATGACTGTATATCTTTTTGTTTGTGTCACTGGTGCTGGCTGCTCTGTTTTCTCTTATAACCACTCACCAATTCCTGTAGCTATTGTCTCTAATGTTGGGCCATCAATTGAAGGAGTAGTTTGAGCATCTCTCTCGTCATCCTAAATGTGTCTTTTCTTATCAGGGGAGTACTGTCTCTTTCTTTTGCATACTGCACACTTTACTTCTCTTTTCTTATGTTTGCTAGTCTGTTTGAACATTGCGGACAATGTTAGTTTTAAGTGTGGAGGAATGTACACAAAGGTTAAATAGACATGAACACCCAAATTCAGTAATAAAGTAAATATCTACCACTCATAAAGAATCCATCATAATATCTCCAAGTCTAACAAGAATTAGCCTCACTACCTTAGAGGAACACTGATCAATGAATATGGGGTTGAAGCAAACTTGAAATGAACAAAGTAGATAATGTAGTTATAGTATACACCCACATTAGGACCACTCTTCCACAATATGATTAAGAGAAGTATTCAAGTTTTCTCCTAAACTAATTCTCAAATATTTTTTTAGATTTTTCCAAATTACTTGCTCTAGTGGATATCTGATTGTCATTTGAGAGGGCTCCACCACATCCTAAAAAAAAAAAAACTACTCCAATGGTTGAAATCACTTAGTAACCAGGTGGCTTCATGACCAATGTCGTCATTCGCGTTAAACAGTGATAGAAACTAAGAGTATGCTAGTAAGCACTCCGAGACTTCCCTAATCTGAGTAACCGGGTGGCTTCATGACCAATGTCGTCATTCGCATCAAAAGGATTAAGAGAACTAAGGAGAAATCATTCAAAAAAAAAAAAGACTGGGCAAAAGCCAATAAAAAAAAAAAGTGATCATGTTGAAAACTGATCTCTGGTGAACAATAGAAACCTCTTCTAATGAATGTTGAGGATTGAAGCTAGAGTGAATATATGGATTGGTCTTGAAAATATAATGAGGATATGTTGAGGGTTGCTTGACTGCTTTTTGAACATCTATCTGTGGAACACACACACACACTTAGTCAGGGTGTGGCTATGATTGCATGGTTTGCGAATTTCAATTTGAGTTTTGCTAAACTTCTGTTTCGAGTATTAGTCTCACTCTAAGTGTGGGGGAGAGCTAACTTCTGATTGATTGGGTGATGATTATGCAAAAGAATAAATACTGAATCTCTGTGTGATAATTCTGAGAATTGCTTGAGGACAAGCAAGGATTTAAGTGTGGGAGAGTTTGATAACTCCCTAATTTATGATATAAAAGGATTATATTTGAGATAAAAATTAGGGAGTCAAATGCTTTCTTCTTGATTAATAGAGTTAAAATGGATTCAATCAAATAAAATAAAGAAAGTGTTTTATTGTGTTTTCTTTAGCAGTTTGAGCCTCAGTTTTTGATTGATTTCAATTTCAGGAAAGATAAAAGAAGAAAGAAAGGATTGAGAAAAGAGAAGGAAGCTGAGAAGTGAGAAAGTACAAGTGGATCAAGCATTCTCGCTACAGCGAGGATGGAATTCGCTATGGCGAAAACACACTGTCGCTATAGCGAGTGAGGTACTTTGCCACAGCGAAGTCGCGAAGCATACAAATTCCAGGGAGAAGCTCGCCATAGCATAGCAGTGGCGAGGAATGAAGAAATCTGAGAACTCTAAGAGAGCTCACTATAGCGAGAAGCACTCCTCGCCATAGCGAGATCGGACCCTGAAACGCACAGTTTTATTTACCAAGCTATAGAAGACAGGGAGAATTAGGGTTTTCATTTATTCAGCAATTGGAGAGAGTTCTGGCCGACTAGGAGTGAAGAAAACACATCCAAGGTGTTGGAGAGTTTCAATTTGATCGGGGAATTCGTCAATTCTAGTGATTTCTCTTCCGATTAGGTGTTTCTACTCCATCTCCCCTCTTAGTTGATGATATTAAACATGTTTGCTGAACTTGTTTGTGGATTTCAAGCCATGAGCGGCTAGATTTTGTAATCCTTAGGGATTTTATGAACCTTTTATCTGTAGAGATTATTTTCCCTTGTTGATTCTGCAGTTTATTGAGAATAGTATTGTTTAATCTGAATTATATTTCATCCTATTGGGTGGCCTCCTTTAGTTTGATTGTGGATTGAGTGATTAACCTTTGATGGAAGGAAATTGCTTATAGACCATTGGTTAAACAACTTAGGATTAGATATAATCTGATTTGCACTTGAGATAGACATATTCTCAAGGGCCCTAGGTAGTCGAAAGAAGGTCTGCACGTAATAAAGTATTAACCTCTCCTTGAGACATCAAGCGTGAGTGGATATAAGGGTTCAATTGGATCGAAAGACAATTGCACCTACTTTAACCTTGACTATAAAATTTAAATTAAGCTGTTTAATTAAAAGGGAAATAATTGACATTTGATAAAAAGGGGATTAAAATTCCTAAGGTGTTTTTGATTGCATAATTCCAATACAACTATCGTTTATTACTTGTTTTTGCATCATTCTCATAAATCCATTTATAATTTGATAGTTTAACTAAAATGAACATGAGAACTCGAATGCCTAATTGCAATTTGTATTGATTCTCTGAGGGAACGACCTTGATTCATCACGTACTACGATTGCGACCCGTACACTTGCGGTGTCATAATTTAATGAGCATCATACCGCATGTATGCTTTGTCACTTGCCTTGCCCTATTTGCTTTATTCTTGCTACTTGTAGCCTACAATTGGATGGTATTATGATGTAAACACAAAACAAACAATCTTTCAAGTTCTTGTTAGAAATAAATTACCTTGAACTCTGAACTTTTCCAATAATGCATTAGCCACTCCCAATCATCACAGCTAATGTTACTTGGTCAAGCAGCCTACTTCTCTTTAATTGTGTCGTACTTAGCATACTCTGCATGCAGGTCAGCCTTCCAAGATCGGTATAGTCGATGCAATGTTTCAACACGAGTTCTATTTAATCTCTCTTCAGGGCACCCATCGCGAACATCAAATTTGTCCTACATAAAACATAAGAAACCAAACTTATTAACTAATAGAGGAACACTATAAATGCTACATAGCGAAAAATGACCCACAAATGTAATGTAATACCTTTACTTTCAACAATAAAGTGTTCCCATATTTGGCATAAACTTTGGCCCAATCACCATCCCGAAGAGAGATTGTGGTCTGCACTACATGTCCACATTAGTTGGCAAAGTCACGGGGCCCGTCTCCAACAGGTCTATCTGAGTTCTCAGGGATGTAAGCTTTGATCTTAGAACCATATTTTATCTTCATGTCTACTGATATACTCTTATATTTTCCCCTACCCTTCTTAGTTGCGCTGCAAGAAGCTGCTGTATATGAGAAAAAGTAAATAAATTAATCATTGGTGTATATACATGGCAAAAGTGTAATAAAAAAAGCATTATTTCCATGAATTTCATGATACCTGAACTACTCGGCACCTGTGATCGTTGTGTAGGAGGCGAATCATTATAGATGGTTTGTCTATCCCTCTGTGGTAGGAGTGGTGAGAGTGCATCTCCTGACTCTAAATCCCCTTGTGCACGCTCAGGTGAGAGTGCACCTGCTAGCACTAAATCCCTCTGTATATGCTTAGGTGATGTCACCTCTCCAGTGGGGTTATATTGACCTCGGCCATTACCCCGCCCAATGTCTCGTCTTCCTCGACCTCCCATCCTATCTCGTGCAAAACCTGACATTTGCTACCTTTTGTCCATATATAGTATAAGTAACAAGATGCGATGAAACAAACATTAATGGTAAACGAAAGTAGACAATAAAACACATATATAATAAAACACATACATAACAAGGACATAGAAAAAAAGTAAGTAAACAATATAAAACGTATATGACACAAAATATACCAAACTTCAAATACTTTAACTACTCAATCATACAATGTGGATGTTTGTATAATAATTATAAATTTTTTAAATATTTAGTAAGATTGACACTAATCTTGATCACATTCAGTGTCTATAGTGTTTTCTGTATCGTCATCATTAAGCAAATCTTCTCCTTCTTCTTCATCAGTGGACCCAATTTCATCATTGTCATTAATGAAATCATCTACCGCACCCCTTGCATTATGCCCACTTGTTTGAGCATTTATACTTGTATGGCTTAGTATTTCTGGTTCAACATCATCCCGATGTAGGAGGACCATAAGGTCAATGCCCATGTTATCATTCCAAATTGTATTTAATTGGACTACGTCTTGTTGATATGCCTCATCAAGAAGGAGACCATCATTCTTACCACTTTCTTCACCTTCTTCCACCTCTGAAAGGATAAAGAGGTCACGAGAATTTGTTTTTTATGACAATTAGCCATTCCGTGTCAATGATGTCTCTCAGGTAGAACACTTGTTCTACTTGGCTAGCCAAAACAAATGGCTCATTTGTATCCAACGAATATCGAGTATTCACACTTATGACGCCAAACTTATCAACCTTGTATCCTTTTCCTAGGTGACCCACATCCCACCAATGACATTTGAAGAGATATACTTTCTTATTCCCAATATATGAAAGCTCATATATGTCCTCTAAGATGCCATAATACTCTTTTCCTTCATCTGAGTCATCCCCTTTTACAAGAACTCCAGTATTGTCAGTTTTCCTCCCTAAGGCATGATCTCTTATATGAAATCTAAAACCGTTGACCAAATAAGTAGAAAAACAATACACTGTTTTGGCTGGGCTAAGTGCTAGGTTGATGAGGTTATCATTAGCTTGGCCCTGTATGCATAACTGTAAAACCTACATAAATTAACCATACTATATTATTGTTTATTTAGATAAAAGGATCATGACTCAAAATATGCTATTCAATAAAGGAACCTACTCGTGTACAAAACCATTTGCTAATGTCCTCAGTAGTTGAAGTTTGAGTTTCAATCTCCAATTAGTGCTCCCTACATTGTAATTGTAGTAAGAAGTTAAAAAATATTTATGGTAATTATTGTCATAGAGATTGGCAAAGGAGTGATAACTTACTCCATGAATGGCAAAATGTCTATAGAATTTTGTAGCACATATATGCAAGCTTGATGGAACTCTGCCTCAGGAAAAGTAATGGAATCATAACGCCTTCTTACCTTCCTAATTTGGTTGAAGATAGACTTGTCGCCATTGTCTATAGGTCCATTGTCATTTCTAGGAGGCTGATTAAATTTAGTTGGCATATCCTTTAAATAACGAGAACAAAAGGTAAGGCATTCATCGGCTAAATAACCTTTTGCAATTGAACCTTTTGGACGAGACTTGTTATGAACATAAGATTTAAGCGTGCGCAAGTACCTACCTAAAAGGCAGATGGTTGAAAAGAGAAATAGTTTGGAAGATTTGAGAAATAGTTTTCAAAAGAATATGTTCAGATCTCAAAATGCAAAAGTCTATAACTTGAGTTAGGGATCTCCAAATTTAATAAACTTTTGCTTTAATTAAAGCTCTATATGTCTACTTTATATTGTAAAAATTTTAGCCTAATCCTATATCTTTTGTCACTCAAAAATTGCATGACAATAGGATTGGTCTGGGTGATAATTCTGCAAATTTACCTTTTGTTGTCATGAATTTCCAAAATTTAAAAAATATTCCAGATAACTCCAAAAATTACCATCTTATACTTGAGTTAAACCTCTAAATGTCCTCTAGCTATTTACCAAGTTTTACACCTAGACTCCACCATTTGATCCCTCAAATGCATCCCTTTCCAAACTTGCTCTATTTAGGTTCCAACTTTGACACTAAAGAGTATATATGGGCAAATGATGGCCTTAAACCATTCCACTAACCACCCCAATACTTCTAACAAGTTTCAAATCATACTTCAAGACTATTAGAACTTCCTAAACTCCCAAGAAATCTCTAGATCAAAATATAACTGCCTAGGTTCCTTAAGAATCACATAATCAATTATCATGCTTGGCTTTTACATACAACCATCAAACCAAATACAACCAGCCATCAGACCAAATACCACATACAAGCATCAGACTAAATACAACCATCAAACCATCAGACCATCACCATCAGAACATCAGATGTATAGCAATAACCTAGCAAACTAATTAAAAAATTAAGTCAATGATATTATTTATAAAATGCCAACCAAAAAAGTGATGCCTATCCTAATAAATCTCTGAATTAAACAAGAAAAATGATATTCAAAATATTATTAGACACTCAACTCGCTCTGAATTAAAAGGTCATTTGCAGGACATTTGATGCTCTACATCAATTAGACACTTGGACTACACCATGCTTGACTACTCATGCTTCACATTGCACTTATACACTACATATTTTGTTGTTTCATATGTGTCATGTCATTAGAGGAGAAATAAACATCAAGCATACTATCACTAATAATTGCATGATTACAGGACATGGCAGAAAGGAAGAAAGGCTGGGAGAGCGTTGGAGTAACAGGAAAAAGATGAAATAAGATTAATGCACTTCATAACATGTTAATCTTAGTGAGAAACATAGAACATTATCTATTAGCCAGAGAACTAAATAACAAGAGTAGCTATTCACTCAACCAACAAGAACACCTATGGAACAGAGCAATAGAAAGAACTGCTGCAATCATATTAACAGTTCAGAAATTTGTCATTCTTGTTGCAAAGGAAAGTAGACGACTAACTATACAATGGCTAGGTTGGATGGCTCAAGCAAAACAAGAACCAGTAATGTAGAATACAGAGTATTCACTTATAGGAGTCAGGGGTAAACAACGAAATAGAAGTAAGATAGGGAATACTGTGATAGTGACAGCATTAAAGGTTCTAAGAAGTCATATTCTCAAATGGAAGGAAGGTCTTAGAACAGTATATATGCAAACATGCAAAGTTACATCAGCACATTTCGAAAGAGATGATTTTCTGCTACCCTTTTAAAAAATGAACGAGAAACCAATACGGGAAATTGTTTTGGAGTATTTTCAGAAGGTTAGATTCATAAAACTCTAGTTTAGATCTACTGTCAACAATGCTGTAGCATTTATAGCAGCAATTAGAAATTAAATAAAAGATTAAGGCATAAAACAACAACAACAATAATCTAAGATAAGGAATACCTTGACCCAGATAAGCACTGAAGTTTTAGCAGTTGAGCGGTGATGTGTGATCTTGTCTTCAGTATTCATTGGTCTTCCAAGATGATATAAATGGAATCAACCCCTTCCTTCTTCTCCCTTCTTCTCCTTCGTTTGCTTTGCTTCTTTGTTGTTTGCTCTGCTTCAGAAGACAAGAGAAATTTTAGGGCTGAAGCTGCGTTGGTATTTGGTTGGGAGGGAATTAAAATTTGAAGGTAATTCATAAAAATTTAATAAAAATGGATGGATGAGTTTTTATTAATAAAATAAATCCTAAAAATTAAAATTGAAATTTTAGATATATGAAATGTTAGATATACTAAAAAATTATAAATAATAATCTATTATTTTTTTAATATTTTTATTTTTTAAGTAATTATTAAATTATTTGATATATAATTTTATTTATAGTTTTTGTTTTTTAATTAATTATTAAATAATTCATAAAATTCAATAAAAAATTAAAAAAAATAAACTACCAGTCATTAATGTATAAATAAAAAATAATTTTTTTGATTAATATATTCCATGAGATTTTTTAAATCAAAATTATAAAAAAGAAAATAAATTGTAATTATTTATCTAAAAATTAAATAGTTATAATAATATCTATTTGATTTATTTTATATATTTGAGATAATTTAGGTAAAATTTCAATGTTAGTTTAGGTGGATTGAATAAAGAGAAAGGAGGAGAGTTTGAGTGTAAATAAATAAACAAACAAATAATGGAGTTTTGAATCGAACAAAATGCTTTGTTTTTTATAAAATTTTAATCAATTAATTAAAACTCTTTATACATACTTTTTTTAATTTTTAACATTTCATTAAAATTTTTTATACGATGATAAATTATGAATAAATTCTGTAGCAAATTTTAATGAATAAAATTTTTGAAATATTTTTTTTAGCCAAGTGCTATTATAAATATCTTTATTTTGAAATAGTATTTTGGGGGACAGCCCTATTATGTTTGATTAATAATTAAAAATAAATTTTTAATAAACGTTATATAATAACTTTTAATAAAAAGAAACTTTCAATAGACGTATGTTTGATTAAGTGTTAGTTTCGATTGACATATAGTGGCTTATAAAAGAAAATGTAGATTTGAATAGACAAATGAGTAATGAAAATTTGAACTTGATCGAAGAAGTATATGAATAAATAAGTATTTTTTTATGTGCTTTTTAAATTTAATTTCAATCTTCACCTTGAAAAATTAATTTAATGTATTATTTATTTATTTTTTACTTTTATTTATTACAGTTTTGTATATAAAAGAAAAATTTTATTTATTTATTTGGGACCTTGTCGACAAGGTTTTTGGCCAGAGTATAAGGTTTTATTTTAAAACTTATGAGTGCTTATACATTATGATGGTGTGATAGAAAAAAAAAACCTATGTATAGTGCTATTATGTATAAATAAGAATTGGATCATTTTAAAAATTTAATAAAGAATAATTAAAAAGAAACTTTGGTTTAAATAAATGTTGTATAAAAAAGAAAAATTTTATACAACAAATATATATTTTAATGAGATCATTATTAATTATTTTCATATATTTGAATAATATTTTAATAATTATCTATTTCAATCATCTCATCTCATACGAGAAGAGGGGTATTCTTCCTTATTACACAACAAAATAGAAATTAGAGAGGTGAGAAAAATATTAACTAATAATATATAGTTCAATCTATAGGTGCAACTTTTTTCAATAAAAAATTTAGATTAAATTTTTAACATTTCAGTTACAAGTTTTTGATAAAAAATCTTATATAATTTTTTTAAAAAAATTTAATTATATACTATTGAGTTGTAAAAAGTTTTTACTTATTATAAGCAAAAGAGCTTAGCCATTCATTTTAACTTAGAAATTCATGCAATTTAATTTTTTCAATTTTAAAAGTCTGCTACATAATTTTAGGCTTTTCAATTTTGTACATTATAACCATTTCATTAATTTTTTCGTCCAAAACCTTTACAACTACTTGTCCATGAAAGTTGAAAGAAATCAAATTAGCAAAACATACATTGGATTTGTCATTTTTTACCACTTAAAATAACAAATTGAAATCCAAATCCTTAGCACTAGCATTTTATTACACCATGTGAGGCATTTCTTTTATAGATAAAAAATGATTTAAGGTATCTAATTTGAAGGATAAAAATTAATTATAAAAAAATTATACTTTAAAATAAACTATTATAAAAAATCTCATCTGAACAAATTGAATGTATTTCTTGTTGATTTGACTTTTTTCAACATATATATAAGTGGTATTAGATTTTTTTATGAAAAAAATTAAGTGAGTAGTTTTGTTATAAAAACTAATATTTCTTTTATTGAAATTTAGGATTAAAGTAGGTATTTTTTATAACACTCTTTTTCAAAAAATGATATATTCATATAATTTAAAAAAGATTTTATCATACGATATTGAATTATAAATAAATAACTCTTAAATATAATGAACTAAACTAGTGAAAATACTAATTTATAGTTCATTTGTTTCAATGTATATAATGTAATGAACTGTAATTGTACTAATAATATATATATTTTTATTCTTTTACATATAAAAATGTTTTTTAGAATTTAATAGAAAAATATATTTTTTTAAGTCCTATTAATTTTTTTTGATAAAGTTACATTTCTAAGTATAATTTATTTTTTCACCTTATTTGTGTGTAAATTGTTTTTCAGTTTTATTAAGAATTTTATAGAAAGATTATTTTAAGTTATTTGTATAAAAAAATTTAATTAATATTATTAGCATTAAAAAATTTTATTTTCTTTGATAAAGTTATCTTTCAAGTCTAATTTATTTATCTTTCAAGATTTTAAGTTTAAAACTTTGGCATAACACTTTTAATTAATTTAAATTTTTTGCATCAAAACTTTTAGTGGCGACTAACACTGTTGCCTCTAATAGTATTTAGTGGCGACACTTTTTACTGTCACCAAAAGTTTAACAAAAAATTTTTAATCCTTTAAAAGTTATGATAAAACTTTTAGCGGCAACACTCATCGCTACTAAAAGTTATCTTTAGTGGCAACACAATTTGTCGCCACTAAAAGTCAGCTTTAGTGGCAACTTTTTCGTTGCAATTGAAATGTTGTCACTAAATGTAATTTTTTAGTGGTGACAATGTTGATGTTGTCACTAAAAGTATTTAATGACGACTTTGTGTTGCTACAAAATAGTTTTAGTGGAATTTTTTTTTTGCCACTAAAAACTTTATCAAAATTAAGAATAGTATTTTTAGTGACAACTTTTAGTGACAATATAATAAAGTTGCTGTTAAAAATTTTTTTTAGTGACAATTTTTTTTAGTCGCCGCTAAAAATTGTTACTAAAAGTCTATTTTTTTATAGTGTTTATCTTTCTTTTTTTCTTTCTTTCAATTGCTTGAATATTTTTTTGTTTTTAATTTCAAGTTTTAACATCTATAGTTTTGGTTAGTGATTTTGGGCATTGGATTTATCTCCTTCACAATGGTGTTTAATCCATTAATCATTGAGCCTGCATATGTTTAGTTTTTGATCATTTTTTAAGATCTTGTTTAGAGTCAAAACCAATCTTTTTTTTTTTGTTATCTTTTATTTTTGGGTTTCTATATCTTAGTGTTCTCCTGTGCATTTGTTGTTGAGATATTGATCTTGAATGTTGTAGACCATTTTAGTTTTAGTTTGAATTCTAATATATTATATGCTCTCTGAAATTTGAACTCAAATTGCCTCATTTAGACAACCCTCCATAGTGATTTGCTATTTATCTACACTTTCAATATGTGCATATTACTAAGTCTACCTGTTCAAAAAGTAGTAAGTTTGCTTGTGCTATGTAAAATTAGGCACCTTGCATTGCTATTTTTTTTTTATATTAGTGAAAACTGGACATGAAAGTCCATCTTCACTCTACATTATGATATATATATATGTATTATTTTGTTTTCCCTTTCAAGTTTTTACTAAAGCAAAGGCCATGCAATTAGAGCCTCATTTTGATATGGTGCTTCTAAAGACCCTAGTTTTCTGTAAACCATTCACAAAAATGTGTTTGAAAGGGTTCTCAATATGGCCTGTATCAACAACTCTTAGAGAATAGTAAGATCATTCTTTCCTTAAACATTTTAGTAATATGTTTCCTACAGTCTTTTTGATTTACTTTATGAGGATTTGGATACTTTTTTTTACATCCAAAATTTAACATTGGCTACAAATTTTTCATAGCGACTCTTCATCCTTGTAGCGGCCATTGCATTTGTTGGAAAAAATGGATAGGATAAATATATATTACAAAGTTTATATAAATATAACATATATATATATATATATAAACATATATATAATGTCGCAGCAATTGAAACCGCCACCTTAAAAATTTAAATTTTTAACCATGATTATAGAAACCATGGTTAGACCATCATTTAACCATAGTTTTATTTAACCTTGGTCTAACCATAGATTTACCAATGGTTTGTTTAAGATATAGTTAAAGCTATTGCAATGAATGCTTTAGTGATTGATATTGTAACGGTCACTAGACCATTTAGTGATCATTAAAATCGTTGCTAAAGCCACTAAAAAATTGTGGCAAAAATTGTGATATTTTGTAGTGTTAGTAAACTTTCTTGATTTGTTTTTGTTTTGTTTTATAATTGATTACTACTATTCAAGTAGAAGATTGTTAGATTATTAATTAATTTTGAATTAGCATTAATCAATTATTGGACTAATTAACATTTTGTTTAATATCAAATAATTAATTTTATATTTGGCATTGCATGTATGTATTGTGTTTATGTATTATGGATAGTTTATGATGAATTAGATTATGCATTAGCCCATTTAAGGAACATGCTCCAACTCACAGCTTATTTTAGTGCTAGTTATTTTATTCACACTAGCTAGAGGTTTGTTTTTACTGTAGAGGAATATAGATAAACTCTCTTACCTTTTTAGGGTATTGTGAGTTGTAACATATCTCTGCTTTCTCTCCTTCTCTAGCTACAATTGTCTTCTTTTTTGATCTCTCAATGGATTATGTACTGTGGCGTACTATTTGGTATGAAATACATTTATCTCCCAATTTATTTTTAGCATGGAATTCATGACTTAACTTGGGCTATTATGTTTTCTTTTTTCTTCCAATATTAAATATAGAATTAGCCCAGTCTAATGATCAAGGAGGTGTATTCCTTACCTTGATTACTTGGGTTTAAAATTTGAAATCAGCACACACCTTTAAAATTAGTTGAAGAAAATTTTAATTGACATGTAATCTGGCTCAAGATACGTTGATCTTATTGAAAAAAAAAACTTTAGAATTTGTCTCCAAGTTTCCATAGCCAACAAGTTATTCCCAAGTGTTACGAAGAATAGTCTCTTAATATTCTATAGCATCAGATAAGTGCATATCCACATTATTGTCTAGATTGGCCAAATCAAAGCAATATATTAAAATATAATTGATAAGAGTGACAATGCGCCGATAAATAGAACATTAGTTTGCGTGAAGAGAACACAAACTTAAAAGCTGACTACCTTTGCTTGCAAATTTCAATTTCCAAGCTCATAGCTTTCCTTTTGCATGCCACATTTTTTTCTCTAGCTTTTGCAGCCCATGGAAACCGCTATAAGGTTCTCAAGCTGCAGAGGCGTGTCATTTGAGGTCAAGCCTCACGCAGATCCCTTTGCCATAGCCACACCTGCTCCAGCAGAGCCCCGAAGCAGCAAGCGTTATTGGCCTTTTTCTTCTTCCAAAGTGTTCCCTTCCTCAATACAAAGGTCCATTAGCAAGAGCAGTAGCCACTTCTGTGATGTTGAACTAGAAGAAGATGAAACGGATGATGATTCCCTGGAAGATGTCCCAGAAGAAATCAACGACGTGGAGGACCAAAAGCCTATGACCCCACTTCCTTTGATCATGAATCCTAGCAAGCGTGAACAAGTACAACCATCAAAACCTGCACGAAAGAACGGATCAAGACTATCAATCATACTGCTAGATCAAGGGCTTTTCACTGTATACAAGAGGCTTTTTGTAAGAACCGACGTGATGCAGGAGAAAGAAAAACTTACGTGAATTCATGCATGAAGGATTGACTTTTCAACGCAAAACATGCAGCTGCCACGTTGGAGATTTTCTCTTCCAGAAATTTCAGATATACCCTTCCTCTCCTTCTTTCTTCAGCTGGTTCTTCGGTCATTTCCTATCCAGCTTTCTGCAATATTTATCTTCCAGCGCAGCATCACAGAACCGCCAGAAAATTTCACTCCTTCATCCCCTGTTTCGTTAGACGCTGGTTGTTCATCTTCTTCGAGCTGCTGTACGCTGCTGTGGCTGTTTCTTCATGCTGTAAACTTGCTCCAGAATTGATGCTCCATCCAAGTCACATAGGAAGCTCCCTATTGGACGAACCAAAGTGCTGAAACAAGCTGTAAGTTTCCTCCTCTGTTCAGCGTTTCTGTTGCCCTGTTTCAGCGCTGATTTTGTTCAAAATTTCAGCTGCAGCTTCTCCTTAAATTGATTCTGTTCTGCTGCTGGTTTAGGGTGAGAGTATGCCAGAAAAAGTTCATTTCATCTCCTCTATTCAGCGCCTTTTTACTGCCCCTGTGTAGCGCTGATTTGTTCTGGTTCTGGGTTGAATTTCAGCTGCAGAAATCCTCTCCCTGGGTTGTTAGATTTCAGCGCTGGTTTGTTGGGAAGATCACGCCAGAAAATTCTGATTTTTCTCCTCTGATCAGCGCCTCTTGCTGCCCTATTCAGCGTGAATCCTGGTTCGAATTTCAGTAGCTTATGTTTGCTCCTGGAGGTGTTAAGTCGTTGTTGCTGATTGGTTGTGAAACAAGCCAAAAAAAAATTGAATTCTAGGTCTGAAATTCTGCTGCACAGATTGCTTTTGTTGGGCCTAACTTCCTTCTCCATTTTTCACGCCATAGGACTCACTGTGTTTCTTTTTTGATGCAGCCTTCCTGCTCTCTGTTCAAGCGAAGCTTCAGGACTATGTGTGTGGAGTAAGAGAACAACGTTGCATAGTAATTGTAAGCCTGGAATTTTCGAAATATGTATTGTCTTTTTTTTGGTCAACTTTCCCAGTGTTTTCTCCCCTATTTTGTACGAGTTTTGCATGTGTTTTGGGTGTGGTCAGCTAGCTAAGTTTAGCACAGGAAAAAAATGCTGAAGGAAGCTAATTTCGGTTGGAGTAATCTCAAATTCCTTCATGCTAAACTATACACTCATTTTCGGTACAGTAATCCCCCCAAAAAATTTTACATATATATATATACCAATTTAATTAAGGACCAAAACCTCCTGTGCTCCTTTCTTAATTGTTAAATTAGAATAAATTTTCCGATTAAAGATGGTATGTCTTTCTTATAGTTTTCGAATTTTGGTTTAACTCCTAAGTTGAACCAAGAAAAAGGAAGCATAAAAACAAATGGGAATATGGAATCTATTGTACTAGTTGGAAAGCGTAAAAATTAGTAGAGGATTAAATTTTAAATTTTGATAAGTCCAAGTCCGTATGAAATTCCTTGGGGTGGTTCATTTTCTAAAATTCGATGAACGGGTATTGTAGGAAATTCCAGAGATCGGGGCATAGCCGAGGAACGAATCAGAGAATTTCTGTAGTATCTCGGAAGGTGAGTAAGTAACGCGGACCAAAGACTCAGGAAATTCTTATTTCTGTTCTTAAGTTTCCTTGCAGTGTTTTAAGAATTTGATTCTCTATTTATGGAGATATATATTTCAAAAATGTAGTCATAAGCATATTTACCAAAATTTGATTTCAATCGGGAATTTTGCAAGTTCACGGATGTTGAGTTAATTGGAAATCCTACTGTGAAACTGATCTGAACATACTTTGTCTGAAATGCTATTTGGAAATTTTATGGAGTTATCTGCTCAGAACCCTGTAGCTAACAGCAGTAGATGTTAGCCCTGGTGCACCATGATCTGAATCTCAGCTAGCAGGGGTGGTGCTAGCCCCGTGTGCAGGCCACCACACGCGAAGTCATTTTATTCTCGCAAGCTGAAAGCTTTGCGTCTGTAGTGATTTTCCCCGCGAGCTGTGTGCTCTGTGCCTGTGTTCTAATTGGTTCTGTTTAGATGCGTTCGATGTATTTTGAAAAAGGAGTTTGTTTAAAATTTGTTTCATATGATCTATATCTGTATATATATGTATATGTAAACCTATTTGATCTATGTTTATTTTAGAAAGGGTCGGTGTTGCTTATTCACTGAGTATTCGACTCATATTTTATATATATATTTTTCAGAGAGCAGTAGGGACTCTAATCTACCCCCAGCCGCCTTCTAGTGACCGACCCCTTGAGACGTCCTTTGACGAGCCTGCGAAGCTTCTGTGGGTGTATTTGATTGTATATACATTTTGTTTGAAAATTTGTAAAACCTTGTAAATATAGCTCCACTGAATCATAGTTAGGATATTCCCACACCCCAGATGTTTTCTTTTGGTCTGATTGTGCCCTTTCGGGCTATATTGTACTGTCTGAGACTTTGTAAAAATTTCGGGAGGTCTACGTTATAGAGGAGACTCTGACGAAATTTCTACAAATGTCCTCTAAGGAAAAGTTTATATGTTTTATATTATTCAAATCAGTGCCTATAAGTATATCCCTTATGTTTCCGCTTCCGCGTCAGAGTACTTAAATTGTGGGGTGTGACACTTTTCATGCTTTGCTTGACCCTCAACATTACTGGCTTGGTTCTTGCAGCAACAGGGCATTTCCCATATGCAAGAAATAGGGCTGCTCTCTTCTCCATTGGAAACATACTCGCTTTGACTCTCTGTCAAAGCGAGGTCTTTCTTCGTGTTGTGTTTTGGCTTGCAGTGAAGCTCCTTGGGAGGCCATGGGTACCTCTTCTTCTCAAAACTGCCACAACCTCTCTTCTCCAAAGCGTAGGAGGCATACACAGTGGTTGTGGTGTTTCCTCAATTGCTTGGCTTATATACGCATTGGTCCTCACTCTTAAAGACCGAGACAGCACTTCGCCAGAGATCATAGCCGTTGCCTCAGCCATTCTTGGCGTTCTTTGTTTCTCTTCTTTAGCAGCATTCCCACTCGTTCGGCATCTCCATCACAATGTGTTTGAAAGAACGCACCGTTTTGCTGGATGGACCGCTATGCTTCTCCTCTGGGCGTTTGTCATACTCACAATCTTTTATGACCCAAAATCCAAATCCTACACAAGCCAACTCGGCTCTAAGTTAACCAAAACACAAGAATTTTGGTTCGCTATAGCCATCACAGTCCTTATAATCACCCCATGGTTGACAATTCGGCGTGTTCGTGTTAACGTCTCCACTGCTTCTGGCCACGCTTCGATCATCAAATTTGAAGGAGGAATCAAAGCTGGAATACTCGGAAGGATTAGCCCTTCACCACTTTCTGAGTGGCATGCCTTTGGAATAATCTCAGACGGAAAGAAAGAGCACATGATGCTCGCTGGTGCTGTTGGTGACTTCACAAAATCTTTGGTCTCGAACCCACCAACCCACTTGTGGGTTCGCCAAGTGCGCTTCGCAGGCCTGCCATATCTGGTCAACATGTTCGATACGGTCTTTCTGGTGGCCACTGGTTCAGGAATTTGTGTGTTTCTGTCGCTTCTTTTGCAGCCGTGTAAAGCGGATGTGTACTTGCTGTGGGTGGCCAAGGATATTGAACAGAATTTTGGGAAGGAGATCAAGGGAATGGTGAGTGGGTATCCTAAAGAGAAGGTGATAGTGCATGATACTGCTGTGCTTGGTAGGCCAAATGTGTCTGAATTGAGTGTGAGTGCAGCGAAGAAATGGGGTGCTCAAGTGGTCATTGTCACGAGCAATCCAGAAGGAAGCAGAGACGTTGTGAATGCATGCAATGGTGCTGGAATTGCATCATTTGGTCCCATATGGGATTCTTAATTTCATTTCTTCTTATGAATTGTGTTGGTACTGTCAGTTAAATAATGTTCTTTTCCTCTTTAGATGCTATACTTTGGACTTAATTTATGTCCACTTTTGAACAATATGGTAGTTTCATATGGAGTGTGGAAGTTCGGAGTTGCAAGTTTATAATGTAATGGACCTGATGGGTAAATCATTGGCTTTTTTGTGTTCTTGTTTTTTTTTTTTTTTTGGGTCACTAGGGTTGAATTGTACAATGGGAAGTAATAATACTCTTTCTTCTCTGAACTATTTTGTCAAAGAGGTTTGTTAGGCTGAAAAAATTGACATAAAAAACAAAGGAACAATCTTTAAAATCTCATCACGTGCATGGATATACCTTCAAAGGGAACGTAGCAACGTGCCTGACTAAAACTTGCTTTCATGTCATAGTACCAATGAACATAAAAGTTCAACTTACTCAGGCTGCAAAATATTTTTTTAATTCTTAATTATATCTCCTGAAGTCAAATTCCAATTGCCAATGACCTAGCGGCAGGCACCTCTGATCTTAAATATTAGAAAGTTTGGCGTATAGGGTTTGATGGGGCCAATCCCTATCATTTCCCTACTCCCAAATTCCCTATGTATGGTGCTTCTTTGTTCTTTAAAAAAGTAAGCATTTTGCTTCCTTAGGAAACAGTTTTAGCAGATAATAGTACCTCATCTTCTAAGAGGAATGTTTATTTAATGAGTCCTGTTAAATGCGTAAATTAATAGAAAAATAAATAAATATTTCCTACCCCCGTATGCAGCAAATTAAATTGGTATGTTTTTTGAGCAAGTTGGGTAATGCGGGGGAAAAAAACACTCTGCTACAATTTTACTGACACAAAGACAACCATATACAGATATTTAACTCTCTCTCACACACACAAAAACTAATGTAAATCAGTGCTTTCTATTATTAATTTGAAGATAACAAATATTATTCTAATTTGAATTTGTGTTGCATGCTATCAGTTTATCTTATAATGAATATACAATGTATTGTCATGTATAAAAATTATCATCTATATATACTTTAATTTTTGTTTTTCAATTTCTTTTAGGAAAGTTACAGTTTCTCTCTATGGTTTGGCCTAAATTAATTTGTTTTCTTTTGTTTTAAAGTATCTATATTCAAATTCCCTGTGGTTTCCATTATTACTTAAAATCTTTTGACAATTTCAGTCTTAATTTTAACAAAAAAGAATCACGTGAAGATTAAAATAATAAATAATTTCATTCTAAAAAATATATTTGCTTTACTTGTAACTTGAACAATTTTAGAGTCTTTTAAAACTAACTATTCATGGGATTAAGATAATATTTCAATATTAAAATTGTTGGCTAAATAGCCCAAGATAATATAAAAATATTCAAGATATAAATAAATTAAATACTTAATAATAAAGTTATTCACTTCTGTAATATTGATATAATTATTTTTATTAAATAATGGATGTAAATATGAATTTATTTTCATAAAGTAGTTAGTTGTCTTTTGCTATAGTAAATAAGCATTTATTTCCGAATAACATATAACTGGAACCAAAATCTATGTTCTTGATAAGATATTTGGCTCCTCGTCTTAGTGTGCGTTTGGAAACACGTCCATGTACCTGCGTTTTGGCTCAAACCAAGGTTTACACAGGAAAATCACGTTGGCTACATGTTTGGATCCACGTTCGATCTGCCGCACCATCGGTCTGAGGAGTAGGAAAATCACGTTGGTTCGAAGCATTTTACACCTGCTTTCTGCCAACGCCAACGCACGTTAATTACTCCAATGCATGTTAATTGTCCTTTATACCCAAAACCCAGCTAGTGGATCGACGGCGATCGCCTTCTGCTTCACTCCTTCCTTCTCTTGTTCCTCCTCCAACCTCAATGCCATTTCTTCTACTTCCACTGCTTCTTCATTTCCATCCTCTTCCTTCCTCTGCCTTCGCTTCACACTTCCTTCTCCGCCACTTGCTGTCTCCTCCTCCGTCTTTCTCCACTGCAGGAGCCCGCCTTTCATTTTCTATTCCTCCTCCTTTGCCACAGCCACCACAGAAGGTGGAGGGATCAGGATCGATGGCGGTGGATTTTATGGAGGTGGCGGTGAAGATGAAGGTGGAAATACAGGGGATGGTAACAGTAAGAATGAGAAGGCTATTATGGTGTTGGCGGAGGCAGGGAGGTCGCTGGAAAGTTTGGCTGTGAATGGTGCATTGGTGTAAATTCTCCTGTCATTTAAGGTTCTATTTAAGCACCAACGGTTTTGTCACTACGGTCATGTTTTGTTACTGATCAATAACATGTGGTACGGTTGCTGTGTAGATTGCCCCTTTTTTCGAAAATTCTATCATGATATAATTTTGTTTTAAAGTGCTGAGTATTTATGGATTTTGGGTGAAAAATCTGCATGCAATAGTTCTGCATACACTTTCAAAGATGAATAAAAAGAAAATCTTGAGCAAGTAGACTTACATCTTTGGATTAAAGTGCCGCAAGTTTCTGCGCAAATTTCATTAAATTTCTAGACATTTTGGGATTCTGTTTTTGGGCTAAAAGATCACTGCAAATGGCCATGTTTTTGCACTAATACTGCATTAAAATTTATACACATGTTGGGATTCTGTGTTTTGGCTTTAAAAAAAAATTACTGCAATGGCTATGTTTCTACACAAATTCTACACACACTGGGATTTTGTTTTTGGGTTGAAAATCACTACAAGTGGCTGTATTTCTACGCGTGAAGATTGTCCCCATATCTCACCGTACACATCATTGAAGTGACATATAGATCATTTAAATTTTATATTTTATATTTTTTTAATTTAAATAATTAATTTTTTTAAAATTTATAGTTAAAAGATTATTTTTATTTATATTTTACATCCTTTAAAATAAAAAATTATTTAAAATTAAAAAAAATATAAACTATTTAAATCTAATTTAAATAGTCTAAATTAAATATATACCCTTGCATATTCTTAAAGATGTGCAAGGGATCTGATTTTGTGTTTTCTTCAGGTGGTTGCTTCAATTTGGTGGCTTCAGAATTGAATTTTCCATGTGGAAGCATTATTGGCATTGATGGCAACAACGATTGTGAAGCATTATTGGCGTTGATGGCAACAACGATTGTGAAGCATTATTGGCGTTGATGGCAACAACGATTGTGAAGCATTATTGGCGTTGATGGCAACAACGTGGAAGCAATATTCTTTTAAACAATATTCATGTTCTTTATATAATTCGAATTTAAAGAAATAGAGGAATTTTTTTTTTGAACTTCTTTATATAATCTTTATGTGATTATAATCATGCTATTCAAGTTCATTCAAATTTTAACCTTGCTAAGAAATCGAAGAATCATATGGTGAAGGGTCAAGTGCTCTAATATCATCAAAAATAAAAAGATATATTATATTATATTATTTATTAAATATTATTTAAAAAATAATAATGTTATAGGAATAAATCAAATAAATTAATATGATTGTTCTTTTTGATAATTTTACACTTAAAAGTGATTTTGATATATAATATCCAAACAAAATCAATTTTATCAGAATCACTTTTCACCTAAACTTTTCAAACATAAATTACATTCATATAAACTCACTTTTATCCAAAATCAATTCTACGAAACCAAAGTTTAGAAAACCAATTTTACTCACCATCAATCCAAACACACACTTAGTTTGAGTGTTTTTTTCCTGATAGGGTGGGAAGAACCTTGCTCCCCCTTGGTACAGTGTAGTTAGCTTTGTTTTGATTGTTTTGGGGCTTCTTGCCCCATTCCTTTAAAATAAAAGTAAAAAGAGATGATTAGCTCCCATGCCAAAGAACCAATCGACATTAAAGTTCAAGTAGTAAGTTATCTTTTGGTATCTCATTAGGCCAATGAAGGATTTCCTTCAGGGATAATATTTGTGTCGCAAGTTTATTTTTCTGAGATTGCTTTAAAAGTTGTTCAACAAGCATATTTTATATATAAAGATGTAGAATTGTGTGAATATGTTGCATCATTTTTCTTTGGTTGAAAAATAACTGGTAATGGAGCTCGCAGTAACGAGAAAAATACTCATGCTGATGCATCGCAAAATGCGTCATTAGAGGAGACTTGGACTGACAGAGCTCAACAGTGGGTCAAGTATGACTCTGATACATCGGCATAATCAGTAAGGCGTCGTCAAATCTTACTTTCGGCATTTCCTTTTCTTCTGGCCTATCTTCCATGACGTCGCTGGGAAGAAACCGATTTTTATATACGGAAAGGTAGGAGGGTAAGACCGGTTCTTCTATGTAACTGAGAATATTTGTTATGTCAGTTTCTCTTTTTGTGGTTAAAGATGACTAGTAGTTTAATTAATCATTTTCTATAAATAAACAAGAATCCTATAGCTTGATCTTATCATGACGGGTTACCCAGCGAGAGCAAGACTACTTCAATATTAAGCCAAATACATCTTGCGATAGCAATTAGCTAGGGATCCATACATAGCCGAAAATGTCAATGTGCTTATGCCTTTTTTAAGAAAATACACAATTTATTCCCCAAAAAATTATACCTTCTAATGCTTTTATTGTTCTACTTGAGTTAGTCTCAAAGTTCATAGCTCGTTATACATGGAATCTTTTATTGGGCCAAATTTTATGTTACTCTACTTTAAAGGACAATATACATGAGTAGCAAGGTACAAACTTTAAAAGATTGAATTTGTATTGAGAAATAAATTTACGAACTAAATAGAAAGAAATTACATTTTTCTAGAACAGAATTGCATATTTACCCAATTCATTTTTTTGTTGTTGGTGAGTTCTATGGAGGCAAGGGTCAATCATGTGACAACTTAATTAATGAACTCAGAAAAGGAAAAGAAATTAAAAGAAAACAGCACTTTATAAATGAATGATTATAATTGCTAATATTGATTTTGAGGATCATAGCCTATTTATGATAATTTTATACGCCAAGATCTAATAAATTTGAGTTTTGCGTCAGTAGCTATAGCTTAGCTTTGTTTACTTTAAGAATGAGTCAGATATGCCCTGGCTTGGAGTGATTTTGCTCATTATGTCATGCTTGGAGACGGTCTTAGTTTTATCTGTACAGTTCCTAAAACTCTAAAGAATCCAAAGGAAGCTACAGGTCAGAGCATGGAACACAGAGCAAGCATAAAACGAATATGCAGGGCCAGCTTGTCTGATTATAATTCTGTTTTTCGCTCTTAAAAACGGTTCTTCAACACAATTTTTTAATTATACTTTGTTGAAAAAAAAAAACAATGATTGAACACTCTATTCCTAAAACGGTTTTGAAACTTTTAAACTAAAAGCTTGTCACCATTCAATTGATAATTTATAATATTAATATATAAAAACAAAATAAAATTTACAATATTATGAAAATATTATAAATATTAATTTAGTCAGTTTAAAAGTTATTTACAAAAATATCAGAAATAATTTTTTTTTATATTGTTGTGAGAAATAAGCAGAAAACAATAAAATTTCTTGTTTCTTTTATCTAAATTGCTGAAAATAAAAAATAATTTTAAAAAATATTAACAAAAATGGTTGTGCCAAGAATTTTTGTAATTTCTTTCTTCATTTTATGACAGAAAACTGTTTTTTATTAAAAAAAAAAAGGAATCAAACATTATAGTTAGTCTGAATGAAATTAAAATCTGAAACCTGTACGATTATGTACACTTGCTCACTAAATTTCATTTACTTACATTTAATGAATTTTTAACCTAGAACCTTCATGATAAAATACCATTTATTTTGATAAATTATTAGGTGTCCCTTGAAGAGCCATAGTTTTTCTTGGCATATTACTTCTCTCTTAAAGATGTTCAACTTATATATCCCTCTCTTTTGTTTTGAAAGATTACATTCTTGTTTTTTGAAACTAAAAGATGTATTATACTTATTTCTCCCACAGAAGAACATACATACATATATATATTAATCAAAATATTTTTGTATTTATATAATATAATAAGTATTAAATACGTAAACAATCAATAAAAAATCACATTTCTATATTTAGCTAATTTTAAAATCATTTGATGAAAATTAAATAATTAGTATAAACTAAAGACATATTCACCAAATAATTTTTAAGATTATTCAATTAAAATATAATAATCATTTTTAACAATAACATGTGTATTAAATATAAATAAATAAGCATAATAACATTGTCATAAATATAATAAACTTATAGTATAAATTAAATTTGTAGTTTTCCACACAAAATAAATGTCATTAAAATAAAGTTTAAGATTAATAAGTTATACTTTTAATAAAATAAATCAATATTAATTATTATTGAAAGTATTTTAGTCATCTTTTTAGTTTCAAGAAAGTGCGTGGATATTTTAAAATTAGTAAGAGTAATATCAGTGGGTAGAGTAATTTACGCCTTTTTCTTTTTTAATTTTGTTCGGTTTGTTAAGGGCTATGATATTCTTCCTTCTCTTGTGCACAATAAAATTTTTTTATGAAGAATTTTAGAAAAATTAAATAGTTATAGAAAGATACAAAAAATTTTTTGTAATAATATTTGAGGCTAAGTGAAAATTGTTAAAATAAAACAGTTTGATGTTATATATGGTGTTATCGGATTTCATTAACTTGTAATAAAGACTGTGCAGCTTTCTGAGTAAAACCCTACTGTAATAAAATGGGATAGTTTTGATTATCTGAATATATGTAATAAATATTTTTTTATTATTATACATGAATCTTGAGGATTGATAGTTGATCAGATGGCTGAGAGCTGTCCAAAACTTCTAATTAAATTTTTTAATATTATTATTTGTTTCAATTGATTGCCAAAATATTGACTTTTTTTTTTCGAGTGAAAATTAAGTTAAGAAAAGGGTAAAGATGTGGAGAGCTGGATTTTTTACTATTTAATTTTTTTTCAAGATCCATGTTTACTGAAATAGAAATTCACGCTTTCCATTAATCTTCCCTAAGAAAAATACGATACTGACATGCTCTTCAAGAAGAACCTTAAAAGTACTTTCTCCTTCTTCTTTCTTTCTTTCTTTCTTTTTTTTTTTTTTTTAATAATTCAAGTCTATAACGTTTTCTCAAAATTTTGTTTTTCACCATAATAAAGAAAATTTTGGCTCTCCAAATGTCTTCCATCCATTTAATAACTAATGGAAATACGGCTTCTAAAGCCAAGGAAGGAATGATACAAGTAATCACTTTTGTCGAAGTCAAAAGACTCTAAAAAGTTTCATTAAAAAGAGGGACCGAAATTAACGAGGTCTAAAAGGATAAACTACATATAATATTTTAAAGTTATATCCTAATCTCAATACAACTTTAATATGCAAAATTTATCAAAAAAAATAAAAATACTGTACATTAATTAAAATTAATGTCTAAAAAACATATGACTGACACGTGATACTTTATATTTTTATCATTTTCATAATTTTTTCAATTTACTTATAATAATTAATGAATAATGTTTTTATTTTTTATGATAATTTAAGGATATTACGTTTTAAAATTTTTGAACTAATATAATAATTAAATTATAGTTCAAGAGATAATATGAAATCCTTCAATTTTAAAAATTAGATAAATCTAATGGGTATAATTCAAATGGCAATAGAAGTTTAATTCAGAGAAGAAATAGATGCACCATCATTGACAAATATTAATAGATAAAAGATCTAGAAATTTAATTACTTTCCCAAAGTGACCGTTAACGACTGCTAGAAACTGGGGAATAGAATTGGTCAATACCAGAAGAAGCAAAGCGATCCGGAAAGCAGCACCTGAAACGTTGCCAGTACGTGCAAAGCTGCAAAATTTAAGCCTCTCATGCCTCTGGTCCCGTATGAGAATCTTTCGACCAATTCTTTTCCATTATCGTTTTTAGAGAAAATTATAGTTAATGATCTCAAATTAAAGGTATTTATATTAAATAATTTTAAAATTTAAAATTATTTTAAAAGATTAAAAAATTAAACTGTTTTAACTTAAAAATCTTAAATTATAATTTTTGGTTTAAATTTTTTGTTTTTGAGTCATTCAAAATAATTTTAAATTTTAAAATTCTTTTAATATGAATATCTTTAACTTAAAATCTTAAATTATAATTTTCTCTTATTTTTGTTTCTTTCATCTTTCTTCGCGTAACCATTTGAGAACTGGAAAAATTTCTCAGCTCGATTTGGTTTATTATAAATATAAGTACACTGAGCATTCCCTGGGGAATGCTGTAACTTTCAAAAATTGTTATATAGGTACAGCAAAAAGTTTTTTTTTTTCAAGAGATATAAATTGTGATTGTTTGATAAACATATTACAAAAATCATCTTTTTAAAGGCAGAATTAATTACTAATGTTTTGTAATAAATTTCAAAAGTTATTCTGAATTCATAGAATAGTAATAATAGGTATATGATAATTTTTTTAACACTAACAATCTAAAATATTTTATATCAAGTTATTAAAATAACATAAACAGTAAATTCTTTTGAAAAATAACATATATGGCTGAACGTTCGATTGAAATAGTATAGGAATAAAAGTTAAAAATTAATACTTATAAAACTACAAACAAAATTTAGAATGGACAAATATATTTTATAATAAAAATAGAAGAAATTAAATTTGTAAGATTTGTGTATCAAGCATTTGTGAAAATATAACAGCAGTTTATGTTTTGATGAGAAATTATAATGATTGTAATAGAAATATAGAAAGATATATATAGGCAACAATATGAACCTAGGTTTACAATAAGAATATATCTGCAATTGGTTAAAATTGGAAAGTCCTTTTAGATATCTTAATACCTTGTATGGGATTGCGGTAGCTTTCGCTTTTGGTGCCTTTTGACGGTAAATCTTACAAATTTGAATTTGATTATTATTATTATTATTATTATTATTTTCAAATAGTGCTCCTTTTGATGCTTTTAAAAGCCATAGTGGCTTTGAGAATTACCCTACGGATACTTTTAAAGCCGCTGTGGCTGCTGAAACTTCAAGATGCGTAGAAAGACCTTATTATTTTAACTAAATTATATATATATATATATATATATATATATATTTTTATTCTGAAGCTATTATTATTCAGTTTATATATTGTTTTTTATATATATCTTTTTATTTTTTTAAATTAGATATTTTGTCATATTTTTACAAGTTGCTACTATTTTTCACTAATATCATATACAAAGAATCTCATATAGTTCTTTGATTAATATCATGAAAATATATTTGTTACGATCCAAAACTCTTAGAGCATGGATTAAGCCAGTTTAACCTAACAAGTTTGAAAAAAATACACTCACTTGACCATAATAAAAGATTAGGAAGATCTCAAAAATTATATCACACCTCCAAGACACATTATTTACTTCATAAAGTCATTTAGGTGGTTGCCAAAAATTTGGCAAAACTTCTTCTGAAAAATATACATTTTTTGAATTGTATGAAGAGTCACAATCTAATAATCAAATGTCAGTTAAACTAATTTTCACTTCAAAATGTGTCAAATTGTTGAAAATAATTTTCCAAAAATAGGATAAATTTCAATGGAACCAAAAAATAAATTTCACAAAAATTTGGACAAAAAGCTTTTATGGGTAAATCTGTAAAGGCCCAAAATTGAAAGGGTCCAGAAAATGTTCCGAAATGGCATAAAAGTGGCTAAAATACATTTTCCCCCAAAATGATGGCCCATTTAATTTAATAAAATTTCCAACAAAATAGGCCCAGAAAAGCACAGGCCCAATTTTTAATGACCCATTCCGATCCCCATCCAATCTTACTCTATCCATTGTTCCTCCATCTGTCGCGCTGCCAGTTCGTTTCGTTTTGACGCGGCAAAGATGCTAGATAATTAATGACCCTGTAGCTGGTACTTTACATTGCCACTCCATCATTCGATTACTCATGCGTTAGAAGCTACGACTTTGGTGGATTTGATAAAAATGCGTTTTGTTTTGGATCTATCCTTTAATGCAATACATGACAAGACTAGCACGCAAGTCCACTTTGATTTAAGATTATATTTAACATATTTTAACGTTAGATATATAAAAGAAAAAAAATTAAAAGAAAAGTGAATTTGATTTAAGATTATATTTAACATATTTTAACGTTAGATATATAAAAGAAAGAAAATTAAAAAAAATGAATAAAATATATGAAAAATAATTCTCTTACCCATGATTCTTAGAGTCAGATCAAATCGTTTGATTTGTTCGAGAATCAATTTCTGATCTAGTTTGGTTAACTCAAAAAATCAATCAACTAAAAAATCGATTGAATTGATCAAAATTAAATTGGTAAAAACCAATTTGAACTAGTTAGTTACTTCTTTTTTTTTAATTTTTTAAATGTTTTTTTATATAATTTAATATAATAATTCATCTTGAATAAATTTGATGAATTAAAATAGAAAACATTAGAAAAAAAGGAGTTAAAATATAGAGATTTTTTCTTTTAAAAAGAAAATATAAGAAAAATAAAATGTGCATATATGATTTTTTTGTGTGCTTGTTTTCTATTATGTTTTATTTCTTTTAAATATCATGGTGTTTAGCTACAATTAGTATTTATTTAGTTTATTTTATATAATAAATAGAATCTTGATATAATTTGAAAATTTTAAAAGTTTAACATTAAATACTCTTAATTTTTAATTATAGGTAGTTTTTATTTTTCAATTTAAACAATTTTATAATATTTTAAGAAATACTATTATTTATTTTTAATTATTGAACTAGTAATTAAAAAAAATATTTAATTATTACTAATTCAACCATGATTTGACTATAGTTCAATCAATGAACCGTAAATCGATGTCTTTACTGATTCAATGACTGGTTTAATTTTAAAAACATTGCTTGTACTTCTATTTTTAAAAAATAATAATAAAAACAAATACTATTAAAAATGATTATTAAGATATAATAGATATTATCATTAACACTACACTGCATTTTACATTCCAATCCATGCAACAAATATACCCTAGGCATGTTTGGTTCAAGAAGGGAATGGGAAAAGGTGAGAAAGTGAGATATAAATTATCTGTTATATTCTTATAATTATTACTCAATAATAAATGTCTTTTATTATTATTATTATTTTAAAGTAAGGATATAAGTGTCATTTTTCATTCATTCTATTTACCATTTTCGTTAACTTTCATTATATTTCTTTCCATTCCTACCAATCAAACATAATGTAAGAATTTAGTTTTGACTTTATATAAAAAAAATGGTAATGGCTTTAAAATTCATGACTTGGGGAATAGTGGTACATGTTTTTTCATTCAACACCCTTTTTTTTTTGCTAGGTTGAAAAATACCACATGTTAGGCAATTTTATTAGACTGGAATTCCCAAATTAGAAAGGCCTTTAAAAATTAAAATTATTTTCAAGATTCAAAAGAAAAAATATTAACCTAAATTAGATGAAAATGCCCTTAGTTTCTCGAACTCTATTCTTGTTTTTGCCTTTGCCATTTCCTTAACCTCGGTTTTCTTTCTTACCACTTTCTGGAGCTCCGGGGCCACTTCAACTATGGAGTGATACTTTTGCATCTATAGTGCAAGGATCTAGTTGAGTCTCCAATGATGAATTACTGCAAAGACCAAGTCATAGTCGGAGGCAACAGTGGTGAGCTAAGCCTTTGTATGTGATACATATGCTCTTTGGTGAGTCCCATTTCCCTGTTCATGGAAACCTATTATGTGACGAACTATTAGATTTTGATTTTTGGTAATACTATGATAACAAAGGGCATTTCATATCATCTACGTATTTTTAAGTATCTTCTTTCTTAGTTTGATCCACCTTTGCTTCCTTGCCTTCATATTCCTCATATTTGAATTCCAATGATGCTTTCACATCCCATGATTATTTGAACAAAAACCAACCTCCTAACTTTTGTTTATGCTCAATTGCTAACAAGTCATATCAATTTTGTTTATACCATCATGAAATGAATTCATTGTGCATCTTCCAATTTCTAATTTTGAGTTTGATTATTACCATACTTATTCTGGTTTTATGCTATTTTATGTTGGTATTTTCTTTTCTTTTCTCTTTTAGCTATTGTTACCTTGAATGTAATACCCTAAAATTAATTAAGGTGTTAATCATGGATTTGTATTAATTAAGAATAATTAATATGAAATAATCGGGTAAGTTAAGTGAATGAAAATTTTGGAGAGGTAAATTATTAATATGGGTTTGAGATTTAATTGGGATAGAAACTTCATCTAGGCCCAAATTAATGTAAGAGATCATGATAAGAGGCTAATGGAGGCCCAATAAGTTAGGTATAGATCCAATCTGATTCAATGTGATAGAGATCCAAGACCCACCTTGTATAGGCTCTTATAAATGGCCCAATAAACCTTGTGCAGACCAAAAACAATAGAGTTCTTAAAATTGGGTCTGGCCCAATGAAATTTTGCAGTCCAACACCTTAAAGCTGGCTCAACAAGCTAAAATCTGAAACCCATTTGGAGTTAGATCTTGGAGCGGCCCATAACTCATAGAAGACCTAACTTAAACCTAACTAAAACCTTAAACACTTTAGCCCCTTCCCCATTTTACTGAAACATAAAGGAGAAATTCAAAGCTTTGAAGGGAGGCTAGGGTTTGGGGTAAGAAATCCATCATTTCCCACTTCTAGAGTAAGATTCAGCCAAGTTAATAGTTATATAGCTTAATCCCCTTCTCTTTCTTTTGATTTTGGCCCGATTAGTTTTTCATTTGGAGTATTTTCACCTACACCCAAAATCTGAAACTTGCTATTTGATGTCTCCATGGTGAAAATTCGTAGGTTGAGGTTAGGGCAGACATTAGGTAAGTATAAACTCTCCATTTTGATGCTTTCTTTGCTAGTTAAAGACTCTTATAGCTTATTTATAATATGGGTATTGTTTTTGTGCAAATTTACTCAGAATTTGAGGTGTTGTTTTGAGGTTTCTAGGGTAGGAGCAATCGAATCTGGATTTGGTTTTAGTAGTGATTGGGTTAAAGTAATATTCAATTGGCTCTTAGAGGATTGGCTACAAGTAAAGTAATCGGGACTATATTAATTTCATGCATATATTTATTTTAATTCCATATTTGCTGTACATGAATAATTTGAAATGCTAAATAAATTGGTTGGCTATCTATTGTATTATGATTGGACCTTGTGAGTCTATGGTGGAACTGTGGTGCGGCTGCCACCCATGCATGTGCTTTGATCAGGCATCGGGTTATGATCAAACCCCAAATGCACTGAGCCTTAGTTGTGCTCAATGGGGAGTAGGTGCCGTGGACGGGTCTCTCCTAGTATTTTTGGCCTTTAACATGTGAAAATATGATTGTTAGTATGGGATAGTAATCATGATAGCCTAATTGTTTCATTTACTAATATAACTGGTATGTTTTCTGATGCTTATGTGGAATCATGCATATATGTTAATTAAATTAGAATATATGATGAAATTTGCCTTAGTTACTGAGATTTGCATCCCACCTCATTTCATGAGATTATACTTTCAAGTGAAGGCCCTTCGGGTAAGGATAAGGGGAAGCAAGTGGATGAAAATCCATGAACTCTAGCTATGTATGGAGGAAGCTACACTTGGGCTAATTTGAGTAGAGTAGATGCAATTTCATTAATATTTTATATAGTATCATCATGTAATCATATTATTAAGTGTAGGCGTTTATATTTTGATTAGTTGGAATATATTTATTAAGGAGTTAAGTCTCAATATATCTTGGTTTGGATGTATGAACTTTGTTGAATTCATGATTTGGTTTACTATTGGGAATGCCATTATGGGATATATGAGATTGTTGATTTGAATCAATGATGCATGAAATCTCTAAAGGAATGTATATTTGAATGATAGTTGCTAGAAGCTTATGAAATTTTGCTATTTTTAACCTATAAGTTGCTGGCATATGGTAGTTGGATGAGTAGGGATTTATACTTAAGTTTTGAATTGGTAATGGTAGATTAGCTAGGTAATTAAGGTACATAAATACCATTAGAGTTGCATAAATTAAGATAGAATGGCCCTAGGGTGTTATTGAAGGGAGAGTGGAGAGTATGAAACAAGATTTTAGGAGTTATAGGATTAGAAGGCATTTCGCCATTGCCAATAGAGGCGAAGTTACCCATGGAGAGTACCAGAGAGCAATTAGCCGCGGCAAAATGTGAGAGGCAAAACTAGGAGTCGTTTAGACGGTAATTCGCTGTGGCGAAAGGAGGTATTAGCCATGGCCAATAGTGAGATGCGAACAAGGTAGGTTCTAGGAGGCTTCCTCGTCGCCGCGACGCCTTGTAGGTTAGCCGCGGCAAAGGTCTTACTCATCGAAATCAATGACGAAGTAAGGGGTGAAACTGAGAGGAATTGGTTGCGGTTAAGAGGAATTTAGCTGCGGTGAACATCCTGAAACTTTCATTCTAACCTAGAAATCTTGGTTTTTCATATGGTAATCCTAAGGGATGACTTAAAAATATTAGTAGAAGATTTTTGTGAGTTGAAATTAATCGGTAATAGAATTAAAGACTTATAAATGAATATTTGTTTCCCTGATATACATGAGTGCTTGTAATTATATGGTTGATGACTATAATAACATTAAGGTTCAAATTTCCCTATATTTCCATAATGTAATTAGTCATAATGTCTTGTAACCCTAATTTATGATTATTAATCACGTATTTAACTTTAATTACAATGATTAGAAGTTAATGTCGTCACAGTTGGTATCAGAGCAATGGTTCAGGAAAATATATTTGATTTACAACTTTGTGGTTAGAAAACTTGGCAATCATGATGCATGCATGATAGGAATAAGAACATTGTGACTTAGTGATAACTCTCATACATACATATACCTGCCGTGGGTGGAGTTGTGTTTTGTTTGCCTTGGGCTGTAGCTTAATGGGGGATGCTTGTGGTTGTGCTTGTGGCATTGTAGAACTAGATGGCTACCCATAGAGAAACAACTGAGATGCTAAGAGAGATGCAAGAGGCCATGGCTACAATGGCCAATTGAATGAGAGAACAAGCTGAGGCCTATGAAACTACAATTAGGGCAATGACTGACCAGCTTCAAGAGCAAGCCAAGGCTCATGCAACAACTGTACAAGTGCTGCAGCAGCTACATGAAAACATGAATAAGCCGAATGAGGAGGTGCTGATGGAAAACTGTATGGGGGCTGGTCATAACTCTGGTGTGGGACACCAAGGGGAGGATGGTGACCTCTTTATTGTGTTGGCCAAATTCAGAAAAGTTGATCTTCTGTTGTTTTTAGGGGAGTTAGACACTGAGAAGGCTGCAAGGTGGCTAATGCAACTGGAGAAAATCTTTGAAGTTATGACTTGCACCACAGAACAAAAGGCAAAGTTAGCCATCTACAAATTGGAGGGTAAGGCTGAGCATTGGTGGAGGAATTCTTCTAGATTATTGATTGCAAGGGGGATACCCTTGACTTGAGAAATTTTTCAAACTACTTTTGAGAGCAAGTATTTCCCACCATCAGTGAGGGCTGACAAGGAAGTTGAGTTTAACTTCCTTGAGCGAGGAGACATGAATATAGATCAATATGCAGCCAAATTCATTCAATTGTCTCGCTTCTCCTCCTACTTGAAAAGATTTGATGATAAGCCATGGAAGGTTGAAAATTTTAAAAGAGGCTTGAAACCAGAGATTAAGGATAAGATTGTATCTCTACAGATCTGCAATTTTGATGAATTGGTAGAGAAGTATAGAGTGATGGAGAGGGCTATGATGGAAAGTGAGGCTAAGAAGAAGAAGATCCTGGAGGGTAAGCGTGACCGGGACATGGAGCCCTTTAGGGGCGGAAGTAAGAAAGGAGCCAATAGTGAGAGTGGCTCTTGGGGTAGGAGACCACCCCTAAGGAATGTCCCTCAAAGAAGAAGCATGGGATGACCAAGAAGTGTAATGAGTGCCCCACCCACTTGCGTCAAGTGTGGGAAAAACCATGGGAATGGGCCATGTCCGGTATGCTATAATTGTAGGAAGCCTGGACATTATGCACGTACTTGCACAGTGTCACGGGAGTCGGCCTCATCAGTTAAACCACCTATCCAGGGAAGGGTATTTGCACTTACGCAGCAAGAGGCTAGTAGATCCCCTAGTATGATCCGAGGCACTTTACTTGCCCATAATTATGTCGTAGATGTATTGTTTGACTCGGGTGCAATCCACTCATTCATCTCATATGACTGTGTTAAGCGTCTGGGTCCTAAAATTAGCCTGTTGCCATTTGAATTATCTGTGTCCACTCCTACTGGATATTCTATGATTACATCTTATGTATGCTTAAATTGTATTGTACAATTAGATAGCTATTGTACTACCCTTGACTTGATTTGCATCCCTTTGTGTGATTTTGATGTAATCATTGGTATGGATTGGCTATAAGCTAATAATGTGATACTTGATTGTAACTGTAAGACTGTTTCCTTACCTGCAAATATACCTGAAACTTGTCCTGTGACTGAGCTTACTTGTGTGTCTATCGCCCAAGTCGGGAGGTGCCTTAGGTGTGGTTGTCAAGGGTTTCTAATATTCTTTTCATTGTATATTGATGTTAATAATGGGTTAGAGGACATACTTGTGATTAAGGAGTTCCTTGAGGTTTCCCTAAGGAGTTTAGTGGACTAGCTCCAGAGAGAGAGCTAGAATTTTCTATTAATTTGGTACCCAGTATAGGTCCGATCTCTAAGGCCCCGTATAGAATGGCGCCTGCTGAGTTGGTTGAGTTGAAGAGTCAATTAGAAGAGTTACTTTAGAAAGGATTTATTAGGCCAAGTGTGTTTCCATAGGGAGCACTAGTGTTATTTGTCAACAAGAAGGATGGTAGCCTTAGGCTTTGCATTGACTATAGGCAATTGAACTAAGCGACCGTAAAAAATAAATACCATTTGCCTAGAATTGATGACTTACTTGACTAATTAGCTGGGGATCGGTCTTTTCAAAGATTGACCTTAGATCAGGATATCACCAACTTAGAGTCAATGCGGAGAATGTACCTAAAACTGTCTTTAGGACACGATATGGCCACTATGAGTTCTTAGTCATGCCTTTTGGGTTAACCAATGCCCCTGCCATTTTTATAGACTACATGAATATGATCTTTAGGCTTTATCTTGACCAATTTTTGGTAGTGTTCATTGATGACATTTTTATTTACTCTAAAAGTAGTGAAGAGCATGAAGAGCATCATAGGATAGTTCTTTAAACATTGAGAGAGCATCAATTATATGCTAAGTTGAGCAAGTATGAGTTTTGGTTGCAGGAAGTTAAATTCTTAGGTCATGTGATATCGGAAGAAGGGGTAGCGGTAGATCTTAGCAAGGTAGAAGCGGTACTGAATTGGGAAAGACCCAAAATGGTGACTGAAACTCGTAGCTTCTTAGGTCTAGCCAGCTATTATAGAAGATTCATTAAAGGATTTTCTCAGTTAGCTATGCCTTTGACAAAATTGACTAGGAAGGACTAACCATTTGTGTGGGATGCCAAGTGTGAGAATGCTTTTTAGGAGCTTAAGGATAGGCTTACCACCGCACCTATGTTAGTGATACCTAACCCTAAAGAGACATTCACAATCTATAATGATGCTTCTAAGAAGGGATTAGGGTGTGTCTTAATGCAACAAGGTAGGGTGATAGCTTACGCCTCTAGATAACTTAGACTCCATGAGGAGAATTACCCCACCCATGACTCAGAGCTAGCAGCTATAGTTTTTGCCCTTAAGATTTGGAGACACTATCTCTATGGTGCCCAATTTGAGGTGTATAATGATCACAAAAGTTTAAAGTACTTGTTTGACCAAAAAGAGTTGAACATGAGGTAAAGGAGGTGAATGAAATTCCTTAAGGAGTATGATTTCTCCTTAAAGTATCATTCAGGGAAGGCAAATGTGGTCGCCGATGCCTTGAGTAGGAAATCTATTTATATGGCAATGATGATGCTTAGAGAGCAAAGGTTGATTGAGAAGATGAGAGATTTGAATTTATCAATTTCAATTAACCCTAGTGGCCTTTTTTTTGGGAGAATTGAGGATAGAAAATGACCTTAGAAAGAGGATTAAAGAGGCCCAAGAGCTAGATGTCTACTGGGGAGGAATTAGAGAGTAACTAGGGAGTGGTGAGGTCAAAGATTATGACCCATTAGAAGATGGCTTGGTGAGGTACCAGGGTAGAGTGTGCATACCCAAGGATAAAGAGTTGAGGAATATAGTATTGTCGAAAGCTCATAAGAGTAGGTACACCATTCATCCTGGCACCACTAAGATGTATAAGGATCTAAAGAAGAGCTTTTGATGGCCTGGGATGAAGTCAGACATAGCAGAGTTCCTTGCTAGATGTCTAATTTGTTAGAGGGTTAAGATTGAACACCAAAGACCCGCAGATTTGTTACACCCTTTAGAAATTTCAAAATGTAAATGGGATAGTATATCTATAGATTTTGTGATCGATTTGCCTAGAACATCCTCGGGTTATAATGCCATTTGGGTGATTGTGGATAAATTGACGAAGTCTGCCCACTTCTACTTATTAGAGCCACTTATCCTTTAGATAAACTAGCTCAATTGTATGTTCGTGAAATTGTAAGATTACATGGTGTTCCTAATATCATTGTGTCAGATAGAGACCCAAGATTCATATCAAAATTTTGGCAGTCTCTATAATAAGCTTTAGGTACTAGTCTTAACTTTAGCACTACTTATCATCCTCAGTCTAATGGTAGACTGAGAGGACCATTCAGACCCTTGAGGACATGCTTAGAGTTAGTGTGCTGGAGTTAAAGGGGAGTTGGGATGTGTACTTGCCTTTAGCTGAGTTTGCTTATAATAATAGTTACCATTCCAATATCCAAATGGCACCATTTGAGGCACTTTATGGGAGGAAGTGTTGGTCACCCTTGTGTTAGGTAGAACTTGGTGAGAGAAGTCTCTTAGGTCTAAACATAGTGGACCAAACCACCCACCAAATAGAACTCATCAGAAAGAAGTTATTAGCTGCCCAGAGTAGGCAAAAGAGTTATGCGGATAAGAGGAGGAGACCCTTAGAATTTGAGGTAGGTGACCATGTGTTTCTTAAGGCTACTCTGGTGATGGGGGTGGGACGGTCTATTAGGATAAGAAAACTCAGTCCTCATTATCTTGGTCCTTTCTAAATCCTTGAAAGGATAGGACCCGTGGCCTGTAAAGTTGCTTTAATTCCAAACTTGGCCAGATTGCATAATGTGTTCCATGTGTCCCAACTGAAAAAGTACCACCCGGACCCTTTGCATGTTTTTGAGCATGAGAATGTGCATCTACAAGATAATTTGTCTTATATGGTTGAGCCGGAAAGGATTGTGGACTCAAAAGTCAAACAGCTACATAATAAGGACATCCTCTTGGTAAAGGTAGTATGGAAGGGACTCACTCCGAATGAAGCAACTTGGGAGACAGAGGAGGCAATGAGGAAGGATTATCCTGCATTATTTGAGTAAAGTATGTCTAATTTTTAGGATAAAATTTCTAAAAGGAGGGGAGAATGTAACACTCCAAAATTAATTAAGGTATTAATCATGGATTTGGATTAATTAGGAATAATTAATATGGAATAATCTGGTAAGTTAAGTGAATAGAAATTTTGGAGAGGTAAATTATTAATATAGGTTTGAGATTTAATTAGGATAGAAACTTCATCTAGGCCCAAATTAATGTAAGAGATTATGATAAGAGGCTAATGGAGGCCCAATAAGTTAGGTGCAGACCCAATCTGATTCAATGCGATAAAGGTCCAAGATCCACCTTGTATAGGCTCTTATAAATGGCCCAATAAACTTTGTACAGACCCAAAACAATGGAGTTCTTAAAATTAGGTTTAGCCCAATGAAATTTTGCAGCCCAACATTTTAAAGTTGGCCTAACAAGCTAAAATCTGAAACCCATTTGGAGTTGGATCTTGGAGCAACCCATAACCCATAGAAGACCCAACTTAAACCCAATTAAAACTCTAAACACTTCAGCCCCTTTCCCATTTTGCTAAAACACAAAGGAGAAATTCGGAGGTTTGAAGGGAGGCTAAGGTTTGGGGTAAGAAATCCATCATTTCCCATTTTTAGAGCAAGATTCAGCTAAGGTAATAGTTATATAGCTTAATCCCCTTCTCTGTCTCTTCATTTTGGCTTGATTAGTTTTTCATTTAGAGTATTTTCACCCACACCCAAAATTTGAAACTTGCTATTTGATGTCTCAATGGTAAAAATTCGTAGGTTGAGGTTAGGGCTGACATTAGGTAAGTATAAACTCTCCATTCTGATGCTTTCTTTGCTAGTTAGAGACCCCTATAGCTGATTTATAATATGGGTATTGTTTCTATGCGAATTTACTCAGAATTTGAGGTGTTGTTTTGAGGTTTTTGGAGTAGGAGCAACCGAATCTAGATTTGGTTTCAATGGTGATTGGGTTGAAGTAATATTCAATTAGCTCTTAAAGGATTAGCTACAAGAGAGGTACCCGGGACTATATTAATTTCATACATATATTTATTTTAATTTCATATTAACTGTACATGAATAATTTGAAATGTTGAATGAATTGGTTGGCTATCTATTGTATTGTAATTGGACCTTGTGAGTCCATGGTGGAGCTGTGGGGCGGCTTTCACCCGTGCTTGTGCTTCGATCAGGCATTGGGTTATGATTAAACCCTAGATGCACTGAGTCGTGGTTGTGCTCAATAGGGAGTAGGTGTCGTGGACGGGCCTTTCCTGATGTTATTTGCCTTTAACATGTGGAAATATGATTGCTAAGGTGGGATAGTAATCATGATAGTCTAATTGTTTCATTTACTAATATGATTGGTATGTGTTTTGATGCTTATATGGAATTATACATATATATTAATTAAACTAGAATATATGATGAAATTTGCCTTGGTTACTGAAATTTACATTTCACCTTGTTTTATGGGATTATACTTTCAGGTGAAGGCCCTTTGGGTAAGGATAAAGGGAAATAAGTGAATAAAAATCCATGAGCTCTAGCTATGTGTAGAGGAAGTTACACTTGGGCTAATCTGAGTAGAGTAGATGCAATTTTGTTAATTTTTTATATAGCATCATCATATAATCTTATTGCCAAGTGTAGGCATTTATATTTTGATTAGTTGGAATGCATTTATTAAGGAGTTAAGTCTCAATATAACTTAGTTTGGATGTATGAACTTTGTTGAATTCATGATCTGGTTTACTATTGGGAATGCCATTATGGGATATATGAGATTGTTAATTTGAATAAGTGATACATGAAATCTCTAAGGGAATGTATATTTGAATGATAATTGCTGGAAGCTTATGAAATTATGCTATTTTTAACTTATAAGTTGCTGGCATATGGTAGTTGGATGAGTAGGGATTTATACTTAAGTTTTGAATTGGTAATGGTAGATTAACTGGTAATTAAGATACATAAATACCATTAGAGTTGTATAAATTAAGGTAGAGTGGCCCTAGGGTGTTATTGAAGGGAAAGTGAAGAGTATGAGATAAGATTTTAGGAGTTGTAGGATTAAAAGGCATTTTGCCGCGGCCAAAATATTGTTAACCATGGCCAATAGAGGCGAAGTTGCCCAGGGAGAGTACCAGAGAGTAATTCGCCGTGGGTAAATGTGAGAGACAAAACTGGGAGTATCTAGAAGGTAATTCACCGTGGCGAAAGGAGGTATTGGCCACGACCAATAGTGAGAGGCAAGCGAGGTAGGTTCTAGGAGGTTTCCTCACTGTGGCGCCATGTAGGTTAGCCGTAGCGAAGGTCCAACTCACTAAAATCAGTGATGAAGTAAGGGGTGAAACCAAGAGGAATTGGCTACGGCTAAGAGGAATTTAGCCGCGGCGAACATCCTGAAACTTTCATTCTAACATAAAAATCTTAGTTTTTCATATGGTAATCCCAAGGGGTGACTTAGAAACATTGGTAGCAGATTTTTGTGAGTTGAAATTAATCGATAATAGAATCAAAGGCTTATAAATGAATGTTTGTTTCCCTGATGTATATGAGTGCTTGTAATTATATGGTTGATGACTCTAATAACATTAAGGTTTAAATTTCCCTACATTTTCAGAATGTAATTAGTTGTAATATCTTGTAACCCCAATTTATGATTATTAATCTTGTATTTAATCTTAATTACAATGATTAAAAGTTAAGGTTGTCACATTGTACCTTGAGAAAAAAATGGAGTTGCTTCATTTACCATATTGAACTAATGAGTTCATTAATATTTAGATAATTGTAGGGGTCTATACTCTTGTACTTGATAAACATATATTTCTATCTATTTTATTCTCATAAACATAGGCATTTTAATAATAAAATATGGCTTTAAGGCTTTAATTAGGTAAGATTTTGTTTTAGAAGCCATTTCGATATTTTAGGAATTTAATTGCAAAATTTTGGAATTTTAATGCATAAATTTCTTTAAAAGATTTTTTTTGAATTCTCCTCTTGAATTGCTCTTACTTGTTGTGCAGATTTTCAATGGGTAAATGATATTTAAATAAGAATTTGAGTTAGAGAAAAGAAAGAGAAGAATTGGACTTCCACATGTGGCTCCACTTGTAGCAAACATACACTCATACGTGGAGAAGAGAAATTAATGAAGATGCACATGAGCAAGCACTAGTTCTACGTGGCAAAAGGATTCACATATGCAAGTTGGTCAATGTGATTTACTAATGAAGCTGCAAGAAAGGAAGCTACGAGCAGAACATAGTTTATGAAGAGTGGGAAAAGCTCCACGTAGAGAACAACACACACACCCATGGGGTCATCAAGAAAACGTGTTGAATTAGGTCTAATACAACATTTTCTATCGTGGAAGCATGGTTGTTGCACATGGGAAAGTGTAAGTAGAATGTAGAGTTAAAGAAGCTGCACATGGAAAGAAGCTTGCATGGAGAAAACATGAGGGCTGGACTTCTCTTAACATCACACATTAGTTCTTGTGGAGGCACACACTCATTCGAACTCAGACGTTGGAGTGGGAAGGATTTAAGAGGAATGAGCACTTGAGCAAGGAGTTATTGGTTTTTGAAGAGAGGGAAGCAACATGAAAATAACGTGGAAGATTAGCTGAAAATAAAGTTGGATGGAGGAAAAGTTGCCACGAGCTAGAGTTGGAGAATGATGCATGAATAGCTTGCATGTTGAGAATGTGGATGGAGGAAAAGCTGAAGTGGAAAACAAGAACGAATGAAGGGCTAGAACGTGCAAAGAAGCAAAGGGGTTCTACGTGAGAACAAAGCAAACAACACAGAGGAAGGAGACCATGTGGGAAGTGAATGAAAAGCATGCAGCAACTTAAGTGGAGGAATCACGTGGAAGAGCTTGGGTTGATGTGAATGCATGGGCTGAATGAGTTGTGTGAAGAGAAAGAGCTGCACGAAGGATGGCTTTTCGAGGATAAGAAGCTTGAATGAAGGAAAATAAGAAACACGATGAGAAGCTATACATACAGAAACAAAGCACTAGTTATAGGCTATAGCAGAGGCGTAGATGAAATAAGATGAATTAGAAAGAAGAAGCTTGCACGAGCTACATGGATAAGCTATAGGTAGAAACATTAGAAGTGCAGAACGTGTGAAGAAAGATAAAGGAACAAGCATGCAGAAGTTAACATGGATTACTACGAGCAGCTGAATGAGCTACACGAGCTGCATGATTCATGGATAACATGAAGAAGTGCTGTAGTTTTAACGTAAAGAAGATGCAGAAACAGTAGAAGGAATTCATGTATAATAAAATAAACAACGGGGCCCACACCTATACACACATGCAGAAACACGTACAGTATCAAGATGAAGAAACGCTGAAGCTAACTCGTGGGAAAGGAGACGCTAGATCGAGAACTGAACGAGGAAGCTGCGAGTTGGAAGCTCCAGAACATGCAGAAGCTGAGCAGAATAACGAAGAAGAAGCAGATGCATGAATGCAGAATCTTTACGTGGAAACAAATGAAGAACGAGCTGAACAACGCTGGACTGGGCTGAAGGTTAAATGAAGACGTGAAATAATGCGAAGGAAAGAGCTGTGGGTTGGATGCATGGAGAGAGCTGAAGAGAGCACATGAAAATGAGCTGTGGGTTCAAGAAGAATAAGCTAGCACGTGATCACTTAAATAAAGAAATGAAGCCATGTGATCTCATGATTCAGAGGACTCGAGCAGAGTCATTATTCCACACGCCTCCATATATTCGAATACCCTTATCCATTCACAGATTCCACCCATCTCACGTCTCTAAAATTGTGGAAATCCTCGCCTATATATACTTCACGCCTGGTTCGTTCATAAGGAGAGGGAGCATTCATCTATTCATTCAGCATTAATCCACCACCACGCCTTCTCCTTCCATCCATCCATCTCCACATCCCATGAGATTCTAATCCATCTTAAGGCTAGCAAGGAGGAACCCTTGGAGAAGCTTGAATCCATGGAGAAAATTCAGAATTTTGGCTAAGAATTTCCTTATTTTTCCTACACTTTTTTTCTTTCAATTATTGTCTTGGTTAAGTTATATTTGATAGAGAATTTGTGTAATTGTAATTAGTGGCTGGTTAGACACTAATTAGGAAGTATTTTTATTGATTAATTGATCTGATTAATTTCAATATTATTTGACTTCCCATGTATGCTTCGAAGGTGTTCGATAAAATACATGAGTGAGCTTAATTGTTTAAATTGAGGATTCCTTAATGTTTAGTTGGTTAATTAAATATTTAGGATGATTCAGAAGCTAATCAATCAAATTTAGTGTTCAAGATCTTAGAAACAAGAATTGACAGTTTAATGCGGAGTTGAGGTTTCAATTCAACGTTAGATCGTTAATTTCTTGAATCTTGCGTGGTTACCCAAGATAATTTGTTATGAACATAATTAAGAACTCTTAGACCAGAATTAATCACAATTAGATTAGGATAAGGATAGTGGATACCAAGGGACGAATCCAAAGCTAGTCACAAGTCCATCTTTCAACCATAATCCATACAATTAGATAGCAATTAGGAATTTTAATTCAATTTAGTTTTTGCTTAGTTTAATTAAATCAAAACCCCCTAATTTAGGAATTTTTAGAGTCTTTTAATATTTGGAAAACTCAATTAGACATTGAACGCCAATTCCAAGGGAGATGACCTAGGTTATGCCATTCGCTATATATTTTATCAACCTAGAATTATTTTGAGGGTTGCACGATGAGCCACTCAGTACTCTTCTACCGTATTTGTACTTCAATACTTCAATGAAATAAAACATAAGCTTTTTGCTTGACATAGTTGGTGTATATCTATATTAGCTACTTTTGTTTGCACATAACACATGCCAATTAAAGTTGTCATTTTAGAAATAAAAAAAGAAATTTTGTTTTGCTGAGCATTAAAGTTGTCTATCTATGGTAGCTGCTTTTCTATAGTCTTATTTTAAGTAACCCATATAGGAACTTGCTCAAAAAAATAACTAGCAAGAAGAATCACACACATGAAATAACAAACAAAACTTTTCTTCATCCCTAAAACCATGAAATAAAGGTAAGTTTGGATCCCTGTAAAACCATAAGTAAGTAGAAGTAACTTTTTTAAAAGTCCGTTGGAAGTTTCCTAAAACCTATAAGTAATTTTCCTACAAGACCCTCATAATTGGTGTCAAGAATCAAGTTTGGAGAGCAAAGTTATAAGTTCCCTAAAACCTTGTAGTAACTTGGCAGAAACCTAGCAGTAACTTTCTTAAAATTTCCTTATAACTTTAGTTTCAAGAATGAATGTTGGGGACCAAGTTATATGTTCTTTAAAACCTATTAGTAAGTTTTCTAAAACATAGTTGTAACTTTCATAAATCCTTGTTATCAATTCACAAAAGTTGGGAAGTAATGATGAAAGTTCCCTAAACCGTTATGGTAACTTTTCTAAAAGTCACTTTTAACCTTAATAAGCTTAGGTTGTAACTATCTTTTGTGTCTAACAGTAATGTTTTACTATGCATAGATTACAAAGTTACAACTATATTTTAGGAAAGTTATTAGTAGATTTTAAGTAGGTTACAACCATGTTAGGAAGCAATGTTAAAGCTTTAAGGTTACAACCATCTTTTAAGAAAGTTATAGTAGGTTTTAGGAAAGTTAGTTTTAGGTTTTAGAGAACTCAAAAAGTTGCCCCCCAACCTTGATTCACAATCATGCTAACTTACAACATTTGAGAGTTACAATGTTGGCTTCCCAAAGTTATTACCATATTTAAGGAAAATTACTATAAGGTTTTGTGAAAATTATTACTAGTTTTTAGGGAATTTATTAGGAGGTCTTGAGGAATTTACAACCATGTTCCCTAGCCTTAATTCTTAAAACCAGAGTTATAAGAGACTTTTAGAAGAGTTATGACTAAATTTCTACCAAGTTTTTTATAAGATTTTTAAGGGATTTACAATTTAAGGGTAACTTAAAACAAGAATAAAGGAATTAGCTAACATAGATGGATAACTTTAATTCTTAGCAAAACAAAAATTCTCAGCATAACTAATATATTTTATTTATGAAATGATTGCTTTAATTGGCATGCATTGTGTACAAGCAGAAGTAGCTAATATAGATAGACACCAATTATGTCAAGTAAAAAGCTTAGAGACTAATATCTCAATACAAAATTTCAACTGAGCTAATGTAAATGCTTTTGATAGTAACAGCCTCTCTATATCCATTCAAGAGCTTTCCCTTCTCCTTCCTCAAGGAAAGGAATATGTTCCATTTTGTAGGTAGAAATTCATCCTTTTTTTTTATCTTCAATAGAATGAATATATGCTTAAACAATTCATGTGTAACACAATCACTATTTATTCATTCTATAAGAAGTCTGAAGTAATAATTAGGCAAGAAGAATGAAATCTCAAGGTGACTTAGTTTATTATTTTAAATGCAAAACCATTCTTTTATATTTGACTTTAATACAGTGATAAAATCATGGACTTTAATACATTGATGATAGTAGAATAAGATTTAGTGTAACATTGGACTTTAATGTAGTGATGAAATCAATCATGTGATAACATTAATCTCTTTTAATATTATTGATGACTATCCTAATGATCCTTTAAGGCAAATTTTTATTCGATATTTAACATGTCCACCTTCATAAAAATAGGGAAAAAAAAAGTAAGACCAAAATCATGTTTATGAAAAAACTTGATAAGAAACCTACATACTTGAGCACTTTACTTGATGGTTGCTTCCTAAGTAGCTCTTTTCTTTTTTTTCTTTTTTCGTGGGAAAGCTCTTTGCCTAAGATGTGAGTTTCTCAAAGGATGCATGTAAGATGTTGAAAAATCTACAAATACTTTTATAAGGACTCCTAATCCAAAACCAATCTTTATAGTTTGCAAAGTTTAGTACATTTTTTGCTTACTACTCATTGTTGGCAAAAAGCAAATAGTCTTCTTTAATTAGATGCAAGTTGTGATTAATTTTGTTAGCAAGAACAATTTGACACTCCACTTTCTTAGGGGGAAAAAAACTCTTTGAAATTGTCACCTTGAAACATTAATAGCACCATCAAAACTTGTGAACAAATTCATGCAAACTTACTCAAACATGGATTCAAAGTATCATAATTTCAAATCCAAGTTCATATCTACTAAATTCGTCATAAAATCCATGCCAATTGCAAAATTTTACAACCCAAGAACAAATTTTCAAAGAGTGGCTCAAAGTTGGTTCACATGAGCAGAACAAGAAGAAAAATTCATTCTCAATTGTGAAAATGATGTACCCAAAAGTGAAATGGTTTGGAAACGGGAGACTCCAATTTCAACAATTAATGATGGCATGTGGGAATGAAAAACCCATTGTAAAGGTAGAAAATTCAAGAAGATGAGTGAGGAGCTCTATACATAATCAAGTGAAGTTGTGATTTTTACTTTAGAGAGATTGTGGTTTTGGGTGGAAATTAGAAGTGAGGTTTTAAGGTTTGGATAGAAGGATATGTTTGAAAAGGGGAATACCAAATAGGCCAAAAGCACTTGGGGAATGAAGGTAGGTGTTCGAAAATAGGAAGAAGATGAAGATGGTGAGTGAAGAGGGGAAGAAGAAGGAAAGGGGGGGTGAAGGTGTTGAGAAACTTGAAATCTAATGGAGAGGGAGGTGTTTGGCCAAAAATTAAGAGATGGAGTTAGGTTGGTGAAGGAAGGCATGAAGTAGTGTGAAGACATAGAGAAGATAGAACTGTGATTGTAGTAGAAACTTGGCTAACCTAAACGCTCAAATATAAGGGGCATTTTCATCCATTCCACAGCAAAATGAGGTCCTTTAATTCTTATAAATTTTAGAAAATTTAGGTCCTTGTGTGTAATTTTTTCCTATTTCTTTTTAAATCTTCTAACCAAACGTATGCCATATGTGGCAACCATTAACAAGTTGGATCCTTCAACCTTCACTTGAGTCTCACTTTTCCCTTTGTTATGCTTGCTTTGTCTCAAGTATTAGAGAGAGGTTCAAAGAATTAGAGCTTTGTCCTGTGGCCAAACTTTTCATTGAAACCATTGTTAAATTGTTTGAGATGGAGGTCCTGCAATGATTTTTAGCAAATTGTGGTTAAAAGCATTTGTGGTGGTTAAAACCACCATTCAAGCCACTAAAAATTATCAACAAAATCTCTTTTTTTGGTAACAAGTCAGATGACATATATTTATCAAATATTTTGTTAAGAATATTTTAAAAAATAGTTTGAATTAAAAATTTTAAAATAATAAAAAAATTTAAATTATTTTGAAAAGGTTAATTTAAAATAGGAAAAAATGTAATGACTCCTTGAATTATGAGCTATTAGTAAATATCCTTGAACTACAAAAATATAAAATAAAACCTTTGTACTTTGATATATTTGAATTTAAATTGATTTGTTCACTTTCATTTTGATGTGGTATAATGAATCTGTATCCTCTACAATTAGTAAAATATCTGTGAAGTAAAAGAAAGACAAAAAAGGGAGGGACTAGATAAAAAAAAAAAATGATCACAAATATATTCTCATTTTTTGTGTTACTCATTTTTTCTTTTCAAAATATATTTCAGAAGTATTTTGCTAACTACTATCTTCAGAGGATCCAATGGTACAATACCTTTAAAAAGAAAAAAAGAAGCTAGAAACCTACATCTGGAAAACCATCTTCCATCCCCACCACCATCTCTTTTGAAATAGCATACTTGCAGACCTCTCTCTCTGAAATCGCAGTTTCCGAAGCGAACCCTCCATCTGAAAACTCATCTCCTTCGAAAACGAACCTCCATCCCTTCAAAAACTCAAAATCCTTCGACATCCAGAAAAACACACGACATAATTTACTCATCGTGTTCAGTATATTATAAACCGGTATATAAGAGTACAAGAAGGACATGAATTAAGTCCAGAGTGTAGCAACTAAAGAGGAAGAACATAAATTAAGAATCCCATATGGGACCAAAGGCCGCAATTCCTCCACCCTTGCATGCATTCACAACATCTCTGCTACCTTCTGGATTGCTCGTGACAATAACCACCTAAGCACCCGAAGTCTTCGCTGCATTGACACTCAATTCAGACACGTTCGGCCTACCGAGCACGGCAGTATCACCATGCACTATTACTTTAGGTACCCACTTATTAGTCCCCTAATTTCCTTACCATAATTCTGCTCAATCCCTTTGGCTACCCAAAGCAAGATAGCGTTTGCTTTACATGGCTGCAGTAGAAACGACAGAAACACACAAATTTCTAAACCAGTGGCCACTAACAAGACCCTATCATACATGTTGACCAGATATGGTAGTCTGCGAAGTGAATTTGGCGAATCCACGAGTGGATTGGCGGGTTCGAGACCAAAGACTTGTTGAAGTCACAACTGCACCTGCAAGCATCATGTGCTCTTTCTTTCCCTCTGAGATTATTCCAAAGGCATGCCACTTAGATAGGGGTGAAGGACTAATCCTTCTGTGTATACCTGCTTCTCTTCCTCCTTCAAACTTGATAATAGAAGCGTGGCCTGAAGCAGTGGATACATTAACACGAACACGCCTCACTGTTAACGATGGGGTGATTATAAGGACTGTGATGGCTATAGTAAACCAAAATTCTTGGCTTTTGATTAACTTAGAGCCAAGTTGGATTGTGTAAGCTTTGGTTTTTGGGTCATAAGAAATTGTGAGCATGATAAACGCCCAGAGGAGAAGCAGAGCGATCCATCCAGCAAAACAGTGGATTCTCCCAAACACATTGTGATGCAGATGGCGAACGAGTGGGAATGCTGCCAAAGAAGACAGAGAAGGGCAAGAATGGCAGAGGCAACGCCTATAATCTATGTTGAAGTATTTTCTCTGTCCTTAGCCAAGCAATTGAGGAAACGCCCTAACCACTGTGTATTCCTCCTCCACTTTGTAGAAGAGAAGTGGTAGTGGTTTTGAGGGACAGAGGTACTCACGAGTCCCCCCAAGGAGTTCCACTGCAAGCCAAAAGATAACACGCATAAAAGCCTCACTTCGACAGAGTCAAAGCAAGTACGTTGCCAATGAAGAATAGAGCAGCTTTGTTCCTTGCATGGGAGAAATGGCCAGTTGCTGCAAGAACCAAAACCCAGTAATTCTGAGGGTCAAGCAAAGGATGAAAGGCCTCTTGTATATACCGAACAATCCTTGATCTAGAAGTATGATTGATAGTCTTGATCCAGTCTTTTGTGCAGTGGTTTTGATGGTTTGTTGTTCACGCTTGCTGGGATTTACGTTTAGTGGAAGGGGGGTCATAGGCTTCTGTTCCTCCGAGTCGTAGTTTTCTTCTAGGACATATTCAAGAGCATTATCATCTTCTTCATCTTCTAACTCAAGGTCACAGAAGCGTGCCGCTGCTCTTGCTATTGGACCTTTGTATTGAGGAAGGAAACCTCCGGAAGAGCCGTAGGAATCTACGGGAAGCTTAACCTTAAAGGCCAGGCCTCTAAAGCTTGAGAACCTTACTGCGTTTTTTATCTTGGTGGATGTTCGGTGTAAAGAATTTAAATTTATCACAAAGAATTATTTGCCCAAGCAATTCAATCCCAAGAATTGAATAGCCTGACAATCAATAACAAGAGTTTGGAATAAATATTAGAAGATAAGATGGGCAAATAAAAATAGTATACCTTTAGATTAAGTTGCCCAAATTTTATAGGAAACTAAATGTTAAGGCACCCTAAGATTCTCAATGACTATATTAGAAAGCATCCCAAGTTTAGTTTCCTGAGAAACTTGAAGAAATTTCCATGCCGCACTCAACCTTAAGAGACGCAAAGCTAGAGAGAAAATGTGGCTAGCAGTAGGAAATAAGCTACGAACTCGGAATTGAAATTTGGAAGCTAAGGTAATTGGTTTTTTAGTTTGTGTTCACTTTATGTAAAGGAATGTTCTATATAAGTTATAGGCGCTTTTTGTCTCTCTTGACATTTTGTATTTTAATTATTGCTTTGATTTGGTTAACGTAGACATAATATATGAAATTTTCAGATGCTCTAGAATTAAGAAACTAATTTCCATAGCAATCTGTTTTAACGTGCTGGCGGGGACTAAGCATAAGATGAAAGGGAAACAAAAAAAAAAGAAAGTTAATAAACAGAGATAACTCATGAATTCCATCGATTCATGCAATTAAGTTAAAATTTTTAATCTACTGCGGAAAAAAAAGAATATATAAAGTGGGACAATCAAGTGGAAAAGAAAGAACAAAGTGTACAGTTCGGTGGAAACGGTATTCTTCACTCGTACTGTTATAAAAATATGTTAGCAATGAACTATATATTTTCTATTTATTACCTCATTAATTTTAAACATCTAAACAAGAGAAAGAAAAATGATCATTTTTAACCTTTCATTCTCTTTCTATTCATTTTCTTCGGATTCTTTCTTTTTCTTTCCTCTCTTAACACCCATTCATATCATAAATAAACAAATAAGAGTGTAAACAAGGAAGGTATAATAAGTTTCAAGCTGCTTATGTTTAGCTTGGGTGGTTGAATGGGTGGAAGTTTGGAAAAGAGAAGAAACTTGGTATAATTTTTATATCTTTGCTATAAAATTTTTTAATAAAGACATTTAAGTGTTTGGTTGTTTTCAAAGAAGTGTATGGTTTATATAACTCACTATCACAAGATTAGGTCTCCTAAATTTTTTTTTGGTTTATACCTATTATATTTTTATTAGAAAAATTAATAACAATAATATAAAAACTATATCTAAATCATCCTTAAATAAAGGATAATAAGTTTGATCTCCTCTTATATATATATATATATATATAAGATATGTTGAGTATTTGTCTTCTCGATTGCCTCAATGGTGATCAAAATACTACAAAAACACATGAATTTAGTGAGAGAACATTTTGCCACTATTCTCTCTAAATCACCTCAGGGAGGTATTAGCAAGGGAACAATAAGGGATTACTCTCTTGCTAAACTGGAGTAACTAATCAGCAAGGGAAATATTCTTTCGTTGATTCTTCTCTAAATTCCTTCATTCACCAAATTGCGAGAAAATATTCCTCCCAAATTGGTTGCTAAGTTTTCCCAATTCCCTTACTATTTAGTGAGGGAATTGTGAGGGAAAATCCCTTGTTAATCCTTCATTAAAAAAGAAAAGAAAAGAATAACTTAGCAAGAGACTTAGGGCCTGTTTGATTCTATTCTGATTTTAATATTTTTGAAATTGATATTTTTTAGAACAAATTTTGAAAATGAAAAAATAAAAAAAATCTGTTTGAATCATTATTCTAAATAATCGCTATTTTCTATCTTTTCCTTGATTTTGTAAAATAAAAGTTAGCAAAACATATAAAAGATATTCTGATTTTTTTGTTTCTAAAAACACAATTCTATTTTTATGTTTTACAAAACATTTTATTAAAAACACATTATCAAACAATTATTTTTTACTTTTTTGTTCTTAAAAACAAAAAACTGTTCTAGAAATAAGAAATCAAACAAACCTTTAAATTCTTCCTATTCTTCATTGATGCTAAATATGTTACTAAATGTTCTTGACTTCGACTTACTTTTCCTAGGTTTTGAAATAATATGAGAATAAGCTCTTTAGGCTCCTTGTATCAATGTAAATGTTCATATCATTCAAGATTATGATGTGTGACCCAAAGAACTTGCTCTCATTTTAGTTCAAAATTTGAAAAGAGTAAATCAAAATTGGGAACATCTAGTAACCCACTTTGTGCTAACAAAGATGAGGAGAAGTTCAAGTCTCTCTTTAAGTAACATAATTTAGGTGTAAATGGTGATGAAATAAATCAAAATTGATGGATGAAGGCATACCTGAATGGTGATGGAATTGAAGTTATTGTTAAGTTTAGTGTGGAATGATTTCAGTGCATCCTCTATATGCTGAAATCATTCCATCAACTAGTTATTAAGGAATCCCAACTCTAATCGAAAGAGAGAAATAATAATATTTATGAATGGCCAAAAGGATAGTAGTTTTTTTTTGTTCCAACTTTAATTCTCACTAGAAAAACCAGTCCCTAAACCATGTGATTGTCTTCACCTATATAGACCACAAATCATAATCTTCTTCATTAAACTTTGGAACAAATGATGGCTAACCTAAAGTATTAATATTGGCCATGATTTTTGTAAAAACTTGAATATATATATATATATAGTTGGTTAATAGAAATAGCTAAGAATGAGGCTTGGGTTTGGTTGCAGCCAAGGGAATTTCCATCTATAGTGCCCTATGTTCAAGCCCAATAGCTTACATAGCCCAATTTTATTTTCTTTTCTTACCACTTTCTTTCTATACTAGAAATGCCCCCTATTTGCATGATTAAATAGTTGGGTTTTTGGTTATTTCCTTTCCTTATTTTCAGCTACACACCTCTCTTACCTGGACCCATCTTTTTGATAAGAGAAATAGAGGAAGATAGCTAGATATGTTTGCTTCTTTACCTTCATTTTTGTTGCAACCCTACTCCCTCCTTGCTTTGGTTTTCTATATGTTTTTCCCTTCTACAATCATGTTCTAATACTATTTCTTGGAAGCCACATTTTCATGCAGAATGGCTTCTCTTTTGGGCTAAAATTCTAGCTTCTTGGTGCTTGGTAAGATACCCTCATTTTTCCTTCAAGTCTTCTTATTTTTTTGGTATATTGTGTTCTTCCATTTTACTCAAAAACCTATTCTACATGCTCTTCCTCTCTCTCATGGTTCTGGCTCAAATTATTGTAGAACAAGTGATTGTATAGGCTACCTTGTGGGTGCTGTTTTGCTAAAAAAGGAAGCCAAGGACATGAGTAACATTTCTATGCCTGAATTTCATGTAAGTAAGCTCCTCTTCCCTTGTAGTAGTGTTTCTTTGTCTTTACACACCTCCAGCCATAAGTGCCTTGCTGCAATGTGTCTTCGTGTGTGTGAATGTGCTACGACATGATTTTTAGGTGTGGAGGACTAGCAATCTAAGTGGAAAAAAATATATTTATACTAGCATAAGTATCAATAACTTTCCTAGCATAAATTTTATTGTCTCTTTATCCTTTTATGCTTATCTTAAATGGGAGGTCAGATTTTGGTCTTCGTCATTCAAAAGGTGGAATTTATGTTAATGGGCAGTAAGTAATCCACTAATGTGTCCTTGATTTTGTTCTGCAAATTTTAGCAAACATGTAAGTACCCATGCATTGTGATGAAGGATTATTCCCCATTCACCAAGTAAACATGATTGGATTTTGTAAATACTAAGTGCCAAAATTTTTGTTTGGCCATATGTTCTTTTCTGTTGGTTTTAGTAGGTTGCCAAAATTCCTTTTGATAGTCACATTATCAATTAGGTAGTTCTTTACTTCTGCCCCTAGCGCCACTTGTCAAATGAATCAGGGAATAAAAGCTAGAACACTTATATGAAATGGGATTCTTAATCTTGCTCCCCTTTGATGCTTAGCTTATGGTTTGATTGTCATGTTTGTGGATACTTTGAGATCCTTATATCTCAACTTGTAACTCTTGAAAATTTTTAGGGAATACATTAACATTTGAGAAAATTTTAACTTTCCCAAGATAAAAGTTACACAAATGATTGTTGATCGAAGCATAGAAACTAAGGAAGAAAGGTTCATAAATGAAAAATGCATGGGATTGTAGTGATTAGAAGAATCAATAGGATATTTAAGTATTAAAAATTTTAACTTGAATAAACATGTTTATCTTGGTACTATGAAAGGAAAACAATTGATTTCCATAATCTAAGAGGCTTATCAAGATTAAGTATTAGGGAAAGAGGGTAAATTTTATTGTGAGGCAATTTATGGTTATCCAAATACTACAACATTGTGAACCAGTATTATAAGATATTCGGGAGAGTTAGTCGTGACTAAGGAATTAGAAGAGGATACGATAGGAAACTTTTTTTGTCATCTTAAGAGGTAAGTAAATAATACTGACTATATACTATATACATATTTATATATACCATGCAACTTTATTTCAAGGCTTGTGATTAAACACTTCTTAATTAATTGTATTTATTTTACTAATTATGTTTCAAATTATTTAATTATTTGAATGTTTATTTAAGTATTTTTAGACTTTGGGAACATATATTGATGTTGGAAATCATCTCTATTTGACTATGGGAATTTTAATTCAACTTTCTTGATTGCTTTGTAAACTAAAATATTTAATGATGCACACTATTTACATGTTTTAATGATATGTATACATAATTAAGAATTCTGATTAAACTTTAGTGTGTACTTATGAGACAATTCTTTTGGGAGCTATCTATTTTGGGACCTTATAGCTAATTGTAGTAATGGTTAGTCATGGTGCAATGTGATTATACTCTAACTAGCAAAGGTGTTGCTAGCCCCATGTGGTTAGCCACCATGCGTGGATCTATTTTGATTTTCACCAGCGGATTGCTCAACGTTAGTGTTACTTACCCTCGCAAGCTGTGTGCTTTGTGTCTAATTTGTTTGGTACCGACTATGTCATACCTAGCTTCATTTAAATTTAATTATGCTAGTTATAAGTTTTAGAAACTCTTTTGGCAACCATTATTATACTTTTAGTAATGGATTTTGGTTTATTCACATGCTAATCAAAGCTACAGGGGTCAAAATTTAAATATTTCTTTTCCACTCCTCATTATCATCTTAAACAAGTTTGTTTTATCCTATTTGATTATAAAATACACCTAAATGGCCTAAGAAGTTCAAGTAGCCCGAAATGGGTCATTTTGCCATATTATGCATCAAATTTAAAAAATTCCTAACTTGGGTTACGTAATTCTAATTCGTGCAAATTAGATATCTACATAAAGCTTATGATGTGAACTATATACTGTAAAAATTTCAAGGAAAAATGAATTCATTTGATCTCTCAAAATGCATGTGAGTAGTTATTGCATCAAAGTGAACAATACCAGCCATTACCCAATTTCAAAAATTCATAAAATATTATGTATGGCTCCAAAAATTTTCACTCTTAATTTGTTAGAAAGCTTTATAAATTGTCTAAATGAGTGCCAAATTTCAACCCAAACTAAATCATTTGGGTCTTCAAGAGTAGAGTTGCAATTTATGGCTCCTTTAGACCAAAATTTGGTTCCAAAGTAGTCCAATTGGGCTCTAATATGCAATCTTTTTCTTTGAGCAAATTTCAATCATTCTGAGCATCCATTCCATAAGGTTCAACATGTAAGAAAAGTCTTGGATCAAAATATGACCATGCTGCACCTATGAATACATATAGTCTACCACATTATAATTTATTAGGCTCTATATACCCATATTCAAGATGACTTTCATGTGCAAACAAAGAAAAACCAAGAAAAAGGAAATAAAATAATGTAATTTTCTTGCGTTACGTCAGGGTTTAAAATTTAAATTTTGATTCATGGACTTTGTGAACTCATTGATAACATTCCCTACTCCTACTCTGTCTATACAAATCACAAATGGCTCAAAACATCCTACAAACCATGGATTTGGAGCCAAAAACCAGAATTTTCATGTTTTAGCCTCGGGGTCAGAATTCCAATTTACTAATATCAATTTTGGAAAATCATAACTAATTCTAGAAAAATTGAAATCAACCAACCCATAGCTTTTTGGAAAGCTCTGGATGTTAACTTTATACTAAAAATAACTCCAAGCCATAAGAGCTTCATTTACTATGTTTGACAAAAGAGAAATGCCATAAGTCAGATTGTCTAGCATTTATGATATAATTTACTGATGTAAATTTTAAAAATTCATAATTAATTCCACAAAAATTAAATTTGGGAAAACTATACTAATTTAGAAAGATAAAAATGTTAACTAGAAGGAAAAAATAAGTTTAGACTAGTTTAGAAGCTTTAGACCTCAAAAATTGATGGAATAGTAGCCAAGGTCTACTGGCATCACAAATACTGATATGAAATTTTAAAATATTAGTTCTTCCCTTACATACCTCCAATTATGGTGCTTCTAGTTGTTATAGGCCACTGTGAATGTATAGTTTCTCCCTATAAAATTTCAGAGCTATTGGACATGATTTGATCCACGAGTGATAGAGGTGAAGCTACTGACCATTGGTACAGTACCACTATCAAATTGAAAAAATTTTGCCAACTTTAGAAATTCACCAAAAATTTTCTAGAGCTCTAAATAATATGAACTTTAGCCCCAAAAAGCTCTAGAAAAGACCTATAAGTATGCCAAGTTTCAAACCAAAAAAAGGTCATTTGGTCAAATCTTGACATAGCTCTTAAATATGGTCAATCTAAGACTACAAAGGGGTCAAAAGTGGTCCAATTGGCTTCCTACATGTTCTAGCACTCCTTGGGCAAGTTTGAAAGCACAAATACACCATATATGAACTACCTAAATGGTCCAAATCATCATGCATCTCAATTTCACCATGTCACAAACAAGAATACACTATCATCTACAAGCCATCCAATGTCCAAAACTTACATTTACATTGATTTGGTGTCAAATATGGTTCTTACATCACCCATTCATGCTTCTACACTTACTCAAATGGTTACAACTTAAAAATAATATATACATAAGTGCTTTGACATTCTTTGACATCGAAAGCTATACATTACATTACAAAATATTAAGAAATGGCCAATTATGCTTCATGGCCTCCATTCTTTGGCTCTTGGACTCCACCTAGACAATATGAGATGGGAGAAGGAAGGGGTGAGATTCATGGAATCTTAATAACTGAAACACCCATTCAAGTACACATTCAAGGCATGCAACATGTAAAAAAAGTGCAAGTATGCAATCTAACCTAACAATGAAGGATTCAATTTAACATTTCCATGCTAGAAGGTCACCCCAAAGTCAAGAATAAGCTCTAAGGACTTTTAGTTTAGTCTCACCCCATTTTTAGGACTTTTAGATTAGTCTTACCCTTGGACTAGGGACTTTTGACTTGACCTCACTAATCCATGAGACTTTTGGCCTTGTCTCACCTGTACCTAAAGACTTTTGGCATCTCTTTACCCATATCAAGGGACTTTTGGCATCACCTCACCTTTATGAGCAATTTTACAATCAATTCACATTCAAGGAAGCATATTTCTAATATAGTTTGAATCACATTTGACAATAGAGAACTGTCATAGGTCAGACTACCTAGCGTTTCTAATATAGTTTATTGATATAAATTTCAAAAATTCATAACTAATTCCAAAAAAATCCAATTTGGCCAACATATACCAATTTAGAAAGCTATAGATGTTAATTAGAGGAAAAAAATAAGCCCTGACTAGTTTAGAAGCTTTAGATCTAAAAAAATGTGGAATAGTAGCCAAGGTCTGTTAGTATCCCTGATACTAATATGAAATTAAAAAAAATTACTTTTCCTCTTTAGACTTCTAATTAAGGTGCTTTTGGTTGATATAGGTCACTGTGAATATCTAGTTTCTCCCTATAAAATTTCATATCCATTAGACATTATTTGACCCATGGGTGATCGAGGTGAAACTACTGACCATTGGTATAGTACTATTGTCAAATTGAAAAAATTTTGTCAAATTTAGAAATTCACCAAAAATTCTCTAGAGCTCCAAATAATATGTACTGTAGCTTTTCAAAAAGCTCTAGATAGGATCTATAAGCATGCCAACTTTTAGACCAAGAAGAGGTCATTTAGTCAAATCTTGATATAGCTCTTGAATATGGTTAATTTAAGACCACAAAGGGGTCAAAAGTAGTCCAATTGGCTTCCTACATGATCTAACACTCCTTGTGTAACACCATAATTTTCTCGCTTATCTCATGATATTCTCATGCTTTAAGCCATGCATCTCACATAAGGAGCAAGAAAATGGTATTAAAATAATAAATATTTTAGCATTGCATAGCATATATTTTTTTCATTCTGTGTTCCGTGGACCATGTAAGCTCATGTATCTCATTATCATATTTAATTATACTAATAAAAATCATTACCATCACCAAAAGTGGTTTAGAACTTATGCAAGGCAAGATAATACACAAAATTCATAGTTGCAACCTCGTCCAAAATTTTTCCTTTTCTGTTATAAACTTTGAAAAATCACAACTAATTTTAAAAAAATTGAAATCACATATTCTTTACCATTCTGGAAAGCTACAGATGTCTACATTATGGTAAAAATATTTTTAGGTCATGAAACACTACGTAGAAGACGTTTGACATTCAAAAATCACTCAAGGTCTTAGCTACCTGGGCTACTATCATAGCTTACTGTTATAAACTTTGAAAATTCATAACTAATTTTACAAAAATCCAAATCATGTAAATTCAGTCAACCTAAGAAGCTAAAGATGTTAGATTTAAGGGAAAAATAACGCCAGATCACGCCAAGTCCATTTACAAACTGAATTATGATAGAACAATATTGGAAGTCCAGTGGCATTACTAGTACTAATATGAAATTTCAAAAATTCATAACTCTTTGTTCAGGCCTCCAAATGAGGTGATCTTAGTGGCCACAGAAAGCTTATAATCTCTAGGGTATGACTGTAAAATTTCACAAGAATTGGACACCGTTTGGCTATCATATGACATAAAACACAAAATTGACCATATGAACAATACATGCACCAAAATAGTAGAAAAATCCCAACTTTGAAAATTCATAATTAATTATTCAGAGCTCCGATTTTTCTGCACTTTAGCTTCTTAAAAAGATCTCAATGAACCCTACATGTCTACAAAATTTTATGTGAAGATTCATCCATTTGGTTAGTTTGTGCCATAGGGTTCCAGTTTGGTCATTTTTATGGTCTTTACAAGCATCAAAGTGTCCAAATTTTCTTCCTAAGCTTGTGTGGCCACTTGAGCACTTGGGATTGCACCAAAATGAAAATTTAAACTTATTTCAAAGGTGCACATACCCAAAATTTGCAAACTCACTCTCTCACCCCATACCATACACACATTTCCATAATGCTAGTCTTGTCATTACATGCTCAATTTACATTGCAACATTCACATAACTTACTTTCTCATTTATACATAACACATTAACATAATTACACATGCTCATGAGGTCATAGGTCATATACAATAATAGATTACAATATTTGCTACTCATATGACCTTAAAGAAACAAAATCCATGCACTTTGATGTCATACTCTCATCTTTCAAGTTGTTGCCTCCCATTTCCTTGTTTTGTTGGTCCACCTAGCATGTTAGAACATTGGAGAGGAGGAATGAGATTCAAAAAATTCCAATAGCTTATCTCTCATTTCAACCACACATAAAGTATACAAACCATGTCTTACAAATGCATGCATAAACATATTAAATAACATAAACATTCAAGAAGCAATCTTGGCATATGAGTAAGTCATACAAGGCATCTATAGGCTTGCTAACTAAGTAGATTAGCCTCACCCATTCACTTGTAGATTTTAGACTTGCCTCACTCATTTCTTTAAGAGATTTTTGACTCAACCTTACTTTTAGGAGTTAACCTCACTCTTAGGAGACTCTTTACTTTATCTTAACCAACTTTAAGGGTTCTTGGCTTCTCGACACTCAAGCAAACTAAAATAAACATAACAAACATCATTTGAAAACATAATGCATCATCATGGTACCTTAGGATAAGAGCTCATGCTAGAACATTTTTTATAACTTAAAACACATATACACACATTCAAAGACAAGTCAAACATACATCCATGCATGAAAGAAGGAAGAATGAGCTACCTTGGATACAACCAAACACTTTTTTCCTTGAACTTGCTCTCCCTTCCTCGGCCTCACACACACAAAGGTGTGGGTCTGGTTTCTCTTGGCGTAAATACAATTTATGGAAGCCAATTAGGTTTATAGAATTAATTTTAAGGCCACACATCTTCCTTAAACACTAACTTAGTCTATTAACCCCTTTATAGTTCCAAGAATGCACCTAATGAAGCAACGCCAATCAAATGAGTTCTAGGCTCTATTCTTTCCTTTCATATATGATTCTTGATTCCTTTTAAGCCTCTTGGAGTCATCATACAATTAAAACAAAGAGCCAAACCACATGTTGCTTCTTTAGGTCATATTATGGAACATGTAAGGCTAACTCACTTTCTATGGTTTCTAAACTTTTTTTCCAAGACTTCTCTTCATCTTCACTCATCATATATGACTCAAAAATGGGTTTGGAATAAATTAAAATTCTCCCTAGGCACCCTAACTCATCTAGGTCAAGACTATGCTTGTTTTTACTACCTTGGAGTTGTCTTTGTTTTCTTAGTGGAAGAAGCATATGGGGAGACTTTTAAGGATCTTAGGAGTTCATTTAAACACTTATTTAAGCTTAGGAATCATTGTATAAAATCAGATTTTGCAAGGAATACTTGAAACTCTAGATTTGCCATCTTGAAATCCAATGGCTAGTTTGTTGTTTTCTTTGCATATTCTTGTTCTTCTCCCTCAAATTCATAAGATTCACCATCGGTTTAGTTAAAAAATAAACTCCCTAGGGCTGGCCATATGTAGGTCGAAATGCTCACAAGAGGAGGGAAGAGGAAGATCAAGTGAAGGAATATCAAAATACTTTGATTTCCTTGGTTCTTCTTGCTTGTTCTTCACCTTCCTTGGCCTCCTCACCTTAATTTCAAAAATTCCTCTCTATTCTTCCCTCAAAACAAATCCAAAATCTTCAATAAAGCCATAGGAAAGAAAGGGAAATGGAGGAGAAGAGGTTTGCTAAAGAGAAAGCATGAAAAACAACAAAAAATCCATACATTTGATTTCTCCTCCTCTTCCTCTTCCTCTCATGTGCCTCTCTTTTTAGGGTTTTTCTCTGGTTTAAGGCAGAAACATAATGGGCTAAATGAATGAGGAGGTGGGGTACCACTTATATATAGGAAGGAAGAAAGACTTTTTAAAAATTTTATTTTTGCCTTTTTGTTTTGGCATTTTTGTTTCCATTTTGTTTTAGTTTCTTTTTGAGAACCATATTTCCATTATAAAATTTAGGTTCCTAATTTAGTAAAATAATTTTGAAATCACTCAAATTAGAACTAAAACTTTCCCGAACGAATCCATCAAAATTTGGATACATTGGCATTGGAAAACATCCACCGAAGGGGTTTTAACTATCCCGGGACTTCCTATGATTTTTAAGGCCTCTGAGAACTTCAGAGAACTTAAAACTTTCATTTAAAAAGCTCTCTATATGAATTCCAAAATTTACTCAAAATTATGAAAATGCTATTATGTTTCGTAAGTCTTTCATCAAATTTTATTTCTTTATTCTAGCTCTGTTTTTCTTTCCTTCTAAGCTTGGAATTCTCATTTTTTGGAGTCTAGAATGCTACTTAAATTTTTTGAGATCTTAACTAATTCATTTTGAGGGACTTACTTTGAAAACATACCCATTTTCGTCGTTTAACAAAAATCGGATATTACACCTTAGGCAAGTTTGAAAGCATAAATACACTATATATGAACTACCCAAGTGGTCCAAACCATCATACATCTCAATTTCACCATGTCACAAGCAAGAATACACTATCATCTACAAGCCATCCAATGTCCAAAACTTACATTTACATTGATTTGGTGTCAAATATGGTTCTTTCATCACCCATTCATGCTTCTACACTTACTCAAATGGTTACAACTCAAAAATAATATATACATAAGTGTTTTAACATTCTTTGACATGGAAAGCTATACATTACATTACAAAATGTTAAGAAATGGCTAATTATATTTCATAGCTTCCATTCTTTAGCTCTTGGACTCCAACTAGACAATATGAGATGGGAGAGGGAAGAGGGTGAGATTCATGAAATCTTAATAGCTCATACACCCATTCAAGTACACATTTAAGGCATGCAACATGTCAAAAGTGTAAATATGCAATCTAACATAACCATGAAGGATTTAATTTAACATTTTCATGCCATAAGGTCACCCCAAAGTCAAGAATAAGTTATAGGGACTTTTAATTTAGCCTCACCCTAATTTTAGGACATTTGGATTAGTCTCACCCTTGGTCTAAGGGCTTTTGACTTAGCCTCACCAATCCATGAGATTTTTGGCTTTGTCTCACCTGTGCCTAAAGACTTTTAACATCTCTTCACCCATATCAAGGGACTTTTGGCATTACCTCACCCTTATGAGCAATTTCACAATCAATTCACATTCAAAGAAGCGTATTGGTACCAATGGAAGATTATAACATTAAGTGGCATGTTTCATGATACAAATGCGCACACAAGCACGCAATGATGCATACACATCCAATAATGTAAACAAGAGTAGGGTGGGAGAGCTACTGTAGTGGGTATCCAAGTTTTAACCTTGATTTATTCCTTCCCTTTCTTAGCTACATAACCACAATGAGATAGAGTTTGATTTCCTTGGCCTAAACACCACAAATAACACTAAATTATTCTCTTGAAACAAGTCAAAGTACTAAACTCACTCTTAAGAACACACTTTATCCTATTGATCTCATATTGGTTCCCTTAATGTCCTAATGAAGCAACTACCGTAATTCAAGCTCTTGGCTCCATTTTCTTCTCATATCTAGATCTCTCGGTTCCATTTAGACTCCTTAAAGTTACTATAAACTTATTTTGAAGAGTCTAGATACAAGTTGCTTTTTAAGGTTACATTATGGAAACCATTGTCTCATCTTCCAATCTATGGCTTCAAAATTTTTTCCAAGGGTTCCTCCTATCATCTTCTATCATATTAAGTCCCAAACCAAGACTAGAATAAATTAAAACACTTCCAAATCATCCTAGCTTAGCCAAAACCTAAGGGGAAGAAGAGCCTATGCGATTTTTGGTTTTTCCTTGACGGGAGACACACTTGGGAGGCTTCCTAGGGGTCTTAGGAACTCAAATAAACATTCCTACATACAAGGAAATTCATGTATCAAATTAGTTTTTACATAATGTTCAAGAGTCTCACACTTTCCATCCTTGAATTTCACTTGATTTCCTTACAATTTCTTTGCATTTCCTAACTCCCCATGGTCTAAACCCTAGGATTCTCTGTTGTTCTTGGACAAAAATTCTTCCCTTCTCATGGTTCTGTTCTTGGCCGACACACATAAAGGAGAGCAAGAAGAAGAAGTAATAAAAGGCAAGAAATTACCTTGGATTCAAGCTTTTTTCAAGAGTGTTTCTCTTTGCCTTACCCTTCTCTTTAAATTTCTAACTTTTCCCCTATAGTTCTAGGCCAAAACAAAACTATATCATCCAATAAAACCATGAAAAGATGAGGTAAGAAGAGGAGAATCAAGTTTCAAGAGGAAGAAGTATAAAAAATCTAAAGTTTCCTCACTTTTCTTTAGCTTTTTCTTCCTTCTTCTTAGCTCTTCTTATGTGCCTCTCTTATGCAGTCTCTCTCTCTATTTTTGATGAACTCAAGGTCGATTAAGAGAAGCCATAAGATGGGATGCCTTTTATATGGAATATTCAAGAAGGATTTGTTCATAAAAATGACGTTCACATCTTGTATTTATGGCATTTTCATTTTAGCTCTGTTTTAGCTTTTTTTTTAAAACCATATTTTTCATCATAAAATTTTGTTCCCAATCTTATAAAATGCTTTTGGAATCACTCAATTTGGACCTAAAACCTTCCCAAATGAAAACGATCAAAGTTCGAGTCAATCAACATTCAAAAATGTACACTGGAGGGGTTTTAATAGTCTTGGGGCTTCCTATAGTTTTCAGGCCCTTTGAGAACTCCAGAGAATTCAAAATTTTCATTTAAAAAGCTCTCCTATGGGTATTCCAAAAATTGCACGTATTTACAAAAATGCCATTATGTTTTGTCAAATTTTATAACAATTTCGTTTCACTATCCTAGGTGTGTTTTTAATGCCATCTGAGATTGGGATTCTTATTTTTAGAAATGTAGGACACTACTCAAATTTTATGGGACCTTAACCAACTCATTTTAGAGGTATTTCTTTTATATGGCTTAACTCTGACGTTTTACAAAAATCAGTTATTACATAGTCCATAAAGCATTCCATATAGGAAACCACATACTAAGGGTTTATCCATGCATCAAAATGCTTCTAATTATGGTCTCACACACATTTTCTTATCTCATGACCTTGATATTTCCACAAGATTAATTATATACACATATGTTTACTATCCATTCATGCATGTATATCTCTAGGACCTCTAATATGGACAACATATATATATGGTTGCATTATACATCAAAATGATATATATATATTGACATGTTCAAGCTCATACACAAATTAACATCACATATTCCTATCATACATAAGGTATATCATTGCTCATGTATCATACATTCTCAACTATATAATTACAATTAAGGCTTCAAGTACGTTAATTCTAATCTTTATTGCTTCTCATTTTCATTCTCTTTGCTCGAGGATCCTGAAATAGTTAACACGAGGGACATAGGCGAGATTCTGGGGAGAGTCTCAATAGGTAATTTCAACCAAATCAATGCATACATAAATGCCATGAGGAAATGCAATACATGTGGTGCAAGCATGTGATTGTTATGCATGATTAAACTCAAATGCAACTTTTAGTATAAAAACTCATTTCTCAACAAGCCATGGCATCTTTGCATACTAGCTGAGTTCAACTTAGCTAAACTTTAGGTTAAGGAAGAGTTATTGCCTTTAATTCTCCGCCATAGGGAGTTAGGAGCCAAAAACATATCAAATTCAAGCATAAAGCTTATAATGGAAGACATATTAAAGCATAGCTTAAGAATACATTAAATAATAACACATACAAGTATCTTAACTCATTTAAACATCCAAATGCATGCAAGATAGGGAGATAAAGCTACCTTGTAGAGCTAGGAGCCTTAAGCTACCACCAACTCCCATAAACTTTTTCTTTTCCTTGGTCCCTCACCTTCTCCCTTTCGGTTCATACCTCCGTCAAGTGAGCTTGTATTTGTTCAGCCTACCTATAGCAATGTGCAATGTCAAATAGCTTATTAGGATCCATTTCAAGTCCTATTATTAATACTGAACTTCCTTAGAACCTAATATGCAACTTTAAGTCATTTAGGTTCCTTAAGAGGCCATTCTTTGATTTCACTTTCTAGGCTCTACAATCTCATTTAATATGAGCCATATGACTCTAATGGAACTCATTTGGACTTTTATTTACATGATTACACAAGCCTAGAGCCAACTTGCTTCTTTAGGCTCTTTAAGTGCTCTAAAAATTCATTTTTCAAAAAAAGGCTTTTGAATTCAATCCAATAGGTTCATTAGTGTTTAATTCTCGTATCTAGACATCTTGAAACCATAGAACTCATGACAACACTCCCTAACAACTTTTTTTGTCAAGCTAAAACTAGCACCATTAGGTAAGCCTAATGGAATTTTGCCATTTCTCTTGGAAATTTGATACATGTGGAAGCTCCTTGATTCTTTTCTAGTTTAGGGGTGATCTTAAATGGCTTAAAACATCTTCCTAGGGCTTTAAAATTCTCAAGGTGCAATACAAACCCTAGGTAGTCTATCTTGCATTCTTTTGCTTCCTAATTGATTTTAAGCATATAATCTTAATCTCCATGCTTTAAAACTATCATTCCTATCATGTTTTGGCTATAATTAAACTTCCTCTTAGATGTTCTTATGTTGACCAAACCTACACCTTTATAGAACTCAAAGAAGAAGCAAGTTTTCAATGTAATAATATGCTTTGTTTGAAAGCTCTTCCAATGGAGATTCTTATGTCACAGTTGGTTGTTCCAAAGCTCCTCTTTTCTTCATAAGGTCAGCCACAAACATCGTCCTTTTAAGAAATCAATACCACCATTAGAAAGAGAAAGAAGAGGAGAGCAATGTTTCTAAATAGGAGAACATGAAATTAGGCACATAAATTTACCCTTTTTAGCCTTCTTTCTCTTCTTTCTCCTCCCTTTTTTGGATGCCATATGAGGTTTGGCTCAGAGGTGAAAAGTTGGTTATGGAAGAAGGAAGGAGGTAGCTTAATGCTTAAAAAGGAAAAAAGGATTTTTATAATAATTTCCAAAATACTGATTATGTCCTAAAATTTTAATTCCTCCGTTTGGGCTTGTTTTAAATTCTTTTTTAGAACTATTTTTTTATATGAAAATTTAAACTCTCTATTTTATTAAAAGCATTTATTTTGAAATTTTTGGGATTTGAAATCATACCAAATAGTACAGCCAAAGTTATAGTCAACCAATATCCTAAATCGTACACTATAAGGATTTTAGTTATCCTGATGGTTCTTATAGTTTTTGGGGCCTCTAAAATCCCTAGTGAGTTTATCTTTGGCATTTAAAATCCTTTCCTTTAAGTTCCTAAAATTTTATCTAAAATTGTGATTTTGCCATTGATACGTTGTTTTCTCCGATTCGGCATTCAAGCTTTAGTTTTAGGCTATTTAAAGCTTTATATCCTCATCTCTTGATGCTTTGATTAATATTTGACCTTTACTTATCCTTAATTTACCTTGCTTTAGGGTCCTTTCTTATTATCCTATCAATTCTAAATTAGTTCCAGAAGAACTGGATGTTATAAACTATATGCTTATGTTGTAATTGATGAATGATTTGTCGAGAGAATTCATTTATCATTGTATTATTATTCCACTTATTGATTCACTAATTTGAATAGAAATTTTAATGATAAACTCATCTTATTTCCTTATAGTTAGTCATATTCACTCACTGAGCATTTAACTAACTTTATTTTTAATATCGTTTTTAGATAGTAAAACTGAACTTAACCCTTCTTTAGTGCCATATAAGTAGTCATACTTCTTTGTTTTGGTGAGCCTCATGTTAATTTTGTGAGGGCATATTTTGGTTGTCAATATGTAATTGGTTTCATTTTGTAGTATTTAGGCAGCTCTATTGAATCATAAACAGGATCCCCCACCCTAAGAAATTGATGTGTAATGGGTTATGTTAAGAGTAGAACTCTCTTTTGATGTAATTGTTTTGCTAGATTGATTGTAAAAATTTTGAGAGATCCAAATTTTAGGGGATACTTTGCCAAAATTTCTACAAAAGTCTTATGTAATTAATTATGTTTAATGCAAATATGACTTACAGTTGTTCTAATCGGTTCATTATCTGGTATTGAATTATAGGGATTTTCTAATAAATTTTGGTCAGAATTGTAGTTTTAATTAGGCTTACAAAGTATAAATTGTTATCTTCAGTGCTAGTCATGATCTTGGTTTCAAGGTATGATAATTTTTTAATTTTTTTCTTTTTTGCAAAAAACTCCTAAATCTAGTGATTAAGCACTCTTTTCTTCACACCCATAGTCCAAAACAAGTTAGCTATGAGGCCACTTATTAGTGGCTGATTAAATTAACACATAAGGGACACAAAACCCCTTCTTATGGCTAGTTCTATTTAGCTCCACCAGACGTGCAAAAATATGCAAGAATAGTGCAAAAAACTAGAAGAGAGAATAAAGTCAAGGTAACTTTTAGTTCTATATTTTCTTTTAATAAAACCCCCACTAAATCAGCCTCACTTTATAAAAAAAAATGGCTACCACAAAAAGCTTCATTAATAGTTTATAGCTAGAACACACAATCTCACTTAAGTTAAACTAAAATAACTCTAACAAGGTAAAACAATAAATGACTTAAATAGTGATGTAAGTAATGACGACACATTAACCTCTAACAAATCTCTAATGATAACTTGAAAAGGATCAACCAAGAACATGATGTATTTTCTTTTCTTAGTATTTATATAATTGTGAAACTTGATATTATTTAATAACCCTAATAGTGATGATATTTTGTCAATCAAATTGGAGTCAAAATAAACTACTTACAAATTATTGGAAATTTTTTCCCAATTATACTCATTAGATGACTATACTTTGCCCCACCCAAATTGAAACCTTAAAAGGAATGTGAATCTCCACCGCTGTCCCTAAATCCCCATAATTTTTCTATATCCTATGAGCAAGCTACACCTAACAAGAAGAAACAATTTTAAAAAGTGGAACATTTCGAATCAAGCAACAATGAAGTAGGGTGCATTAACACTTATGAAATTGCCTCAAAAACAAAAATAAAAAGAAGAAATTCATAGAGACAAAAAGGCAAAATATAAAGAGTTGTACTTTGATTGGGATCAAATGGAAGAGAAGGAGCTAGTAGTGGCAAACGATTGGGTTTTGACGTCCATAAAGGAGGCTAAGTAAGAGGAGGAGGTTGCTTTAATTCTTTGCCCAATTGTTATGGTGTTGTGGTGTTGCCTTCATTCTGAGAGTGCCCCTTGCCTTTTCTCCTATTCTTTAATTGAAAGGGCATAAAAAAAAAGTGGGGAAGGAAGGAAGAGAAGCACCTATCTTACACAGGTGCCCAAATTTTTAAAGAAAAAATTTGAAAAAAAAAGAAAGACTTTTTCAACAATGAACACTAACTATTGAATTTAGTGAGTTGAAAATACTCACTTTTCTTATAGTATTCATTACTGCATGATTGAATGTTTTTTTAAGTAATTTTAGGCTTTCAATATATTTTATGAGTTGATTACTTTGTATAGTTCCTTCCATGTTTATATAGGAACTCTAAATCAACCATTTTTCTCTTATAACTTGATATTGTATACAGTTCCTATACACATTGACACTTTTTTTTGGTATTACTAAGGATATTACCTTGGTCTCTTTAGGAATAAGTCTCTTATCACTTAACTTGTGCCTCTTGTGCTCTTTAGTTTCTTTGTGTTATTAGTTTTTGCATTCATTTATTGTTTATTGACTGTGGTTGAATGGATATTTTACCCATTTTATTTTTTATGTCATGAATCTTTATAATATGACATTGAATAAAATATCTAGGCAAGTATCTTATAAGGAACTCCATACAATAATTATCCAAATAGTATAATTTTATGGATGTTTTGTAATATTAAAGTCTTGGAAAGTAAAAACAATTGTAACTTTATAAGCCTATAATAGTGTAAAGATTGATGTTCTAAGAAAGGAAAAGGATTGTAGAGGCTACTATAGCACTCAAATTGGGGACGTGACTATAAAAGGGCAAAGTGGTACTTTAACCTTGCAAGTTTTAAGCCAAATGAACACAAACCACTGAAAAATTTGAAAACATTATTTCTTATTCACTAAAACTCAAACAACTATTAACAAGAGTTTTGGTCTCCATTTACAAAATATTAGAGCTCAACTCCTCTAACAAAAATGGACACATATTTACTTTAGATTAAAAACCAACACAAAAATCCTATGTAATTGTAAACTTCATCCATCCATTACTAAATAAGGAAAAAAAACCAATGCAAAATTCCTTCAATTCATTTGCATGGTGTCGATTTGAATAAATAAGATAGAAGAGCATAATTTGATGATCTTTAGGAACTTTATGTCATGTCTATAACTTCTTGTTCCATACTTTTTGCTTCATACAAGTCGAAGAAAAGTGAAAAGAGGAAAAGATGGTAGAACTTAAGGGACCTTTGGGTAAGAGTATGCTGCTATTAAATTTACTTCATTAATTGCTATGGTTATGTCAACCATTGCAATAAATTTATTACAATAGTCATTCTATTGGTTGAAAACAACATGCATTATGAAATCCTTAAAAGTGGATTCTGCAACTGTTGGTAAAGTTTTTAGCAATAGCTGCAACCACCACTATGTCCCAAAAAAAAGTCATTACAATGTTTCCTTTTTTTTTTTGGTAGTGAAATAGGTGTTTAGTTGTCTAACTATAAAGTAAAAAAAAAAAACTTACTCAAGTAAAATGAGTGTAGCTAACGTATATAGATCTATACTTAAATTTTGATACCATAGATGACAAGTTTTGGCTTAATGTAGATTTATTCAAGAATTAATCATGCTTTGACTATTTTTGTAGGTTGTAAATACCTTAGAATTTAAGCCAACATTGTTTTAGAGGTAGAACCTTAGAAGCTCAAAGTTAAAACATGGCAAACATGCAATTTACAAAAAATCAGGGTATGGCATCTAAGAGGTCTGTCGCACAACCCTCAAACTAAAACTAGGTTAGATATTATATGCAATATAGGGCACAACCTAGGTCATCTTCCTTGGAAATAGAATTCAACGTTCAATTGGGTTTTCTAAATGTTAAAGGATCCTAAAAGCTATCTAAATTAGGGGGATTTTTGATCTAATTAAACTATCTAAAATAAAATTGAAATAAAATTCCTAGTTGCTACCTAATTGATGAATTATGGTTAATAATAGACTTATGACTAACTTTGGATTAGTCTCTTGGATCCACTATCCTTATCCTAATCCAATTGTGATTAATTTTGGTCTAAGAGTCCCTAATTATGTTCATAACAAGTTATCTTGGGTTACCACTCAATATTCAAGAGATTAACGAAGTAATGTTGCATTGAGACCTCAATTCCGTATTAAATTATTAATTCTTGTCTTTAAGATCAATGAACACTTAATTTGATTGATTAACTGATTAATTAGCTTCTGAATCATCATCTAAAGATGTTTAATTAACCGACTAAACACTAAGGAGTTCTCAAATCAAACAATTAAACACTCAATCTCTCACATACATTTCATCAAACACTTTGATTGCAAACATGGATAATTGTAGGAAATTGAAAAATTCAGTATTTAATCCAACCAATTAATCAACAAAAAAGCTTCTTAATTAGTGTCTAACCAGTCACTAATTACAATTACACAAATTCCTAATCAAATACAAGTTAATCAAGCTTGTACAAGAAAAGAAAAAGTGTAAGAAAGTAGAAATCTTTAACCAAAATTCTGCTTGTAAGTCCATGGATTCAAGCTTCTTCAAGGTCTTTCTTCCTTGCTAGTCACTGATGGAGATTAGAGCTTCATTGGAGGTGGAATGGAAGATGATGGAGGAAGTGGATGAAAATGGCGTGGTGTGGTCTCTGGACAAAGGAATGGAATGGACGAAGGGGGCGTGAATGTGCGAAAGAATGAGTGAATCTGATGGTGTTGGATGAATGGCGTGATGAATTGCGAATGAATGGCCTAGATATAATGTCAATCCTCCTCTGCTTCCAGCGTCCTTTCATGTGCTCAGCTTCTCCTTTTAATGGATTACGAGCTTGCATGTGTATGTGAGTGTGGGCCCCAACTTGTTATACTGAAATGTTGGAATATAATAAAATAAAATCCATGCTTCGTACTTCGTGCTTCTTTTATTCTTTTTTTCCACGTCTTGCCTCCAGCCCACAGCTTTTGCATGCTTTCTTCGAATCCAAACGTAGCTTCTTCTTCTCACCAAAATCGTGGTGGACTCCCAGCTTATGTACTAATGCTAACTCGTGTTTTCTTCTTCTCTTTGATTCATCCACTCCATTCTTGGCCTCACTTCCACATAGGCTTCTCTTCTTTCACGTTTTGTGCTGCTGCCCATGCTCTGTACTCGTGGCACTTCTTTCTTTGTGTTGTTTGCTTGTTTCTTCATGCAGCGTTCTCCAACTCATTCCACGTAACTTCTTTACTCGAACTGCATGCCTCGTGTTTTACTCCTTGCTCTCCACGTAGCTTCAACGTGATTCAACTCGCTTCTCTTAAGCTTCTCTTTTTCTTATCATTCACGTGTTCATTTAAATATTCCACGTTAACCCGTAGCTTAATGTTGCACTATTCACGTGGAAAGCTCAATCACGCATTCTGTTGAGTATTTGTTTTCTTGATGCAGCTCACTATACGTGTTAGATTGCAGCTTCATTTATTTCCATTTCCTACTGCTCTTCAGGTGCTTCTTAATGACCCTCTGCTTCCCACTTTCAGCTTGATGAACCAGCGCTTCATGCGTTTGTCCCTAGACTCGAGCATTCTGCTGTTCTGGAGCTGCATTCTTCACTCTTAATCTAAACCCAGCGTCTTCTTCTTCTTGACGTTCTCCATATTATTTCTGCAGCTCCCTACTTTGCCTTTTTTATTCCTTTAAACCGTAGTCTATTCCTTCTTAAACCAGAACTCACATTCTTCCACGTGTTCCTTTGCTGCCAGCTCTTGCTTCATGTTGCTTGTGGCTTGCTTCGTTGTTCAGCTCCTTCAACTCTTCCTTGTGAGCTTCTTGCTTTGCCCGAATCCAGAATGTGGCTTCTTCTTTGCATGTTTCTTCCCATTCTCCAGCTCATGGCTTTACCTTCAGCTCTTCTTATTCCACGTGTAGTTTTGCATTTGAGTGTGTCTTCCACGTATAGCCACTCTCTTATTTTCTCTCAAGCCTTCTTCTTCTTGCTTCATGCACCATTGAATACGTGTTACTTTTCCTCTTTTCTTTCCATGCAAGCTCGAGTTTGCTACTGTATGAGTGGGTGGTTTGTGTGCTATTACGTGAGCTGCTACATGAAACCCGTGGCCTGCTTCTTCTATTTCTCTTAAGATTGCACACTAACACACTTGAAGCCCATCTCTTCTCTTGCTCTTCTTCAATTCAATTTTCTATTCAAAGCTCCAATTACATATTAAAATTCTGCACAAAAAAGTGGAAAAAATCAAATAGGAATATTAACAAAAATTATTTAAGATAAAATTGAACATTAAAAACCAATAATTTGTAAATTAATTCCAATAATGCAAAGAATGGCTACTAAGATTGAATTTTACCTAATTAAATTCTTTAAGCCATATTTGCTCATTAAAATGCTTAAATTAGGAGAATTAAAACATATAAAATCATGGTTATGAGCATCACAATGCCAAAGCTTAGCATCGCGATGCGTCACGATGCCTATATGCAAAATTTGATACTACCAAACAAAAGCAAGGGTGCTATAGCATTGGCTTCTTATTTAGAAATGCAATCATTTTTTACTCTACCTTTTCTTAGGCTTTAAGCCATCATTTTGGGACTCTTCGAGGTTAGAGGAAAGCTTTAGAGTGCATCTAAAAGGAAGGTGAGCTTTGGGTTAAAGAGAAGAAAAGATCATCTTCTTGTTTTCTCTAATCCTTCTTCATTCTTTATATTTCCGTGTTGTTGCTGATGTTTACTCTATTTGCTCTAGTTATAATGTTGCAATATATTGTGACAAGTAGCTAAATTTCTCAATCTACAATTATTATGAACCTTTGTAAGGATTAGAGTTTGTTTATCCTTCTTTCCTTGTGATTAATGGTATATATATGTTTATTCAACTTTTTGCTTCATGCTTTCTTGTTGATTGGCCACCAATAGCAATGATTTGTTATTCTGGTTAAACTTTGAAAAGGGATTGTCACATTCTAAAGTTTCTTTAAATGTTACTATAATTAAATTAATTATAGAGGAACATCCAAGAACCATTTCTTGTGAGTATTAGAGAACTAACCCATGTGATTAGGAGCTAGTTAGTTTAATTAGTACTAAGGGGAGCTTATATGTTAAGAAGCCTTAATGAGACATTAACGTATATTTTGTCTAAGGTAGAAACATAAAGGAAGGCATTTTGTAATAGTTACGTATTAAGTGGCTTACATGCATGTAGTAAACAACTAAGAAATCAAAAACTCAAATATTGGTCTTGTTGACATCCCATTATCCATGCTCATGTTAACATAGATACATGTGTGCTTGGTTAATTTGTAGGACCCTTGGCCATGTAAACAAGGAAACATCAATAGGAATCATGTTTGTTAGTAATATGTAGGTGTTAGGTCATGTGGCACCCACTTAAGCTAGCCATGTATGCTAAGAGACCATAGGAAAAAAGGACGGTTTAACATATTGGAGTATCTACCATAGATATATATATATATATATGCATCATTAAGTAGTGCCTTAGGATGTTGGAATTGAACACTTTATGATGCCATTACTCATTAAAAATATATGTATCTATGTGTGGTTCTACAGTCTCAAATAGTTAGCCTTGTAGACTACCATAAGTTTCATCTAAGTCAATGAGATAGGAACGAGACATTGAGCATAAACAGTGAAGTGGGCTATGGAGAAAAGAAACTTTAATAAACAAATCTACATCATATATATTCACCATGCAAGATATATAAATATACAAATGGTATTTGATTATGGCTTGCTTCCTTCTTAGACATGGGAATTAAATACCAATTCCACCTTATGCTTGCATTGTGTCACTTATATATAAATGGAATTTAGTTAGTGCTCATACTCTTCCAGCTATGGGAATTAAATATTTCTTTCATGTAGTGCTTAGATAGGGAAGAGACATGTACAAGCTGCTACATTGCCTAGCACCAAATAAGAAGCAAGAGAAAATGAGTTGTTAATTACTTTAAGTGCATCCATGTTAGGCTAGTAAGCATGAGTTGTCCATTTGTGATAATCACCATCCACCTTAATTCACTTAGGCCAAGAATAGAAGGGGAAAAGTGGAACAAAAATTTGAACAACGATGGAGCAACAAGAAAAGGATAGACTGTGAACTTAGGAAAGGATTTCAAGGACATCCATTAGAGGTAAGTACAGGAAAACTTCTAAATTCCTAAATTATTCCACTTCAACGAGTTAATTCCCTAAACTTAGAAGGTTTTATTATGGTTAGACAACCATAAAAGTTGAGAAAGACCATGAGATGTAACGTTCGATTTTCGTCAAACAACGAAAACGGGCGCGTTTTCAGAGCAAGTCTGCTTAAATGAATTAGTTAAAGTCCTGAAAAATTTGAGTAACATTTTAGACTCCTAAAAATGAGAATCCTTGCCTCAAACAGAAGGAAAACGAAGCTAGAATGAAGAAACAAATTTTGACAGAAATCTTACAAAACGTAATGGTATTTTCATAATTTTGAGCAAATTTTGAAATTCATATAGGAGGAAATTTTAAATAAAATTTGAGATTTTCGGGGTTCTCAGAGGCCATGAAAATCATAGAAAGCCCCAGGACAGTTAAATCCCCTCTAGTGGACGTTTTCCAACGTCAGTGTATTCAAACTTTGACGGATTCATTCAGGATGGTTTTAGCTCCGATTTGAGTGATTCCAAAGGCATTTTACTAAATTGGAACCTAAATTTTATAATGAAAAAAATCGTTCTAAAAAAGGAGATAAAATGAAGGAGAAACCAAAATGCCAAGAACGAAGGGTAAAATAAAAATTTTTGAAAAGTGTTTCTTCCTCCCCTTATAAATAGGTGGCGCCTCACTTTCACAATCACATAGCTTCAGATTTTTCTACCCAAAATCAGAAGAAAAACCCTAGGAGAGTGGCGCACCAAGGGAAGAAGAAGAGGAGAAGAAATTCAAGCTTTAAGGTTTGGTTTCTTGGTAGTTTTTCATTCTTTCTTCCATTCAAATCTCCTCTCCTTCATTCTCTTTTGTTTTCTTTGATTAAAATGAAGTTTACAAAGTTGTTTTAGGGGAAAAACTTAGGGTAAAATTCGGATTTGAAGAGAGGAGCTTGGAGAAAGTAAGATTCAAGTGAGAAAAAGCAAGAAAACAAGGTAATTTCTTTTTCCATAGTTGATATCCTTTCTTCCCTTTCTCCACCATTTCGCTCCATCTAAGAAACCCTATGAATCTAAGGAAAAAGGGTGTGGAGATTAAGAATATGCAAAGAAAATTAACAAAAAATTATTAGATTTCAAGATGCAATTTCTAGGGTTTCATGTGCACCTTATAAATTTTGATTTTGTATGATGATTCCTAGGCCTAAATAAGAGTTTAAATGAACTTTTAACATTCCTAGAAGTCTCCCCATGTGCTTCTCCCCTTGAGAAAACAAAGCAAGCTCCATGGAAGTTTAAACCTTCCATAGCCTCAGCCTAAAGGGGTTTATCAAGCTAGGGAGAGTTTTAAATTTTTCTAAGCCCATTCTTGAGTCATATATGATGAATGAAAATGAAGGGAGGCCTTGAAAAAAATTTAGAACCCATAGAAAGTAAGTTGGTGCTTTATGTTCTATATTATGACCTAAAGAAGTAATATGAAGTTAGGCTCTTGGTTTTAATTGTGTGATGACTCTAATAAGCTTAAAAGGAGTCAAGAATCAAATTTGAAGGGAAAGAATAGAGCCTAGAATTTATTTGATGAGTGTTACTTCATTAGATGCCATTTTGGAACCATAATGAGGGTTATAAGTCAAAATAGCGTCTAAGCAAATTGTATGGCCTTAGAATTGAGTTCATAAACCTAATTAGCTTCCATAAATTGTGTCTAGGCCAAGAGAAAGCATTCCCACACAATTGTGTGTGTGTGGCCGAAGGAAGAAGCATTAATTCAAAGGAAAAAGTGTGTGGTTGTCTCCAAGGTAGCTCTCTCCACCTTTTTTCATGCATGGATGTATGCTTAGCTTGTCTTAGAATGTGTGTATGTGTAATTTTAAGCCATGAAAAGTATACTAGCATGATTTCATATGTCATGATACCATGATGCCATATTATGTTTCTAAATGATATTATGATGTTTGTTTGGTTTGCTTGAGTGTGGAAAGGCCAAGAACTCTTAACCATGGTGAGGATGAGCCAAGAACCCTTAGAATTGGTTGAGACGAAGAGTCTTCCAAAATGAGATGGACTCCCAAGAGCAAGGTTAAGTCCAAGAATTTCTTAAAGAATGGGTGAGGCAAGTCCAAAATCCATGAGGAAAAGGGTGAGGCCAATCCATCCACTTGGCAAGTCTTTGGATGTCTTGTATGACTTATTCACATGCCAAGCTTGCTTCTTGAATGTTCATGTCATCTATTATATCCATGCATGCATTTTCAAGACTTGCTTTGCATATGTTATGTGTGATTGAATGGGAGATGAGCTATTGGGATTCTTTGAATCTCATTCCCTCCTCTCCAATGTTCTAATATGCTAGGCGGACCCAAAAAGCAAGGCAATGGGACCCAACCACATGAAAGATGAAGGAATGACATTAAAATGTGGAAATTTTGTTACTTTAAGGCCATAAGAATGGCATATGTTGTAATCCATGGTTGTATATGTCTTATGAAGTCATGAACATGTATAAATATGTTGATGTGTCATGTATAAGCGAGAAATTATGGCATGAGAATATTAGAATGTAAAATAAGCTTGATATGGCAATGTGGCTTCTTGAATGATATTATGGAAATGTGTATAAGTGTGAGTAAGATGGCCAAAATGAGATGCATGAGGGTTAGGACCATTCGGGTAGCTTACACAAGTCTTAATTATACTTTTAGACTTGCCCAAGAGGTGCCAAACCCCAAGGAAAGCCATTTGGACATTTTGGTATCCCATATAGAGCCAAAATTGACCAATTTAGAACCTTATATCACTTTTTGTCCAAATGAGCTCTTCTTGATCTGAGATTTGTCATGCCATTAGACCTTGTTGAGAGCTTTTTGGGAAGCTAAAGAACAAAATTTTTGGAAGTCTACAAAATATTTGAGGAATTTTCAAAGTTGGCAAATTTTTTGGTTTTGGTCATATTACTGTTCACGCAAGTTCGAAAATGAAATCTGTCACACATGCCTCAAATGATGTCCAATTGCCATGAAATTTTATACTAAGAAACTTGGTATTCCCAGTGGCTTGTGCCGCACCTCATTTGGATGTCTAGAGAGGGAGATATGAATTTTCAACGAATCTGTCTAGTATTAGGAACTTCAACCGACCTCAGTTACTGTTTGATTAATTTTTAAGGTCTGGGCGTGCCTGAGTTGATCTGGAGTTATTTTTTCCTTCTAGCTAACATTTGTAGCTTTCCAAATTGATATCATTTGCATGGTTTGGATTTTTTTGGAATTAATTATACATTTTTAAAATTTGTTATAGAATTTTATGATAGCACCAGTGGATAGCCTGACCTTTGGACCATTTCAAATGTCAAACGTCCTTTGTGTTAGATGTTATAGTCTGGACATATTTTTAGCATAAAGTAGACATGTGTAAATTTCAAGAATGGCCAAGAATGTATAATTTTAATTTTCTAGAATTAGTTATGATTTTCCAAGGTTGTGACAAAAATGAGAGCAAATCTGGTCAAAAATATATATGTGTATTTTAAGCTTCCCTTTGAATTCCATGAGATGTAGGCCACTTTTGATGATACAAATGAATTGTATTCATGTAATTAAATATGAGAATATGTTGTATGAGCTCACATGGTCCACGTGACACTGAATGGAATTTTTATACGTGACGCAACGCCAAAATAATCATTATTTTAATTGCTTTTTCTTGCTCCTTATATGAGATGCAAGGATTGAAGCATGAAAATAACCCAAAATAAGTTATAAATATATGGTGTTACATGAGAAAAGCTTGGGAGGAGGCCACGGTTAAGTAAAGGTAAGGAGCAGAATTTTTGCTCCCCTTGAATTCAATTTGATCGAGAGGATAAAATGGAAGGAATACATATTTATGGGTATGCTAGCCATGATGTTTTGTCATAGGAATGCCTTCTATTTCATTAGGAAAAATAATGTAGTAAGGGCTGAACTCTAATGGCAGTTCCTTGTGACATTTCAACTTAAAGATTTTTCACTCATGGACATTAACACACCTCGAAATGTTTAAGAAAAAGGCCTTAAGCACCTTCAACTTAGCCAAGAAATTACAAACTTTTGAATTTTCTTATAGGGACAATGTATAGCATGTTGTTGGAATCAGAATTTTATTCCATCTTCTATTGGGTGTAATTATTGCCTAATCCCTAAATCAACTTAGTTGTATCGATTGTTCAGTGTATCATTGGTCTTTCCAACCACACCCATCAATGTCGACACTATGTTATCAAACATATTTCTTTTTATATGCATAACATCAAGGTTGTGTCAAAGCATAAGGGTTTTCTAATAGCATAGTGTTAAGAAAATACTCTTCAGCCAATTAAAAGCATCATTGGCGTGGTAATACTCATTTTTGACCTTTCCCAAAACTCACATTGCCTAATGCTTGAAGTTATATAAGTGCTTTATCACTAGTTATATGAGAGGGTGCAACTGGATGTTCAACTTTACCATCAAATGCCTTCCTATTTCTACACCATGTATGATCAGTTGAAAGAAAGCAACAATGCCCCATGTAAAACTCAATATTAATTATGTACGAATTTGCTTAGGATTTTGGGTGGAATATTGAGTTTTTTGGTGAAGGACAATTTAATCCGAATTTGGGACTTATAGTGGCTGAGTAAGTGATTCTTAGGTAATCATTAGCATCTTAAATTCTTTGGGTATTGATTGTAACTGTTAATGATGAATTAGAGTAGTAATTCTATTATGCTATGGTTATAGGAGGATTTCTGCACCATTGGTGACTGTTGCAAGTGTCTACAAGTGAGGTAATCGGGTTATATCAATTCCATATATATATTTGATTTAATTTCATATGTTGCTGTATATGAATGATTTGAAATGTTGAATGAATTGATTGGCTATCTGTTGAATTGTGATTGGACCTTGTGAGTCCATGGTGGAGCTGTGGTGCGGCTGTCACCCGTGCATGTGCTTCGATCGAGCACCGGGTTATGATCAAACCCAGATGCACTGAGCCCTGGTTGTGCTCAATAGGAAGTAGGTGCCGTGGACAGGCCTCTCCCGGTGTTAATGGCCCTTAACATGTGATAATATGATTGCTAGTATGAGATAGTAATCATGATAGCTTAATTGATTCATTTGCTGATATGATGGATGTGATTCTGATGTTGATTTTGATTCATGCTTATATGTTAATTAAATTGGATATATGATGGAATTGCCTTGGTTACTAAGATTTATATCTCACCCCGTTTTATGGGATTAACATTTCAGGTGAAAGTTCCTCGGGTAAGGATAAGGGTAAGCAAGTGGATGAACATCCATGAGCTAAGGCCGTGTGTGGGGATCTACACTTGGTCTGAGTAGAATAGAGTAGATGCAATTTTGTTATTAGTTTACATAGCATCATCATGTAATCATGTTGCCAAGTGTAGGCGTTTATATTTTGTTTGATCGAAATGTAACCGTTAAGGATTCAAGTCTCATTATAGTGAATATTAATGTATGAACTTATAGCATTATATATATGTAGTTTTGCTGAAATTGTGATATGGGTTGCCATATGGAAATCATAGTCATATGATGCCTTGGATGTAAGCTATGGTTGAATTGAATCTCTATGGAATTTGCATGGGATGTAAATTGCTGCTAATGCATGTGATCTTGCTATCATATATTCTTGAATTTGCTGATATGAGCTAGTGGAACAAGTAAGAAGTAGCATTTAAGTTTTGCAATGGTAACAGATGGATTGATGGGTAAATAGGGTAGATAAACACCATTAGGACCATATAAAACAAGGGTAGGTGGACCTAGAGTGTTTCTAAGATGAGATTTGGAGTGTAGAGGGCAAAATTTGGGTAATATGGTCACAGGAGTGAGTTTTGCCGCAGCTAAGAAGGCTTCGCCATGGCCAAAGGAGAGACAGAGCCGAAAGGCGTTGTGGCATAACCAATCCTGCCGCGGCACAAAGTGAAAAAAATCACCCAGGAGGGTAACAGAACCAAAACTCGCCGCAGTGCATGGTGTCTTGCCGCAGCGCGAGTCGAGAAAATTAAATAAGGGTTGGACAGAAGCAAAACTAGTCGCGGCGCGAATATATTGCACTGAGGCAAGAATCCTGGGAGTTGAGAGCAGTAGTTCCAGGAGGCGTTCCGCCGCGGCGCCACATAGGTTGCCCGCGGCGAAGGTCGATAGCCGCGGCGAGATTTGTTAAACTTGTCCAATGATTCCAGAGAGTAACTTGGCCGCGGCGGGGAAGGTTTGGGCCGCGGCGTAAGTCCCCAACCTACTCTTTTGAACCTAGAAATCCTAATTTCTCCAATGGTAATGGTAAGAGATGATATAGGAGTACTTGTGGGAGGTTATTGGGTATTGAAACTGACGGACGGTTGAATCATAAGCCTCTTATGGTAGTAGAATTTCTTATGAGAATTTTATTTTTGTTGAGGTGGTATGGTGGTGACTCTAACATCAAGGTTCAAATTTTTCCTATATTTTCATAATGTGATAAATTGTAACTACTCAAACCTTGATAATTAATTATTAATCGTATACTTAACCATAATTACAATGATTAGAAGGTAGGGTTGTCACATAAGATGTCATTCTCATATGCATCAATCTTGGTATAACCTAATTCAAACTCTGTAACACCATATTTGTCTAGCCTAACTCATGCCATCCTAATTACATATCCTTGAATAATACAAGCTTTCCAAGAAAATGGCATTAAAATATTAAATTATTTTCGCATTATGTTGTGGATAAATTTTTCATTTTGTGTCCTATGGACCATATGAACTCATGCATCTCATTTTTATATTTAAATACATAAATACAACTCAAAACCATCTCAAGAAATGGCCAAAAACTCGAGCTCATAGAACATATACACAAAAATTGCATGTGCAGCCTCGTATTAGTGTGCCAATTTTTGTCATGAATTTTAGAAAATCATAACTAATTCTAGAAAACTTGAAATGAAGCCAACTATACCATTCTAGAAAGCTAAAAATTTCTACTTTATGCTAAAAATAAGTCTAGACTAAAACAAGGACTTCTAATTATAGGAAATTGATGGAACAGTAACTAAACTTGCTTGGCACTACTAGTACTATCACAAAATTTTAAGAATTCATATCTCGATGCTCAAACATCCAATTGGGGTGATCTTAGTGACCATAGAAATTATATTATTTCTAGTTTATTATTGTTAAATTTCATGAGCATTGGACACCATTTGGCCCTCCAATGACATAAGAGAAGAAACTGACCATATAAATAGTAACCATACCAAAATAGTTGAAATTTAGCAACTTTGAAAATTCATAATTAATTCCACAGAGCTTTAAATAATTTGATCTTTGACTTCCCAAAAAGCTTTTGATAATATCTATATGCATGCCAAATTTCATGAGTAAATTGATTCATTTAGTCAGATTGTGCCATAAGGTTGCAAAATGGCACTTTTTGTGTCTTATAAGGGTCTCAAATGGTCCAAGTCCACTTCTAAGACATTTATGGCCACTTGAGCACATGGAAAAGCACCAAAATGGTTTACTAAACATGTCTTAAAAGTGCACAAACTCAGATTTCACAAACTCACACTCTCACCCCAAGGTATACACAAGAACACATAAGCCATATCTTGCCATTCAATGTCAAGATGTTGCTACAACACTCACATGGCATTAAATCTCATACATACATGATATATCCATATATTTACAAGTGTTCATGGGCTTATACATCATATACAATGTTAGATTATATCATATGCCCTTCATATGGCTACAAAATAGATAATTTCCATAATTCTATGTCAATCTCCTTCCCTTATGCTTGGTGACTTCCATTAAATCTCATACATACATGATATATCCATATATTTACAAGTGTTCATGGGCTTATACATCATATACAATGTTAGATTATATCATATGCCATTCATATGGCTACAAAATAGATAATTTCCATAATTCTATGTCAATCTCCTTCCCTTATGCTTGGTGACTTCCATTCCTTGGCTCACTTGGTCCACTTAGACATGTTAGGTAATGGGGACGAAAGGATGAGATTCTAGGAATGCCAATAGCTCTTTTCCCTTTCAACCATACGTAAAGAATGCAAACCCATTTCTAAAAATGCATGCATGGACATCATGGCTTTTATAATCATTCATGGAACATTTTTAGCATTCAAGAAGTCACATAAGACATACATAGGCTTGTCAAGCAAGTGGTTTAGCCTCACCCATTCTTTTTAGGAATTTTGGACTTGCTCACCCATATTCTAAAATGGTTCTTGACTAAGCCTCACTCTTGGGAGACTTTTAGCTTGGTCTCATCCATTCTTGAGGGTTCTTAGCTCATCCTCACCATTGCTAGGGGACTTTTGGCTTTGCCACACTCAAGAAAATCAAAGCAATTTCACAAAGCATCATTTGAATGCATAACATAATATCATGGTACCATGGCATATAGATACATGTTAAAACATACTTCATGGCTCAAAGCATATATACACACATTTAAAGACAAGATAAATATCCACTCATGCATGAGAGAAAGATGAAATAGCTACTTTTGTCACAAGAACACACTTTTCCTTTCAAGAATGCTTCCTCTCCTTTGGCCACACACTCACAAAGATTTGAGACTTGATATTTCCTTTGGCCTAGACCCATAATATGGAAGCCAATTACACTCTTGGAACAAATTCTAAAGCCACATATTCATTTCAAAAGCTCGGTGGTTCTTATGGCTCGATTATGGTTCCATAATACACCTAATGAAGCAACCTTAGGAAAACATGATTTTGGCATCATTCTTTCTATCCATTTAAGGTTCTTGACTCCATTGAAGTCTCTTGGAGCCATCACACCTTCATTTCAAGGAGCCTAACTAGGTGTTGCTTCTTTAAGCCATAATATGGAAACTATAACTACATCTCACTATCCATGATCTCTAAAATTTTTCTAAGGCTTCCTCTCATCCTTTTCCATCATATATGACTCAAAACCAATCTTGGAATCAATTAAAATCACTCCTTGATGCTTCTTTTAGCTTAGGCTAAAGCTATGTACATGAAGGAGAAGCAAGGAGTTTCTCTTATTTTTCTTGATGGGAGTTGCATGTGGAAGCTTCTTAGAGATCTCTAGAGCTCATATAAGCATTCATTTTAGCCTAGGACCTCTTGCATCAAAACAAAATTTTGCTGGAACATTAGGAACCCTAACTTTGCTATCTTGAAATCTAATAGTTATTTGATTGTTTCCTTTACATATTCTTGTTCTTCTCCCTTATTTTCCTAAGATTCACTCTTAGTTTAGCTAGAAATTCAACCCTTCTTGGCTAGTCTTATATGGGGCGAAACACACACAAGAGAAGGAACAAGAAGAATCAAGCATACAAGTAGCAAAATACCTTGGTTTTTTTGGCTTCCTTTGCTTGTTTTTCATTTTGCTTGGCTTCTTCTGCTTAATTTCAAAATTTCCCTCTTAGGTCTAATCTCAAAATAACCCTAAATACTTCAATAATTCCTTTGGAAAGATAGAGGAGAAGGAATTTGCTAAAGAGAAACCAAGAAAATTCATGAAAAACCATACCTTTTTCTTGCTTTTTCTTCTCCCTTTCTCTCCTCCCTTGTGCTCCTCACTCTCTTGCTTCTTTCTCTAGTTTAGGATAGAAATGAAATGGACTAAGTGAGGAGAAGAGTGGGGCATGGGATATATATAGGTAGGCTTTACAAGTTGTTTTTAAAAATTCCATTTAGGTCCTTCAACTTGGCATTTTTGTTTCCCATTCGTTTTAACTACTTTTTTAGAACTGTCTTTTCCATCATAAAATTTAGGTCCTCAATCTTATAAAATGCCTTTCGAATCACTCAAATTGGAGCTTAAACCTTCCCAAACGAAAGGGTCAAAGTTTAGGTCAACCAATGTTAGATTATATACACTAGAGGGGTTTTAACTATCTCAGGGTCTCTCATGGTTTTTAAGGCCTCTGAAAATCCCAGAGAACTCAAATTTGCCATTTAAAAAGCCCTCTTGTAAGTATTCTAAAATTTTTCCAAAATTACAAAATGCCATTATGTTACGTAGCTATTTCGTTAATTTTTGTCTGGTTATTTTAGCCCCTATTTTAGGGTATTTCTGGTCTCCTAAATTCATTACTTAATGTCTAAATTATTATTCTAAATTTTTAGGACCTTAACCAATTCATTTCAGAGGACCTACTTTGAAAACATATCTGTTTCCTTCATTTTTATGAAAACCAGACATTACAAGCTCCCTAGCAACCTTTGCTTCATAGTAATTTTCAAGTACTAGTGCCTCTTTAGGTATAACATCCTTGAATAAATGTAGCAATATATCTATAGATTTGTTGCTTTAATGATTGAGTCATTTCAAGTGAAGGAGCTTGACTATGAAAGATAACTTTGTCACCTTATCACAACTTGGATAGAGTTCAATTTGAGCATCTTCGACAATTTAAAAAACTAGCTAGCTTGCAAGTTAGGTGATCCGTTGAATATGTGTCACCAAACACATTGTGTAACATTTTCCTTATCATTATCCTTAGGTGCTTCATCATTTGCATACTGAAAAGGACTATGGGCACCAAGTTGAACTTCTCCATGTCAACCCCACACTTTGTAACTCTTACTAAAACCCTTTTTGAATAGATCCACCCTTACTTCACTTCTCAGCTTCCACATTGTATCCTTGCACCCCTTACATGGGCATCGAATCATATTAGTCACCCTAACTTAGCTAAATGCCCATTGGAGAAACTCATCAACACCTTGTCCATATGTCATATTGACCCTGTTCCTAATATGCAACCAACCTTTATCCATCCCTAAATCCTACATTAATGTATTCAAAGTGAGTATTCATTACTTGTTTGTAGTTATATACTCATATATCCTCTAAAGCACAAGTATTTAGTTAATCAAACAACCAAATTGATTCAGAGGTAAAATCCTTCCACAAATAACTATAGCATTTCATAACTTTCTTATGGCAAACATGTATTTATGCAAATATAAGGCATGAAGAAAAAATAGACATATACAATACAAGCATCCATAATGTTTACTCCTTATCTACCATTCCTTTCATAGTTGATCATTAAGCTATATCGAGTGTATATGGTTTTGATGGTATCGTGTCTAGAAAAAGCTTCCTCTTATATTTATATACTTTTATTTTTGAAGCTAAAATTTCCTATTTGTAGCTAATATATTTGATTCTTCTTGAAAGCACTATTGAGGCAAATAGACACTTATTCAAACACAACATGGGACAATTTCATTACTCAAAATGAATTGAAGTTGTTCACAATATGTTAGGCATGCTTATTGCTACATATATACTATTTATACAAATTGCATCAGTTGGATGTTCTATTTGGTGTATCAAACTTTGTATACTAAATGAAGTTTTCAATGATTTAATACCATATGTGCTTTGTTTTTCCTTTATTACTAGCACGATTTTAGACTAATTTTAATAAATAGAATATTTGTTCAAACACTGCTCTCAAGAAGATTTAAATAAATTAACTACATATGATAAGGTTCACCTACATGAAGTAGTCCACAAGACAAAATCATTTAGCTTTAGGCTTATATCATAACAAGTTTTAATTACACAGGGCATCAAATGACAATTGCAACCTTAGACTATGAAGAAGCTATAGAATTTTCATTATGATAAGAAAGTTGCAGTGAGATTGCAACATTTTTTGACCCCTTTCAACTTCTCGTTATGCATCTTATCAAGATATAAGTCCTAAAACGTATGCCCACTAAAACTACTACAAATGTGAAAGGAAATCGTCACCCCTTTCATACCTCATACCGATTAAAAAGGGCATTAACAAAATCTCTCACATGATAAAATTTCCCAAACCATGACTATAAACAAAGAAAACCCTATAAATTTTAAGTTTGTATTAAACATTTGATCCTAATTATTTATTAAATATTCTTTATCTTTGTCTTAATCTATTAGTAATCTAGAAAAAGTAAATTTATTAAAGTTTAAAATTGAATTTTTATTTTTACTCTTATTCCAATAATTATTATTTAAATTTTAAATTTTAAATTTTAAATTTTAATATTTTATTTGATTATGTTTTTTTTATGCTTAATCCATCAATTACTTATCAAATTTTAAAGTTATTATTTTATTTAATTGTACTTTTATTTTTACTATTTATCTATTCTTTACTTATTAAATATTTTACTAATAATTTTTTGTTAAACATTTAATCCTAATTATTTATTAAATATTCTTGATCCTTATCTTAATTTTTAGTAATTTAGAAAAATTAAATTTTTATTTTTACTCTTAATCCAATAATTACAAATTAAATTTTAGATTTAGTATTTTATTTAATTATGTTTTTCTTTTTTTAGTCTTAATCCATAAATTACTTGTGAAAATTTAAATTTATTATTTTATTTAATTACACTTTTATTTTTAGTATTTTCCTATTAATTACTTATTCAATATTTCACTATTAATTATTTATTGAATATTTAATCATAATTATTTATTAAATATTTTTCATCTTTATTTTAATCTATTACTAATTTAGTAAATGTTTAATTTATTATTCTTAAATTAAATTTTTATTTTTATGTTAATCTAATAATTATTAATTTAAATTTAAATTTAGTATTATATTTAATTATGTTTTTCCTTTTAGTCTTAATCCATCAATTACTTATGAAAATTTAAAGTTATTATTTTAGAGCATAATTCTTGAACACAATAAAAAAAACTACTCTCAAATGGAGGAGAAAAATTAAAAAGCCATTTATAAAAGGAGCATTAATTGATTATTGAGAGATTTTTCATTGTTACATATTCCATTGTTATTGAAAAATAAAGTAAAAAACATAACAAGAAAACTTGCATTAATAAACAAGAAGAGAATGAGAGAGGAGAAACAAATGTAAAAATGAAATTTTCATAAAAGGTTCCTCTCTTGACCATTAACTACTAATATTCCTTATCCATCTACTTGGAAAGAGATACATTTCTTTTCAGAATAAACTCTTAACAATTTTATCATATACTTCCCCACACTACATATTTCTCTTCTTCTATCTTGCTTTGTTTGCAATGTAGCAAACAACCACTTTTCTAAAGTTAGTGGCCAATTAATGGTTCAGCATACATGTCATACAATTATGAAATATACATATATTTTACATCATATTCTTTATATGACAACAATTTCTCATAACAATATCTTCAACAACGGAATTTATCATTATTAAAGTATCACTTTCTTTAATTGTGCACAAATAATTATCCTTATCATAGAATTTTCCAAATCCATACCAAACAGGTTTGTTAGCCTTAGGAAATCACAAAAAGAAGCTTATAATTTGGATATTTCCTCATATGCACAAATACACAATTTTGACACATATTAGATATCAAATTTTGAAAAATTATAACTTGAACTACATAACTTTAATTCGTGCAAACTCGGTGGCTATGGAAAGCTTAAGATATCAACTTTATACCTATAAAATTTATAATCAACTGAGCTCATTTAGCCCCTCATAAACATGGAAAACCACAATTGGACTAAATAAACAGTACTAAAGACTAATTTGCATAATTCAACAAATTTTAAAAATTTATAAAATATTTTACAGAGTTTCAAAAATTGTGTTCTTTGGCTTTGTGGAAAGATCTAGATGCTTTCTAAATATCTACCAAATTTTAGCTTAAAATTCATTCATTTGGTTAGACTTTGCTTCAGGCCATTTTAGAGCTAAAAAAGTGTCATTTTTTGTCCTAAATGAACATTTTGAGCCATATCATGCTATGTCATGATTTGAGCAAGTTTTAAATGATAAATACGTCATATATGGTTGGTCTAACATGTTTGAAAATTCATGCAACTCAAAATCACTCTTCCACTTATCATTATACACACTTACATCATGGAACTTATATGGTCAAATTACATGATATCATATATTTACATCCAAAAATACTTTATACATATTTTATCATGTTTTTGGGTGTGTAGGAATGATTACATCTCATAATATATGTATACATCATTTCATATGCAAAAATACACATAAAAAATTAAACTAGTGCTAAAGTGGTACTTCTCATACTCTTTGATCATCATTTTTGCCTCCATGAGAATTACCTAAACATGGTTAGGGAAAATATAAGAAGAAATGAGATTCAAAGAATTCCAATAGCCCATTCATCATTCAAGCATACATATATGGCACACTTAAGGTCAAAGAAAGTAAGCATGCATATCATACAACCAAGTATTATTCATTTTCATGCATTAGGGATCCTATGACTCCATCAAGAGCAAAGACAAGCATGCATATCACCCAAAAATTAGGGACTTTTGGTTTAGCGTTTCCCTCTTTTAGGGAATTCTAACTTAACCTTACCAAAAACACCCATATTTAGGGACTTTTGGCATTGCCTCACTTATTTCAAGGGACTTTTGGCATAACCTCACCCATTCAAGAGCCAAAACAATTCCAAATGTAATTCAAATGCTATGCAATTACATATAATCATCAAGCATTCATCAACATGCATAATTAGCAACCAATACACATAAGCAATTAAGACACTCAAGCAACCATCATACATATATAAGAATGAATGAAGAGCTACCTTAAGTTAAGAATTCCATTTAATTACCTTTTGTTCCTTGGCTTGGTCTCTTGGCCTCAAACTCACACTTGAGTGGAATCTTAGTTACTTCGCCTAGACATACCAAATAAGACATAAAAACATCAATGTAATCATGTTTATACCTATTTAAGCCTTACACAGGTTAACTAGCACTTTAAGCTTCCATGTGGTTCAATTAAGTGGCATAATGAAACAACTCTTATAAATCAATATCTTGGCTCCAAGATCTTACCCAATATGAATTATAGAACTCATTAGAGTTATCACAAACTCAATTTAAGGAGCCTAGTATTAAGTTGCTTCTTTATGCATGATGGAACCCTAAATATTCACATTTTAAAATAAGGCTTTTAAATTCAAAACAATAGTTTCTTTGGTATTTATAATTCACACCTAGGCCATTTACAACTTAGAATCATCAAAACAACTCCCTATCTATCATCTCTTGCTCTAGGTTGAGACATGCAACCTAATAGGTTTCTATGGAGTTTTTGGTTGCATTCTTAAGGAAATTGGCACCTATGAAAATAGAAAAGGTCCTATAAAATCAATCCCTTAAACATAAAAAATTTCAATCTCTAAAATATTGTTAAAAGGCATTTCATGTCTTTTTCAAATATTTCTAGACCTTTGACAACTATCACAAAAGCACAGGCATCCTTAAGAAAAAAGGCCAATAAAAACTTAACTAAAGGACTTTTGCAACTGTTCTTTGGCCATTGAAGTAACCACCATACTCTAAAGCATGGCACCTTTAAAGGATTGATTCTTGCCCTTCTTCTAAAATGCATATCTCAAAATATAATCAGTACATGTTCTAAACAAGAATGGTTCATCTCATACATACAATTTCACATCATGCTAGGATTTCTTCTTTTGATGGGAGTTCAAATCAGGGGACCATACCTGGCATACAAGAAAATTGGCAATGTTAGCATACCAGGGAAATCCTTTATATTCAACATAAAATAACCTTTCCTTAGAAAATTCTCATTAATTTGTCTTTCCTTTTGAAGTTAACTCTCATTTATTCATGTTATATTGCATTTTTGCTATGAGATTGGTAGTAAGCTATGAAATTGTAAAGTTAAAATAACTAGTTTTAAGAAAATTATGCATAGCTTATACTTATAGCCCCATACTTGAGTTTTTGACATTATAAATGATATGATTTGGCTTAATTTTGCTTCACATGAGAATTAAGCATATTCTGAATATTTTATAACATGTAAAGACAAGAAAAACTAAGCTGATCATCTTATAGCTAAAACCATGGAAGCCCATAATCAAAATGTGAGAAAAATGCACTATTAAAGCAAAACATTGAGCTTCAATACTCGAACTTAACAAATGATCCGCCACTAGGTTCTTACTCCTTTTTTTCCACAATCTCCAAATCAAACTCTTGCAAAAGAGGAATCCATCTAATGAGTCTTAGCTTGGAATTCTTTTTCTTTGTCAAGTATTTGATTGTGAAATGACTGGTAAAAATAGTTACTTTATTTCCCACCAAATAAGTTCTAAATTTATCAAATAAAAAAACAACAACAAGAAACTCTTTTTTAGTAGTGGTGTAATTCAATTAGGCATCTAAAAATGTTTTACTTACATAGTAAATTGGAAGAAAAATTTTACCTTTCCTTTGCCCTGAAACCACTCCCACTACATAGTTGCTGGGATCGCACACCAAATATAGAAGGGTTTAATTATAAGCCACAATGATAGGGGCAAAGACCAATCTCTTCTACAATTCTTTGAATGTAGATTTGCAAGCATTATTGAAATGGAAAGGAGCATCCTTTTCAAGTAAATGACACAAGGGTTTGGCAATTATTAAAAAATCTTTAACGAACTCCTATAAATGCCTGCATGCCCTAAGAAGCTATGGACACCCTTGACATTGGTTGGAGGAAGTAGTTGTTCAATAATAGCTATCTTGGCTTTGTAAACCTCAAGAACTTTGCTAAAGACCTAATGCCCACGGACTATGCCTTCTTGCACCATGAAATGCCACTTTTCCCAATTCAATACAAGGTGGGTCTCTTCACGCGTCTTTCCAACACACTTGCCAAGTTGGTGAGAAAATCTTCAAATGATTTTCCAAATATTGAGATATTGTCTATCAATACTTCCATGCATGGTTTGGTCAACCATATAAAAAAAGACATCATACACCTTTGAAATGTAGCCGACACTTTGCATAACCAAATGGGATCCTTTTAAAAGTAAAAGTGTTATAGGGACATGAAAAAATGGTTTTTTAATCCTTGGTGCAATTGTAATTTAACTATAGCCAAAATGTAACGCCTGTCATTCTAAAAGCTGAAAACTAAGCAAATTACAAAAGGAAGTCCCCTAAATAAAATGATTAGAGGTTAAACAAAATTAGAATGATACTTTAAACAATTGAAAATGAGGATACAAGGCTAAAGGTGCCTAAAATCGGAGCCAGAATAGTTAAACAAAATTAGGCGAAAAGACAGTGGCATTTTTGGTAATTTTGGGCAACTTTTAGAAAACTTAAAGGAGAGATTTTTAAATAAAAAAATTAAGTTTTTTGAGGTTTTCAAAGGCCTTAAAAACTATAAAAACTCCTAGAATAGTTAAAACTTTTCCGGTTTACATTTTAAAGTATAAGTTGACTAAAACTTTGATCGATTCGTTTGAGAAGGTTTTTAATCCAATTTGGGTGAAACCAAAGGCATTTTATAATTAGAGAACCTAAATTTCATAATGGAAAAGGCATTTCTTAAAAAAGAGTTGAAATGAGCCCAAATGAAAAGAAACAAGAAAAGGGACAAAATGAAAATTTTGAAAAAGTATTAAAACGACCCCTCTTGCTCCCTATTTACACGTCCCACCTCCTCCTCCTCTCTTAACCGACTTTCATCTACTCCAAAATAGAACTTAGGCTACGTGAAGTGGTGTACAGGAAGGAGGAAAGAAGAAGGAGAAAAACCAAGGAAAAGGGTAAGAAATCTACACTTTCTCATGGCTCTTCCTTTACTAACCTTGTTCTCCTCTTTCTCCTCTCTTCTCCCATGGTTTTATTGATGTAGTTGAGGTTGATTCATGGCTGGCTCAGTAGGAGAAAGAGAGGAATTGAAGGAAAGCTTAGAAGCTTTAGGAAGTGCCCTTGAAAAGGCTTGAAACCAAGGAAAATATCATAGTTTTTTTTGCTTCTTCTTGGTTGTTTCTGCCATGGTGATTTTTGGCCAACGCTAGACCATCAAGGAGGGAATGATTTCTAGTCTTAGCAAGGTATTAACATGAGTTTTAGAGTATGAGAAATAAGAATATGCAATTAGATTTAAAAGAGAAGCTTTAGAATTCAAGTTGTATGACTTAGGGATTTTGTTGCACCTAACCATTTTTCAAGCTTTCTAATGATAATCTAACCTATGTAAGAGTATGTATGAGTTCATAAAAGGTCTAAGAAGTTTCACAAGTGCCATTTCCCTAAAAAAAAACCATACAAACTCAATGGTCCCTAAGTTACTCTTTGTCTAGCCAAGGATAAGAACAAGTACCTAGGGAGATTTTTCTTTGATTCCAAGGATAGGAATGATTTAGATATGATTAATAACATCAAAGGAACTATTAGTTTAAATTTAGAAGTCATGGATTTATGAGATGAAAGTTTAGGTTCCTTTGTAAGACATAAAGAAGCAACTTGAGTTAGGCCCCTTGAATTGAATTGGAGATGACTCTAATGAGTTTAAATAGAGTCATATAACTTAGATTGAATGAGAAATTGGAGTCAAGATAATGAATTCTAAGGGTTGCTTCATTATGCACTTATATGGAACCATAACTATGCCATAAGATAAAGTAAGCTTGCATAGAGTTTATGTGAGGCTAGAACTTGTTCCAATGATATAATGGTGTCTTATTTGATGTATCTAGGCCAAGCAAATCAAGCTTTTCCTAGTTATGTGTGTATAGCCGAGAAGGAAAAGGAGAAACTCAACAAGAAAAGCATGCTTATTGACCTGAGGTAGCTCTCTATCCTTTCTTGTATACATGTCTTAGATGTCTGGTTGTAGTGAATGCTTGTGTGTATGTTTGAACTAGGAGACAAGTTTATAGCTATTGATTTGATATTATGATACCATTATGCTTCTTGAAACATGTTTTAAATGCAAGATGGCTTGAATGGGTGAGGTAATGCCAAAAGTCTTTTAGAATAGGTAAAAAGAAGCCAAAAGTCCTTAAGAATGGGTGAGACATAGCCAAAAATCTCAAAAAGAGTGAGGCTAAGTCAAAAGTCCCTAAAAATGGGTGAGACAAATCCAAAAGTCCTAAAGAATTAGGTGAGACTAGACCAAAAGCTCTTAGACCTTATATTTGGTTTGTATGAGTTTGTGACATAAAAATATATTTATGTATGTTTACAAGAGACTTTTATGACATGCTTGCATTCTTTGACATGAAAATGTGCCATATATGTATACTTGAAAGGATAAAAGAGCTATTAGAATTCTTTGAATCTTGCTCTTCCCCATATTAGGTCTAACCATGTCTAGGTGAATCATATGAAACAAGAGATGGAAGCCAACTACTTGAAGAATGAGAAATTGATAATAGAATAGGAATTTTATGCATTTTGATGTCCAATTTTATATGTATATAATGCTTATATGATGTAAACCTTAGAGCATGTATAAAATTTTGTAACTATGTTGTAGGAATGGAATTTGGAATCAAATTCATGAATAATTTTTTGCCTCCCTAGAACCATAGAATACATGTATATGAATTTAAGTGGAAAGGTGAATATTGTAACATCCGGCCCCTCCGTAAACGTGAGAAACGCAATGTTTGGTTTCTCTGTAAACGTCAAGAATGGGCCAATATAAAAGGAAGTCCCCAAAATAGAAAGAATTGGGGCCAAATAAAATTATGATAAAATTATAAATATTAGAAATGAGGATTTGAGATTTAAGATGCCTAAAAACTAGAGCCAAAAGAGCTCAGAAAATTTGCTGAAGAAAGTAGGGGCATTTTTGTAATTTCTAGAAAATTTTGAAATCTCATAGGAGGGCTTTTTAAATGTAAAATTTGAGCTTTCCAGGGTTCTCAGAGGCCCTGAATATCATGGGAACTCCTAGAACAGTTGAAACCCCTCCGGTGAGCGATTTCGGCCATCAGTTGACCGAAACTTTGACTGAACTGTTCGGAATGGTTTTAGATCCTTTTTGAGTGATTCCAAGGCAATTCTTATGATTAAGAGCCTAAGAAATATGATGGAGAAGACATATTTTAAAAAGGAGTTGAAATGAGCCCAAACGAACAAAACTACAAAGAGGGACTAAATTGCAAATTCTGAAAGTTGCTTAAATGAATCCCTAGCTTATAAAAAACGTCCCTCCTCTGCTCAGATCTCCTCACCCACTCTCTCACATGTTAAAACAGATAAGAAGGGCTAAGAGTGGCGCACAAAAGGGGAGGCCAAGGAAGGAAGAAGAAGCCTTGAATAGGTATGAAAGGTGTGTTTTCTTTCTTTTGTCTTTACAATAAATATTCCCCTCCTTCTCCTCATATTTCCATGGGTTCAGAATGTATTTTGATGCTATTTTGGTTCTGGTCCAGCAAGGAGAAGTTAGGATTGGAGGGAAGGCTTGGGTGCAAGAAGAAGCTACTTGGAAGAGCAAGAATTTAAGGTAGGTTCCCATTCCTTTCCATGGCTTTTCTTGCACTTCTTGCTTGTTCTCTTCCATATGAATTTCGTGCAACCTAGAGCCCATCCAAAGGGAGTTGAATTTTGACCATATCAAGGGAAGAACAAGTGATTTAGAGTGTGGGAATTTAGAATAGACAAGTGGAAACAAAAAGGGAGCCTTAAAATTCAAGTTGGCACAACTTGGGGTTTTGAAATAAGTGATGAAATCTGATTTTTCCTAGAGGTATTCTAGCTTATGTAAGACATGGCTTTGAGTCCCTTAGACCCTTAGGAAGTTACATATGTGACATTCCTTCCAAGAAAACAAAGCAAAGTTCAAGGACTCTTTTCATGATGTATATCTCGACCATACAAGGTCTGGTCGCCTAGAGAGTGTTTTAATTTATTCTAAGCCTAGAATGGGACTTCTTATGATGGTAGAAGGTGGGAGGAACCCTTGGAAAAAATTTAGAAGCCATGGATTGGGAGATGAGGCAATGGCTTCCATAATGTGACCTTATGAAGCAACTTGTGTTTAGGCTTTTATAAATGAATATGTAATGGCTCCAAGGACCTTAAATGAGGTCAAGAGGCCTAGAAATGAGAAGAGAATGAAGTCAAGGACTTGAATCATGATGGTTGCTTCAATAGGCCATTTATGGAGCCATTATGTGACTTATGGAACCAAGTATGTTCTTGAGAGTAAATTGAATTCTTTAGCTTGTTTCAAGAATATAATTGAGTATTATTCATGATGTTTAGGCCAAGGAAACTGACCCCACCTTAGTGTTCTTGTGGAACCAAAAAAGGGAAGGAGTAAGGCAAAGTAAAGCTTGCATAGATAACAAGGTAGCTCTCTCTCTTTTCTCCCATGCATGAATGAATGTCTACATTGTTTTTGAATATGTGTATAAGTATTTTAAGCTATGAATTGTATTTTAGTATGATGCCTATGTTCCATGGAACTATAGTATTGCACTATGTATTCAAATGATGCCTATAAATGTTGCATTGGTTTGCTTGAATGTGGAGAGGCCAAGAACCTTCTATCTTCGGTGAGGATGAGCCAAGAGCCCTTAGAAGTGGTTGAGACTAAGAGAAAGTCTCCAAGAGCAAGGCTTAGTTCAAGGCCTTTGAGAAAAAGGGTGAGGCAAGTCCAAGAACCTTGAAGAAAGTGGGTGAGGCTAATCCATTCATTTGGCAAGCCTAAGTATGTTATGTGTGCTTTGTGTAAATGCCAAGAATGTATTTTGCACCATTTTCTATATTGATATGCCATGCATGCATCCTTAACACTTGTATTACATTCTTTATGCATGATTGAATGGGAGATAAGCTATTGAGATTCCTATAATCTCACTCTTCCCTCCCCATTACTTAATATGCCTAGGTAGATCAAGAGAGCAAGAAAATGGGAGCCACCACACTTGGAAGCAAGAAGATTAGCAATGGAGTTGTAACATATTTGTATTATAGCCATATGGTTGTCAAATGATGTATCTCCATAATGTATATGATGTATGAGCTTATGAATATTTGTAAAAGTATGGGTATATTGTATATGTATGAGAACTAGACCCATGTGAATGATATTTCATGAATTTGACTTAGATATGCCAAGTTATACAAGTATGGCTCTTGTGTATATCTTGGTGTGGATGAGTGAGATTATGGAATCTAGGTTATTAGCCCTTTGAGACATGTTTGATAGAGTGTTTTAATGCTTTTCCACGTGCTCATGTGGCCATAGAATGAGAAGAGGCAAAAATGGACCCCTTGAGACCCCATATGAAGCTTAAAAAGGGCATTTTGCAACTCTATGTCACAAACTGACCAAATGGACAAGTTTTCTCATGAAATTTTTCATGCATGTAGAGCTCATCTAGAGATTTTTGGAAGCTAGAGTGCAGAATTTTTGGAGGTCTATGGAATATTTGGTGAATTTTTGAAGTTAGGAATTTTTCTGATTTTGGTCAGTGTACTATAGCTTTGGTCCGAAAATGCATCTGTGTCAAACATAGGGCAAATAAGGTCCAATGGTCCTAAAATTTTATATGAAGAAACTAGACATGCACAGTGAGCTATAGAACTGGAAGCACCTCATTTGGAGGTCTAGAGAGAGAGAAATAAATTTTTGAAGTTAGAACTCATTGTCAGTGACGCAGCAGGACCCTCAGCACTGTTCCATCGAGTTTCTCCAGTTTAATGTCATTCTCTAGGTCTGAAGATATTTTTCCCTTAATGTAGACATCTGTATCTTTCCAGATTGATATAGTTTACTTGATTTTGAGTATTTTGGAATTAGTTATGAATTTTAAAGTCCATATCAGTAAGCTGTAGCAGAACTCAAGGGCGGCCGGATCTTTCATACTTTTCGGTTGTCAAACACAGTACAGCTGGGTGTTTCATACCTGTAATTATTTTTACCTTATAGTAGAAATACAGAGATTTCTGGAAACCTATCATTTTCCTCATTTTGATTTTTGTAGAATTAATTATGATTTTCCAAATCTGCCCAAAAAACTGAAAATTGGAACCCGTGGCAAAAATTCTGATGTGTTCCAAACCTCCAAACTCGAGTTTCTTGACCTAAATGGCTATGAATCCGATATGTTTTAATATGTTATGGTCTAAGAGGAATTGAGGATCAATTGATGGGCTTGGGAGTGATTTAATGCTGAGCTAGAGGTTCTTAGTAGTGCGCTTCCCATTGTTATGTGTTGTATGTCCAAGTAAATTGTGTAAAAAGTTCAAGTAGTGCAAAATGGACCTCAAGAGCTTATGTAATGATATTCTTGCTTTGAATGAATGTTTTATGGATATTATATGGACAAAATTGCTTAAACCAAAGTGGGATTCATCCGTGTGGGTTTGTTTATGTGCTTTCGGTCCATATGCTACGCTTTGTATGCAAGTCTAGTGTTTATTGCTTGAATGCTATGATATGAATTTCTTGGGGTTAAAACCCTCTAGCTTGATGATGGGCTAGATATAGAGGCAATGAGGCTTGGGTTAGTAGCTAAAATTTCAATCCCTGAAAAATGAGCCAATCAGAGGCCGTTAGTCGCGGCCAATTATTCCATAGAAACAGCGAGGCAATCCAGAGAATTCCTTGTCGAGGCCAATTAAGAAGTAAGGTACAACCAATACTTAGATAGAAGAATTAGAGTGAACCTGAGGCTGATTAGCTGCGGTGAATGATATGTTAGCCGTGGCGAATAGCACCATAAATGCCTTGTTGGTCATATTCAGGTTAACTTAAGAAAGGAGTTGATAAGGGGTCAAACAACCCACAGGGAGCGGGAACCCCTAGTATAAATAGAGAAAAGTGTAATGAATGAGTACAAAAGATTAGTAAGAAATCCGTGGGCCTAGTAAATGAGACGGAGAAAAGAGCTCAGCATAGAAAAAGTTAGACACAGGGATGATGAGGTTGTTGAGAGTCGCTTTTAAGGCATTGACTCCAACCTAAGATGCTACCCTGTGAGACACTGAATGATAAAATGCTAGTGTAGCCTTGAAATAATGTGAGATAAGGCTACTAGCAGTGAAGCACATAATGAGTGACCTAGAAAGGTGTACCTTATAGGTAACACCTAGAAGTAAGTATGAGTAGCCAGTAATAGAGACTCAGAAAAGAACAAGAATAGTTAGTAAGCTACAAGTCAGATGAGATGGCTAACCCAGGCAGAGCATAAGCTAAAGCTTAGGAAAGATGACCAGTAGCATCGTTCCAGGTGAGATATGTGAATGAAGAGCTTAGTGAAAGTTCTCCCTGGATCGAGAAAGAAAAGATGAGACATCCTGATGTCAGGGAAACCACCCAATAGTGGTTAGTAAATTTCCTTAGATAGACCCCCCTGAGTCATAAAGGGAAGCGAGAAAGAGCTAAGAAACTAACTACAGAAAAGATGCCCCCGCTCTAGTCATGATTAAATGAGTAAACTAATCCCAGAAGATAAACAGATAGGGGTCTGATAGTTAGTCAGACGAACTCCTTAATATGAGAATGATATAGGGTTAAGGCACGTGAGTGATTAGAGCACCCAGTAGAGCATGAGTTCTCAGTAAGATAGAATCCAGACATTGAGAGTACATGTTCTGGATTGGGTTAGCAAAACCCTAAAAATAATATATTGTGCTCCTGAGGATGAGACTAAAGAGGCTAAACAAAGAGAAAGCCCAGCTCTGATCTAAACATAGAAATGAGTTGAGACAACAGCTAATGCCTTCGTACTCTCAGAAAAGCTCGAGGGAGCTAGAGACTTGCCTCAAAAGGCGAGCCTCGTGTTACATAGAGAAAGAGTGTAAGCCGAGAGCGCCATAGAATAAATTTCCTGGGGCTTTTATGAAATAGGAATCTTTTTACTGAGGGATGGTCTAGTTAGAAATAGAATAAGAGTATGAACGAAAAGTAGACCCCCTTGATATTACAAAGAGTAAATAAATGGAGGAACCCAGGAAAAATGTAAGTACTCTTGAGCATAGGAAGACCTGAACTGGCAACAAAAACAGCCAGTAGTAAAACATTCTTTTACCTAAGTAAGAGGATAAGAAAGGTAGAAAGAAAGAAAATATGATAGTGTTTAAGCCGAGGACATCTTAGTTTGAGAATAGATATTCAATTAATGTGCTTGAGTACTTCAGAAAGCACACTTGTTCTTGGCATAGATGCCCTTCTAGCATGATATTGCTCATAGTAAAAATAGCCGGGTAATACAGAGTGATCTCAGGATGTAGTAGAGGAAGAATCCTACTTTTTCGAAGCACTCTACGAGAATAGGGCTGATAGAAAAGGTAAAAGAGAGAGGTACTTTAGATTATTGGGAAACTTGTACTATACAGGCGCTAGTGGCCTCGAATTCAGTCATGAGGCGCCTATGTATTAGTGCTTGATGTTATGGTCTGCTTGCAACAATGGTTACATAATAGTAGGCCTGATCAACTTAATAGTATATGACTTGAGTGCGTAGCAAACGATGACATCACTCACCAAAGTGTCCCGGTAATTAAAGAATATCCTAGTTAGTTAAAGAATGAGATGAGTCAGAGAAGAAAGGTAAAGGGATTCTAAGAATACTAAAACAGTAAGAAAAGTATGTAGAAAGGAATCCCTAGTAGAGAATGTCCTAGATTTAGTATGCATAGCCTGAGTCCTTTATAATATATGTAAATGAAATGAGAAGGGGACCAGTGCATAGCCTCTCTCCTGCCAAAGATGTTAGCCACATTCAGTGTGTGAGATGCCCTAGTGCCAAGGCACTTAAAAGTAAAACATGGCATAGTGAGAACTGCAGGATATGAGAGGAGGGCTAAAACGAGTATAAGTAAGTCAATAGAGTAGAAAAGAAAGCCCAAGTAAAAAGGGGCTGAAGTGGGAATCTGAGGATTCTATGAGGAGCGATGAATGAAAATTAAAATGCTCCTAGTATCAGTATAACGGGATCCTAGAAAATCAGATTACATAGAACCCACTTCGCACGAAGAGCATGATGTACCTCTGAGTTTAGCCTCAACTATTATGGGCGATAGTTACCGGACTTGGTGAGTATGTATTTCACTATCAGATACAGTGATCTTAGGCTTTGACGTCTCTTAGAGATGGATCACAGTAGATCCTAGTATGTCACTGCGGGTTGCAGTAGACCCTAGCAGGGCTCTGAAAGGTCGCAGTAGACCCAGGGGTCACAATAGATCCCACAAAGTTACAGAGAGCCCTAGCCACAACATGATAGTTCTCTGGTGAGATGACAGCCTGAGATAGTTTTACAGAGCAGTTAGTCTCAGAGACCAGTAAAGTTTCAACTAACTTTTGTCTCAGAGACTACAGGCCTCCTAAGTTTGGTAGACCGTTGCCACAGAGATATGAAGGTTTTACTCAGACAGTTAGACCACTGACTAGCTCTCTTCAGAGATGAGCATAGTGTATGGGATGAGGAAAGCAAGAAATTAGCTTTCCAAAGTTAGAGCTAGATGAACCACTACCCAGTAGATATTAGCCCTGACCGAGAGATAGAGAGATCCCTACATATTAGCTTATGTATTCAAAAAAGAGTCAGGTGCAGTTTTATATGAAGTAAGCTGTACAGTATATCTCCAATGAGCAAACCTGTGAGACTAGCTAGCATCCCATTAGAGCCCAGCAGTAGTCAGTGGTAGTAGCTCTTCAGTGCTAGTATGAACTATATGCTAGGCCAATTATATTAGAATGAGGGACTATAAAATACCACTATAAGTGAGCAAAGAAAGTGAGAAAAAGTCCTTGCCTACAGAGACAGATGTACTAGTAAACAAAGAAACTGGGATCATTAAAAGCGGAAACTCCTCAAAGGAGCTGTAATCCTAGTAAGTAGTTACAATATGAGGCCTATGACAGAAAGAGATATGAATTGTAATCATGGGATGAGCTAGTAAGAAAGAACGCAGAGATAAACAGTGGACAGTATACTTCAAAATAATAGACAAATAAAAACCTCTGATGGCTCTAATGATCAGAAAAGATATGATGAGATGTTATGAGAAGCCATTTAGAGAGGATACGGGAGACGTGATATGAAATGAGTTACCTCCCTAGATGTGTAGATGAGTCCACTGAAAGAAACGTTAACTCCTACGAACGGGTTAAAACTAACCCAATATAATTAGTAAGCTCTCCCAAAATAAGCCTCTAAAGCTAAAAATTTCTTTCCCTTATGAGAAAAATTAGCTAGTACTCTATAATCATAGAGCCTTAATTATAGGCTAACAATGAAAATTCCCTGGCTAAAAGAAAACTTAAAATAAGTAAAACCAGAGAGAAAAGCATATGGAGCCAGGAAAAAGAGAAAGAAAAGAACAGTTAGACAGAATATAAAAGAGTAAGAAAAAGTGTACCCCTAAATTTCGAGGATGAAATTTATTTAAGGGGAGGAGAAATGTAACATCCGACCCCTTCGTAAACGTGAGAAACGCAATGTTTGGTTCTCCGTAAACGTCAGGAATGGGCCAAATATAAAAGGAAGTCCCCAAAATAGAAGGAATTGGGGCCAAATAAAATTATGATAAATTCTAAATAATGAAAAATGAGGATTTGAGCTTTGAGTTGGCCAGAAACCGGGGTCGGAGTGATTCGAAAAAATTGCCGAAAGGCTAGTGGCATTTTCGTAAATAAGTATAATTTTGGAGAAGCACCTAGGAGGGCTTTTTAAATGGAAATTTTGAGTTGCCCAGGGTTCTCAGAGGCCCCAAAAACCATGGGAAGCCCAGGACCGGTAAAGCCCCTCCGGTGTACTCTTTTCGACGTCGGTTGACCCGAACTTTGACTGATTTGTTCGGAAAGGTTTTAGCTCCGATTTGAGTGATTCCAAAGGTATTTTATTAAATTGGAAACCTATTTGTTATGATGGAAAATATGATTCTCAAAAAGGAGCTAAAACGAAGGAGAAACGAAAATGCAAAGTATGAAAGGGCAAAAATGGAATTTAAGTGTTAAAGGAAGCTTCCAAACTCTTTTTATAAGTCACGTTCTTCCTCTCCTTCATTAAACCGACTTGCTTCTGCCCATCTGCAGAGAAGAACTCCAGCTTCTTAGGCGCACAAGAGAAGGAGGATTTTGGAGGAAGAAATTCAAGAAAAAGGTAAGAAACTTTAAGAAATTCCATATCCTTCCTTCTTGAAACTTGCTTCCCTCCTCCCAAGCTTTCTTTCTATGGTTTTAATGGAGAGTTTGGTGCTGTTTTGGGGGCAGAATAGAGAGGGAAATTTCGAAAATTGAGGGAGCAAGCTAACCAAGTGGAAGAGCAAGCAAAGAAAAGCAAGAAAACAAGGTAAAACTTCCATTCTTTGGTAGTTTCTTCCTCCCCCTCCCTCTTGCACGAATTTGGGCACCATGAGCCCAATTTTTAGGGGCTGTTTTCTGCCCAATTTATGGAAGGATTAGAGGTTTTGGAGTGCAAGGATTAAGAATGAACCAATAGAATCAAGAAAGGAGCATTAAGAGACAAGATGGAACCATTAGGGATCCAAATGCTCCCTTAGAAATCTGATTTTATATGAATGTTCTTAGACTTAATTGAATGTTTAAACATGCTCCTAAGACCCCTAGAGAGCTTCCCACATGCACCTCCCATCCAAGAAAGCAAAGAAATTGCGAGAACAATTAATGAACTCTAAGTAGAAAAAGTGTAGTGCATTTGAAGGGATTGTAAAAACTGATTTGATTCATGCATTCCCTAGCATATATGAGTATTTGATTGAGCTTCTAAGACCTCTAGGAAGTCTCCCAAGTGTGTCTCCCATCAAGGAAAAATCAAGAAGGCCATGAACTCTTCTTCCCCCCATAGTCTCGGCCTAGGCAAGTTCCTATAGCTAGAGAGAGTTTTAAATTTTTCTAAGGCTATTCTTGAGTCATATGTGATGAGTGAAGATGAGTAGAGGCCTTAGAAAAAATTTGGAACTCAAAGAAAGTGAATTGGTGCCATAGGTTCCATATTAGGACCTAAAGAAGCAACATGATGCTAGGCCCTTTGTTTTAATGATGTGATGACTCCAAGAGGTTTAAAAGGAGTCAAGAATCATAATTGAAAAGAAAGAATGAGGCCTAGAAGTCATTTGATAGGTGTTGCTTCATTAGGTGTGATTATGGACCATAATGGAGCCTATAGAGCAATCTAGTATTTTATCAAATAATGTAGCCTTAGAATATGTTTCATAGACCTAATTGGCTCCCATAAATTGTATCTAGGCCAAGAGAAACTATTTTCACCAAATTGTGGGTGTGTGGCCAAAAGAGGAGACTTGAAAGCTAAGGAAAAAGTTTGTGAAATTGTGCAAGGTAGCTCTCTCCACTTTCTCTCATGCATGGATGTGTGTTTAGCTTGTTTTAGAATGTGTGTATGTGTATTTTCAAGCTAAGAAAAGTATGCTAGCATGCCTTTATATTCCATGATCTTTGACTCCATGTTATGTTTTAAATGAATCTATGATGTTTGTATGAGTTTGCTTGAGTGAGGAGAGGCCAAGAATTCTTCCCTTTGGTGAGGATGAGCCAAGAACCCTTGAGCTTGGTTGAGACATAGCAAAGAGTCTCCCAAAAGCAAAATGGGCTCCCAAGAGTATGGTTGAGTCCAAAGCTCTTAAAGAATGGGTGAGGCAAGTCCAAAATCCATGAGGAGAAGTGTGAGGCCAATACAAACACTTGGGGAACTCTTGAATGTCTTGTATGATTGATTCACATGCCAAGGTTGTTTTGAAAATGTCCATGACTTCTATTTTTCCATACATGCATTTGAAAAGCTTGCTTTGTACATATTATGTGTGATTAAATGGGAGATGAGCTATTGAGATTCTTTGAATCTCATTCCCTCCTCTCCAATGATCTAACAAGCTAGGTGGACCAAGTAACTATGGTGAAGGGAGTTAACATCAATGAAGAAGGAAGAATGACAAGTCTATGTCTAGCTTTAGCCATTTTAGAACCATAATTGTGTTTCTTGATGTATATGTTGTTGTAAATATACCATGACTCTTGAGACACATGTAAATATAATATTATATGATGTTTATATGTATGAATATGATGTATGACTTCTAGCCTACATTTTGAGCATGAGATGCCAAATTATGCAATATGAAAGTATAATGCAAATGTGCATAAATGTGGGTTGAATGGCCAAAATGAGATGCATGAGATTTGGGACCATTTGGGCAGCACACACAAGTCTAAAATATGCTTTTAAACTTGCCCAAAAGGTGCCAAGACCAAGGAGAATCCATTTGGCAATTTTGGTACCCAATATGGAGCCAAAATTGACCATAATGAAACCCTATACCATTTTTTAGCCAAATGAGTTAATCTTGCCCTGAAACTTGGCATGCACTTAGGTCTCATTAAGATATTTTTGGGAAGCTAAAGATCAAGTCATTTGGAGGTCTGTAGAATTTTCTATGATTTTTCAAAGTTAGTATCAAAATTTCGGATTTTCAGAAACACTGTTCATTTGGTCAGTTATGGAATTGTGTCATCCTAGGGGCAAACGTAGTCCAATGGCTACGAAATTTTATAGGCAGAAACTAGACAGTCACAGTGACTTTTAGAAATGGAAGAACCTCATTTGGAGGTCTAGAGAGGAAGATATGCATTTTCGAAGGTTCTGCCTAGTATCAGACATCTTGCCAGACCCGAGGTATTGTTCCATCGATTTCCGGGAGTTTGGCTTGATGAACTGATCTGGAGATATTTTTCCTCTCTAGTTAACATCCACATATTTCCATAGTGGTATATTTGAAAGCATTGGATTTTTTTGGAATTAGTTAGACATTTTTGAAGTTCATATCAGTAAACTGTGACAGTATCAGGAACCCCTCCGACCTGCAGTTGATTTTGTGTGTCAAACGTGTTATGTGTGGGATTTTATGACTTGTATATATTTTTCCCATGAATTAGACAGTATAAGCTTTCCAAAATGACCAAGATTACATGTTTTTGATTTTTCTAGATTTACTTATAAATTTTCCAAGTTTGCCCAGAAATGGGGCCAAGTCTGGGCGAGGAGAAATATTCATGTCCCATGTCTCCCTTCGGTTTCCATAAGTTGTGAGCTAGTTTTTGTGATTGAAATGAGTTGTAATTGTGCAATTAAATATGAGGATGCATAGAATGAGCTCACACGGTCCACGTGACACCGAATGGATTTTTGGATAGGATGACTTCCAAATAAAAGTCTAAATCTTCATGCCTCCTCTATGAGAATTATGTGTATGTTTCATGATAATTATGCTATTCAAAGGCATGAGATGAGCTAGAATGAAGGTATTACAAATATGAGTTCCATGATGATTTTGGACTATTTAGGATGCTTTTATATGCTATATTTATGCTTTTAGACGTGCTCAAATGGTCATGGTATGATTAGAAGGCCATTTGGTGTACCTTGACCCCATTATGATCCCAAAATTGGCTACTTTCCTGACCTGAACCACAAACTAAACAAATGAATAAGTTTTTACATGAAATTTAGCAAGTAAATAGGTTTAATCTAGAGCCTTTCACAAAGCTAAAGAGCATTACTTTTAGAGTTCTAGAGAATTTATTATGATTTTTCAAAGTTGGCCAATTTATGCAGAAACTATCAATGTTACTATTTATATAGTCAGTTCGTTTTTCCATGTTAGTTAGGGGTCAAATAAAGTCCAATACTTATAAACTTTACAAGCATATGGTAGACAACCTAAGCTTTCTATAGGTACTAAGAGCACCCCATTTGGAGCTCTATAAAGGGATATATGAATTTTTGAAGTTTCAAGTTTGCTATAGAATGACCACCAGACCTAATTTACTATTCCATCAGTTGTTATGGGGAAAACGTGGTTTTCTGATCTAAAATTTTTATGACAGCTAGATGACATCCTGAGCTTTCCAAAAATCTATATTTTTCATGATTTAGATTTTTCTAGAATTAGTTATGATTTTACAAAATTCATATTAAAATATAGAATTCATGGCAAATTCAAAATGTAATGCAATTTTGTGTTCTATGGCTTGGACCAGAATTTTGAGCTTCAAATTATGATATTTCTAATTGAACAAATGTGTTATGGATGGAAAATGAGTTTGCTAAATCCACATGGTCCATTAAGCTAAGAATGAATAAATCTCACTTTCAATGATGCAAATATCCATTGCTGAAAGTCCTATTTTAATGTAAAGAGATGTTTTATACCAATTGTGCCATGAGTTGAGAGTTATATAGATATAGTGTTACACAAAATATCCATCTAGGAAGCAGTAATACTCCTTCCTCACCAATCTATCCAATAACTTGTTAACCAAAGGTAAGGGAAATTGGTCCTTCCTTATGGCATTGTTTAGCTTCTAATAATCCATGCACATGCACCATGAGTTATTGTTCTTATGGGGATTAACTCATTGTGGGTGCTAGCCATTATAGTTATGCCTCCCTCTTGTGGGCACATTGAACTAGACTCGCTTATAAACTATCCAAAATGGGATAGATGATCCTTACATCAAACCATTTCAAAATCTCCTTTTTAACCACTTCTTTCATGATGAGATTTAGCCTCCTTTGGTGTTCAATGGATTTCTTGTGGTTTTCTTCCATTAAAACCTTATGCACACAAATGGAAGGACTAATCCTTTTTAAGTCTGTAATGCTCCAACCAATGGCCTTCTTGAACTCTTTTAACACTTGAAAATGCTTGCTTTCTTACTGTTCTTATATGAAGCAGAAATTATAACAGGTAGAGTACATGCTTCTCCAAGGTAGGCATACTTCAAGTGGTCGGTCGATGGGTTTAATTTTAATCCTAAAGGTTCTTCCATTGATAGCTTCAAAATAGACTTGGCCTTGGATGACAAATCTCATGACTCAAATTGTTATGGATCCTTAAGAAATTTTACAATTACTTCCAAGAGCTTGACGCACTCTTTGACTTGATTTTCCTCACTCTCCACCACTCCAATCAAAGATGCTTTAATGGGTCCTTTGAGACTAATTTGTGGAACTTTTCATGTATCACATTGTCAAGTGATATTTTAATATTATTATATTTTATATTCATCATATTTAGTCTTAATAATAAATTATTATGGGTAATTTGATGACTTTGGGCTTATTTTATTTTTAGTTGGCTTAATTTAGATTAATGGACTTTAAATGCATTTTTATTATATTTATCCCATGGAGGCCTAATTATTTTTTAATTGTATTTTGCAAAATAAAAAATTCCTAAAAGGATTGGGTTAAAAGGAACCTATAAAGATTTGGATATTATCTTATTAAGTCATTAAAGGATTTAGATGTTACTTTAAAATTAGCTTCAAGATTAGTATTAGATTTCTTATAGCAGAAGACAACTTCACCTATTTAAGGAGGAGAAGACGTCAATACACACATTTTATCTTCTTTACTTCTTATTCTTGCTTTCATCTTTTCATAACTTTCTAATTTTCTTGGTGATCAATCCAGAGTCTGAACTTGATAGGGAATTTGAGTCCATATAGAACCTTGGTTTGAATTGATTTCGGAATGTATTTCATTTTTGTTCTCTTTATTTTAGTGTAATTAATATCATTTTGGTTAGATGATTTTTGTTACATAAATTTTGATTCATTTGATTTATCTGAGAACATGTTTTGATTTAATCGGTAGATTAATCAATTAAATTCATTCTGTACTACGTTAAGATTCTACATATGTCTTTGGTTAAGTGCGAAACAGTTTGGCTTTGTATTGTTGATAAAAGCACAGTTATGTTCTGATTAGCAATATGAACCAATTAAAATCTTAAACGGTAGTTTAGAAACATTAATTGAAATAACCAGAGGATTAAAAATCAAACTAGAGATATTTTTAGGTGATAAGGATAAGAACTATTAGAGAAAAAATTTTGGATTGGTTACATAATATTATGATTGAATTTCGTTTTATTGTGTTTTGTTAATTAATTTACTATTCGGTTTAATTAGTGTAATTTTATATTTGAACCTCTCATCATTGCAATTTTATATTTTTATATCATAAACTAACTGATTTGATTAATAGCTCATTGGAAGACAACTTGGTGAACATTATACTGCAAACTAGTAAAATTTACTAAATTTGGTCAATGCAACAATTGCGAGTGAACAATAACTTTCTTTGCCAAGATTTTGGCCCTGTTGTCGGGGAGTCAGTCAATTATAATCAATGAGAATAGGAAATTCCTTAGTTTTAATTTTGTTTTCAACATTTTCATTTAGTGTTTGCAGTCAATTTTTGGTTTTTTGATGTTTTATGATTGTTCTGAGCAATACTAGTATAAGGGATAACTAACTCCGATTGAGCTGAAACTTGGTATATAAGTTTTAGGTATTGTGAGAAATTGATATCATAGCAAAGCTATGTGCTAGGCCACTTTTTAGCCAAATTTCATCATTTAGATCACTTTTTTAATTTTTTAGTATTTTTTCCTTAATTTTTTTATGATTTTTTCTATTTTTTTTAATTTATTTTATTTTGTTTTTAGCGATTTTTGGGTGTTTTTTTTTATTTTATTTCATTCTTGGTGTATGACAAGATCTTTTAATAGAGATTTAATCAAGTTTAATCTAGAAGTTGATAGAATTTTTCATAAGCAACTTAGAAATCATAAGATTTAAGAAGCTGTCGTTACCAATATTTTTAAAATCGGACCAGTCATTGAACCAGTGAAAGTATTAGTTCACGGTTCATTGGTCGAACCAATAATAATTAAATATATTATTTAAAAAAATTTATGTATTAAAATTTTAATATAATAAATAAATTTTAAATATTTGATTACTAATTCAATATTTCTTAAGATATTACAAAAATTAATTTTTAATTAAAAATAAAAATTATCTATAATTAAAAGTTAAGAGTATTTAATATTAAATTTTTTAGAATTTCTAAATTATATTAAGATTCTACTTATTATTAAAAATAAAATAATAAATAATAATTTTAGCTAAATACCTTGATATTTGAGAGAAATGTCATTAAGAAATTGAACATAATAGAAAGCAAGTATAAAAAAAAGTTAATTATGCACATTTTATTTTTCTTATATTCTCTCTCTTTTTTTAAAAAAATTCATATTTCAACTCTCTCATCTTTTTTATTACTTTTTATTTTTAATTTGTTAAAATTATTTGGGTTGAATTATTCTATTATATAAGAAAAAAATTTTTAAAATAAAAAAGAAAAATGGTTTAAACAGGTTTAGACTAGTTTTTCTAATATGATTTTCATCGATTATTGACTAATTTTTTAATTGGTAGGTTTTCCAAACTAACCTAACCAAACTAGAGATTGGTTCTCGGTCGAACCAATTGGTCTGATCCAGTTTTGAGAACCATGGTCATTACTAATTTGATTTCTGAGAGAATAAACAAATAGGAAGTCATTGCGAATTGAATTTGGATTTTGATATTGATTCTGAATAGTAAATATGGCTAGTAATAATGATAAAACCTTTAGAGAATTAGTTGCACTCGATGTTAATTATCAACCACTTTGTATTCAATATCCTAAACTTGATACTACTTTTGAACTTAAATCTGAATTAATATATTTGCTTCCAAAGTTCTATGGTCTTGCAAGTGAGGATCCTCATAAACATTTCAAGGAGTTCCAAGTGGTTTGATCCACCACGAGGCCACAAGAAGTTTCAAAAAAGCACATCAAGCTTAGAGCGTTTCCTTCCTCATTAAATGGGGCAGCTAAAGATTGGTTTTATTATCTTCAACCTCAAGCCATCAATTCATGGAATGAATTGAAGAGGATATTTCTAGAGAAATTCTTCCCTGCTTCAAGAATTGCTGCCATTCGAAAAGAGATTAGTGGTATTTGACAGATGAATAGAGAAACATTGTATGAGTACTAGGAGAGGTTTAAGAAGCTATGTGTAAGCTATCCTCACCATCAAATCAGTGACAAACTTCTAATTCAATACTTCTATAAGGGTTTGCTATCCATGGACAGAAATATGGTTAATGCAACTACAATTGGTGTAACAACCCTAAGCTCTAATTATTATGATCAAGCTTATTTATGCAATTAATTATTGTAAATCAAGATCTAAAGTTATTTCAATAAATTTAATTACGAAAAAGTGAGGAAAATTTAATCTTCTTATCATTGGGATTATTAATTATACAATGAAGTAATGTGAGCCTACAAGAAATTCTAATTGTCATATAAGGCCTTTGATTCATTATATCACTGATTCCCGACTCACAAAATCCTTTTATGAATGTTTTCAAGTCATTATATAACATTATCATAATGAATTTTAAGGTTTCTAAGTCAAAAAATAAGAGTTTGGAAACTTTCACTACGACTTGGACCTTCCCAGCTGTGGCTAAGTTGGTTATTGGAACCTAAACACCAAGTTTGGAGAGTCACGTTGTGACTTGGTACATCCGCACCTCGATGTAAGTGGCTACTAGAGCTCAAAATCCAGAATATGAACCTTGTACCATAACTCAAGCCTTTTACGCCATGGCGAAGGTGCTTTCGAGAACTTACTATTCAACTTTTTTTGATTCTTGTCGTGGCTAAGTTTCTTAGCACCGCAGCGAGCTGGGTGTCTTGCCATGGTGAGTTGAGTGTCTCACTGCGGTGAGCCCATGGGGCACTATGGTAAGAGAACCTCCTAGAACTCTCCTAACTTACCTCCTTATGCTCGTCGTGGCGAAACTACACTTTGTTTGTCATACCTTATTTTATAACACTTTTCCTACTACAATTGCCTCATATAAAACTTAGAGCAGTCAATGGAAACCTAAACTAATTAAAATTTTTTCTTTTAAAAACTTCCTCATACAATTTTACTATTCATTTGGTCATTTCCAATCCTATCTAACTTTGAAAATACATAATTAATTATAAAAAAATCATATGAGGTTGATTCAGGGCTTTACTTCAAGCTTTCTAAGTCCTTTACAAGCGAAAAATACTTCCTCAGTAGAATGTGTATAAATTCGTATTAAAGTGTCCCTACAAAAACTGGACAATTTTACCCTTCACTTGACATATTGTTATTATTATTTTGCCTTTATATAAGCAGATGCATTTTTGCATTTTAGGCATGACAGTCATATTCTATTTACTCAAGGGTTAATTATATTCATGACTTTCCATTTCATACTTGAGTACCTTACAATGTCATAACATAACTCATACATGTAGTAATCTAAAATACTTAATTACATAACAAATTGTGGTGCATAAAAGTAAGGTTCTCGATTTATGCCTCCATACTCTTTGCCCTTTCTTTGCTTGAACTCGGACCTAGCATAGGTTATATTTGGAATGAGATTATGAAATCTCAATAGTAGTAAACCAATCTCATTCACAAGCAAGCATGTAAGTACATAACATAATGCCAATCGAAGTGCCACATACCACATAGGAATACAAGGAATTTCATATAAGGCCAAGCATAATTGAAGCATACATGTCTCATCTTATAACATAAATGATAACTTGATATAGCATAACACTCATCATTATACAAACATACAAGCTTAAAGAAAGAGAAAGGAAAACTACTATCTTAGTAAACTTTGCTCCTCAATCCTTGGTACTCAGTTTACTTGCTTTTGGAGTTCCCAAAACAAATATCGAACCCTATAATCATAGTGATAATTCATTACAATCAATACATAAACCTTAACTTCTAAAGTAGTATGACCCTTTTAAACTCATTGGAACCATTGGAATTGGAAAAATCCAACTCCTTCCCTTCCAATTCACTATGATCGAATAGTATGCATTTCTTGGCCAAAATTTAGAAATTTTATTCCATGAGTTTTGGGGGCTTTGTCATAGGTATTCCTAGCTAAAAACACCCTTTTGAATCCATTGGAATAGATAAAATTATGAAATTCCAGCCTCAACAACTCATTTTGGTCATAACATAACCTAGTTTCGTTTTAGGCTCAAATGTGAGTTTCTTTGGTTCTAAAAACATAGCCTCTTCCTTTATGTCTTAGGACTTGAAATTTGGTATACATGACTTTAAGACATTAAGAAAACACCATAAAAATTTTGGAAAAATTCAGACAGTATCTCCCTAACATTTCCATTTTTCTAAAAATTACAATCTTTGTGTTTTTCAAGGTTTCAGCATACAACAAAATGGATGAGCTCATATTGCCTCCATAGCCAATATATAAACTCCATTCCTAGGCCTTCATATTCAACATATAAATTCCATTTCTAATGATCCATATGCTATCCAAAAGTGACTTATAGATAGGGTTTAACAAAACTAACTTAAAACATGTGATTTTCAAGTGCAAGGTGGAGAAAACTTACTCTTTAAGCTTAATCCTTGCTTCCTTTGCTTTTCTCACACTAAAATCCCTTCTCTTCCCACTTAGAGCAACATTCCATCTTGAAGAAAAGATGAATATGCAGCTACTCTTTGGAGAAAATAGTTAGAGGATGAAGAAGATGAAGAAATTTGTGAAGAATGGTGGTAGTTTTGCTTGATTTCACTTCTTCTTCCACTTTTCTCCCTCTCTCTCTCTCTTCACGTTTTTCTCTCCTCCTCCCTTGTGTGTGGCGTGAAAATGGTGGCATGGAGGTGAAGGAGATGAAGTTAAATGGTCATGCCAAATTTGGACCCTTGGATCAACTTTTTCAAGATCAAATCTTAACCTTCCATTCCTTTTTTCTTTTGATTTTCTAATTTCATAACTAAATATCTTCTTCCAAAAATTCTTGGCCACACACTTGGATACCTTTCCTTAACCCTTAAGTTATGAATAGTAACCATGGTTAATTTTCTTAACTCAACCGTGGTCAACTTTTAACTCAACCGTAGTTAGTTTCTAACTTAACCATAGTTAATTCCTTAAAATAACTAAAATCATTTTCTTCTTTCCCTTTCATTTTATATTCATATTTGGGTTTCATCTTCTCTAAACCCTAATTATATCTTCTCTTCTCTTTTGGGCCTTTAGAATCAACTATTGGGCTTTATAGCAATCTAAAAATCGATGTCCGGGCCCGATTAAGGTTTTATGATACAATACATACCTTTAGACTTTCTACAATTTATAAATATTGTTTCCTCTACTTTCTAGCCATACTGAGCCTTAAATGTGGATCAGGGGCCCTTAACCTCAATCCTCATAAATTTTGGTGTCAATCAGACACTGGGTCCATAGGTGTAATTTTTACCGTTCTGTATTATGATTGTGCTATAAAATTTTTATGTACTGCAATTCAGTCCCTGAAACTCCTTTGGGGGTTTTTTAACCCTTTAGCTATTTCTATTTCTATAGTTGTTACAACTTCTTTTTTCTATTTTCCTCATAGCTACTAATCAGGCTAACAAGATCTTAGACCGGATCCCACTCGACCATCTAGACAACTTGGCATCATTAGACTCGTCTCATCAAATGAAATTTAATCGTGGATCATGAATTTATGAGATTCTTGCCTGATTTTTTGATATTTGTGCTTAAAGTTATGAATAAAGGGTGAAACTAGGGTTCTTTGAACTTTTGGGCAATTTATACATTTTGCCCAGCATAACTTTTTCTTCGCATTTTAGTCTCTGCCTCCTTCATACTTAACTTCGGAGACTCTTCAAGACCTTTTCTGATCCTTTTTTTTTTCATTTATTTTGGCTACAATTTTAAGGTACCTCTGGCCTTGACTCATCATTGTTTGTGGTCTAGAAGATTATTCTAATTTTATTAGACTTCAATTTACTCTATTTGGGGGACTTCCTTTTGTATCCAGTGAATTTCGTACATTGATAGAGAAACCATATGTTACGTTTCTCGCGTTTCTTTATGTTTTCTTGGATTTTCAAAAAACTGGATGTTACATTATTACCCCTTAGAGCTGATTTCTCACCTTGCACCGCTACTCAAATCACCTTGGCCATGACGCTCTTAGCCTCTATTGCCACGAACTTTAATTTTGGCCACGGCTAAACTCCTTTAAGCCGCGACTTTGCCCCCTATTGATGCTACTTTCTCATTTTCATGCTTTCTAACCCCTTACCACTCATTTTAGATGAATTCTAAGGCTTTCATGACTATTATACATGGCTTTCTAGACCTATAAACTCCCAAATATCATGATTCACTAATCCTCATTATCTAGGGGTTTATAATTAAATTAAAGCAATCAAAACTTAATTTCATATAATTCAATTCCTATTCCATGATAGCAAAATGGTTCCACCACAAATGTTCATAGGGCTAATGCATAATGGCCATAAAAGATCAAGTCATTCATTAATTATTAGTCAATTACAATTACAACATTCAATCCCATGATAATTATATTATATAGACAGTCCTTATACTTGGCAATTCATGATGTAATGCGGCAAATACATAAAAACTAGTATTCTCATTATACAAACCCAATCTGACAAGGTCTTTAAACCTATGGCTACTAAACCATACAATAGGCTTCCATTAATTTCTCCTTAACACTAAGAGGTATAATCCCTGAAAATGTTAGCCCACAACCAGGGTGAGATATCCAATCTTAGTAACAAGGGGCAAATTCCATATATATATATATATATAGATTAACCAACATAATACATCTTCATATCATCAAATACTAGAATTATTAATTCCATTAGCAAATGAACTAGTTGAGCTATAAATAACTACTGTCTCATATCAGTAATCATACATAACATGTTAAAGGCCAATAACACTGGGAAAGTCTTGTCCATGACACCTACTCCCTAATGAGTACAACCTGGGCTCAGTGTATTTAGAGTCTGATCATAACCTTGTGCTCGATCGAAGTACGATGCACGGGTGGTAGCCACATCATAACTCCCTTATGGACACACAAAGGGTCCAATTACTACAAGCAAGTAGCCAACCAATTATTTAGCATTTCAAAATCATATATATACAGCAAATATCAAATTAAAATGAGCATATATATATAGAATTAGAAAATTAACACTGATTACCTCAATAAAGCCTAATTACTCTTCCTCTAACTATCATTATAATCAAAATGCCACCAAGTCTAAAACAAGCATAGTCATCATAATTTAATTATCATTACAAGGAATTTCCTATCTATTGATCAAGTTCATCAAGAATCTATTGAGAATTGCTTACTTAAGTTCCCAAAGGATTCGTAGCACCAATTTAAGGTCAAAACACCAAGAATCTACAATAGGCCATTCCCAACATCTCCATTTTTACACATGCAAAAGCCATGCATCAAAAATCAATCCAAATGATAAAATTTTAGCATTCACACATCACAAAATGGTAGGAGGCACTCACCCATTCCTTTAACGAGTTTCGAAATTAGGACCTAGAAATTATAGTGTTTCACTCTGATCTCATTGTATTTTCACACTATAGTTGAACCCATGATGCAAATCAGTCCTTAGAGACATTTTCTAGCAAAATAATACATAAAAGGAAGAAAAATGCTTACCTAATCATCCATCTAACTTTTAACTCTTCTTCCTCTTGAAACTTCATCCTCCTCTTCTTGCTTTATCTTTCCATAGTTTTAATGAAATTTTTGGTGCTATTTTGGGGTCAGACCAGAGGAGAGAAATTTGAAATTCAAGTAGGAGGAAGAGGGAAGAGGAAGGACTCTTGAAGGAAGCTTGATTGCAAGGTAGTTTCTCCTCCTTTATTGCTTCTTTTTCTCCTTCTCTTCTTCCATGGTGGGATGCCTAAAATAGAACCATGAAGAGGGAAGACTTTCTGTTTTATAATCCATAAGAATTCATCAAACTAGGCCATGGGAAGATGGAATATACCAAAGAAATGCATGAAAAGCTAGTAAAACTTAAGTTAGAAAAGTGTAGGATTCTTGAACATAATCTAAAATCTAGGTTGATTCAAGAATTCCCCATCATATGTGAGTGTCTTTTTGAGTTTCTAAGACTCCTAGGGAGCCTCCTAAGTATCCCATCCATTAAGGAAAATTTTCAAACTCTATGGGTCCTTAATAGAAGCATATTTCGGCCAAAACCCTTAGAGATAGCTAGGGGATGTTTGAAATGGTTCCAAGCTTGATTTGGGACTTTATATACTAAGAGAAGATAGGAGAAACCCTTAGGAAAAATTTAGAAGCCTTAGGTTGGGAGATGAGGCAATGACTTCTATAATATAATCTTATGAAGCCACATAGACCTAGGTTTGTGAAAGTGAGTGTGTGATGGCTTCAAGGACCTTAAATGTGGTTAAGAGGCCTAAATATGGCAAGAGAATAAAACCAAGAATTTTACTTGTGGTAGTTGCTTCATTAGGCCATTAATGGAACCATATAGAACAAATTGTGTCCTTAATAGTGAGTTCGATGTCATAGCTTGTTCCAAGAGTATAATTGAGTGTTGTTTATTGTGAATAGACCAAGGAAATCCAACCTCACCTCATTATGTTTGTGGAACTAAAAAAGAGAAAGAACAAACAAAGTAAAGCTTAAAATTGCACCAAGGTAGCTCTCCACCTTTTCTTGTTGCATTTTCTTGTTGCATATGTATCATTGTGTACGTGTGTGTATTTTTATATGTTTGAGACATGAAACTTAATGGTATGTTGCTATTTTAGTACCAATATGCTTTCTTGAATGTCTTTGAATTATGGAAATGGCACATAAGGGTAAGGTAGTGCCAAAATTCCCTTAATGTGGATGAGGAGATGCCAAAAGTCTCATGGCATGGGTGAGACAAAGCCAAGAGTCCCTTGGATGGGTGAGGCTAAGTCAAAAGTCCCTAAAACCAAGAGTGAGACAATCCAAAATTCCTAAAAATGGGGCAAGGCCTAACCAAAAGTCCCTAGAGCTCATTCTTATGCTTGACATGTGTTTGTAACATAAAAATGTGGAAATTGAATGCTTTATCGATTGAGTAATTACATACTTATACATTTGACATGTTGTATGCCTTGAAAATGTGCTTGAATAGGTGTATGAGCTATTGAGATTCAATGAATCTCACCCTCTCCTTTATCTCATCTTATATAATCTAGGTGGAGTTCAAGATCCAAAGGATGAAAGCTAAGGAGCTTAAATATCCATCTCTTGACAAATTTTTCTAGTTTTGATGTACTAGAATGTCAAAGTATATATGTATATGTTATTTTTGAGTCATGAAACTTTGAATAAGTATAAAACTATGTAAGGTTAGTGTATGAATCAAGAATAGAGTTAAATGAATATAAATATGCAATTTGACCCCTTGGGAGCTCACTTGTGCATGTATGTTTATGGGAGTGGCATAATGAAATTGAGTTGCATGATGGTTCAGACCTTATGAGAGACTTATTTATGCTATATTTATGCTTTCTAAGTTGCTCAAATTTGTGTGGAGCAATGTAGATCTCATTTGAACCAAATTTGCCCTCTTGTTGGAACCAAAAGTGCTATAATCTTGAGCTAGCTATAGGAAAGTTTGACCAAATGACCTCTTCTTGACTTGAAATTTTGCATGCAATTAGATCTTGCCTAGAGATTTTTGGGAAGTGAAAGATCAGGCCATTTAGAGGTCTATAGAATTTTCTATGATTTTTCAAATTTGGTATCAGAATTTTGGATCTGCAGAATTTACTGTTCATTTGGTTAGTTGTGAAATTGTGTCATCCGAAAGGCAAACGTGGTCCAATGGCTACGAAATTTTATAAGCAAAAACTAAAAATTCACAGTGACTTGTAGGAACTAGAAGAACCTCATTTGGAGGTCTGAGCTAAGAGATATGAATTTTTAAATTTTTGGAACAGCAACAGTAGTGCAGCATGACCTGAGTCACTGTCCCATTGAATTTTAGTAGCTAAATGTGCTTTCGCTGGTTTTAGTCTATTTTTACCATAAATATAACATTCATAGATTTCCAAATTGGTATCATTTTTATAGATTGTATTTTTATGGAATTAATTGGCCATTTTTGAAGTTTATAGCAGACACTTGCATTAATACTAGTAATTGTCCGAACCTTTGCAATTTTTCGCATGTCAAACGTCTTCTGTGTTATGTTTTATGGTGTGGAAATATTTTTAGCATAAATTAGATATCTTTAGCTTTCAATAATGCCATAATATGCTTGATTTTGATTTTTCTAAAATTAATTATGAATTTCCAATATTGGTGACAGAATTGACCAAAATTCTGGCCGAAAATATAAGTATGAGTTTGATGCTCCCCTTTGATTTTCACGAGTTATAGGCTAATTTTGGTGATGCAAATGAGTTCTATTCATGTAATTAAATATGAGAATGTGATGTATGAGCTCTTATGGTCCATGTAACACTGAATAAAATTTTCATACGCGATGCAGCTTTAAATAAGACATTATTTTAATGTCATTTTTTTTCATTCCCTTTGTGCAATTCATGATGTGAGACTTAGAAATGATAGGAAGCAAGCTAGAAATATATAGTGTTACATAATATCTAGATAACAACAGATATTTGTTCATTAGGCTAATGTGCTTTGGTCATTGGCCAATAACAGTGATCTAGTATTCATGAGAGTCACTTTAGTAAACATACATGACATAGGAAATTTAGGAATTTATCTAGTGGAATTATGTAAACAACAAAATGAATACAGTGTTAACTACTTATTTTGTTACTACTATTCATCAAGTTATTCCTTAGCTTTTTGTTGCCATAATTGCTTTCCTAAAATTTCAACCACACATTGCCTTAATTAAGAATAAGTCATTGTTGATACTTACATTTCAATTAAACTATTAATTCCTCATACGTAACTCCTAATTCCCTTCCGTTAGTTGGAGATTGAAATTCTTAATTGTAAGTAATCACAATTTGTTTTCTTTTCTTTTCATTAATTAGATACCAACTAAATTGATTATGTGGATTCCAAGGCCTTAAGGTTCAGTCCCTAATTCTTATTTATTTTGCAACTTAGTCCCTAATCGATGCTTTCCTAGCCTCAATACAACCATTTCAAATTTGTGGCAATATATATATGTGTGTGTATATTGTATAGTAGCTAATTACATGGTTCTATTTAGTGTGTAAATATTCCATATATGTACTACCCCTTTTGTGCTATTCCTATAATCCATTTTAGAACATTTCTAACATGTTATTCTCATGACCAACTAAGTGTACAAGATTTTCTTTCCACTTCTCTCAAATTCTTGGCCTACTTCATTTCAAAAGGGATGATTTAAGCATTTACCTTAAAGTGTCCATGGCTCATTCTCCAAGTTCTTCTAGTGTTTGCTTCCTTGGTGTTCTATGGCTATCCCACAATAATGAAGCATCCTAATTAATCAATTCAACTGGTTAAGTGGAAGTAGTTAAGGAGTTTAGGTGTTTTTCCTATGCTTACCTTCTAATGAGCCTTCTTGTAATTGTCTTCTACCTTCACGGTTTGCTTCTTGTTTTGCAACTCCCTAATTTACCCGAACCTTGGTCTCCTTCCTCTTAATTCTACTCTCAGCCTAAGTGAAGCCAAATTGAAGGAGAACCATGGCAATGACACCTCATGCTTTCTTCAACGGTGATGGGTAGCACTAAGACAATTTAAAATTCCCCTTTTCCATTCTTGTTTGGTGCAAAGATAGGTGGTAGCATCCTACATATTTTATTCCCATCTAATACATATATTGCATATGGTATTTGACACCCACGGTGATATAAAATATGAGCAATAATTAAATTTAATTTGTGGGTATATATATATGTGTACATGATGTAAACATGAGGTATGTGGGATTTGTCTATTTAATTTTTCCTTCTTCCTTTCCTATTTGGTTGCCTAGCCATGTGTCTCCCTCTAACGTTTACCATCAAGTGCTACATCATATATTTATTCTTAGCTCTCTCATGGCTAAACACACAATTTAAATTAACTGAATGTCACTTGTATATATATATATTTTGCATAGTGAAGCATGAGGTATGCTTGCTTAGTTTGTTAAAATTTTCTTTCCTCCATGGCCCCTCACACCACCATCCAATATATGTGTCTTCTTCTGGGATTATATTCATGTGTCTTCTTCTTATATTATATAAGCTATTTTGTACATATGATTCATTTCCCTACTCATGGCTAAGAGAATATAGCAACACCAAATATGTAACACCATAATCCTATGACTCATCTCATACAATATCTATATTCATTTCCTTGAATTTTACAAAGTTCATAAGAAAAGCTATTAAAATATTCTATTAAATCGTGTTACGTCACAGATAAAATTTTCATTTCATGTTCTGTGGGTCATATGGACTCATTCATCTCATTTTCATATTTAAATACACAAATACAACTCAAAACCTTCTCAAGAAGTAGCCTAGAACTGGAGCTAATGAAGTATACACATGGAAATAGAGTGTGCAGCCTCAAACTGAATTTCTAAAATTCTATCATGAACGTTGAAAAATCATAACTAATTCTAAAAAAATTCAAATTATGTACACTATACTATTTTAAAAAGCTACAGATGTCTACTTTCTGCTAAAAATAATCCCAAACCATAACTGAGACGTCTGGCCACCAAAAATTGATGGAACAGTACTAGGGGTCTATCGCTACTAATACTATCTTTCAACTTCAAAAATTCATATATCCCTACTTAGATGTCCAATTGGGGTAATCTTGATGGACATGGAAAGATTATTATGTCTAGTTTATGCTTGTAAAATTTTATGAGCATTAGACACCATTTGACTCTTGAATGACACTGCCCAAGTTACTGACTATATGAACAGTGGCTGCATCAGTTCAGCAGAAAAATGCCAATTTTGAAAAATCATAATTAATTTCATAGAGCTCCAAATAATCTAATCTTTGGCTTTTTAAAAATATCTTGATGAAATCTATATGCATGCCAAATTTCATGAGCAAATTCATTCATTTGGTCAGATTTTGACATTGGGTTGCATAATGGTCATTTTTATGTCTCATAAGGGGTCCAAATGGTCCAATTTGGGTTCTAAGGTAGCCATGGCCACTTGAGCACGTTAGAAAGCACCAAAATGGTCTACTAAACTTGTCTCAAAGGTGCACAAACTCAGATTTCTCATACTCACTCATCCACCCCAAGATATACACAAGAGCATACATACCAAGTCTTGCCATCCAATGTCCACATCATGCTATTTCATACATATGGCATTAAATCTCATTTATACATCATACATTTACATATTTACATGTATTCATGAAGTCATACAACATATACAATAAGAAGATACATCATATGCTATTCATATGGCTACAATTTAGCATATTTCCACACTTTGTTGTCACTCTCCTTATTTTAGGCTTGGTGGCTTCCATTCCTTTACTCACTTGGTCCACCTAGACATGTTAGACATGTGAGGAGGGAGGAATGAGATTCTACAATCCTAATAGTACTTTTCCCTTTCAATCACACATAAAAAATACAAATCTATGTCTAAAAGTGCATGTATGACTATTATAGAATGTATGATGATTCAAGAAGCTTTCTTAGCATTTTAAAAAGTCATACATAGCATACATAGGCTTGCCAAGTAAGTGGATTAGCCTTACCTATTCTCTTCAAGGATTTTGGACTTGACTCACCCTTTTCTTAGAGGCCTTAAAATAAGATTTACTCTTGGGAGACTTTTGACTATCTCAACCATTCTTAAGGGTTCTTGGCTCATCCTCACCATGGCCAGAGGGTTCTTGGCTTTACTACATTCAAGCAAACCAAAGCAAGTACACAAAGTGTCATTTGAATACATAAAATAATATCATGGTACCATGGAATATGAATACATGCTAAAATACTTTTTCATGAATTAAAACATACATACACACATTCAAATGCAAGATGATATCCACTCATGCATGAGAGAAAGAAGAGAGAGCTACCTTTGTTACAAACGCAAACTTTTCCTCTTGAATTAGACTTCTCTTCCTCGGCCACACACACACAATAAGGTGGAGCTTGTTTCTCTTGGCCTAGACACATCATATGGAAGCCAATTATACTCTTGAACTAATTTTTAGAGCTACACATTCATTAAGAAAGCCAGGTAGTTCATATGGCTCCTTTATAGTTCTATAATGCACTTAATGAAGCAACCCTTTGGAAACATGATCTTTACTTTATTCTTTTCATTCATTTATGATTCTTGACTCCTTTTAAGCCTCTTGGAGTCATCACACCATCAAATTAAGGAGTCTAGTTAGGTGTTGCTTCTTTAAGCCATAATATAGAACCTATGATACCATCTCACTATCCATGGCTTCTAAACTTTTTTCAAGGCTTGTTCTCATCCTCTTCCATTATATATGACTCAAAAATAAGTTTGGAACAAATTAAAACTATCCCTATGTGCTCCATCTAGCTTAGGCCGAGGCTAGACTTTAAAGAGGCACCAAATGGATTTGCTTTATTTTCTTGATGGAAGATGCATATGAGGAGCCTTCTAGGGATCTTAGGAGCTCATCTAAACACTCATTTAAGGCTAGAAACAATTGTATCAAATCAGATTTTTAGTGGAGCACTTGAAACCTTAACTTTGCTATCTTGAAATCTAATAGCTATTTGATTGTTTCCTTTGCATATTCATGTTCTCCTCCCTTATTTTTCTAAGATTCATCCTTGGTTTAGCTAGAATTCCAGCCCCTTAGGTCTGATCTTACATGAGGTGAAATGGAGAGAAGAAGAACAAGGAGGCTTAAGCTTAGGAAGTAGCAAAAATACCTTAGATTCTTGTTTTTCTTGGCTTATTCTTCACTTGGTTGGCCTCCTCCCTTGAATTTCAAAATTTTTACCTCTGTTCTGCCCTCAAAATAGACCCAAAAACTTTAACAAAACCATAGAAAGAAAAGAGGGGAAAGAGGATAAGGAGATTGGTGAAGGAGAAAGCTATGAAATTCTTGCACTTTTTTTTAGGTTTCTCTATTCCTTCTTCCCTCCATCTTGTGTGCCATCCTCATATGTCCTTGGTTCTATTTTAGCCTAAAAAGTTCATTCATAAGGAGTGGGGCAAAAGTGGGGACGTTTTTATAAAGGAAGCTTCAAGAAACAATTGTTTTAAAAATGACGTTTACGTCCCACATTCGTGGTATTTTGTTTTAGCTTCGTTTGAGCTCCTTTTTGAGAACTGTCTTTTCTATCATAAAATTTAGGTTTGCAATTTAATAAAATACCTTTGGAATCACTCAATTTGGAGCTAAAACCTTCCTGAACGAATTAGTCAAAGTTTGGGCTTACCACTATTGGAAAACGTCTACCGGAGGGATGAGACTTTCTATGGTTTTCAGGGCCTCTGAAAATCCCAAAGAACTCAAATTTTCCATTTAAAACCCTCCTATGAGTATTCTAAAAATTGCCTAAAATTATGAAAATGCCATTATGTTTCGTTACCTTTTTGTTAACATCCATTTGGCTATTCTGGCTCTAGTGTCAAGGCACCTTTGGGCTTAACTCATCATTATTTGAGGTCTAAAATATTATTCTAATTTCATTGGACCTCAATTCACTCCATATAGGGGACTTTCTTTTGTATCCAGTGAGTTTCATATATTTACGGAGAAACTATACATTACGTTTCTCGTGTTTTCTCTCTTTTTTAAAGAACTAGATATTACAAAATACCCTATACACATATAACAGGGTGGAAGCATAATGGTTAAGTGCATGGGATTTATTCACTTAGGAATTTCATTTGCTCTCCTTAGTTGTTCTTCGTTAGCTAGTTTGGTTACATTACAATTTACAAAAAAATTAGAATGTGACATTTACGAAGGCACATCCTTTACGAATTTAACATAGCTTAACATTTGTTTTAAAGCTTTCGCAAATAAGATGCTAATATAAAGTTACCTAAACACTTCTAAGAACTTCTAATGCTACTTATCCAAATTCTGCTTAGAGTAATGGCAAAGGTAGAAAATTTTGCCTTAAATCCTTGCTTGACTTATTTTTTAAACTTGTTCCTCTTTCTTATTGTTCTCTTTAGTCATAACTTCATCTTGCTTTAAATTTTCTTTTTGAACCTGATTTGATGTTGACACTTTCACTAGTTCTTTGACACTTATCAAAGTTATGTCATTGCTTTCTTCTTTACTATCTCTCCTTAGGTTAAAAATGGTGTCACTTAGGAGGCTTCTTTGTTGTCATGTGTTGTTAGAAGAAGCCAATTACCTAATTTGCATTTCCAAGCTTCTTATGGCTACAACCTACTTAACCATAGTGACAACTTGCTTAGCCATATACTACATAAACATATTCTCCATGCTAGGGTTTTTTCTTGCATCAATGGCCTTGCTTAAGATTGAAAAGTAAGAGGATTATATGGTTTTTCTCTAGATCAGGAGGATTAGCCTTCATTTGAGTTTTAGACCCATGAGATGTGTAGGCGATTCCTCCATCTAGGGTTTCAAGCTTTATAATATAGGTTATTTTGGTTTTTTTCTAAATTACCCATATAATTTACTATTTTAGCATATGAAGGACATTAATACTTGGAGTGGCCCTTTCCCTGATGTTCACAAACAACATATGGAGTTTGGATGACATTCACATTTATGGCCACACCTTATCTCATCTCTACAATGTCAAGCCTCTTGTTTAGTGTTGCTATTTGGACAGAAAGCATTGTCATTACATTTATTTCGGTTATTCCTATGACCTTTCTCTATGGAGTTCTATTGGAAGCCTATTGGAAAGTGTTTTATGCCATACTCTCCAACAAGTCATTGGCATCATTAGCATTCAGTTTACCTATGATGCTCCTACCAAAAGTGGAATAAAAAACTAGCTTTATATCTCATAATGATCCATTGTAGAGAGTTTAGACTAAAACCCATTTAGGGAGTCTATGGTTTAGGCATTTTCTTAATAAATCTTTGAATCTTTCATATGCCTCATATAGATACTCTAAATCATATTGCTCAAATAACGTACTATCATTCCTCCATTACAAAGATTTAGATTCTAAAAAGTACCTATTCAAAAACTTCTATGCCAAGTCTTTCCATGTTTTAGTGGAGTTGTCTAGTAGGGAGTTAAGCCAAATTTTTACTCTATCTTAAAGTGAAAATGAGAAGAGCCTCAATCTAATCATGTCCTTGTTAACTCCATTTTATTTGATGGAATCACACACCTCCAAGAAGTTAAAGAGGTAGGTGTTTAGGTCCTTTGATGGTAAGCCTTTAAATTGTCCTACACTTGAAGCATTTTCAAGACTATAGACTTCATCTTAAAATCATTCACTTGATTCACTGGCCTTTTGATACTCAAATCAAGCCCATGTATGTTCAAGGCAGTGAAGTCATTCATTATTTTGTTTTTATTATTGTTTCCCTTTGCCATATTTGCAATTGACTCGGAAGTGTAAGATTATTCTTCAAAAGATCAATTTGAAGTATTTTCTAAATCTGAATGAAATAATATCATATCTAAACTTTTAAATCTTTGCATAAGAGAAGGTAAACAACAATAAAACCAAAAAGGAACAAAATGAAAATAAACAAATAGGCAAAGCTTAAGTTAAGAGTGCTAATATTAATATTGAGAAGAAAAATTTTAACACATAAATCCCTGGTAACTGTGCCAAAAATATGTTGCTATTTTAGACTATGAGTACCCACACACTAGTATATGTATCCCAATAGTAATAAAATGATGAGTAAGCATCATTCCTAAAAAGATTCGTTGCCAAAATTTGTCAAGTATCAAAATTCACACCTTAAATTAATCAAATTAATTAGAAGTATGTGTGTTTTAAAAGTAATTTAAAGCTCTTTACTATGCAAAATTGGAAAACAAAACTAAATTTGGATTATTGGGTAATTCAAAAAATTTAAGATTATTAATCCCTCAAGTGCTTTATCGAGACTTAATTGAACCTTCTTTTCTTTACTCTTAATTGTGTTATATGCTAGCCTAGGTTCAATTTCACCTATAAGTATTTTTCCAAATCCAATATAGGTATAGTTCTAAATAATTTCACAATACCTTATGAAATTAACCAAGCCCACATCAATAGTGCAATCCCTAATTTAGCTATGTGAGGCTACAAGGTATATTACTATCTTATTAGTAAAACTATTCACTTGTCAAAGTAAGCTTCAAGTACCTACACAATTTAACTCAAGTCTTAACTCTAATATTGCCCTTTTAAGTTTAACTATAGCAATAGATCATTCAAATTGGTGGCCAATCAACCAGAAAGCATGAATTATAGATTAAAATTGACATATATTTACCATTAATCATAAGTAAAGAGGCTAAATAAACTTTAATACATGCAGAGGTAGATTAAAGAGCTTAGCTACTCATTACAAGATTAACCATCAATAAAAGTAAAGTATGTAGCAACAACAATGTGGAAATGAAATGCAAAAAAAAAAAAGAGAGAGAAGAAATAGAGAAAACTAATGATGATTCTTGGCTTCTTTTCAAACCCTAGCTCTCCCTGTCTCTAAGGGTTACATTATAGTTGCTCCAAGCCTCTAAGAGTCCTCAAATGATGGCTTAAATAAAAGAATAGGGCTATAAGGTTTAAAACCCAAAAAAAATAAAGCACAACATGGCCATGTTTTACTTTTTATGCTTGTCGCCTTGGTGCAAAAATAGAGCTATTGCAGTGTCTATTGTTTTACTAGAAGAGCAATTTTTTTAAATGGTGCCAAAGCACCAAGATAGGGGTGTCATGGTGGCATTAGCTCTATTAATCTTTTTTAGTGCTTTTTCACATTTTGGCTTTAAAATTTTGATGATCTATTTCCAAGATGACATTGGCTTATCTTTTCTTACATTTACACCCTATAAAAATAGTTAGAGTATGAACAATTCACAATTTAACTAAAATTAAGCCAAAATTTGTCACCTATGGTTTAATAACTTGAGTATGAAGCTATATACACTAGCTATGCACAATTTTCCTAAGACTAGATATATATATACACTTTAAAATTAAACAACTAAGCACTTATTTCCTAGTAAAAATGTGTAAAATAACATGAATAGAAAGAAGTTAACAAATACACATAAATACATTATGTGTGCTTATGTGTAAAGGATAAGGAAAACATTCTACCAAAATTGCTTTTAAAAATAATGAAGGAATCACCACTTAATAAAAAAAAGGAATGTAAAAATGAAGAAAAAGTAGGAAAAAAAAGAAGTCTAAAAAAAAAGAAAAGGCCATTAATAATATAAAGTTCATTTATTTGTTATTGGTGCCTTACAAGCCTAATATTCTTATGGGCCCAAAATGAGTGAGTCCACATTACCGAGGCCTACATTAATAGAGTAACCCCATATAACCCTAAGGCAATGATGGCAATTGGCATGGAATCCTTAGCAATAAAAGACTACCAAATTGAAGAATCCTTAGACAAAACAAGTCATTCATTATCTTTGTAAAAATATTGCTATATATTAGCAAACACAAATCATCCTCTTTCCTTTAATTTATAGAGAAAAAAACTTGTAGCCCCAACACAAAATTCTTTATTAAAATAGTTTGAAGTTGAAGTAAATAGAGGCTTTATCATCCAAAACTGACTTATAATAACTAGTATTGACATTAAGTGTTTGATCATAATTCTACAATCTAGCACTAAACTTGCCCAAAAAAAATGTGGAATTAGGAAGGCCAAGCAATAATCACGCTTAGGTTACAAGAAACACCAAACTACATGTGTCATTGAGGATCACTTACAAAGAAGTGAACCTTTAGTAAGAAGCTACTAGGGATGTAGTCCACTTCACTAAAGAAGTCACCAAATGATATAGCATAAATAATCACCTAGCCCATCTACATTGGCCACTCCCCATGTCCATTTCACCTAGCTAGACTTTGCCAATGATGAACTTTCCACTAAGGAAGAGCCACAATAGCTAGAATAATAAGCACGGAGAAGGAGTTGGATGATTAATGTTATTAGTAAATAAATTAACAAGTTCCAATATGATAAGTTTATTATTTCTATGTTTATGCACTAACTTTAATTCTACAAATGAGCAAGGTGAGGTGAGGCCTAAATTATTAACAGTGCTTGGTGCTTGAGTGCTTCCTTATAAGCAAAGGGTAGTGGTACTCTTTAACAACACTAGCCAACCTGTTACAGATGTAAGTGGATTGTTAGGTGTTTTCCTAGTTGCATGTGGGAACAACTTCACAGTGTTTCCCTTTAGTTACAACCTTAGATGTATATTCCAACTTAGTCTAAGAATGATATGTTTGGGAATAATACAAGTAATAGCATGTCGATTGTTCAATTCTTTTAATAGCTCAACTGCAATCTTTATTAACTATTATATTTTATCTTGTAGAGCAAGTTTGTCATTGACGATGTGCACAAGAGCTACATTCTTCAATTAATTAGACTTAAGTATAAGAATGCAAAATTATGCCTGTACGAGCTGAAAGATGAAGGCACTTGCATTAGAGACTTGTTACTTGCCAATATCCTAGATGGAATTCCAAGGGGCCAATGGGCAACATATATAACTTTTGTCTTGACCAAAAACTAAAGCAACCACAAATTTTCTTATCTAAGATATACCAATTCTTGATTAATCTTATTAATATGTCTTGGTCAATTACTAAGAGACAACTTACATAAATAAGGAAAGTAAAAAAGAAAATGATTCCACATATGAGTGGATCTAAGAGCCTTACAAAAAAGAAAGTCTAGGTCGTAAGTTCATTTTGGTAAGCAATACAACTAAACTTTGAATGTAATTTGAGATATATTACTTTTGTTTTCAAATATTGAGGAAGCTAAGCATGGGGGTGTACTTAGTCAGGAAGATGTGTGGACTACTGCACATAAGAAGGTTGATAAATGTTCTATCAATGACGAAGCTAGAGCTATTAGTGTTTGAACTATATGGTAATGAATTGTTAACTTCTAATTTTTATAAAATTATTTATTCTAGAAATGATTTGTTACTTTCTATTTTATTTGAATTTAAAGGAACAAGATTTTTATGTATCAGGCTGAAGGCTTTTCTTCTCAAGAAATTCCAAGTCAAGATTAATTGGCTTTGGCTTTAGGAAGTTAGGAGCACTTTGGTTGAATCTAAGGATTGGATTTGGATGTTTGCCCATCCTAAGTGTTCAAATGTTGCACTTGTAACACCATATCATTCTAGCCTCACTTTCCCATACATTATATTCCATACATGGGTTTCAAGAAGAAAATGGATTGAAATCATGGGATTTTATAGTGCTACATAACGCTTTAACTATTTAAATTTTTCTTTGTGGATCCCGTGGACTCTCCAATATCATCCCCTACTTGTATTTCATTTGAACAAGTCATAAACATCATGAAACATCTCATGCAATTCTGATTTGGAGCCCTACATAAGAAAAATGAAGTTTTTGCCTCGATTTTAAAAGTCAAGTTTCTGCTACCAAGTTTGAAAAATCATAATTAATTCTAAAAATATTAAAAAGAGGAAAATGATAGTTTTCTAGAAATTTCTAGATGTATACTATAGGGTAAAAATAATTCCAAGCATGAGAAACCCAGCTGGATCACATTGGATAATAGAAAAGCATGAAAGGTCTGGCTACTCTAGTTTCCTATCACAGATTTTTGATATGAAATTCAAAACTTCATAACTAATTTCTTAAAATCAAAACCCATCAAACCATAACAATTTGAAAAGCTACAGATGTCTAATTTAGGGAAAAATAGCTCTAGATCCATAAAATGACATTAAGCTAATGAAAATTGATGGAACAATACTTGGGGTCCTGCTACATTACTAATAATAGGTTTAAATTTCAAAACTTTATTTCTCTCTCTCTAGACCTCTAAATGAGGTGCTTCTAGTTGATATAACTCATTGTGAATGTCTAGTTTCATAATGTGAAATTTCAAAACCATTGGACCTTGTTTGTCTCTCAGATGACACAAAAATGTGAACTGCTCAAGTGAACAATGCCTAGACCAAAACCAATTTCTAATATAAAATTTGAAAAATCATAAGAAATTCTATAGGCCTCAAAATAATGTGGTTCTTTAACTAGAAAAAATTTCTACATGAGATCTATATGTGTGCAAAATTTCAGCCTAAAAATGGCTCATTTGGTTAGGTTGGGGTTCAGGTCACAAAAGGGGTCATTTTTGGTCCCAAAATGGTTCATATGAATGTCAAATGGCCTTCCCTTAGAACCAAGACCACTTAGGCATGTGGTAAAGCTTCAAAACAGTCTAATAAACATGTCTCAAAGGTCTAAAAATCCAAATCTTACAAACTCACTCCCCCATTCCAAGGTACACACAAAGCATACGTAGGTAATTCTAGCCATTCAATGTCAAAAATATGCCATTTCATTCATTTACTTCCAATTCTCATATGTACATCATACATTCATGTATTTACATATGTTCAAGTGTCTATACAACATATGCATCAAGAGATTACATCCTTTGACAATTAAATAGTCATAAAATGACTAGATAGCACAACTCTTTTGTCATTCTCTTCTTTTCAAGCTTAGTGGCCTCCATCTCTTTGTTCACTTGGTCCACCTAGACATATTAGGTAATAGGGAGGGAGTGAGATTCAAAGAATTTCAATAGCCTTATACACTTTCAATCATACATGGTGGATGTAATTTCATGCAAAGGAATACCATGCATGGTCTATGAGCTACATATGCATGTCAAGAACATGGTTTCCATTTCATGAGTCTCAAATATATCAAGTAGACTCTCAAGACTATGGTTAGCCACACCCACCTCTCTTGGGGCTTTTGGACTTGTCTCACCCTTTTACTTTGGGACTTTTGATTAAGTCTCACTTCTTTTGAGACTTTTAGCTTGTCTCACCAGTACTAAGGGACTTTTGGCTCATCCTCACCCTTATCAAGGGACTTTTGGCATTACTAAGTCTATTTAAGTCTTATGCACATATAAAAATAATTCAAGACACATAAGTGGAACCACACATGTCCCTACTAACTAAGCATACTTTTTATAGTTTAACCACACACAACAAGCATCCAAAGCAAGAAAACATCCATACATATACATGAGAGAAAGGTTGGAGGGCTACCTTAAGTGCAATTACACACACTTTTACTCGATTTCTCTTCCCTTTCTTTGGCTACACCCTTGAAAGTGGGTGAAGTACGATTTCTTTGGCCGAAACATATCAATTTGGATCCAATTATACTCTTGAAACAAACTCTAGCACCATACACACTCTAGAAAGGCTTGTGTTCTTTTTTGTTTCAATTATAGTTCTATAAGACTCCTAAGGACTTTGATTTGCTTCTTTAGTGGGAGATATATGTGGGAGGCTTCCTTGATATCATATGAACTCATACTAACTCTTAGACAATTGGAAATCCCACTAGGAAGCTTCACACAAACCATGGTGCAACAAAATCCCTAAAATTTGTATCTTGAAATATAAGGGTCCTTTCTTGTATTTCTTTGCAACATCTTGATCCCATAGCCTAAACCTTAGGTTTCTCACTTGATTTTGATTAAAATCTCCTCCCCCTACAAGCTCTCCCATTTAGTTGACTAACACACATACAAGGAGCAAAGAAAAAGAAGCAAAGATATATAGATAATTACCTTACTTACCTAGTTTCTTCAAGGGCTTCTTTCTTTGCCTTAGCCTCCTCTCTTAAAGACTAGTCTTCTCCTTCTGAATCTAGACCAAAATAGACCCATCTCAAACATCAAGACCATGGAAAAAGAAAGCAAATAGAGGAGAACAAATTTTTCTAAGAGGAAAGCCATGAGAAGCCTTACAATTCCATACATTTACTTAGTTTCTTCCTCTTCCTTTTTCTCCTCCTTGGTGCACCACTTCTAGAGCTTTGAGGATCTATTTTTTGCCAGCCAAATTCGGTTAAAATGGGGGAGAACAAGTTGGACATTTTCTAGAAGCCAAAAGCCACTTTTTCACATTTTTTGGACTAAATCTCACTATAGCGAGAAATACCCCTTGCTATGGCGAGCACTACAGTCCCAGGTCCCCCTGTTCTCACTATAGTTGGTGCTATTGTGAGAAACTCCCTAGATTTGGTATGAGCCACGAATTTGCTATAGTGAACTAGCATTCTCGCTATGGTGAACAGGCATCCTTGTTATCGCGAATAGTATCCTTGCTATAGCTAACTAGTGTCCTTGCTATAGCTAGCAACATCATTACTATAACTAACTAGCATCCTTGCTATAGCTAATGGGCCTCCTTGCTATAGCTAGGGGACTTTAAAAAATTCTAAAACTTTGAGTTCTTATATCTACAAAAACTCAGGTGTTATAACACTAATGAAATTTGAACATTTAGGCCTTCATACACTGTATAGCAAAATAAGGTTCCACTATTTAGATCACATACGAATGAAAAAGATGCATGACAATGAAAATTGAAGGTAGATATAACTACAAGATAATGATTGATGGAAGCATTTATGGCTTTCCTCCTCAATAAGTTCCAGGGTCAAGGTCTACCTGAGCTTGTTGTCATACAAGCTTAAGGGTTTACTTTAGAAACTTTTAATTGTATGAATGAACATTCTTCTCTATTTGTCTTTAATTTAGTACTACAAATATTTCATATTGAATTTTAATCACAAAGTAATTAAGATAGTAGATACTCACATAGTAGAGCTATAGCTCATTCTCCAAATTCTTATAATAGTAATAATTAGCTTAGATGGACTTTAATTGTATTTGTAATTAACTTGAGCTTAATTCTTTATAATTGTAATGGTATTTACTTGCACTTTCAATGGCAAGCTATTTTTATTGGTGGATATTAGTTTTGCTCTTTGATATATAGTAGTACAAGTCTATCAATAAAGTAGGAAAATTTTTTAATGAAAAATGTAACTAGAAAGATTTTGAAAAAAGAGGATTTTATGGTGGCTGAAAACTTTCATAAAGTTTAACAATCATCATGGATATCATTGTTAAGCCATTTTGATTTAATAATGGTTTTTATTGATTGCCATTAAACTTCAGTTTAAAGATAGTTAACGATGACTATGGTGGTTTTGAAACTACCACTAGATTCTTCGAATAACTACCTTTATATTAGTTGTGACAATTGGTTTGGTGATGGTTTTGCCCATTGTTGTTAAAATCTTTTACGGTGGTTAAAACTGCTAAAGCTACTAAGCACCATTGTTAAAAAAATTTCTTTGTAGTGAGTCTCAATTTTCTTTAGAATAGTGTATTATTATTTCCATACAGAATGTGAAGACATATTAAAAGAGGTTCTAGAAGTTATGCCCTAATCATTCAGAGTCTCCTTATGTAACACCATAATATATTAACTCCAACTAGTCTCTATTTAGACTTGATTCCATATGATTTCCAAAGAAAATGTACAAATCGTGGTATTTTCATGCTATAAATCGGGGTTTAAACGCTCATAATTTGTCCGGTGAGTCTCGTGAACCCATCAATCACATACTCTACTCAAAATCCATTTACACTACTTATACATAGCATAAAAAAAACCCATGAACCATGGATATGAAGCTAAAAACCTAAAAATGTAATTTCTCAACACGGGCCCAAAAGTTAAATTTTTGGCTCTAAATTTGGAAAATTATAACTAATTCTAGAAAAATGAAAATCAAGCAAACCATATCTTTCTAGAAATCTATTGATGTTAGATTTATATAAAAATAATTTCAAACCACAATCTCAGCGTTTGGACCATGTTTGACATTAAAAAAGAGACAGAGATCTGGCTATCCTTGGTACTGATGCAGCTTGCTGTCATGAATTTCAAACATTTATAACTAATTCCAAAAAAATCCAATCTAGGTAAACTATACCAATTTAGAAATTTAAAAATGTTAAAAAGATGAGAAAAATAATTTTAGATCATTTACATAGACTTGGGACCTCGAATAAAGGTCGGATGGCTTCCTTGATATTGACACAGAACTTCAGAAAGTTATTTCTCCCTCTACAGACCTCTGATTGAGGTGCTTCCAATTGGTATAGGTCACTATAGATGTATAGTTTATCCCCATTAAATTTCATGACAATTGGACATCGTTTGTTCTATTAATGACAGATTTATTTTCAAACCAATGGTAACAGTGCACTAACCAAAACCATCAAAATTTCCTAACTTCAACAATTCACCAAATATTCCCTAGACCTCCAAATATTACCTACTTTAGCTTCCCAAGAAGCTCTCAACAATCTCTAGATTTATGCCAAATTTCATATCAAGAAGAGCTCATTTGGTCATACTTTGATGTAGCTCACAAATTTGGTAGTTTTGACATCATTAATAGTTCAAAATAGGGGTAAATGGTCTCTTACATGCTCTAGCACCTCTTGGGAAAGTTTTAAAGTATAAATATAGCATATATGAAATGTCCAAGTGGCCCAAATTATTATACATCTCAAACTCATTATGCTACGAGTAAAAATATATTGCTACTTACAAGCCACAAAAAGGCCAAATTCTATATTTTTATTACTTTGGCTCTATACATGGTTCATACATCATTTATATACATTTCTACACTTGCTCAAATATTGACATCTAAAAAAGAATAGATATACATAAGCAATTTGGCTTTCTTATATGTCAAACTATGTGTGAGTGTGTAACGCCCGGTACGTCGTACAATCGTTGGAACGGGCCGGTTTGAAAAGCAAGTCCCCTGAGATGAGTGATTCAAGACCAAATAAAATTTGAATAAAATTTTAAATAATAGAAAATGAGGATTTGAGCCTTGAGTTGCCCAAAAACTAGGGTCGGAGTGATTCGAAAAATTTACCGAAAGGCCAGTGGTATTTTCGTAAATAAGTACAATTTTAGAAAAACACCTAGGAGGGCTTTTTAAATGGAAATTTTGAATTGCCCAGGGTTCTCAGAGGCCCCAAAAATCATGGGAAGCCCCAGGACTAGTAAAGTCCCTCCGGTGTACTCTTTCCGATGTCGGTTGACCTAAACTTTGACTGGTTCGTTCGGAAAGGTTTTAGCTCCGATTTGAGTGATTCCAAAGGTATTTCATTAAATTGGGAATCTTAATTTTATGATGGAAAAGACGGTTCTCAAAAAGGAGCTAAAACGAAGCCAAACCGGAAATGCCATTATGGAAGGGCAAAAATGGAAACAAAGTGCACAAAAGAAGCTTCCAAACTCCCTTTTTAAGCCACGTTCAGCTCCCCCCTCTCTAAACCGACTTTCTTCTGCCCAAAACTCAGAAATGGAGCTGCTGTCTTAGGCACACAAAGGGAGGAAATTTTGGAGGAAGAAAATCTAAAGAAAAGGTGAGAAAGTGTAAGGTTTTCATGCTCTTTCCTCTTGAAACTTCATCCTCCCCTTCTTGCTTCATCTTTCCATGGTTTTAATGTATTTTTTGGTGCTGATTTGGGTCCAGATCAGAGGAGGGAAATTCGAAATTTAAGGAGGAGAAAGAGGGAAGAGGAAGGGCTCTTGAAGGAAGCTTGATTGCAAGGTAGTTTCTCTCCCTTTGTTGCTTCTTTTTCTTCTTCTCCTTTTCCATGGTAGGATGTCTCAACCAGAACCATGAAGAGGGAAGAGTTTCTGTTTTATAATCCAAAAGAATCCATCAAACTAAGGCATGGGAAGATGGATTATACCAAAGAAATGCATGAAAAACTAGTAAAACTCAAGTTGGAAAAGTGTAGGGTGCTTGAACATAAGTTAAAATCTGGGTTGATTCAAGACTTCCCCATCAGATGTGAGTGTTTGTTTGATTTTCTAAGACTCCTAGGAAACCTCCCAAGTGCCCCATCCATTAAGGAAAAATCCCAAACTCCATGGGTTTTTAATGGAAGCATAACTAGGTCAAGACCCTTAGAGATAGCTAGGGAGTATTTTAAATGGTTCCAAACTTGATTTGGGACTTTATATGATAAAAGAAGATAGGAGAAACCCTTGGAAAAAATTTAGAAGCCTTAGGTTGGGAGATGAGGCAATGGCTTCCATAATGTAACCTTATGAAGCAACATGGACCTAGGTTTGTGAAAGTGAGTGTGTGATGGCTTCAAGGACCTTAAATGAGGTCAAGAGGTCTAAATATGGCAAGAGAATGGAACCAAGAATGTTAATTATGGTAGTTGCTTCATTAGGTCCTTAATGGAACCATATTGTGACAAATAGACCAAAGTGTAGTCTTAAGAGTGAGTTGGATGTCATAATTTGTTCCAAGAGTATAATTTAGTGTTGTTTATTGTGAATAGGCCAAAAAAATCTAACCCCACCTTCTTGTGTTTGTGGAACCGAAAAGGAGAAGAAACAAGAAAAGTAAAGCTTGAATTTGCACCAAGGTAGCTCTCCACCTTTTCTTGTTGCATTTTCTTGTTGCATATGGTGTCATTGTGTGCTTGTGTGTATGTTTATATGCTTAAGACATGCCACTTGATGCTATGTTGCTATTTTGGTACCAATATGCTTTCTTGAATGTCTTTGAATGATGGAAATAGCTCATAAGGGTGAGGTAGTGCCAAAAGTCCCTTAATGTGGGTGAGGAGATGCCAAAAGTCTCATGGCATGGGTGAGACAAGGCCAAAAGTCCCTTGGATGGGTGAGACTAAGTCAAAAGTCCCAAGAACCAAGAGTGAGGCAATCCAAAAGTCCTAGAAATGGGGTGAGGCCAACCCAAAAGTCCCTAGAGCTCATTCTTATTCTTGACATGTGTTTGTGACATAAAAATGTGGAAATTGAATGCTTCATAGATTGAGTAGTTGCATACTTGTACCCTTGACATGTTATATGCCTTGAAAATGTGATTGAATAGGTGTATGAGCTATTGAGATTCAATGAATCTCACCCCCTCCTTTCTCTCATCTCATATGATCTAGGTGGAGTTCAAGACCCAAAGGATGGAAGCCAAGGAGCTTAAATCTCCATCTCTTGGCAAACCTTTATATTTTGATATACTATGATGACTAGAATGTAAAAGTAGATATGTAAATATTATTTTTGAGCCATGACACTTTGAACAAGTGTAAAACTATGTAAAGTTAGTGTATGTATCAAGAATAGAGTCTAATGAGTAGAATTATGTATTTTGACCACTTGGGAGCCCATTTGTGTATGTATGTTTATGGGAGTGGCATGGTGAATTTGAGTTGCATGAGAGTTCAGACCTTATGAGGGACTTATTTATGCTATATTTATGCTTTCTAAGTTGCTCAAATGTGTATGGAACCATGGATGGCTCATTTGAACCAAAGTTACCTCTTGTTGGGATCAAAATTGCCACAAGCTTGAGCTATGGCAAAATCTGACCAAATGACCTCTTCTTGACTTGGAATTTTTCATGCAAGTAGATCTTGCCTAGAGCTTTTTGGGAAGCCAAAGATCAGGTTATTTGGAGGTCTGTGGAATTTTCTATGATTTTTCAAAGTTGGTATCAGAATTTCGGATTTGCACTGGTACTGTTCATTTAGTCAGTTTTGAAATTGTGTCATCCGAGGGGCAAACATGGTCCAATGGCTACGAAATTTTATATCTAAAAACTAGGAATTCACAGCGACTTGTAGCAACTGGAAGCACCGCATTTGGAGGTCTGAGCTGAGAGATATGAATTTTTGAATTTCTGGGACAGTAACAGTAGCTCAGCACGACCTGAGTCACTGTTCCATTAAATTTAGGTAGCTAAGCATACTTTCTCTGATCTTAGTCTATTTTTAAAATAAATTTAACATTCATATCTTTCCAAATTGGTATTATTTGCATAGATTAGATTTTTTTGGAATTAATTGGACATTTTCGAAGTTCATAGCAGACACTTGCATCAGTACCAGTAGCTGTCCGAACCTTAACCCCTTTTCGCGTGTCAAACGTTTTCTGTGTTACGTTTCATGGCTTGGGCATATTTTTAAATAAATTAGACATTTGTAGCTTTCTAGAATGGCCAAGAGTTAATGATTTCAATTTTTCTAGAATTAGTTACAAATTTTGAAACTTCCTATCAGTAAAACTGAACCAGTGGCCCAGACAGCAGCAACCCCAGTGGCTTTTCGGATGTCAAATGCTCTCCCATTAATGTTTAATGAGTTGAAATATTTTTATCATAGGGTAGACATCCAGAGCTTTCTGGAATGGTAAATTTTGTTGGATTTCAAATTTTGTGGATTTAGTTATGAATTTCCGAAGTTGTGACAGAAAAACTGAAATTCTAGCCGAAAATAAGAGTGTGAATTTGATGGTCCCCTTTGAGTTCCACGAGTTGTGGGCCAACTTTGGTTATGCAAATGAGTTGTATGTATGTAATTAAATATGAGAACGTGTTGTATGAGCTCATATGGTCCGTGTGATACCGAATGGAATTTTTATACGCGACGTAACGCGAAATAAGGTATTATTTTAATATCATTTTCCATTCCCTTTGTTCAATTGATCATGTGAGACTTAGAAATGATCGTAAGCATGCTATAAATATATGGTGTTACAAAGTGTGCAAAAATGGAAAGAACGGGCCATCTATGCCTCATGGCCTCCACTCTTTGGCTCTTGAGCTCCACCTGGACCATATGAGATGGGAGAGGGAAGGGGGTGAGATTCATAGAATCTCAATAGCTCATACACTCATTCAAGGAAGCAATCAAGGCATATAAATAAGTCAAAACATGCAAGTAGGCATCTAACCATTCACAATCATACAACACATGGTTTACATGCCATGAATATCATATCAATGCCACGAATAAGCTCTAGGGACTTTTGGTTTAGCCTTACCCAATTTTTAGGACTTTTGAATTGGCCTCACCCTTGGTTTAAGGACTTTCGACTTGGCCTCACTCATCCATGAGACTTTTGGCCTTGTCTCACCCATCCTTAGGGACTTTTGGCTCTACCTCACCCATCATATGGGACTTTTGGCACTACCTCACCCATCATATGGGACTTTTGGCATTACCTCACCCGAGCAACTTTCATAATCCAAATCATAAGCATATTGATACCAATGCATCAAGGCAATAACATATAGCATGTCTCATACAACAAGCATATACATAAGCATACAATGACTATTACACATCCAAGAATGCAACAAGAAGGAGTGGAGAGCTACCTTACAAGCCAACACAAGCCTTCCCTTTCACTTTCTCTTCTCCCTTCTTGGTTTCACAATCACAACTAGATGGAGCTACTTCTCTTGAACCTAGACACAACAAATAATATGCAATTACTTTCTCATAACTCAAATAAACACTCACAAAGTTAAAGGGTTCTTCATAGCAAACCCCACAAAGTATGTAAGAAACTAGGAATTCTCCCTCTAAACTTTCACTAACTCTTCTTCTAGGTCTTTTGTATTTCTCAACTTCCCCCATTCTAATTCAAGGATTTCTTGCTTGCTCTAGGTTAGACTTCCTTCCTCGCTCAAGCTCTCAAGTTGGTAGAACCAACATACTCAAGGAAAGCGAAGAAGAAGAAGTTTCAAGAGTGATTCTCTTTTGCCTTCACCTTCCTTTTTATTCTCCACTCTCCCTCATCTAAACTAAGCTTAAAACAAAACTAATTCAATAACCAAAATCATAGAAAGAGAGGGCAAAGAGAGAAGTACAAAATTGTATGGAGGAGAGCTATGAAAATCTCAAATTTTCTTACTTTTTCCTTGTTCTTCCTTCCTTTTCTTGGTCTCTCCCTCTTTCAAGCCCTTCTCTCTGTTTTAGACGAAGCTTAAGTCAGTTAAAAGAAAAGGGATGCTTCTAGAGTCTTTAAGAAGGAGAAATACACTTTTTCATGCTTTTCTGGACTAACCCTCGCTATAGCGAAAAATAACTCTTGCTACGGCGAACACGTATCAATCCCATATCCCTGTTTTCACTATGGCGCACGCTATTGCGAGGAACCCCCTGGTTTTTGTATGAGATGCCCGAACTCGCTATAGCTAGAAGCATTCTCGCTATAACGAACTAGTGCATTCGTTATAACTAGGCTATTTCTCGCTATAGTCAACAGACTTAGAAAAATTTAAGGACTTAGAAAATTTTCAGCAATTTTTTGGTTGTTACACCTTATATTAAATAAATGCTTGAGCTATTGAATTAATAATTTTCAAGTACATAATACTAGCCTTTTTTTCTGTTATTGACCTTTATTAACATGTAAAGACATACTATTAAAGTAATTATCCTAAAAGCCATGGAGATGTTCAAGTGACTAGATCTTTTATCATTCTATAAAAATTAATTTTCATGAAAGAATTTTTCAATAAAACAAGTGAAGTCACTGGGTAAATTTTCTTCCTTTCTATGTTTTTCATTTGGCTAAATACAAGAAAAAAGGCCACTTTCAGCAACCATAATCATAAAAAAGGACATCTTTGTTATCAATATTTGTTTTATGAATAACCATTTAACCATCAATAGGTTTCAACAAAAGCATTATCGAAAATAGTATTATCAATGGTTAATGATTATCAATAAAAAATTTAAAGTATTTGTTATAGTTATTAATCATAAAAAATACTTACCACATTTTCAAAATAATTTTCGATAGCCACTAAAAGTGAGAGTCATGGTTACATTTTTGTCAATTTTGACTATGAGAAAAGGATTAGAAAAATTTATAATCTATATTTCCTCAACATTATTCTTTTTTGTATTAGTAAGTAGTCTTTTAGTTAATAATATTATGTATAAAAATGTTTGTATTAAACTAATTAATGAAAATATTTCTCCAAACTTATATATATTTCATTAACCAAAACTTTTCTATCCAAATATTACAAGTGAGTAATGTATCAATTACAAAAATATTTACAAGATAAAATCCTAAATTGTCAATTCAGACATTTACAAAATAAATCAAAATAGCTAGAATATGATATAATTTCCCACAAATTCTCCATGCTCAAATCCTTTGAATAAGTACAAACTAATGTAGAACTACAGGGCTCATTCACTTTCAATCTATAAAGGAAAAAAAATTGAATTAGTCGCAATAAGGGCATTAGCAATAGTAGTGAAAGGTTTATTATACCTATTGAGTATTTGGGCCATCAAGCATTTCACATGTTACGAAACTTCCAACAATTTCAAAGGTATGTAACAACTAGGTTTTCATAAACTATTATAATCAAATGCTTGGAAATAAAAATGAAAAGACCATAAGTGCATAGAAAACCAATATCCAAGACATGTTTTTTGGCTAGATCTAATGATAACTGTAACATCCAGTTCTTTGAAAATGGGAGAAAATGTAAACAACGTAACGTACGATTTTTTTGTAAATAAACAAAATTCACTGGATATAAAAGCAAGTCCCCTGAAATGACTTAGTTAAGGTCCCAAAAAATTTGGGAAGCATTCTAGACTCCTAAAAATGAGAATCCTAGGCTCAGAGGGAAAGAAAAATGGAGCTAGGATAATAAAACAATTTATGACAAAAATTGACGAAACATAATGGCAATTCTGTAACTAAGTGCAACTTTTGGAAAAACACATAGGAGGGCTTTTTAAATGAGAAATTTGAGTTGCCCAAGGTTCTCAAAAGTCCCAAAAACCATAAGAAGCCCTGGGATTGGTAAAACCCCTCCGGTGTATGTTTTACAATGTCAATGAGCTCGAACTTTGATAGATTTGTTCGGTAAGATTTTAGTTCTAAATTAAGTGATTCCAAAAGCATTTTATTAATTTGGGAACTTAAATTTTATAATGAAAAAGATAGTTCTCAAAAAGTAGCTAAAACAAAGCCGGAATGAAATTGCCATTACAGAAGGATGAAATTAAAATTTTTGAAAAAGTGTGTTTCTAGAAGCTCCCACACACTTCTCCCTTTTTCTCCCACCTTCTTAAGCACAACTTCCTCTGTCCAAATTATAGAAAAATAGTAGCTCCTTGAGGCTTACCAAGAGAGGAAGAAAAGGAGAAAGAAAAAGGCAAGAAAGGTATGGAATTTCTTAGTTTTTTCATGCTTTCTTTTTAGCAAACTTCTTCTCTTCCATTTCCCTTTCTTTCCAAAGGTTTTATTAAAGTATATGGATCTGTTTTGAGGGAAGATTAAAGGAGAAAATTTGGATTTGAAGAGAGGAGGCCAAGGAAAGTGAGAAACAAGCAAGAAAAGCCATGGAAATAAGGTAAAATTTTCATCCTGTGGTAGCTACTCCTTCCTTCTTCTTCTCCCTTTTTCGCCCCATATATGTAGCTGCAAGAGGGCTTGAATTTTAGGCAGAAACAAGGGTGAATTCTATGAAATTAAGGAGGAAAGTAAGAATTTAGAAGGAAATTCAAGTGAAGCCCACTGATTTTCAAGATAGCAAACCTAGGGTTTCATGAACTCCCTTAAAAATTTGATTTGATGCAATTGTTCCTAGGCCTAAATGAATGTTTAGATGAGCTCTTGAGATCTCTAAAAGGATCCTCATATGCATCTTTTATAACACTATAATTTCTAAGACTCAACTCATGGAATTCCCATGCCTCATCTCATGTAAATTCTATGGGAAGCAACATAATGGCATAAGGAATCATAAATCAAAATGCATCTCGCTACCAGTAAAATTTTTCTTTCGATATCCTGTGGGTCATATGGATTCATTCATCTCATTCTCATATTTAAATACACAATTACAACTCATAACAAGCTCAATAAATAGTCCATACCTTGAGCAAAGGGAGTAAATACACAAAACATACTAGTGCAGCCTCAGATCAATTTTTCAAATTCTATGCCTGAACTTTAAAAAATCATAACTAATTCTAGAAAAATTAAAAATAGTCACACTATACCATTCTGGAAATATACAGATGTCTGATCTATATTAAAAATAAATCTAGACCACAAAAGAGGCTGATAGGCACCGAAAACTGGAGGAATAGTACTAAAGTTCAGCTATCATCCCTAGAACTGATCTTCAACTTCAAAAATTCATATCTCCTTGCTTAGAGGTCCAATTAGGGTGATACCAGTGGCGATGGAAAGCTTATCATGTATAGTTTATTATAAAATTTCATAAGCATTGGACATCATTTATCCCATGAATGAGACAGCCCAAGTTTCTAACCATATGAACAATACCTATATCAGTTCAATAGAAAAATGGCAACTTTGGAAATGCATAATTAATTCCATAGAGCTCCAAATAATCTAGTCTTTGGTTGCCAAAAAGCTTTAAATAAGATCTACATGGGTGCCAAATTTCATGAAAAAATTCATTCATTTGGTTAGATCTTGACATTGGGTTGCAAAATGGCTCATTTTGTGCCATCAAAGGGGTCCAAATGGTCTATTTTGATTTCTAAGACAACCATGACTACTTGAGCATGTGGGAATGCACCAAAATGACTCTCTAAACTTGTCTCAAAAGTGTATAAACCCAGATTTCTCAACCTCACTCATCCACCCCATGATATACACAAGATTGCATATGCTAGCTTTGGTTATTCAATACCCAAATCATGCTATCTCATATATTTGGCATCAAATTTCATTCATACATCATAAATTTGGATAATTACATATGTTCATATGATTACATAACCATTTCATCATGGGATTACATCATATATCATGTGTATGGCTACAAAAGAGGAAAAACTAAGCCTTTTCATGCATTTTGATGTCAATCTTCTTCTCCTTGGCTTGGTGGCTTCCTTTACCTTGCTCAATTAATTCACCCAGCATGTTAAGACATTTGGGAGGAGGGGATGAGATTCAAAGAATCTCAATAGCTCATCTCCCTTTCAATCACACATAAAATATACAATACAAGTCTTGAAAATCCATACATGGACATATTGAAATGTGTTAGCATGCAAGAGACATTCTTAGCATTTGAACAAGTCATACATAGCATACATAGGTTTGCCAAGTGAGTGGATTATTTTCACCCATTCACTTATAGATTTTGGACTTGCCTCACCCATTTTCTCTAAGAGATTTTTACTCAACCATACTCTCGGTAGTCAACCTCACTCTCGGGAGACTCTTTACTTGGTTTTAACTAAGTTTAAGGGTTTTTGGCTCATCCTCACCATGGTTAGAGGGTTTTTGGTTTCTCCACACTCAAACAAACTAAGGTAAGCATATAAAACATCATTTGAATGCATAAAACATCATCATGGTACCATGGAATAAAAGCTTAAGCTAAAATACTTTTCATATATATACACACATTCAAAGACAATATAAGCACACATTCATGTATGAGAGAAGGAGGAGAGAGCTACGTTGCTTGCATTCACACACCTTTTCCTTGAATGTTGAGTCCTCTCCCTTGACCTCACACACCCAAAAAGGTGGAGATCATTTCTCTTCACTTAGACACATCATATAAAAGTTAATTACACTCTTGAATCACATTCTAAGGCCACACATTCACTAGAAAAGTTAGGTAACTCATAAGGCTCTTTTATGGTTCCATAATGCACTTAATGAAGCAATCTTAAAAAAAATTATCTTGGCTCCATTCTATCTATTCATTTATGATTCTTGACTCCATTTAAACCTCTTGCATTCATCACACAATTAAATCAAGGAGTCTAGTTAGGTGTTGCTTCTTTAAGCCATAATATAAAACATACAAGGCCATCTTACTTTCTATGGTTTCTAAAATTTTTCCAAGACTTCCTTTCATACTCTCCCATCATACATGACTCAAAAATAAGCTTAAAACAAATTAAAACTACCCCTAGGTGCCATTTCTACTCTAGGCCAAAGCATATACTCTACTTGGTATCCTTAGAGTTTCTTTACTTCCTTTGATGGGAGAATCATGTAGGAAGCTCTCTTTATGTCTTAGGAACTCATATGAACACTTAAATATCATAAAATATAGCTAGGGTTCATGGTAGAGTTCAAGGTGCAATCAAAACCCTAAATTCCATAACTTGCATTTTAAAGCTCCTTTTTCAATTCTAGTTGTATATTCTTAATCCTCACACTCCATAACCTTTGGTTCCATCAAAAACACATAAAGAAAAACTCTCCTCCTTACTTTCTCTCTCTAGACCGAAGCTTAAATGGCTTAGAAACACAAGATTTTGTAAGTGTTTCAAGTAAAGTCCTACCTTAAAACGAAGCTCTCTTTGCGTAGATTATTTTTCACTGATTGATTTCTTGAAAAGAGTTCCTTTTTGGCTTGAGTTAGACCTGAATTTTCAAGTTTTTAAGAAAAGAAAACCACAATTAGAGAGCTCTTAGAGAGAGGAATAACTTTCCTAACTGGCGTAGGATGAAACGGGTCGTTTACTTACCTATACGAAAGCTTAAACTTCTTCTCTCTCCCCCCTCTTAATGTCACACTATGGCTGTCCATTTTTTCTGCAAATGGAAGCTTGGAGAAGGTGATGAGGTGTAATCTTACTTAATAAGCTTCTTTTACAATTTTTCAAAATGACCATTTTGCCCCTATGTGTCTATTTGCTTTGTTTAAGCTCATTTTAACTCTTTTTTTAGAACCATTTTTTCTATCATAAAATTTAGGTCCTCTAATTCATAAAATGCCTTTGTTTTCATCCAAATTAGATTAAAAACCTTTCCAAATGAACTGGTCAAAGTTTGGGTTATCCAACATTGGAAAATGTCCATTGAAGGGGCTTTAGCTGTCTTGGGACTTCCTATGATTTTCAGGGCCTCTGAGAACCTTGGAGAACTCAAAACTTCCATTTAAAAAGCACTCTTGTGAGAATTCCAAAATTTGCTCAAAATGACGAAAATGTCCTTACATTTCATAAATCTTTCGTCATAATTCATTTCTTCATTCTAGCTCTATTTTTATTTTCGTCTGAGCCTGGGATTCTCATTTTTAGGAGTCTAGAATGCTTCCCAAATTTGTTGGGACCCTAACCATTTTGGGGGACTTCCTTTTGTATCTGATGAAGTTTGTTCGTTTATGAAGAAACCATACATTACATTTCTCATGTTTTCTCTCGTTTTCAGAGAACCAAATATTACATCTTCCATCAAAAGAATGAAGCAAACTCACTTGGTGTTCATATAATGCATAGTTTTGGCCTAGGCTAGATAAAGCACTAAGAGGTAGTTTTAATTTGTTCCAAGCTTAGTTTTTGGAGTTATGTATGATGGAAGAAGATGAGAGGAAGCTTTGGAAAAATTTTACAAGCCATGGATAGTAAGATGGTATTATAGGTTCTATAATATAACTTAAAGAAGCAACACCTAGCTAGAATCCTTGATTTGATTGTGTGATGACTCTAAGAGGTTTTAATGGAATCAAGAATCATAAATGAATGGAAAGAATGGAGCCAAGATGATTTTTCTTAAGATTGCTTCATTAAGTGCATTATGGAACCATAAAAGAGCCTTATGAGTCACCTAGCTTTTCTAGTAAATGTGTGGCCTTAGAATGTGATTCAAGAGTGTAATTAGCTTCCATATGATGTGTCTAGACTAAGAGAAATGATTTTCACCTTTTTGGGTGTGTGAGGTCAAGGGAAAGGACTCAAGGCTCAAGAAAAAAGTGTGTGAATGCAAGCAAGGTAACTCTCTCCACCTTTTCTCATGTATAAATGTGTACTTACATTGTCTTTGAATGTGTGTATATGTGTTTTAAGCTATGAAAAGTGTTCTAGCATGAGCTCTTATTCCATGGTACCATGATGATGCACTATATTTTCAAATGATGTTTATTATGTTTGCTTGGGTTTGTTTGAGTGTGGAGAAGCCAAGAACTCTTAGCCATGGTGAAGATGAGCCAAGAACCTTTAAAGTTGGTTGAGATAAAATAAAGAGTCTCCAAAGAGTAAGGTTGAGTTAAAACCTCTTAGAGAAAATGGATGAGACAAGTCCAAAATTTGTAAGTGAATGGGTGAGGCTAGTCCACTCACTTGGCAAGCTTATGTATGCTATGTATGATTTGTCCAAATGGCAAGAATGTTTCTTGAATGCTCACATGTTTCAATATGCCCATGCATGCATTTTCAAGACTTGTTTTGTATACTTTATGTGTGATTGAAAGGGAGATGAGCTATTAGGATTCTTTGAATCTCATCCCCTCCTCTTCAATGTCTTAACAAGCTAGGTGAATCAATTGAGCAAGGTAATGGAAGCCACCAAGCCAAGGAGAAGGAGATTGACATCCAAATGTATGAAATAGCCTAATTATATCTCTCTTGTAGCCATACACATGGCATATGATGTAATCTCATGATGAAATTGTTATATAATCATATGAACATATGTAATTACCCAAATGTATGATGTATAAATTGAATTTGATGCCAAATGTATGAGATAGCATGTTTTGAGTATTGGATGGCCAAAGCTAGCATCTGTATTCTTGTGTATATCGTGGGGTGGATGAGTGAGTTTGAGAAATTTGGATTTATACACCTTTGAGACAAGTTTAGAGAGTGATTTTGGTGCATTCCCCTGTGCTCAAATGGTTATGGTTACCCTAGGATTTGAATTGGACCATTTGGACCCTTTATATGACACAAAATGAGCCATTTTGCAACCCAATGTTAAGATCTGACCAAATGAATGAATTTGCCCATAAAATTTGGCACATATGTAAATCTTATCTAGAGCTTTTTGGGAATCCAAAGACCAAATTATTTAGAGCTCTTTAGAATTAATTTCCAAAGTTGCCATTTTTCTACTAAACTGATACAAGTACTATTTATATGGTCAAAAACTTGGGCTATGTCATTCATGGGTCACATGATGTCCAATGCTCATGAAATTTTATAGGCATAAACTAGAAATGATAAGATTTTCATGGCCACTGAGATCACCCCAATTGGACCTTTGAGCAGGGAAATATGAATTTTTGAAGTTGGAGATCAATATTAGGGATGGCAGCTGACCTCTGGTACTGTTCCATCAGTTTCAGGTGCTTAGCAGCCTCTGTTGTGGTCTAGATTTATTTTTAGCATGAAGTAAACATATGTATCCTTCTAGAATCGTATAGTGTGTCTGATTTCTATTTTTTTAGAATTACTTATGATTTTTCAAAATTTAGGCACAGAATTTGAAAAACTAATCCGAGGTTGCACTAGTATGTTTTATGTATTCGCTCCCTTTGCTCGAGGTATGGGCCACTTTTTGAGCTTGTTTATGAGTTGTATGTAAGTATTTAAAAGTGAGGATGAGATGGATGAGTCTATATAGCCCACGAGACTCTAAAAGAAAAATTTATCTGTGACATTATGTAAGTATGTTCATGGTTTTAAATGCTATCTTCCTTTTTCATTATAAAACACATGGAATAAGACCTTGAAATGGCATGAAGTAAGCTAGATAAATATGGTGTTACAATAACAAGCCCAAACTATGTAGTTTTGCAATTATTGCAAGGAAAACCCAAGATCCAAGACATGCTTTTGCCAATGTAAAGCACTTGAGCTACAATTTAACTGAGAACACCATATTCTAGCCTGGGATATGGGAACATAAATCCATTTCATTTTGGGCCACTTAATTGAGTCAGCTAATTACTATATGTCTCTAGAAAAATAATGCTTCATACCCCTTAAAAAAGAATTTCATATTCTTCTATGAAGTTGGAGCACACAATCGAGCACATTGCTTTTGCCTATTCTTAATATCCAAGCTCATACGACATTGAGCACACAATTAGTTGAGTTGACAAGCACTTTAAGTTCTCCTACAAACATGCAAATTGAAGAGTTGAACCCAAATAAATAAAAGGTAGAAAAATTATCACAAGTAGTAAAATGTTGCTCCTAAAACACATAGTAAAATGTGCACAAATGCATTCACACTCCAAACCACATGGAAAGCTGTGTGAAAGGAATCCCAAAAATTCTAGTATGAAATAAAGGCATAAAAGTTCTCACAACTAGCAACTGATATTAGAGTCATTCAAAGACTTTTGGTCCCAAATAATAAAAAAGTAAAGGTACTTACTCTAGAAAGGTCATGTAGCTTAAAAGGCATATAGACATCCCTAATTGTTGAATTCACCACCTAACACCTGTAGGCTCTTCATATTATCATCATTGATCGCAAGTAGCATCATTGACTATTGAATAAGTGAAATAGTTACATCCACAAAAACATCATTATGAAGGTAATATCAACATTATAAGCTTATATATAGAAAAGACAATTTGTGATAATAATTCATTATACTATTATATCATATAGTTACCTTGGTAATGTAGTTTTTACAAAAAGAAAGTTGCATGCTCAAGATAAACATAATTAGGAACTTAGTCATATTTCAAAGCCATTTAAGAAACAAATATAGTATTTTAGTCATGATTCCAAATTAGGTGAGTAAATCTACAGCAAATAAATAAATCACAATGAAGTAATTCATTCACCACTTCAACATAGTCATTCACGCAGTAATCATATTGTCCTTCATGACTGTGTAAGAGTCAAAGACACAGTTAAGCTCTAATGAACATAGTTCCATATAAGAAGCCACCAATAAAAACATGGAATTAATAAGTAATTTGAAATTGAATGAGACTACATAAACCTAATTCACTCATTATAAAAAACATGATATCAATTGACAAAGAGAAAAAAAAAGTTAGGGCATAGGAAAACTATCACTGATGTGACTTTTAGCTTATGAAGGAGAATGCTTTAACAAACTCATGCCTTATTGACATAGCTAGGTAGAGTAGACAGGACTGAGAGCATGAATCTTGTAAGAGTTATCTACAACCAAAAAATAAATTAATTATTAGTCCCAAGGATAAACCTTATCGTAACAAAAGTAGCAGTTATAAATTGATGTTATAACATGAAGGAGTGAATCTATACCATGTTCGAACTACAAAAGAATTCAAGAATGCTAAGATGCCAATAGATGGTGGAAAAATAAAAGGAAAGAAGTAAATGTAATTCAAAATCAATTGCTAAACTTGAATTAAAAAAAATCATAGCCAATGGAATAGATGACTTAGTAATAGGGGTGTTATTTCCTCTGATGTTACTGTTATAAAGGCCACGGGAAGCATTTTTGAGTGAATGATATCTTTCCAATTGTTCTTAATATGGAATTAAACCAATCATCCTAATATAAACCAAAATCATGAATATTGAAAAATAAACAAACATGACATCACACAAAGGGCTAATTTTCACTCAACATGCTTTTAATTCAACTTGACAACACTAGAAGCCTACAATTTGAAATGATGTTTTATTGTACCCAATATTAAAAAAAAATTACTTTACAATTTTAAAAATCAAATAATCCCAATGATGCTCATAATATATCAATAGGAGTAAAAGTTATTATTATATGATTAAATAATTACATGGAGAGTACATTGGATCAAAACATGGAAGTACTAATACACACATCAAGGTGCTACTATTTCAAATAGCTCACAATAAAACTAGTGTGAAAGAATTGGGTTAATGATAAGATAAACTTGGCTAAGAAAAACAAATGGATATGTTAGGAGAACACCAAAGATAATTGAATTCATAGAAAGCTTAGAGTTAAAACTAATAACTATGAATAACTAGAAAGAAGATGGGACATTTCTTTTCTCCTTAGTGCAATAAACACTAGATTTCATTGAATGATATAAGCTTAAATCTATAATGATGTGCCTAGCTATTTGATACTTGTAATAGCAGTCACAAGTATACAAATTACAATAAGATATATGATTTACACCACCAAAAGTTCAATAACGAACTAAGACGAGTTTGCTTACTCCTTCCAACCAATACTACTTGTGTGCTTTGTGAAGTTTAGATATTGATAAATAAACAAAAGATATGAAAGAGATTTAAAACAAGAAAGAATATAAAATGATCAAAAAATGGAAAATAACACAAACTTGAAATTATTCCAAGGCCATAAAACTCAAGAAAGCATACACAAGATTGAAGTTAAATAGAATCTTTAATGATAACGTGAAAAGGATCAACCAAGAGCATGATATATTTCCTTTTCTCAATATTTTATATAATTATAAAAGTTAATCTTATCTGATAAGCCCAATAGTGATGATTTTCTCAATCAAATTGGAGTCAAAATAAACCAATTACTTTAAATTCTTTTTCCTAGTTATACTCACTAGATGACTAAGCCCTACTCATTTCAACTTGAAACCTTAAAAGTAATGTCAATCTCCACTGTAGTCCTAAAATCTGCACACTTTTTCTATATCCCATAAGCAAACTAAATCAAATAAGAAAAACAATTTTAAAAGGTGGAACATTGAAATCAAGCAACAAGGAAGTAGAGTGCATTAACACTTATTAAATTGCTTAAATAATAAAAATTTAAAAAAAAAAACAAAAAGATAACATTCATAAAGACAAAAGGTCAAAATATAAAGAGTATACTTCGACTGGGATCAAACGAAAGAGGAGGACTGGTGGTAGACAATTGGATTCTGAATCTGTAAAGAATGGTTGAGCAGGAAAAGGATGTTGCTTTAATTCTTTTCCCAATTTCTATGGTGCTGCCTTCATTTACCAATTTCTACCTTCATTTAGAGAATGCTCTTTGCCCTCTCTCCCCATTCTACAATTTAAAAGGAGTTAAAAAAAGTGGGGAAGGAAAAGAAGCACCAATCTTGTGTAGGTACCCAAATTTTTAGAGAAAAATGTTGAAAAAAATAATTTTTTCAACAATAAATATTGACAATCAAAATTAGGGAGTTGAAAATATCCACTTTTCTTTTATTACCCATTATAGCATACATGCATGCTTTTTGGTGTAATTTTAGGCTTTCAATCTATTTTATGAGTTGATTTCTTTGTATAGTTTCTTCTAAGTTTACATGGGAACTCTAAAACCATTTTTGTCTTGTAGCTTCAAATTACATATGTTACTTTACACATTGATGCTCTCTTTTTTTTTCTTTTGGGTATTACTTAGGATATTACTTTGTTCTTGGAATGAATCACCTATCACTTAACTCAAGCCTCTTTTCCCCTTTAATTTTCTTTGTGTTTACAGCTTTTGCATTCATTGACTATTTATTGACTGTGGTTGAATGGATATTTCACCCATTTGATTTTCTACATCATGATTCTCTTCAATATGATATATAATAAATATCTAGGTGGTATTTATAAAGAAATAGATACAATAAATATTGAATTAGTATAATTATATATATACACCTCTCCTTGCTTACTATGAACTATGAAACCTCATTCTTCTGCCAATTGTTAGCGTGTTCAACTAACCCCAAAGGATTCCAACATAGCATATATATATATATGGAGGTTTAGTAATGTTAAAATGTCAGAAAGTAAAAAATAGTTGTGATTGTGTAAGCCTAAACAATGTAAAGATTGATGTTTTGAGAAAGAAAAAGAGCAAATCAGATCCTCTATGCATCCTTGAATGGACAAAGGATGCGCAACTATTTTAGGCCATCTAGATTGAATTCTGATGGCTTAGATTTCATTTTTTTTTTTGGATTCTGAAAGATGCAAAACATAGAATGAAAGTAATCTTTTAAGTCCCAACTTAAAAAAACTAATAGTTATTTAAAAAGCCAACAAAAAGAATATAAAATTTGGGCCATTTGGATTTGATTTAGATGGCCTAGATCTACTATGCATCAATGCACATCACACGATGTGTGGAGGATTTATATTGGAAAGAAAGATTAGGGTATCACGACTAACGACACCTCAAACTAAGCATGTGACTAGCATAAGGGCAAAGTGGTACTTTAACCTTGTAAGTCTTAAGCCAAATGAACACAAAATGTAATACCTTAGCCTTTTTAGCCTTCCCATTCTATCTCAAGCCTTAGTTTAAAGCATTACATGGAAATCATCATATTTAATGCTATTTAATTGCGTTATATAAGGTTCAAAATTTTCATTTCATGCTTTTATGGATCATATGAATCCATTAATATTATTTTCTATTCATAACACATTCATAAAAATCACAAACATCATAAAACATCTCATGCTCCATGGATAACATCATACATTAGAAAAATAATGGTTTGCTCTCGGGTTTACTGTTTCAGTTTACTGATATGAACTTTGGAAATTCATAACTAATTCTAAAAAAATCAAAATTAAGCAAATGATAGCTTTTTGGAAATACCTAAATGTCAACTATAAAAAAAATCATTCCAAATCATGAAAACATAAACTAGACTATGAAAACAATAGAACAATACCAAAGGTCTAGCTGTCGACTCTATTATCATAAGTTTTTTATATAAATTTTGAAAATTCATAAGTAATTCCAAAAAATTTAAAATTAAGCAAACCATACTATTCTAGAAATCTCTAGATGTTAATTAATAACTAAAAATAATTCTAGACCAATGTAGTGGCCTTTAGCCTATAGAAATTGATAGAACAGTACTAGAGATCGAGCTGCATTACTAGTATTGTCATGCAATTTTAAAAATTTGGGTTCTCCTTCTACAGAGCTCTAAATTAGGTAATATTTGTGGCTATGAAAATCTTATGATGTCTAGTTTATGGTTGAAAAATTTCATGAGTATTGGATATCATTTGGCCCACATGTGACACAAAAACATAAACTAACCATATGAACAGTGCTACTACTATTTTAGCAAAATTCCAAATTTGAAAAATTATAATAAATTCTCTAGAGCTCAAAATTTTGTGATCTTTAGTTTTGTAAAAGCTCTAGATGAGACCTATATCTATGCCAAATTTCATGAGAAAATTCATACATTTAGTTAGTTTTGGATTTAGCTCAAAATTTAGTCACTTTTTGGAGGTCATAAGAGATTCTTAAGGCACCATTTCAGTTTCTTAATATTCCATAGCCACTTGAGCATCTCCTAAAGCACAAAAACAGCTTAGGGAATCATCTCAAATGGTCCAAAATATTATAAAGTTCAATCTCACCATGCCACTCACACTTATACACATGCATATTATAGAACCTAGGTGGCAAAAATCCATGCATAAATTCATTTGGTCCCAAAATTCATACATACATCATCATTATACATATTTGGATATGTTCAAGAGTTTATATCATATATACATCATATATACATCATGAGATTAAAATTTTTGACATCAAAATGCTTTGGAAATGCCTATTCTCCTACATAAATCATCATTTATTTTAATTGTTTCAACTTCTCTAGATCTTTCTCCTTTCTCATCATCTTAGGTTGCTTGATTCATGATGTTAAGTTACTCCTCATTAGCCAAGTTGTCACCATGAAGCACTTCCACTTGTTCTTACAAAGACTGATAGAAATTCTCCATCCCCATGGCTATCATTTCCTCACTATGCACATGACCTATAGCATCGCTTATTGTTGCCACATTATCTTATAGTAGAAATTTATATTAGGTTTTATCTCTCACCTCTGCTTTTGACTAGAATTTTTAGATTAATTTTTTACAATTCCCCTTAATTTAGAAAATTCCACAACTTTAAACATTTTCTATGAACTTGATATACTTTTCACCTATAATTAACTTCATAAAAATATGAGTTGATCTTCAATCTTACAAAATTCTAACATGATTTCTTTCCATTTCAGAGCTCTCGAATGAAGTGATATTGAATCTTATTATGCTTGGTGAAGCTATGAAAAATAGGACTCTTGGTCATAACAACAATGGACATATTATCATATTAGATTTATGTTGGTGTGCTAGCACCTTGATATAAATTCTCCAGGATCCTTATGAGCCAAAAAGATTCCCATACTACCTTTGTTACTACCATACATTCTTCTTATATAGATAAAAGTGCAATTTTTTTCTGCTTCTTTGATCCCCATGAAATTACCTAGGAACCTATAAGGAAATATATCCTATTGTGCTCTTTTTATCATCAATGCTTCCTACCCAATCTCTATCAATGTAACCAATCAAATTGCAATCATCTTTTGTTTTGCATGGGATGTTAAAAATTCTTTATACCTTGGACATATCTCAAAATTCATTTTGCAACCATGAGATGAAATTCGTTGGGCTCACTCATGAATCTTGAAATAATGTTGATAACGCACACTATGTTAGGGTCTGGTGTTTGTGAGATAAGTAATTAGCCAATATGACTTTGATAAGTCATCTTAACTACCTTTTCTTTTCCATCGTCTTTTGATAGCTTCTCATTATTTCCTATTTGAGTGGATGATGGCTTGTAGTCTTACATCTTGGATTTCTTCAACAAATCATTAGCTTATTTTTCTTGAGAAATAAATATCTGTCTCAGCCTTTGCTTGACTTGCATTTCAAGAAAGTATTTGTTGAGGCCAAGATTGGTCAACTCATACTCCTTTATTATGGCTTGCTTGAACCCTTCAATCATCTTTGTATCATTACTAGTATATATTAAATCATCTACATAAAAGCAAAGGATGATGAAATGGTCTTCATGAATCTTCACATATAATGATGGCTCACTTGAGCCTTTTGTAAAACCATGATCAAGAATATACTTATCTATTTTACTATTCTATGCATGCAGTGCTTGGTTTAATCCCTAAAGCTCTTTCTTTAACCAACATACTCTATTTTCTTTACCTTGTATCACATACCCTTGTGGTTGCTCTATGTAACACCATATTCATTTAACTCATCTCATCTAATTTCTAAGCATACCTTATTGAATAACACAAGTTCTTAAGAAAAATCTATTAAAATAATAGATTATTTTTACGTTACGTTGTGGATAAAATTTCTATTTCGTGTCTCGTGAATCATATGAACCTCATCCATCTCATTCTAATATTTAAATATACCATATAAAACTCAAAACCATCTCAAGATGTGGCCAAAAACTCGAGCTCATGAACCATATACATAAAAATCACATGTTCAATCTCAGATTGGTGTGCCAAGTTTCTGTCATAAACTTTGAAAAATCATAATTAATTCTATGAAAATTAAAATCATGTACACTGTACCATTCTAGAAAGATACAGATGTCTACTTTATGATAAAAATAAGTCTAGAACAAAACAAGAATGTGTAGTTATTGGAAATTGATGGAATAGTACCCCAAATTAATCTGGCACTACTGGTACTGATACAAAACTTCAAAAACTTCAAAAATTGGGGTGATCTTGGTGGCCATAGAAATATTATCATGTCTAGTTTATTTCTATAAAATTTCATGAGTATTAGACACCATTTGACCCTCGAATGATATAAGAGAAGAAATTGATCATATGAACAGTAATCACACTAGAATAGCTAAAATTTGGCAATTTTAGAAATTCATAATTAATTCCATAAAGCAACAAATAATTTGGTCTTTTTCTTATCAAAAAGCTCTAGATGAGATCTATATGCATGCCAAATTTCATGAGGAAATTCGTTCATTTGCTTAAATTGTGCTATAGGGCTTCAAATTGGTCCATTTATGCTTCTTAAAGGGTCACAAAAGGTCCAAATTTGCTTCCAAGGCTTTCATGGCCACTTGAGCACGTGGAAAAGCACCAAAATGGTCTATTAAACATATCTCAAAGGTGAACAAACCCATATTTCACAAACTTACTCTCCCATCCCAAGGTATATACAAGAACATACAAATTTCATCTTGCCATTCAATGTCAAGAATTTGGTACGTCATTCACATGGCCTCAATTCTCATATATACATCAAGTATCTATATAATTACACATGTTCAAATGATTATGCAACATATTCATCATAGGGTTATATCATATGCCATCAAAATGGCTACAAGGTGAACAAAATCACACACTTTCTTGTCCATCTCTCTCCTTCAAGCTTGGTAGCTCCCATTTCTTGGCTCACTTGGTCTACCTAGACATGTTAGGCAATGGGGGGAAGGAATGAGATTCTAAGAATCCTAATAGCTCTTCCCCCTTTCAACCATATATAAAAGATATAAATTCAAGTCTAAAAATGCATGTATGGATTTCATAGATTGCATAATCATTCATGGAGCAATTCTTACATCCAGTAAGTCACATAAAACATATATAGGCTTGCCAAGAAAATGGTTTAACCTCACCTATTCTCTTTAGGATTTTGGACTTGCCTCACCCATTTTTTTTAGAGATTTTTGACTAAGCCTCACTTTTTAGAAATTTTTGGCTTTGTCTCACCTATTCTTGGGGGCTTTTAATTCATCCTCACCCTAGGTAAGGGACTTTTAGTTTTACTACACTCATGCAAATCAAAACTTGTTCATAAAGCATCATTCAAGTGCATAGCAAAACATCATGGAACCATGGCATATAGATACATACTAAAACATCTTTCATGGCTTAAAACATACACACACACACATTCAAAGACAATATAAATACCCAATTATGCATGAGAGAAAGAAGAGAGAGCTACCTTGGTTACAAATGCACACTTTTCCCTTTAAAAATGCTTCCTCTTCCTTGGCCACACACTCACAAGGATGTGAGACTTGATTCCTTTGGCCTAGACAATATACTCTTGGAATAATTTCTAAAGCTACACATTCACTAGAAAAGCTAAATGACTCATATAATTCAATTATGGTTCTATAAGGCACCTAATTTATGGCTAGAACTCATCTTACAAACTAAGGTGCAACTAAAACCTTAGCTTTTCTATCTTACAATTTCATTGTCCTTTCCTTGTTTCCTTTGCATATTCTTATTCTCCTCACTTATTTTTTTAAGATTCATCCTTGGTTTGGTTAAAATTTCAACTCTTCTTGGCTATCCATCTATAGGGCGAAATGTGCAAAAAGAAGAACACGGAAGAAGAAGCATGAAAACAACCAAACTACCTATTTTCCTCGCCTTTTTGGATGCTCTTCCTTTTGCTTGGATTCTCCTCTTGAAATTTGAAATTTCCCCCCTTGGTTTGACCTTAAAATAGATCCAAATACATCAATAAATCCATAGAAAGAAAGAGGAGAGCAAGTTTGCTAAAGAAAAAAGTAAGAAATTCCATGGAAAACATACCTTTCTTGCCTTGTTTATGTTCTTCCTCTTCCCTTCTCTTGTGCGCCTCTCTCCCTAGGTCTCTCTTCTATTTAGGTCAAAAATAAAACTAGCCAAATGAGGAGAAGAGTGGGGCACACCATATATATAAGTAAGGTTTAAAAGTTGTTTCAAGAAAATTCCATTTATGTCATGTAACCTGGCATTTTCTTTTTCAGTTCATTTTGGCTCCTTTTTTGGAATTATCTTTTCCATCATAAAATTTAAGTTTTCAATCTTATAAAATGCTTTTGGAATCACTCAATTTGAAGACAAAATATTTTCAAACGAAAGGGTCAAAGTTTAGGCCAACTAACATTAGAAAACTACACCGGAAGGGTTTTAACTGTTCTAAGACTTCCCATAGTTTTCAGGACCTTTGAGAACCCCAAAATAATCAATTTTTTTTTATTTAAAAAGCCCTTCTATAAGTATTCTAAAATTTGCCCGAAATTATGAAAATGTCATTACATTACGTAGCCATTTTTTAAAATTCTGTCTGGTTATTTTACCTTCTGTTTTAGGGCAACTCTAGCCTCCTATTTTCATTACTTAATGTCTAGATTATCATTCTAATTTTTTTGGACCTTAACCAATTCATTTTAGAAGACTTACTTAAAAAACGTGTCTATTTTTGTTGCTTTTACGAAAACCGGACATTACACTCTATCTAAACTTCTTCTTCATTTTCTCCATTTAGGAATGTGAATTTAACATCTAATTAATATACTAGTAGTTTTAGTTGGGTGGCTAGAGCAAGTACCAATCTTATTGTTTACATTTGTACCATGGGAACAAAGGTCTCATTGAAGTTAATACCCAATTGCTAAGAATACCTTTTTGCTACAAGTCATGCTTTGTACTTTTAGATTGATATTTTTTTGTTGTACTTAATTTTGTAAACCAATTTTGGCCCAATGATATCCTTCTTCTTTCAGCTTCTCAACAAGCTCTCATGTTTGATTCTTCTTGATCTCTTCATCCATGGCTCTTCTCCATTCTTCTTCTTTTACAACTTCTTCATATTTTTGTGACTCAGAAGAAAATAATGCAACATTGTGAGTTTGATAAATATATTGCAATGATTGCATCTTCCTCAAAAGAGATGAATTTGGTGTTACTACCTTGGATATTGGCTTTTGCTTAGGTCCATTTCATCTCTTGCATTCTCCTTAGCTTCAAGATGTTAAACTCCTTTAGGTACTTCACTAATCTAATTCCAACGTGCTTCTTCATAAAAAATGACTTCTCCTGAAATAATTAATTATCTTGCATCAAAGTTGTATAGACAATAACCCTTGGATCAGTTGTAGTAGCTAATGATGATATATTTTTCTCCTTTCTTGTCCATCTTATCTCTATGCCCTTTTGGGATGGGGGCATAAGCAATGTAGCAAAAGATTTTAAAATGATCAACCTAAAAAACTTTCTCTTGAACCAAGCTTCATATAACATTCTATTTGGCATTACTTTTATGGAAAAGTGGTTGAGAGTATAAATTATTGCATTAATAGCTTTAACCCATAAATATTGTGGCAAATTTTTGCCTTAGAGCATGCCTTGTGCCATCTCAGCAATAGTTTTATTTTTTCATTTTGCAACACCATTTTCTTGAGATGTGTGTTAGATTATGAGTTCCTTCTTAATATTGCGCTTTTTGTAGAACTTGATAAATCTTTGATTAGTGAATTCTCTCCTACGATCAGTTCTCAAATTTTTAACAGAGTGTCCTCTTTACTTGTCGGCAAAGGCTTTAAATTGTGTGAAATAGGAGAATGCACTTGATTTCTACTTAATAAAATAAACTCACATCAAATAGGTATCATCATTAATGAATAGTAGAAAATGTCTTTCCACATTATGTAGGTATAATTGCCTTCATCACTTTAAATATTTGGATTCAATAGAATAAAATAAAATAAAAGTAAAATTTTAATTTTAATTTTTATATATTTTTAATTTATTTAAATTATATTTTTTTCTTTCTGTACTCATCCATATCCTTCAATTCATATAAATTAAAAAATAAGATTGTTGTTTTACGTAAAGTGTTTTAATAAACTTAAATACATTTAGATGGAATAAAATGGAAGAATAAGAGAAGTGTCTTCGAAGTTTCACCTTAACAGACAAAAGATTCTCTAAATCTTTATAATCTTTGAACTGGCAACAAAATTTAAAACCCAAAATTAAAATGGCTTAAAATAATTAAAAGTATTAAGTATGTTCTTTTAGTTTTGTTATTTATACTAACTGATTGTAATAATTTATTTCAACATTTGAGAGAATAATTTTTAATTGGAAATATTATCTACATGGCGTTAAGTTTTTCAAAACAAATAAAAAATATCAACAAGAACAAAAAGAATATTTACATGTAGACAGCATATCTATACGACTGCTATTATAAATTCTTAGTATGAACCAGGAAGGTCTTGGGATACATCTAAGCCCTTTGTCCTTATAGATCTTTGTCGTTAGCTTCTACTTTTCTTGCTAGCTTCTTTGGATATGCAAACGTAATGTAAAATTTCTTATTTCCCAATCAACATATAATATATTATGAAATTGAATTAAATTTTCTTTATTATATGCACGTCTTTAATTCTTAAATTATCCAAGCCAGATAAAATAGAGTTCCAACCAGGCCAATTGAGTCTTTTGAAAATATTAAATTTTAAAGTTTGAGGACTTCCGATTACAACTGCCTAATAAACTAAATTGTCGATCAAAACCATGGTCAAATCACGTTTAAATCATTTCATTAAAAATTATGCGACGAAAGATCGTTGTGTTGATACTAAATGCTTTTACCTTGAATTGTCAATTAATTAAGTTGGTACCATCATCTTATCCTCTGCATTATCGTAACATTTTCTGCAAACCGTTCCGTAATTATCAACTTTAAGTTACTGCTTGTGAATATTACCACTGTATATTATATATTCTGGATTTCGAAATAAAGAAATAAAACTTTTATCCATAAAATCTTGTGTTAAAAAAAAAAAAAGGTAGATGTACTCTTTCAATGATATTAAATATTCAATATCGTATTGTCGCATAGAATTAAGGTTTTAAATTACGGTTATCGTTATATTGTGGTTGTGCGCGTTGTAGGTACTAGAGTTTCAAATTATAGCCGGTATACATTTTGCCATGCGGTCTGCCATTTAAAACCTCGCATAGAATGTTAAATGTCAATCATTTTCTATATATTCGGATAGTATATCAGGATTAAGGAAAAATACTCAATATAAAACTACAGATCGATTGCAACAATTAATATTCCTCGTTTGTGCCCAATAACTTATTAGTAAAAGGTGAGGGACCCGAAGGCTTTAAGAAGCCGCCCCGCTATTCCAGTAATAGGCGAAGTTGTCGCCCTTGATTGAGCAGTAATGAATATTGAATATTTCCGCATATTTGAAAACAAGATGAGCCAAGGTGGCTGCAAGTTTTGAGAAACGACGAATACAAGCCAGTATGCTACAAACCTAACGGTCTAACTAGCTATAGCTTCGTACGGATCAACATAAAATTTAAAACCAAACAGTCTAACCCTGACACATCAATGGCATTCGCTTTCTGAAAACACGTGCATACCAGTATTCAAAATAGTAAGCAAGTTGAGTCAGCAGTCAAATCATTATGAAAGTTAAGTTTTACAAATTCAAAAACGGTGATCATGCAGGACGAGGTCAGCGTTTCCAATTATATAGAGCATGCAAAACCAAGACTCCTCATCACAACTCATACTCATCAATTGATTAAGTGGTTCATTTTGAAGAAGCGAAGAAGAAGAAGAAGATGGGCAGCATTACGAGCGAAACCTAGCATCCTCATGAGGTGGCTGATCAATTTGACGAAGAGAAAAAGAAGATGGCCAGGCCTAGTAGCATTGCTACAAACTGGAGAGAATTTGGCGGCGAACATCATTGGAAGGATCTGCTAGACCCACTTGACATTGATCTTCGCAGGTACATAATACACTATGGAGAAATGGCTCAAGCTACTTATGATGCTTTTAACTCCGATCAAACATCCAAGTATGCAAGAAGGAGCCGTTATGGGAAACGAGATTTCTTTTCCAAGGTTGGTTTGGAAAATGGGAATCCTTTCAAGTACGAGGTGACAAAGTTCCTGTATGCAACCTCAGAAATTGATTTTCTTATATTAGGCGATGTCGAAGAATTAAATTGGATAGGGTACGTTGCTGTGGCCACTGAAGAAGGCAAAGCCGTGATAGGGAGGAGGGACATCGTAATTGCTTGGAGAGGAACTGAGCAGATCATGGAGTGGATTAAAGATTTTCAGTTCCTTTTGGGCAATGCTCCATATATTTTTGGTCTTGAAGCTGATTGTAAAGTACACCAAGGCTTTTACTCCGTTTACACGACGGATTACTCACATTCAGTCTTCAACAAAACCAGCGCGAGAACTCAGGTAATATATATATTTGTGTGTGTGTGTGATATAATAATTTTAATGAATTATGAACTAAACTATTGCGCAGTGGTAGACAAAATAGATTTCAGACTCAATAGAGTTGTTGTTTTTCCTCTACTCCAATGGCAAATATCACAATCGTTTCCTGTTACACATAAAAAGGGATCCAAGAAAATATGTAAAAGGGGTTTTTATATATTTTAAAGCCTATCATAAATTAACATTCAACTAAATAAAATAATAAATTATTAACATTTCTTTTATACTTCCAGAGACTAAATTTATAATTAAAATATATATGCAATATTATGCAGGTTTATTTCGAGACTAAATTTTATACAATTTGATTCTTAATCATGATGCAGGTCTTAACTGAGATTAGAAGACTCGTGAACAAATTTAAGGATGAAGAAATTAGCATAACGGTAACTGGGCACAGCTTAGGGGCTGCAATTGCAACCCCAAATGCAGTGGACATAGTCACTAATGGCTTTAACGTCCGAGAAGATCAATCTCAAAAAGCTTGTCCAGTCACAGCTATTATATTTGCCAGCCCTCGGGTTGGAGACTCAAACTTTCAGAAGTTCTTCTCTGGTCAAAAAGATCTGCGAGCCCTACGTATTCGTAATAAAGAAGATATTGTTCCGAGGCATCCCTTCTTAGGGTATGCAGAAGTAGGAGAAGAGTTAAAAATTGACACTCTGAAATCTGACTTCTTAAAACATCCGGGGGATATGAAAAGTTGGCACAACTTGGAGGTTTACTTGCATGGAGTTGCTGGAACACAAGGGAGCAAAGGAGGATTCAATTTAGAGGTTAAAAGGGATATTGCACTTGTGAACAAGAGCATGGGTGCTTTGAAGGATGAGCATCTTATTCCTGTGGCATGGAGAGTAGACGAAAACAAAGGATTGATTCAACAACCTGATGGTACTTGGAAGATGCAAGAACCGGAATCTGAGGATGATGATTTTTTATCCATTAATTAATGCTATTTTCGATTGTCTAAAATAATCGTTTTATTGTTCTTTTTGGTCCTGATTTTGGTTTATTGATTTTGTTCTTTTAGCCACTTTGAATTATCTTCTTTTAGTAAAAGGCAGGGTTATTAACTTAGGATGAAGATTTTGTACTCAGTGTTTTTCGAAATTATTTAATTATAATTTTTTTAAAAACACTTGTGCCATGTATTAATCTTTGTACAATTGTCACGCAATTCTCAATCTCCTCGTGAGGTTCACCTCGCATAAACATCATTATCACTTGCACAGATATAAAACTAAAGACAAAGTCAAGAAAAAGAAAGAAAGTACGTGCTCATAGCCAGCCTTTCATAGATTATGAAAGAGACATAAGAAATCGCACCACGTTTTCTTTGTACAATTTTGAACCGAAGAATACTGACACTACAGGAAAATGACATGTAGCCGCAATCATTTTTAGTAACAAACAAGAACATTACGTGGGCCTAAATAGTTTATACATGCAGACAGACTAAAACATTGCAAGTATAAATGGCCAAAACTAGAGGCGCAAAACATGGATGTTGGCCTGAGGTGGAGAATTGTTACCGGCCGTGGAAGAAGCAACGGATGGGAGGAGGAGGATAAAAGAGGAACACAGAAAAACTACCACGAACGGCCATACAATTGACATTTTTTTACTTTGTGCTTTGTTTGTTTTGTTTATGTCTCTTTTTCCAATTTATGTCTGTATTTTACCCTTGTTTCTAGTTAATTAACAGTTTGTAGCCATATTTTTCACAGCTTTTTTGTTGTTATTTCATGTTGCTTGGATATACAATTTAAGCGATATTTAAAATCACAATCTTGTTATCTTCATTAATTTTCATCAATTGTAGTTCAGAACCTTAATTTTCAAGGTTTAACTATGTTTAAAACCTATAGGATGACCTAATTTTGGAGATTCAATTCTCTTCTCCGTGATTCATTCCAAAAAATAGGATTAGTGGTTATCACCCAATTCCCTATAATAACTAGGCGCTCCCAGTACTAATTAGCAGCTAGAAATGTTGTAACCAACAATTATTTTATTTGATATTCTAGGCTTGTATCATGTATTGTTTTAAACTTCAATCATATAAATAGAAAGCCAAATGCGCGTCCATATTATTATTATTATTGGTAGAAGAATTTAGGATAGGAAAATGAGAAAAAAAAAACAAATAAGAATAAACCCACTAACATTAAAACTCCCTAACACGTATGTTCGAAGAAGGTATCACTTGAATTAAAATTATAGACACTTCACTGTCATTTTAAATATGGAAAGAAAGTGCAAGAAAGTAAGAAAAAATTGTGGATACAGCCAAATAAAATTGATCCAATTTCACTTTTAGGCTTTCTAATTTATTTGAAAATGTTAATTTAGTTTTTTCATTTCAATTAGAATAATTATGCCTAATATATATTTGCGAAAGAAAAATAAAAGAAAAGCTATAAATAAATGCATTATATAGAAATAGATTTAAACCGACAGAATAATTAAATTTTCAGAGCACGGATTTTACAAAGGTCAATGTCAAGGCTCAATAGAAGAAAGCAGATGGATAGTATCTCACTTAGGTCCAAAGAAAAGGACAACTCTAGCTACTATTTTCCTCCTTCGAGTATATATGTAGTCTGCGTGGGGCCTTTGAGCAGAGAAGAATTTTGAAGAGTATTAGACTCATCGAGTTTCTTCCGTTTACTCAAAAAAGGATGTCTATCTGCTATTCCTCTTATTTGTAGGCTTTGTTTGGTTCAGGTAGAAAAGGAGAAGAGAGGTTAATGGAAGGGAGGAGAGGGGAGGAGGGGAGGAGAGGAGGTTTAATAAGTCCCTGTTTGGTTGGGAGGGAAGGAAGGGGAGGAGAGGAAAGATTATTGTTTGGTTTACGAGGGGAGGAAAGGGGAAGTAATTATATTTAAACAAATTTATTCTTATATTTTTTTGATTTTTTTTTTATAAAAAAAAGATATTTATATCAATATTTTTTTAAAAAAATTATGAATCCTAATATTTTTTTATTTTTAATTCCTGATGGAAAAAAAAATTTATCTTAATTTTTATTAAATGTTAATTTATTAAAAAATTAAAAATATTGAAAGGCAATAAAGTAAATAACTAATTGAAAAATTCCCCTCCCCTCCAAAACACCCCAATTTGGAAGGGAGGGGAGGAGCCTCTAAAAACTCCTATCCAAACACGCTTTTAGGTTCATTATAATAGAATGTTTAATTTAAATATATTTGTTAAGATATTATTTTAATCAAATATTTTATTTAAGATATTCCGTATTGATAGTTAGGATATTTTTTAAATATATTTGCTAAGATATTAATGTAATTAAATATTTTATTTAGAATATTCCATATTAGTAGTTAGAATATTTTGAATTAAAATTAATTAAAAAATATCTCAATTTTAGTTAAATTATTTTAATTGGTGGTCCTTGATGTTTGAATTTTAAATTACCAAATATTTTGGTTAGTGAGTTAATGAATATCTACACATTATTTAACTATTTTTTTTTATGAGAGAGCAGTTAGTTCGTATGTTAGTACTTTGAAGGGATTCTTGATAAATAGAATCAACCTACCTAACTAATACTTAGACTCATACACTTATAAAAAAAAAAAAAAAAAAAAACACACACACACACACACACACACAAGCTCTCGCTCTCTCTTCTTCAGCATTTGTCTTTTTTTGTTATAGATCACTGAAAGAATTTATCATCAATTTCAGTTCATCATCGTATTTATATAGGCATGGTTGGATGAGATCCTTATATTTGCTTTTGCTATTGTTAGTAATTTTGAATTGTTATTTATATCTATGATGAAATTGCATGATAGTCTATATATGGTATTAGTGCTCAACTTTAATTACCTCTACCTACTATGAGAATTTATGAATTATAATTTATGAAAATAACGGAATTTAATTCAATTTATGAAATTATTAAATTCAAATATGCTCGATGCAATTTTGATGCACTTATATATTTTTTACTCATACTATCATTTATGAATATGCAATTGGGTTTGGTTGAAACTATGAATGTCTTTTCATAAAACCCCAAATTTTTGGATAGAGAAATTTACAATTTCTCATATAGATATTGAATTATGAAATCCCATCAATTATAATCATGTTGTGTGTGATTTTAATCAAAAGGTGAGTTGCATTTAAATTATTGTCTATGAAAAAAATTTTGTGAACTTCTTAAATTGTTAAATGCGAAAACAGTAGAGACCAAAGTTTATATTCTTGATTTGATTTGCATATTTTCGACATAGTTTTGCTTAATGATGCCCAAAATTCAATTAACCACATGATTTTGAGCATTTTGGCTCAGGAATTATTAAAAAATGACTAAAAAAGACATCAAATTTTTCTTGTGAGTTATTGTGGCATGGGTCGAGTCAAGTTGACTTGGCTAAAGTTGAAAGACGACCAAAATGACTCACTTGGCAAAATGACATGTTGTTTTGGAACATAGGTTGGCTGCATCTTGGGCATGTCATTAATGACACGTTTAGCCCTTCTTTAATGAAACATTCTGTTTCATTAAAGGAGTTGTTGGGTCCGGCTTTATTTTTGTTTTTGCTCTATTTTTGTTTAAATTTTTGGCTTAAAGTTTTGGGCTTCTAATTTTTGTTTTGGTTTTTTTTTGTTTCGTAATTTCAGGCCACAATCATTGGGTTTTAGTGTTTTAAATTATTGGACAATAAAGGAAAAAAAATGAAACACTCAAATATGGTCCTAGGCCTTATAGGCCATAACTAATGGACCACATTTTTTGCCGAAAAAATGCCCATTTAGGCCAAAAAGATTTGTGGGCCAATTAAGGCCATTTTAAGAGGATTTTGAATATTTTGAGTTCAAAATCTTTATTGGGCTTAATTTTGGGTTATTCAAGAATTTATTTATTTATTATTTATGCTTTAACCCTTTATGGTTTTAGACCAAAAATCAATTATGAAACAATTATAATAAGCATCAATTAATTTAACTAAAATTAAGGAAAGTTATTTAAAAATTTTTTTGACCCACTTAGAAATTTTACAAAATTATTATTTAGTGTTAATTAATTTGTCTATATTATGTAAAAATTATTTTAGACAATTTTAACACATAAAATTTTGTAAGATTATTATTTAGTGTTATTTAATTTTTCTAAATTTATAGAAAATTTATTTAGGCAATTTTGGCATATTTGGGACTTTGTAAAATTATTTTGATACCATTTAATCTTGTCTAAATTATAAGGAGTTATTTTAGACAAATTTTTTAAAACATTTATGGAATAATTGTAAAGGGAGAATTTTTTTTAATTATTAATCATATACATTTTAGTTGATTAATTAATTAAAAAATAAATTCTCATTAAGACAAAATTAATTAGTGCATTTATATGGAGATTTTAATGCATATAATGGACTCATATGTTTTTATAATTAGCACATATATTTTAAGGAGTAGCCACGGTATTATTTATGTATGAGTGCATGCATTATGAAATTAGGATCACATATGGATTTGAAAATATCAATTGTAATTAAGTAGCTATAATATATCTTAACCCACAAGTAGATAATTATAATTGCATGTTTAATTAGGTAGGACAAAAATTATATTGTGTTTTCTAAATAGCCCATAGGTATTAGAGAATATAAATGCACTTTAGTTTCATCAATTATGATACACAAATATTTGGTACGCTAATGTCTTTTCCTATATGGAGATCTTAGTGATACAATTTTTATGTATGTATGACTTGCATTGGTAAACATGTATTTATAATAAATGTGGTGGTTGATTTACCTTATAATTTTCTAGAAAGCATTATTAATGTTTGAAATTACCTTATAGCATCTTCTACATCTCAATTCTTGGCAGATAGCAACAATAAGATTATTCTACATGAAAGCAACTCTCAAACTGTTGCAGACCCTGATTTTTAAAAATTCATATCTCTATCAACACTGATCCAAATTAAGTGCTCTTGGAAAGCTTATCATAAGACCTGATTGTTGTAAAAATTTCAAGAGCATATGAGTTCATTTGACCCACAAAATCCATTGCATATCAAAGGCCGTTTTAGTATTCATGCACCACCAGACCTTTAACTTCAAAAATTTGTCCATTTGGTCAGTTTGTTATTCAGGTCAAGAATATGGTTATTTTAGGGACTATAGTGGTGCAAAAGGGTGTCAAATGACCTTCCAACCAAACCATAGTCAATTGAGCATGCCCAAAAGCATGAATACAACATAGGGAAGTATCCCAAATGGTTCAAATCATTATACATCTCAAAATCACAATCCCACATGGACTTATACACTTATGCAACTAAGCTCAAGGGTGGCAAAAATCATGCATTCTTATTCATTTAAGCCCAACTATGATTCATATATCATACATACATACATTTACACTTGAGACCTCATTTACATCTCATGTTCATCATATAATTACAAACTTTGACATCAAAATGCATATAAACCTATTCTAATGTCAAAGTATAACCTCTTACGCTCCTTGGCTCCTTTTCTTTGCTCCATATGGTTCACTTAGACATAGTGAGTGATAAAATAGGGAGGGGTGAGATTCAAAGAATCTCAATATTTATCTACCTTTTAAGCACACATATATGGCACATTTTCAGGTCAATGTATGCAAACATGCTTTAAAGGTTCATAGAAGACATGCATAAATATATTTTCATGTCATTCAAACCCATTTCATTCAAGAGTAGCCTTTAGGGACTTTTAGTCTAATCTCACCTAATTTTTAGGGACTTTTGGATTTGCTTCACCCACTTTTAAGGACTTTTGACTTTGCCTTACTCGCTCTTGAGACTTTTGGCTTTGTCTCATCCACTTTTAGGGACTTTTGGCTCCTTCTCACCCAATCTAAAGGACTTTTGGCACAACTTCACCCAATTCAAGCTATCTTGTATTTAAAACACATTTAATACACATAATGGTACCACATCATGTAAACAAAGGCTATAAGTATATCCCATAGTTCAAATATACACATAAGCATCCAAAGACACTAAATCATCCAACAAATGCATATAAGAAAGGTTAGAAAGCTACCTTAAGGCTAGGAGCATACTTTTTCTCCTTGAAATTTCTCTCCTCTTCTTAGCCTCACACGCTTAGTGGTGGAGAGCTTGATTTGCTTAGCCTAGATACATCCAACAAGACACAAAAATAGCATTGGACCAACTCTAACATCTCATAAACTTTACACACTCATATGCTAGCTTATAGTTCAATTATGGCTCCATATAAGGCATAATGAAGCAACTCTCATAATCTTTGTTCTTGGTTCTAATTTTTCATTCATTCTAAGTCATGTGACTATATTTATACTCATTGGAGTCATTATAAGTTCAATTCAAGAAGTCAAATACTAGGTTGCTTCTTTATGTCCATAAAGGGATCCTAACTTCCATCTTATAAACCATGGCTTTTAAATTTAAACCAAAAATTCCTTTAGTGTCTATAATTCATATCTAGACCACTTTTAACCTTAGAATCAAGAAAAACTCTCCCTAGGTGCTCTCTGTCTCTCTAAGCTAAGATTCACTACCACTTGGGAGTCCATGGAGTTTTATTTGTTTTCTTAGGGAATTAGCCACTTGTAAAACTTCCTAAATGCCTTGGAACCTCATTCATACTCTTACATAAGCCATATAACTCTTACAAAATTTCATAATTTCATTTACATATCAAATCCCCTAAGTGTCACAAATGGATTCGATGGCTTCTTTTTAACTCTTATTGTTTCCTTTAAGTTCCTTAGGCTTCAAAATCCCTTTCCCCATCAAGTTTGAATCAGAACCAAGCCTCTTACTTAGACCCCTAAATCTGGCCGAGACACAAGAGAAAAGAAGAAGTAAGAGGAAGCAAAATCACACCATATCTCATACCTTGTTTTCAAGCTTCCTAAGAGCTCTTTCTTATGATCCTAAGAGTTCTCCTAATTCTTCTCCTCCCTCCATTGAATTAGCCATAACCTAGCACCAATTCAATCAATAAAACCATAGAAAGAGAAAGGAAGACGAGGGGAACAAGTTTAATGAAGTAAAGAGTGTAAAAAACTAGAAAATCTTACCCTTTTAAAGCTTCTTCTCTTCCTTCTTGGTGTGTCTCCTAAGCTCTCTCTCAAATTCCATCTAGACTAGAAAAGCATCGATGGAAAGAAAGAAGAAGGGTTGAATGTGATTTATGAGGCAAAAAGTAAAGTTAATATACTTTTTAACTTTTCATTTTAGTCCCTAAACCATAGTTTCTCCATTTGGTCTAATTTTAACTCCTTTTTGAGAACCATCTTCTCTATCATAAAATTTAGATCCTTTAACTTATCAAATACCTTTGGTTTCATCCAAATTGGATTGAAACTAATTTGAACTATTTAGTCAAAATTTTAGTCAACTGATGGTAGAAATCATTCACCGAAAAGGCTTTTAACTGTTATAAAAATTTCTATGATTTTTAGAGCCTCTGAAAACCCTGAGAAACTCAATTTTTCCATTTAAAAATTCCTCATGTGAGTCTTTCAAAATTTTTCTGAAACTACAAAGATGCCATTATATATTTTTGTAATTTTTTATAGCTCTTCTAGCTCGGGTTTCTAGGCATCTCAAGCTTCATATCCTCATTTTTAAAGGTTTAGTTTATCTTTCTAATTTTATTTGGCCACTATTCATATAATTTATGGGACTTCCTTTGAAAATCTCTAATTTCTGGCCTTTTACGGAAAACATGTGTTACAAATTGTTGATGAACTATTGTCCATATGTGTACAAGAAGAGTATAGGCTACCATATGCCTCTTATTCATGTGACGAACAAGGAAGCTACAAGATGTTTCTTTTATAATGTCCAGTTTTTCTTAAAAAGTCACAAAATGTAAGATTTTCGAAGGATGTTCTAAAAATTGAATGGGAACAAATGAAATTAGAGTAATAATCTAGACTTCTAAAAATAAAGATTTGAAGCTTTAGTTACCCAGAAACCAAAGCCAGATGAACTAAGAAAATTTGTGAAAGAAAGGTTGGACATTTTTGTAATTTTTGGATACTTTGGAAAACTCATAAAAGGGCTTTTTAAATAAAAAATTTGAGCTTTTTGCGTATTTTAGATGCCCTAAAAACTATGAAAACCCTTAGAATAGTTAAAACCCCTCCAGTGAGTAATTTTGGCTATTAGTTAACCAAAACTTTGACCGAATGATTTGGAATGGTTTTAAATCCGTTTTGAGTAAAACCAAAGCCAATTTATAAGATTGAGAGCCTAGATATTATGATGAAAAAGATGAATTTTGAAAAGGAGTTGATTTGAGCCAAAATGACAAAAACTAAGAATAGGGACTAAATTGCCAAATGGAAAAGTTAATAAAGTAACCTATGAGCCTCTTAAATCATGTTGCCCTTAAGCTATTCTTTTTCACCAACACTTAGAGCTCTTAATCAAAATTTTACATGGCTAGAAGCATGCTGAACCAAGGAGGAGAGGGAAGGGAGAGAACTTGTGGAAAAGGTGAGGAATTTTGGCTCCTTGCTTACTTCTTCTCATACTCACTCTCTTCTCCATTTTCTCTTCTCTTTTTCCTTTGTTTTGGAGGCTGATTTGGTTCTGTTTTGAGGTTAACCCAAGTAGAAGAAGGAAGTTTTTAGAAGGAAAGGCTTGTGACATGGAATATCCAGTTTTCGTTAAATGATGAAAATAGGTACATTTTCAAAGTAAGTCCATCGAAATAAATTAGTTAAAGTCCCAAAAAATTTGAATAACATTCTAGACCCTTAAGAATGAGAATCCCAGGCTTAGAAGAAAAGAAAAATGAAGCTAGAATGAAGAAACAAAATTTAACAAAAAACTTACGAAACATAATAGTATTTTCGTAATTTTGAAAAAATTTTGGAATTCATACAGGAGGGCTTTTTAAATAAAAATTTTAAGTTCTTTGGGGTTCTCAAAGGCCCTAAAAACTATGGGAAGCCCTGGAATAGTTAAAACCCCTTTGGTGGATGTTTTCTAACATCGGTGTACCTAAACTTTGACTTATTCATTCAAGAAGGTTTTAGCTCCGATTTGAGTAATTCCAAAGGAATTTTACTAAATTGGGAACTAAATTTTATAATAAAAAATATGGTTCTAAAAAAGGAGCTAAAAAGAATTAGAAACAAAAATGCCAAGAACGAAGGACAAAACGGGAATTTTTGAAAAGTCTTCCTTCCTCTTACCTATATATATAGGGCGCCCCACTCCTCCACTCATTTAGCTTCATATGTTTCTACTCTAAACTAGAGAAAAAACCTTAAGGGGAGAGGCGCACAAGAGGAAGAGAAAGAGGAGGAGAAATCAAAAGCCAACAGTATGGATTGTTGGTAGTTATTCATGCTCTTTCCTTTGCAAACCTCTTCTCCTCCATTTTTCTTTCTTTTTTATGATTATATTGAACTATATGGATCTGTTTTAAGGGAGGAATAAAGGGAAATTTTCGGATTTGAAGAGAGGAGGCTAAAGAAAGGAGGATTCAAGCAAGAATACAAGGAAAAATAAGGTAATTTCTCCTTCCACGATGGCTACCCCTTGCTCCTCTTCTCTCCTTGGTTCATCCCACTCAAGAAGCTATGGGAGGGCTTGGATTTTGAATAGAACCAATAGTGAACGTTAGGAAAAGGAGTGTGTAGAATAAGAATATGCAAAGGAAATTAACGAATAACTATAAAAATTCAAGATAGCAAATCTAGGGTTTCATGTGTTCCTTGTAAAATCTAACTTGATATCTTAATTTTTATGCCTAAATGAATATTTAAATGAGCTTCTAAGATCCCTAGAAGTCTCCCCATGTGCTTCCTCCATAAAGAAAACAAAGCAAAGTCCATAGGTGCCTTTATGCTTCATTGTCTCAGCTAAGAAGGGTTAAGATACCTAGGGAGAGTTTTTAATTTTTTTGAGCCTATTTTTGAGTCATATATGATGAATGATAATGAGGGCAGGCTTTGGGAAAAATTTAGGAGGCCTAGAGAATGAATTGGTGTCTTATGTTCTATAATATGACCTAAAGAAGCAACATGTAGTTAGGCTCTTTGTTTCAATTGTATGATGACTCCAAGAGGCTTAAAAGGAGTCAACAATCATATATGAAAGGAAAGAATGGAACCTAGAATTTATTTGATGGGTTTTGCTTCATTAGGTGAATTCTTGGAACTAAAAAAGGGTTAATAGACCAAGTTAGTGTTAAAGGAAGATGTGTGGCTTTAGAATTAATTTCATGAACCTAATTGACTTCCACAAATTTTGTTTAGGCCAAGAGAAACTAATCCCACACCTTTGTGTGTGTGAGGCCAAGGAAGGGAGCATTGGTTCAAGGAGAAAAGTGTGTGGTTGCATCCAAGGTAGCTCACTCCTCTTTCTTTCATGCATGAATGTATGCTTGGCTTGTCTTTGAATGTGTGTATGTGCATTTTAAGCTATGAAAAATATTTTAGCATGAGCTCTTATTCCATGGTACCATGATGATGCATTATATTTTCAATTGATGTTTGTTATGCATGCTTTGGTTTGCTTAAGTATATAGAAGCCAAGAACCCTTAGCCATTGTGAGGATGAGCTAAGAATCCTTAGAATTGGTTGAGACAAAGTAAAGAGTCTCCCAAGAGTAAGGTTGAGTCAAAAACCTCTTAAAGAAATGGGTAAGGTAAGTCCAAAATCTACAAGTGAATGGGTGAAGCTAATCTACTTACTTAGCAAGCTTATGGATGCCTTGTATGACTTACTCACATGCTAAGATTATTTCTTAAATGTTCATGTTGTCTAATATGCTTATGCATGCATTTGTAAGACAAGCTTGTATACTTTATGTATGGTTGAAATGAGAGATGAATTATTGGGATTCTTTGAATCTCATTCCCTCCTCTCCAATGTTCTAAAATAGTAAGTGGATTAAGAGAACAAGGAAATGGGAGCCAACTACTTCAAAGATGAGAGTATGATATCAAAGTGTATGGATTTTGTTTCTTTAAGGCCATATGAATGGCAAATGTTGTAATCTATTGTTATATATGTCCCATGATGTTATAAACATGTATAATTATGCTAATGTATCATATATAAATGAGATTTAAGGTTATATGTATAGAATTGTACATTTTGGACATGTAATGGCAATTATGGCTTCTTGATGGCTTGGTGAATTAGTGTATAAATAGAAGTGGAATGACCAATTTGAGATGCATGAGGTTCGAAACTACTTGGGCAATTCATACAAGTCATATTCATGCTTTTAAACTTGCCCAAGAGTTGCCAAACATCAAGGGAAGCGATTTGGACACATTTGGTATCTTATATGAAGCAAAATTGACCATATTGAAAAGTTATACCATCTTCTTGGTTTGATATTTGGCATAAATTTAGAGCTTGTTGAGAGATTTTAAAAAGTTAAAGTGCAGAGTTTTTGAAGATTTGTGGAATATTTGATGAATTTTTAAAATTAGAAATTTTTTTGAAATTAGTTCAATGCACTATTAACTCTGGTCTGAAATTAAACTATGTCACTCATAGGGCAAATGATGTCCAATTGCCACAAAATTTTATAGGGAGAAACTAGACATTCCCAATGACTTGTGCCAAGTAGAAGAACCTCATGTGGATGTCTAGAGAGGGAGATATAAATTTATGAAATTTCTATCTAGTATTAGGCATCTAGATAGACCTAAGTTAGTTTTTGATTGGTTTTTGAGACTTGGATGTACCTAGACTGGTCTAAAGTTATTTTTTCCCTTTGGCTAACATCTGTATCTTTCCAGATTGTTATCATTTGCATGTATTGGAGTTTTTTGGAATTAATTAAAAATTTTTGAAGTTCATAGCAGAAATCTGTATCAGTACCAGTAGCCAGTCAGACCTTTATACACTTTTGAATGTCAAAATTTTTCTACTTAATGTTTCATGACCTAGACAGATTTTTAGCCTAAAGTAGACATCTATAGCTTTTCAGAATGGCAAAGAATACATGATTTCAATTTTTCTAGAATTAGTTATAATTTTTCAAAGTTTGTGAGAGTATAAAGAAAATTCTAGCCGAGGCTACAACTATGAATTTCATGTATTCCCTTACCTTGCACGAGTTCTAGGTCACTTTTGGTGATGGAATTGAGTTGCATCTATGTAATTAAATATGAGAATGCGATACATGAACTCATATGGTCCACAGGACACCGAATGGAATTTTCATCCCCTACGCAATGCTAAAAATATTTATTTTTATATGTCATTTTTTTGTGATTCTTGAAAAGTGCATAGCATGAGACATAGAATTTGTATGAAAAAGGCTATAAAGGGGACCATATCTTTGATTCAAGACCAAGTGAGCTAGCTTAGGATTTTATAAAGCTAGAATTGGTTCCAAGGCTTGATTTGTGTTATGTTTGATGTGTCTAGGCCAAGAGAATCAAGAGCCCTCCCTTTGTGGATGCTTGATTGAGAGAGGAAAGTGAAAAGGAAAGGGGAAAGCTTGAATTTCTATCTTGAGGTAGCTTTCTAACCTTTTCTCATGCATTACTTAATTCGTTACTTGTGTGTGTGTTTGACAATTGTGAAATGTTTGTAGTCATTGGATTAGAGTCTTGGTGCCTTAACTTATTCTATAAAGTTGTTTTGCTATGACATGGATTGAATGGGCTTGGTAAGGCCAAAAGTCCCTTGAGAAGTATGAGGAGGAGCCAAAAGTCCCTAAGAGTAGGTAGGACAAGGCCAAAAGTCTCAAAAAGAGTGAGGCTAAGTCAAAAGTCCTTAGATATAGGTGAGGTAAATCCAAAAGTCCCAAGAATGTGGGTGAGGCTGAACCAATAACCCATAGAGCCCATGTTTGAGTTATTTGAACTTGGTTGACATGAGATTTATGGCTATGCATGATTCTAAAAGCTTTAATGGCATACTTGTATCCCTAGACTTGTAATTGCATCATATATGTATGTTTGAAAGGGTAAAAGAGTTATTGGAATTCTTTGAATCTCACTCTTTCCCCCATATATTTACTTTTGCTTAGGTGAAGCTCAAAGACCAAGTGGAAGAGGTAATGTGGCTTGAAATGAAGAGTTTGACATTATAATAAAGATTTTTTGTACTCTAATGACAAGAGTTGCATGTATGATGTAAATGGTTGAACATATGTAAAATCATGTATTTATGATAAATGAAAGGATTTTAGAACCAATTGTGTATATATATATATATGTTTTTGATATCCATATGCCTAGTTAGGCTTGTGTAATCTTGCATGTGAGAACAAGTGAGGAAGTGGTTTTGAGTTGCATGAGTAAATGGACCTCTTAGACAAGTCTTGTATGTTATTTTTAACCTTTCTCATGTGCTCAAAAGGTCATGATTAGGGTAGAAGAACATTTGAGCTCATTTTGACCTTAAACGGTACCCAAAATTCTCATTTTTACACCCTATACCCTAAGCTGACCAAATGAATGAATTTAAGCTTGAAATTTGGTATGAATATAGATATCATCTAGAGCATTTTGCTGAGCTAAGAACCACATTATTTAGATATCTATAGAATTAATTATGAATTTTCAAAGTTGAGACAATTATGCAGATTTGGTCAAGTTACTGCTCATATGGTCAGTTGGTGTTTCTGTGTCATATGAGGGCCAAACGAAATCCAACACTCATGAAATTTTACAAACATAAACTAGACATGATAAGCGTTCTATACCAAGTGAGGGCACCCAAATTGGAGGTCTTTAGAGGGAGAACCAAATTTTTGAAGTTGATGATCAGTATTAGGATGTAGTTGGACCTTTAATACTATTCCATTATTTTTCGCAATTCAATTGATGTTTTCATAGCCTAGAATGATTTTTAGCCTTTATTTGATAGTTACAGCTTTCTAGAAAGCTAATGTGTTTGATTTTGATTTTTTATAACTAATTATGATTTTCCAAAGTTTGTATCAGTAAATTGCCTTGCAACTTGAGATGAAAACATGGAAATTCTTATATATAAGCTTTTGATCTATGTTGCAAGCTTTAAAATGAGTTGTTTCAAATTTTTTTGGGCTATGATATGGATGAAAATGATTTAAGGAAAATTGAAATGACTCTTATAAGTAAAAATGATGGATTTCGGTGTCCATATGCGTGTGTTTCTGATACCTAGCTTGCTAAAGTCATGTAATTGTGTATGGCTTGCTTTGATTGTTATGGTATGAGGCTTTTAGAGTGATGGTATTACATCTTCTGTAAAAGAAAAGCACACATTTCTGAAAGAGTGCACCAAGAGAAAGGCTTAGTTTGCCAAGAAAGGTATACCTCTATCTAATATGTTTTGAATCTTATTTGATTAATGGTTGTCATGATATACAATGAATTGATATTGGATCAACAATCCATATTTTGAATACCATGCAACGATTTCTCAACATAAGGAGTCATATCCCAATGGGCATAGAATGTTTCCTAGGAATGGAATAAGCTCAAATGTAGAGGCTGTTATAATTTATTGAATAATTTTATCATTTGGCTATGTGATGGACCTTGAACAAAAATTTTATGTTCCTAGATTTTTTAGAAATTTGATTTCAATTTCTAAATTAATTCTATAACAACTAGGAAAAAGAAAAGAAAAGAAAAGAAAATTGAAAATTTTCGAAGGTTGAAAATTTTCTAAGTCTGCTAGCTATAGCCTAGTTATAGCGAATGTACCTGTTCGCTATAGCGAGAATTGGTCTAGCTATAGCGAGAGTGTCTTCTCGCTATAGCGAAAATGCTTCTAGCTATAGCGAGTGCGGGCATCCCATACAAAAACCAGGGCGTTGCTCGTCGTAGCATGCGCTATAGCAAAGGCAGAGGTCTGGGACTGACACGAGCTCGCCGTAGTAAGGGTTATGGCTCGCTATAACAAGGGTAGGTCCGGAAAAGCGTGAAAAAAGAGATTTTGACCTTTTAAAACCTCCAAACTCTTCCTTTCTCTGTAAACCGACCTAAGCTTTGACTAAGAGAGAGAAAATGGCTAGGGAGAGAGAGAGAGACCTAGAGAAGGAAGGAAAACAAGCAAAAAGGTAAGCAATCTTGAGATTTCCATAGCTTTTCTCCTTAGCATGTTATTCTTCTCCCCTTGCCCTCTCTTTCTATGGTTTAATAGTTGATTTGGGTTTGGTTCAGAAGAGAGAAAGTGGAAAATCACTCTTGAGGAAGGGTAGAGCTCATGTAGCTTCATTTCTTCTTCTTTGCTTTTCTTTTTGAGAGCTTGAGAAAGGAAAGAGAGTGAGGGGAATTCTAGAGAGAGAATCCCTAGTTTTTTTTACATGAGTAGTAGGGGTTTGCTTCGATGAAGAGTCCCTTTAGCTTTGTGAGAGTTTATTTAAGTTATGAGAGAATAATCCCATGCTCTTTGTAGTGCTTAGGCTCAAAGGAAGCAACTCCATCTAGTTGTGAGTGTGAAATCAAGAAGGGAGAAGAGGAATTGAAAGGGAAGGCTTGTGTTAACCGATAAGGTAGCTCTCTACTCTTTCTTGTTGCATTCTTGGATGTGTAATAGTCATTGTATGCTTGTGTATGTGCTTGTATGATGAGACATGCCACTTGATGTTACCTTGATACATTGGTACCAATATGCTTATGATATGGATTGTGGAAATTGCTCGGGTGAGGTGGTGCCTAAAGTCCCTTCAGATGGGTGAGGTAGAGCCAAAAGTCCCTAAACCAAGGGTGAGGCCAATCTAAAAGTCCCAAAGCTCAGGTGAGACTAGACCGAAAGTCCCTAGAGCTTATTCTTGGCATTGATATGATATCATGGCATGAAACACATATGTTGTGTCATTGTGACTTGTTTGAATGATTTGACTGGTTCATATATCTTGATTGCTTCTTGAATGAGTATGAGCTATTGAGATTCCCTGAATCTCACCCCTTCCCTCTCCCATCTTAACATCTTAGGTGGAGCTCAAGGAGAAGCAAGTGCACACCAAGGAGTCTAATTGAAAATGCTTAAAGAAAAGTGTAGTTCTTTTGTTGTAAAGAGGTGCCAGAATGAATATGCACCTATTATTTTTAAGTTGTAAATATGTGAGCACATGTAAACGTATGTATAGGTTATGTATGAACTATGTAAAGAGCCAAAGTAATGAGAATGTAAAATTTGGCCCTTTTGTGGCTTATATGTAATGGTGTATTTTGTTCTGTAGCATAGTGAATTTGAAATGTATGATGATTTGGATTACTTGAGTGTTTCATATATGCTATGTTTATACTTTCAAACTTGCCCAAGAGATGCTAAAACATATGGGAGGCCATTTTGACCTACTTTGAACTAATTTGGGTGCCAAAATCGCCAATTTTGTGAGCTCCGTCAAAGTATGATTGAATGCGCTCTTCTTGATATGGAATTTGGCATGCCTCTAGAGTCTATTGAGAGCTTCTTGAGAAGCTAAAGTGGGTAATATTTGGAGGTCTAGGGAATATTTGGTGAATTGTTGAAGTTTGGAAAATTTAATAGTTTTGGTCATGATATGGTACAACTAGTCCGAAAATGAATCAATGTCATTCATGGACTAAATGGTGTCCAATTGTCATGAAATTTTATGATCATAAACTAGATATTTACAGTGACCTATACCAGCTAGAATCACCTCAATTGGAGGTTTGTAGAGAGAGAAATAACTTGCTGAAGTTCTATATCAGCATCAGGGAAGCTTTCCGACCTTTGTTACTATTCCATAAGTTTTCAAGGTCCAAGATCTCCTGAACTAATCTGGAATTATTTTTATCCTCTAGTTAATTTCTGTAGCTTTCCAAATTGGTATAGTTTTCCCAGATTGGATTTTTTTGGAATTAATTACGAATTTTTGAATTCATGACAGTAAGCTGCACCAATACCAGGGATAGACGAACCTCTGTCTCTTTTTCGATGTCAAAGATGATCCAAATGCTGAGATTGTGGTTAGGAGTTATTTTTGATATGAAGATAACATCCAAATATTTCCAGAGAGCTATGAGTTGCTTGATTCCCATTTTTCTAGAATTAGTTATGATTTTCCAAAGTTAGAGCCAAAAATCTGACTTTTGGGCTCATTTGAGAAATTGCCTTTTCTTGGTTTTTGGCTTCATATCCATGGTTTATGGGTTGTTTGAGGCTATGTACAAGTTGTATAAATGGTGTTTGAGTAGAGAATATGAATAATGGGTTCACGGGACCCACGAGGCAAAATATGACCGGTTAAACCCCGACTTAAAGTAGTAAAATACTACGGTTTTGGTCATTTTCTTTGGAAATCATATGGAATCAAGCCTAGAGGGAGATGAGTTGAAGTTAAGTCATTATGGTATTACAAATTCCTTTAAGTTTTTTCTGTGAATATTTCTAGAACAATTTTTAAGTTGTTAAAGGACTCAGTTCCTATTAGAAAAATTTCCTTGTCTAATGATCTGTTTAAGTTTGATATTATTATTGATACTACTAGTTCTTATGTTACCATGCATGGTGATAGTGGAGTTAAGAGATGTATCATGAATGTGAACTTTATTGGCTTGTGGCATAGGAGATTGAAATATATCTTTATATAAAGGATCAAAAGATCAGTAAAGGATGTGGTTCTCCAACCTTTAGACTTTATTAATCTTAGTTAATATGTTAACTGCATTAAGGGTAAGCAGACCAACAAGTCACATAAAGTGACCAAAAGAAGCTCAGAATTGTTAGGGATCATATACAATGATATATATTGTCCTGATTTATATTCAAATGGTCAAAAATATTTTATCTCTTTTATTGATGATCTTTCACGATACATGAACGTCTACCTACTTTATAATAAAAGTGAGGCATTTGATTCATTTAAAGAATATAAAGTAGTGGTAGAGAAACATGCAAGGAAACAAATTGAAATTATAAGATTCAATAGAGGAGGTTAGTATTATGATAGGTACACTAGTGATGGATAGACACCTGGTTTGTTTGCTAATTTCCTTCAAGAGCTTGGCATTATAGCACAATACACTATGCCTAACTCACTAGATATAAATAGTGTTGCTAAAAAAAGGAATAAGACACTATTGGACATGGTAAGGGGCATGCTTAGTAACTTCAAGCTTCTTGGTTTTTTGTAAAGGGATGCACTTAAGATAGTAGTGTATATTCTAAATATGGTTTTAACAAAGGCAGTGTCGAAGACACCATTTGATTTGGAATGGTTAGAAGCTCGTCTTGAATCATACACATGTATGAAGCTATCATGCTGAAGTAAGAGTATAAAATCCATATGAAAGTAAGTTAGGCCCAAAGACTATTATTACATATTTTGTAGGTTATGTAGAGAAGTCTAAAGGATAAAAGTTTTACTACCCCTTACATTCAACAAGATTTGTAAAATCTAAGAATGTTAAATTTCTTGAAAATAACATAATTAGTAGGAATGATCAATCACCTGACTTAGTCAATGAAGAAGATTACCTACAACAGACTATCACTAGTTATGATGAAACATTAATTCTAACTAACACCCATTCTATTAGGGTAAATGCAAAACATGATAAGGTTCCAATAATCTAAGTTGATCATGCAAATAATAAGGAGCATAATCATCCTATTGTTAACGGTGAGGCAACTTATAATGATGGAAAGGTAACTCAACCAATGGTAGAAGTTATTCTTATTGAACAATCTCAATAGGTTAAGTTAAGCAAATTAACTAGGATAAGAAAGGCTGTAAAACCTAGTGACTATTTGATGCACATAACTGAATCTAACTATTACAAAAGTGTTGAGGATGGCCTCATAACAATTTCTTAGGTATTGAATAGTGAAAATTCTAAATTGTTGGATGACATCATGATTGATGAAATGGAATCAATGGCAAACAACAATGTTTGGGACCCTATTGAGTTGCCTAGTAGGGCAAAAGCAATTGGATACAAATGGACCTTTAACACCAAAAGAGGACTCACTAGGAAACATTAAGTGTTACAAGGCAATGTTGGTTGTTAAGGGTTTTACTCAAAAGGAAGGAATTGATTACAAAGAGATTTTCTCTCTTATATCCAAGAAAGATTCCCTTCATATCATCTTGGCATTAATAGCCCATTTTGATTTAGAATTACATCAGATGGATGTTAAAATTGTCTTCCTTAATGGTGAACTTAAGAAAGAGGTATATATGAAATAGCCTGAGGGGTGCACCTTAACCACTGGTAAGAATATAGTGTGCAAGCTCAAAAAGTCTATTTATGGTTGTAAGCAAACTTCACAATAGTGGTATCTCGAGTTCCATCATGTAATCATATCTTTTAGTTTTGTTAAAAACATTATAGATCAATGTATTTACCACAAGGTCAATGGAAGTAAGATCATATACTTGGTCTTATATGTAGATGATAGTTTGCTTGATCCAAGTGATTTAAGGTTGTTACATGGGATAACATAATTCTTGTTTAAGGATCTTGAAATGAAAGATATGGGTGAGGCATCATATGTCATTGGCATAAGAATACATAGAAATAGGTCTCAAGGTATCTTAGGACTATCACAAGGCACTTATATAAATAAAATTCTTAATCAATTTAGAATGAAAAATCGTTCACCTAGTGTGGCACCTATAATGAAAGGGGACAAATTTAGTTTATTTTAATATTGTGATAATGAGATAAAAAGAAAAGAAATAGAGAATATTACCTATGCTTCAGCAATAGGAAGCCTAATGTACACATAGATATGCACAATGTCTAATATTACTTTTGTTGTAGGCATGTTAGGAAGATGCCAAAGTAATCTAGGGATTGATCACTAGAAATTTATTAAGAAGGTCACAAGGTATCTTTATAGTACTAAAGGTTATATGTTTACTTAAAGGAGGGCTAACAATTTGAAAGTTATTGGATATTCAAATTTAGATTTGGCAAGATGTGTTGACTCAAAAAAGTCAACATTTGAATATATTTTTTTACTGGTTGAGGGAACTATCTCTTAGAAAAGTGCTAAATAATTCTTGGTAGCTACCTCTATTATGGAAGCTAAGTTTGTTTTATGTTTTAAGGCAAGTTCACATGCTATATGGTTGAGAAATTTCATTGTTAGGCTTAAGATTGTATAGTTAACTCTAAGCCTATCAAAGTACATTGTGATATCACAGCTATAGTTTTCTTGGCTAAAAATAACAAGAGTCGAAGTGTAACAAATTTGCATAAGCATGGCTGGAGATATTTAGATCCTTATATTTGCTTCCACCATTGTGTGTAATTTTGAATTCCTATTTATATTTATGATGAAATTGCATGATAGTTTACACATTTAGATCTTGATATGTAACAATAGGTGCTTTCATTAAATCCTTTCCCACCAATGGCTACAAGTCCACTATTTTTTAAGCTTCTTCTCCTTTACAAACTAGAATCAAATCTCTAATTTGATTCAAGATTGAAGAACATAAAAGCCAAGATGTTAAGTCTTAAGGGAACAGTATTACAATTTTGGCAGCAATAATTTATGGAGTCAAATTCTTTGACAATACACTGCTACATTGAAAATTCTATTTCCAACACGACATGTCTTGAAATCTTAATAGAGATTGCAAAGGACAATGCTATTTCAAATTGTTCTACAACCTCTTAAATGCAAGATCTATTATAGGGTAGAGATGTCAAGACAAAATGTGAATCTAGTTTCCCTCCAACAATACCTACCTTTCCAATCTTGATTGATAACTATGAGATTACTGTTGAGATAAATACTTTCACTTGTAAATGAAATTCAAATAGTCTCCAAATTTCTCTCCTCAGAAATGGTAAGATTAAAGTATCAATTACAAAAGGCAAAGAAACAAATAATATGAATGATTTTGAGAATTTTAAACTTGAAAAGCATAAGTTTATGTTTATTAATCCTAAAGATGCTTAAGCTACTTACAAATCCTACCTAGAGGAAGTATTGCAAATGTATATGATAAAACTATTTAGAATGAATTATGTTGTAAATACTAGTTTGTTAAGTTCTATTATGGTAATTTATTCTAAAGGAATTATTTGTAATGAGTCCCTCTTCACCATTTAAAAGCAATATCTTTATAACCTTAAAGCATATTCATCTCTTAAGATGCTCTCTACATGTTTAGTGAAATGTTGCACGAAACTTCTTGAGCTAAAGATTAGAATTCCTTGTTTATGTGATAATAATATTGCAATTATATATTTGCAACATTTTATTCTTACTGTGGTGTTTGATCCTAGAAGTATCTTTATTGTTATTCTTTTCCTTGCCATTAGGAAGTTCATCTTCATAAATTTCAAAAATTGTTAATCCTAAAGTGCTCTTTTATATGTTTGTGGAAATGTCACTCTATACCTTTGGCTTTAAAGGCCAAGAAGACTATTGGCTTATATATAGTGCAAAGTGGTTCTGCATTTGAAGTCAAGCCTATAATGACTTTACTAATATGTTTGCACAGCACCATTGTAGATTTCAAAATGGTATATAAAAATACTCTTTGGAAGAAGATTAGCAATGTTTGTTTTACTCCTATTAATGAGAAAAGGGACAATTTAGATAAGAATGAGATGACAAAATAAGTGAAGGAAATATATAAAGTAACTAAGATGTTAGACCATTCTCATGCTCTTATCAAAGCAAATAGTCTTCAACATGGGGTTAAAGTAATTAAGGGATCAATGGAAGACATAATTTTGCTAGAGAAAGTTAAAATGATAATCTCTGAGTGAATGAGATATTTTCTTTTGCATGAATCTATATTTGATTCAAAAATATCTACCTGTGACCATTGATTGAAACCAATAGGAGTAATGTATTCTAGTTATGCTCACAAGTGGAATGCACCTAACAAGATTGGATTAGTAGATCACAAAATGGGTCATTACCATTCAGCTATGGATGATTGGCATAAATTTGTTGATAAAGCAAAAACATATTATGGTGTTAACATGAATGTTCTAATAAAGTGCTTTACTGATAAGCAAAGGATAAACTTCCTACTAGACATCGATATGGAACAACCTTCAACAACACCAAGTCATAAGGATAACTATTATAATAAAGGAGATTAATTGTTTAACTACTACAATGGTTACGATAATAATGAAACTTCTAGTAAAAGTGCACAATAATAGACTAGTTGGTTGGCAGGTCAGGCCAAATCTTTATGATGATAAGAACACATAACTAATCACCAACTAGATAAGTGATGCATATCAATCTATTGGTTGCTATGATCTTCTATGCTTGGGATTTATTTCAATTAATAGTGAAATAACATTGGGAACAAGAAAAATTGATGCAACTTACAATATTATTATTATTATTATTTTCTTGTCATCTACTTCAACTCTAAGGACAAGGTTGTTTTTAATGGGGAAATATTGGAACAAATGGGCCAATATCAATGTAAGGCCTAAAGAGAAAGATAACCATAGTTACTACTTTCTTCCTTCTACCATATATGTTATCTATGTAAGGGCTTTAGGTATTGTTAAATTTTAAAGAGTATTAGACTCATGGAGTTATTTTTTTTTTTTTACTCGAAAAAGGATGCCTATTTGCTATTCCTTTTTATTTTTAGATTCATTCAAATCTTAATACATAACAATGGATTAGTGATGGATCAGCATATGCGTTGTATGGCTATATTGATAAAACTAACTTAGTGATTTGTAGTCAATATGAGAACATCATTAGCAACATCCAACCATTTCCAAGACCCCAACTCTTCAACAAATATATACATCACTTTTTTTTTAGAAAGTACTTATAAAGGCTTGTCATCTAATAGTTGTGTATGTTAATAAAATCTATGTTAACATATATGTCTATAAATTAAAACAATATAACTTTATTTCACTTAATAAGGATTTTATGATGTCATGATCTATTACCAATGTTTTCAAAATTGGGTCATTCATTAAATTACTGGAGGTGTTAGTCCATGGTTCATTAGTTTAACCATGGTCAAACCATGTTTTAATTGGTAATAATTAAATATATTTTTTAAAAATTTTATATATTAAAATTCTAATGTTACAAATAAATACCAATAAATTTTAAATATTTGATTACTAATTTAATATTTCTTAAAATATTTGAGAAGTTATTTTTAATTAAAAAACAAAAACTACCCATGAATAAAAGTTAAGAGTGTTTAATATTAAACTTTTGGAGTTCTCAAATTATATTAAAATTCTACTTATCATTAAAAACAAATAACAAATAACAATTTTGGCTAAACACCTTGATATTTGAGAGAAACACTACTAGAAGATGGGGCATAATGGAGAGCAAGCACTGAAAATAACTAAGTACATGCTTTTTGTTTCTCTTATATTATGTTTTTCTTTCTATTTCAACCATTTCTTTCTTCTACTACCTTTTATTTTTAGTTCTTCAAATCTATTCAAGATGAACTATTCTATTTTATGAGAAAAATCTTTAAAAAAAAAAGCTTTAATGATTGGTTCATCCAATTTTTGACTGGTCTGACTAGTTTTTTATTGGTTCTGTGACTGACCAATTTTTTGGGCTAATTAAACCAGACCAAGGTTATGGTTTCTAACCAAATAAGTCAAACTAGCTGATCCAATACAATTCTAAGAAGTATGTATATTACAAACTATCCAATAAATATTAATTTATTATTTTATATAACTTTTCAATCACTCATATAACTTCTATGTGACAAATTCCTCTGATGAACACTATTTGAGAATATATATATATATATATACATATATATATATATATAAACACTAGTGATAAGAAGACAAAATAAGTGAGATTCCAGGGGACTCAAATAGCAACTAATTTATGGAATAAGTATGGGTTTTGGAACCTCATATGAGCCTAGTAGTCACTTGATCAGGAAAAGTAGTGGTAAAAATAGATCTTTTTATTTTTTAGTGCCACATAATATTATTATGTTGTAAATAGATAAATATATAATATAGGGCCCAATACTAGCAAAGAGAGTAGGAGTGCATAAAGCTTACACCCATCAGCCTATCTCTTTCTAATATAATGACATTATGTTGGTACAAGAAAATAAAGAGATCTAAATTTAACAAGACTTGGCATTATTCAATTCATAGTTTTAAATTATAGATATACAATTGTATCAAGTTACATACTACATTCATAGTTTGTAAAGGCTTTTTTCTGATATAATCAATGTAATTCTAATGTAATTTTAACTAGGATACAATTTTTCAATTGTAATTTAAATTGGCCCTAAATCACTACCAAAAAACTAACACTTTGGGATGGTTGCTTTTGGACATAAACCATTGCTAAAAATTTTAGTAATGATTACGAGATCCATTGCTAAAAGCTCTATCTTAAGTGGCATTGCAATGGTTGTTTTCAACCGCAGGAACAACCATCACAAAAAGTTTACCGCTATAGTTATGGCTCTGATTTAGCAATGGTTAAGGCATAATCACTTCCAAAAAAAAGACCTTTAGTGACATTCTAATCGTCACTAATGCAATTGTAGCTTTTTTTTTTTCAAATTTTGGTTTTTTTAAAACATTTTTTTAATATTTGGACCTTATTATAAACATAGTTAAAAATAACTAGTACATAATAATCACAAGAATTATAAATTTTAAATTATAAATAGATGTAGAATTAAAAATTAGTTCCAATACATATGCAATAATACTAGCATGAAAATAATAGTCTTATAAGTCAATAAATAAGTCATACAAACACAATATCATTTAACAAACAATCTTACAAGTGATAAATCTATTGATAATCATCTTCATAATTGGAACATTTTTACACTTGCTCAATACCCACTCCTTTGATCAAGCACTTAAATTAAAAATATAAAATATTATTAGAAATAGACAAAAATTAAATTACAAAAATAAATATTATTCAATGAATTTATTATAAATATTACCATTAAATCTTGGAAAGAAGCTAACTTAAAGGGATGTGACCTTGATAATTCTTAAGAATGAAAGCCATTGTTGCATTAAGTTTTCTTACTTGTTTAGCCATCGTTGTTTGCAATTGAGAAACTTGACTTTCTAGCTCTGTAGTAGAATGAGCATTAGAACTAATCCCACTACAATAGCAGGTGGAATGTCTAAACATTTGAGATAGGGAATGACCCAATTCGAAGCCTCAGAAGTTTTGACCCCGACATTCTATAACTCTTTTAACTTTTCTATTAATGGTTGCAAATAAACATCTATATCATTTCCCATTGCTTTATTCCTAGGAATTATCATTGAAAACAAGAACAAATTCTATTTTATACACATCCAAGAAGGGAGGTCGTAAGGCATAAGTATCATTAGCCAAATGCTGTAGCTAGTGCTCAATGTGCTAAATGGGTTGAAACCATTCATAGATAGTCCAAGGTGTACATTTGGAGGATCTAAAGTGAATTGATGATTCATTAAGTCAAAATTTTTCCATGCTTAAATGTCCTTTAGATGCCTTATCATGCCATCAAAACTCATTTTCACAACATGTCATCTTATATGTTTAGTTGTGTAATATCCACTTTTCGTTAAATGACGAAAATAGGTGTATTTTCAAAGCAAGTCCCTTGAAATAAATTAGTTAAGGTCCAAAAAAATTTAAGTAGCATTATAGAGTCCTAAAAATGAGAATCCTAGGCTCAGATGAAAAGAAAAACAAAGCTAGAATGAAGAAACAAAATTTAACAAAAAACTTACGAAATGTAATAACATTTTCGTAATTTTGAGTAAATTTTGAAATTCACATAGGAGGACTTTTTAAATGAAATTGTTCTTAGAGGATTTGAAAACCATGGGAAGCCTTAGGACAGTTAAAACCCCTCCGGTAGACATTTTTCAACGCCGGTGTACCCAAACTTTGACAAATTCGTTCGAAAAGTTTTAGCTTCGATTTGAGTGATTCCAAAGGTATTTTGCTAAATTGGAAACCTAACTTTTATAATGAAAAAGACAATTCTCAAAATAGAATTAAAACAAATTAGAAATAAAAATGTCAAGAACGAATGACAAAACAGAAATTTTTTAAAAGTCTTTCTTCCTCCTACCTATATATATAGGGCGCCCCACTCCTCCCCTCATTTAGCTTCATATGTTTCTACCCTAAACTAGAGAAAAACCCTAAGGAGAGAGGCGCACAAGAGGAAGAGAAAGAGGAGGAGAAATTAAAGGCAAAGGCTAAAGGCATGGATTTTTGATAGTTTTTCATTCTCTTTCCTTTGCAAACCTCTTCTCCTCCATTTTTCTTTATTTTCTATGATTATATTGAAGTATATGGATCTGTTTTAAGGGAGGAACAAAGGAGCAAATTCGGATTTGGAGAGAGGAGGCCACAGAAAGGAGGATTCAAGCAAGAAAACAAGAAAAAATAAGGTAATTTCTCCTTCCATGATGGCTACCCCTTACTCTTCTTCTCTCGTTGGTTCACCTCACTTAAGAATCTATGGGAGGGCTTGGATTTTGGATCAAACCAAGAATGAATCTTAGGAAAAGGAGTGTGGAGAATAAGAATATGCAAAGAGAATTAACAAATAACCATGAAAATTCAAGATAGTAAATCTAGGGTTTCATGTGTTCCTTGTAAAATCTGACTTGATACCTTAATTTCTATACTTAAATGAATGTTAAAATGAGCTCTTAAGATCCCTAAAAGTCTCCCTATGTGCTTCCGCCATCAAGTAAACAAAGCAAAGTCCATGGGTGCCCTTATGCTTCATTGTCTTGGCCAAGAAGGGTTAGGATACCTAGGGAGAGTTTTAAATTTTTCCAAACCCATTTTTGAGTCATATATGATGAATGAAAATGAGAGGAAGCCTTAGAAAAAAATTAGGAGGCCTAGAGAGTGAATTAGCATCTTATGTTCCATAATATAACCTAAAGAAGCAACATGTAGTTAGGTTCTTTGTTTTAATTGTGTGATGACTCCAAGAGGCTTAAAAGGAGTCAAGAATCATATATCAAAAGAAAGAATAGAGTCTAGAATGTATTTGATGGGTGTTGCTTTATTAGGTGTATTCTTAGGGCTATAAAAGGGTTAATAGGCTAAGTTAGTGTTTAAGAAAGATGTGTGGCCTTAGAATTAATTCCATGAACCTAATTAGTTTCCACAAATTGTGTTTAGGCCAAGAGAAATTAGTTCTACACCTTTATGTGTGTGAGGCTGAGGAAGGGAGCATTATTTCAAGGAGAAAAGTGTGTGGTTGCATCTAAGGTAGCTCACTCTTCCTTCTCTCATGCATGAATGTATGCTTGACTTGTCTTTGAATGTGTGTATGTGTATTTTAAGCCATGAAAAATATTCTAGCATGAACTCTTACTCTAAGGTACCATGATTATGCATTATATTTCTAAATGATGTTTATTATATTTGCTTGGGTTTGCTTGAGTGTGGTGAAGCCAAGAACCCTTAGCCATGGTGAGGATAAGCCAAGAACTTTTAGAATTGGTTAAGACAAAGTAAAGAGTCTCCTAAAAGTGAGGTTGACTCCTAAGAATAAAGTTAAGTTAAAAACCTCTTAAAGAAATAGGTGAGACAAGTCCAAAATCCACAAGTGAAATGGTGGGGCTAATCCACTTATTTGGCAAGCCTATGTATACCATGTATGACTTGTTCATATGCTAAGAATGTCTCTTGAATGATTGCACACCTTATGATACTTATGCATGCATTTTCAAGATTTTTTTTGCATTATTTATGTGTGATTGAAAGGGAGATGAGTTATTGAGATTCTTTGAATCTCATTCCCTCCTCTCTAATGTTCACCAAGTGGATAAGGCAATGAGAGCCCATACCTTGGGAGATGAAATTGTGACCTCAAAGTGCATGGATTTTGTTTCCTTAAGGCTGTATGAATGGCAAAGTAGCTTTGTATATATTATTTTTGAGATGTGAGCTCATGTATAAATGTAAAATGATGTATGCTTCTTGTATAAATTATATGTGGCATGAAATCAATAGAAATGGCAAATATGGCTTCTTGATGGCTTGGTGCATTAGTGTATAAATGAAAGTGGAATGGCCAAATTGAGATGAGATTTGGAACCATTTGGGCAGTTCATACAAGTCATATTCATGCTTTTAAACTTATCCAAGAGGTGCTAAATATCAAGGGAAGCCATTTGGACACATTTGGCATCTCATATGGAGCAAAATTGACCATATTAGAAAGCTATACCACTTTTTGTCCAAATGAGCTATTCTTGGTGTGAGATTTGGCATGCATTTAGAGCTTGTTGAGAGCTTTTTGGGAAGCGAAAGTATATAATTTTTAAAGGTCTATGAAATATTTGATAAATTTTCAAAATTGAATTTTTTTTTGAAATTGGTTTAGTGCACTGTTCATTCTAGTCTAAAATTAAATTCTGTCATTCATAGGACAAATGATGTCCAATTGTCAAAAAAATTTACAGGGAGAAACTTGACATTTCCAGTAACTTGTGACAACTAGAAGCACCTCATTTGGATGTCTAGAGAGGGAGATACAAATTTTGAAGTTTTCGTCTAGTATCAGGTGTTTAGACAGACTTAGGTTACTATTTGATTAGTTTTTAAGGCCTAGACGTGCCTAAACTGGTCTAAATATTTTTAACCTCTATCTAACATCTATAGCTTTCCAGATTAGTATTATTTGCATGGATTGAATTTTTGTGAAATTAATTAGACATTTTTTAAGTTCATAGCATAAATCTATATTTAGATTTCTAAGGTCATTCTTGAGTCATATTTGATGAATAAAGATGAAGGGAGGCATTGGAAAAAATTTAAAACTCATGGAAAGTGATTTGATGTCTTAGGTTCCATAATATGACCTAAAAAAATAACATGGTGCTAGGTCTTTTGTTTTAATGATGTGATGACTCCAAGAGGTTTAAAAGGAGTCAAGAATCATATTTGAAAGGAAAGAATGAGGCCTAGAAGTTATTTGAGGGGTGTTGCTTCATTGGGTGCATATATGGATCACAATGGGGGTTATAAAGCCAACTAGTATTTAAGCAAGTTACATGGCCCTAGAAATTATTTTATAAACCTAATTGGCTCCCATAAATTGTATCTAGGCTAATAGGAACCTTCCCCACACTCTTGTGGTTGTGTACCCGAAGAGAGGAGCTTAAATTCAAAGGTAAAAGTGTGTGAAATTATGCAAGGTAGCTCTCTTCCCTTTCTTTCATGCATGGATGTGTGTTTAGCTTGCTTTAGAATGTGTGTATATGTATTTTCAAGCTATGAAAAGTATGCTAGTATGCCTTTATATATCATGATCCTTGATGGCATGTTATATTTTCTAAGGAGTGCATAATGTTTATTTGAGTTTGCTTGAGTGTGGAGAGGTCAAGAACTCTTCCCTTTGGTGAGGATAAACCAAGAACCCTCGAGTTTGGTTGAGATAAAGCAAAAAGTCTCCCAAGAGCAAAGTGGGCTCCCAAGAGCATGGTTGAGTCCAAAGTGCTTAAGAATGGGCCTGGCAAGTCCAAAATCCATAAGGAGAAGGGTGAGGCCAATCCAAACACTTGGTGAGCTCTTGAATGATTTGTATGAGTGGTTCACATGCCAAGTTTTCCTTTAAAATGTCTATGGCTTTTATTTTCTCCATACATACATTTGTAAAGCTTGGTTGCACATATTATGTGTGATTGAATAGGAGATGAGCTATTACAATTCTTTGAATATCATCCCCTTCTCTCCAATGATCTAACATGCTAAGTGGACTAAGCAATCATGGTGAAGGGAGTCAACAGCCATAAAGAGCAAGGATTGACAAGCTTATGTCTTAATTTGCTTAATTTGGAACCATAATGATGGTTCATAGTGTATATGATATTGTAGATATACCAAGAACCTCGAGACATGTGTAAATATACTATTATGTGATGTTTAAATGTATGGAAATGATAGATGATTCATAGCACTCATTTTGAGTATGTAAAGCCAAAGTGTGTAATATGGAATCTTGATAAATATATGCATAAGTGTGGATTGAATGGCCAAAATGAGATGCATGAGGTTTGGGACTATTTGGGAAGCTCACTTAAGTCTCAAATGTATTTTTGGACTTGCCCAAAAGGTGCCAAGACTAAGGGGAATCCATTTGGCAACTTTGGTACCCTATAATGGAGCCAAAATTGACCATTATGGAATCCTAAGTCACTTTTTGGTCAAATGAGTTAGTCTTAATCTGAGATTTGGCATGAAATTAGGTCTCATTGATAGATTTTTGGGAAGCTAAAGTTCATAATTTTTGGAGGTCTATAGAATATTTGATGATTTTTCAAAGTTGGCAAAATTTATGGAAATAGTTTGATGTACTATTACAATGGTCCAAAAATGTGTTTTGTCACTCGAATCTCAATTGATGTCCAATTGACATGAAACTTCATACAGAAAACCTAGGAAATCACAGTGACTTGTGCCAACTAGAATCACCTCATTTGGAGGTCTAGAGAGAGAGATACAAAATTTTGAACTTTCTATCTAGTATCAGTCTTTTTGAGAGCTGGGCTTGATAAACTGATCTGGATATATTTTTCCTCTCTAGTTAACATCCACATCATTCTAAATTGATATCATTTACATGTATTGAATTTTTGTGAAATTAATTGGACATTTTTGAAATTTATATCAGTAAACTGTGACAGCATCAGGATCCAGTCCGACCTCCATACTAATTCGCATATCAAACACCCTTTGTGTGGGATGTTATGACTTTTACATATTTTTAGAATAAATTATACATCCCAAGCTTTCCAGAATGACCAAGATTAAATATTTTTTATTTTTCTAGATTTAGTTATGATTTTTCAAAATTTTCCCAGAAATGAGGCCAAGTCTGGCCGAGAATGAATATTCATATCCCATGTCTCTTTTCAGTTTCCATAGGTTGAAAGCATGTTTTTATGAGGCAAATGAGTTGTAATGGTGTAATTAAATATGAGGATGCATATCATGAGCTCACATGGTCCATGTGACACTGAAATGAATTTTTAACTATGACGCAATGCAAGAAAGTGTATTAATTCAATAGAATTTCTAACTTTATTCTTATTATATCTCACATGAACATGTAAGGGATGATGGATGAGTTAGAAATGATGATGTTACAAGAAGTAACATAAGGTAAAACTAGAAATTCATGGTGTTATAAGCTATCTTAGAAGACATAAACAATCTTTACAATTATGGCTTTCGTGGAAAGTATCATCTAACTTTTGTAGGTAGCTTTGACTTCTTTCTATTACCATTGGACATGCTTTGACTTTTTGGTTTCCATCTAAATGTATTACACTTTTTATAAGCATCTTTATCTACATCCTCCCCCTAATATAGCATGCAATCATTTCAACAAGCATAAATTTTAGTGTAATGAAGCCCGAGAATGTTGATGATTTTCTTGGCCTTATAAAAGGAATGTGGAACCATTGCTTGTTCAAAGTCATCTGCTAACTACTCTAGTATCATAGACATTGTATTGTCACTAATTCTACATAAGCACTTAATGTGAAATAATTTCAATAAGAAAGATAATTTCGAATACTTATCACACCTTTCATACAAATTTTATTGTCCTAATTAACTCAGAAATTTGGACTATTATTAGACATTTGAGCCAATGGTGGAGACATTACTTTAACTTTTCCTACACTCTCATCATTAGGGTGATACCCAAATGCATTATTAACCATGTCTTGTATAGAGTTATTAATAGCAATCTATCCCAAATCACATGTGGCCTTGAAGGAATTTCAACTATAGTTTTTAGTGCACTTGTCTCTTCATGTCTAAGCCAAATAATATACTCTCTTGGAAATGGTTTAACAATTAGATGATTATACACTACTTCTCTAATTTGTTATTTGTTAAACTTGCATTTAGGACATGGAGATATTGTAACACCATCTAACTTTAGCCTTCCATATACCTTTTCAAAGATTCCGAACCCTTAGCATAACAATTCTCGGAGAAAAAGCATTATACAATATAATATTTCACGTTATGTGAGATTTAAAATTTTTCTTTTATACTTCATTGACCCCATGAACTCTCAAACATCATACTCTACTCATAATCTATCTATAAAAGTCATAAATATCATAAAATATCTCATGTAATTCAGATTTGGAGCCCCACACATTAGAAAATGCATGTTTATTTTCGGGCTTAAATTCTAGTTTTCTATCGCATACTTTGAAAATTCAAAATTAAACCTAAAAAAATCAAAATCCAATAAACCATAGCTTTCTAGAAAGCTTGGAATGTTAATTTATGCTAAAAATACTTTTAGGCCATGAAAACATCATCTAGATCATGTTTGACAATAGAAAACTAACATAGGTTCAGCTGTCCTGGAGTTCTGATATAATTTATTGATATGAACTTCAAAAATTCATAACTAATTCTATATAAATCCAAATCAAGTAAACTATATCAATATGGAAAGCTCCAAATGTCTAATTTAGGAAAAAAATAGCTCCAGATCTAGAAGAAAATAAAAATTGACGGAACAATACTTAAGGTCCTGCTATGTTACTGACAGTAGTCCCAACTTCAAAAATACATATCTCCCTCAATATAAATCCAAATGAGGTGCTCTTTGTATGGAAAGCTTATAATGTCTAGTTTATGCCTATAAAATTTTAGGACAATTGGACTTCATTTGGCTGACGAATAATAGAAGAGAAAAAACTGACCATATGAACAGTACATATGCTAAATCTAAAAACTTTCCTAACTTTAAAAATTCATAATTTATTCTCTAGAGTCCCAAATAATACGATTCTTAGATCTAAAATAAGCTCTAGATAAGATTTAGATTTATGCTAAATTTCATGAGAAAATTTCTCCATTTGGTCAGTTTGTGACATAGGGTGCCAAAATAAACTTCTTAAGCACCAAAAGGGGTCAAAATGTGACCAAATGCTTTCTTACCCTAGTCATGACCTCTTGAGCATATGAGAAAGCTTAAATACAACCTACTAAACTTATCCAAGAGGTTTGAATGTTCATGCATCACAAAACCACTACCCCACTAGTTCATATACACAAGGTTTCACAAATCCATTAATGCATATCAATGTCAAAAACTCATACGTTCATGCATATAGCTTCCAACATGATACATACATCATATTTATATGTAATTGGACTTGCTCAAGTACTCATATAATAGATACAGCTTATAATTACAAAGTTTGACATTAAGATACAAATAAAAGGTCTATTTTGCTATACACATGTCAAAATCTTGTTTCTTCAAGGTAGTTGGCTTCCACTTCTTAGCCCACTTGGCTCACCTAGATATGGCTAGATATTGGAGAGAGGAGAGTGAGATTCTAAGAATTCCAATAGCTTTTAACCCTTTCAAATATACATTCATGAGATAATTACAAGCCAAGGAATACAAGCATGCCTTAATCACTTAAAAAATCATGCATAACCACTTTTTTCATGTCAATTCAACTCATACTCAACATAGGCTCTATGGGTCATTTGCTTAGCCTCACCTAAGTTCTTGGGACTTTTAGATTTGCCTCACCCATATTTAGGGACTTTTGAGTTAGCCTTACTCTTTCTTGAGATTTTTGGCTTTGTCTTACTTTTTTTTAAGGACTTTTGGCTCCTCCTCACCTTTCTCAAGAACTTTTGGCTTTACTAAGATCATTCAAACCATCATACTTTCAAACAAGTTTAAAGAAGCATATCAACGTACCAAGACTCTATATCATTGGCTATACAATGGCTATAAACCAATCACATAATTCAAACACACATACAAGCAAACCAAAACAAGTAACAAATCAAGAAATGCATGTGAGAAAGGTTAGAGAGCTACCTTGATGCAAGGAATACAACCTTTTCTCTTGGGTTTTCTCCCTCTCCTAGGGCCACACACTTGGAAGTAGGTGGAGGATGGCCTAGACACATCAATTAAGATCTAATTGCATTCTTGAGACAAATTCTAACACCATTCACACATTAAGGAAGCTTACTCCTTCTTATGATTCAATTATGGTTCCCTTCAAGACTTAAAGAAGCAATTATGACAATTCTTGGTCTTGGCCCCATTCTCTCCCTCTATCTAGGCCTCTTGACTCCATTTAGACTCCTTAGAGCACATTTATTTTAAAGACCTTAATTATATGTTACTTCATTATGCCACATTATGAAACCTATAACTCCATCTCATTGTCCATGACTTCTAAAATTTTTTCAAGACTTTTTCTCATACTCTACCATCACATATGATGCAAAACTAGGCCTAGCAAAATTTAAAAAACTCCCTAGGTACTTCTTTTAGCTTAGGTCGAGACATGCACCCTATAGGAAGCCCATGGAGTTTTCTTTGCTTCTTGGATGGAAAGTGCATATGGGAGGCTCCCTAGGGGTCTTAGGAACTCATAAAAACACTCACATTAGCTTGGAAACCTTTGGATAAAATCATATTTTAGGCTATGTTCAAAAACCCCTAACTTTTGTATCTTGCAAATTCATGGTTGTTCCTTTGTTCTCTTTGCACATTCTTGTTTTTTACACTCTAATTCTTATGATTCACTCTTGGTTTAGTTCAAAACTCATCTCCCCTTGGCTTTCCTAGGAGTGGTTGAACCACATATCCATGGAGGCAAGAAGAAGCAAGCATGGAAATAAGAAATTGACCTTAGCTTTCTAGCTTTTCTTAAGAGCTTTTTCCTTTGCTTTGGTCCTCCCCTTAAAATTCGAACTTCTCCCCTCTAGTTAGAGCTCAAAATAGAATCAAATACTTTAATAAAACTAAGGAAAGGAAGAGGGGAAGGAGGGGAACAAGTTTATTAAAGGAAAGACCAAGAAATTTCATCATTTTCATACCTCTTTTGCCTTGGTTTTCTTCTTCTTCTTTTCTTTTGTGCATCTCTTTTCCCTGGTCTCACTCTCTATTTTAAGCAAATGGAAGGTTGGTTCAATGAGGAGGAGAGTGAGGTGTGAGTTATAAAGCTAAGGAAATAAAAATTATTCCAATAAAATTTTTGTTACGTCATGTTTCTTGGCATTTTCGTTTTAGGCTCATTTTAACTTCTTTTTGAGAACCGTTTTTTCCATCATAAAATGTAAGTTCTCAAACTTATAAAATAGCTTTAGAACCACTCAATTTGGAGCTAAACCCTTGTTGAACAAAGAGGTCAAAGTTTAAGTCAACTAACATTAGAAAATGTACACCAGAGGGAGTTTAAACCATTTCAAGGGTTCCTATAGTTTTTAGGACCTCTAAGAACCTCGGGTAACTCAATCTTTCTATTTAAAAATCCCTCCTTAGTGTTTTTTCAAATAGGTTTCACTATACGAGAGACACCTCTCGCTATTGCAAGAGCTTTCTGGCTATTCTCACCACAGCTGGCGCTATTGTGAGAAATTTCTTGGATTTTGTATAGGCCATGAACTCGCTATAGCAAACTGGCATCCTCACTGTAGCGAACTGGCACCTTTCCTATAGCGAACAGGTATCCCAACTATAATGAGGAGAAGTAAAAAAATTTTGAAACCTTGAGTCCTCGTTTTTACAAAAACTCAGATGTTACATAAATTATCGTGCTTTAACACTTTTATTAGCAAATGCAAACTCCACAAGTCTATTCAATCCTTCTACATATTCAAGGGCGTTTTTAGGTCTTTCAATCTAAGATTTATCAATTACTGAAAATAATAGCACTTTATTATAAATAACATTCTGAACAAAAAAAAAATTCACACCATTATTTTATAACAACAATAGATTTTATTTTATATATGTATAAAGATAACCAAATAACATACATAAGATTTGAAAAATAAAATAAAATAAAATTGGGATTAAGTAATCAACATAATAAACTAAGATAAAAAAATAACATGGAAAAATAAAAGGATAGGAAATTGAGAGATAAAATCCACATACATACATAATTAATAATTTCTTTATCTAAAATCCAAATAATTAACTTAACTTTTTCTAATTTGTCAAACTACTTTTGAAGCCGTTACAATTTACAATAGTTAAATATTTAAGAAAATTTCATATCTACAATAAATTTAATTGAAAGACTAAACGAAATATAAAGATAAAGATATATAGATCAAATTTAAATAAACAATATCAAAAAATAGAGAAAATAAACAATGCAAAAATAGGGTTCCAAACAAACATTAAACTGAAATGGGCTTATGAGATCTCAAATCTAAATAAAAAATATCAAAAAAATGTTTCATATATGCATAATAACAAAAAAAACTCACAAATCAACACATAAATTCAAATTCTAAAGTCTTAGCACAAATCAATCACTTTTAGATAATAAAAAGTCGATATATCTTAAAAAAGAGAAAAAATCTTGAAACAATTACCTTAAATTAATAGAAAATAGAAAAAATAGAAAAGACACAATTGAAATCATCGTAGCTTAGGACATACTACACGGCAGGATGAATGGGCGGTGGTGCGACAATGACAAAACAACACAATAACAACAGTAGCATAACAAATAAAGCCTTGGATTGTCGTAGCACAATGCAGCTTATTGATTTCAAACTTTTCTTCCCAAAATCTATGATCTGTTTTAAGGGGGTTTTCAATTAATTAATTTAGCAGTGGTTGCAACTGCCGTTACCTAGATCACAACGACTTTTGTAATATTTTTGGGGACTGTGCATGTAATAACCAAAAAATTACTAAAATTTTTTAAATTTTAAAATTTTTCTAAGTCTACTAGCTACAGCTCGCCTATAGCAAATGTACCTGTTAGCTATAGTGAGAAATGATCTAGCTATAGCGAAAATGCCTGTTTGCTATAGTGAGAATGCTTCTATCTATAGCGAGTTCGAGCATCTTATACAAAAACTAGGGGGTTCCTCGTAATAGCACACCGTAGCCAGAATAGGGGTCTAAGACTGATATGTGCTCGTCGTAGCGAGGGTTATTTTCTGTTATAACAAGGGTTAGTCTAAAAAAATGTGAAAAAGAAGAATTTTGCTTCTTAAAGCATCCAGATCCCCTCCTTTTCTTCTAACCAACCTAAGCTCATCCAAAAGAGAGAAAAAGGCTTGAGAGAGAGAGAGAAACCAAGAGAAGCTAAGAGAGAAGGAAGGAAACCAAAGAAGAAAGGTAAGAATCTTGAGAGATCTTCATGCTTCTTCTTCTTGCCTTTATTCTTCTCCTTCTAAGTTTCCTTTCCATAGGTGGTTAAGTAAGATAGCTCTGTTTTGACCTAGAATAATGATAAACACATATTTCTATCTAATTTATTCTCCTAACATAGGCATTTTAATAATGAAATATGGCTTTAAAACTTTAATTAGATAAGATTTTGTTTTAGAAGCCATTTCTATATTTTAGGAAATTATACATGAGTGAGCGTAGTTGTTTAAATTGAGGATTCCTTAATCTTTAGTTAGTTAATTAAATATTTAGGATGATTCAGATGTTAATCAATTAGTTAATCAATTAAATTGGATGTTCATTGATCTTAGAAACAAGAATTAACAGTTTAATGCGGAGTTGAGGTCTCAATTCAACATTAGATCGTTAATTTCTTGAATCTTGCGTGGTTACTCAAGATAAATTATTATGAACACATTTAGGAACTCTTAGGCGAGAATCAATTACAATTAGAATAGGATAAGGATAGTGGATACCAAGGGACAAATCCAAAGCTAGTCACAAGACCATTTTTCATTCATAATCCATACAATTAGGTAGAATTTAGAAATTTTAATTCAGTTTAGTTTTAGATTAGTTTAAAACCCCCTAATTTAGGAAACTTTAGAGTCTTTTAACATTTAGAACACTTAATTAAATATTGAATGCCAATTCCGAGGGAGATGACCTAGGTTGTGCCACTAACTATATATTCTATCAGCCTAGTATTATTTTGAGGGTTGTACGACGAGCCGCTCAAAATTTGGCGCCGTTGCCGGGGAATTGGATTCTCAATTGTTTGAGAAAGTTTTCTAAGTGTTTTAGCTCTATTTTTATTCTGTTTTGGTTTAATTTTTGTTTTGTTTTGAACTTGGAATTAGCTGATTTCGGTGTTACGCGTCAAGTATCCTGTTTGCTGAAATTTTTGTTTTAAGCGCCCAGAAAATTCTCAAACTTCGTTTTCCAAGGTTTTTGGGTGTTTTGAGAAAAAATAATAGCAAAGCTATTTGGTGCACCAGTTTTTGGCCAAATTCCAACGTTTAAGGCACTTTTTCGAATTTTTTATTATTTTCTCGAATTTTTTTAGGAATTTTTCAAATATTCCGAATTTAGTTTCTTTAATTTTTGTGAGTTTATTTTACATCATTAACCTCTGTTTAGGAGTGTTTTTGATAGTTAGGTAAGTCTTAGCTTCAATTGAATTTTATTTTCTTGAATTAAAATTAAAATTAATTATAATTCGTTAAGTGAATTGTTCTTGCATTGAACTAATTGAACTTCTCATTTTTCTTTGCTTTAAATGGATCCATATTATTCTAATCAAGGTGTATATGATGTAGAGCATAGGATTTCTCAGAAGTTGGATGATGCCATGTTAATGCTTCAAGATCTTCTTGAAAGACAAATACGAAGCCAACAAGTCCAACAATTCCAACAAGTCCAGCAACCATGCTACCAACCATACCACAATTCGTATGGAGTACCCCCTAATTACCACCAAAATTATGAGCCATACCACGACCTCCATAGGCAAGAGCCAAAGCATGAAACTTACAATTATCATGAGGGGTATATGCAACAAGAGGTCCAAATGGAACCAAGTTGGGAAGAGCAGCTAATAGAAGCCTGTATTATTCAAAACCAACAATTAGAGCAAATGATCCAACGGGTGCAACTCCTAGACCAGCAATTGGCAGATAACCTCACGACGGATTCAGGATTTCAAATGAATCAATCGACTTCAAGTGCTAATGAATCAATTAACGAGCAAATTAGAAGGGAAGTTATAGAGGAGGAAGAATCCTATTCATCGGGTAATATCCTTCCATATTCTAATACTTTGCAACTGGTTGAAACTGAATCTAGTTTGCATGATAGCACTGTAAATACTGATGCATATAATGTTGTTGATTCTGAATTACATAATGAGGAAGTTGATGAGGAAATTATCATTGAATCCCCTGATTTGGTTAATTGTGGCAATTCATTGAACAAAATTGATACAATTGTAGATGTTCATGAATCCTTGTGTACTGATGCACTTGGAATTTCTACTCCTAGCTGTGATCCTAGTGATGAATTCATGTCTGAATCTGTTAATTATGAATCTATTGAGTCTAGGGTAGTAGATAAGTGTGTGAGTGATCTAGAATGTGATGATCATTCTGTTCTTAGTCTAGAATCAGTTGATAAGCCTATTGACGATGCATCTACTGAGTTTAGGGATAGCATACCATCTAGATCATGTGATATAAATGATTTAAATGATTCTGTTTATTGTATGTTTGCTGGACCCACTATATATGATAGATGCTCTCAAATTAATTCTTTCATTGAGACTAGTGAGTCCCTCACATATTCTAATCAACATGATTCCTCACTAGCCTATGATGGTATGACTGATGAATCATTGAATGTAGCATGTGATAAGAATATAGACAATGAAATTGTTGGACAACTTATTGATAATTTGTGACACCTTAACCTCTAGCTCATGCCCAACGTGCCCTCTAGCCCATATGGGCGGTGCGGAACTCATAAGGGAGACACTTTCTCTACCTTATGCTTACTCTCTTTATGGCACTATGTGTGGGTAGAGCTCCACTTAGAAGTAATATGGACCGGTTGAGCTCTCTCTATGCTTCCTCATGCTCAATTGCACTATTGAGACTTATTTCAATCCCAACTATATGCTTCAAACTTGTGGAAAGCAAAAAGGGATTGGAGACATGCATTTTCGCTATGGACAGATTTTGCTCCTTTTCTGGGCTAACTTTGGAAATTCATAACTAAATGCCGAAAAATCGTATCTGCACGATCTGGGTCATTCTAGAAAGCTTGAGACGTCTACTTCATGCTAAAAATACTTATAAGTCTCAATCTCTCACTCATTCTGAGTTTGACATCGAAATAGTTCACTGGTCAGAGGGGGCTTCTTTGCTGTCACAGTTTACTGATATGGACTTTGAAAATGTCTAACTAATTCCACAAAAATCCAATGCTCATAAAATATATCTCTATGCAAAGATGTGGATGTTAGCTAGAGGAGAAAAATATCTCCAGATCAGTCCACCTAGCCAATTTCCCGGAAACCGATGAAACAGTACTTCGGGTCTGGTTGGGGGTCTGATTCTGGGCAGGAACTTCGAAATTGCATAACTCACTCTCTGGACCTCTAAATGAGGTGCTTCCAGTTCCTACAAGTCACTGTGACCATCTAGTTTCTGTGTATAAAATTTCGTAGCCATTGGACTACGTTTGCCCCTCGGATGACATGATTTCAAAACTGACCAAATGAACAGTGATTTTCTGAAATCCGAATTTCTGATGTCAACTTTGAATGCTCATAGAAAATGCTATAGACCTCTAAATGACATGAAATCTAGCTTCCCAAAAAGCTCTAAACATACTCTAGTTCCATGTCAAATCTCATGGCAAGAAGAGGTCATATGGCTATTCTATGACATCATGTGCAAAATGACCCTTTCTTGGCCAAAAGTGTGGCTAATGGGATCCAATCTTAAGTTTTCTACTTCTATGACTCTTTGAGCACATGAGAAAGCATCTTTAGGAGCTATCAATTATGCCTCAAGTGTCTCATAACTTAGATTGGGGAAACTCACTACTCCATGCCCACTTATGCACCCATATAAACTATACTACTTTGAGCATTTCATATCAAAAGTTACTTTCTCATTCTTCATAAACCTCATTCTCATACATTCATCATTCATATATACATTATCTTGCAACATTTGTACATGCTACATCATATACATCATTTACATCTCATGTACAAGTTACATATACAATGTAGTACAAAACTATACACTTTTCTTCATCTCTATCCCTAGCCTCATGCTTGTTGGTGGTTGCTCCCATCTCTTATCTCACTTGGGCCACCTGGCATGGTTGGATGGTGGAGAGGGGGGTGAGATTCGAAGAATCTCAGTAGTTCAACTCTCATTCAAACATACATATATTGCATGCAACAAGTCTCATTATGCATGTATGGCATGTTAGCATATAAAACATGATGAAAAACATTTAAAACATATGAAATGGCCATGGATAACATTCATGAGCTCGCTGAGTACTTGGATCGGCCTCACCCCTTCCCTTATGGCTTTTGGATTTGCCTTCCCATACTTTAGAGGTATTTAGACTCACCCTTACTCTTTGGGAGTCAACCTCACTTTTGGGAGACATGGCTCAACCAACTTAGGGCTTCGGCTCATCCTCACCTTGGCTTCAGGGTTATTGGCTTTTCCATTTCCTCAAGCAAACCAATCAAGCATTTAAAACATCATCTCAATCATATCACATAATCATGCTAACACACTTCTCATAGCTCATCTCATTCATACACACAAGCAAGACAATGTAAACACACAATTATGCATGAGAGAAAGTGGAGAGAACTACCTTTGCTAGCTATTCTCAATTTGCTCTGACACTTGACTCCTCCCTTGTTGGTTTTCGCAACAACTTCTAGATGGGAGAGTTTCCTCTTGAGCCTAACCACACAAAAGCATGGAATTAATACCTTATACTCAATTCTTAAGCTAGGGATCTCTTCTAATTGGCTCTACTGAGCTTCTCACTCTAGGTCTTTCCTCACTCTAAGGCCCATGAGCTATCCCTCTCTTTTCTCAACTCTTAAGAAAGGGGAAAAGCAAGAAAGAGAAGACTATCTACTTCTAATCTCTCTCAAGAATGGTTTCCCACTCTATCTCCTCTGAACCAGACTCAACCCTAACCATTTTCTACCATTTACACCGTGGAAAGGAGGAAAAAGGGGAGAAGACAACTTACTAAGAGGAAGCTATGAAAATTCATACCTTTCTTGTGCTTTCCTCTTCTCTTCAGCTTCTCACTCTCTCCTCCGCCCTTTTCTCTCTCCTAAGACGAGTTAGAGTCGGTTAGAAGAAGAAAGAAGAGATTTGGAAGCTTTTAAAAAGTCGAATTCTCTTTTTCTCGCTTTTCTGGACCGCTCTCGCTATAGCGAGTTAGTGACCTCGCTACGGCGAGCTCGTGTCTGTTCCAGACCTCTGCCTTCGCTATGGCGTCGCTACGGCGAGATTGTGTTTGTTCCAGACCTCTGCCTTCGCTATAGCGCCGCTATGGCGAGCAACTCCCTGGTCTCTATATGGAATGCCATACTCGCTATAGCTAGGAACAATTTCGCTACGGCCAGCAACTCACTGGGCTCTATATGGAATGCCGCACTCGCTACAGCTAGGAACATATTCGCTACGGCGAAGAGGCATTCTCGCTATGGCGATTCCATATCTCGCTATGGCGAGAAGACTTAGAAAATTCTCAGCTCTTCGAAAATTTTCCAGCTTCTCTTTCCCTTCCTTTTTCTCACTTCTTTTTCTCTTTTCTTTTTCTGGGTTATTACATAATTCAGACCCAACTCCTGAATGCTTATGTGATGATATGCATACATGTCCTGTGTGTGCTGAGATTAATGAGTTTCTGGAGTCTGATAAGCCTGTTGAATCCATAGAGTCCTTTGCTTGCACTAAAATTGTTAATGAGATTGATTCTCCTGATCATACTAGTATTGATGAGAGCATGCATAGTAATAATGCTGATGTTGAAAATTTTATTGAAGCTTGTGCTATTATTGATACTAGTGAGACACTGAATTTTGTTATTGATCATTGTTTAGAATCTTGTGAGCCTACTGATGTCTCTTTGGTCAGGGAAGATACTATTTCTCTTGTTGAGAGTCCTGAACAAATTATCGAAGTTGGTGAGTTAATTCCCAACAAGCCACAAACTCTCTTGGTTGAGGAGAAGCAACTGACAAACACCTTGAACTCGAAGGACTGTGAGAAGTTACAATTAAATTTTTCTGTTGATGCGGTGACTCTTACTGATGGGAGTCCAGTAGATTTTATTAGCTTTGAAAAATTTTTAGAAAGTTTTGATTTTAAATTTTCTTTCTTTAATTTTAAATGCCTTAAATATGATTTTCCTTCTTTTCTTGCTCCTGAAATTGCTGAATATAACTCTCCTAAACTACTGATGGTTAACGAAGTCCATGAATCATCTCTGCATGATCAATCCAAATGCTTTAAAGTGGTTAGACTTAAAGTTATTCAGCTAAGAAGGAATAAAGTAGTTTTAATTTTGGTTTTTGATACGTATGATTAGTTAATAATTAATAAAGCTCTATTTAGTTAAGGACGTAGTTTTCTTTTTTTTTCTTTTTTGCATTACAGTTTGTCTTTATTTTGTAGGTAATAAAAGGTTGCTAACCAGCTACATAGAAATCTAAGCCAAAATTCCTTTCTTTTTTGTAGCTATATGGAAATCTAAGCCAAAATTCTGAAAGCCAATTTTGAGATCTTCGATTCAAGCTCATCCGGTTGTATTCTTTCCTTTCACTCTCTTTATTTTGTGTTGTTTATCTCTTCACTGGATTATGTGCTAGCATTGAGGACAATGAAATATTTAAGTGTGGGGGGGGGGGGGGGAGAGCTATTTCATTCCATTATATCTGGCTCTTGTTTTGAAAAAGAAAATTTGAGAAAATTTTTGAAAATAGCATGATTCCTCTCAATTTTTTCCTATGGAAGTTACAAGTTAAGATAATTGTACCTTGGATTCACTTAGACATGATAAGTAATAGATCTTGTGTCTTGATTCAAGTGAAGTGGCAATGAATTTGATCTCAATGAACTATTTGATAGCCATTAGCTGGTGAGAATTTGAGCCTGAATTATTCTTTTCTAGTGTGTATTCACCTATCACTGTTCTCACTCTAGAACTTGTCTTGGTTCTTTGTTGAAACTACAATTACATTTGCATGCATGAAAATGATGAGGCATTCGTTTCTTTTATAACTAGTGAGCCAAAAAGCCAACCCTATATGCATTTTATCCATTGTTTAGCCACTTTGAACCTTGATTTTATTTTCTTGTTTAGCCATAACCATTTAATATGTTTCCCACCTTATTTTAAGATGCCTTAGGGATTTTAAGGAGCATTACATCTAATTGGGATGAGAGAATATATGCCTTACATTAAGTTAGGCCATTGTTTATAAAAGTTGAGGAAATTGTCTTGAAAAAAAAATGCAAAGAAAAAAAAAGAAAGAGAGAAAAAAAATGATGAAAAAAAAAGAAAAAAAAAGGGAAGAGAAAAAGCAGTTGAAAATCAAAAGAAAGAAGCAATTCAGTTGAGTATTGCTAGCCTAAAATAAGGCCTTGAATTGAAACACACTCTTCTCTATCCTAAATCTCCATTGATTGCTCTTAAGGTTCTAAGGCATCCATTTGTTTATCTTTTCTTGAATATCCACTTATTTCATCTCCTTAGCCCCATTACAACCCTAAATAAAGTCCTATTGATTTGTGCTTTGCATTTGGCATGGGTGGTGGAGATTTAGAAGCTTGACAAGCTTATGGTAGTGGACTTTGATAAGTGAAACTTGAGTGATGCACATCCTTTAAACACTTGAGAATTGAGAGTAAACACCAATCCATGTGAGAGACTATGCATTTTGATTCATTCTTTTCAAATGAAATTGCCATGGAGCTTAATTCTTGATGCAAGTGAAGTTAGTCTTGATTGTTGAAGTGTTGATGAGTTGTGATCATTCTCAATCTTGTAACTTTCTACACTTTCATTTCCACTTTCATTCTTCCACTTGTCATTCCATTAGTACTTCCTTAGATTTTAAGCTTTGCCCAGGAGTGCAAAGGTTTAAGTGTAGGGGAATTTGATAAACACATATTTCTATCTAATTTATTCTTCTAACATAGGCATTTTAATAATGAAATATGGCTTTAAAACTTTAATTAGATAAGATTTTGTTTTAGAAGCCATTTCTGTATTTTAGGAAATTATTTACAAAATTGTGAAATTTTAATGCATAAATTTCTTTAAAAGATTTTGTGAATTTTCCTCTTGAATTGTTCTTACTTGTTATGTAGATTTTCAATGAACAAATGATGTTTGAATAAAGATTTGAGTTGGAGGGAAGAAGGAAAGAGGGGCTTCAACTTGGGTTCCTTTTCATGAGAAGGCAAAGCAAGAAGCAAACTCAAAACAGAGGAGAAATAAAACACTACGGGTTCCCTTCCCTCTCTTGAAGCAAACAAAGAAGTCACGTAGAATCAAGTGAAGATAAGAAGAAGCTACGTCTGGACAGCAGCCAACGTACAGAACAGAGCATGAACAAAGGAAGCTTCTTCATTCATTCGGGCTGGATATCACATGCAAAAACTCGAGAAGAACTTGAACGAGCTGGGAGGACGAGCTGGAATGAGCTAAACACGAAGCATGCAAGCTATGGGTTAAGTGGGAATGAGGAAGAGAACACGAATGAAGAAGCTGCATAAGGATGATCACATGAGTTGGGAGCTGGCAGCAAAGAATATGTGGAAGGATATGGGTTCTGGATGAGAAGGAAGAAGCTATGGGTTTTTGGATGAAAAGGGGTAGTAGAACACGTAGAATTAAATAAAGCATGAGCAGCACGTAACAGAGAGAGGAGCGTGAATAATAACGCGTTGAGAGCTGGAAGGCGAGCTGAACAAGCTGCATGAGGAAGCTTTGAGCTACAGTTCTAACGTGAAGAAGATGCACATTGATAAGAGGCTCGAATGCATAATCTTTACGTGGCATGGAAGCTAAACACGAAGGGCAGAAAAGAACGAAGAAACTGAGCAGAAACACGAAGAGGAAGCTGGACGTGGGATTGCTTGCATGAATATTGATACTATATTCAATATCAAAAAAAAGTGGGGCCCATCATATATTTATAAAATAAGTAAACATGAATAAAGAAGGGAACACGTGAAGAAGAGCATGTAGAAGACGCTGAAACGTGAAGAAGAGCATGTAGAAAACGCATGAAAAACGCATAAGCTGAGCACGTGATTTTTAAGAGAAGGAAGCTTCAATTCAGCACGTCTCTTTCATCCAATTACGCCTCTCACAGTTCCATCTATTCACGCCTCAAACTCTCAGCCAATCCTTGCCTATATATAGAACCATTCATTCGTTCATTTAGGACGCCACATTCATCCATCAATCCATTCATTCTTCCATTCCATCTTCCACCACGTCTCATCCATTCCATCCAACCATTCTTCCACTCCATTCTCATCCCCATTCCATCAATCCATCTCTAATGAAGTTTTAATCTCCATCTTGAGGCTAGCTAGGAGGAGACCTTGGAGAAGCTTGAATCCATGGAGAAGACATAGAATATTTTGGCTAAGAATTTCCTTATTTTTCCTACATTTTTTCTCTTTCAATTATTTTCTTAGTTAAGATATATTTGATAAAGAAATTGTGTAATTATAATTAGTGGCTGGTTAGACACTAATTAGGAAATACTTTTGTTGATTAATTGATCTGATTAATTTCGATATTATCTGAATTCCCATGTATGCTTCGGAGGTATTCGATAAAATATATGAGTGAGCGTAGTTGTTTAAATTGAGGATTCCTTAATGTTTAGTTGGTTAATTAAATATTTAGGATGATTCAGATGTTAATCAATTAGTTAATCAATTAAATTGGATGTTCATTGATCTTAGAAACAAGAATTAACAGTTTAATGCGGAGTTGAGGTCTCAATTCAACATTAGATCGTTAATTTCTTGAATCTTGCGTGGTTACTCAAGATAAATTATTATGAACACATTTAGAAACTCTTAGGCTAGAATCAATTACAATTAGAATAGGATAAGGATAGTGGATACCAAGGGACAAATCCAAAGCTAGTCACAAGACCATTTTTCATTTATAATCCATACAATTAGGTAGAATTTAGAAATTTTAATTCAGTTTAGTTTTAGATTAGTTTAAAACCCCCTAATTTAGGAAACTTTAGAGTCTTTTAACATTTAGAACACTCAATTAAACATTGAACGCCAATTCCGAAGGAGATGACCTAGGTTGTGCCACTAACTATATATTCTATCAGCCTAGTATTATTTTGAGGGTTGTACGACGAGCCGCTCAAATAAGCAAGAAACCCTTGAATTAAAGTGTAAGTGTGATAAGTTAAGAAATGCAAAGAAAGTAAAAGAAGAGTTAATGAAATTCTAAAGGGATAAACCCTAGTTTCTTATACACTTTGTAGGGTTTGCCTTGATGAAGAACCCCCTAGCCTTGTAAGTGTTTATTTGAGTTATAAGAGAGTAATTGCATGCTATTTGTTGTGTCTAGGCTCAAAAGAATTGGCTCCATCTAGTAGTGGTGTTGAGACCAAGAAAGACAAAGACAAATCAAAAAGGAAGGCTTGTGTTGGCTTATAAAGTAGCTCTCCATTCTTTCTTGTTGCATTCTTGGATGTATATAGTCATTGTATACTTATGTTTGTGCTTATATTGTGAGATATGCCATTTTATGTTCCCTTGATACATTGGTACCAATATGCTTATGTTTTAGGCTGTGAAAATTACTCAGGTGAGGTAGAGTCAAAAGTCCCTTGTGATGGGTGAGGTAGAGCCAAAAGTCCTTAGAAATAGGTGAGATAAGGCCAAAAGTCTTATGAATGAGTGAGGCTAAGTCAAAAGTCCCTAAACCAAGGGTGAGGCTATCCTAAAGTCCCTAAAATAAGGTGAGACTAGACCAAAAGTCCCTAGAGCTCATTCTTAGCATAGATATGATATTCATGGCATGTAAATCATGTGATGTATGATTGTGAATTGGTAGATGCTTACTTGCATACTTTGACTTATTTATATGCCTTGATTGCTTCCTTGAATGAGTGTATAAGCTATTGAGATTCCATGAATCTCACCCCCTTCCCCCTCCCATCTTAATATGTTAGGTGGAACTCAAGGAAATCAAAGTGCAAACCAAAGAGCCTAGTTGAGCATGTTTAGGCAGTTGTATAATTTGTTTTGGTTCTTTTGATGTAAAGAAGTGACAAAATGAATATATACCTATTATTTTTGAGATGTAAATATTTGAGCAAGTATAAATATATGTATAAATGGTGTGTGAACTATGTATAGAGCCAAAGTAATAAAAATATAATATTTGGCTCCTTTGTGGCTGGTATGTAGTAGTGTATTTTTGCTCATAGCAAAGTAAGTTTGAGATGTGTGATAGTTTGGACCACTTGGGAAACCCATATGTGATGTAGTAGTGCTTTAAAACTTGCCCAAGAGATGCTAGAACATGTTGGAGGCCATTTGGACCCACTTTGAACCATATTAAGGGTTAAAATTGCCAAATTCGTGAGCTCTGTCAAAGTATAACCAAATGAGGTCTTCTTGATATGAAATTTGGTATTTCTCTAGAGTTTGTTGAGAGCTTTTTGTGAAGCTAAAGTACAGAATATTTGGAAGTCTAAGAAATATTTGGTGAATTATTGAAATTGAAGAATTTTCTGGTTTTAGATAGTGCATTGTTATCATCCAAAAATGAATCTATGTCATTCATGGACCAAACAGTGTGCAATTGTCATGAAATTTTATGGGCACAAACTAGACATCTATAGTGACCTATATCAACTAGAAGCACCTCAATTGGAGGTCTGTAGAGGGAGAAATAACATTTTGAAGCGTGTCAGTATTAGGGAAGCCATTCGACCTTTGTTACTATTCCATCATTTTTTGAGATCCAAGGCTACTAAAATGATCGGAACTTATTTTTTCCCTCTAGTTAACATTTGTAGCTTTCCAAATTGGTATAATTTTCCCATATTAGATTTTTTTATAATTAGTTATGAATTTTTGAAGTTCATGACAGCAAGTTACATCAGTACTAGGGACAGCCAGACCTTTGTCTCTTTTTCGATGTCAAACATGGTCTAAAAGCTGAGATTGTGATTTGAAATTATTTTTATGTAAAGTTAAAATCTAGAGATTTCTAGAAAGCTATGATTTACTTAATTCTCATTTTTCTAGAATTAGTTATGAGTTTTCAAAATTAGAGCCAAAAATCTGACTTTTGGGTTCATTTGAGAAATTACATTTTCTTGGTTTTTGGCTACATGTCCATGGTTTATGGGTTTTTTGAGGCTATGTATGAGTTGTATGAATGGAGTTTGAGTAGAGAATGTGATTGATGGGTTCACAAGACCCACAGGGCAAAGTATGACCAGTTAAACCCTGACTTAAAGTAGTAAAATGCCACGACTTTTGTCATTTTCTTTGGGAATCATATGAAATCAAGCTTGAGTGATGGATAATCATGATTAATATATTATGGTTTTATAGTGTAATTCTATCACTGGTTTTATAAAGTGTCATAAAAATTATTGTAAAAATTATTTTTAGTAGTGGTTTTTTGCTAATGTTGTGATGCAACCATCACAAAATTCTCGTTTTTTGGTAGTGAATATTTTTAAACTATGATTCTAAGAAGTGATGTGGAAAGTTGGAAAAGTATCTTCTATTAAGTTTCACATAAGCAGGTATTAGATTCTTTGAATCTTTATTAACAAAAACCTTTTTCATGACTCAACAAAATTTTAAAACCAAGTAATTAACTTGTTATTCAATTTTGTTATTTATGCTAAATGATAGTAATAATATATTTCAAATTTTGAGAGAATAATTTTTATATAATTGGAAATATTCGGTACATCGCATTAAGGTTTTCAAAACAAATGAAGATTGCCAACAATAAAAAGGTATGTTTGCATATAGCAAGTCAAACATTCTTAATATAAATGCTAGCTAGCTAGGGAGGTTGTAACACCATATAATTCTAGCCTTTCCCATTCATTTATAGAATTATGCATGCTTGGCTTCATTCAAGTTCAAGAAAAATCCAATAAAATAATGTATTATTTTTGTGTTGCGTACAGTTTAAAATTTTTGTTTTGCATCCTGTTGGTCATATGAACTCAACAATATCATTCTCTACTCCAAATACACTCATACAAGTCAAAACCATCACAAAACATTCCATTCTTCCTGAGTTTAGAACTATCATACACAAAATAAATGCTTTAGTATTGGATTTACGGATACATCTTTCTATCATCAATTTTGAAAATTCATAATTAATGTTAAAAAAATCAAAATCAAGCAACTGCTAGCTTTCTGAAAAGCCCTAAATGTTAATTATAGGTTAAAAATCATTCCAGGCTATAAAAAGCATCAAAGGTCTAGCTACCCAGGTTTGCTATCATAGGTTATTGATATAAATTTCAAAAATTCATAACTAATTCTAAAAAAAATTAAAACCTAGTAATCCATACCATTCTAGATATTTGTGGATGTTAACTAAAGGCTAAAAATATTTCTAGACCAAAAAAGATGTGTTTAACTCATGAAAATATATGGAATAGTACCAGAGGTTCTGCTGCATCACTGATACTGTCATGAAACTTCAAAAATTTGGTTCTCCCTCTAGAAAGCTCCAAATGGGGTGCTCTTAAGTGCCATAGAAAGCTTAACATGTCTAGTTTGTGCCTGTAATGTTTTATAGTGATTGGACACCATTTGACCTACATATGATACAAGGGAAAGGAATTGACCAAATAAATAGTGCACCTAGCCAACTTTGAAAAATCATAATAAATTCTTTAGAGCTTTAAATTAGGTGTTCTTTAACTTTGTGGAAGGCTCTAGTAGAGACCTACTTGTTGGCCAAATTTCATGGGAAGACTCACTCATTTCATTAGATTTTGGTTCAGCACACAGAAGGATCAAATTTGATGCTTCAAATGGTTTAAAATGCTGTCAAATTGCTTTCTTCATTATTCAACACCACTTGGGCACGTCCAAAACCACATACATAGCCTAGGGAGCCATGCTATTTGGCTCAAAACCTCATGGAGCTCATTTCCACTATGCTACTTGTCCATATACACAAGCTTTCATAACCCATACTAGGCATATGGATGTCAAGAATGCACATACTCAATCATATGGTGTCAAAATCAATACATACATCATATATTCATACATTTACATGTGCTTAAGTGTCTACATATCATTTACAACATATGATTACATCATTTCACATCAATAGGTCTACAAAATGACTATTTGGCATATCCTTTGGCAAAATCTTTGTCTTCAAGAGTGGTGGCTCCCATTTCTTGACTCATTAGGCTTACCTAGACATAGTTAGATAACAGAGAGGGAAGAGTGAGATTTCAAGAATCTCAATAGCTTTTAACCCTTTCAATCATACATAATAGCCATATTTTCAAGTCCAAGAATGTATATATGAATATTAAGCTACTAGTAACCTTACATAAAATCATTTTCATGTTTAAGAAGCTCATACATATCATACATTAGCTTTCAAGAGCATTGGTTTAATCTCACCCCCTTTCCTTAGGAATTTTTGGACTTACCTCACCCATTCTCAAGGGACTTTTGACTAAGCCTCACTCTTCTTAAGACTTTTGGCTTTGTCTCACATAATCCTAGGGACTTTTGACTCATTCTTACCTTTGCTAAGGGACTTTTAGCTTCACCAAGCTCATTCAAGCCATAACACATTCATAAAACACATTTTATGCACATAATGGTATCATGGCATGTAGAAAATGGCTATACACATTTCTTATGGCATAACTGTACATACACATATCCAAAGATAATAAAACAACCAAGAATGCATGGGAGAAAGGTTAGAGAGCTATCTTAGAACAAAACACAAGTTTTTCCCTTGATTCTTCTTCCCCTCTTAAGGCCACACACTTGCAAATTGGTGAAGTTTGATTCCTTTTGCCTAAACACTTCAAATAGGATCCAATTATATTCTTAAAGCCAACTCTAGCATCATACACACACCAGATGAAGCTACTTCCTCTCATGGTTCAATTATGGCTCCATTCAAGACCTAAAGAAGACACTTTAATAATTCTTGATCTTATCTCCATTTCCTTCTTTAATCTATGACTCTTGACTCCATTTAGACTCCTTGGAGCCCTCACACATTCATTTTGAGGAGCCTAGTTAGGAGTTATTTTATTATGCCACATTATGGAGCTTACACTTCCAACTCTTAATCTATGCCTTCTAAATTTTTTTCCAAGGCCTCATTTGATGTTTTTCTATCATATTAGTCCCAATCTAAGTTTAGAAAAATTTAAAACACTCCCTATGTCCCTCATCTTTGCTTGGTTGAGCCTATGCCTCTAGTTTGGAGCTATGGAGTTTGTTTGGTTTTCTTGAAGGAAGAGGCACTTGGGAGGCTTCCTAAGGGTCATAGGAACTCAATTAAACTCTCACATAAGCTTAAGCATACTTGGACAAAATCAGATTTTGGCATATGTCTTTGAATCCCTAGCTTTGCTATCTTGGATTTTAATGGTTTTCCTTTAGGTTTCTTTGCATTTACTAGCTTCCCATAGTCTAAAACCTAGGTTTCTTGCTTACTCTTGGACAGAATTTACTCCTTCCTACATGTTCTCTTCAAGGCCAAAACTCACACCAAAGAAAGCAAGGAAGAAAAGCAACAAAAACCAATGATATGTACCTTGATTCCAAGCCTTCTCTAAGAGCTTTCCCCTTTGCTATAGGTCTTTTTTTGAATTTCTACTCTTCTCCCTCTACACCAAAACCAAAACAGCCCCACATGAGTCATTAAAGCCATGGAAAGAAATGCATGGAAAGAAAGGGGAGAAGGAGGAGAACAAAGTTACAAAAGGGAGAGCCATGAAATGCCTTGATTTCCCATACTTTTTTCCTCATTTTTTCTCCCTTCTTGAGCCTCCTTCTTATGCATTATTTCTGCTAGCTTCTCCTCTAGTTTGGGTCGACACAAAGTTGATTAAATGGAAGGGGAGAAGTGAGACGCCCTTAAGAAGCAAATGGAAAATAATTTGTTCTTTAAAAATGCCATTTATACCCCTTGTCTTGGCTCTTTCATTTTAGGTTCATTTTATTTCTTTTTTGAAAACTATCTTTTCCAACATAAAATTTAAGTCCTGTAATTTATAAAATAGCTTTGGAATCACTTAATTTGGATTTAAAACCTTCCTAAACAAAAAGGTCAAAGTTTGGGTAAACTAATGTTTAAAAACATACATTGGAAGGGTTTTAATTATCTTAGGGATTCCCATGGTTTTTGGAGCCTCTGACAACCCCAGAAAGCTTAAATTTTTCATTAAAAAAACTTTCCTGTGAGTTTTCTAAAAAGTGCTCATATTTACGAAAATATCACTATATTTTCGGCGATTTTATTAAACTACCCTGGCATAGGTTTTTAGGTATCTTAGACCTTAGATCCTCATTTTTCATTATTTAAAATTTTATTCTATTTTTATTTGTCCATAAATCATTCAATTCAGGGGACTTGCTTTTCAAACTGACTCATTTCAAAGTTTTTACAAAAAACTAGATGTTATAGAGGTCTTGGAATATATCTAATTCATTGAACATCTTGTCTATATTGATCATTGTCATCAGCTTCTACTTCACATTTTAGCTTCTTAGGATTTGCTAGCATAATGTAAAATTTCTTCTTTCCCAATCAACATATAATATCTACTAGAAAACAAAGCATTTTTAACAAATTAATTTTAACAGTCATCACTTAAAATTGAAAAAAAAAACCTTTTTATCAAACCTTAGCTTTGACAGTTAATATAAGAATTGTCTTTTTAGTGTTTTAGCTTCTTGAAACTCAATGCCAAAACACGAGTGAGATTGGCTTTTTTTCCCACTTTTATTAATAGGTGGGTAAAAATTGTAATATTTATTCATTTTAAAATAATTTTAAGGCATTGTTTCCACTTTTATCCACAAGTGGTTACTACTTTTTCTCTTCTCTCTGTCTTTTTGCATTTCAGCTTCTCCTTGTCTTTGCGTCTCTACTCCTTTTCTAGATCTTTGCATCTTAACATGAACAAATTGCAGCAATTGATAATTTGTTTTGCTGCAAGAGAAATCACTAACAGAGTGAGTTTCTTTTCTTTGAGATTCTTTTCCTTTTTCTTTCTTTCAATAGATGCCACACTTAGAGCAACTTTTAAATACCAAATGCAAATTGTTAGAGTTCAATAATTCTAACCATAATCAAAATATGACTGCTGCAAACTTCAATTTAGCATTTTATAAAGACTAGCCTCCAAAATGGCCTATATATTGGGTTTCACATGCTCAGATTTTGCAATGTAGTTCTATTTGACCCTAAACTAGTTCTACTCACTCTATATCACTAAATTAAACTTGCTCAAAGTGGAATGTAACACCATAATATATTAACCCTGACTAGTTTCTGCTTAGGCTTGATTCCATATGATTTCCAAAGAAAAAGCATAAACCATGGCATTTTCATGCTATAAATAGGGGTTTAAATGCTCATAATTTTCTCTGTGGGTCTCATGAATCCATCAATCATATACTCTACTCAAACTCCATTTATACAACTCATACATAGCATAAAACTACCCATGAACCACGGATATGAAGCCAAAAACCCCAAAATGCAATTTCTCAAATTTGAAAAATCATAACTAATTCTAGAAACATGGGAATCAAGCAAACCATAGATTTCTGGAAAGATCTAGATGTTAGCTTTATACTAAAAATAATTCCAAACCATAATCTTAGCATTTGGACCATGTTTGATATTAAAAAAGAGACAGAGGTCTGGCTGTCCCTGGTACTGATGCAGCTTGTTGTCATGAACTTCAAAAATTCAATCTGGGAAAACTATACCAATTTGGAAAGATACAAATGTTAAATAGAGGATAAAAATAATTTTAGATCATTTCAGTAGACTTAGGACCTCAAAAACTGATGGAACAATAGCGAAGGTCGGATGGCTTTCCTAATACTGACATAGAACTTCAAAAAGTTATTTCTACCTCTATAGACCTCCGATTGAGGTACTTCCAATTGGTATAGGTCACTATAGATGTCTAGTTTATCCTTATAAAATTTTATGACAATTGGACACTTTTTGGTCCATAAATGACACAAATTCATTTTAGGACCCATGGTAACAACATACTAACCAAAACCATCAAAATTTCCTAACTTCAACAATTCGCCAAATATTCTCTAGACCTCCAAATATTACCCACTTTAGCTTCCCAAGAATCTCTCAACAAGATCTAGATGCATGCCAAATTTCATATCATGAAGAGTTCATTTGGTCATACTTTGATATAGCTCACAAATTTGGCAGTTTTGACACCATTAATGGTTCAAAATAGGGGTAAATGGTCTCCTACATGCTCTAGCACCTTTTGGACAAGTTTTAAAGCATAAATATAGCATATATGAAATGCCCAAGTAGTCCAAATCATCATACATTTCAAACTCACTATGCTATGGGCAAAAATACACTAGAACTTACAAGCCACAAAAGGGCCAAATCTCATATTTTTATTACTTTGATTCTATATATGGTTTATATAACATTTATACATATTTCTATGCAACACCATATATTTTTATCATACTTTTGATCATTTCTAAGTCTCACATGATCAATTGAACAAAAGGGAATGGAAAATGACATTAAAATAATGCCTTATTTCACGTTACGTCGCGTATAAAAATTTCATTCGGTGTCACACGGACCATATGAGCTCATACAACACGTTCTCATATTTAATTACATACATACAACTCATTTACATAACCAAAGTTGGCCTACAACTCGTGGAATTCAAAGGGAACCATCAAACTCACACTATTATTTTCGGCCAAAATTTCAGTTTTTCTATCACAACTTCGGAAATTCATAACTAAATCCACAAAATTTGAAATCCAACAAAATTTACCATTTTAGAAAGATCTGGATGTCTACCCATGATAAAAATAGTTTCAGCTCATGAATCATTAAGGAGAAAACATTTGACATCCGAAAATCTACTGGGGTTGCTGCTGTTTGGGCCACTGGTTCAGTTTACTGATAGGAAGTTTCAAATTTCATAATTAATTCTAGAAAAATTGAAATCATTCATTCTTGGCCATTCTGGAAAGCTACATATGTCTCATTTATGCCAAAAATATTTTCAGGCCATGAAGCATAACACAAAAATCGTTTGCCATGCGAAAAGGGGTAAAGGTTCAGATAACTACTGGTACTGATGCAAGTGTCTGCTATGAACTTCGAAAATGTCCAATTAATTCCAAAAAAATCCAAGTTCAATGGAACAGTGACTCAAGTCGTGCTGTGCTACTATTACTGTCCCAGAAATTCAAAAATTCATATCTCTCAGCTCAGAACTCCAAATGAGATGTTTCTAGTTGCTACAAATCACTGTGAATTCCTAGTTTCTAAATATAAAATTTCGTAACCATTGGACCACGTTTGCCCCTCGGATGACACAATTTCATAACTAACCAAATGAACAGTACTAGTGCAAATCTGAAATTATGATACCAACTTTGAAAAATCATAGAAAATTCCACAGACCTCCAAATGACTTGATATTTAGCTTCTTAAAAAGCTTTAGGCAAGATCTACTTGCATGAAAAATTTTAAGTCAAGAAGAGGTCATTTGGTCAGACTTTGCCATAGCTCAAACTTGTGGCAATTTTGGTCCCAACAAGAGGCAAATTTGGTTCAAATGAGCCATCCATGGTTCCACACACATTTGAGCAACTTAGAAAGCATAAATATGGCATAAATAAGTCCCTCATAAGGTCTGAACCCTCATGCCACTCAAATTACCCATGCCACTTCCATGAACATACATACACAAGTGGGCTCCCAGGTGGTCAAAATACATAATTCTATTTATTAAACTCTATTCTTGATACATACACTAACTTTACATAGTTTTATACTTGTTCAAAGTATCATGGCTCAAAAATAACATTTACATATCTACTTTTACATTCTAGCCATCATAGTGCATCAAAATAGAAAGATTTGCTAAGAGATGAAGATTTAAGCTCCTTAGCTTCCATCCTTTGGATCTTGAACTCCACCTAGATCATATGAGATGAGAGAAAGGAGGAGGTGAGATTCATTGAATCTCAATAGCTCATACACCTATTCAAGCACATTTTCAAGGCATATAACATGTCAAAGGTACAAGTATGCAACTACTCAATCGATGAAGCATTCAATTTCTACATTTTTATGTCATAAACACATGTCAAGAATAAGAATGAGCTCTAGGGACTTTTGGCTTGGCCTCACCCCATTTATAGGACTTTTGGATTTCCTCACTCTTGGTTCTTGGGACTTTTGACTTAACCTCACCCATCCAAGTGACTTTTGGCCTTGTCTCACCCATGCCATGAGACTTTTGGCATCTCCTCACCCACATTAAGGAACTTTTGGCACTACCTCACCTTATAAGCCATTTCTACCATTCAAAGACATTCAAGAAAGCATATTAGTACCAAAATAGCAACATAGCATCAGGTGGCATGTCTCAAATATATAAACATACACACAAGCACACAATGACACCATATGCAACAAGAAAATGCAACAAGAAAAAGTGGAGAGCTACCTTAGTGCAAATTCAAGCTTTACTTTGTTTGTTTCTTCTCCTTTTCGGTTCCACAAACACAAGGAGGTGGGGTTAGATTTCTTTGGCCTATTCACAATAAACAACACTAAATTATACTCTTGAAACAAATTATGACATCCAACTCACTCTTAAGACTACACTTTAGTCTATTTGTCATAATATGGTTCCATTAAGGACCTAATGATGCAACTACCATAATTAACATTATTGGTTCCATTCTCTTGCCATATTTAGACCTCTTGACCTCATTTAAGGTCCTTGAAGCCATCACACACTCACTTTCACAAACCTAGGTCCATGTTGCTTCATAAGGTTACATTATGGAAGCCATTGCCTCATCTCCCAACCTAAGGCTTTTAAATTTTTTCCAAGGGTTTCTACTATATTCTTTTATCATATAAAGTCCCAAATCAAGCTTAGAACCATTTAAAATATCCCCTAGCTATCTCTATGGGTTTTGACCTAGTGATGCTTCCATTAAAAACCCATGGAGTTTGGAATTTTTTCTTAATGGATGGGGCACTTGGGAGGCTCCCTAGGAGTCTTAGAAACTCAAACAAACACTCATATATGATGGGGAAGTCTTGAATCAACCCAGATTTTAACTTATGTTCAAGCACCCTACACTTTTCTAACTTGAGTTTTACTAGTTTTTCATGCATTTCTTTAGTATAATCCATCTTCCCATGGCTTAGTTTGATGGATTCTTTTAGATTATAAAATAAAAACTCTTCCCTCTTCATGGTTCTGTTTGAGACATCCTACCATGGAAGAGGAGAAGGAGAAAAAGAAGCAACAAAGGGAGAGAAACTACCTTGCAATCAAGCTTCCTTCAAGAGCCCTTCCTCTTCCCTCTTTCTCCTCCTTAAATTTTGAATTTCCCTCCTCTGATTTGGACCCAAATTAGCACCAAAAATTACATTAAAACCATGGAAAGATGAAGCAAGAAGGGGAGGATGAAGTTTCAAGAGGAAAGAGCATAAAAACCCTACACTTTTTCACCCTTTCTTTGGCTTTTCTTCCTCCAAAATTTCCTCCCTTTGTGCGCCTAAGACAGCAGCTCCATTTCTGAGATTTGGGCAGAAGAAAGTCAGTTTAGAGAGGGGAGGAGCTGAACGTGACTTAAAAAGAGAGTTTGGAAGCTTCTTTTGTGCACTTTGTTTCCATTTTTACCCTTCCATAATGGCATTTTCGGTTTGGCTTCGTTTTAGCTCCTTTTTGAGAACCGTCTTTTCCATTAGAAAATTTAGATTCCTAATTTAATAAAATGCTTTTGGAATCACTCAAATCAAAGCTAAAACCTTCCCGAACGAACTGGTCAAAGTTCGGGTCAACTGATGTCAGAAAAAGTACATCGAAGGGGCTTTACATTCTTGGGGCTTCCCATGATTTTTGGGGATTCTGAGAACCCTGGGTAACTCAAAATTTCCATTTCAAAATCCCTCCTAGGTGTTTTTCTAAAATTGCACTTATTTACGAAAATGCCACTGGCCTTTCGGCAAATTTTTTGAATCACTCTGACCCCGGTTTCTGGGCAACTCAAGGCTCAAATCCTCATTTTCTATTATTTAAAATTTTATTCAAATTTTATTTAGCCTTGAATCACTCATTTCAAGGGACTTGCTTTTTAAACTTGCCCATTCCGGTGATTGTGCAACGTACCGGACGTTACATTCTACACTCGCTCAAATATTTACATCTAAAAAAATAATAGATATACATAAGCACTTTGGCTTTCTTATACATCAAATTGTGTGTGGGTGTGCAAAATTGGCAAGAACGAGCCATCTATGCCTCATGGCCTCCACTCTTTGGCTCTTGAGCTCCACCTGGAACATATGAGATGAGAGAGGGAAGGGGGTAAGATTCATGGAATCTCAATAGCTTATACACTCATTCAAGGAAGCAATCAAGGTATATAAACAAGTCAAAACATGCAAGTAGGCATCTAACCATTCATAATCATACAACACATGATTTACATGCCATGAATATCATATTAATGCCACGAATAAGTTCTAGGAACTTTTGGTCTAGCCTCACCCGATTTTTGGGACTTTTGGATTGGCCTCACCCTTGGTTTAATGACTTTTAACTTGCCCTCACTCATCCATGAGACTTTTAGCCTTGTCTCACCCATCCTTAGGGACTTTTGGCTCTACCTTACCCATCATATGGGACTTTTGGCACTACCTCACCCGAGCAACTTTCACAATCCTAATCATAAGCTTATTGGTACCAATGCATCAAGGCAATAACATATGGCATGTATCACACAACAAGCATATACACAAGCGTACAATGACTATTACACATCCAAGAATGTAATAAGAAGGAGTGGAGAGCTACCTTACAAGCCAACACAAGCCTTCCCTTTCACTTTCTCTTCTCCCATCTTGGTTTCACAATCAAAACTAGATAGAGCTGCTTCTATTGAGCCTAGACAGAACAAATAACATGTAATTACTCTCTCATAACTCAAATAAACACTCACAAAGTTAGGAGATTCTTCATAGCAAACCCCACAAAGTATATAAGAAACTAGGGGTTCTCCCTCTAGACTTTCACTAACTCTTCTTCTAGGTTTTTTGTATTTCTCAACTTCCCCCATTCTAATTCAAGGATTTCTTGCTTGCTCTAAATCAGACTTCCTTCCTCTCTTAAACTCTCAAGTTGGTAGAACCAACATATTCAAGGAAAGCAAAGAAGAAGTTTCAAGAGTGATTCTCTTTTGCCTTCACCTTCCTTTTTATTCTCCACTCTCCCTCTTCTGAACCAAACTCAAAACAAAACTAATTCAACAACCAAAACCATAGAAAGAGAGGGCAAAGAGAGAAGTACAAAATTATAAGGAGGAGAGCTATGGAAATCTCAAGTTTGCTTACCTTTTCCTTGTTCTTCCTTCCTTTCTTGGTCTCTCTCTCTCTCTCTCCAGCCTTTCTCTCTATTTTAGATGAAGCTTAAGTCGGTTAAAAGAAAAGGGATGCTTCTAGAGTTTTTAAGAAGGAGAAATATACTTTTTCACGTTTTTTCTAACTAACCCTCACTATAGCAAAAAATAACCCTCGCTACGGCGAGCATGTATCAGTCCCAGACCCTTGTTCTCGTTATGGCGCATGCTATTGTGAGGAACCCCCTGGTTTTTGTATAAGATACCTAAACTCGCTATAGCTAAAAGCATTCTCGCTATAGTGAACTGGTACATTCGCTATAGCTAGGCAATTTCTCACTATAGCTAGGCCATTTCTTGCTATAGTCAGCAGATTTAGAAAATTTTTAGGACTTAGAAAATTTTCAGCAATTTTTTGGTTGTTACATGAAAGATCTCAAAAAGCATACCAAATGGTCATAGTGACCTTACCAAATCTCTTTAATCTTCTTATTGGGAGTTGTGTCCCAAATTGGGAAATTTAGCCTTAATCCTTGCTAAATCTATTCTAACATATTATAAATAACATATTTAACCTATTCAAACCAAAGAAACCAAAAAAAATGACAAAATCTAAAAATGGCCACTCAATGCCCCATTTACAACTATATGGGTTATAAAAATCATAATTTGTCACTTCATACATTCTAGCACCAAATTAGCTTCTTCAAAACATGTATTTAACTATATACATCATTTGAAAGAGGTATAGTATCAAGTCATTTCTATTTACATCAATATATATATATAACTTTACTAAAAGTATCCTAACCTCACTCTTTAATTAATTACTCACTTATTAGAGTGTTACACTACATATCACCATTCTACTAAGGCAAATAGGTCACCCTAATTCCAAAAAATTCAAATTATCAAGGCATATTAATACTAAAATAAAAGTATTGACACATATATCCCTCTCTTTACTCTCAATTCAAGGCACCTTATTAGATCTCCTGATTCTTTAAGAGGAAATAAGGAAGCAAAAGAAAGCTCTTAACAGGGCACTCACATTTTCCTTTCCTAGGTATATAGATTCCTCTCTTTGTTTTAATTTTGATTTAGGTAGGCTTTGAATATGATTTGTAGCTATTTTCTTTTCTATTCATTTCCTAATTAGGAGCTTCAAAGCTGAATTATAGGAAGGAAACAAAAAAAGCACGAGTAACATTTATGCCTTTATTTATTTTTCTTGGGACATGAAATCTTTTAATGTGTTAAATTTTTTTGAATGATTTTGTGTATTTATATTAACATGGTTCTAATTATTAATATGAAGTTAATTATGTTTTTTAATATTTTATGTTTTCTAATTGATCATGGAGAAGGGTTGGATGCAAATTAAGAATATAGTACATCCTACATATAAAAAAAAGGGTTATTGAGATCCTAAATTTTTCATTTGAACACACAAACTAGGATGATATCCATTGCCCATATTTTAAATGCAATAATCTTAAGGAAAAAACCCATGAAAAAGTTGAAGGAGATTTGTTGGCATATAGAATAGTTGCAAATTATAACATGATATAAGCATAAAGAGGGTCTAAAAGTGGGGTTTACTAGCTTAAGTGATAGTGATGAATCTAATAGGGAGTCAATTGAAGACATGTTAATGGATCATTTTAGGGCTTGGGATATAGATGAGCCTAATGAAGATGCAAGCATATTTTATAAATTGTTGAATGATTCTAAACAAAGCTTATATCCAAATTGTAAGCAGTTTTTGAAATTGTCATTTCTAATGAAATTGTTCCATATAAAATGTCTTGGTGATTTGAGTAATAAATCATTTCCTATGTTACTCTAATTATTGAATGATGCATTTCTTGAAGGAACACAATTCCCAAAATCTTATTATGAAGCAAGAAAGATCTTTCACAATCTTGTGTCAGATTATATAAAGATTGATACTTATGAAAAGGATTGTATGCTATTTTGGAATGAGCATTCGAAACTAGATCATTGCATAGTTTGTGGCACCTCTAGATGGAAAACTAAAAATAAAAACTCAAAGAGGGGAAAAAAGTTCCTAGAAAGGTTCTTTGCCATTTTCTATAATTGCTAGATTGAAAAGATTTTATATGTCAAATAAGACAACATTATAAATAACATGAGATTATGACAAGTGTGTGGACCATAGTGTTCTAAGACACCCTGCTGATTCAAAAGCATGGAAAATTTTTGATGAGTTATATTAGTCCTTTGCTTTTGAGCCACATAATATTAAACTTGGTTTGGCTAGTGATGGATTTAATCCCTTCAACAACATGAGTACTTAATATAGTATTTGGCTTGTGGTATTAATTGTATTTAATTTACCATATTGGAAGTGTATAAAGGATCCATATATGATGTTATCACTATTGATTCATGAGTTTAAAGGTCCAAGAAATGATATTGATGTACACCTATAGCCTTGAATAAATGAGTTAAAGGAATTATAAGAAATGGGGGTTGAAACTTATGATGCATCATGAAAATAAAATTTTAGCATGCATGAAATAATTTTATGGACAATTAATGACTTTCTGGTATATGAAAACTTATCTGGATTGAATACTAAAAGAAGCTTGGTTCACCCATCATGTAATGTGGAGACTCATTGTATGCATTTTTAAAAAAGGGGAAAAATATTGCTTTTTGGGATACCATCACTTTTTACCAATTAACATAGATGGCGACATGAAAAAAATTTGTTTCATGGCATAAAGGAGGTTGGGCATCTTCCTAAGCAACTTTTTGAGGAAGATATACTTCTTCAACTTCATGATCTAAAGGGGTGTTGGGAAAATATGCTAATAAGAGGAAGAAAAATGAAATGGAGCATTTAATTGGTTGGCTTAAGAAAAGTATCTTCTTTCAATTGCCATATTGGAACACTTTGTTATTATGATATAATTTGGATGTCATGCATATTGAAAAGAATGTCCATGATAATATTATGGGGACATTGGTGAATGTTTTGGGAAAAACAAACGATATTTGAAAACTTGATTGGACTTGCAACCTTAGGCTTTGGGGCTAATCCACATCCCATGCAACAAGGCAATAAGGTGTCAATACTTGCATTTGTTTACATGTTGACTAATGATGAAAAGAAAAACATTTTGTGTGACTTCTTGAAGAATGTCAAAGTTCCAAATAGGTATTCTTCTAATGTTACTAGATGTGTGAAAACAAAGGAGCAAAGGATATTTGGATTAAAAGGTCATGATTGTCATGTCCTCATGAAGTGCTTCTTTCCACTTGCACTACATAGACTACTAGCAAATGAAAATATTTGTAATCCATCAATTGAGTTATGTTGCAAAGTTCTTACTATGGAAAAGTTGGATCCAATTGAAATTCAAATTGCTTATACACTTTGCAAGCTTGAAATCATATTTGCTCCTCCATTTCTTAATGTCATGGTTCACTTACCAATACACTCAGCAAAAGAAGCCAAGATTGCATAGCTAGTCCATTATCATTGGATGTATCCCATTAAAAGATAATTGAATCTTACTTCATCTTACCTATATAATTCTAAATGTTCTTATTAATTCCATATATAATATGCATATTCATTACATAGAGGTACTTACAAACTTTAAAGGATTACATGCATAATCAAGCTTATCCATAAGGTTTCCATTCCAGAAGGGTATATTGCAAATGAATGTTTAATATTTTGTTAAGATACTTTTTTGGAAGAAAAACTAAATTCAATTGTGTTGGGAGAAATTGGGATTGTGGTCCTAGTGAATTATCTAGGTTGTTTGTCTTTGTGCAATTTGATCACCCTTACTAGAGTGAGTAGAATGTCAAAACAATTAATATAGAAGAAGTGAATTAAGAACATCTTTATGTCTTCAAAAATTGTGATCAAGTTATTTCATTTATTGAGTAAGTATATTTACTTCCAACTCATACATTATCTTATTATATTTTTAGATCTATAAACATAATTGTTTCATATATACAAGAAACGTAAGTTGGAGATTGAAAGAGAAAATCTTAGAAATGTTGAAAGATAACATAATCAACAATTTCCCAAATGGTTTGAAAGTCATGTAGTTAGCACACTTTTTAAAGTATACTTATTTTTATTATAACATTTTATAGTTTTAAGCTTTTGATCCATCTTAACTCCATTCCCTTTGGGATGAGGGCATAGGCAATATAGCCAAAGACTCTGAAATGGTTAACCTTTGGCTTTCTTTCGAACCAAGCTTCACACAATCTTTTATTTGGAACTTCTTTCGTGGGAGATCAATTGAGAATATATACTATTGCATCAAAAGCTTTAGCCCATAAATATTTTGGCAAATTTTTGCCTTTCAACATGGCTTGTGCCATTTCAACAATAAATCTATTTTTTTTCCTACAACACCATTTTGCCGAGGTGTGTGTCAAACAGTGAGCTCTTTCTTGATTTCATACTTTTTGTAGAATGTGGTGAATTTTTTATCAATGAATTCTTTCCTATGATTAGTTCTCAAAACTTTGAGAGAATACCCACTTTGCTTTTTCAGCGAGGGCTTTAAATTGTGTGAAGTAAGAGAATGTATTTGATTTCTACTCAATAAAATAATTCCATATCAAGTAGGTATAATCATCAATGAAAAGCAAAAAATATCTCTTTCCACATCATGCAGATATAATCATCTTCATTAATTTAAATATTTGGATTGAATAGAATAAAATAGAAGAAAAGTAAAATTTTAATTTTTAAACATTTTTAATTTATGTAAATTATATCTTTTTCTTTCTTTTCTCATCCATATCCTTCACTTCATATAATTTTTTTAAAATTTTTAATTTTGACTTTTTCTTAAAAAAAAATAAGAGAGAAAAAAGTTTTAATTTTGACTTTTTCTTATTATAATTAAATAAATATTTTTTTCTTCTCTTCTTATCCATTCCCCTCTTAATTTAAACCAAAAAAAAAAGTTAGATTAATTTTAGATAAAAAGTATCAAAACTAAAATTTTATTTCTTTTTTATCCCCCCAGTTCCTTGAATCTAGACAAGGCCACTGGGTATGCGTAAAGTGTCTTTGAACTTTCAACGTAAGAGCCAAAAGATTCTCTGAATCTTTATGAAATAAACTTCACCTGCCAACAAAATTTAAAAGCCAAATATAAAATGGCTTAAAATAATTAAAAGTATTAAATTTGTTTTTTGATTTTTTTTAATTATACTAAATGATTGTAATAATATATTTCAACATTTGAGAGAATAATTTTTAATTGGAAATATTATCTACATGGCGTTAAGATTTTCAAAACAAATGAAGAATATCAACAAGAACAAAAAGAATCTTTACATATAGACAGCATGTCTTTACGACTACTGTTACACATTCTTGGTATGAACCATAAAGGTATTGGAATACATCTAATTAATTGAGCCCCTTGTCCTTATAGATCTTTATCTTTAGCTTCTACTTTTCTTTCTAGCTTCTTAGGATTTGCAAACGTAATGTAAAATTTCTTATTTCCCAATCAACATATAATATATTATGAAGTTGAATCCAATTTTCTTTAGTATACGCCCTACTAATTGTTAAATTATCCAGGCCAGATAAAATAGAGTTCCAACCAGACCAATTAGGCTTTTGAAAATATTAAACTTTTAAGTTTGAGGACTTCCAATTACAACTACCTAATAAACTAAATTGTTGATCAATACCATGGTCAACTCATGTTGAAATCATTTCATTAAAATTAAATGCGACGAAAGGTCATTGTGTTGGTACCATACGCTTATACTTTGAAATGTCGACTAATTAAGTTGGTATCATCATCTTATCCTCTGCAGTCTGCATTAACACAACATTCTCTGCAAACCGTGCCATAATTATCAACCTTTTACTTCTTGTGAACATTACCACTATATATTATATATTCTGGATTCCTGAATAAAGAAATAAAATGTTTATCCATAAAATCTTCAGTGCAGAAAAAAAGTAGAATATACTCTTTCAATGATATTAAATATTCAACATCATATTGTCACATAGACTATGCCAAATGTCAATCATTTTCTATATACTTAGATAATATATCAGCAGTAAGGAAAAATATTCAATATAAGACTACAGATCGATATTGAAAACAAAATGAACGAAGGCGGCTACAAATTTTGAGAAACGACGAATGCATGCCAGTATGCCACAAACCTAACAGTCTAACTAGCTAGTAGATTCCTACGGATCAACATAGAATTTAAAACCTAACAGTCTAATGCTTACACATCAATTGAATTCCCTTTCTTAAAACATGTGCATACCAGTATTCAAAACAGTAAGCAGAAGGTTTTTACGAATTTAAAAACATTGACCATGCAAGACGAGGTCATCGTTTCCAAGTATATAGATGTTGCGTTATGAAAACATACACATAAATATATCATACAAATAATATAATGAAGAATAGAGTATAATTCTTCTAAGAATTTAGCACTAAGATAGTTGTTAAGCACTAAAATTTGCTCTTTAATCTAAATCAAACTGACAATAAATGAAAATAGAAATAAAATTAAGTTAAAAATATAAAAAAAATAAAGGGGGAAAGAATTCTAAGCTAAATTGAGAAGTAAAAGATTTCAAATTATGCTTCCTTCTAATACTTCATAGAAAATTAATTAATATCTCTTTATCTTGCCCTCAATGATGATGATTACTAGGATGGAACTTTAAATTAACTAAAAGTATCTTCTAAATTACTTATAAGCATTCCCTTTAAACCAATTCATAATTCCTTCAATCAATTCATAATGACGTGAGGAGAAATAACGTGAAAATGAATTCCCTCATTTTTTGGCACCAACATAATACTACATTATGTTGTAGAGAGATAGATATAGGATATAGGGTCTACACTAGAAGAGAGAAAGTAAAAGCATATGGAAATTATACCTCTCTCTAACATGATAACATCATGTTAGAGCGAGAAAATAACAAGATCCATTCAACAAGAATTGGCTATAGATTCAATTCATACTTTTGAATTGCGGACCCCATTAATTGTGATTGCTATATTTTTACAATTGTATCAAGTTACATACCTGATTAATACTACATTCATAGTTTGTAAAGGCCATTTTTTTTCCTCATATAATCGATGAAATTCCAATGTAATTTTAATTAGGATACAATTTCAACTGTAATTTAAATTGGGCCCAAATATTTTTAAGTTTCACATAAACGGGTATTAGATTCTTTGATTTACTAATGAAAACTTTTTTCATCTGTCAAATAAATTTTAATGCCAAAATTAAAATGTCTTAAAAAGAAGGTAATAAACTTGTTATTCTGTTTTGTAACTTGTACTAAATGATTGTAATAATATATTCCAAACTTTGAGAACTTAATTTTTATATAATTGGAAATATTTGGTACATGGATTAAGGTTTTCAAAACAAATGAAGATTACCAACGAATGAAAAAAAAACTTAATGTATAGAAAGTTAAACATTCTTAGTATGAAACGCTAGCTAGCTAGGGAGGTCTTGGAATTTATCTAATTCATTGAGCATCTTATCCTTCTACGTCTTTGTCGATAGCTTTCTACTTTTCCTTTTAGCCTCTTGTGATTCGCAGGCGAAATGTAAAATTTCTTCTTTCCCAATCAACATATATAACGAATTTTCTTTATTTGTTATTTAAAAAAATTGTGTCAGATGCTACAATGCCAAACATATTAACATCGCATATTATATTTCTTTGGAACACAGTGACACTGTTATTAAGTTCCAAAAAAGTGTGCTTTGTCCAATTTAGTATTAAATTTTGGGCGGGAAGAATTAAATTGTGAAACAAGGGAAATCCCCTTATTTTGTTCGGGGGCACCCCCTGTATGGGCTGCATGTCCCACTCTATTAAAAAAGGGCGAGGCAGTTTCGGGGGGACCCGCCCTATTGCCTCCGCTACCACGCTATCCCCCAAATAAAAAGGAAAAAAACCAAACAAATAAAAAAAAATCCCTAGTTTTCATTTATTATCCCCTCCCCCATTTAATGCTAAGTTGGGCAAAAGTATCATTTATAACACACTCTTTTGGGATGGGATAACAGTGGCAATGAGTTTCTAAAAAAATAGCATCTCATGCCAATATTTTGGGTATTGAAGTATCTGGATCATTAATGATTTTTATTATATATATATATATATCTATATCAATTCGCCTCTGCAACCACAAAGTGGAGTTCAGTTCCGATTCTTAAAGCATAACTCTTTACCATTTAATTTGGCTACAAAGTGTATGAACTATCTGAAACATCTCTCAAAATCTTAACATCATTTATTTTTAATTTTGAACCCATCTATTTTACATTGTAATATCTAATTTTCTAATTTTAGATGCTCCTGTAATTACAAAAATATTCACCAAATATGGATTATACTAAAATACAAATCACAGAAATTTATTATAATTTTAAATTACTAAATAGCACTATAAATATTTATATTTTTCAACCATGATGTTTTCACACAACTTTTATAATACAACTGTTTCAATATCCAACTTGAGGCCTAATTGATTAGCTATCTAGTATATGCTTCTATTTCATTGTAGTTTCTATACTTGCGAGATATTCTCATAATTATTGATCTCTCATATTCATTCTTCCCAATCTCAGGCAACCTTTTATTTGGAATACATTTTTTCCAATGTCAAATGAATATAGAAGGAGGTGGAACCATTGAGCAGAATAAGCATCTAAGCCAAAGTACAGTACCTATTAGGATGGGGAAAAAAGAGAGAGATTCAAGATTCGATAGGCATTTCTTCTGACATTGACATGTGGCTGAAATTCACATTATTTAGGGTGACAATGTCAATGCCTCAATAAATGAATTCCACAAATTTTCTGCTGTAACAATTTAAAAAAGAAAAAATCACACGCATCATGGATATTTTATTGGAACACACAGAATCATAAGAACTTCAAATACGAAACCAGGCTGTTAATTTAACCTTGAGGATCAGAAGTCATCCTCCGCATGATTCATCAGCTTCCATGAACCATCTAGTTGTTGAACCATACCATTATTTTTCTCTATCCACCATGACACAGGGACAAGATATTCATCTTTCGAAGCATCGATGCCCTTGTTCGCAAGTGCAATATCACGATTCGCCACCAATTCGAACCCTCCATTGAGTCCTTGTGTTCCTGCAAATACATGCAAGTAACCCTCCAAGTTATGCCAACAAGAAATATTCCCCTGGACTCTTCAAGTACGTAGATTTCTGAGAATTAATTATCAATTCTTCACCCACATCCAGATAGGGCAAAATGGGATAGGTTGAAACAATATCTAGAATATTCTTAACTCGTAAAGCTCTCAGATCTTTCAAGTGAAAACCTTGTAGAAGTTATATTCTTCAACTCGAGGGCTCGCAAATACAAAGGCTGTGACGGGACATGCTCTTTCAGGTGCCTCTGTTGGACTGTTATACCCATTTGCAGCTATGTCTACTGCATTTAGGGTCGCAAGTGCAGCACCTAAACTGTGCCCCACTATACTTATGCTGATTTCTTCTTCCTTGTATAAATCTACTAGCCTTCTTACCTCACCTAGGACCTGCTCATAAACATTAGTGTCATCAAGAAAAAGATCAAGATTACTGTAAGTTTTTACTTATTTTGAAACAGTATTTGTAACACCATATTTATCTAATTCATCTCATCCATTTCTAATTCATTTTCATTGGCCAAGCAACTTTCAAGAAGAATATTCAATTAAAAATATTGTATTATTTTGCATTGCGTAATGGATAAAATTTTCATTTTGCATCCTGTGTACCATATGAACTTCCCATGTCATTTTCCTATTTAATTACATCCATAAAACTCAAAATCATCTCAAAAAAGTAGCCAAAAGCCTGAGCTCATAGCATACATACACAAAATAAAGAGGTTTTGTCGCGGGTCCTGCTGCAAGATTCTGAGGATCAATTTTGAAAAATCATAACTGAATCTAGAAAAATTAAAATTAAGCAATTTATATCTTTTTGGAAAGCTCTAGATGTTAACTTTATGCTAAAAATAATTTTAAGCCATGAAAGCATAATTTAGACCACTTTTGATAATAGAAAATTAACATAATTTAGACTACCCAATATTTCTGATACAGTTTACTGATATAAACTTCAAAAATGCATAACTAATTCTCTAAAAATATAATTCAAGAAAAATATACCAATTTTGAGGAAAAATTTAAGGAAAAATACTTCCATACTAACACAGACACGTTTAGCTACTGAAAACTGATAGAATCCTACATGGACTCGACTGGTGCTATTAATACTGACATAGAAATTCCAAAATTCATAACTCTCTGCTCAAACCTCCAAATGAGGTGCTTCTAGTTGCTACAAGTCATTGGAAATGTCAAGTTTATTCCTATAAAATTTTACATTCATTGGATCACGTTTGGCCCATAGATGACATAGAAACCTAAACTAACCATATAAATAGTAGTTATATCAGGATAGCAAAAAATTTGGCAACTTTGGAAATTTATAATTAATTCTCTTGAGATCCAATTTTTATGTATTTTGGCTTCCCAAAAATCTTTAGATGATCTCTACGTGCATGCCAAATTTCATAAGGAAACTCGTCCATTTGGTCAGATTGGGGCATAGGATTGTGATTTGGTCATTTTGTATCATTTAAGGGGTCTCAAATGGTCCAATTTTGCTTCCACAATCTCTAAGGCAACATGAGCATGTGGAAAATCATGAAAAGAATCTATCAAACATGTTTAAAAGGTCCAATAACCTAGATCTTGCAAAATCACTCTTCCACTCCAAGGGGTACACAACAAACAGACATGCATATCTTGGCATTTCCATGACAAAATCATACAATATCTTTCATTTGAATCCAATTCTCATACATACACCTCATATCCTTATATTTGTACAAATTCAAAGGGTTATACATCATACATACATCATGGTGTTACATTCTTGACATTATCATGGTTACAAAGAAAACAAAAGACACATCTCCTTATCAATCTCCTTCCTTTATGTTTGGTGGCTTCTATTCCTTGGTTCATTTGGTCCACCTAGACATGTTAGGCAATAGGAGGGAAGAGTGAGACTCTTGAAATCCCAATAGCTCTTCTCCCTTTCAAACACACAATATGGATGTAAATTCAAGTCTAAAAGTGCATGCATGGCTTTCTTGGAAATGCTAAACATATATAGACCATTTCTTTCATTCAAGAGGTCACACATAACATTCATAAGCTTGCCAAGACAATGGTTTAGTCTCACCCATTATCTTTGGAACTTTTGGACTTGCCTCACTTATTTTCAAAGGACTTTTGACTAAACCTTACTCTTTTGAGAGACTTTTGCTTTGTTTTATCCACTCTTAGGGACTTTTGGCTCATTTTCATCCTAGTTAAGGGACTCTTGGCTTCACCAAGCTCAAGCAAGCCAAGAACATACATAAAAGCATCTTACAAACACATAAATAAAAAATTTTACCACATTTTCAAAATAACTTTTGACAGCCACTAAAAGTGAGAGTCATGGTTACATTTTTGTCAATTTTGATTGTGAGAAAAGGATTAAAAAAATTTATAATCCATATTTCCTTAACATTATTCTTTTTTGTATTAGTAAGTAGTCTTTTAGTTAATAATATTATATAAAAAAATGTTTATATTAAACTAGTTAATGAAAATATTTCTCCAAACTTATATATATTTCATTAACCAAAACTTTTCTATCCAAATATTACAAGTGATTAATGTATTAATTACAAAAATATTTAAAATATGAAACCCCAAACTGTCAATTCAAACATTTACAAAATAAATCAAGATAGCTAGAATATGATCTAATTTCTCACAAATTCTCCATGCTCGAATCCTTTGAATAAGTACAAACTAATGTTAGAACTATAGGGCTCATTCACTTTCAATCTACCAAGGAAAAAAATTGAATTAGTCACAATAAGGGCATTAGCAATAGCAGTGAGAGTTTCATTATACCTATTGAGTATTTGGGCCATCAAGCATTTCACATGTTACTGAACTTCCAACAATTTCAAAGGTATGTAACAACTAGGTTTTCACAAACTTTTATAATCAAATGCTTGCAAATAAAAATGAAAAGACCATAAATTCATAGAAAACCAATATCCAAGACATGTTTTTTGGCCAAATCTAATGACAACAAGCCTAAACTATCTAGTTTTGCAATTATTGCAAGGAAAACCAAGATCCAAGACATGCTTTTGTCAATTTAAAGCACTTGGGCTACAATTTAATTGAGAACACCACATTCTAGCCTAGGTTATGGGAACATAAGTCCACTTCATTTGGGTCACTTAATTGAGTCAGCTCATTACTATGTGTCTCTAGAAAAATAATGCTTCATACCCCTTAAAAAAGAATTTCATATTCTTCTATGAAGTTGGAGCACACAATCGAGCACATTGCTTATGCCTGTTCTCAATATCCAAGTTCATATGACATTGAGCACACAATCAATTGAGCTCTCCTACAAACATGCAAATTGAAGAGTTGAACCCAAATAAATAAAAGGAAGAAAAATTATCACAAGTAGTAAAATGCTGCTCCTAAAATACATAGTAAAATGAACACAAATGTATACACACTCTAAACCACACAGAAAGCTCTGTGAAAGAAATCCCAAAAATTCTAGTATGAAATAAAGGCACAAAAGTTCTCACAACTAGCAACTAATATTACAGTCATTCAAAGACTTTTGGTCCTAAATAATAAAAAAGAAAAGGTACTTACCCTTTAGAAAGGTCATGTATCTTAAAAAGCATATAAACTCTCCTAATTGTTGAATTCACTACCCAACACCTATAGACCTTTCATATTATCATCATTGATCGCAGGTAACATCATTGACTAGTGAATAAGCGAAATAGCTGCATCCAAAAAACATCATTATAAAGGTAATTTCAACATTAAAAGCTTATACATGGAAAAGAAAAAATGCGATAATAATTTATTATACTATTATATCATATAGTTACCCTGGTAATGTAGTTTTTACATCAAGAAAGTTGCATGCTTAATATAAGCATAATTAAGAACTTAGTCATATTTCAGAGCCATTTAAGAAACAACTATAGTAATTCAGTCACCATTCCAAATGAGCTGAGTAAATCTATAGCAAATAAATAAATCACAATGAAGTAATTCAGTCACCATTTCAACATAGCCATTCATGCAGTAATCATATTATCCTTCATGACTATGTAAGAGTCAAAGACATAATTAAGCTTTAATGAACATAGTTCCATATAAGAAGGCATCAATAAAACATGGAATTAATAAGTAATTTAAAATTGAATGAGACTACATAAACCTAATTCACTCATTGCAAAAAACATGATATCAATTGACAAGGAGAAAAAAAGAAGTTGCCGCATAGGAAAACTATCATTGATATGACTTTTAGCTTATGAAGGAGAATGCTTTAACAAACTCATGTCTTACTAACATAGCTAGGTAAAGTATACTAAGAATAAGAACATAAATCTTGTAAGAGTTATTTGCAACCAAAAAATAAATTAATTATCACTCCTAAGGATAAACCTTATTATAACGAAAGTAGCAGTTATAGATTGATGCTACAGCATGAGGGAGCAAATCTATACCATGTTAGGACTACAAAAGAATTCAAGAATGCCAAGATGCCAATAAATGGTAGAAAAATAAAAGGAAAGAAGTTATTATAATTCAGAACTCAATAGCTAAACTTGTATTCAGAAAAATCATAGCCAATGGAATAAATGACTTAGCAATATGGGTGCTATTTCCTTTGATGTTACTACTACAAAAGGCCAAGGGAAGCACTTTTAAGTGAACAATATATTTCTAATTGTTCTTAATATGGAATCAAAATAGTCATCCCAATATAAACCAAAATCGTGAATACTGAAAAATAAACAAACATGAGATCACACAAAGTCTAATTTTCACTCAACATGCTTTTAATTCAAATTGACAACATTAGAAGCCTAGATTTTAAAATGATGTTCTGTTGTATCCAATATTAAAAAAAATTACTTTAGAATTTCAAAAATCAAATAATCCCAATGATGCTTAGAATATATCAATGGGAGTGAAAGTTGTTGTTATTGTTATTATATGATTAAATAATTACATGGAGAGAACATTAGATCAAAAAATGGAAGTACTAATACACACATCAAGGTACTGATATTTCTAATAGCTCACAATAAAACTAGTGTGAAAGAATTGGGTTAATGATAAGATAAACTTGGCTAAGAAAAAACAAATGGATATGTTAGGAGAACCAAAGAGACAATTAAATTCATAAAAAGCTTAAAGTTAAAACCAATAACTATGAATAACTAGAAAGAAGATGGGACATTTCTTTTCTCCTTAAAGCAATAAACATTGTATTTGATTGAATGATATATGCCTAGATCTATAATGATGTGCCTAGCTGATAACCATGATTTTTATATATTTTATTCTCCTTACCTTAGGCATTTTAATGATTAAATATGGCTCTAAGACTTCAATTAGATAAGATTTTATTTTAGTGGTCATTTCTATATTTTAGGAATTTATTTGCAAATTATTGGTTTTTAATGCTTAAATTTATCTTAAATAATTTTTGTGAATATTCCTATTTGATTTTTCCCACTTTTTGTGCAGAATTTTAATATGTAATTGGAGTTTTGAATAGAAAATTAAATTGAAGAAAAGCAAGAAAAGAGATGGGCCTTAAGTGTGTTAGTGTGCAATCTCAAGAGCTTCAAGAATTTCAATGCGAATTAAAGCTTGAATGAACTTTTCCATGCAACCCACACACTTACATGAAGTCACATGATCATCACACACATGCATGACTCAAGAAGAAAGAGCCACGAGGAATGAGCAAAAGAAGAACAATGAAAAGAGGTAAACTTGAGCTTGAGTTTACGTGGAAGAATGTGTGAAGGAATGAAGGAGAGGAACCATGTGTTTTCTATGTGCTGGATGAAACATGAAGCATGCAGTCCGGTGTGAGGAAGAAACGAGATGGTGCAGTAACTCAGAAACTTGAGCAGAACAAAGGAACACGTGGAAGAATGTAAGTTCTGGTTTAAGAAGGAATAGACTACGATTTAAAGGAACAAATAAGTGTGGGCTGAAAATGACGTGAAGAACAACGTAGGAAACACAAAGAAGAGAAGCAGAAACATGCATGAGGAGAAGAAGCACAAATTGTAGCACGTGGTGAAGGAAAATGAAAAGCTCCAGAACATACAGAAGGAGTTCAAGCGAGAAACACGAGCTGAATGGTGCACGAAGAGGCAGAAAAGCCACGGGTTCTGATGCTTTGAGAATGAAGTGAAGAAGCTGCACACTTGAGCTTGAAAAGAAGAACATTTTGATGAGAGTTTCACATGGAAACAAATGAAGAGCAGCTGGTAAAACGAGTGAAGGAAGTAGCCTCTGTTTGAGAGCTAAACAAAGAGAAGAAGCTACGTCTTTAGCTCGAGAAAAGCAAGCTGAACGAGAAGAATGAGCTGCATGGGTATTTGGAAGAAGAGAAGCTACGAAATTTATGTGGAATGAAGGAGCTGAAATGAAGAAACGCTGCTAAAATAGAGAAGAAGCTTTTGAGTAGAACAAACACACCAGACCAGTAGTTGATCAGAGCATGAGCAAAAGAAACATAAATACGTAAAAGACGCTGTAATACTGGCTGTTGGGTTGAATATTCTTCTCGGCCTGGGCAAAGGGGTGAGACGTAGAAGAAGTGACGCTGAAAAGGATGTATGAGCTAAGATGAAGTTAAGAAAACAAAGATGCCAAAGAAGCCTCTGTTTTCGAGTTTTTGGTTCAAGAAAGAAGAAGATAATCACGAGTTGAAAGAAGTGAAGAACCAAGCAAGAAGAACATAGCAAACAATGTGAAAGAAGCTTTGAGCTTGGCTGAAGAAGAAACAAGAAAAGCTATATGATTCGAAGAAAGCAACATGGAAAGAAAAGGAGCAGATTCTAAGCATGAGCTGAGAGCCAACATGAGAAAAATGACGTGAGAGCTTGGACTAGAATTTATGTGGAATATAATTAAATAAAATGAGGTGGAGCCCACCATATATACACATGAAGAAGCTAAGCACGTGAATGATTAATAGAGCACGTGAAAGAGAGCATATTTCAATCATCCAAATGCACACTCCATTAACGCAATTCCATCGTCCAGACTCCAGCCCATTCACGCCTCTGATCCATCGTCATTCATTCATTCATTCATGCCTCCAGATTTTCGGAACCCTTCGCCTATTTATTCATACTCCACCCATCATTCAAGGGGGCGCCATCCATTCCAACCCATTCATCCATCCTTTGTCCTCTACCCTCTCCATACCACTCCATTCCATCATTCATCCACCATCCCATGAAACTCTAATCCATTTTGAGGCTAGCTAGGAGGAAGCTCTTGGAGAAGCTTGAATCCATGGAAGAACTCAGAATTTTGGCTAAGGATTTCTTTATTTTCCTACACTTTTTCTCTTTCATATATTATCTTGGTTAAGTTGTATTTGGTGGGGAATTTGTGTAATTGTAATTAGTAGCTGGTTAGACACTAATTAGGAAGTCTTTTTGTTGATTAATTGATATGATTAGACATTGATTAATTTCAATATTATCTAATTTCTCATGTGTGCTTCGAAGGTGTTCGATAAAATACATGAGTGAGATTATGTGTTTGAATGTTTAATTTGAGGATTCCTTAATGTTTAGTTGGTTAATTAAACATTTTAGGATGATGATTCAGAGGCTCATCAATCAGTTAATCAATCAAATTGAGTGTTCATTGATCCTAAAACAAGAATTAATAATTTAATGCGGGATTGAGGTTTCAATTTAACATTAGATCATTAATCTCTTGAATCTTGAGTGGTAACCCAAGATAATTTGTTATGAACACAATTAGGAACTCTTAGGCCAGAATTAATCATAATCGGACTAGGATAAGGATAGTGGATACCAAGGGACGAATCCAAAGCTAGTCACAAGCCCATCTTTCACCCATAATTCACCCAATTAGGTGGAATTTAGGAATTTTAATTCAATTTAGTTTTGGGTTAGTTTAATTCAATCAAAACCCCCTTAGTTTAGAAATTTTAGAGTCTTTTAACATTTGGAAAACTCAATTAAGCATTGAACTCCAATTCTAAGGGAGATGACCTAGGTTGTGCCACTAACTGCATATTTTATCAACCTAATTTTATTTTGAGGGTTGCGCGATGAGCCACTCACTAGCTCTTTGATACTTGCAATAGTAGTCACAAGTATACAAATTACAATCAGATATATGATTTACACCACCAAAGTTCAATAACGAACTAAGACAAGTTTGCTCACTTTTTACAATTAATACTACTTGTGTGCTTTACGAAGTTTAGATATCAGTAAATAAATGAAAGGTATGGAAGAGATTTAAAGTAAGAAAGAATATTAAATGGTCAATAAATGGAAAATAACACAAACTTGAATTTATTCTAGGGCCATAATACTCAAGAAAGCATCCACAAGATTGAAGTTAAATCGAATCTTTAATGATAACATGAAAAGGATTAACCAAGAGCATGATATATTCCCTTATCTCAATATTTTATATAATTATGAAAGTTGATCTTATCTAATAACCCCAATAGTGACGATATTTTCTCAATCAAATTGGAGTCAAAATAAATTGATTACAAATTACTTTAAATTCTTTTTCCTAGTTATACTCACTAGACAACTAAGCCCTACCCGTCTCAACTTGAAACCTTAAAAGTAATGTCAATCTCCACTACAGTCCTAAAATCTACACACTTTTTCTATATCCCATAAGCAAACTAAATCAAATAAGAAGAAAAATTTTAAAAGGTGGAACATTGAAATCAAGCAACAAGGAAGTAGAGTGCATTAACACTTATTAAATTGCTTCAAAAATAAAAGTTAAAAAAAACAAAAAATAAAAAGATAAAATTCATAAAGACAAAAGGTCAAAATATAAAGAGTCATACTTTGACTTGGATCAAACGAAAGAGGAGGACTAGTGGTAGACAATTGGATTCTGAATCCGTAGAGGATGGTTGAGCAAGAAGAGGATGTTGCTTTAATTCTTTGCCCAATTTCTGTGGTGCTACCTTCGTGTAGCAATTTCTACCTTCATTCAGAGAATGCCCTTTACCCTCTCTCCCCATTCTACAATTTAAAGGGAGTCAAAAAAAGTGGGGAAGGAAGGGAATTGTTAATCTTGCGCAGGTACCCAAATTTTTGGAGAAAAATGTTGAAAAAAAAAAACTTTTTCTACAATAAATACTAACAATCAAAATTAGGGAGGTGAAAATATCCACTTTTCTTTTATTATCCATCATAGCATGCATGCTTTTTGGTGTAATTTTAGGCTTTCAATTTATTTTATAAGTTGATTTCTTTGTATAGTTACTTCCAAGTTTACATGGGAACTTTAAACCATTTTTGTCTTGTAGCTTCAAATTGCATATGATTACTTTACACATTGATGCTCTCTTCTTTTTTTGGGTATTAGTTAGGATATTACTTTGTTCTTGGAATGAATCACCTATCATTTAACTCAAGCCTCTTTTGCTGTAACACCCGATTTTCTGTAAAAGGCTAGAAATTAGAGATTTTCAAAGGAAGTCCTATAAATCATATGAATAGTGGCCAAATAAAATTAGAAGAATAAACTAGACTTCTAAAAATGATGATATGAAGCTTGAGATGCTCGGAAACTCGAGTCAGATGAGCTATAACACATTACAAAATATATACAGTGGTATTTTCGTAATTTTAGAAAAATTTTGGAAAACTCAAATGAGGGATTTTTAAATAGAAAAATTAAATTTCTCAGGGTTCTTAGAGGCCCTAAAAACCACAAGAACCCCTAGAACAGTTAAAACCCCTTCAATGAATGATTTCAGCCATTGGTTGATCAAAACTTTGACCGAATAGTTTGAATTGGTTTCAAATCTAATTTGGGTGAAACCAAAGGTATTTTATAAGTTAGAGGATCCAAATTTAATGATGAAAAAGGCAATTCTTGAAAAAGAGTTGAAATGAGGCCAAATCAAGAAACTATAGTTTAGGGACTAAAATGAAAAGTTAGAAAGTGTATTAACTTTGCTTTTGCCTCATAAATCACATCCAACGCTTCTTCTATCTCTTTATCATGCTTTTTAGGTCTGGATAGAATTTTATAGAAAGCATTAGAGATGCACTAAGAGGGAAGAGAAGAAGCTTTAAAATGGTAAGATTTTTTAGTTTTTTCACACTTTTTGCTTTATTAAACTTGTTTCTCTTTTTCTCCTCTCTCTTTCTATGGTTTTGTTAATGGAATTGGTGTTGGGTTATGGCTGATTCAGTGGAATGAGGAGAAGAATTAGGAGAACTCTTGGAATCATAAGAAAAAGCTCTTAAGAAGCTTGAAAACAAGGTATGAGGCATGGTGTGATTTTGCTTCCTCTTGCTTCTTCTTTTCTCTTATGTCTCGACCAAATTTAGGGGTATATGTAACACCATAAATCCTAACTCATCTTATGCTTTTAAATGAGATAATATTATGAAACATATAGGATTCTCATAGAAAAAGCAAGGGAAATGGGAGCATTTTCGCGTTACGCTATATTTAAAATTTTGAATTGGTATCACGCGGACCGTGAGAGCTCATACTATACATTCTCATGTTTAATTACATCATTACAACTCATTTGCATCATAAAATGATGCCCACAACTCATGGAAACAAAAATGGAGTATGGAAAATGGAAGTTCCTTCTCGGCTAGAATTGGCCTCTTTTTTGGATAAACTTCAGAAAATCATAACTAAATCTAAAAAAATCTAAATCATGTGTTCTTGGTCATTTTAGAAATCTTAGGATGTATACTTCACACTAAAAGTATGCCCAGACCATAACATGCATCATAAAGGACACTTGACATCCAAAATGGTCCAAAGGTTCGAATGAAATCTGGAACTGTCACAAAATTCTGCAGAAAACTTTGAAAATGTCCAATTAATTTCAAAAAAATTCAATCCATGCAAATGATACCAATATAGAAAACTGTGAATGTTAACTAGAGAGGAAAAATATCTCCAGATCAGTTCATTAAGCCCAGACCTCAAAATTCAATGAAACAGTACTTTTGGTGGGGCAAATTTACTAATACTGGACAGAAACTTCAAAAATTCATTTCTCCCTCTCTAGACCTCCAAATGAGGTACTTCTAGTTGGTACGAGTCACTATGATTGTCTAGTTTCTTTGTATAAAATTTCATGGCAATTGGACATCATTTGGGCCTTGTGTGATAGAATGCAAATTCGAACCAAATGAATAGTGTAGAAAACTAGAAACTATGAAAATTGCCAACTTTGAAAAATCATCAAATATTCTATAGACCTTCAAAAATTATGATATCTTATTTATAAAATGCCTTTGGAATCACTCAATTTGAATTTAAAATCATTCTGAATTATTCGGTCAAAGTTTTGGTCCACCAATGACTGAAATAGCTCACTAGAAGGGTTTCAACTATATTGAGGGTTCCTATAGTTTTTAGAGCTTCTGAGAACCCCAGAAAACTTAAATTTTCTGTTTAAAAAACTATTTTGTGAGTTTTCCAAAAGTTACCAATATTTACGAAAATGCCACTGAGCTTTCAGCAAATTTTTTGAATCATCTTGGCCCTGGTTTCTGGGCAACTCAAGGCTTAAATCCTCATTTTCTATTATTTAAAATTTTATTCTAATTTTATTTGGCCCTAATTCCTTCTATTTCAAGGACTTCCTTTTATATTTGACCAATTTCTTATATTTACGAAGGAACCAAACATCCCATTTCTCACGTTTACAGAAGGATTGGATATTACAGTATAAGTAAGAGGCTTATTTATGATTCAAACTTGATGGGGAAAGAGATTTTGAAGCTTAAGGAACTTAAATAAAGCAATAGGAGTAGAAAAAAAGCCATATAAATTCATTTGTGACATTTAGTAAGAGTATGAATGAGGTCCCAGGGCATTTAGAAAGTTTCACAAGTGACTAATTCCCTAAGAAAGCAAACAAAACTCCATAGGCTCTTAAGTGGTAGTGAGTCTTGGCCTAGAGAGAGAGAGAGAGAGAGCACCTAGAGAAAGTTTTTCTTGATTCCATGGTTAAAAGTGATGTGGATATGAATTATAAACACTAAAGGAACCATTGGTTTAAATATAGAAACCATGGTTTATAAGATGGAAGTTAGGATCCCTTTATAGACATAAAGAAATAACTTAGTATTTGGCTTCTTGAATTGAACTTATGATGACTCCAATGAGTTTAAATAGAGTCATATGACTTAGAATGAATAAGAAATTGGAGCCAAGAATAAAGATTATGAGAGTTGTTTCATTATGCTTTATATGGAGCCATAATCAAACCATAAGTTAGCATATGAGTGTGTAGAGCTTATATGATGTTAGAGTTAGTTCCAATGATGTTTTTCTGTCTCGTTGGATGTATCTAGGCCAAGCAAATCAAGCTCTCCACCATTGCGTGTGTGAGGCCGAGGAGAGGAGAGAAGTTTCAAGGAGAAAAGTGTGCTCCTAGCCTTAAGATAGCTTTCTATCCTTTCTTGTATGCATTTGTTAGATGATTTAGTGTCTTTGGATACTTGTGTGTATGTTTAAACTATGAAATATGCTTATAGCTTTGGTTTACATGTTAAGGTACTGTTATGTGTATTAGATGTGTTTCAAATGCAAGATAGCTTGAATCAGGTGAGATTGTGCTAAAAGTTCCTTAAATTGGGTGAGGAGGAGCCAAAAGTCCTTGAGAGTTAGTGAAACAAAGCCAAAAGTTTCAAGATTGAGTCAGCCTAAGTCAAAATTCTCTAAAATTGGGTGAAGAAAATCCAACCAAAAGTCCCTAGAGGCTATTCTTAAATGAAACGGGTTTGAATGACATGAAAATATATTTGTGCATGTCTTCTATGAGCATTTAGAGCATGCTTGCATCCATTGACATGGAAATGTGCCATATATGTATGCTTAAAAGGTAGATAACTATTGAGATTCTTTGAATCTCACCCCCTATTTTATTACTAACCATGTTTAGGTGAGTTATATGGAGCAAAAGAAGAGAGCCAAGGAGCATAGGAGGTGGTACTTTGACATTAGAATAGGTTTATATGCATTTTTATGTCAAAGTATATAATTATATGATGAACATGATATGTGAATGATGGATCATATATAAATGTATGTATGTATTAGATTTGAGCTTAAATGAATGAGAATATTTATTTTTGCCACCTTTGAGCATAGTTGTATAAGTGTATAAGTCCATATGGGGGAGTGATTTTGAGTGATAGGATTATTTGGCTAAATGGAATGCTTATATATGTTGCATTGGTACCATAAGACATGCTCAAAGGGCCATAGGCTATGAAGAAAGTCATTTGGTACGCTTTAGAGCCATTTATAAGCAAAATTTGATCATAAATTAACCCTGAACCAAAATCTAACCAAATAGACTAGTCTTGGCATGAAATTTGGCATACTTACAGAGCTCATCTCGAGCTTTTCACATAGGTAAAGAGCACCCAATTTGGAGCTCTAGAGAATTTATATGAATTTTCAATGTTTATATCAAAAAATGGATGCTGCAACTCAAGAGCAACTTGTGCAATTTGTGATGTATGGTTTAAAAGTCAGGATGTAAGCCATGAATTATGATATTTCTAATATGAATGAGTATGTTATGGATGGAGGATAATTTAGGTAAGTTCAAATGCTTCATTTGCCTTAAATTTAATTAATTTGGTTTCTAATGATGGTTCAAACTGTTGCTAAAAGTGTAATTTTCATGCAAGTAAATGATAAATGCCTCTCGTGATGTAGTTTGAAGGCTAGGAAGCTAAGGTATTACATTTGCCCTTTAGTTTCTTTGTGTTTACAACTTTTGCATTTATTGACTGTGGTTGAATGGATATTTCACCCATTTGATTTTCTGCATCATGATTCTCTATAATATGATATATAATAAATATCTAGGCAAGTATTTATAAAGAATTCTATATGATAAATATCGAATTAGCATAATTATATATATACCTCTCCTTGCTTACTATGAACTGCAAGACCTCATTCTTCTACCTATTGTTAGCGTGTTCAACTAACCCCAAAGAATTCTAGCATAGCATATATATATATGGAGGTTTAGTAATATTAAAGTCTCAGAAAATAAAAAATAGTTGTGATTGTATAAGCCTACACAATGTAAAGATTTATGTTTTAAGAAAGAAAGAGAGCAAATTAGATCCTTTATGCATCCTTGGATGGACAGAGGATGCATAACTATTTTGGGCTATCTAGATTGAATTTTGATAGCTTAGATTTCTTTTTTTTTTTAAGGCTTTGGAAGATGCAAAATACAGAATGAAAGTAATCTTTTAAGTACCAACTTAAAAAACTAATGGTTAATATAAAAGCCAACAAAAAAGAACATAAAATCTAGGCAATCTAGATTTGATTTATATGGCCTAGATTTTATATGCATTAGTGCACATCACATGATCTATAGAGGATCTATATTGGAAGAAAGATTAGGGTATCACGACTAATGACACTCAAACCAGGCATGTGACTAGCATATGGGCAAAGTGGTACTTTAACCTTGTAAGTCTTAAGCCAATTGAACACAAAACACTAAAAAAGAATTTAAACATCATTTCTCATAATTGTTTTATGAAAGTCAAACAACCATGAACAAGAGCGTGGTTTTCCATCAAATATTGGAGCTCAACTCCTCCAACAAAAATATATGCATTATTACTTTGGAATAAAAACTATAACACCATAATATTTCTCACTTTACCTTTCCACTAGTGGGTTTAATACATGTTGCATTAAGAAAATTAATAAAAACAATGCAAATAAATGTGTTGTGTAGGGCTTTAAAATCTTTTCTTTTATACTCCATGGACCCCGTGAATTTTCAAACATCATACCCTACTCATAATCCATCTATACAAGCCATAAAAATTATAAAACATCTCATGCAAATTGGATTTGGAGTCACACATCAGAAAAATAGGAGTTCAATTTTGGGTCTAGATTTCGTTTTTCTGGGACAAACTTTGAAAATTCATAATTAAATCTAAAAAAATCAAAATTCAATGAACCATAGCTTTCTAGAGAGCCCTAAATGTTAACTTCATGCTACAAATACTTCCAAGATATGAAAACATCATTTGGACCACATTTGACAATAGAAAAGCATCACAAGTCTGGCTCTTCAAGAGTTCAAATACAATTTACTAATATAGATTTCAAAAATTTATAACTAATTCCACAAAAATTCAAATTAAGTAAACTATACTAACCTGGAAAGCTAAAGATGTCTAAGTTAAGGGGAAAATAGCCTAGACCCAAAAAATGTCATTAAGATAATGAAAATTAATGGAATAATACTGGGGGTCCTACTACATTACTAACAGTAAGTTCCAACTTCAAAAATTCATATCTCCCTCAATATACATCCAAATGGGGTGTTCTTTGTGGATAAAAAAAGCTTATAAGGTCTTGTTTATTCTTGTAAAAGTTTAAGGCAATCAGACTTCATTTGTCCATGAATGATAGAAGAGAAGGAACTAATCATATGAACAATACAAATGCCAAATCTAAGAATTTTTTTAACTTTAGAAATTCATAATTTATTCTCTAGAGCTCCGAATAATATGGTTATTGCTTTAAAAAAAGCTCTAGATGAAACTTAGATCCATGCCAAATTTCATAATTTATTCTCTAGAGCTCTGAATAATATGGTTATTGCTCTAAAAAAAGCTTTAGATGAAACTTAGATCCATGCCAAATTTCATGGAAAAATTCCTCTATTTGGTTAGTTTGTAACATAGGGTGCCAAAATGAGCTTTATAAGCACCAAAATGGGTCAAAATGTGTCCAAATGCTTTCCTACCCTATCCATGACTTCTTGAGCACGTGAGAAAGCATCAAAATGGACCTCTAAACATGTCAAAAGGGTCCAAAAACCCAAATGTTACAAATTCACTACCCAACTTGTTACTATACGTAAGAGTCTAATATTCCCCTTCTTACATTTCAATGTCAAAACCATGTCATATCATTCCAATGCTATCTATTCTCACATATACATCACATATCTATATAATTACACATGTTCAAAAAGTTATACATCATGGTATTACATCGTTTGACATCATTATGGTTACAATAAGAACAATAACAACTTCATTGTCAATCTCTTTGCTTCCATGTGTGGTGGCTCCCATTTCCTTGCTAACTTGATCCACCTAGGCATGTTAGGTGATAAGTGCTAATTTTCATATGTTTTTATCCACATTTATTATTAATTTTAATGATTAATTTGAGCTTAATTGGATTTATTATACAATATTTGAATTTGTGGTTAATTTTGAAAAATAATACAATTTTGAATTAATTAGGAGGATTTTTGGATTTAAATTGCTAAGATTTTATTCTCCAAAATTCTTTGATGATTAAATATTTGCAATCTTTAAAACACTTTTTAATTTTGTGCAGAATTTTCTTTTGGGCAAATGAATTGAAAAATTAAATTGAATTAAATTGAAAAAAATGATGATTTTAAACGCATTAAGTATTTTAATGCATTTTTTCTCCTTTGTTTATATGCAGATATGAGCAAATAAAATCTGGATATATATATATATATATGTATATGCGTGAGATGAAGCTGCACACTTGAGCTAAATGCAGAAGCCACGAAGAGTTGCTGTTCAACGTAAAAAGCAAGCGCAGAAAGCACATGGAAGAATCATATGCATATGTGGAATGAAGAAGCAACGTGCTGGAGCAGAAGGATGGAGAAAAAGCTTGGTTTTAACGTTGAAGTAGCTAAAGCTTGCATGATTCATGGATAACATGTAAGAAGCATGCAGAATTGAGCTTGAGTTTACGTGGAAGGAAGCATGGACAGTAGCTGAACAAAGAAGAACGTTTTTGTGAGAAGTAGGGGCAGCATTACACAACAAAGGAGAAGCTCAAGTTGTATATGCTGTGAGCAAAGCTGGAAGCAAAACAGAGCATGCAAACATAAGAAGAGAAGCTTCAAGCTAGTTGAGAACAAAGCAACAAATGAAGCCTGGGAGGTGGAAAAACGCGAGCTGGAACGAGCTGGAGCTGACGTGATTGCTAAAATGGCTACAGCATGAAGAACAGAGCAAAGTAACGTGGAAGAACCATGCATAAAGAATGCGCAGACGCAAGGTTTTGATATGGGTTCTGGTTCGAATGGAAAACAAGAGCTGCAAACAGAAGCTACATTTTTAACGTGGCTGGACTAGAACAGAAGCTGGAAGACGCTGCATGAATAAGCAAGCATGAGGCAGTTTTAAGCTGGGCAGAACGTGGATTAATGAAGCTTGAGAGCTGGAGAACATGCAACAAGGAAGAGAGGAAGGAAACACATGAAGAAGAAGATGCAAAAGGAACTGAAAGCAAAGCAGACAGCAGCCAACGTGGAAAACAGAGCATGGAAGAAGCATGAGCAGATTTTAAAAGAAACACGTAAAAGCAACGTGAATGAGCTGAAGGAGGAGACGTGGAGAATGTAGAAACTCAAGGAGAGGCTGGGCACGTGAATAATAAAGCGAAGAAGGAAATGAGAAGCTGCATGCAGAAGCTACACACTAAAAATGAGCTGAACTCGAGCAGAAACAAAGCCATGTTCTGGTGCCTTGAGCAGATCACGTGGGAGAAGATTACTATATACAATGGGGCCCACCTTATATACAAACATGAAGAAGCTACGGGCAATTAGCTGGGCAAGAAGCTTTCCACGTGAAATTTAATTAAGAAGTAGCACGTGATTCATTAAAGAACTAAAATACACTCGGGCAGAATCATTATTCAATACGTCTCTCCAGCACATTCACGCCTCCTTTATTCAAATCATTGGACCCTCATCCATTCGCACAATACAAGCCATCCCACATCTCTATATTTTCGAAAACTCATGCCTATATATATCAAGCCATTCATTCGTTCAAGGAGACACACCATTCATCATCCAATCCATCCTTCACCCATTCATCCTCCACTCCATGCTCATTCCCATTCATTCCATCTTCCATCTACATTCCATGAAGTTCTAATCCACCTTGAGGCTAGCTAGGAGGAAGTCCTTTGAGAAGCTTGAATCCATGGAGAAAATTCAGAATTTTGGCTAAGAATTTCTTTATTTTTCCTACACTTTTTCTCTTTCATTTATTTTCTTGGTTAAGATGTATTTGATAGGGAATTTGTGTAATTATAATTAGTGGCTGGTTAGACACTAATTAGGAAGTATTTTTATTGATTAATTGATCTGATTAATTTCAATATTATCTGAATTCCATGTATGCTTCGAAGGTGTTCGATAAAATACATGAGTGAGCTTAATTGTTTGATTTGAAGATTCCTTAATGTTTAGTTAGTTAATTAAATATTTAGGATGATTCAGAGGTTAATCAAATTAGTTAATCAATCAAATTGAGTGTTCATTGATCCTAAAACAAGAATTGACAATTTAATTTGGATGTGAGGTTTCAATTCAACGTTAGATCGTTAATCTCTTGAATCTTGAGTGGTTACCCAATATAATTTGTTATGAACACATTTAGGAACTCTTAGGCCAGAATCAATTACAATTAGAAAAGGATAAGGATAGTGGATATCAAGGGACGAATCCAAAGCTAGTCACAAGACCATAATTCACCAATTAGATAGCAATTAGGAATTTTAATTCAATTTAGTTTTTGCTTAGTTTAATTAAATCAAAACCCCCTTAGTTTAGGAATTTTTAGAGTCTTTTAATATTTGGAAAACTCAATTAGACATTGAACGCCAATTCCAAGGGAGATGACCTAGGTTGTGCCATTCGCTACATATTTTATTAACATAGTATTATTTTGAGGGTTATGCGAGGATCCACTCATTAGGTAATGAGGAGGAAGAGTGAGATTCTAAGAATCCCAATAGCTCTACTCCTTTTCAAGCACACATAATATATGCAAATTCAAGTCTAAAAATGCATGCATGGCTATCTTGAAACTCATAAACATATATAGAACATTTTTTACAATCAAGAAGCCACATATATCATACATAGGCTTGCCAAGACAATGATTTAGCCTCACCCATTCTCTTTGAGATTTTGGACTTGCCTCACCCACTTTCAAGAGATTTTTGACAAAAGCCTTACTCTTTTTAGAGACTTTTGGCTTTGTCTCACTGTAATGTCCGGTTTTCATCAAACGACAGAAACGGATACATTTTCAAAGCAAGTTCCTTGAAATGAATTATTTAAGATCTTAAAAAATTTATGTAGCATTCTAGACTCCTAAAAATAAGAATCCCAGGCATAGATGAAAAGAAAAATGGAGTTAGAATAAATAAACGAATTTTAATGAAAGGTTGATGAAATGTAATGACATTTTCGTAATTTTAAGCAAATTCTAGAATTTTCATAAAAGGTCTTTTTAAATGAAATTTTTAAGTTCTCTGGGGATCTTAGAGGCCTTGAAAACCATGGGAAGCTCCAAGATAGTTAAAACCCCTATGTTGGACGTTTTCCAATGTCAGTTGACTTGAACTTTGACGGATTCGTTCGGAAAGGGTTTAGCTCTAATTTGAGTGATTCCAAAGGCTTTTTATTAAATTAGGAACCCAAATTTTATCATGGAAAAGACAATTCTCAAAAAGGAGCTAAAACAAACTAGAAATGAAAATGCCAAGACAAAAGGACAAAATTAGAATTTTTGAAAAGTTCTTCCTAACCTATCCATATATATATGTCACACCCCACCTCCTCCTTCATTTAGCCACATTTGTTTCTGCCCTAAACTAGAGAAGAGAGCTAGGGTTTGAGGAGTACCAAGATGAGAAGAAAGGGAGGAGAAAAACAAGGATGAAGGTATGGATTTACTTAGTTTTTCATGCTTTCTCTTTAAGAAACTCCTTCTCCTCCATTTTCCCTTCTTTCCTAGGATTTTATTGAAGTTCTTAGATCTATTTTGAGGGCAAAACAGAGGTGGAAAATTCAGATTTGAGGAGAGGGGGCCAAGCAAAGTGAGAAACAAACAAGAAAAGCTAAGAAAACAAGGTAAATCTTTATTCCATTGTAGCTACTCCTTCTTCCCTTCTTCTCCTTGGTTTGTCCCACCTAGACAGCTTTAAGAAGACATGGATTTTGGGTAGAACCAAGGGTGAACCATAGGAAATTGAGTGTGGAGAATACAAATATGCAAGGGAAATAACAAACTAGCCACTAGATTTCAAGATAGAAAACCTAGGGTTTCAAGTATCCTTTACAAAATTTGATTTGATAAAATGATTTCTAGGTCTAAATAAGTATTTGAATAAACTCCTAAGATTCCTAGAAGGCTCCTTATATGCATCTTCCATCAAGAAAATAAAGCAAACTCTCTTGGTATCCTTATACTCCATAGCCACGGCCTAGTGTAGTCGGGACACCTAGGGGAAAATTTAATTTGTTTTAAGTTTATTTTTGAGTCATATATGATGGAAGAGGATGAGAAGAAGCCTTGGAAAAATTTTAGAAACCATAGAAAGTGAGATGACATTATAGGTTCCATAATATGACCTAAAGAAGTAACATGTAGTTAGACTCATTGTTTTAATTGTGTGATGACTCCAAGAGGCTTTAAAGTAGTCAAAAATCATAAAATGGAAGGAAAGAATGGAGCCTAGAACTCAAATGATGGGTGTTGCTTCATTAGGTGCATTTTGGAACCATAAAAGGGCTATTAGACTAAGTTAGTGTTTAAGGAAGATGTATAGCTTTAGAAATGATTCCAAGAACTTAATTAGCTTCCATATATTATGTTTAGCCAAGGGAAACAAATCCCACACCTTTGTGTGTGTGAGGCCAAGGGAGAGGATTCAAGGTTCAAGGGAAAGGTTTGCAAGTGTAATAAAGATAGCTCTCTCATCTTTCTCTCATGCATGGATGAATGTTTGTCGTGTCTTTAAATGTGTGTATGTGTGTTTTAAGCCATGAAAAGTGTTCTACCATGTACATATGTATTATGGCACCATGATGTGAAGTGATGTTATGTTTTCAAATGATGTTTTTATATGCTTGCCTTGGTTTACTTGAGTGTGGAGAAACCAAGAACCCTTTAGCCATGGTGAGGATGAGCTAGGAACCCTTAAGAATGGTTGAGACAAAGATTAAAGTCTCCCAAGAGTAAGGCTTAGTTCAAGGCCTTTAAGAAAAATGGTGAGGCAAGTCCAATAACCTTAAAGAAAATGGGTGAGGCTAATTCACATGCTTGACAAACCTATGTATACTTCGTATGACTTGTTTAAATGTCAAGAATGCTTCTTAAATGACTATACATTCCATGATGCTCATGCATGCATTTTTAAGACTTGAATTGCATTCTTTATGTGTGATTGAAAGGGAGATGAACTATTAGGATTGTTTGAATCTCATTCCTTCCTTTTTAATGTCTTAACATGCTAGGTGAACCAAATGAACAAGGTAATAGAAGCCACCAAGTTGGAAGATAAGAGATTGACAACAAAGTACCTAGTTTTGCCTTTTTTGTAGCCATATGAATGGCATATGATGTAATCCTATAATGTTGTATAATCATTTGAACATGTGTAATCCTAAATTTTTGATGTATGTATGAGTTTTAGTGCCAAATGAATGGTAATGTACAATTTAGGTAATGAATAGCAAGTTCAAGTGTATGAATTCTTGTGTATGACATGGGGTGAGAGAGTGAGTTTTTAATTTTTGGTTTATGCACCTTTGAGACATTTTTTCTAGACCATTTTGGTGCTTTCCCATGTGCTCAAGTGGCCATGGTTGCCTTAGAAGCTAAAATGGACCATTTAGACCCCTTATAAGACCTAAAAGTGACCAATTTGCAACTCAATGTCAAAATTTGACCAAATGAATAAATTTTCTTATAATATTTGGCATGTGTATCTCATCTAGAGCTTTTTGAAAAGCCAAATACCATATTATTTGAATCTCTATAGAATTAATTATGATTTTTCAAAGTTTGCCTTTTTTTGCTAAACAGATGCAAACACTGTTCATTTAGTAAGTAGTTTGGGTTGTGTCATTCGTGGGCCAAATAATGTCCAATGCTCATAAAAGTTTACAGGTGTAAACTAGATATGATATCCTTTCCATGTCCACTAAGATCACACTAATTGGACCTTTGAGCAGGGAGATATGAATTTTTGAAATTGGACGACAGTACTAGTAACTATAATCGACCTCTAGTACTATTCCATCAATTACTGGTAACTAGTAGTCTCTGTTATAGTCTAAATCTATTTTTAGCATAAATTATACTTCTTTATCTTTCCATAATGGTAAAGTATATATGATTTCAATTTTTCTAAAATTAGTTATAATTTTTTAAATTTCCTGACAATAATATAAAATTCCAACCCGAGGTTACATCATTGATTTTCATGTATTTCATCTACTTGCACGAATTCTAGGCCACTTCTTGGGATGGTTATGAATTGTATTTGTGTAATTAAATATTAGAATAACATGAATGAGCTCATATAATCAACGGGACACTGAATTAAAAATTTATCCGCTACACAACGCAAATTAATTCATTATTTTTAATGCCATTCTTATGCCTTCTTATGAAATGCATGGGGTAAGGTATGGAAATAGCATGAGATAAGCTAGAAAATTATGGTGTTACACTTTATTGGTATCAGAGTAAAGGTTCAGGCTTTTGATGTGGGTTATGGCTTATGTCTAAGAGTTGCCTTGATGTATATGAGTTAATCTTGGATGAATTGAGTATGATGGTGGTAAATGTGTTCCCTTTAATGCTATAATTTGTTATAATGTTTCAGCAAGATGGTAAACACTAGAAGAGGTAGGCCTTCTAGAGAGGCTCGTGCAGATGATAGAGTTGAGCTTAGCAATCTAATAGCTAGAGCTCTTCAGGCTATTATGGCTTCCTGGATCAGCAGCAGGCCATGATTACACAGTTACAGGAACAACACTGAGTGTAACACAATAAATTCTAGCTCATCTCATTCCTTTAAATAACTTAATATCATGAATCATGTAAGTTTCTCATGAAAACGGCAAGGAAATAATGATTATTTTCGCGTTGTGTCATATCTAAAAATTTCATTCAGTGTCACATGGGCCGTGTGAGATCATACTATTCATTCTCATATTTATTTACATCAATACAACTTATTTGCATCACAAAATCATGCCCACAACTCATGGAAACTAAAATGAAGTATACAAAGTGGTTATTTAATTTTGGCCAGATTTGGCCTTCTTTCTAACCAAATTTTGAAAAATCATAACTAAATCTAGAAAAATCTAAATCATGAAATCTTGCTCATTCTGGGAAGCTATGGATGTCTACTTCACACAAAAAATATGCCTAGACCATAACATTCATCACAAAGGGTGTTTGATATCCAAAATTGTCTAAAGGTTAGACTGAATTCTGGAACTGTCATAGAATTTTGCAGAAAACTTTGAAACTATCCAATTAATTCCACAAAAATCCAATATATGAGCATGATACCAATCTAGAAAGATGTAGATGTTAACTAGAGAGAAAAAATATCTTTAGACCCGTTCATTGAACCCAGACCTCAGAATTCAATGGAACAGTACTTCTGGTGGGGGAAAATTACTGATACTGGACAGAAATTTCAAAAATTCATATCTCCCATCTAGACTTCCAAATGAGGTGCTTTTAGTTGGCATGAGTCACTGTGATTGTCTAATTTCTTTGTATAAAATTTCATGACAATTGGACATTGTTTGGGCCTCGTGTGATAGAATATAATTTTGGACCAAATGAATAGTGCAGCAAACTAGAAACCATTAAAATTGCCAACTTTGAAAAATTATCAAATATTCTCTAGACCTCCAAAAATTATGATCTTTAGTTTCTCAAAAAGCTCTTAATGAGACCTAATTGTATGCCAAATCTCAAATCAAGATTAACTTATTTTGGCCAAAAAGTGATATAGGATTCCATTAAATTTGGCTCCATATGGGGTACCACACTTGCCAAATGGCTTTTCCTTAGTCTTGGCACCTTTTGGGCAAGTCTAAAAGTATATTTAAGACTTGTATGGGCTACCCAAATGGTCTTAAATCTCATGCATCTCATTTTGACAATTCAACCCACATTTATGTACATTTACATCAAACTTCCAAATTGCATACTTGGGCATTACATACTCAAAATAGATACTAGAGCTCATACATCATATCCATACATTTAAACATCACATAATGTCATATTTACACATGTATCAAGGTTCATAGACCATTTACAACATCATATACATTATGAAGCACCATTATGGTTCCAAAAAGAATGAAACTAAATATATGGTTGTCAATCTTCCATCTTCATTGTTGTTGGCTCCTATTGCCATAGCTACTTGGTCCACCTAGCATGTTAGAGCATTAGAGAGGAGGGGATGAGATTCAAAGAATCTCAATAGATCATCTCCCATTCAATCATACACAATATGTGCAAAGCAAGCTTTACAAATGCATGTATGAAGAAAATGGAAGTCATGGACATTTAAAAAGCAAGCTTGGCATATGAACAAAGCATACAAGACATTCAAAAGCTCACCAAGTGTTTGGATTGGCCTCACACTTCTCCTCATAGATTTTGGACTTACCTCACCCATTCTTTAAGATCTTTGAACTCAACTATACTCTTGAGAGCCCACTTTACTTTTGGGAGACTCTTTACTTTGTCTCAACTAAGCTCAAGGGTTGTTGGCTCATCCTCACTATGGTAGAGAGTTCTTGGCCTCTCCACACTCAAGCAAACTCAAATAAACATCATGTATTCATTTGGAAACATAACATGGCATCAAGAATCATAGCATATAGAGGCATGCTTGCATACTTCTCATAACTTGAAAATACACATACACACATTCTAAAACAAGCCAAACACATATCTATGCATGAAAGAAGGTGGAGAGAGCTATCTTGTATACAATCACACACTTTTTCCTTTGTATTCAAGCCTCCTCTTTCAGCCACACACCCAAAAATTAGTGGAGATGGCTTCTCTTGGCCTAGATACAATTTATGGGAGCCAATTAGGTTCATGAAACATATTCTAAGGCTACACAATTTGTTTAAACTCTAGATTGCTCTATCACTCCCATTATGGTTCATAAATGCACTTAATGAAGCAACACCCCTCAAATAATTTCTAGGCCTCATTCTTTCCCTTCAAATATGATTCTTGACTCCTTTTAAGCCTTTTGGAGTTATTACACATTTAAAACAAAAGGCCTAGCATCATGTTACTTCTTTAGGTCATAATATGGAACTTAAGGCACCAAATCAACTTCTATGAGTTCTAAATTTTTTCTAAGGCCTCATTTCATTTTCATTCATCAAATGTGACTCAAGAATGGCCTTAGAAAAATTTAAAACTCTCCCTAGCTAAGTGAACCCCTTTAGGCCGAGACATAGAGTGCATTGGCCTTTCATGGAGTTCTCTTTGTTTTCTTGAAGGGGGAAGCATGTGGGGAGCATCTTATGGATCTTAGGAGCATGTTTAAACATTCAATTAAGCCTAAGAACATTCATATAAAATCATATTTGCAAGGGAGCATTTGGGTCCCTAATGGTTCCATCTTGTTTCTTAATACTCCTTTCTTGATACTATTAGTTCCTTCTTAATCCTTGTCATCTAAAACCTCTAATCCCTCCATGAATTGGACAGAACATAGCCCCTAAAGAATGGGCCCTTGGCTGGATGAAATCAACAAAGGTGAAGGGGAGGAAGAAGCTACCAAAGGATGGAAAATTTACCTTGTTTTCTTAGTTCTTTTGGCTTGTTCTTCCACTTGGTTGGCTTGCTCCCTAAATTTTCTAAATTCTCCTCTCTGTTCTGCCCCCAAAATAGCACCAAACTCTCCATTAAAACCATTAAAAGAAAGCTTGAGAGGAGAGGAGCAAGTTTCAAGAAGAAAGAATATGAAATTTTTTAAAGTTTCTTACCTTTTTCTTGAATTTTTTCCTCCAAAATCTTCCTCCCATTGTGCACCTAAGAAGGGCAGGTTCTCCTCTAGTTTTGGGCAGAAGTAAGTCAGTCTTAGAGAGAAGAGAAAGAATGTGACATATAAAGACCCTTTTAGAAGCTTCCTTTAACACTTTAATGCCAATTTTGCCTTTCGTTCTTAGCATTTTTGTTTCTCCTTCGTTTTAACTCCTTTTTTAGGACCGTCTTTTCCATTATAAAATTTAGGTTTCCAATTTAGTAAAAATACCTTTGAAATCACTCAAATAGGAGCTAAAACTTTCATGAACGAACTGGTCAATGTTTGGGTCAACCGATGCTGGAAAGAGTACACCAGAGGGACTTTACCGGTCCTGGGGCTTTTTATGGTTTTTGGAGCCTCTGAGAACCCTGGACAACTCAAATTTTCTATTTAAAAAATCCTCTTAGGTTTTTTTCCAAAATTGCACTTATTTATAAAAATGCCACTAACCTTTCGGCAAAATTTTTGAATCACTCCGACCCCGGTTTCTGGGTAACTCAAGGCTAAAATCCTCATTTTCTATTATTTAAAATTTTATTCAAATTTTATTTGGCCTTGAATCACTCATCTCAAAGAGTTTTCTTTGAAAATTGACTCATTTCGGTGTTTTACAAAAAATTAGAAGTTACATTGAGAGAGATAGCCAAGGCCCTACACCTCCTCCTCTATAACCACCACAGCACTCAGATCATGCCGAGCATTCATGGGTGACCCAGTCAAATCTGCAGCCACACATACAGATAGTTGCTCCTACTCCACCAGCTCAGACACCTCCAGCCCTGGAGCAGCCCTCTACTAGTCAAATTATTACTCAGTTTAAAAAATTCGAGCCTCACATCTTCGATGGTGAGATGAATATAGAGAAAGTCAAGGCCTAGATTATGCAGTTAAAGAAGATCTTCTGCAAATATTCTTCATATTTACAAAGGCATGATGATAAACGTTGGAGGGCAAATAAGGTGGAGAAAGGTTTGCTTTGAGAGATTAGATATAGGGTAGTTCCATAGAAAATCAAGAACTTTAACACCATAGTTGAGATATGCAGAGTGACAGAAGTGAACCTTAGAATGATGCAGCCTACCTCCAGTGCTCGACCACCCCTCTCTGAGCCCAAGAGGCCTAGAGAGGAAACACAGGACACAACTACTAACAGGAAAGGTGGTAAGAGCCAATGGAACATATGAGAAAAGAGAAAGAGAACTCAGTCCAGCAAAAATAGTTCTGCACCTATAATTTGTCCCCAATATAGTAGGAACCATGGAAATAGACCATGTTATGCGGGGCAAAAATGTGTGTTAGAGGTGTGGTAGGCTAGGACACATGGCCAGGGACTGCACACAGGCTCCTCAACAGTTTACACAACAGAAAGAGATGGCTTCTGTTCCCAGACCTCAGACCCAGGGTAGAGTCTTTGTCTTGTCATAACAAGAGGCTAGTCGGTCCCCTAGTCTAATTTAAGGTACTATTAGAATAAATGATTTTTTTGTAACTGCATTATTTGATTCGAGTGCTAGCTATTCTTTCATATCATATGATTATACTAGGAGGTTGGGTTTGAGTATGCATACACTACTATATGATTTGCATGTATCTACCCCCATAGAAAACTGAGCCATTACCTCCCATGCTTGTTTAAATTGCATAGTCCAATTTAATCATTGCCATATCACACTTGATTTGATTTATATGCCCCTTATTGACATTGATTTGATCATTGGCATAAACTAGATGTCTGCAAATAATGCCATACTAGATTGTAGCCATAGATGTATTACTTTACCTGAATGTGGAACTATACCTAGTATGAGGACTGAGTTATCTATTAAGACCACCTTCCAGTTGATAGGTCTTTAGGGCATGGTTGTTAAGGATATCTAGTTTTCTTTTCAGTTTAGGCTGGGGTAGAATAGGGTATAGAGGAAATTCAATAGTAAGAGAGTTCCCAAAGGTATTCCTTAGAGAGATAAGCAGACTACCACCAGAGGGACAGGTTGAGTTTCTTATAGACATTGTGCCTAGGGCGGGTCCAGTGTTTAAGGCCCCATATAAGATGGATCTCACTAAGTTAGCTAAGTTTAAAAAGAAAATAGAAGAGCTTTTAGAAAAGGGTTTTATCTGACCTACTGTCTCATCATAGGGAGCTCTAGTCTTATTTGTAAAGAAGAAAGATGAAAGCCTCAGACTGTGTATAGATTATATGGAACTCAATAAGATAACTATTAAGAATAAATACCATTTCCCTTATATAGATGACCTCCTAGATTAGTCAGTAGGAGCATCTGTATTTTCTAAGATAAACCTCAGGTCGAGATATCACCAGTTTAGAATTAAGACTGAGGATATTCCTAAAACATCATTTAGAACTAGATATAGGCATTATGAGTTTTTAGTTATATCCTTCGTGTTGATGAATGCACCTACAGTGTTCATAGATTACATGAATAGAGTATTCAGACTATACTTAGACAAATATGTCGTTGTCTTCATAGATAACATTCTCATTTATTCAAAAAGTAGAGAGGAACATGAGCAGTATTTGAGATTAGTCCTAGAAACCCTGAGAGAAAAACAATTGTATGCTAAACTTAGTAAATATGAGTTTTGGCTCACTAAAGTTTAATTCCTAGGCCATGTGATTTTCCAGGCAAGGGTCACAGTAGATCCTCATAAGATAGAGGCAATGTTATAGTAGGAGAGACCTAGGACAGTGACAGAGATCAGAAGCTTCATAGGTTTAACAGGCTATTATAGGAGATTTATTCAGGACTTTTCTCAGATAGCAATGCCGCTAACCATACTCATTAGAAAGAATGTACCATTTGTGTGGGACGAAAAATGTGAGAAGAGTTTTCAAGAGTTGAAGCACAAGTTAACCACGACCCCAGTTTTAGTACTTCTTGACCCTAAAGAGCTTTTGTAGTTTATAGTGATGCCTTTAAGAAAGGGTTAGGATGTGTGCTTATGCAGAAAGGCTAAGTAATAGCTTATGCTTCTAGACAACTAAAACCTCACGGGAAAAATTACCCTACACATGACTTAGAGCTAGCTGCAGTGGTATTTGTTTTGAAAATATGGAGGCACTACTTATACGGGGCAACTATAGAAATTTACAGCGACCACAAAAGCCTTAAATATTTATTTAAACAAAAAAGAATTAAATATGAGATAGTGGAGATGGTTAGAATTTTTGAAAGATTATGATTTCACACTGAAATATTATCCCGACAAAGTTAATGCGGTAGCTGATGCCCTAAGTAGGAAATCCATACACATGGCTTGTATGATGATTAAAGAGCAGGAATTGATTAAGAGGTTTAGAGATATGAGTCTCTCATGTAAGGTGCATTTAGGGAAGCTATTAATAAGTGAAACGCAAATAGAGAATGACTTGAGAGATCAGATAAGAGAGGCTTAATGAATAGATGATCATGTAAATAAGATTAGATCCCAAATAGCCCAAAGTGGTATTTAGGAGTTCAATCTGTCTGAAGATGACATAGTAAGATATAGGGATAGGCTGTATGTGCCTAGAAATACAAAAATCAGAGAGAAAATATTAGATGAGTCACATGAAAGCAAATGCACTATTCATCCAAGCAGTAATAAAATGTATCATGATTTAATAAAAATGTTATAGTGGCTTGGAATGAAAATAGACATAGCAGAATATGTCTCCCGATGTTTAGTATGTTAGAGAGTCAAAATAGAGCACTAGAAACCAGCTAGGTTACTTCAACCTTTAGATATCCCAAAGTGGAAATGGGATAGTGTAGTTATGGACTTTGTTATGGGTTTGCACAGGATATCATCGAGGCATGATACAATATGGGTAATAGTGGATAGATTAACAAAATCAACACGATTTTTAGCAATGAAAGCCATATATACCCTAGATAAATTAGCCCAGTTGTACATCTGGGAGATAATTAGATTGTATGGTGTACCTAGGAGCATAGTATTAGATAAAGATCCCAAGTTCACTTTGAACTTTTGGAGAGCATTACAAGATGTTCTAGGTACCAAGCTTAGATTTAGCATAGCCTATCACCTATAGATAGATGGATAGACAGAGAGAACCATCTAAACTTTTGAGGACATGTTGAGGGTGTGTGTATTAGAAATGAAAGGAAACTGGGATACATACTTGACTCTAACGAAATTTGCCTATAATAACAGCTATCATGCAAGTATACAAATGACACCATATGAAGTATTGTATGGGGGGAAGTGTAAGTCTCTGATGTGTTAGGTTAAGTTAAGAGAGAGAAGTCTGATAGGCCCAAAGTTAGTGGACCAAACCTCTAGCCAAATCGAGACTATAAGAAGGAAACTGTTAGCGGCCTAGAGTAAACATAAAAGTTACACAGATAAATGTAGACGGCTATTAGAGTTTAAGGTTGGGGACCATGCTTTCATTAGAGTGTCTCCAGTCATAGGGATAGGTCGGTCCATTAAAAGTAAAAAAGCTCAGTCCAAAATGCATAAGTCCATTCTAGATTCTTAATAAAGTAGGACCTGTGACTTACAGACTTGCCCTTCCTCCAAACTAAGCCAAGTATACAATGTATTCCATGTACTCCAACTCTACAAGTACAAGTCTGATCCCTCACATGTCATAGAATATGAGAATGTGTAGTTACAAGATGATCTATCGTATATAGTATCACTAGATCAGATTGTAGATATTAAACTCAAACAATTACAGAATAAGACAATACTGCTAGTGAAAGTAATTTGGAAAGGGTTATCTCCCAAAGAAGCTACTTGGGAGCTAGAGGAAGAGATGAGAAAGAAGCATCCAGAGCTCTTCCTATGAGATATATTATCTACATTTCGAGGATGAAATTTATTTAAAGGGGGAAGAATTGTAATGTTCGATTTTTGTCAAAAGATGGAAACGAATACGTTTTCAAAGCAAGTCCTCTAAAATGAATTAGTTAAGATCTCAAAAAATTTAAATAACATTTTAGACTCCTAAAAATGAGAATCTCAGGATCAGATAAAAAGAAAAATAGAGTTAGAATGAAGAAATGAATTTTAACGAAAAGTTAACAAAATATAATGACATTTTTGTAATTTTGAGCAAATTTTAAAATTTTCACAAGAGGACTTTTTAAATGAAAGTTTTGAGTTCTCTTGAGTTCTCAGAGGCCCTAAAAACTATAGGAAGCCCTGAGAGAGTTAAAACACCTTCAGTGGATGTTTTCCAATATCAGTTAACTTGAATTTTAACGGATTTGTTTGGGAAGGTTTTAGCTCTGATTTGAGTGATTCTAAAGGATTTTTATTAAATTGGAAATCTAAATTTTATAATGGAAAAGACGGTTTTAAAAAAGGAATTAAAATGAAGCAGAAACGAAAATGCCAAGACAAAAGGACGAAATTAGAATTTTTGAAAAGTTCTTACTAACCTAGCTATATATATATGTCACGCTCCACCTCCTCCTTCATTTAGCCACATTTGTTTCTTAGTTTTTCATGCTTTCTCTTTAGAAAATTCCTTTTCCTCCATCTTTCCTTCTTTTCCATGATTTTATTGAAGTTCTTGGATTCGTTTTGAGGGCAAAACAAAGGTGAAAAATTTGGATTTGAAGAGAGGGGGCAAAGTAAAGTGAGAAACAAGCAAGAAAAGTCAAGAAAATAAGGTAATTCTTCATTCCATGGTAGTTACTCCTTCTTCCCTTCTTCTCCTTGGTTTGTCCCACTTGGACAGCTTTAAGAAGACATGGATGGGCAGAACCAAGGGTGAACCATAGGGAATTGAGTGTAGAGAATACGAATATGCAAGGGAAATAACAAACTAGCCATTAGACTTTCAGATAGAAAACTTAGGGTTTCAAGTGTCCCTTGCAAAATCTAATTTAATACAATGATTTCTAAGTCTAAATGAGTGTTTGGAGGAACTCCTAAAATCCCTAGAAGGCTCCTCATATGCATCTTCCATCAAGAAAACAAAGCAAACTCCCTTGGTATCCTTATGCTCCATAGCCATGGCCTAGTGTAGTCGGGACACCTAAGGGATGTTTTAATTTGTTCCAAGTTTATTTTTGAGTTATATATAATGGAAGAGGATGAGAAGAAGCCTTAGAAAAATTTTTGAAACCATAGAAAGTGGATGGCATTATAAGTTCCATAATATGACTTAAAAAAGCAATATGTAGTTAGGCTCCTTGTTTAAATTGTGCGATGATTCCACTAGGCTTAAAAGGAGTCAAGAATCATACATGGAAGGAAAGAATGGAGCCTATAACTCAAATGATGGATGTTGCTTCATTGGGAGCATTTTGGAACCATAAAGGGGGTATTAAAGGGGTTATTAGACCAAGTTAGTGTTTAAGGAAGATGTGTAACTTTAGAAATGATTCCAAGAACTTAATTAGCTTTCATATATTGTGTTTAGGCATAAGGAAACAAATCCCATGCCCTTGTGTGTGTGAGGCCGAGGGAGAGGATTCAATGTTCAAGGGAAAGGTTTGCAAGTGTAACAAAGGTAGCTCTCTCCTCTTTTTCTCATGCATGGATGAATGTTTGCCTTGTATTTGAATGTGTGTATGTGTGTTTTAAGCCATTAAAAGTGTTCTAGCATGTACATATTTATTATGGTACCATGATGTGATGTTATTTTTTAAAATGATTTTTTATATGCTTGCCTTGATTTACTTGAGTGTGGAGAAGCCAAGAACCCTCTAGCCATGGTGAGGATGAGGCAAGAATCCTTAAGAATGGTTGAGACAAAGATTATAATCTCTAAAGAGTAAGGCTTAGTTCAAGGCCTTTAAGAAAAAGGGTGAGGCAAGTCCAATAACCTTGAAGAGAATAGGTAGGGCTAATCCACTTGCTTGGCAAGCCTATGTATACTTTGTATGACTTGTTTAAATGCCAAGAATGCTTCTTGAATGACTATACATTCCATGATGCACATACATGCATTTTTAAGACTTAAATTACATTCTTTATGTGTGATTAAAAGGAAGATGAGCTATTGAAATTCTTTGAATTTCATTCCCTCCTCTCTAATGTCTTAAGAAGCTAGATGGACTAAATGAACAAGGTAATGGAAGCCACTAAGTTGGGAGATGAGAGATTGATAACAAAGTGCCTAGTTTTGCCCTTTTTGTAGCCATATGAATGGTGTATGATGTAATCCTATAATGGAATGGCTGTATAATCATTTGAACATGTGTAATTACCCAAATGTTTGATGTATGTATGAGTTTTGGTGCCAAATGAATGATAATGTACAAGTTGGGTAGTGAATGGCAAGTTCAAGTGTATGAATTCTTGTGTATGACATGGTGTGAGAGAGTGAGTTTTTTATTTTTGGGTTTATGCACCTTTGAGACATTTTTTAGAGACCATTTTGGTGCTTTCCCACATGCTCAAGTGGCCATAGTTTCCTTAGAAGTTAAAATGGACCATTTGGACCCCTTATGAGACTTAAAAGTGACCAATTTGCAACTCAATTTCAAAATCTAACCAAATGAACGAATTTGCCCATAAAATTTGTCATGCATATAGATCTGATCTAGAGCTTTTTTGCAAAGTGAAAGGACCAGATTATTTGGAGCTTTGTGGAATTAATTATGATTTTTCAAAGTTGACATTTTTCTATTAAACTGATACAGATATTGTACATTTGGTCAGTAGTTTGGATTGTGTCATTTGAGAGCCAAATGATGTCAAATCCGTATGAAATTTTACAAGCATAAACTAAACATGATAAGATTTCTATGCCACTAAGATCACCCCAATTGGGTCTTTGAGTAGGGAGATATGAATTTTTGAAATTGGAGGACAGTACCAATAATGACAATCAATCTCTGGTTTTGTTCCATCAATTTCTGGTTGCTAGCAATCACTATTATGATTTGAATCTATTTTTATCATAAAGTAGACATCTGTAGCTTTCCAGAATAGTAAAGTATGCTTGATTTAGAATTTTTTAAGATTAGTTATAATTTTTCAAAGTTCATGACAGTAATATGGAATTCCAAGCCAAGGCTACATCATTGATTTTCATGTATTCCATCTACTTGCACAAGTTCTAAGCCACTTCTTGGGATGGTTATGAGTTGTATTTGTGTAATTAAATATGAGAATGAGATGAATGAGCTCATATGGTCAATGGGACACCGAATGAAAAAACTATCCACTATACAACGTAAATTAATTCATTATTTTTAATGCCATTCTTGTGCGTTCTAATGAAATGCATGGGGTAAGGCATGGAAATAGCATGAGATAAGCTAGAGAATTATGGTGTTATACTAACCCACTCTTAAGAGACTTTTGACTCATCCTAACCCTAGTTAAGAGACTTTTGGCTTCACCAAGCTCATACAAGCTAAAATATGTTCATAAAATCTCATTCAAGCACATAAATCAAACATCATGGTACCATGGCATATACATACTTACTAAAAACATTTTTCATGGCTTAAACATACGAACACACATTCAAAGATAAGAAACACCTAAGCATGCATGAGAGAAAAGAGAGAGAGCTACCTTGTACACAAGAACACACTTTTCTCTTTGTAATTTCTTCTTCTCCCTCGACCAAACACCTACAAGGAGGTGGAGCTTGATTCTATTAGCCTAAACACATGAAATGGGATCCAATTACACTCTTGGAATATTTACTAAAGCCATATACACTCTAGAATAGCCTTGGCACTCATAATGTGCAATTATGATTCCATAAGGCACCTAATGAAGCAACTTTGGGAATTCATGATTTTTGCTCCATTCTCTTCTTTACTCTATGACTCTTGACTCCATTTAGACTCCCTGGAGTCATCACACATTCAATTTAAGGAGCCTAGCTATGTGTTGCTTCATTATGCTACAATATGGAACCTATGCCTCCATCACACTTTCAAGGCTCTCTAGACTTTTTCCAAGGCTTTCTCTCATACTCTCTCATCATATATGATGCAATTCTAAGCTTGGAAGAAGTTAAAACACCCCCTAGGGGCTTCAACCCTCTTAGGCCAAGACAATGCTCTCTTTGGCACCAATGGAAGTGATTTTGTCTTCCTTGATGGGAGATGCATGTGGGAAGCTCCCTAGAGGTCTTAAGAGCTCATACAAACACTCACTTAGGCTTAGGAACTCTTGGATAAAATCAGATTTTAGCCTAAGTTCTTGACTCCCTAACCTTACTATCTTGCATTTCATTTACTCTTTCTTTATTCTCTTTGTATATTATTGATTCCCACACTCTAATTCCTAAGATTCATCCTTAGTTTAGGTCAAATTTTACTTCCTCTTGGTGGTTCTCTATAAGACCAAAAATCACCTCTCAAGAAGCAAGAAGAAGAAAGCATGGAAAGCTAGGATATCTACCTTGATTCAAGCCCTTTTCCAAGAGCCTTCTCTTTTGCTTTGGCCTCTCCCTTGAATTTCAAACTCCTTTCCTCAGGACATGGCTCTAAATAGAACCAAACACTTCAATAAATCTATGGAAAGAAAGGTAGGAAGGAAGGGAACCAAGTTACTAAGGGAAGAACCATGAAAAATCATCAATTTCCTTACCTTTTCTTATAGTCTTTCTTCCCCTTTTTCTCCTCCCATGGTGCACCCTCCTCAGTAGTGTTTCTTTTGTTTTCAGCCAGCCAAAAGTTAGTTAAGAGGTTTTTAAAGAGTACCAAATCACTTTTTGCAACTTTTCATTTTTTACTTTAGTCCCTATTTCTTGGTTTTGTCTCATTGGGCTCATTTCAACTGCTTTTCAAAAACCATCTTTTCCATTATGAAATTAGGTTCTCTAAATTTTGAAATGGCTTTGAAACTACTTAATTTATATCTAAAACCTTTTCGAACTATTTGGTTAAAGTTTGGGTCAACCTTTTGCCAAAATTGATCACCAGAGGGATTTTAAACCATCCTAGGGATTCCTATAGATTTTAGAGCCTCTGAGAAGCTCAGGCAACTTAATTTTTTCATTTAAAAATCCCTCTTAGTATTTTCTTAATTAGGTTTCGCTATAGCGAAGGACATCTCTTGCTATTATGAGAGCTTCCCAACTGTTCTCGCTACAACTTGCATTATTGTTAAAAAATTCCTAGATTTTATATGGTCACGAACTCGCTATAGCAGACTAACATCCTCACTGTAGCAAACAAGTATCCTCACTATAGCCAGCAGGCATCCTCGTTATAGCTAAGACTTAAAAAATTTATAAAACCTTGAGTTCTCATTTCTACAAAAACTCGGATGTTACAAAAACCAACATAAGATTCCTCCAAGACTGCAAACTTTATCCATCTATTACTAAATAAAATAAAATAAAAACCTATTGGCTTTCAATGTATAAAAAATTGGTATGCTCTGCTTTGTGTATTATGTGAATGTTGTCTAATGGAGGGAAAGAGTATAGATTCAAAGAAGTGAAAACTTTTGGAAATACTTGATGTTGCTTTTTAAATTGCCACTATATGTTACTTTTTTCTTTTAATATTCAAAAGTCAACATCTACTCCTATTTATATGACTGCAAGTGGGGTGCATAAAGATTACAAATACATTATTTTAATTGTTTCAACATCTCAAGATCTTTCTCCTTTCTTATCATCTTGGGTTGCTTGATCTCGTGATGCTAAGTTACCCTTCATTAGGCAAGCTGTCACCATGCAGCACTTCCATTTGTTCTTGCAAAGATTGATAGAAATTCTCCATCCCCATGGCTATCATTTCCTCACCATGCACATGACCTATAACATCACTAATTGTTGCCACATTATCTTATAGTAGAAATTTATATTAGGTTTTATTTCCCACTTTGCTTTTGACTGGAATTTTTAGATTAATTTTTTATAATTCCCCTTAATTTAGAAAATTCCACAACTCTAAACATTTCTATCAACTTGATATACTTTTTACCTATAATTAACTTCATAAAAATATATGAGTTGATCTTCAATCTTACAAAATTCTAACATGATTTCTTTCCATTTCAAAGCTCTCAAATGAAGAGATATTGAATCTGAACATGCTTAATGCAACTATGAAAAATAAGATTCTTGGTCATAGCAATAGTGGACATATTATCATATTAGATTTATGTTGGTGTGCTAGCACCTTGATAGAAATTCTCCAAGATCCTTATGAGCCAAAAATCTTTACATACTTCCCTTGCATTTTGCTCATCTAGATAAAAGTGCAATTATTTTCGACTTCTTTGATCTTAATGAAATTACATAGGAGCCCATAAGGAAAATATATCCTATTGTGCTCTTTTTATCATCAATGCTTTCTACCCAATCCCTATCAATGTAACCAATCAAATTGTAATAATCTTTTATTTCATATAAGATGTGAAAAATTCTATATACCTTTGACATATCTCAAAATTCATTTTGCAACCATGAGATGAAACTCATTGGGCTCACTCATGAACCTTGAAACAATGCTAATAACATGCACTAGGTCAAGTCTAGTGTTAGTGAGATAAGCAATTGGCCAATATGACTTTGATAAGTCATCTCGACTACCTTTTCTTTTCCACGTCTTTTGATAACTTCTCATTAGTTCCTATTTGAGTGGATGATGGTTTGTAGTCTTACATCTTGAATTTCTTCAGCAAATTATTAACGTATTTTTCTTGAGAAATAAATATCTGTCTAAGCCTTTGCTTGACTAGTATTTCAAGAAAATATCTCTTGTCGCCAAGATTGGTCAACTCGTACTCCTTTATCATGGCTTGCTTGAACTCTTCAATCATCTTTGTATCATTACTAGTATATATTAAATCATCTGTATAAAGGCAAAGGATGAGGAAACGGTCTTCATGAATTTTCACTTATAATGATGGCTCACTTGGACCTTTTGCAAAACCATGATTAAGAAGATACCTATCTATTTTACTATTCTATGCACGCAGTGCTTGGTTTAATCCCTAAAGTTCTTTCTTCTACCAATATACTCTATTTTCTTTACCTCATATCATACACCCTTGTGGTTGCTCTACCTACACTTCTTCATTTTCTCCATTTAGGAATGCGAATTTAACATCTAATGAATATACAAGTAGTTTTAGTTAGGTGGACAAAGCAAGTAGGAATCTTATTATTTCCATTTGTACCATGGTAACAAAGGTCTTATTGAAGTCAATACCCAATTGCTAAGAATACCTTTTTGCAACAAGTCATGCCTTGTACTTCTAGATTGATATGTTTTTGTTGTACTTAATTTTGTAGACCAACTTTGGCCCAATGATATCTTTCTTCTTTCAACTTCTCAACAAGCTCTCATGTTTGATTCTTCTTGATCATCTCGATCTCTTCATCCATGGCTCTTTTCCATTTTTCTTTTCTTACAACTTCTTCATATTTCTACGACTCAGAAGAAAATAATGCAACATTGTGAGTTTGATAAATATATTGCAATGATCTCATCTTCCTTAAAAGAGATGAATTTAGTGTTGCTACCTTGGATATTGGCTTTTGCTTGGGTCCATTTCATCTCTTGCATTCTCCTTAGCTTCAAGATGTTAAACTCCTTTAGGTACTTCACTACTCTAATTCCAATGTGCTTCGTCATAAAAAATGACTTCTCCTGAAATAATCAATTATCTTGCATCAAAGTTGTATAGATAATAACCCTTGGATTGGTTGCAGTAGCTAATGATGATATATTTTTCTCCTTTCTCGTCCATCTTATCTCTATTCCCTTTTGGGATGGGGGCATAAGCAATGTAGGCAAAGATTTTAAAATGATCAACCTATAGCTTTCTCTAGAGCCAAGCTTCATATAACATTCTATTAGGAATTGCTTTTATGGGAAATCGATTGAGAGTATAAACTATTGTGTTAATAGCTTTAACCCATAAATATTATGGCAAATTTTTGCCTTGGGACATGGCTTATGCCATCTTAGTAATAGTTCTATTTTTTTTTTTTTTTGCGGCACCATTCTACTAAGATGTGTGTCAGATTGTGAGCTCTTTCTCAATGTTGTGCTTTTTGTAGAACTTGGTAAATCTTTGATTAGTGAATTCTCTCCTTTGATCAATTTTTAAAATTTTGAGAGAATGTCCTCTTTGCTTGTTAGCAAGGGCTTTAAATTGTGTCAAATAGGAGAATGCATATGATTTCTGCTTAATAAAATAAACTCATATCAAGCAGGTATAATCATTATTAAAGAGTTGAAAATAAGTATTTCCACATCATGTAGGTATAATCGCCTTCATCACTTTAAATATTTGGATTCAATAAAATAAAATAAAATAAAAGTAAAATTTTAATTTTTATATACTTTTAATTTATTTAAACTATATTTTTTTCTTTCTTTTCTCACCCATATCCTTCAATTCATATAAATTAAAAAATAAGATTGTTGTTTTACGTAAAGTGTTTTAATAAACTTAAATACATTTAGATGGAATAAAATGGAAGGAGAAGAGAAGTGTCTTCGAAGTTTCACCTTAACAGACAAAAGATTCTCTAAATCTTTATAATCTTTCACCTGGCAACAAAATTTAAAAGCCAAAATTAAAATGGCTTAAAATAATTAAAAGTATTAAATTTGTTTTTTTAGTTTTGTTATTTATACTAACTGGTTGTAATAATATATTTCAATATTTGAGAGAATAATTTCCAATTGGAAATATTATCTACATGACGTCAAGTTTTTTAAAACAAATAAAGAATATCAACAAGAACAAAAAGAATCTTTACATGTAGAGAGCATATCTATACGACTGCTATTATACATTCTTAGTATGAACCAGGAAGGTCTTGAATACATTTAAGCCCTTTGTCCTTATAGATGTTTGTCTTTAGCTTCTACTTTTCTTTCTAGCTTCTTTGGATATGCAAACGTAATGTAAAATTTCTTATTTCCCAATCAACATATAATATATTATGAAGTTGAATCCAATTTTCTTTAGTATATGAACGTGTTTAATTCTTAAATTATCCAAGCCAGATAAAATAGAGTTCCAACCAGGCCAATTGAGTCTTTTGAAAATATTAAATTTTTAGTTTGAGGACTTCCGATTACAACTACCTAATAAACTAAATTGTTGATCAATACCATGGTCAAATCACGTTTAAATCATTTCATTAAAAATTATGCTACGAAAGATCGTTGTGTTGATACTAAATGCTTTTACTTTGAATTGTCAATTAATTAAGTTGGTATCATCATCTTATCCTCTGCATTAACGTAACATTTTCTGCAAACCGTTCCGTAACTATCAACTTTAAGTTACTGCTTGTGAACATTACCACTATATATTATATATTGTGGATTTCGAAATAAAGAAATAAAACTTTTATCCATAGAATCTTGTGTTTAAAAAAATAAAGGTAGAATGTACTCTTTCAATGATATTAAATATTCAAGATTGTATTGTCGCATAGAATTAAGGTTTTAAATTGCAGTTATGGTTATTGTGGTTGTGCGCGTTGTGGGTACTAGACTTTCAAATTTTAGCCGGCATAGATTTTGTCATGCGGTCTGCCATTTAAAACCTTGCATAGAATGTCAAATGTCAATCATTTTCTATATATTCGGATGGTATATCAGGTTAAGGAAAAATATCAATATAAAACTACAGATCGATTGCAACAATTAATATCGAAAACAAAATGAACCAAGGTGGCTGCAGATTTTGAGAAACGACGAATACAAGCCAGTATGCTACAAACCTAACGGTCTAACTAGCTATACCTTCGTACGGATCAACATAAAATTTAAAACCAAACAGTCTAACCCTGACACATCGATGGCATTCGCTTTCTAAAAACACGTGCATACCAGTATTCAAAATAGTAAGCAAGTTGAGTCAGCAGCCAAATCATTATGAAAGTTAAGTTTTACAAATTCAAAAACGGTGATCATGCAGGACGAGGTCAGCGTTTCCAATTATATAGAGCATGCAAAACCAAGACTCCTCATCACAACTCACTCATCAATTGATTAAGTGGTTCATTTTGAAGAAGCGAAGAAGAAGAAGAAGATGGGCAGCATTACGAGCGAAACCGAGCATCCTCATGAGGTGGCTGATCAATTTGACGAAGAGAAAAAGAAGATGGCCAGGCCTAGTAGCATTGCTACAAACTGGAGAGAATTTGGCGGCGAACATCATTGGAAGGATCTGCTAGACCCACTTGACATTGATCTTCGCAGGTACATAATACACTATGGAGAAATGGCTCAAGCTACTTATGATGCTTTTAACTCCGATCAAACATCCAAGTATGCAAGAAGGAGCCGTTATGGGAAAAGAGATTTCTTTTCCAAGGTTGGTTTGGAAAATGGGAATCCTTTCAAGTACGAGGTGACAAAGTTCCTGTATGCAACCTCAGAAATTGATTTTCTTATATTAGGCGATGTCGAAGAATTAAATTGGATAGGGTACGTTGCTGTGGCCACTGAAGAAGGCAAAGCCGTGATAGGGAGGAGGGACATCGTAATTGCTTGGAGAGGAACTGAGCAGATCATGGAGTGGATTAAAGATTTTCAGTTCCTTTTGGGCAATGCTCCATATATTTTTGGTCTTGAAGCTGATTGTAAAGTACACCAAGGCTTTTACTCCGTTTACACGACGGATTACTCACATTCAGTCTTCAACAAAACCAGCGCGAGAACTCAGGTAATATATATATTTGTGTGTGTGTGTGATATAATAATTTTAATGAATTATGAACTAAACTATTGCGCAGTGGTAGACAAAATAGATTTCAGACTCAATAGAGTTGTTGTTTTTCCTCTACTCCAATGGCAAATATCACAATCGTTTCCTGTTACACATAAAAAGGGATCCAAGAAAATATGTAAAAGGGGTTTTTATATATTTTAAAGCCTATCATAAATTAACATTCAACTAAATAAAATAATAAATTATTAACATTTCTTTTATACTTCCAGAGACTAAATTTATAATTGAAATATATATGAAATATTATGCAGGTTTATTTCGAGACTAAATTTTATACAATTTGATTCTTAATCATGATGCAGGTCTTAACTGAGATTAGAAGACTCGTGAACAAATTTAAGGATGAAGAAATTAGCATAACGGTAACTGGGCACAGCTTAGGGGCTGCAATTGCAACCCTAAATGCAGTGGACATAGTCACTAATGGCTTTAACGTCCGAGAAGATCAATCTCAAAAAGCTTGTCCAGTCACAGCTATTATATTTGCCAGCCCTCGGGTTGGAGACTCAAACTTTCAGAAGTTCTTCTCTGGTCAAAAAGATCTGCGAGCCCTACGTATTCGTAATAAAGAAGATATTGTTCCGAGGCATCCCTTCTTAGGGTATGCAGAAGTAGGAGAAGAGTTAAAAATTGACACTCTGAAATCTGACTTCTTAAAGCATCCGGGGGATATGAAAAGTTGGCACAACTTGGAGGTTTACTTGCATGGAGTTGCTGGAACACAAGGGAGCAAAGGAGGATTCAATTTAGAGGTTAAAAGGGATATTGCACTTGTGAACAAGAGCATGGGTGCTTTGAAGGATGAGCATCTTATTCCAGTGGCATGGAGAGTAGACGAAAACAAAGGATTGATTCAACAACCTGATGGTACTTGGAAGATGCAAGAACCGGAATCTGAGGATGATGATTTTTTATCCATTAATTAATGCTATTTTCGATTGTCTAAAATAATCGTTTTATTGTTCTTTTTGGTCCTGATTTTGGTTTATTGATTTTGTTCTTTTAGCCACTTTGAATTATCTTCTTTTAGTAAAAGGCAGGGTTATTAACTTAGGATGAAGATTTTGTACTCAGTGTTTTTCGAAATTATTTAATTATAATTTTTTTAAAAACACTTGTGCCATGTATTAATCTTTGTACAATTGTCACGCAATTCTCAATCTCCTCGTGAGGTTCACCTCGCATAAACATCATTATCACTTGCACAGATATAAAACTAAAGACAAAGTCAAGAAAAAGAAAGAAAGTACGTGCTCATAGCCAGGCTTTCATAGATTATGAAAAGAGACATAAGAAATCGCACCACGTTTTCTTTGTACAATTTTGAACCGAAGAATACTGACACTACAGGAAAATGACATGTAGCCGCAATCATTTTTAGTAACAAACAAGAACATTACGTGGGCCTAAATAGTTTATACATGCAGACAGACTAAAACATTGCAAGTATAAATGGCCAAAACTAGAGGCGCAAAACATGGATGTTGGCCTGAGGTGGAGAATTGTTACCGGCCGTGGAAGAAGCAACGGATGGGAGGAGGAGGATAAAAGAGGAACACAGAAAAACTACCACGAACGGCCATACAATTGACATTTTTTTACTTTGTGCTTTGTTTGTTTTGTTTATGTCTCTTTTTCCAATTTATGTCTGTATTTTACCCTTGTTTCTAGTTAATTAACAGTTTATAGCCATATTTTTCACAGCTTTTTTGTTGTTATTTCATGTTGCTTGGATATACAATTTAAGCGATATTTAAAATCGCAATCTTGTGATCTTCATTAATTTTCATCAATTGTAGTTCAGAACCTTAATTTTCAAGGTTTAACTATGTTTAAAACCTATAGGATGACCTAATTTTGGAGATTCAATTCTCTTCCCCGTGATTCATTCCAAAAAATAGGATTAGTGGTTATCACCCAATTCCCTATAATAACTAGGCGCTCCCAGTACTAATAAGCCGCTAGAAATTTTGGAACCAACAATTATTTTATTTGATATTCTAAGTTTATGTCATGTATTGTTTTAAACTTTAATTATATAAATAGAAAGCCAAATGCGCGTCCATATTATTATTATTATTGCTAGAAGAATTTAGGATAGGAAAATGAGAAAAAGAACCAAATAAGAATAAACCCACTAACATTAACACTCCCTAACACGTATGTTCGAAGAATGTATCACTTGAATTAAAATTATAGAAACTTGACTGTCATTTTAAATACGGAAAGAAAGTGCAAGAAAGTAAGAAAAAATTGTGGATACAGCCAAATAAAATTGATCCAATTTCACTTTTAGGCTTTCTAAATTATTTGAAAATTTTAATTTAGTTTTTCTCATTTCAATTAGAATAATTATGCCTAATATATATTTGCGAAAAAATAAAGGAAAAGCCTATAAATAAATGCATTATATAGAAATAGATTTAAACCGACAGAATAATTAAATTTTCAGAGCACGGATTTTACAAAGGTCAATGTCAAGGCCCAATAGAAGAAAGCAGAAGGATAGTATTTCACTTAGGTCCAAAGAAAGGGACAACTTTAGCTACTATTTTCCTCCTTCGGGTATATATGTTGTCTGTGTGGGGCCTTTGAGCAGAGAAGAATTTTGAAGAGTATTAGACTCATCGAGTTTCTTCCGTTTACTCAAAAAAGAATGTCTATCTACTATTCCTCTTATTTTTAGGTTCTGATGGAATATTTAATTTAAATATATTTGTTAAGATATTATTTTAATCAAATATTTTATTTAAGATATTGCATATTGATAGTTAGGATATTTTTTAAACATATTTGCTAAGATATTATTTTAATTAAATATTTTATTTAAAATATTACATATTAGTTAGAATATTTTGAATTAAAATTAATTAAATAATATCTCAATTTTTAATTAAATTATTTTAATTGGTGATCCTTGATTTTTGATCTTTAAATTGTCAAATATTTTTGTTAGTGAGTTAGTAAATATCTACACGTTATTTAATTGATCTTTTTTTATGAAAGAGTAGTTAGTTCTTACATTAATAATTTGAGAGGATTCTTGATAAATAGAATCAACCTAACTAACTAACATTGAAACTTATACACTTATAAAAAAACACACACACACACACACACTCTCTTTTTCAGCATTTGTCTTTTTTGGTTATAGATCACTAAAAGAATTCATCATCAATTTCATTTCATCATCATATTTATATAGGCATGGTTGAATGTATTTAGATCCTTATATTTGCTTTTGCTATTGTTAGTAATTTTGAATTGTTATTTATATCTATGGTGAAATTGCATGATAGTCTATATATGGTATTAGAGCCCAACTCTAATTACTTTTACCTACTATGAGAATTTATGAATTCTAATTTATGAAAATAGAGGAATTTAAGGAATTTAATTCAATTTATGAAATTATTAAATTCAAATATGTTTGATGCAATTTTGATGCACTTATATCTTTCTTATTCATACTATCATATATGAATATGCAATTGGGTTTGGTTGAAACTATAAATGTCTCTTCACACAATCACAAATTTGCAGATAGAGAAATTTACAATTTCTCATATAGATATTGAATTATAAAATCCCATCAATTATAATCATGTTGTGTGTGATTTTAATGAAAAGGTGAGTTGTATTTGAATTACTATTAATAAAAACCAATATGTGAACTTCTTAAATTGTTAAGTGCAAAAGTAGTAGAGATCAAAGTTTATACTCTTGATTTGATTTGCATATTTTCAGCATGGTTTTCCTTAATGATGCTCAAAATTCAATTACCCACACAATTTTGAGCATTTTGGCTTAGGAATTATTAAAAATGGAGCCAAAACGAGTAAAAAAAGACATCAAATTTCCCCTTTTAGTCCATTGTGGCATTGGTTGCATCAAGTTCACTTGGCTAAAGCTGAAAAACAACCAAAACAACTCACTTGGCAAAATGACATGTCATTTTAGAACATAAGTTGGTTGCGTCTTGGGCATATCATTAATGACACGTTGTTTAACCCTTCTTTAATGAAACATTGTGTTTCATTAAATGAGCCATTGGGTCAGGCCTTATTTTTGTTTTTGGTCCATTTTTGTTTAAATTTTTGGCCAAAAGTTCTGGGCTTCAAATTTTTGTTTTGGTTAATTTTTTGTTTCATAATTTTAAGGACAAAATCATTGGGTTTTAGTATTTTAAATTACTGTACAATAAAGGAAAAATAAAACACTCAAATATGGTCCTAAGCCTTATAGGCCATAACCAATGGGCTATATTTTTTGCCGAAAAAATGCCCATTTAGGCCAAAAAGATTTTTGGGCCAATTAAGGCCATTTTTTGGAGGATTTTGAATATTTTGAGTTCAAAATCTTTGGCTTAATTTTGGGTTCTTTCAAAATTTTATTTATTTATTTATTTTTGCTTTAACCCTTTATTGCTTTAGATGAAAAAAAAATTATGAAACAATTATAATAAGTGTCAATTAATTTATCTAAAATTAAGGAAAGTTATTTAAAAAATTTTTGACCCACTTAGAAATTTTACAAAACTATTATTTAGTGTTAAATAATTTGTCTATATTATGCCAAAATTATTTTAGACAATTTTAACACATAAAATTTTGTAAACTTATTATTTAGTGTTATTGAATTTGTCTAAATTTATAGAAAATTTATTTAGGCAATCTTGGCATATTTGGGACTTGATAAAATTATTTTGATGCCATTTAATCTTGTATAAATTATTATAAGGTGTTATTTTAGCCAAATTCTTTAAAACATTTATGGAATAATTGTAAAGGGAGAATTTTTTTTTAAATTATTAATCATATAAATTTTAGTTGATTGATTAATTTAAAAATAAATTCTCATTAAGATAAAATTAATCAGTGCATTTAAATGGAGATTTTAATGCACATAATGGACTCAGATATTTTTGTAATTAGCATATATAAATTAAGGAGTAGCCACAGTATTATTTATGTATGAGTGCATGCATTATGAAATTAAGATCACATATGGATTTGAAAATATCAATTGTAATTAAGTAGGTATAATATATCTTAACCCACAGTGGATAATTATAACTGCATGCTTAATTAGGTAGAATAGAAATTATATTGTGTTTTCTAAATAGCCTATAAGTATTAAAGAATATAAATGCACTCTAGTTTCATCAATTATGATACACAAATATTCGGTATACTAATGTCTTTGCCCACATGGAAATTTTAATAATACAATTTTTGTCTAAGTATGACTTGCATTGGTAAATATGTATTTATGATAAATGTGATTGTTGATTTACCTTATAATTTTTTAGTAAGCATTATTAATGTTTCAAATTACCTTATAGCATCTTCTACATCTCAATTCTTAGTAGATCGCAACAACAAGATTATTTTATATGGAAGCAACTACAAAGCTTAGAATGAGGATGTTCTCCTTCAATTGGGATGCCTTGACTATGACTTTACCCTTCATATGGAAGAACTTTTGAGACCCATGGATGATAAAAGACTAAGATACTAAAGTATTGTATGATCACTAGGAGCAATGAAACTGCCTTAGTATGATGATAATTAAACAACACATATAGATTAGCATTGATGGGTCCATACTAGAATGTAATATAGTCAAAGAGTATCTAAAAGCCATTGATGCTCAATTTGCTTCATCTAACAAGTCACTTGGAGGTGCACTTATAGCCTAACTAAGCACAATGAAACTCATTGGTATAAGAGGGTTTAAATAGCATATAATGCAAATGAGGGATATAGCTTCTCAATTGAAGGGCATTGGAATGGAGCCAAATGAACCATTTTTGCTTCAATTAATCTTTAACTTGCTTTCTCCTCATTATGCTGCATTCAAGATCTTCAATTATATGCATAAGGGGAAATGGATTGTTGATGAACTATTGTCCATATGTGTACAAGAAGAGTATAGGCTAGCATATACCTCTTATTCATGTGACGAACAAGGAAGCTACAAGATGCTTCTTCTGTAAAAAGAAATGGCACATTTTAAAAAACTGCACTAAGAGAAAGGTCTAGTTTGCCAAGAAAAGTATACCTTTATCTAATGTGTGTTTTGAATCTCATTTGATTAATAGTTGTCATGATATATAATGGATTGATACTGGATCAAAAATCAATGCAAAGATTTCTCAACATAAGGAGTCATATCCTAATGGGCATAAAATGTTTCTTGGGAGTGGAATAAGCTCAAATCTAAAGGTTGTTAGAATTTATCGAATAATTTTATCTTCTAGCTATGTGATGATCTTGAACAAACATTTTATGTTCCTAGTTTTTTTAGAAATTTAATTTCAATTTCTAAATTAATTCCTTTAGGTTTTTTCTATGAATATTTCTAGAACAATTTTTAAATTCTTAAAAGACCCAATTTCTATTGGAAAAATCTCCTTATCTAATGGTTTGTTTAAGATTCATACTATTATTAATACTACTAGTTCTTATGTTACCATGCATGGTGATAGTAGAGTTAAGAGATGTATCATAAATGTGAACTTTATTGGTTTGTGGCATAGGAGATAGAAATATATCTCTATATAAAGGATCAAAAGGTTAGTAAAGGATGGGGTTCTCCAACCTTTAGACTTTACTAATCTTGGTTAATATGTTAACTGCATTAAGGATAAGCAAACCAACAAGTCACATAAAAGGGCCAAAAGAAGTTCAAAATTGTTAAGATCATACACACTGATATATGTTATGTTGATTTATATTCAAATGGTTAGAAATATTTTATCTCTTTTACTTATGATTTTTCACAATACATGTACGTCTACCTACTTTATAATAAAAGTGAGGCATTTGATTCATTTAAAGAATATAAAGCAGTGGTAGAGAAACATGCAAGGAAACAAATTGAAATTATAAGATTCAATAGAGGAGGAGAATATTATGATAGGTACACTAGTGATGGATAGACACTTGGTTTGTTTGTTAATTTCCATCAAGAGCATGGTATTATAGCACAATACACTAGGCCTAACTCATTAGATATAAATAGTGTTGCTAAAAAAAGGAATAAGACACTATTGGACATGGTAAGGGGTATGCTTAATAACTTCAAGCTTCTTGCTTTTTTATAAAGGGATACACTTAAGATAGTAGTGTATATTCTAAATATGGTTTTAACAAAGGCAGTGTCTAAGACACCATTTGATTTGAAATGGTTAGAAGCCCATCTTGAATCATACACGTTTATGCCCAAAGACTATTATTACATATTCTATAGGTAATGTAGAGAAGTCTAAGGGATAAAAGTTTTACTACCCCTTACATTCAACAAGATTTGTAAAATCTAAGAATGTTAAATTTCTTGAAAATAACATAATTAGTAAGAATGATCAATCACATGACTTAGTTAATGAAGAAGATTATGTACAACGGACTATCACTAGTTATGATGAAACATTAATTCTAACTAACACCCATTCTATTAGGGTAAATGCAAAACATGATAAGGTTCTAGTAATCTAAGTTGATCGTGCAAATAATAAAGAGCATAATCATCCTATTGTTAATGGTGAGGCAACTTATAATGATGGAAAGGTAACTCAACCAATGGTAGAAGTTATTCCTATTGAACAATCTCAACAGGTTAAGTTAAGCAAATTAACTAGGATAAGAAAGGCTGTAAAACCTAGTGACTATTTGATGTACATAATTGAATCTAACTATGACAATGGTGAAAATTTTAAATTATGGGATGACATCATGATTGATGAAATGGAATCAATGGCAAACAATGATGTTTGAGACCCTGTAGAGTTGCCTAGTAGGGCTAAAGCAATTGAATGCAAATGGCCTTTAACACTAAAAGAGACTCACTAGGCAACATTAAGCATTACAAGGCAAGGTCGATTGTTAAAGGTTTTACTCAAAAGGAAGGAATTGATTACAAAGAGACTTTCTCTCCTATATCCAAGAAAGATTGCCTTTGTAACACCATATTCCTCTAGTCCATCCTCTCTACAAGCATGCTTCATATATATATAAGGTTCATGGAAAATACAATTAAATAATGCATTAAACCGCATTACATAAGCCTTTAAATTTTTGTTTTTCGTTCCATGGGCCCCGTGAACTCCTTAATACTATCCTTTACTCATAATCCATCCATCCAAGTCATAAACATCACAAAACCAGCCATAAAACTCAGATTTTACACCATGCACTAGAAAAACACAAATATGCTCTTGGGTTCCGGTACCATCTTTTTGATGCAAACTTTAAAAAATCATAATTAATTCTAGAAAAATCAAAATGAAGTAAACAATAGCTTTTTGGAAAGCCCTAAATGTCCACTATAAGGTAAAAATCATTCTAGCCATGAAAACATCAACTAGTCCACAATTAATAATAGGAAAAGATTAAAGGTCCAATTGCCTAGGTTTGCTATTACTAGTTACTGATATAAATTTCAAAAATTCATAACTAATTCTAGAAAAATCAAAACCTAGAAAACCATACCATATTGGAAATATGTGGATATTAACTAGAGGCTAAAAATAATTCTAGACCAAAACAGAAGCGTTTAGCCTATAGCAATTGATGGAATAGTACCAAAGGGTCGGTTGTGCCCCTGATACTGATATGAAACTTCAAAAATTTGGCTTTCTCTCTACAAACCTCCAAATGGGGTGAACTCAGTGGCTATGGAAATATTATCATGTCCAATTTATGTTTTTAAAAGTTCATAGCCATTGGTCACCATTTGTCCTATAGATGACATAGAAAAAGAAATTGACCAAATGAACAGTGCATCCTGCCATTCAACATTTTTTCTCAACTTTGAAAAATCATAATAAATTCTCTAATGCCCCAAATTGGGTGTTCTTTATCCCTATGGAAATATCTAGAGGAGACCTATTTGTTGGCAAATTTCATGAAAAATTTACTCATTTGGTCAGATTTTGGTTCAGCTCTCAATTTGGTCATATTTGGTGTTTCAAATGGTTCAAAATGATGTCAAATTTCATTCCTCATTATCTAGGACCACTTGGGCATGTCCAAAACCATAATCATAACCTAGGGAGACATGCCATTTGGTTCCAAACCTCATGGAGCTCATTTCCACTATGCTACTTGCTATCATATACATGGAATTCAAGATGCATAATGGGTCTTTGGTGGAAAAATCATACATTTTCATACATTTAGCTTCAAGAATCATACATACACCATAATTATATGCATTTTTCTCTTGCTGAAATCGTTACATCTTATATATATCACATTAGTACAATTCTTGACACTAATTTACTACAAAATTGCCTATTTTGCTATTCCCTTGTCAAGAATCATGCTCCAAGATATTTGACCTCCTTTCTTTGGACTTCTCAGCTCACCTAGATAGGAGTAAGCATATGAAGGGGAAAGAGTGAGATTCAAAGAATCTCAATAACTCTTTACCCTTTCAAACATTCATAATGGATGCCATACAATGTTAAAGAATGCATGCATGCTTTCAAGGCTATAAATGAACATACATAACTCATTTTCTATGTTCAAGAAACTCATACATATCATATATAAGCTCTTAGGGGCTTTAGTTTGCCTTACCCACTTTTCTTGGGACTTTTAAACTTGCCTTACCTACTTTCAAAGGACTTTTGACTAAGTCTTACTCTTCTTGAGACTTTTGGCTTGGTCTCACCTAATTTTAGGGACTTTTGGCTAATCCTCACCCTTGCTAAGGGACTTTTGACATCACCAAACCCACTCAGGCTAAAACATATTCATAAAAATGCATTTCAAGAATATCATGGTACCATGGCATGTAAATAATGGCTAGAATCATTTCTCATGGCATAAACATACATACACACATCCAAAGATAAGAAAACATCTAAGAATGTATAAGAGAAAGGTTAGAGAGCTATCTTGGAGCTAATGCCATATACTTTTTCCTTGAACTCTTACTCCCCTTTTGGCCAAGATCACGGAATTAAGTGGCACTTGATCTCTTGGCTTATACATATCAAACGAGACATATTTAGATCATTAGAATAAGCTCTAGCCTTATGCAACTCTTATACATGCTTACTTTCTCATTTGTCTTCATAATGGTTCCATACAAGCTACAATGAAGCAACTTTCTTGGAATTCATGATCTTGGCTCCCATTTCTCATTCATTTTAAGTCTCTTGACTCCATTTAGACTCTTTGGAGTCATCACACATGTAACATTCGGTCCCTCTACCATAAACATGAGAAACGCGATGTTTGGTTTCTCTATAAACGTGTAAATGCACCAAATATAAAAAGGAAGTCCCTAAGAGTGAATGATTTGAGGTTAAATAAAATTAGGATAAAATATTAAATAATAGAAAATGAGGTTTTGAGTCTTAAGTTACAGAGAAACAAAAGCCGAAGTGGTCCAATAAAATTATTGAAAGAATAGTGGCATTTTTGTAAATATGAGCAACTTTTGTAAAACTCACAAGAGGGCTTTTTAAATGAAAAATTTGAGCTTTTTAGGGTTCTCAGAGGCCCTGAAAACCATGGGAAGCCTTGGGACAGTTAAAACTCCATCGGTGTTTGTTTTTGAATGTCATTTGACTCAAACTTTGACCGATTCTTTCGGGACAGTTTTAGCTTCAAAATGAGTGATTCCAAAGGCATTTTATAAGATCGAAAATCTAAATTTTATGATAAAAAAATAGTTCTAAAAAAGGATTTAAAATAAAACTAAAACAAAAATGCCAAGTACAAGGGACATAAATGAAATTTTTCAAAACAAATGTTTTTAAAAACCTCCTTATATTAGGCGTCCAAAATTCTGGTCTCTCCTTAACTAACTTTAAGCTCGTCCAAAATAGAGAAAGAGGCTACCAAGAGAGACACATAAGAGGGCCGAGAGAAAAGGGAGAAAGAAGTTAAAAAAAGTAAGGAATCTTAAGGATTTTCATGCTTCTTCCTCTTGAAACTTCATTCTCCTCTTCTTACGTCATCTTTCCATGGTTTTGGTGGATGATGCAGTTTTGCTTTGGCCATGAATCAGAGGGGAAAAGTTAGACTTTGAAAGAGAAGGCTAAAGCAAGAGGAAAGGATTTTGGAAACAAGCTAGAATCAAGGTATTTCTCATGGTCTCTTTTGCACTTCCTTGGCTGTCCACTTGGTGTGTATTTCATCCCATATAGAGCCTAACCAAGGGAGGATGGATTTTGGTCCAAGAATGGGAGATTCATAGGTTTTGGAGTGTGAGAAGTAAGTAGGTGCAAAGAAAACAAAGAAAGAACTATAAAAATGCAAGATAGAAAAGTTAGGGATTCATGGAGACATTGTGAAAGCTATTTTGATCCATGAATTTCCTAGCCTATGTGAGTGTTTGCTTGAGCTCCTAAGATCCCTAAGAAGCCTTCCAAGTGTCCCTCCTATCAAGGAAAAATAAAAAAATCCATAGGCTCCTTCCTCCCCTATAGTTTCAGCCAAAGCTAGAAGAATAGGCTAGGGGCTATTTTAATTCATTCTAAGCTTAGGTTGGGACTTTGTATGATAGAAAAAGGTAGGAGGAACCCTTGAAAAAATTTAGAAGCCATAGATTGGGAGATAAGACAATGGTTTCCATAATGTAGCCTTAAGAAGCAATATGTACTTAGACTTTTGAAAGTGAGTGTGTGATGGCTCCAAGGACCTTAAATGAGGTCAAGAGGCCTAGTTATAGTAAGAGAATGGAGCTAAGAACTTGAATTATGGTAGTTGCTTCATTAGGCCATTAATCGAACCAATATGAGACTAATGGGACAAAGTGTGCTTCTTAAGTATAAGTTTAATGTTTTGGATTGTTCTAAGAGTATAATTGGGTGTTATTTGTTATGTTTAGGCCAAGGAAATCAAGGCCCATCTAGTTGTGATTATGAAACCAAGAAAGGGATAGAATAATTAAAGTAAAGCTTGGATTTCTATCAAGGTAGCTCTCTACCCTATTCTTGTTTGCATTCTTGATTATGTATATGTCATTGTATTCTTGTGTGTGCATTTGTAACTTGAGACATGCCACTTGATACTATGTTGATGCATTGGTACCAATACACTTTCCTGAATGCTACTTGTTTGTGAAATTGCTCATAAGGGTGAGGTGATGCCAAAAGTCCCTTAATATAGGTGAGGAGATGTTAAAAGTCTCTAGGCATAAGTGAGACAAGGTCAAAAGTCTCATGGATGGGTGAGGCCAAGTCAAAAGTCCCTAGCCCAAGGGTAAGGCTAATCCAAAAGTCATAGAAATGGGGTGAGGCTAAACCAAGTTCCTAGAGCTCATTCTTGACTCTATTATGACTTTGTGGCATGGAAATGTGATTTGAATGCTTTATGGTTGATTTGGAAAGCATACTTGCACTATTTGACATGTTGCATGCCTTAAATGTGTACTTGAATGGGCGTATGAGTTATTGAGATTCCATGAATCTCATTCTATTTCCTCTCCTATCTCATATTGTCTAGGTGGAGCTTAACAGCCAAAGAATGGAAGTCATGAAGCCTAATTGGCTATGTTAGGACAATGGTGTTAATTGTATAGCTTTTGAATGTAAAGAAATGCCATAATGCTTATGTATATATTATTTTTGAGTTGTAAACATTTGGACAAATGTAAAAGCATGTATAGAAGATGTATGAACCACATTTAGTACCAAATTAATGTAAATGTGAACTTTGGATATTGGATGGCTTATATATGCTAGTGCATTCTTGCATGTAGCATAGGAAAATTATGATGTATGGTAGTTTAGACCACTTGAGAACCTCTTACATGCTGTTTTTATGCTTTGAAACTTGCTCAAAATGTGGTAAAGGCCTTGGGAGACCATTTGGACCAAATTAATGCCTTACGAGATGCAAAATGGACCATAGTTGGGAGCTATGGAAAAATTTGTCCAAATGAGCTTTTCTTGGTATAAAATTTAGCCTGCATTTAGATATTGTCTAGAGATTTTTGGAAAGCTAAAGTTCATAATATTTTGAACTCTAGAGAATATTTATTAAATTTTCAAAGTTGGTAAAATTTTCCATTTTGGTACTATCACTGTGCATTATGGACAGAAGTTTCATTTCCATCATCCATAAGGAAAATGGTGTCCAATGGCTATGACATTTTACATGAAGAAACTAGAAAATCATAGTGACCTATAACAACTAGAAGCACCTCAATTGGAGGTCTAGAGAGGGAGATACATTTTTTTAAGTTTCAGGTCTATTCTAGGCACATAGTCAAACACCCGGTACTATTCCATCAAATTTAGGGGTCTAAATGCTTCTAAATTAGTCTCAAACTACTTTTCCCCTCTAGGTAATATCTATACCTTTCCAAATTGGTATATTTTTCCTAGATTGAATTTTTTTAGAATTAGTTATGAATTTGTGAAGTTTATGTTAGTAAGCTACATCCGAAATGCTAGGCAGTCTGACCTCTGTCTCTTTCCTATTATTAAACATGGCCCAAATGATGTTTTCATGGCTTTGAATTATTTTTAATATAAATTTAACATCTAGAGCTTTCCAGAAAGCTATGGGTTACTTGATTTCAATTGTTTTAGAATTAGTTATGATTTTCCAAAGTTGCTAGTAGAAAAATTGAATTCTGGACTCGAAGCTATAACATGGATTTTTCTACTTTTTAGTCGCTAGCCCATGGTGTATGGATTTTTTAGTGATGTTTATGATTCATATGGATATAATATGACTAAAGAATGTTATGAACGAGCTCATAGGGTCTATAAGACATGAATTTAATTCTTGAACCCTAATGGTACGCAAGGAAATTGCATTGTTTTATTCCCTTTTCTTGGTTTTTCCTTGTTTGCATACGAAAGTTACCTTGAATATTAGAACATAGAGCCTAATAAATCATGGTGTGACAACACATTCATTTTAAAGAGCCTAGCTATAAGTTGCTTCTTTATGTCTCATTATAGAACCTACACCTCCATCTCACATTTTATGGCTTCTAATTTTTTTTCAAGGCTTCCGTTGATGTTCTCCTATTATCTTTAGTCCCATTCTAACCTTGGAACAAATTAAAACACTCCCTAGGTGGTTAGACCTTGTTTAGGCCAAGACACACACACCATTACGCACCCATGGAGTTTGTTTTGTTTTCTAGAAGGGAATGGCACATATGCAACTTCCTAAGGGTCTAAGAGACTTATACTATGTCTTACATAAGCAAGAATACCTCTAGAAAAAATTAGATTTTATCATTTATTTCAACGCCTCAAGTTGTGCCAACTTGAATTTTAAGGCTCCCTTTTTGTTTTCACTTGTTTATTCTAAATTCCTACACTTTAAATCACTTGTTGTTCCTTTGATATGGTCAGAATTCAACTCCCTTTAGATGGGCTGTAGATTGCATGAAATTCATATGGAGAAGAACAAGCAAGAAGTACAAGAAAAGCCATGGAATTTACCTTGTTTCAATGCTTTTTCGAGAGTTATCTCCATTGCTTCAAGCTCCTCCTTAAAATTCTAAGCTTTCCTCTAGACTAGCCACAAAATAGTCCCATATGCAACATAATAACCATAGGAATTAAGAGGAGGAAGAGAGGAACAAGTTTGGTGAAGGAAGGTGCTTGAAAAACTAAGGATTTCCATACCTTTTTGCAAGCTTTTCCTTCCTCCATGGCTTCCCTTTTGTGTGTCCTCCTTGTAACATCTTCACTGCTAGCTCATACCCATCATGCCTTACATGCTCATATACATATGGGAAGGATGAGGGGGAAGCTTCCTAATTGGAAACTTATACTTTCTCACATTGTGGCATGGAGTTAAAATGCATTTTAGTGTCACATGGACCGAGTGAGCTCATTATATGCCTCCTCATATTACATTGCATCATTACAACTTATTTCATCCTCAAAAACATGATTTAAACCCATGGAAACCAAAAAGTGGTATGAATCATGCATGCTCAATTTCGGCCATACTTGGCCTCATTTCTGGGCAGCGTTTAGAAATTCATAACTAAATGCAGAAAAATCAAAAACACGCTCTCCCATTCACTCTGGAAAGCTTAGACTGTCTACTTCATGGGAAACATATATACAACTCATAAAGTCTCACATATAATGCGTTTGACAAGCAAAACCATCTACTGGTCGGAGGGGCTCTGCTACTGTCACAGTTTACTGATATGGACTTCAAAAATGTCTAACTAATTCCACAAAAATCCACTGCATGCAAATGATATCACTATGGAACTATACGGATGTTAAATAGAGAGGAAAAATTTCTCCAGATCAATTCATCAAAACAAACTCCCGGAAACCGATGAAACAGTACCTCGGGTCTGGTAGGATGACTGATTCTGGGCTGGAACTTCGAAATTGCATATCTTCCTCTCTAGACCTCCAAATGAGGTGCTTCTAGTTGCTACAATTCACTGTGACTGTTTCATTTCTTCCTATAAAATTTCATAATCATTGGATTACGTTTGCCCCTCGGATGACACAATTCCATAACTGACCAAATGAACAGTGTTTCTGAAAATCCGAATTTCTGATACCAACTTTGAAAAATCATAGAAAATTCTATAAACTTCCAAATGACTTGATCTTTAGCTTCCCAAAAATCTCAACATAAGATCTAGTCATATGCCAAATTTCAAGGTAAGAGGATGTCATTTGGTCAGACTTGGACATTATGAGCAAAAGGATCAATTTCATGTGTTAAATGAGGCTTCATAGGTTCAAATTTCCCTCTTCTACCTCTAAAGCCCTATGAGCACGTGGGAATGCATCCATATAGGCTATTAAACATGACTCAAGTGTCTAACAACCCAGATTGGAGAAACTCACTATCCCACACCCACTTATACACTCATGTGGCCAATACTAAAATCACGCTTTTCGTAACAAAACTTGCTTCTTCATTCAAAATGGTCTCATTCTCATATATACATGATAAATACATTGGTTTACAAACATTCATAGGTGCTACATCATATACATCATTAATTTACATTCCTTGACTTAACTACAAGATAGTAACAAAAGGCTCTTTACACTTTCTTCACCAATCTCCCTAGCTTCAAGCTTGGTGGCTCCCATCTCTTGCCTCACTTGGTCCACCTAGCATGTTGGGATGGTGGAGAGGGGGAGTGAGATTCAAAGAATCTCAATAGCTCATCTCTCATTCAATCATACATACAAAGTATGCAAACAAGTCTCACCATGTATGCATGGACATATTAGCATATGAGAACATAAGAAAAGCATTTGCAACATTTAAGTTGGCTATACATAAGAAAAGCATTTTCAACATGTGAGTAGGCCATACATAACATATAAAAGCTTGCCAAGTAAATGGATTAGCCTCACCCACTCACTTGTGGATTTTGGATTTGCCTCACCCATTCTCTAAGAGGTTCTTAGACTCAACCTTTGCTCTTTGAGAGTCAACCTCACTTTTAGGAGACTCTTTACTTTGTCTCAACCAACTTGAGGGTTTCTGGCTCATCCTCACCATGGCTAAAGTGATTTTGGCTTTTCCATACTCAAGCAAACCCAAACAATCACATAAAACATCATTGAAATGCATGAGGCATCATCATGTTAGCATACTTTTCATAGTTCAAAATATACATACACACAAGCAAGACAATATAAGCACACATCTTATGCATGAAAGAACGTAGAGAGAGCTACCTTATTGGCTAATCACAACTTCTCCTTCCAATTGTCTCCTCCCTTGTTGGTTTCACAACCACTTCTAGATGGGAGTGCTCTTCTTGAGCCTAATCATACAAGAAACATGAAATTATTCTCTTAACACTTTATTCATGAAGCTAGGGATTTCTTTCTAGCAACCCTACTAAGCATATAAAGCTAGAGGTTTTTTCTCTCACTAGAAACTCATCAACTCTCTTTCCTCTCTCAAGCTCTCAAGAAAGGAAGTAAGGGAGAATTAAAGATATGTGAGTCTTGGTCTTCTTCTAAGAGGGGTTTTCTACTCTCCCTCCTCTGAACCAAGCTCAAAACATGACTACTTTAACTACTAAAACCGTGGGAAGAGAGGATAAGGAGAGAAGAACAACATGCTAAGAGAAAAGCCATAGAAATTCTTACCTTTCTTGTTCTTCCTTCCTCCTCTAGGCTTCTCTCTCTCTCCTCTGCCCTTTTCTCTCTCTTAGAGTGAGCTTAAGTTGGTTACAAAGTGAAAGAAAGAGTTGGAACGCTTTAAAAAGTCAAATTCTCTTTTTTTACGCTTTTTCGGACTAACCCTCGCTATAGCGAGCCATAATCCTCGCTACGGCGAGCTCGAATCAGTCCCAGATCTTTGCCTTCGCTATAGCATTCGCTACGGCGAGTAGCTCCTTAGATTTTGTATGGGGTGCCCGAACTCGCTATAGCTAGAAGGCACTCTCGCTATAGCTAGGCTATAGCGAACAGGTACATTCGCTATAGCTAGGCCATAACTAGCAGACTTAGAAAATTTTCAGCTTCCAAAAATTGTCAGCTTTTCTTTTCTCTTCTCTTTTTTTTTTTCTTTTTCTTTTCTTTCCTTCTTCCTTCTTTTTCCCGGTTGTTACATTCTACCCTCCTTATAAAAATTTTGTCCTCGAAATTTAAACAACGTACCTCATGAGAAGAGTTCTAGATATTTCTTCCTCATATCATCTTCTAATTCCCAAGTGGCTTCCTCGGGAGACAATTCCTTCCAAACCACTTTCACCAGCAGTATCGTCTTATTCCGTAACTGCTTGAGTCTAACATCCACGATCCGATCTGGTGATACTATATATGATAGATCCTCCTGTAACTGCATATTCTCATATTCTATGATATGTGAGGGATCGGGCTGGTACTTTTTCAATTGGGAAACATGAAAAATGTTATGGACTTGGCTTATGTTCGGAGGAAGAGCTGGTCTATATGCCACAGGTCCTACTTTATCGAGAATCTGGAAAGGACCTATGTACTTTGGACTGAGCTTTTTACTCTTAATGGACCGACCTATCCCTGTGAATGGAGATACCTTAATGAAAACATGGTCTCCAACCTCAAACTCTAACGGTCGCCTACATTTATCTGCATAGTTTTTCTGTCTACTCTGGGCCGTCAGAAGTTTCTTTCTGATGGTTTTTATCTGTTGGGAGGTCTAGTCCACTAATTCTGGTCCTATAAGGCTCCGCTCTCCTAGCTCAACCCAACACATTGGGGACCTACACTTCCTCCCATACAATGCCTCATACGATGCCATCTGTATACTGGCATGATAACTGTTATTGTAGGCAAACTGCGCTAGAGGCAAGTATGTATCCCAATTCCCTTTCATTTCTAGCACACATGCCCTCAACATGTCCTCTAGGGTTTGGATGGTTCTCTCTGTCTGTCCATCCATCTGAGGGTGGTAGGCTGTGCTAAATCTAAGTCTGGTGCCTAGAGCATTCTGTAATGATCTCCAGAAATTCAATGTGAATCTGGGATCTCTATCTGACACTATGCTCCTAGGCACACCATGCAGTCTAACTATCTCCCTGATGTATAGTTGGGCTAACTTATCTAGGGTATAAGTGGCTTTCATAGGTAGAAAATGTGCTGACTTTGTTAACCTATCCGCTATTACCCATATTGCATCATAGCTCGATGATGTCCTGGGTAAACCCATGACAAAATCTATAGCTATGCTATCCCATTTCCACTCTGGGATATCTAGAGGCTGAAGTAACCCAACTGGTTTCTGATGTTCTATTTTCACTCTCTGGCATACCAAACATCGGGAGACATACTCTGCTATGTCTACTTTCATCCCGGGCCACTAGAATATTCTCTTCAAATCCTGGTACATTTTATTACTGCCCGGATGAATGGTGTACTTACTTTTATGTGCCTCCTCTAAAATTTTCCCTTTGATCTCAGTGTTCCGAGGCACATACAACCTGTCCCTGTACCTCACTATGTCATACTCAGACAGATTGAACTCCTAGACACTACCCTAGGTTATCTGAGCTCTAATCTTCCTTACATGGTCATCTGCTTGCTGGGCTTCTCTTATCTGATCTCTCAGGTCACTTTCTAATTAGGTCTCACTCATTAATAATTTTCCTGAACACACCACACAGGACAGACTCATGTCTCTGAATCCCTCAATCAATTCCTGCTCTCTGATCATCATACAGGCCACATGTATGGATTTTTTACTTAGGGCATCAGCTACCATATTATCCTTACCAGGATGGTATTTTAATGTGAACTCATAATCTTTTAGAAATTCTAACCATCTTCGTTGCCTCATATTTAGCTCTTTCTGCTTAAATAAATACTTAAGACTCTTGTGGTCGCTGTAAACTTCTATTGCCGCCCCATATAAGTAGTGTCTCCATATTTTTAGAGCAAATACCACTGCAGCTAACTCTAAGTCGTGTGTAGGGTAGTTTTCCTCATGAGGTTTTAACTGTCTAAAAGTATAAGCTACCACTCGGCCTTTCTACATAAGCACACATCCTAACCCTTTCTTAGAGGCATCACTGTACATTACAAAAGTTTCTTTAGGGTCAGGGAGTACTAGAACTGGAGCCGTGGTCAACTTGTGCTTCAACTCTTGAAAACTACTCTCACATTTCTCATTCCACACAAACGACATATTCTTTTTAGTAAGCCGGGTCAATGGCATTGCTATTTGAGAAAAGCCCTGAATGAACCTCCTATAATATCCTGTTAAACCTAGAAAGCTCTTGATCTCTGTCACTGTTCTAGGTCTCTCCCAATGTAATACTGCCTCTACCTTATAGGGATCTACTGCGACCCCTGCCTGAGAGATCACATGACCAAGAAACTGAACCTCAGTGAGCCAGAAATCACATTTACTAAGTTTAGCATACAACTGGTTCTCTCTCAAGGTCTCTAGGGCTAATCTCAAATGTTGCTCATGTTCCTCTCTACTTTTCGAGTAGATGAGGATGTCATCTATGAAGACTACTACAAACCTGTATAAATATGGCCTAAAAACTCTATTCATGTAATTCATAAAAACTGCGGGTGCATTCGTCAACCCGAAAGGCATAACTAGGAATTCATAATGCCCATATCTAGTTCTAAAGGCTGTCTTGGGAATATCATCTGCCTTTATCCTAAGCTGATGATATCCCGACCTGAGGTCTATCTTGAAAAACATTGACGTTCCTACTAATTGATCTAGGAGGTCATCTATGCGAGGGAGAGGGTACTTATTCTCAATGGTGATTTTATTGAGTTCCCGGTAGTCTATGCATAGCGTAAGGCTCCCGTCCTTCTTCTTTACAAATAAAACTAGGGCTCCCCACTGTGAGACACTGGGTCTGATGAAACCCTTCTCTAATAGCTCTTCTATCTGTTTCTTAAGCTTTGCTAGCTCGGTGGGAGCCATCCTATATGGGGCCTTAGACACTGGACCTACCCCAGGTACAATGGCTATAGGAAACTCAACCTCTCTTTCTGGGGGCAGCCCACTAATCTCCTTGGAAAATACCTCTGGGAACTCTCTCACTACAGGAATCTCATCTATACCCTCTTCTACCTCGGCCTGGACTGAAAAGAAAACCAAATACCCCTGACAACCCTGGCCTAGAGATCTCTCAGCCTGGGAAGTGGTCATAACAGATAACTCAGCCCTAGTACTAGGCACAGTCCCACACTCAGGTAAAGTAATACATCTGTGGCTACAATCTAGCGTGGCATTATTTGCAGACATCCAATTCATGCCAATAATCACATCCATATCAATGAGGGGCATACAAATCAAATCAAGGGTGGTCAGGCAATAATTAAACTGGATCACACAATTCAGGCAAGTATGGGAAGTAATGGCTCAGTTTCTAGTGGGGGTGGATACATGCAACTCATATGGCAATGTATGCATACTCAGACCCGACCTCTTAACACAGTCATAGGATATGAAAGAGTGGCTAGCACCCGAATCAAATAAGGCAGTTACAGAAAACTCATTTATCTTAATAGTACCTTGAATCAGACTCAGGGACTGGCTAGCCTCTTGCTGTGATAGGGCAAAGACTCTACCCTGGGTCTGTGGTCTGGGAGGAGGAGCCATCTCCCTCGGCTGTGTGATCTGTAGAGGGGCTTGTGGAGAAGCTTGGGTGCAATCTCTGGCTATATGCCCCAGCCTGCCACATCTATAGCACACATTTTGCCCCGCATAACACGGTCTGGTACCGTGATTTCTACCACACTGGGGACATATGATAGGTGGAGCACTGCCTTTACTGGAGTGAGTCCTCTTTTTCTTGCCCCTTTAGTTCCACTGACTCCTTCCGCCTCTACGGCTCATCACTACTGACTGGGAACCATCTCTAGATCTCTTGGGCTCAGGGAGGGGAAGAGGTGGTCTGGCGCTGGAGGTAGACTGCATCATCCTGAGATTCGTTTCTGTCACTCTGCATACTTCTACAAGGGTATTGAAGTGCCTAATTCTCTGTGGCACTACCCTGTCTCGGATCTCGGGGAGCAAATCCTTCTCTAACCTGTCTGCCCTCCATTTCTCATCATTATGTCTTTGTAGGTATGAGGAGTATCTGGAGAGCTCGTGGACATCCCTGGCGTCTGTCTAAGTATGATAAATTCTGACTCCTTCTCATCTCTGATGGAATCGGGGAAATACTTCTTGTGGAATGCCTCGAGGAATGCCTCCCAGGTGATCGGGGCGTTCCTCGCTCTCAAAATAGGCTCAGTGCCCTTCCACCAATATATTGCCTCTTTCTGTAACTAGAAGGCAGTCATCTTGGCTTTTTGCTCAAACGTGCACTCCATCACCTCGAAGATTTGCTCTAACTCTATAATCCAGGCCTCAGCTTTATCAGCATTCATTTCACCATCAAAGGTGGGAGGCCTGAATTTTCTGAACTGCATGATCACTTTTCTTATTGAGGTTTGCTGCTCAGCGGGAGGCATCTGAGTTGGTGGAAGCGGTGCAATAGCCTGCATGTGTGGCTGTGCATTTGTAGGAGTCACCCCTGAGTGCTCGGGACGATCTGAGTGTGGAGGTGGCTGAGGAGGAGGAGGTGTAGGGCCCTGGCTATCTCTCTCAGCAAGCCGTTCTTGAAGCTGCATAATAACAGCTTGCTGCTAATCCAAGCGAGCCATGATACTCTGTAAGGCTCCAGCAACTGGATCACTAGGCCCGGCCTCATCAACCTGAGCAGCTCTTGGAGGCCTACCTCTTCCTCTACCTCTACCTTGGCACGTGTCTACCATCTTTCTGAAACATATAAGCATGCTTTAGTACATAATAAGGACACATGCCAGTATCACAAACTCAATCATCCATAACACGTTCATATACATCTTGGCAACTCACAAACATAAGCTACAACCCACAATGAAAGCCTGTACCTTTGCTCTGATACCAACAAATGTAACACCTTCACTTCTAGCTCATACCCATCATGCCTTACATGCTCATATACATATGGGAAGGATGAGGGGGAAGCTTCCTAATTGGAAACTTATACTTTCTCACATTGTGGCATGGAGTTAAAATGCATTTTAGTGTCACGTACACCGAGTGAGCTCATTATATGCCTCCTCATATTACATTGCATCATTACAACTTATTTCATCCTCAAAAACATGATTTAAACCCATGGAAACCGAAAAGTGGTATGAATCATGCATGCTCAATTTCGGCCATACTTGGCCTCATTTCTGGGTAGAGTTTAGAAATTCATAACTAAATGCAGAAAAATCAAAAACATACTCTCCTGGTCACTCTGGAAATCTTAGACTGTCTACCTCATGGTAAAAATATATACAACTTATAAAGTCTCACATATAATGCGTTTGACATACAAAACCATCTACTGGTTGGAGGGGCTCTGCTACTGTCACAGTTTACTGATATGAAATTCAAAAATGTCTAACTAATTCCAAAAAAATCCAATGCATGCAAATATATCACTATGGAAAGATGTGGATGTTAAATAGAGAGGACAAATTTCTCCAGATCAATTCATCAAACCAAACTCCCAGAAACCGATGAAACAGTACCTCGGGTTTGGCAGGATGACTGATTCTGGGCTGGAACTTCAAAATTGCATATCTTCCTCTTTAGACCTCCAAATGAGGTGCTTCCAGTTGTTACAATTCACTGTGACTGTCTAGTTTCTGCCTATAAAATTTCGTAATCATTGGATCACGTTTGCCCCTCGGATGACACAATTCCATAACTGACTAAATGAACAATGTTTCTGAAAATCCGAATTTCTGATACCAACTTTGAAAAATCATAGAAAATTCTATAAACCTCCAAATGAGTTGATCTTTAGCTTTTCAAAAATCTATAGACAAGATCTATTCGTATGCCAAATTTCAAGGTAAGAGGATGTCATTTGGTCAGACTTGGACATTATGAGCAAAAGGATCAATTTCATGTGTTAAATGAGGCTTCATAGGTTCAAATTTGCCTCTTCTACCTCTAAAGCCCTATGAGCACGTGGGAATGCATCCATATAGGCTATTAAACATGACTCAAGTGTCTAACAACCCAGATTGAAGAAACTCACTATCCCACACCCACTTATACACTCATGTGGCCAATACTAAAATCACGCTTTTCGTAACAAAACTTGCTTCTTCATTCAAAATGGTCTCATTCTCATATATATATGATAAATACATTGGTTTACAAACATTCATAGGTGCTACATCATATACATCATTAATTTACATTCCTTGACTTAACTACAAGATAGTAACAAAAGGCTCTTTACACTTTCTTCACCAATCTCCCTAGATTCAAGCTTGGTGGCTTCCATCTCTTGCCTCACTTGGTCCACCTAGCATGTTGGGCTAGTGGAGAGGGGGAGTGAGATTCAAAGAATTTTAATAGCTCATCTCTCATTCAATCATACATACAAAGTATGCAAACAAGTCTCACCATGTATGCATGGACATATTAGCATATGAGAACATAAGAAAAGCATTTGCAACATTTAAGTTGGCCATACATAAGAAAAGCATTTTCAATATGTGAGTAGGCCATACATAACATATAAAAGCTTGCTAAGTAAATGGATTAGCCTCACCCACTCACTTGTGGATTTTGGATTTGCCTCACCCATTCTCTAAGAGGTTCTTAGACTCAGCCCTTACTCTTTGGGAGTCAACCTCACTTTTGGGAGACTCTTTACTTTGTTTCAACCAATTTGAGAGTTTTTGGCTCATCCTCACCATGGCTAAAGGGATTTTGGCTTTTCCATACTCAAGCAAACCTAAACAATCACATAAAACATCATTGAAATGCATGAGGCATCATTATGCTAGCATACTTTTCATGGTTCAAAATATACATACACACAAGCAAGACAATGTAAGCACACATCTTATGCATGAAAGAAGGTGGAGAGAGCTACCTTATTGGCTAATCACAACTTTTCCTTCCAATTGTCTCCTCCCTTGTTGGTTTCACAACCACTTCTAGATGGGAGTGCTCTTCTTGAGCCTAATCATACAAGAAACATGAAATTATTCTCTTAACACTTTATTCATGAAGCTAGGGATTTCTTTCTAGCAACCCTACTAAGTATATAAAGCTAGAGGTTCTTTCTCTCACTAGAAACTCATTAACTCTCCTTCCTCTCTCAAGCTCTCAAGAAAGGAAGCAAGGGAGAATTAAAGATATGTGAGTCTTTGTCTTCTTCCAAGAGGGGTTTTCTACTATCCCTCCTCTGAACCAAGCTCAAAACATGACTACTTTAACTACTAAAACCGTGGGAAGAGAGGATAAGGAGAGAAGAACAACATGCTAAGAGGAAAGCTGTGGAAATCCTTACCTTTCTTGTTCTTCCTTCCTCCTCTAGGCTTCTCTCTCTTTCCTCTGCCCTTTTCTCTCTCTTAGAGTGAGCTTAAGTCAGTTATAGAGTGAAAGAAAGAGTTGGAACGCTTTAAAAAGTCAAATTCTCTTTTTTCACGCTTTTTCGGACTAACCCCCGCTATAGCGAGCCATAATCCTCGCTACGGTGAGCTCGAATCAGTCCCAGACCTCTGCCTTCGCTATAGCGTTCGCTACGGCGAACAGCTCCTTGGATTTTGTATGGGGTGCCCAAACTCGCTATAGCTAGAAGGCACTCTCGCTATAGCTAGGCTATAGCGAACAAGTACATTCGCCATAGCTAGGCTATAGCTAGCAGACTTAGAAAATTTTCAGCTTCCAAATATTGTCAGCTTTTCTTTTCTCTTCTCTTTTTTTTTCTTTTTCTTTTCTTTTCTTCTTCCTTCTTTTTCTCGGTTGTTACACTCCTTATTGGTCTTTCTCTCTAGTTTGGGTAGATCATATGTGGGCTAAATGGAGGGGAGGTGGAGGATGCCACTTATAAGGAAGGATTTTCTTAAAATTGTTACTTAAAAATTCCCTTTACATCCCACTTCCTTGGCTAATTCATTTTAAGCTCATTTTAGCTCATTTTTTAGAACCATCCTTCTCATCATAAAATTTAGGTCCTCTAATTTATAAAATAGCTTTAGAATTGCTCAATTTGGGTTTAAAACCTTCTCGAACAAAAAGGTCAAAGTTTAGGTCAACCAACGCTAAAAAACATATACCAAAAGGGTTTTAACTGTCTCAGGGATTCTCATGATTTTTAGGGCCTCTAAGAACCCTAAAAAACTCAAAGTTTTCATTTAAAAGGTTCTCTTGTGAGTTTTCCAAAAAGTGTCAAAAATTATGGAAATGCCATTATACTGTTAGTAATTTTATTAAACCACTTTAACTCTAGTTTCTGGGCACCTTGTGTCTTAGATCCCTATTTTCTATTATTTAAAATTTTATCCTAATTTTATTTGACCTTAAATCATTCATTTTAGAGGACTTTCTTTTATATCCACTATGTTTCACTCATTTATAGAGAAACCAGATATTACATTTCTCACATTTAAGGAGAAGTCGAATGTTACACCCTTCGTATTATCTTGGCATTAGCAGGCCATTTTGATTTAGAATTATATTGTATGGGTGTTAAAACCATCTTCCGTAATGGTGAACTTGAAGAAGAGGCATATATAAAATAGCTTGAAGAGTGCACCTTAACTGCTAGTGAGAATATGGTGTGCAAGCTCGAAAAGTCTATTTATGGTTGTAAACAAACCTCACAAAAGTGGCATCTCGAGTTCCATGATGTAATCATATCTTTTAATTTTGTTGAAAATATTATAGATCAATATATTTACCACATGGCCAATGAAAGTAAGATCATATATTTGGTCTTATAGGTAGATGATAGTTTGCTTGATTCAAGTGATTTAAGGTTGTTACATGAGATTACATAGTTCTTGTTTAAGAATCTTGAAATGAAAGATATATGTGAGGCATCTTATGTCATTGGCATAAGAATATATAGAAATAGGTCTCAAGGTCTCTTAAGACTATCACAAACTATCATACCATATACTTTCCATTATCATACATTCTCATTCACGGGGAATTGTACAAATTCTTAGGAAATGAGCTCGAAAATCCATGATTTAATAGACTTTTTCGCGTTACGTCAGGGTTCAAAATTTCAATTCATGTTACATGGGTTGTGTGGATGTTCCAACATCATTCCATAATCATTTACCACTCATACAATTCACAAGTAATCCAAAACAACACATAATCCACTAATTTCATGGAGAAAGCCCTGAATTTTTCACTTATTTCCTTAGACAGCATATGGCAGATTTCATAGGTAACTTTGAAAAATCATAAATAAATGTATAAAAATTAAAAGCATACAAACCATAGCTTTCTAGAAATTTCTAGATGTAAAATTTACAATAAAAATAATTTCTAGCCACAAAAATCTCATCTGGATCATGTTTGATAATAGAAAATGTAAGGAGGTTGAGCTGTATAAAAATCTGATACAACTTACTGATGTAAATTTTAGAAATTCATAATTAATTCTATAAAAATCCAATCCATGAAATCTATATGAATTTGGAAAGATATAGATGTCACTAGAGGGGAAAATTAGTTCTAGACTAACCCAAGAGCATTCTGACCTTAAATATCAATCAAACAGTAACGCAGGTCTAGAGGTGCACCTGGAACAAAACAACAACTTAAAAAATTCATATCTCCCTCTCTAGACATTCAATTGAGATGCTTCTAATTGATACAAGTCACTGGGAAGGTCTAATTTCTCCTTGTAAAATTTCATAGCAATTGGACTTTGTTTGCCTTATGAGTGACAGAGATTCATTTTAGGCAAAATGAATAGTAACATCAACAAATTTTGATTTTTCAGCCAATTTCAAAAATTCCACAGACCTCCAAATATTTTGTACTTTAGCTTCCCAAAAAGCTCTTAACAAGCACTAGATGCATGCCAAATTTCAGACCAAGAAGGGCTCATTTGAACAAAGAATGGTATAGCTCACCAAAATGGCATATTTTGCTCCATATGAAGTACCAAATCTGTCCAAATGGTTTCCTTTATTGTTGGGCACCTCTTAGGCAAGTTTAAAAGTACAAATATGACTTGTATAAACTACCTAAGTGGTCTCAAATATCATGCATCTCAATTTAGCTATTTCACATCCTTTAATACACTACATACATAAGCCATTCAAGAAGCCAAGTTCTACATTTACATTGATTTAAGGTCACATATAGTCCACATAACATCCATACATAAATTTACATTTGTTCATGGTCTTACATCACAAAAATAAGATGTACAAGCTTATTTTGACATTTAATTACAACTAGAACTACATAATGAACAAAGTATGATTTTTCAATACTCTTGACTTGCATGTCTTCCTTCTTGTGTACCACCTAGACATTTTAAGATGGGAAAGGGAAGGGGAATGAGATTCATGGAATCTCAATAGATTACACACCCATTCACACACATATTCAAGGCATACATACATCAAAGGCACACTTTTAGAACATTTCTCAACATGAACATGCAAGAATACATACTTTCATGCCACCAATTCATTTTCAATTCAAGAACATGCTCTAGGGACTTTTGGTTTTGCTTCACCCCAATTCTAGGACTTTTGGATTTACCTCACCTTTGGCCTAGGGACTTTTGACTTGGCCTCACTCATTCAAGAGACTTTTGCCCTAGTCTCACCCTTGCCTTGAGACTTTTGACATCTCTTCACCCACATCAAGGGACTTTAGGCATCACCTCATCCTTATGAGCAATTTCCAAACGCAAAGCCATTCAATAATACACATTGGTACCAATGCAATCTTAAAGCATCATGTGGCATGTTCTCCAATCACATAGACACATATATGCACACAAGGACATACATACACACAAGAATGTAAGGAGAATAAGGTGGAGAGCTACTTTGAATTTTAGACAAGCTTTACTTTGTTTATTCCTTCCCCTTTTTGGTTTCACAAGTGCACTTAGGTGGGATGGGATTCTCTTGACCTAAACATCACAAATAACACATAATCATGCACTTAAATCAAGCCAAGACACTAAACTCACTCTTAAACACACACTTGGTTTTATATGTGGCATAATGGTTCCATGAATGGCCCATTAAACATTCAAGCTCTAAGCTCTATTCTCTTTTCATTTCTACGCCTCTTAGCCTCATTTAAAGTCCTTGGAGCCCTTACACATTCATTTACACAAGCTAAAAACCAAGTTGCTTCATAAGGTACCATTATGGACACCATTGTTCCATCTCCCAATCCATGGCTCTTAAATTTTTTCCAATGGTTCCTCCCATCTTTTAACATCATATAAAGTTTCAAACCAAGGTTAGAACAAAATAAAACACTCCCTAACCTAATGAACCTAGCTTGGCCGAACCTATGGACAAGAATGGGGTCCTTGTTTTTTCCTTGATGGGAGAGCCACTCGAGGAGGTTTTTAGAAGTCTTAGGAGCTCAATGGAATACTTAAATAGTCAAGGAAAAACACACAAGAAATCAGATTTCACAATTCCCTCAAGAACACTACACTTTCTCATCCTAGTTTCCTTAGGTTTTTCTTGTAATTTCTTACCATATACCTCCTCTCCATGGTCTAAAACCCTAGTTCCTCTCTTGTTTTTAGATAGAATTCCCTCCCCTCTTATGGTTCTGTATAAGGCTGAAACACACACAACCAAGAAGCAAGGGAAAGAAGTAACAAGAACAAAAAAATACCTTAGATTTCTAGCTACCTTTTGATGCTTCTTCTTTGGCTTGACTCCTCTTCTCACTTTTCAAAATTTCCCCCTTGGTTCTAGTCCAAAAATAAAACCAATCATCTTAAGAAAACCATAGAAAGAGAGATGAGAATGAGAGGAACAAGATTAGAAGAAGGAGAAGCAGAAAATTTCATGAAATTTCTCACATTTTCCTTTGTTTCTTCCTCCCTTTCTCTCCTCCTCTTATGCGCCTAAGAGAGAGCTTATCTTTTTGTATTTTGGGCAGAAGAAGGTCGATCTATATGAGAGGAGGAAGAGTCAAGAAGTTTATGGAATATTCAAGAAACTCACTTTTTTTAAAATTCTAATTTCATCGTTCCATAATAGCAATTTTGTTTTAGCTTTGTTTTAGCTCCTTTTTTAGAACCTTCTTCTCTATTATAAAATTTAGGTTTCCAATTTAATAAAATGTCTTTGGAATCACTCAAATTGGAGCTAAAACATTTCTAAGCAAATCCGTCAAAATTCGGGTTCATCGCCTTTGGAAAAAGCACACTGGAGGGGCTTTACCAGTCCCGAGACTTCTTATGGTTTTCAGGGCCTTTGAGAACCTTGGGCAACTCAAAATTTTCATTTAAAAAGCCCTCCTATGTGTTTTTCTAAAAGTTACACTTATTTACAAAAATGCCATTACGTTTTGTTAGTTTTCGTCACAATTTGTTTCACCAACCTAACTCTTTTTTTCTTTCCATATGAGTCTGGAATTATCATTTTTAGGAGCCTAGGACTCTACCCAAATTTTTTTGGACATTTTCTAGCTCATTTTAGAGGACTTGCTTTCATATATCTCATTTCATGGTTTTACAAAAATTACGTTTGTTACACAAGCCACCTATATAAATAAAATTCTTGAACAATTTGAAATGAAAAATTGTTCAGCTAATGTGGCACCTAAAGTGAAAAGGAACAAATTTAGTTTATTTCAATATTTTGATAATAAGCTAAAAAGAAAAGAAATGGAGAATATTTCCTATGCTTTAGCAATAAGAAGCCTGATGTACACATAGATCTACACAAGGTCTAATATAACTTTTGTTGTAGGCATGTTAGGAAGATACCAAAGTAATCTAAGAATTGATTACTAGAAATTTATTAAGAAGGTCATGAGGTATCTTTAGAGTACTAAAAGTTATATGCTTACTTAAAGGAGGACTTACAATTTGAAAGTTATTGGCTATTCAAATTCAAATTTGGCAAGATGTGTTGACTTAAAAAAGTCAACATTTGAATATATTTTTTTGCTGGTCGAGGGAGCTATCTCTTAGAAAAGTGCTAAACAATCCTTGGTAGCTACCACTATTATAGAAGCTAAATTTGTTTTTTGTTTTAAGGTAAGTTCACAAGCTATATGGTTGAGAAATTTTATTGTTGGGCTTAAGATTGTATAATTAATCTCCAATCCCATCAAAGTACATTATGATATCACAACTATAGTTTTCTTGGCTAAAAATAACAAGAGTGGAAGTTGAAGTAAGCATATTGACATTAAGTGCTTAGCTTTGAGAGAATGGGTTAAGGCTAATTAAGTAATCATATAGCATATTTAGACAAAAAAATGCTAGCTAATCCTTTAACAAAAAGGATGCATCCAAAAGAGTTTAAAGATCTTGTATCTCGAATGGGTTTAGGCCATATTTGTCTAATTGATGTATTTAAAAAAATAAATTTTCTAATTTTGATTTGTTGTCTCTATATATTTGTATATGTAACGAATGTAAATTCTGTAAAAATGACGAAATGAATTGTATAAAAGAAAGTCTTCTGAAATGAGCTAGATAATGTTCCAAAACTTTTGGGTAGGTCCCAAGCTCCAAAAAATGATAATTCTAGGCTCTGACGGAAAAAAAATGGAGTTAGGATGGAGAAATAATTTATGATGGAAATTGACGAAACGTAATGACATTTTTGTAAATAAGTGTAACTCTTGGAAAAACACACAGGAGGATTTCTAAATGGAAAATTTGAGTTTCCCAGGGTTCTCAGAGGCCCCAAAAACCATGGGAAGCCCTAGGACTAGTAAAGCTCATCCGGTGTACATTTTTCGATGTTGGTGAGCCTGAACTTTGATGGAGTCATTCGGTAAGGTTTTAACTCCAATTTGAGTGATTCCAAAGGCATTTTATTAAATTGGGAACCTAAATTTTATAATGAAAAAGATAGTTCTAAAAAAGGAGCTAAAATGAAGCCAAAATGAAATTGCCATTACAGAAGGATGAAATTAGAAGTTTTGGAAAAGTATGCTTCTAAAAGTTCCCACACACTTCTCCCTTCTTCTCCCACCTTCTTAAGCACAACTTTCTCTGCCTGAATTACAAAAAAATAGTGTCTCTTCTAGGTGCACAAGGAGAGGGAGAGAAAGAGGAGAAAAATCAAGAGAAAGGTAAGAAAATCTAAGGAATTTCATGCTCCATCTTCCTCCAACCTTGTTCCTCTTCCCTTTCCATGGTTTATTTGAGATGAATGGTTCTGTTTTGGTCCAAAAATTTATTAAGGAGTTCAAATTCCTTGTTGTGGAACAAACCGAGAAGAAAGAGCTTAGAAAACACACTTGAATCTAAGGTAAATTCTCACTTTGGTTGCTTTCTTCCTTGCTTCTTCTTGGTGTATGATTTTGGCCTTATATAGAACTATATAAGGGGGGAGTTTTCTGTCCAAAAGCAAGAGGGAACAAGGGTTTCAGGCCATGAGAAGATGAAATATGGCAAGAAATTCCAAGAAAAACCAATAGAAATCAAGTTAGGAAAGTGTAGAGCTTTCTAAGGTTTTGTAAAATCTGATTTTGTGTGAATATTTTCTTGGTCATTTGAATATTTCCTTGAGCTCTTAAGACCTCTAAAATCCCTCCCAAGTGGCTCTCCCATCAAGGAAAAATCAAGAAGCGTATGAACTCTTTCCTTGGTACATATCTCGGCCTAGGCTAGTTTATAGAGCTAGGGAGTGTTTTAATTTGTTCTAACCTTGGTTTGGGACTTTAAATGATGTTAAAAGATGGGAGAGACTATTGGAAAAAAATTTAAGAGCCATGGAATGAGAGATGGAGTAATGGTGTCCATAATGGTGCTTTATGAAGCAACTTGGATTTGCAATTGTGCAAGTGAATGTGTGAGGGCTCTATGGACTTTAAATGAGTCCAAGAAGTCTAGAAATAACAAGAGAATGGAGCCTAGAGCCTAGAACTTAAAATATGAGAGTTACATCATTGGGCCAATTGTGGAACCATTATGCCACTTAGGAGACTAAGTATGTATTTACACTTTAATTTAGTGTCTTAGCTTATTTCAAGTGTGTAATTGTGTGTTGTTTATGGTGGCTAGGCCAAGAGAACCCTACTCCACCTAGGTACACTTGTGGGACTAAAAAAGGGAAGGCAAAGGATCAAGAAAAGCTTGCATAAATCTAAGGTAGCTTTCCACCTCATTCTCCTTGCATTCTTATGTGTATATGTATGTTTTTGTATGCTTGTGTGTGTTCTTGTGACTTGATGATATGTCACTTGATGTCTTGACTTTACATTGGTACTGATGTGTCTTCTTGAATGACTACAATTATGGAAATGGCTCATAAGGGTGAGGTGATGCCAAAAGTCCTTTAGTGAAGGTAAGGAGATGCCAAAAGTCTTATGGCATGGGAGAGACAAGGCCAAAAGTCTCTTAGAAAAGTGAGGCCAAGTCAAAAGTCCCTAGACCAAGAGTGAGGCAAATCTAAAAGTCCTAGAAATGGGGTGAGAAAAATTAAAAGTCCCTAGAGCATGGTCTTGGCTTGAATGTGAATAAGTGGCATGAGAATTGTGACCTTGCATACTTTATGATTGCCATACCTTCCATACATATGCTTTGATGTGTATATGCCTTGAATGTGTGTATGAATGGGTGTGTGAGCTATTGATGCTCTTGGAATCTCATTCCCCTTTCCCTTTCACTCTTGACTTGTCTAGGTGGTGTGGTGCTCAAGGGTAAGGAAATGCAAGCCAAGAACAATAGAAAGCCTTACTTTACCTATCATGTAGTCTAAATTGTACTTGAATGTTAAAGTGGCTTTGTACATATTATTCTTATAATGTAAGACCTTTAGCAAATGCAATATGATGTATGGATGCTATATATATTCTATGTAGCATGAAAACAATAGAAGTGTGAATTTTGAATCATGGATGGCATATACGGGTTAGTGTATTATTGGATGTGAGATGGTTAAAATGAGGTGCATGGTGTTTCAAACCATTTGGGTAGTTCAGACAAGTCATATTCATGATTTTAAACTTGCCCAAAGGGTGCCAAACACTAAAGAAGGCCAATTGAACTAAGTTGGTACCTTATATGGAGCAAAAGAGACCATTTTGTGAGGCTATGTCACTTTTTGCCTAAATGAGCTCTTCTTGGCCTAAGATTTGGCATGCATCTAGAGCTTGTTGAGAGATTTTTGGGAAGCTAAAGTGTATAATTTTTGGAGGTCTATGGAATATTTGGTGAATTGTTGAAGTTGATAAATTTTTCTGATTTGGTCACTGTTACTGTAGCTATAGTCGGAAATGAAATTCTGTCACTCATGGGGCAAATGAAGTCCAATTGTCACAACATTTTACAGGAAAAAACTAGACCTTCCTAGTGACTTGTTCCAATGGAAGGACTTCATTTGGATGTCTAGAGAGAGAGAGATATTAATTTTTGAAGTTGTTGTACAATATTAGGTGACTAGTCAAACCTTTATTACTATTTGATTAGTTTTTGAGCCCTGAATGCTCTTGGCTTGGTCTAAGACTATTTTTTCCTTCTAGCTAACATTCGTAGATTTTAGATTGGTATCATTTGTATGGATTGCACTTTTGTGGAATTAATTAGACATTTTTGAAGTTTATCACAGTAAGTTGTATTAGTACCAAGGATAGCTAGACCTTTGTGTCTATTTGATTGTCAAATGTGGTCCAAAGCCTATGTTCATGTCTTGGAATTATTTTTATGTGAAGTTAACATCTAGAGCTTTCCAAAAGCTATGGTTTGTGTGATTTTGACTTTTCTATATTTAGTTATGATTTTTCAAAATTGCCCCTGAAAACTGTCATTGTGTAGCCATGGGAAATGAAGAAATTTTAGGGTTTTTGACTCTTGATCCGTGGTTTGTGCCATTTTTTGAGAATGTTATGATTTTTATGTATAGAAAATAATTAGAGAATGTTGTTGATGAGTTCATGGGGTCCCAAAGATGCGAAATGAACAATTTATCCGCTACACAACATAAATAATTCATTATTTTAGTGTATTTCTTGAGATTTCTTAAATGAATTATATATTCTGACTTGTGAGATAAGGTTCAATATTAGAATATAATATGGTATTATAGTATACATTTTTTTAGAGATTGACAAGCATATAAGTTAAAACCTAAATAAACAATTAAGGTTTATTCATGAAAGTTATATATCCTAGAGAGTTAAAGATATATTATGAAGTAATGCATCGTAGATAATGCTTATTTGATTAAAGGATTTACTGCCATGATTCTTGTAGTATGTGTTTGCCTATAAACATGTTATCGAGCAAATCATGATCGGACCAAGTGGGAGAATATTGGAATATTTAATTTAAATATATTTGTTAAGATATTATTTTAATTAAATATTTTATTTAAGATATTCCATATCAGTAATTGAGATATGCTGAATTAAAATTAAGTAAATAATATCTCAATTTCAAATTAAATTATTTTAATTGGTGATCCTTTATTTTTAAATTTTAAATTATTGGATATTTTGGCTAGTAGATTAGTAGATATCTACATATTGTTTTATTAACCTCTTTTAATTAGAGAGTGGTCAGTTTTTATGTTAGCATTTTGAAGGGTTCCTTATAAGTAGAGTTAGTCTAACACACCATCACTAAGACTCATACACTTCTCAGAAAACACTATCTTTCAATCTCTCTTCTTTAACATTTGTCTTTCCTAATCATAGATCATTGAAAGAATTCATCATCAATTTCACTTCATCATCATATTTGCATGGCATGGCTTAAGGTATTTAGATCTTTATATTTGCTTTCAACATTGTGTGTAATTTTGAATTGCTATTTATAAATATGATGAAATTGCATGATAGTTTACACATTTAGATCTTGATATGTAACAATAGGTGCTTTCATTAAATCCTCTCCCACCAATGGCAACAAGTCCACCATTTTTTAAGCTTCTTCTCCCTTGCAAACTAGAATCAAATCTCTAATTTTTATTCAAGAATGAAGAACATAAAAGCCAAGATGTTGAGTCTCAAGGGAATGGTATTACAATTTTGGTAGCAGTAAGTTATGGAGTTAAATTCTTGCACAATAAACTTCTACATTTAAAATTCCAGTTTCAACATGACGTGTCTTGAAATCTCAATAGAGATTGTAAAGGACAATGTTATTTCAAATTGTTCTACAAGCTCTTAAATGCAGGATCTATTATAGGGTATAGATGGCAAGAAAAAATGTGAATCTAGTTTCCCTTCAACAATACCTACCTTTCCAATTCCTATTGATAACTATGAGATTACTGTTGAGACAAATACTTGTAAATGAAATTCAAATATACTCCAAATTTCTCTCTTTAGAAATGGTAAGATTAAAGTATCAATTACAAAAGATAAAGAAGCAAATAATTGGAATGATTTTGAGAATTTTAAACTTGAAAAGCATAAGTTTATGTTTATTAATCCTAAAGATGCTTAAGCTACTTACAAATCCTACCTAGAGGAAGTATTGTAAATGTATATGACAAAACTACTTAGAATGAATTATGCAACAAATACTAGTTTGTTAAGTTCTATTGTGGTAATTTATTCTAGTGGAATTATTTGTAATGAGTCCATCTTCACCATTTAGAAGCTTTGTCTTTATAACCTTAAAGCATGTTCATCTCTTGAGATGCTCTCTCCATGTTTGGTGAAATGTTGCACGAAAATTCTTAAGCTAAAGATTAGAATTCCTTGCTTATGTGATAATAATATTGTAATTATATATTTGCAACATTTTATTCTTATTGTGGTATTTGATCCTAGAGGTATCTCTATTGTTATTCTTTTTCTTGCCATTGGGAATTTCATCTTCATAATTTTCAAAAATTGTTAATCCTCAAATGCTCTTTTATATGTTTGTGGAAAGGTCACTCTATACCTTTGGCTTTGAAGGCCAAGAAGACTATTAGCTTATATATAGTGCAAAGTGGTTCTGCATTTGGAGTCAAGCCCATAATGATTTTACTAATATGTTTGCATGACACCATTGTTGATTTCAAAATGATATATTAAAATAAACTTTGGAAAAAGATTGGTAATGTTTATTGTACTCCTATTAATGAGAAAAGGGATAATTTAGATCAGAATGAGATGACAAAACAAGTGAAGGAAATACATAAAGTAAGATGTTAGACCATTCTCATGCTCTTGTCAAAGTAAATAGTCTTCAACATGTGGTTGAAGTAATTAAGGGATCAGTGGAAGACATAACTTTGCTAGAGAAATTTAACATGATAATCTCTTAGTGAATGAGATATTTTCTTTTGCGTGAATCTATATTTGATTCAATAATATGTACTTGTGACCATTGATTGAAACCAATAAGAGTAATGTATTCTACTTATGCTCACAAGTGGAATATACCTAACAAGACTAGATTAGTATATCACAAAATGGGTCATTACCATTCAGCTATGGATGATTGGCATAAATTTGTTGATGAAGCAAAAGCATATTATGGTGTTAATATGAGTGTTCTAATAAAGTCCTTTACTGATAATTAAAGGATAAACTTCTTACTAGACATCGATGTGGAACAACCTTCTACCACACCAAGTCATGAGGACAACTGTTATAATAAAGGAGATTAATTGTTTAGCTACTATAGTGGTTACTATAATAATGAAACTTCTAGCAGAAGTGCACACTAATGGACAAGTTAGTTAGCAGGTTAGGCCAAATCTTTATGATGATAACAACACATAACTATTCACTAACTGGATGATTGATGCACATCAATCTATTGGTTGCTACAATCTTCTATGCTTAGGATTTACTCTAATCAATAGTCAAATAACATTGGGAATAAGCAAAATTGATGTAACTTACATTATTATTATTATTATTATTATTTTCTTGTCATCTACTTTAACTCTAAGGACAAGGTTGTTTTTAATAAGGAAATATTGGAACAAATGGGCCAATATCAATGTAAGGCCTAAAGAGAAAGATAACCATAGTTACTACTTTCTTCCTTCTATCATATATGTTGTCTATGTAGGGGCTTTAGGTATAGTAGAATTTTGAAGAGTATTAGACTCATGGGGTTATTTTCTTTTACTTGAAAAAGGATGCTTATTTACTGTTCCTTTTTTATTTTTAAATTCATTCAAATCTTAATACATAACAATGGATTAGTGATGGACCAGCATGTGTGTTGTATGGCTATATTAATGGAACCAACTTAGTGATTTGTAGTCACTACGGAAACATCATTAGTAACATCCAACCATTTCTAAGACTTCAACTCTTCAACAAATATATATATCACGTTTTTTTAGAAAGTACTTACTGTCATCTAATAGTTGTGTCTGTTAATAAAATCTATGTTAACATATATGTTTACAAATTAAAACAATATAACTTTATTTCACTTAATAAAGATTTTATGATGTCATGATCTATTACTAATGTTTTTAAAGCTGGGTCATTCATTAAATTGGTGGAGGCATTAGTGCATGGTTCATTGGTCTAACTAAGGTCAAACTATGGTTTAATTGGTAATAATTAAATATATTTTTAAAATTATATATATTAAAATTCTAATGTTACAAATAAATACTAGTAAATTTTAAATATTTGATTACTAATTTAATATTTCTTAAAATATTTGAGAAGTTATTTTTTAATTAGAAAACAAAAACTACCCATGAATAAAAGTTAAGATTGTTTAATATAAAACTTTAGGAGTTCTCAAATTATATTAAAATTCTACTTATCATAGAAAACAAAAAAATAAATAGCAATTTTGGCCAAACACCTTGATATTTGAGAGAAACACTACTAGAAGATGGCGCAAAATGGAGAGCAAGCACTGAAAATAACCAAGTACATGCCTTTTGTTTCTCTTATATTATGTTTTTCTTTCTATTTAAACCCTTTCTTTCTTCCACTACTTTTTATTTTTAGTTCTTCAAATCTATTCAAGATAAACTATTCTATTTTATAAGAAAAATCTTTAAAGAAAAAAGAAATTTTAATGACTGGTTCAGCTAATTTCTGATACAACATCAATAGGCATGCCCATTGGAGCACTACAAGTTCAAGAAGCTGAGTGGCTCGTCGTGCAACCCTCAAAATAATACTAGGTTGATAAAATATGTAATTAGTGACACAACCTAGGTCATCTCCCTTGGAATTGGCGTTCAATGTTTAATTGAGTTTTCCAAATATTAAAAGACTCTAAAAATTCCTAAATTAGGGGGTTTAAACTAACCTAAAACTAAATTGAATTAAAATTCCTAAATTCTACCTAATTGTATGGATTATGAATGAAAGATGGTCTTGTGACTAGCTTCGAATTCGTCCCTTGGTATCCACTATCCTTATCCTATTCTAATTGTAATTGATTCTGGCCTAATTGTGTTCATAACAATTTATCTTAGGTAACCACTCAAGATTCAAGAGATTAACGATCTAATGTTGAATTGAGACCTCAATCCCGCATTAAACTGTTAATTCTTGTCTTTAAGATCTTGAACACTCAACTTGATTGATTAACTAATTTGATTAGCATCTGAATCATCCTAAATATTTAATTAACTAACTAAACATTAAGGAATCCTCAAATTAAACAAATAATCTTACTCATGTATTCTTAGCCAAAATATTCTGAATTATTCTTCCATGGATTCAAGCTTCTCCAAGGTCTTCTTCCTTGCTAGCCTCAAGATGGATTAGAATTTTATGGAATGTGGAGATGGAATGGAGTGGAGTGGAGAGGGGATGTGGTGGAATGGAAGAATGGTGGAGTGGATTGCTTGATGGATGGATGGTTGAGTGGTGCCTCTTGGATGAATGGGACGAAGGATATATATAGGCGAGGGGCTGCTAAATTATAGAGAGGTGAGTTGGGGGAATTGTGAATGGACTAGGATATCCTAATGTATGGAGGCATGAATGTAGTGTAGAGCCGTGAGATAGAATGAAGTCTGGACGATGGAATCTGCTCCCTTTCACGTGCTTTTTAATGATTCTACGTGTTGTTCATGTGCTTCTCTCTATGTGCTCAGCTTCTTCTTTTAATATATCACGAATGTGGACCACACTTCATTCCCATGTGAGCCTTACCAGTGTTTTTATTATTCTGCTCACGTGTTGCTTCAGCTCCTTCTCTATACTATTCATATGCTTCTTCTAATGCACCTTCATATCAACTTTACGTGGATTCTCTTCATATATATATAAGATGGAGCTGCATGGATGTGTGTATGAGAGTGGGCCCCGCTAGTTATTTTATTTTATTGAATTCCATATAAATTCCTTTTCTCTTGTTTCTGCAGCTCCTTTGTTAGTTTTTCACGTGGTTTCCTTCTCCAGCTAGCGTCTTCTCAGCCTTCTTCACCACGTTCTGCCCAGTTCAACTTCTTCAAACCATTAGCTCGAGTTGGTTGCTTCATTAATCCACGTAATTCTGTAGCTAAATTCCAGCTTATTATTTCAATAAAATCTCACATGCTTAGCTTGTTGCTTCATGCTCTGTTTTTCAGCTCATTCACATAGCTTCTGTTTGTGGCTTGCTTGGTTGTTCAGCTCCTTTCTTTGCTTGCAACTAGTTCTCCCATGTATCTGCTTCTACGTAGAACCACTCATCAAGCTTCTCTTCCTTGGTCTGTAGCTCTTCATTCAGCTTGTTTTATTCTGAACCTTTGTTTTGCTCCTTCTGTTTCAGCTTAAAACCCGTAGCTTTTGTGCTTTCTTCTTTCATTCTCCAGCTTTTCCATGTAGCTCCTGCATGTTCTCTACGTCTACATGCTTTGTACCTTAGCTTCATGCAGCTCCTTAACTAGAACCCGTGGTTTCTTCGTTTAGCTCTCCCAGCTTCAGTTCGTAGCTTCCCACGTTAACATCTCATAGGTTCTGCACCTCAATGAATTACATGCTGCCACCCACGTGTTTGTTTATTTCTTTCCTTCTACATACAGAGCTTTCCTCGGCTACTGCTTCTTCTTTACTCAAGAACCCATAGCTTATTCATTCAATTTTTCCCCCAGCTCTCCACGTGATTTCTCCATGTAATTCCTCAACGTGAATTGCTTCTACATTGTTCTCCTGTTAACCTCCCACGCACAACGTTCGCTGCTTCTTCTCTACTGTATTAGACCTAATTCAACACGTTTTCTTGATGACCCCATAGGTGTGTGTGTTGTTCTCTACGTGGAGCTTTTTCCCACTCTTCATAAACCATGTTCTGCTCGTAGCTTCCTTTCATGCAGCTTAATTAGTAAATCACATTGACCAACTTGCATATGTGAATCCTTTTGCCACATAGAACTAGTGCTTGCTCATGTGCATTTCATTAATTTCTCTTCTCCACGTATGAGTGTATGTTTGCTACAAGTGGAGCCACATGTGGAAGTCCAATTCTCCTCTTTCTCTTCTCTAACTCAAATTCTTATTTAAATATCATTTACCCATTGAAAATCTGCACAACAAGTAAGAGCAATTCAAGAGGAGAATTCAAAAAAAATCTTTTAAAGAAATTTATGCATTAAAATTCCAAAATTTTGCAATTAAATTCCTAAAATATCGAAATGGCTTCTAAAACAAAATCTTACCTAATTAAAGCCTTAAAGCCATATTTTATTGTTAAAATGCCTATGTTTATGAGAATAAAATAGATAGAAATATATGTTTATCAGAAGCCCTCATCCATCAAGAAACCCAAATCATTCAAAAGTCTATGATTCAGGTCCAAATGGCTCATGAAAGGATGGCCTATGCTCAAGAGGCCCAAATTGTGTTAGTATATGTCCAAAAATTTCAAAGAGCTCAAGATAATATCTAGATTGGACGTCGGCCCAAGTTTAGAGCCCAGGATCTATATTTGATCAATATCTCTTTAAAGATGCAAAAGTGGAAGTCCAAGTGGAAGCCCAATTTCCTAAGAAGAGTCCATGGAGCAACTAAAGTCAATATCCAATATTTTAAAGGCCCAATGCAATCATACACATACAAGAGGAGTGCCAAACCCAATTGGAGTCCAATTGCAAGAGATCAAGAATCATGTGTCAACCATGTGATTTTTAATAAAGCATGTGCATCCCATGTGACTACTTAAAGAAACTGATTAGTTTTGACTAGGATTTTTTATGAATTTCGTTTTTTATTATTTTATTATTATTTTGAACTTGGTCAAAGAGCTTATCTTGGAGATTAAGTTAAAATTAGTATCCTAATATAGTTCCTTGATTTTAGGCACCATTCAAAATATTTATAATTAGATTTTAGAGTTTTGATTTTATTAGGATTTTAAACTTTTAAAAACTTTGCCTATAAAAGGCTTCCTATTGTACTTTATTTTGAAAAGATCATGAATAAATGAATAAATGAATTTGAGTGTTATTCAATACTTTGTGAGGCTTTTGCTTCTTTGTGTTCTCTGAGAGTTCATGTGACTTATCAAAGGATTGGTCTTCCTTTGTGGCGTCTTGAGGCTAAGGTTCTAAGAGACAGATTCTCTTAGGGTCTTTCCTTTAACCAACATTTTAGTGCAGAAATTGCTACTAAAATCAATTATCCACCTAAGTAAATCCCTGAAGCCATATTTGATCATTAAAATGCCTAAGTTAGGAGAATTAAAATATATAAAAAGCATGCTTGTCAATGACTGATACCTGAAAATGGTTAGCTTTGTAATGAGATAAAATCCTAGTAGATAACACTGTATTCAAGAAGCATACACATAGACAACACTAAATACTATCCAAGATACCTTCGATGCACAATTCAGTGTAAGAGCATGTAATATGTAACATCTCGTACGTTGTAAAAACACCGAAATGGACTAGTTTGAAAAACAAGTCCCCTGAGATGAGCTATTCAAGGCTAAATAAAATTTTGATAAAATTTTAAATAATAGAAAATAAGGATTTGACCCTTGAGTTACACAGAAACCAGGGCCGGAATGATTCAAAAAACTTGTCGAAAGGCAGTGGCATTTTTGTAAATAAGTGTAATTTTGGAAAAACACCTAAGAGGACTTTTTAAATGAAAATTTTGAGTTGCCCAAGGTTCTCAGAGGCCCCAAAAATCATGGGAAGCCTTTGGACCGATGAAGCCCCTCCGATGTATTTTTTTTGACATCAGTTGACCCAAACTTTGATCGGTTCGTTCGGGAAGGTTTTAGCTCCGATTTGAGTGACTCCAAAGGTATTTTATTAAATTGAGAACCTAAATTTTATGATAAAAAAGACAATTCTCAAAAAGGAGCTAAAACGAAGCCAAACCGGAAATGCCATTACAGAAGGGCAAAAATGAAAACAATTTTAAAAAGAAAGCTTCTAAATTCCACTTTAAAGTCCACGTTCATCCTCTCCCTCCCTAAATTGACTTTCTTTTGCTCGATTTTAGAGAAAACTCACAGCTCCTTAGGCGCACAAAAGAGAGGGGTTTGTGGAGAAAGAAAGCAAGGCAAAAGGTGAGAAAGAGTAGGATTTTGATACTTCTTCCTCTTGAAACTTTATCCTCATCTTCTTGTTTTATCTTTCCATGGTTTTAATGAAATTTTTGGTGCTATTTTGGGGTCATACCAGAGGAGAGAAATTTGAAATTCAAGTAGGAGGAAGAGGGAAGAGGAAGAACTCTTGAAGGAAGCTTGATTGCAAGGTAGTTTCTCCTCCTTTATTGCTTCTTTTTCTCCTTCTCTTCTTCCATGGTGGGATGCCTAAAATAGAACCATGAAGAGGGAAGAGTTTTTGTTTTATAATCCATAAGAATTCATCAAACTAGGCCATGGGAAGATGGAATACACCAAAGAAATGCATGAAAAGCTAATAAAACTCAAGTTGGAAAAGTGTAGGATTCTTGAACATAATCTAAAATCTAGGTTGATTCAAGAATTCCCCATCATATGTGAGTGTCTTTTTGAGTTTCTAAGACTCCTAGGGAGCCTCCTAAGTATCCCATCCATTAAGGAAAAATTTCAAACTCCATAGGTCCTTAATAGAAGCATATTTCGGCCAAAACCCTTAGAGATAGCTAGGGGATGTTTAAAATGGTTCCAAGCTTGATTTGGGACTTTATATGATAAAAGAAGATAGGAGAAACCCTTAGGAAAAATTTAGAAGCCTTAGGTTGGGAGATGAGGCAATGGCTTCCATAATATAATCTTATGAATCCACATAGACTTAGGTTTGTGAAAGTAAGTGTGTGATGGCTTCAAGGACCTTAAATGAGGTTAAGAGGCCTAAATATGGCAAGAGAATAAAACCAAGAATTTTACTTGTGGTAGTTACTTCATTAGGCCATTAATGGAACCATATAGAACAAAGTGTGTCCTTAATAGTGAGTTGGATGTCATAGCTTATTCCAAGAGTATAATCGAGTGTTATTTATTGTGAATAGACCAAGGAAATCCAACTTCACCTTATTGTATTTGTGGAACTAAAAAAGAGAAAGAACAAACAAAGTAAAGCTTGAAATTGCACCAAGGTAGCTCTCTACCTTTTCTTATTGTATATGTGTCATTGTGTGCATGTGTGTATATTTATATGTTTGAGACATGAAACTTGATGATATGTTGCTATTTTGGTACCAATATGCTTTCTTGAATATCTTTGAATTGTGGAAATGGCTCATAAGGGTGAGGTAGTGCTAAAAGTCCCTTAATGTGGGTGAGGAGATGCCAAAAGTCTCATGGCATGGGTGAGACAAAGCCAAGAGTCCCTTGGATGGGTGAGGCTAAGTCAAAAGTCCCTAAAACCAAGAGTGAGACAATCCAAAATTCCTAGAAATGGGGCAAGGCCAAATCAAAAGTCCCTAGAGCTCATTCTTATGCTTGACATGTGTTTGTGACATAAAAATGTGAAAATTGAATGCTTTATTGATTGAGTAATTACATACTTATACCTTTGACATGTTTTGTGCCTTGAAAATGTGCTTGAATAGGTGTATGAGCTATTGAGATTCAATGAATCTCACCCTCTCCTTTATCTTATCTTATATAATCTAGGTGGAGTTCAAGATCCAAAGGATGAAAGCTAAGGAGCTTAAATATCCATCACTTGACAAATTTTTCTAGTTTTGATGTACTAGAATGTCAAAGTATATATGTATATGTTATTTTTGAGTCATGAAACTTTGAATAAGTATAAAACTATGTAAGGTTAGTGTATGAATCAAGAATAGAGTTAAATGAATATAAATGTGCAATTTGACCCCTTGGGAGCTCACTTGTGCATGTATGTTTATGGGAGTGACATAATAAAATTGAGTTGCATGATGGTTCAGACCTTATGAGAGACTTATTTATGCTATATTTATGCTTTCTAAGTTGCTTAAATTTGTGTGAAGCAATGTAGATCTCATTTGAACCAAATTTGCCCACTTGTTGGAACCAAAAGTGCTATAATCTTGAGCTACAAGAAAGTCTAATCAAATGACCTCTTCTTGACTTGAAATTTTGCATGCAATTAGATCTTGCCTAGAGATTTTTGAGAAGTAAAAGACCAGGCCATTTGGAGGTCTGTAGAATTTTCTATGATTTTTCAAAGTTGGTATCAGAATTTTGGATCTGCAGAATTTATTATTCATTTGGTTAGTTGTGAAATTGTGTCATCCGAGGGGCAAACGTGGTCCAATGGCTACAAAATTTTATAAGCAGAAAATAGAAATTCACAGGGACTTGTAGCAACTAGAAGAACTTCATTTGGAGGTCTGAGCTAAGAGATATGAATTTTTGAATATTTGGAACAGTAACAGTAGTGCAGCACGACCTGAGTCATTGTCCCATTGAATTTCAGTAGCTAAACGTGCTTTCTCTGGTTTGAGTCTATTTTTACCATAAATTTAACATTCATAGATTTCCAAATTGGTATCATTTTTATGGATTGGATTTTTATGGAATTAATTGGCCATTTTTGAAGTTTATAGTAGATGCTTGCATCAATACTAGTAATTGTCCGAACCTTTGTACCTTTTCGCATGTCAAACATCTTCTGTGTTATGTTTCATGGTGTGGAAATATTTTTAGCATAAATTAGATATCTTTAGCTTTCAATAATGCCATAATATGCTTGATTTTGATTTTTTTACAATTAATTATGAATTTCCAATATTGGTGACATAATTGACCAAAATTCTGGCCGAAAATATAAGTATGAGTTTGATGCTCCCCTTTGATTTTCACAAGTTCTAGGCTAATTTTGGTGATGCAAATGAGTTTTATTCGTGTAATTAAATATGAGAATGTGATGTATGAGCTCCTATGGTCCACGTAATACTGAATGAAATTTTCATACGTAATGCAGCTTTAAATAAAGCATTATTTTAATGTCATTTTTTTTCATTCCCTTTGTGCAATTCATGATGTGAGACTTAGAAATGATAGGAAGCAAGGTAGAAATATGTGGTGTTACATAATATCCAGATAGCAACAGATATTTGTTCATTAGGCTAATGTGCTTTGATCATTGGCCAATAACAGTGATTTAGTACTCATGAGAGTCACTTTAGTAAACATACATGCAACCATACATGACATAGGAAATTTAGGAATTTATCTAGTGCAATTATGTAAACAATAAAATGAATATAGTGTTAACTACTTATTTTGTTACTACTGTTCATCAAGTTATTCCTTAGCTTTTTGTTACCGTAATTGCTTTCCTAAAATTTCAACCACACATTGCCTTAATTAAGAATAAGTCATTGTTGATATTTACATTTCAATTAAACTATTTATTCCTCGTACGTAACTCCTAATTCCCTTCCATTAGTTGGAGATTGAAATTCTTAATTATAAGTAATCACAATTTGTTTTCTTTTCTTCTCATTAATTAGATACCAACTGAATTGATTATGTGGATTCCAAGGCCTTAAGGTTTAGTCCCTAGTTCTTATTTATTTTGCAACTTAGTCCCTAATCAATGCTTTCCTAGCCTAAATACAACCATTTCAAATTTGTGGCAATATATATACGTGTGTGTATATTGTATAGTAGCTAATTACATGGTTCTATTTAGTGTGTAAATATTCCATATATGTACTACCCCTTTTGTGCTATTCCTATAATCCATTTTAGAACATTTCTAACATGTTATTCTCATGACCAACTAAGTGTACAAGATTTTCTTTCCACTTCTCTCAAATTCTTGGCCTACTTCATTTCAAAAGGGATGATTTAAGCATTTACCTTAAAGTGTCCATGGCTCATTCTCCAAGTTCTTCTAGTGTTTGCTTCCTTGGTGTTCTATGGCTATCCCACAATAATGAAGCATCTTAATTAATCAATACAACCGGTTAAGTGGAAGTAGTTAAGGAGTTTAGGTGTTTTTCCTATGCTTACCTTCTGATGAGCCTTCTTGTAATTATCTTCTACCTCATGGTTTGCTTCTTGTTTCGCAACTCCTTAATTTACCTGAACCTTGGTCTCCTTCCTCTTAATTCTATTCTCAGCCTAAGTGGAGCCAAATTGAAGGAGAACCATGGCAATGACACCTCATGCTTTCTTCACCGGTGATGGGTAGCACTAAGACAATTTAAAATTCCCCTTTTCCATTCTTGTTCGGTGCAAAGATAAGTGGTAGCATCCTACATATTTTATTCCCATCTAATACATATATTGCATATGGTATTTGACACCCACGGTGATATAAAATATGAGCAATAATTGAATTTAATTTGTGGGTATATATATATTTGTACACGGTATAAACATGAGGTATGTGGGATTTGTCTATTTAATTTGTCCTTCTTCCTTTCCTATTTGGTTGCCTAGCCATGTGTCTCCCTCTCACGTTTACCATCAAGTGCTGCATCATATATTTATTCTTAGCTCTCTCATGGCTAAACACATAATTTAAATTAACTGAATGTCACTTGTATATATATATTTTTCATAGTGAAGCATGAGGTATGCTTGCTTAGTTTGTTAAAATTTTCTTTCCTCCATGGCCCCTCACACCACCATCCAATATATGTGTCTTCTTCTTGGATTATATTCATGTGTCTTCTTCTTAGATTATATAAGCTATTTAGTACATATGATTCATTCCCCTACTCATGGCTAAGAGAATATAGCAACACCAAATATGTAACACCATAATCCTATGACTCATCTCATACAATATCTATATTCATTTCCTTGAATTTTACAAAGTTCATAAGAAAAGCTATTAAAATATTCTATTAAATCGTGTTACGTCACAGATAAAATTTTCATTTCATGTTCTGTGGGTCATATGGACTCATCCATCTCATTTTCATATTTAAATACACAAATACAACTCAAAACCATCTCAAGAAGTAGCCTAGAACTAGAGCTAATGAAGTATACACATGGAAATAGAGTGTGCAGCCTCAAACTGAATTTCTAGAATTCTATCATGAATGTTGAAAAATCATAACTAATTCTAAAAAAATTCAAATTATGTACACTATACTATTTTAGAAAGCTACAAATGTCTACTTTATTCTAAAAATAATTCCAGACCATAACTGAGACGTCTGGCCACCAGAAATCGATGGAACAGTACTAGGGGTCTATCGCTACTAATACTATCCTTCAACTTCAAAAATTCATATCTCCTTGGTCAAATGTCTAATTGGGGTAATCTTGATGGACATGGAAAGATTATTATGTCTAGTTCATGGTTGTAAAATTTTATGAGCATTAGACACCATTTGACTCTCGAATGACACTGCCCAAGTTACTGACCATATGAACTGTGGCTGCATCAGTTTAGCAGAAAAATACCAATTTTGAAAAATCATAATTAATTCCATAGAGCTCAAAATAATCTAATCTTTGGCTTTTTAAAAATATCTTGATGAAATCTATATGCATGCCAAATTTCATGAGCAAATTCATTCATTAGGTCAGATTTTGACAATGGATTGCATAATGGTCATTTTTATGTCTCATAAGGGGTCCAAATGGTCCAATTTGGGTTCTAAGGCAGCCATGGCCATTTGAGCACGTTAGAAAGCACCAAAATGATCTACTAAACTTGTCTCAAAGGTGCACAAACTCAGATTTCTCAAACTCACTCATCCACCCCAAGATATACACAAGAGTATACATACCAAGTCTTGCCATCCAATGTCCAAATCATGCTATTTCATATATATGGCATTAAATCTCATTTATACATCATACATTTACATATTTACATGCATTCATGAAGTCATACAACATATACAATAAGAAGATACATCATATGCCACTCATATGGCTACAATTTAGCATATTTCCACACTTTGTTATCACTCTCCTTATTTTAGGCTTTATGGCTTCCATTCCTTTACTCATTTTGTCTACCTAGACGTGTTAGACATGTGGGGAGGGAGGAATGAGATTCTAGGAATCCTAATAGTACTTTTCCCTTTCAATCACACATAAAGAATGCAAATCTATGTCTAAAAGTGCATGTATGACTATTATGGAACATATGATGATTCAAGAAGCTTTCTTAGCATTTTAAAAAGTCATACATAGCATACATAGGCTTGCCAAGTAAGTGGATTAGCCTTACCTATTCTCTTCAAGGATTTTGGACTTAACTCACCCTTTTCTTAAAGGACTTAAACTAAGCTTTACTCTTGGGAGACTTTTGACTGTCTCAACCATTCTTAAGGGTTCTTGGCTCATCCTCACCATGGCCAGATGGTTCTTGGCTTTACTACATTCAAGCAAACCAAAGCAAGTACACAAAGTGTCATTTGAATGCATAAAATAATATCATGGTACCATGGCATATGAATACATGCTAAAATGCTTTTTCATGGATTAAAACATACATACACACATTCAATGGTAAGATGATATCCACTCATGCATGAGAGAAAGAAGAGAGAGCTACCTTTATTACAAACGCAAACTTTTCCTCTTGAATTAGACTTCTCTTCCTCAGCCACACACACACAATAAGGTGGAGCTTGTTTCTCTTGGCCTAGACACATCATATGAAAGCCAATTACACTCTTGAACTAATTTTTAGAGCTACACATTCATTAAGAAAGCTAGGTAGTTCATATGGCTCCTTTATAGTTCCATAATGCACTTAATGAAGGAACCCTTTGGAAACATGATCTTTGCTCTATTCTTTTCATTCATTTATGATTCTTGACTCCTTTTAAGCCTCTTGGAGTTATCACACCATCAAATTAAGGAGTCTAGTTAGGTGTTGCTTCTTTAAGCCATAATATAGAACCTATGATACCATCTCACTATCCATGGCTTCTAAACTTTTTCCAAGGCTTCCTCTCATCCTTTTCCATCATATATGACTCAAAAATAAGTTTGGAACAAATTAAAACTATCCCTAGGTGCTCCATCTAGCTTAGGCCGAGGCTAGACTTTAAGGAGGCACCAAATGGATTTGCTTTATTTTCTTGATGGAAGATGCATATGAGGAGCCTTCTAGGGATCTTAGGAGCTCATCTAAACACTCATTTAGGGCTAGGAACTATTGTATCAAATCAGATTTTTAGTGGAGCACTTGAAACCTTAACTTTGCTATCTTGAAATCTAATAGCTATTTGATTGTTTCCTTTGCATATTCATGTTCTCCTCCCTTATTTTTCTAAGATTCATCCTTGGTTTAGCTAGAATTCCAACCCCTTAGGTTTGATCTTACATGAGGTGAAATGGAGAGAAGAAGAACAAGGAGGCTTAAGCTTAGAAAGCAGCAAAAATACCTTAGATTCTTGTTTTTCTTGGCTTATTCTTCACTTGGTTGGCCTCTTCCCTTGAATTTCAAAATTTTTACCTCTGTTCTGCCCTCAAAATAGACCCAAAAACTTTAACAAAACCATAGAAAGAAAAGAGGGGAAAGAGGATAAGGAGATTGGTGAAGGAGAAAGCTATGAAATTCTTGCACTTTTTGTTAGGTTTCTCTCTTCCTTCTTCCCTCCATCTTGTGTGCCATTCTCATATGCCCTTGGTTCTATTTTAGCCTAAAAAATTCATTCATAAGGAGTGAGGCAAAAGTGGGGACGTTTTTATAAAGGAAGCTTCAAGAAACAATTGTTTTAAAAATGACGTTTACGTCCCACGTTCGTGGTATTTTTGTTTTAGCTTCGTTTGAGCTCCTTTTTGAGAACTGTCTTTTCTATCATAAAATTTAGGTTTGCAATTTAATAAAATACATTTGGAATCACTCAATTTGGACCTAAAACCTTCCTGAATGAATAGGTCAAAATTTGGGCTTACCACCATTGGAAAACGTCTACCGGAGGGCTGAGACTTTCTATGGTTTTCAGGGCCTCTGAAAATCCCAAAGAACTCAAATTTTCCATTTAAAACCCTCCTATGAGTATTCGAAAAATTGCCTGAAATTATGAAAATGCCATTATGTTTTGTTGCCTTTTTGTTAATATCCATTTGGCTATTCTAGCTCCAATTTCAGGGCACCTTTGGGCTTAACTCATCATTATTTGAGGTCTAAAATATTATTCTAATTTCATTGGACCTCAATTCACTCCATCTAGGGGATTTTCTTTTGTATCCAGTGAGTTTCATACATTTACGGAGAAACTGTACATTACGTTTCTCGTGTTTTCTCTCGTTTTTAAAGAACTGGATATTACAAAATACCCTATACACATATAACACGGTGGAAGCATAACAGTTAAGTGCATGGGATTTATTCACTTAGGAATTTCATTTGCTCTCCTTGGTTGTTCTTTGTTAGCTAGTTTGGTTACATTACAATTTGCAAAAAATTTATAATGTGACATTTACGAAGGCACATCCTTTACGGATTTAACATAGCTTAACATTTGTTTCAAAGCTTTCGCAAATAAGATGCTAATATAAAGTTACCTAAACACTTCTAAGGACTTCTAATGCTACTTATCCAAATTCTGCTTAGAGTAATGGAAAAGGTAGAAAATTTTGGCTTAGATCCTTACTTGACTTATTTTTTCAACTTGTTCCTCTTTCTCATTGTTCTCTTTAGTCACAACTTCATCTTGCTTTAACTTTTCTTTTTGAACCTGATTTGATGTTGACACTTTCACTAGTTCTTTGACACTTATCAAAGTTATGTCGGTGCTTTCTTCTTTACTATCTCTCCTTGGGTTAAAAATGGTGTCACTTAGGAGGTTTCTTTGTTGTCATGTGTTGTTGGAAGAAGCCAATTACCTAATTTGAATTCCAAGCTTCTTATGGCTACAACCAACTTAACCATAGTGACAACTTGCTTGAACATATACTACATAAACATATTCTTCATGCTAGGGTTTTTTCTTACATCAATGGCCTTGCTTAAGATTGAAAAGTAAGAGGATTATATGGTTTTTCTCTAGATCAGGAGGATTGGCCTTCATTTGAGTTTTAGGCCCATGAGATGTGTAGACGGTTCCTCCATCTAGGGTTTCAAGCTTTATAATATAGGTTATTTTGGTTTTTTTCTAAATTACCCATATAATTTACTATTTTAGCATATGAAGGACATTGATACTTGGAGTGGCCCTTTCCCTGATTTTCACAAACAACATATGGAGTTTGTATGACATTCACATTTATGGCTGCACCTTATCTCATCTCTACAATGTCAAGCCTCTTGTTTAGTGTTGCTATTTTGACAGAAAGCATTGTCATTACATTTATTTCGGTTATTCCTATGACCTTTCTCTATGGAGTTCTATTGGAAGCCTATTGGAAAGTGTTTTATGCCATACTCTCCAACAAGTCATTGGCATCATTAGCATTCAGTTTACCTATGATGTTCCTACCAAAAGTGGAATAAAAAACTAGCTTTATATCTCATAATGATCCATTGTAGAGAGTTTAGACTAAAACCCATTTAGGGAGTCTATGGTTTAGGCATTTTCTTAATAAATCTTTGAATCTTTCCTATGCCTCATATAGATACTCTAAATCATATTGCTCAAATAACGTACTATCATTCCTCCATTACAAAGATTTAGATTCTAGAAAGTACCTATTCAAAAACTTCTATGCCAAGTCTTTCCATGTTTTAGTGGAGTTGTCTGGTAGGAAGTTAAGCCAAATTTTTACTCTATCTTAAAGTGAAAATGAGAAGAGCCTCAATCTAATCATGTCCTTGTTAACTCCATTTTATTTGATGGAATCACACACCTCCAAGAAGTTAAAGAGGTAGGTGTTTAGGTCCTTTGATGGTAAGCCTTTAAATTGTCCTACACTTGAAGCATTTTCAAGACTATAGACTTCATCTTAAAATCATTCACTTGATTTACTGGCCTTTTGATACTCAAATCAAGCCTATGTATGTTCAAGGTAGTAAAGTCATTCACTATTTTGTTTTTATTATTGTTTCCCTTTGCCATATTTGCAATTGACTCGGAAGTGTAAGATTCTTCTTCAAAAGATCAATTTGAAGTCTTTTCTAAATCTGAATGAAATAATATCATATCCAAACTTTTAACTCTTTGCATAAGAGAAGGTAAACAACAATAAAACCAAAAAGGAACAAAATGAAAATAAACAAATAGGCAAAGCTTAAGTTAAGAGTGCTAATATTAATATTGAGAAGAAAAATTTTAACACATAAATCCCTGGTAACTGTGCCAAAAATATGTTACTATTTTAGACTATGAGTACCCACACACTAGTATATGTATCCCAATAGTAATAAAATGATGAGTAAGCATCATTCCTAAAAAGATTCGTTGCCTAAATTTGTCAAGTACCAAAATTCACACCTTAAATTAATCAAATTAATTAGAAGTATGTGTGTTTTAAAAGTAATTTAAAGCTCTTTACTATGCAAAATTGGAAAACAAAACTAAATTTAGATTATTGGGTAATTCAAAAAATCTAAGATTATTAATCCCTCAAATGCTTTATGGAGACTTAATTGAACCTTCTTTTCTTTACTCTTAATTGTGTTATATGCTAGCCTAGGTTCAATTTCACCTATAAGTATTTTTCCAAATCCAATATAGGTATATTTCTAAATAATTTCACAATACCTTATGAAATTAACCAAGCCCGCATCAATAGTACAATCCCTAATTTAGCTATGTGAGGCTAAAAGGTATATTACTATCTTATTAGTAAAACTATTCACTTGTCAAAGTAAGCTTTAAGTACCTACAAATTTAACTTAAGTCTTAACTCTAATATTGCCCTTCTAAGTTCAACTATAGCAATAGATCATTCAAATTGGTGGCCAATCAACCAGAAAACATGAATTATAGATTAAAATTGACATATATTTACCATTAATCACAAGTAAAGAGGCTAAATAAACTTTAATACATGCAAAGGTAGATTAAAGAGTTTAGCTACTCATTACAAGATTAACCATCAACAAAAGTAAAGTATGTAGCAACAACAATGTGGAAATGAAATGCAAAAAAAAGAAAGAGAGAAGAAATAGAGAAAACTAATGATGATTCTTAGCTTCTTTTCAAACCCTAGCTCTCCCTGTCTCTAAGGATTGCATTATAGTTGCTCCAAGCCTCTAAGAGTCCTCAAATGACGGCTTAAATAAAAGAATAGGGCTATAAGGTTTAAACCCTAAAAAAATAAAGCACAACATGGCCATGTTTTACTTTTTATGCTTGTCGCCTTGGTGCAAAAATAGAGCTATTGTAGTGTCTATTGTTTTACTAAAAGAGCAATTTTTTTAAATGGTGCCAAAGCACCAAGATAGGGGTGTCATGGTGGCATTAGCTCTATTAATCTTTTTTAGTGCTTTTTCATATTTTGGCTCTAAAGTTTTGATGATCTATCTCCAAGATGACATTGGCTTATCTTTTCTTACATTTACACCCTATAAAAATAGTTAGAGTATGAACAATTCACAATTTAACTAAAATTAAGCCAAAATTCGTCACCTATGGTTTAATAACTTGAGTATGAAGCTATATACACTAGCTATGCACAATTTTCCTAAGACTAGATATATATATATACACTTTAAAATTAAACAACTAAGCACTTATTTCCTAGTAAAAATGTGTAAAATAACATGAATAGAAAGAAGTTAACAAATACACATAAATACATTATGTGTGCTTATGTGTAAAGGGTGAGGAAAACATTCTACCAAAATTGCTTTTAAAAATAATGAAGGAATCACCACTTAATAAAAAAAAAGGAATGTAAAAATGAAGAAAAAGTAGGAAAAAAAAGAAAAGGCCATTAATAATATAAAGTTCATTTATTTGTTATTGGTGCCTTACAAACCTAATATTCTTATGGGCCTAAAATGAGTGAGTCCACATTATCGAGGCCTACATTAATAGAGTAACCCCATATAACCCTAAGGCAATGATGGCAATTGGCATGGAATCCTTTGCAATAAAAGACTACCAAATTGAAGAATCCTTAGACAAAACAAGTCATTCATTATCTTTGTAAAAATATTGCTATATAATAGCAAACACAAATCATCCTCTTTCCTTTTAATTTATAAAGAAAAAAACTTGTAGCCCCAACACAAAATTCTTTATTAAAATAGTTTGAATTTGAAGTAAATAGAGGCTTTGTCATCCAAAACTGACTTATAATAACTAGTATTGACATTAAGTGTTTGATCATAATTCTACAATCTAGCACTAAACTTGCCCAAAAAAAATGTGGAATTAGGAAGGCCAAGCAATAATCATGCTTAGGTTACAAGAAACACCAAACTACATGTGTCATTGAGGATCACTTATAAAGAAGTGAACCTTTAGTAAGAAGCTACTAGGGATGTAGTCCACATCACTAAAGAAGTCACCAAATGATATAGCATAAATAATCACCTAGCCCATCCACATTGGCCACTCCCCATGTCCATTTCACCTAGCTAGACTTTTCCAATGATGAACTTTCCACTAAGGAAGAGCCACAATAGCTAGAATAATAAGCACGGAGAAGGAGTTGGATGATTAATGTTATTAGTAAATAAATTAACAAGTTCCAATGTGATAAGTTTATTATTTCTATTTTTATGCACTAACTTTAATTCTACAAATGAACAAGGTGAGGTGAGGCCTAAATTATTAACAGTGCTTGGTGCTTGAGTGCTTCCTTATAAGCAAAGGGTAGTGGTACTCTTTAACAACACTAGCCAACCTGTTACAGATGTAAGTGGATTGTTAGGTGTTTTCCTAGTTGCATGTGGGAACAACTTCACAGTGTTTCCCCTTAGTTACAACCTTAGATGTATATTCCAACTTAGTTTAAGAATGATATGTTTGGGAATAATACAAGTAATAGCATGTCAATTGTTCAATTCTTTCAATAGCTCAATTGCAATCTTTATTAACTATTATATTTTATCTTGTAGAGCAAGTTTGTCATTGATGTAACAACCAGGAAAAAGAAAGAAAGAGAAAAGAAAAAGGAAAAGAAAAGAAAAGCTGAAAATTTTGGGAAGCTGAAAATTTTCTAAGTCTGCTAGCTACAGCCTAGCTATAGCGAATGTACCTATTCGCTATAGCGAGAAATGGTCTAGCTATAGCGAGACTGCCTTCTAGCTATAGCGAGAATGTTTCTAGCTATAGCGAGTTCGGGCACCCCTATACAAAATCTAGGGAATTGCTCACCGTAGCGAACGCCATAGCGAAGGCAGGGGTCTGGGACTTATTCAAGCTCGCCGTAGCGAGGGTTATGGCTCGCTATAGCGAGGGTTAGTCTGGAAAAGCGAGAAAAAGAGAATTTAACTTTTTAAAAGCTTCCAAATCCCTTCTTTCTTCTTCTAACTGACTCAAGCTCACTTTAGGAGAGAGAAAAGGGCAGAGGAGAGAGAGAGAAGCTTAGGAGAAGAAGAAAAGACAAGAAAGGTAAGGATTCTCATGGCTTCCTCTTAGTATGTTGCCCTTCTTCCCTTTCCCCCTCTTTCCTACGGTTTAGATAGCAAAAATGGTTAGGTCTTGAGGTTGGTTCAGAAGAGAGAGAATGGGAAATCACTCTTGAGAGAGGTTAGAAGTATATAGTCTTCTCTTTCTTGCTTTCCCCCTTTCTTAAGAGCTTAAGAGTTGAGAAAAGAGAGAGAATAGCTAATGGGCTCTAGTGAGAGGAAGAAACCTAGGTTGAGAAGCTCAGTAGAGTTGATTAGAAGTAATCCCTAGCTTAAGAATCAAGTATTAAGGAATTAATTTCATGCTTTTGTGTGGTTAGGCTCAAGAGAAGCTCTTCCATCTAGAAGTGGTAGTGAAATCCACAAGGGAGGAGACAATTGAAAGAGCAAGTAGTGAATAGCTAACAAGGTAGTTCTCTCCACCTTCTTTCATGCATAATTGTGTGTTTACATTGTCTTGCTTGTGTGTATGAATGATATGAGCTATGAGAAGTGTGTTAGCATGATGGTATGATATGAATTGAAATGATGATCTATGTGAATTGTTTTGGTTTGCTTGAGGAATGGAAAAACCAATAACCCTATCCGTCATGACCACCTCCCAAGCTGAGAGATCTCTAGGGCAAGGTTGTCAGGGGTATTTGGTCTTCTTTTCAGTTCAGGCTGAGGTAGAAGAGGGTATAGATGAGATCCCCGTAGTGAGGGAATTCCCAGAAGTATTCCCCAAAGAGACTAGTGGATTGCCCCCAGAGAGAGAGGTCGAGTTTCCAATAGACATCGCACCTGGGGCAGGTCCAGTGTCTAAGGCCCCGTATAGAATGGCCCCCACTGAGTTATCAGAGCTTAAGAAATAGATAAAGGAACTCTTAGAGAAGGGTTTCATTAAACCCAGTGTCTCACCGTGGGGAGCCCCAATTCTATTTGTAAAGAAGAAAGACGGGAGCCTTAGGTTATGCATAGACTACCGGGAACTCAATAAGATTACCATTAAGAATAAGTACCCTCTCCCTCGCATAGATGACCTCCTAGATCAGTTAGCAGGAGCGTCAGTGTTTTCTAAGATAGACCTCAGGTCGGGATATCATCAGCTCAGGATAAAGGCAGATGATATTCCCAAGACAGCCTTTAGAACCAGATACGGGCATTATGAATTCCTAGTTATGCCATTCGGGTTAACGAATGCACCAGCAATTTTTATGGATTACATGAATAGAGTTTTCAGACCATATTTAGATAGGTTTATAGTGGTCTTCATAGATGACATCCTCATCTACTCCAAAAGTAGAGAGGAACATGAGCAACACCTGAGATTAGCCTTAGAGACCTTGAAAGAGAATCAGTTGTATGCTAAACTTAGTAAATGTGATTTCTGGCTCATTGAGGTTCAGTTTTTGGGTCATGTGATCTCCCAGGCAGGGGTCGCAGTAGATCCCCATAAGGTAGAGGCAGTATTACAGTGGGAGAGACCTAGAACAGTGACAGAGATCAGGAGCTTTCTAGGTTTAGCAAGGTATTATAGGAGGTTTATTCAGGGCTTTTCTCAAATAGCAATGCCATTGACCCAGCTTACTAGAAAGAATGTGTTGTTTGTGTGGAATGAGAAATGTGAGAGTAGTTTTCAAGAGTTGAAGAACAAGTTGACCACGGCTCCAGTTCTAGTACTTCCCGATCCTAAAGAAATGTTTATAGTGTACAGTGATGCCTCTAAGAAAGGGTTAGGATGCGTACTCATGCAGAAAGGCCAGGTGGTAGCTTACGCTTCTAGACAGTTGAAACCTCTTGAGGAAAACTACCCCACACATGACTTAGAGTTAGCCGCAGTGGTATTCGCTTTGAAAATATGGAGACACTACTTATACGGGGCAGCAATAGAAGTGTACAGCGACCACAAGAGTCTTAAGTATTTATTTGAGCAAAAAGAGCTGAATATGAGGCAAAGAAGATTGTTAGAATTTTTGAAAGATTATGAGTTTACAATGAAATACCATCCAGGTAAGGCTAATGTGGTAGCTGATGCCCTAAGTAGAAAATCCATACACGTGGCCTATATGATGATCCGAGAGCAAAAATTGATTGAGGGATTCAGAGACATGAGTCTCTCCTGCGTGGTGTGTTCAGGAAAATTATTGATGAGTGAAACTCGAATAGAAAGTGACCTGAGAGATCAGATAAGAAAAGCTCAGCAAGTAGATGAGCATGTAAAGAAAATTAGAGCCCAGATAACTCAGGGTAGTGTCCAGGAGTTCAATCTGTCTGAGGATGACATAGTGAAGTACATAGATAGGCTGTATGTGCCTCGAAATACTGAGAACAAAGAAAAGATACTAGATGAGGCACATAAGAGTAAGTATACCATTCATCCGGGTAGTAACAAAATGTACTAGGATTTGAAGAGAATGTTCTGGTGGCCCGGGATAAAAGTAGACATAGCAGAATATGTCTCTCGATGTTTGATATGCCAGAGAGTGAAAATAGAACATAAAAAACCAGCTGGCTTACTTTAGCCTCTCAAATATCCCGGAGTGGAAATGAGATAACATAGCTATGGACTTTGTTATGGGTTTGCCCAGGACATTATCGAGCTATGATGCAATATGGGTAATAGTGGATAGGTTAACAAAGTCAACACACTTTTTACCTATGAAAGCCACTTATACCCTAGATAAGTTAGCCCAGCTGTACATCAGGGAGATAGTTAGACTGCATGGTGTGCCCAAGAGCATAGTGTCAGATAGAGATCCCAGATTCACATCGAATTTCTGGAGATCATTACAAGATGCTCTAGGTACCAGACTTAGATTTAGCACAGCCTACCACCCTCAAACAGATGGACAGACAGAGAGAACCATCCAAACCCTAGAAGACATGTTGAGGGCATGTGTGCTAGAAATGAAAGGGAACTGGGATACATACTTGCCTCTAGCAGAGTTTGCCTACAATAATAGTTATCATCCTAGTATACAGATGGCACCGTATGAGGCATTGTATGGGAGGAAGTGTAGGTCCCCAATGTGTTGGGTTGAGCTAGGAGAGCGGAGCCTTATAGGCCCAGAATTGGTGGATCAGACCTCTAGACAGATAGAAACCATCAGAAGGAAACTTTTGACGGCCCAGAGTAGACAAAAAAGTTATGCAGATAAGCGTAGGCGGCCGTTAGAGTTTGAGGTTGGAGACCATGTTTTCATTAAGATATCTCCATCCACAAGAATAGGTCGATCCATTAAAAGTAAGAAGCTCAGTCCCAAGTACAAGGTCCTTTCCAGATTCTAGATAAAGTAGGACCTGTGGCATACAGATTAGCTCTTCCTCCAAATATAAGCCAAGTTCATAATGTTTTCCATGTTTCCCAATTGAAAAAGTACCAGCCCGACCCCTCACATGTCATAGAATATGAGAATGTGCAGTTACAGGATGATCTATCATATATAGTATCACCAGATCGGATCGTGGATGTTAGACTCAAGCAGTTACGGAATAAGACGATACCGCTGGTGAAAGTGGTTTGGAAGGGATTGTCTCCCGAAGAAGCCACATGGGAATTGGAAGATGATATGAGGAAGAAACATCCAGAACTCTTCCCATGAGGTACGTTATTTAAATTTTGGGGACGAAATTTTTATAAGGAGGGTAGAATGTAACAACTAGGAAAAAGAAAGAAAGAGAAAAGAAAAAGGAAAAGAAAAGGAAAAGAAAAGAAAAGCTAAAAATTTTAGGAAGCTGAAAATTTTTTAAGTCTGCTAGCTACAGCCTAGCTATAGCGAATGTACCTGTTCGCTATAGCGAGAAATGGTCTAACTATAGCGAGACTGCCTTCTAGCTATAGTGAGAATGCTTCTAGCTATAGCGAGTTCGGGCACCCCCATACAAAATCTAGGGAATTGCTCGCTGTAGCGAACGCCATAGCAAAGGCAGGGGTCTGGGACTTATTCAAGCTCGCCGTAGCGAGGGTTATGGCTCGCTATAACGAGGGTTAGTCCGGAAAAGCGAGAAAAAGAGAATTTGACTTTTTAAAAGCTTCTAAATCCCTTCTTTCTTCTTCTAACCGACTCAAGCTCACTTTAGGAGAGAGAAAAGGGCAGAAGAGAGAGAGAGAAGCTTAGGAGAAGAAGAAAAGACAAGAAAGGTAAGGATTCTCATGGCTTCCTCTTAGTATGTTGCCCTTCTTCCCTTTCCCCCTCTTTCCTACGGTTTAGATAGCAAAAATGGTTAGGTCTTGAGGTTGGTTCAGAAGAGAGAGAGTGGGAAATCACTCTTGAGAGAGGTTAGAAGTATATAGTCTTCTCTTTCTTGCTTTTCCCCTTTCTTAAGAGCTTAAGAGTTAAGAAAAGAGAGAGAATAGCTAATGGGCTCTAGTGAGAGGAAGAAACCTAGGTTGAGAAGCTCAGTAGAGTTGATTAGAAGTAATCCCTAGCTTAAGAATCAAGTATTAAGGAATTAATTTCATGCTTTTATGTGGTTAGGCTCAAGAGAAGCTCTCCCATCTAGAAGTGGTAGTGAAATCCACAAGGGAGGAGACAATTGAAAGAGCAAGTAGTGAATAGCTAACAAGGTAGTTCTCTCCACCTTCTCTCATGCATAATTGTGTGTTTACATTGTCTTGCTTGTGTGTATGAATGATATGAGCTATGAGAAGTGTGTTAGCATGATGGTATGATATGAATTGAAATGATGATCTATGTAAATTGTTTTGGTTTGCTTGAGGAATGGAAAAGCCAGTAACCCTATAGCCAAGGTGAGGATGAGCCAAGCCCTTAAGTTGGTTGAGACAAGAGTAAAAGGTCTCCCAAAAGTGAGGTTGACTCCCAAAGAGTAAGGGTTGAGTCTAAGGATCTCTACAGAATGGGTAAGGCAAATCCAAAAGCCACAAGGGAATGGGTAAGGCTAATCCATGTACTTAGCAAGCTTCTAAATGTTATGTGTGGCCTACTCACATGTTGAGAATGTTTTTCCTTTATGCATGGCCAACTCATATGTTTTAAATGTTTTCATCATGGTTTTATATGCTAACATGCCATACATGCATAATGAGACTTGTTGCATGCGATATATGTATGATTGAATGAGAGTTGAACTACTGAGATTCCATGAATCTCACCCTCCCTCTCCACCATCCAAATATGCCAGGTGGACCAAGTGAGGTTAAAGATGGGAACCACCACCAAGCATGAGGCTAGAGAAGCTAAGGGAGAATTGTAAAAAGGGACTTTTTGTAATACGTTGTATATGAGAGTTGTAAATGTAAATTGATAATGTTTATGATATAGTCCCTAAGAGTATTTGTAAGATAATGTATGTATGAATGATGAATGTATGAGAATGAAGTCTATGATGAATGAAGAGGCAATTTTGATGTGAAATGCTCAATGTTAGTATAGGCTATATGGGTGCATAAGTGGGCATGGGATAGTAAATTTCCCCAATCTAAGTTGTTAGACACTTGAGGCATGATTGATGGCTCCTATAGATGATTTCTCACGTGCTCAAGGAGTCATAGAGGTAGAAGAACCAAGATTGGACCCCATGAGCCCCACTTTTGGCCAAGAAAAGGCCTTTTTGCACATGATGTCAAGAGGTAACCATATGATCTCTTCTTGCTATGAAATTTGACATGTAACTAGATCATGTTTAGATATTTTTGGGAAGCTATAGTTCATGTCATTTAGAGGTCTATATCATTTTCTATGATTTTTCAAAGTTGACATCAGAAATTCGGATTTCAGAAAACACTGTTCATTTGGTCAGTTTAGAAATCGTGTCATCCGAGGGGCAAACGTAGTCCAATGGCTACGACGTTTTATACACAGAAACTAGATGGTCATAGTGACTTGTAGGAACTAGAAGCACCTCATTTGGAGGTCTAGAAAAGAAGTTATGAAATTTCAAAGTTCCTGCCCAGAATCAGACACCCAACCAGACCCGAAGTACTGTTTCATCGGTTTCCGGGAGTTTGGCTTGGTGAAATGATCTGAAGATATTTTTCTCATCTAGATAACATCTACATATTTCCTCAGAGATATCGTTTTCAAGCATTTGATTTTTGTGGAATTAGTTAGACATTTTCAAAATCCATATCAGTAAACTGTGACAGCAAAGGAACCCCCTCTGACCAGTGAACGATTTTGATGTCAAACTCAGGATATGTGAGATATTGATACTTCTAAGTATTTTTAGCATGAAGTAGACGTCTCAAGATTTCTAGAATGACAAAGATCATGTAGTTACGATTTTTCTGTATTTAGTTATGGATGTTCAAACTTAACCCAGAAATGAAGCAAAATCTGCCAAGAACGAAAATGCATGCCTCATATCCCTTTTTGCTTTCCATGAGTTTAAAGCATATGTTTGGGATTGAAATAAGTCTTAATAGTGAAATTAAGCATGAGGATACATAGAGAGAGCTCATCCGGTCCATGTGACTCTAAAGTAAGTCTCTACCCATTCATAATGCCATAGAGAAGAAGCACCAAGGTAGAGTAAATTATTTCCCTTGTATGCTTAGCATGTGTATATGAGTATGTAAGGCATGATGGGTATGAGGTAGAAGATAAGGTGTTACAATTGATGATGTCCACAAGAGCTACATTCTTCAATTAATTAGACTTAAGTATAAGAATGCAAAATTATGCCTGTACGAGCTGAAAGATGAAGGCACTTGCATTAGAGACTTGTTACTTGCCAATATCCTAGATGGAATTCCAAGGGGCCAATGGGCAACATATATAACTTTTGTCATGACCAAAAACTAAAGTAACCACAATTTTTCTTATCTAAGATATACCAATTCTTGATTAATCTTATTAGTATGTCTTGGTCAATTACTAAGAGACAACTTACATAAATAAGGAGAGTAAAAAAGAAAATGATTCCACATATGAGTGGATCTAAGAGCCTTACAAAAAAGAAAGTCTAGGTCGTTGATGCTCATTGAATAATGACACCGCAAGTGTACGGGTCGCAGACGTAGTACGTGATGAATCAAAGTCATTCCCTCAGAGATTAGTACAATTGGCGATTAGGCATTAGAGTTCTCATGTTCATTTTAGTTAAACAATCAATTTGCAATTGGGTTTTATGAAAATTACTTTAAATGTAATTGACAGTAATAAACGATGGTTGTAATTAGAAGTATGCAATTAAAAATACCCTAGGAATTTTAATCTCCTTTATCTCAAATGTCAATCACTCCCTTTTTAATTAAATGGCCTAATGCAATGGTTAATGATTATCAATAAAAAATTTAAAGTATTTGTTATAGTTATTAATCATAAAAAATACTTACCACATTTTCAAAATAATTTTTGATAGCCACTAAAAGTGAGAGTCATGGTTACATTTTTGTCAATTTTGACTATGAGAAAAGGATTAGAAAAATTTAGAATCCACATTTCCTCAAAATTATTCTTTTTTGTATTAGTAAGTAGTCTTTTAGTTAATAATATTATGTATAAAAATGTTTGTATTAAACTAATTAATGAAAATATTTCTCCAAACTTATATATATTTCATTAACCAAAACTTTTCTATCCAAATATTACAAGTGAGTAATGTATTAATTACAAAAATATTTACAAGATAAAATCCCAAACTGTCAATTCAGACATTTACAAAATAAATCAAAATAGCTAGAATATGATCTAATTTCCCACAAATTCTCCATGCTCAAATCCTTTGAATAAGTACAAACTAATGTAGAACTATAGGGCTCATTCACTTTCAATCTATAAAGGAAAAAAATTGAATTAGTCGCAATAAGGGCATTAGTAATAGTAGTGAAAGGTTTATTATACCTATTGAGTATTTGGGCCATCAAGCACTTCACGTTACGAAACTTCCAACAATTTCAAAGGTATGTAACAACTAGGTTTTCATAAACTATTATAATCAAATGCTTGGAGATAAAAATGAAAAGACCATAAGTGCATAGAAAACCAATATCCAAGACATGTTTTTTGGCTAGATCTAATGATAAGTATAACATCCAGTTCTTTGAAAATGAGAGAAAATGTAAATAATGTAACATACGATTTCTCCGTAAATAAACAAAATTCACTGGATACAAAAGCAAGTCCCCTGAAATGACTTAGTTAAGGTCCCAAAAAATTTGGGAAGCATTCTAGACTCCTAAAAATGAGAATCCTAGGCTCAGACGAAAAGAAAAATGGAGCTAGGACAATGAAACAATTTGTGACAAAAACTGGCGAAACATAATGGCAATTCTGTAACTAAGTGCAACTTTTGGAAAAACACATAGGAGGACTTTTTAAATGAGAAATTTGAGTTTCCCAAGGTTCTCAAAAGTCCCAAAAACCATAAGAAGCCTCGGGACTGGTAAAACCCCTCCGGTATATGTTTTACAATGTCAATGAGCTCGAACTTTGACAGATTCGTTTTGTAAGATTTTAATTCTAAATTGAGTGATTCCAAAGGCATTTTATTAATTTGGGAACCTAAATTTTATAAGGGAAAAGATAGTTCTCAAAAAGCAGCTAAAACAAAGCCAAAATGAAATTGCCATTACAAAAGGATGAAATTAAAATTTTTGAAAAAGTGTGTTTCTAGAAGCTCCCACACACTTCTCCCTTTTTCTCCCACCTTCTTAAGCACAACTTCCTCTGTCCAAATTATAGAAAAATAGTAGCTCCTTGAGGCTCACCAAGAGAGGAAGAAAAGGAGAAAGAAAAAGGCCAGAAATGTATGGAATTTCTTAGTTTTTTCATGCTTTCTTTTTAGCAAACTTCTTCTCCTCTATTTCCCTTTCTTTCCAAAGGTTTTATTGAAGTATATGGATCTGTTTTGAGGGAAGATTAAAGGAGAAAATTTGTATTTGAAGAGAGGAGGGCAAGGAAAGTGAGAAACAAGCAAGAAAAGTCATGGAAATAAGGTAAAATTTTCATCCTGTGGTAGCTACTCCTTCTTTCTTCTTCTCCCTATTTCGCCCCATATATGTAGCTGCAAGAGGGCTTGAATTTTAGGCAGAACCAAGGGTGAATTCTATGAACTTAAGGAGGAAAGTAAGAATGTAGAAGGAAATTCAAATGAAGCCCATTGATTTTCAAGATAGCAAACCTAGGGTTTCATGAGCTCCCTTAAAAATCTGATTTGATGCAATTGTTCCTAGGCCTAAATGAATGTTTGGATGAGCTCTTGAGATCTCTAGAAGGCTCCTCATGTGGATCTTTTATAACACCATAATTTCTAAGACTCAACTCATGGAATTCCCATGCCTCATCTCATGTAAATTCTATGAGAAGCAACATAATGGCATAGGGAATCATAAATCAAGATGCATCTCGCTACTAGTAAAATTTTTCTTTCGGTATCCTGTGGGTCATATGGATTCATCCATCTTATTATCATATTTAAATACACAATTACAACTCATAACAAGCTCAATAAATAGTACACAAAATATACTAGTGCAGCCTCGGATCAATTTTCCAAATTCTATGCCTGAACTTTAAAAAATCATAACTAATTCTAGAAAAATTAAAAATAGACACACTATACTATTTTGGAAATATATAGATGTCTACTCTATATTAAAAATAAATCTAGACAACAAAAGAGGCTGATAGGCACCAAAAACTGGTGGAATAGTACTAAAGTTCAGCTATCATCCTTAGAACTTTAAAAATTCATATCTCCCAACTTCAAAAATTCATATCTCCCAACTTAGAGGTCCAATTAGGGTGATATCAGTGGCGATGGAAATCTTATCATGTATAGTTTATTTTTATAAAATTTCATAAGCATTGGACATCATATATCTCATGAAAGAGACAGCCTAAGTTTCTAACCATATGAATAGTACCTATATCAGTTCAACAGAAAAATGGCAACTTTGGAAATTCATAATTAATTCCATAGAGCTCCAAATAATCTATTCTTTGGTTTCCAAAAAGCTCTAAATAAGATCTACATGGGTACCAAATTTCATGGACAAATTCATTCATTTGGTTAGATCTTGACATTGGGTTGCAAAATGGCTCATTTTGTGCCATCAAGGGGGTTCAAATGGTCTATTTTGATTTCTAAGACAACCATGACTACTTGAACATGTGGGAATGCACCAAAATGACTCTCTAAACTTGTCTCAAAAGTGCATAAACCAAATTTCTCAACCTCACTCATCCACCCCATGATATACACAAGATTGCATATGCTAGCTTTGGTTATTCAATACCCAAATCATGCTATCTCATACATTTGGCATCAAATTTCATTCATACATCATACATTTGGATAATTACATATGTTCATATGATTACATAACCATTTCATCATGGGATTACATCATATATCATATGTATGGCTACAAAAGAGGAAAAACTAGGCCTTTTCATGCATTTTGATGTCAATTTTCTTTTCCTTGGCTTGGTGGCTTCCTTTACCTTGCTCAATTAATTCACCTAGCATGTTAAGACATTTGGGAGGAGGGGATGAGATTCAAAGAATCTCAATAGCTCATCTCCCTTTCAATCACATATAAAGTATACAATACAAGTCTTGAAAATCCATACATGGACATATTGAAATGTGTTAGCATGCAAGAGACATTCTTAGCATTTAAACAAGTCATACATAACATACATAGTTTTGCCAAGTGAGTGGATTATCTTCACCCATTCACTTATGGATTTTAGACTTGCCTCACCTATTTTCTCTAAGAAATTTTTACTCAACCATACTCTCGGTAGTCAACCTCACTCTCGGAAGACTCTTTACTTGGTTTCAACTAAGTTTAAGGGTTCTTGGCTCATCCTCACCATGGTTAGAGGGTTTTTTGGTTTCTCCACACTCAAACAAACTAAGGCTAGCATATAAAACATCATTTGAATGCATAAAACATCATCATGGTACCATGGAATAAAAGCTTAAGCTAAAATACTTTTCATATATATACACATATTCAAAGACAATGTAAGCACACATTCATGTATGAGAGGAGGAGGAGAGAGCTACGTTGCTTGCATTCACACACCTTTTCCTTGAACCTTGAGTCCTCTCCCTTGACCTCACACACCCAAAAAGGTGGAGATCATTTCTCTTCACCTAGACACATCATATAAAAGCTAATTACACTCTTGAATCACATTCTAAGGCCACACATTCACTAGAAAAGTTAGGTGACTCATAAGGCTCTTTTATGGTTCCATAATGCACTTAATGAAGCAATCTTAAAAAAACATTATCTTGGCTTTATTTTATCTATTCATTTATGATTCTTGACTCCATTTAAACCTCTTGGAGTCATCACACAATTAAATCAAGGAGCCTAGCTAGGTGTTACTTCTTTAAGCCATAATATAGAACATACAAGGCCATCTTACTTTCTATGGTTTCTAAAATTTTTCCAAGGCTTCCTTTCATACTCTCCCATCATACATGACTCAAAAATAAGCTTAAAACAAATTAAAACTACCCCTAGGTGCCATTTCTACTCTAGGCCAAAGCATATACTCTTCTTGGCATCCTTAGAGTTTCTTTACTTCCTTTGATGGGAGAATCATGTAGGAAGCTCTCTTTGTGTCTTAGGAACTCATATGAACACTTAAACATCATAAAATATGGCTAGGGTTCATGGTAGAGTTCAAGGTGCAATCAAAACCCTAAATTCCATAACTTGCATTTTAAAGCTCCCTTTTCAATTCTAGTTGTATATTCTTAATCCTCACACTTCATAACCTTTGGTTCCATCAAGAACACATAAAGAAAAACTCTCCTCCTTACTTTTTCTCTCTAGACCGAAGCTTAAATGGCTTGGAAATACAAGATTTTGCAAGTGTTTCAAGTAAAGTCTTAACTTAAAATAAAGCTCTCTTTGCGTAGATTATTTTCCACCGATTGATTTCTTGAAAAGAGTTCCTTTTTGGCTTGGGTTAGACCTGAATTTTCAAGTTTTCAAGAAAAGAAAACCACCGTTAGAGAGCTCTTAGAGAGAGGAATAACTTTCCTAATTGCCATAGGATGAAACGGGGTCGTTTACTTACCTATACGAAAGCTTAAACTTCTTCTCTCTCTCCCCTCTTAATGTCACACTATGGCTGTCCATTTTTCTGCAAATGGAAGCTTGGAGAAGGTAATGAGGTGTAATCTTACTTAATAAGCTTCTTTTACATTTTTTTAAAATGACCATTTTGCCCCTACGTGTCTGTTTACTTCGTTTAAGCTCATTTTAACTCTTTTCTTAGAACCATTTTTTTTATCATAAAATTTAGTTCCTCTAATTCATAAAATGCCTTTGTTTTCATCCAAATTAGATTAAAAACCTTTCTAAATGAACTGGTCAAAGTTTGGGTTATCCAACATTGGAAAATGTCCACCGAAGGGGCTTTAGCTGTCCTAGGGCTTCCTATAATTTTCAGGGCCTCTGAGAACCCCGGAGAACTCAAAACTTCCATTTAAAAAGCACTCTTGTGAGAATTCCAAAATTTGTTCAAAATGGCAAAAATGTCCTTACATTTCTAAATCTTTCGTCACAATTCATTTCTTCATTCTAGCTCCATTTTTATTTCCATTTGAGCCTGGGATTCTCATTTTTAGGAGTCTAGAATGTTTCCCAAATTTTTTGGGACCCTAATCATTTCGAGGTACTTCCTTTTGTATCTGATGAAGTTCATTCGTTTATGAAGAAACCATACATTACATTTCTCACGTTTTCTCTCGTTTTCAGAGAACCAGATATTACATCTTCCATCCAAAGAATGAAGCAAACTCACTTGGTGTTTATATAATGCATAGTTTTGGCCTAGGCTAGATAAAGCACTAAGAGGTAGTTTTAATTTGTTCCAAGCTTAGTTTTTGGAGTTATGTATGATGGAAGAAGATGAGAGGATGTCTTGGAAAAATTTTAGAAGCCATGAATAGTAAGATGGTATTATAAGTTCCATAATATGACTTAAAGAAGCAACACCTAGCTAGAATCCTTGATTTGATTGTGTGATGACTCTAAGAGGTTTCAATGGAATCAAGAATCATAAATGAATGGAGAGAATGGAGCCAAGATGATGTTTTCTTAGGATTGCTTCATTAAGTGCATTATGGAACCATAAAAGAGCCTTATGAGTCACCTAGTTTTTCTATTAAATGTATGGCCTTAGAATGTGATTCAATAGTGTAATTAGCTTCCATATGATGTGTCTAGACTAAGAGAAATAATTTCTACCTTTTTGGGTGTATGAGGTCAAGGGAAAGGACTCAAGGCTCAAGAAAAAAGTGTGTGAATACAAGCAAGGTAGCTCTCTCCACCTTTTCTCATGCATAAATGTGTGCTTACATTGTCTTTGAATGTGTGTATATGTTTTTAAGCTATGAAAAGTGTTCTAACATGAGCTTTTATTCCATGGTACCATGATGATGCGCTATATTTTCAAATGATGTTTATTATGTTTGCTTGGGTTTGCTTGAGTGTGGAGAAGCCAAGAAATCTTAACCATGGTGAGGATGAGCCAAGAACCCTTAAAGTTAGTTGAGATAAAATAAAAAGTCTTCAAAGAGTAAGGTTGAGTTAAAATCTCTTAGAGAAAATGGATGAGGCAAGTTCAAAATCTATAAGTGAATGGGTGAGGCTAGTCCACTCACTTGGCAAGCTTATGTATGCTATGTATGATTTGTTCAAATGGAAAGAATGTTTCTTGAATGCTCACATGTTTCAATATGCCCATGCATGCATTTTCAAGAATTGTATTGTATACTTTATGTGTGATTGAAAGAGAGATGAGCTATTAGGATTCTTTGAATCATATCCCCTCCTCTTCAATGTCTTAACATGCTAGGTGAATCAATTGAGCAAGGTAATGGAAGCCACCAAGCCAAGGAGAAGGAGATTGACATCAAAATGTATGAAATGGCTTAATTATGTCTCTCTTGTAGCCATACACATGGCATATGATGTAATCTTATGATGAAATTGTTATATAATCATATGAACATATGTAATTACCTAAATGTATGATGTATAAATTGAATTTGATGCCAAATGTATGAGATAGCATGTTTTGAGTATTGGATGGCCAAAGCTAGCATCTGTATTCTTATGTATATCATGGGGTGGATGAGTGAGTTTGAGAAATCTGGGTTTATGCACCTTTGAGACAAGTTTAGAGAGTGATTTTGGCGCATTCCCATGTGCTCAAGTGGTTATGGTTACCCTAGGACTTGAATTGGACCATTTGGACCCCTTATATGACATAAAATGAGCCATTTTGCAACCCAATGTTAAGATCTGACCAAATGAATGGATTTGCCCATAAAATTTGGCACATATGTAGATCTTATCTAGAGCTTTTTGGGAATCCAAAGACTAGATTATTTGGAGCTCTTTAGAATTAATTTCCAAAGTTGCCATTTTTCTACTGAACTAATACAAGTACTGTTTATATGGTCAAAAACTTGGGCTATGTCATTCATAGGTCACATGATGTCCAATGCTTATGAAATTTTATAAGCATAAACTAGAAATGATAAGATTTTTGTGGCCACTGAGATCACCCGAATTGGACCTTTGAGCAGGGAAATATGAATTTTTGAAGTTGGAGATCAGTACTAGGGATGACAGCTGACCTCTGGTACTGTTCCATCAGTTTCAGGTGCCTAGCAGCCTCTGTTGTGGTCTAGATTTATTTTTAGGATGAAGTAAACATATGTATCTTTCTAGAATAGTATAGTGTGTCTAATTTCTATTTTTTTAGAATTAATTATGATTTTTCAAAATTTAGGCACAGAATTTGAAAAACTAATCCGTGGTTGCAATAGTATGTTTTATGTATTTGCTCCCTTTGCTTGAGGTATGGGCCAATTTTTGAGCTTGTTATGAGTTGTATGTAAGTATTTAAAAGTGAGGATGAGATGGATGAGTCCATATAGCCCACGGGACTCTGAAAGAAAAATTTATCTGTGACATTATGTAAGTATGTTCATGGTTTTAAATGCTATCTTCCTTCTTCATTATAAAACGCATGGAATAAGACCTTGAAATGGCATGAAGTAAGCTAGATAAATATGGTGTTACAATAACAAGCCCAAACTATGTAGTTTTGCAATTATTGCAAGGAAAACCAAGATCCAAGACATGCTTTTGCCAATGTACAATTTAACTGAGAACACCACATTCTAGCCTGGGATATGGGAACATAAATCCATTTCATTTTGGGCCACTTAATTGAGTTAACTAATTACTATATGTCTCTAGAAAAATAATGCTTCATACCCCTTAAAAAAGAATTTCATATTCTTCTATGAAGTTGGAGCACACAATCGAGCACATTGCTTTTGCCTATTCTCAATATCCAAGCTCATACGACATTGAGCACACAATTAGTTGAGTTGACAAGCACTTTAAGTTCTCCTACAAACATGCAAATTGAAGAGTTGAACCCAAATAAATAAAAGGTAGAAAAATTATCACAAGTAGTAAAATGTTGTTCCTAAAACACATAGTAAAATGAGCACAAATGCATCCACACTCCAAACCACATGGAAAGCCCTGTGAAAGGAATCCCAAAAATTCTAGTATGAAATAAAGGCATAAAAGTTCTCACAACTAGCAATTGATATTAGAGTCATTCAAAGACTTTTGGTCCCAAATAATAAAAAAGAAAAGGTACTTACCCTCTAGAAAGGTCATGTAGCTTAAAAGGCATACAGACTTCCCCAATTGTTGAATTCACCACCCAACACCTGTAGACTCTTCATATTATCATCATTGATCGCAAGTAGCATCATTGACTATTGAATAAGTGAAATAGTTACATCCAAAAAACATCATTATGAAGGTAATATCAACATTATAAGCTTATATATAGAACAGACAATTTGTGATAATAATTTATTATACTATTATATCATATAGTTACCCTGGTAATGTAGTTTTTACAAAAAGAAAGTTGCATGCTCAAGATAAACATAATTAGGAACTTAGTCATATTTCAAAGCCATTTAAGAAACAACTATAGTATTTTAGTCATGATTCCAAATTAGGTGAGTAAATCTACAGCAAATAAATAAATCACAATGAAGTAATTCAGTCACCATTTCAACATAGTCATTCACGCAGTAATCATATTGTCCTTCATGACTGTGTAAGAGTCAAAGATACATGGAATTAATAAGTAATTTGAAATTGAATGAGACTACATAAACCTAATTCACTTGTAACAATCAGGAAAAAGAAAGAGAAAAGAGAAAGCTGAAATTTTCAAAGGGCTGAAAATTCTAAATCTTCTCACCACAGCCTGGCTATAGCGAATTCAGCTTCTCGCCATAGCGAGAAATGGCCTAGCTATAGCGAGAATGCCTTCTCGCAATAGCGAAAATGCTCCTAGCTATAGCGAGTGCGAGTATTCCATACAAAATCCAGAGAGTTGCTCGCTATAGCGATGCCATAGCGAAGGCAGAGGTCTGGAACAGACACGAGCTCGCCATAGCGAGGGCAATGGCTCGCTATAGCGAGTGCAGTCCGGAAAAGCGAGAAAAAGATAATTTGACTTTTTAAAAGCTTCCAAATCCCTTCTTTCTTCTTCTAATCGACTCAAGCTCACTTTAGGAGAGAGAAAAGGGCAGAGGAGAGAGAGAGAAGCTTAGGAGAAAGGACAAGAAAGGTAAGGATTCTCATGGCTTTTCTCTTCACATGTTACTCTTCTCCCCTTCCCCTCTCTTTCCACAGTTTTGGTAGCTAAGATGGTTAGGTTTTGAGCTTGGTTCAGAAGAGAGAGAGTGGGAAACCACTCTTGAGAGAGGTTAGAAGTATATAGTCTTCTTTTTCTTGCTTCCCTTTCTTAAGAGCATGAGAGTTTGAGAAAAGAGAGGTGATAGCTCATGGGTTCTAGTGAGAGAAAGAAACCTAGTTTAAGAAGCTCAGTAGGGTTGCTAGAAAGAGACCCCTAGCTTCATGAATCAAGTATTAAGAGTGTAATTCCATGTTCTTGTGTGGTTAGGCTCAAGAGAAGTATTCCCATCTAGAGATGGTAGTGAAAGCAACAAGGGAGGAGACAAAGTCAAAGAGGAAGTTTGAGATTAGCTAATAAGGTAGTTCTCTCCACCTTCTTTCATGCATAATTGTGTGTTTACATTGTCTTACTTGTATGTATGTATGATATGAGTTATGAGAAGTGTGTTAGCATGATGATATGTTATGAAGTGAAATGATGATTTATGTGATTTGTTTTAGTTTGCTTGAGGAATGGAAAAGCCAATAACCCTATAGCCAAGGTGAGGATGAGCCAAACCCTTAAGTTGGTTGAGACAAGGGTAAAGAGTCTCCCAAAAGTGAGGTTGACTCCCAAAGAGTAAGGGTTGAGTCTAAGGACCTCTTAAGAATGGGTGAGGCAAATCCAAAATCTACAAGTGAGTGGGTGAGTCTAATCCAAGTACTTAGCAAGCTTCTAAATGTTATGTATGGCCTACTCACATGTTGAGAATGTTTTTCCTTTATGCATGGCCAATTCACATGTTTTAAATGCTTTCATCATGATTTTATATGCTAACATGCCATACATGCACAATGAGACTTGTTTGCATGCTATATATGTATGATTGAATGAGAGATGAACTACTGGGATTCTCCGAATCTCACCCTCCCTCTCCACCATCCAAACATGCTAAGTGGACCAAGTGAGATTAGAGATGGGAGCCACCAAGCATGAAGCTAGGGAGAGAAATGAAGATTTGTCAAGAGCTTCTTGTAAATGTGTTGTATATGAGACATGAGATGTAAATTAACCATGTATATGATGTAACCTTTATGAATGATTGTAAGTTAATGTATGTATGATGAATGTATGAGAATGAGGCCTATTGTGAATGAAAAGGCAAAATTGAATGTGAAGAGCTCCATGTTAGTATAAGTTATATTAATGCATAAGTGGGCATGGGGTAGTGAGTTTCGCCAATCTAAGTTACTAGACACTTGAGACATGATTGATGGCTCCTATAGATGCTTTCTCATGTGCTCAAAGGGTCATAGAGGTAGAAAAACCAAGATTGGACCCCATGAACCCCATTTTTAGCCAAGAAAGTGGCTTTTTGCACTTAATGTCAAGAGTTGACCAAATGACCCCTTCTTGCCTTGAAATTTGGCATGTGACTAGATCTTGTCTGGAGCTTTTTTGGAAGCTAAAGATCAAGTCATTTGGAGGTCTATAGAATTTTCTATGATTTTTCAAAGTTGGTATCAGAAATTCGGATTTGTAGATGCACTGTTCACTTGGTCAGTTTCGAAATTGTGTCGTCCGAGGGGCAAACGTGGTCCAATGACTACGAAATTTTATACACAGAAACTAGATAGTCACAGTGACTTATAAGAACTGGAAGCACCTCATTCGGAGGTCTAGAGAGGAAGATATGCAATTTCGAAGTTCCAGCCCAGAATCAGTCATCTCACCAGACCCGAAGTACTGTTTTATCGGTTTCCGGGAGTTTGGGTTAATGAACTAATCTGAAGATATTTTTCCTCTCTAGTTAACATCCACATATTTCCATAGTGATATCGTTTACAAGCATTGGATTTTTGTGGAATTAGTTAGACATTTTCGAAGTTCATATCAGTAAACTGTGACAGTAACAGAGCCCCCCGACCAGCAGATGTTTCCGCGTGTCAAACGCGTTCTGTGTGGGATTTTATGACTTACATATATTTTTCCCATGAAGTAGACAGTCTAAGCTTTCCATAGTGACCAAGATTGCATGTTTCTGATTTTTCTAGATTTAGTTATGAATTTGCAAACGTTGCCCAGAAATGAGGCTAAGTATGGTCGAAAATGGACATGCTTGATTCATACCAACTTTTGGTTTCCATGGGCTAAGAGCATATTTTCATGATATAAATGAGTGTTAACAATGAAATTGAATATGACAAGGAATAGTATGAGCTCACTCGGGTCACATGACACCGGGATGACTTATTAGCCATGCCACAATATTAAAAAAGTATAAGAACCCAATGAGGAAAATCTCACTCTACTCTTCCCATAAATGTCTGAGAGCATGTAATGCATAGTGCTCGAGAGCTAGAGAAGAAGGTGTTACATCACTCATTGTAAAAAACATGATATCAATTGACAAAGAGAAAAAAAAAGTTGGGGCATAGGAAAACTATCACTTATGTGACTTTTAGCTTATGAAGGAGAATGCTTTAACAAACTCATGCCTTATTGACATAGCTAGGTAGAGTAGACAGGACTAAGAGCATGAATCTTGTAAGAGTTATCTACAACCAAAAAATAAATTAATTATCAATCCCAAGGATAAACCTTATCGTAACAAAAGTAGCAATTATAAATTGATGTTATAACATGAAGGAGTGAATCTATACCATGTTCGGACTACAAAAGAATTCAAGAATGCTAAGATGCCAATAGATGGTGGAAAAATAAAAGGAAAGAAGTAAGTGTAATTCAGAATCAATTGCTAAACTTGAATTAAAAAAAATCATAGCCAATGGAATAGATGACTTAGCAATAAGGGTGTTATTTCCTCTGATGTTACTGCTACAAAGGCCACGGGATGCACTTTTGAGTGAATGATATCTTTCCAATTGTTCTTCATATGGAATTAAACCAATCATCCTAATATAAACCAAAATCATGAATATTGAAAAATAAACAAACATGACATCACACAAAGGCTAATTTTCACTCAACATGCTTTTAATTCAACTTGATAACACTAGAAGCCTACAATTTGAAATGATGTTTTATTGTACCCAATATTTAAAAAAATTACTTTACAATTTTAAAAATCAAATAATCCCAATGATGCTCATAATATATCAATAGGAGTAAAAGTTATTATTATTATATGATTAAATAATTACATGGAGAGTACATTGGATCAAAACATGGAAGTACTAATACACACATCAAGGTGCTACTATTTCAAATAGCTCACAATAAAACTAGTGTGAAAGAATTGGGTTAATGATAAGATAAACTTGGCTAAGAAAAAACAAATGGATATGTTAGGAGAACACCAAAGACAATTGAATTCATAGAAAGCTTAAAGTTAAAACCAATAACTATGAATAACTAGAAAGAAGATGGGACATTTCTTTTCTCCTTAGTGCAATAAACACTAGATTTCATTGAATGATATAAGCCTAAATCTATAATGATGTGCCTAGCTATTTGATACTTGCAATAGCATTCACAAGTATACAAATTACAATCAGATATATGATTTACACCACCAAAAGTTCAACAACGAACTAAGACGAGTTTGCTTACTCCTTCCAACCAATACTACTTGTGTGCTTTGTGAAGTTTAGATATTGATAAATAAACAAAAGATATGGAAGAGATTTAAAACAAGAAAGAATATAAAATGATCAAAAAATGGAAAATAACACAAACTTGAAATTATTCCAAGGCCATAAAACTCAAGAAAGCATACACAAGATTGAAGTTAAATAGAATCTTTAATGATAACGTGAAAAGGATCAACCAAGAGCATGATATATTTCCTTTTCTCAATATTTTATATAATTATAAAAGTTAATCTTATCTGATAAGCCCAATAGTGATGATTTTCTCAATCAAATTGGAATCAAAATAAACCGATTACTTTAAATTCTTTTTCCTAGTTATACTCACTAGATGACTAAGCCCTACTCATTTCAACTTGAAACCTTAAAAGTAATGTCAATCTCCACTGTAGTCCTAAAATCTACACACTTTTTCTATATCCCATAAGCAAACTAAATCAAATAAGAAGAACAATTTTAAAAGGTGGAACATTGAAATCAAGCAACAAGGAAGTAGAGTGCATTAAGACTTATTAAATTGCTTCAAAATTAAAAATTAAAAAAAAAACAAAAAGATAAAATTCATTAAGACAAAAGGTCAAAATATAAAGAGTCATACTTCGACTAGGATCAAACGAAAGAGGAGGACTGGTGGTAGACAATTGGATTCTGAATCTGTAAAGAATGGTTGAGCAGGAAGAGGATGTTGCTTTAATTCTTTTCCTAATTTCTATGGTGCTACCTTCATTTACCAATTTCTACCTTCATTTAGAGAATGCTCTTTGCCCTCTCTCCCCATTCTACAATTTAAAAGGAGTTAAAAAAAGTGAGGAAGGAAAAGAAGCACCAATCTTGTGTAGGTACCCAAATTTTTAGAGAAAAATGTTGAAAAAAAATACTTTTTTCAACAATAAATATTGACAATCAAAATTAAGGAGTTGAAAATATCCACTTTTCTTTTATTACACATTATAGCATGCATGCATGCTTTTTGGTGTAATTTTAGGCTTTCAATCTATTTTATAAGTTTATTTCTTTGTATAGTTTCTTCTAAGTTTACATGGGAACTCTAAAACCATTTTTGTCTTGTACCTTCAAATTACATGTTACTTTACAGATTGATGCTCTCTTTTTTTTCTTTTAGGTATTACTTAGGATATTACTTTGTTCTTGGAATGAATCACCTATCACTTAACTCAAGCCTCTTTTCCCCTTTAATTTCTTTGTGTTTACAGCTTTTGCATTCATTGACTATTTATTGACTATGGTTGAATGGATATTTCACCCATTTGATTTTCTACATCATGATTCTCTTCAATATGATATCTAATAAATATCTAGGCAAGTATTTATAAAGAAATAGATACAATAAATATTGAATTAGTATGATTATATATATATACCTCTCCTTGCTTACTATGAACTATGAAACCTCATTCTTCTGCCAATTGTTAGCGTGTTCAACTAACCCCAAAGGATTCCAACATAGCATATATATATATATGGAGGTTAGTAATGTTAAAATGTCAGAAAGTAAAAAATAGTTGTGATTGTATAAGCCTAAACAATGTAAAGACTGATGTTTTGAGAAGAAAAGAGAGTAAATCAGATCCTCTATGCATCCTTGAATGGACAAAGGATGCGTAACTATTTTAGGCCATCTAGATTGAATTTTGATGGCTTAGATTTCTTTTTCTTTTTTTTTTTGGGTTTTGAAAGATGCAAAACACAAAATGAAAGTAATCTTTTAAGTCCCAACTTAAAAAAGCTAATAGTTATTTAAAAGCCAAGAAAAAAGAATATAAAATTTGGGCCATTTGGATTTGATTTAGATGGCCTAGATCTACTATGCATCAATGCACATCACACGATGTGTGGAGGATTTATATTGGAAAGAAAGATTAGGGTATCACGACTAACGACACTCAAACTAAGCATGTGACTAGCATAAGGGCAAAGTGGTACTTTAACCTTGTAAGTCTTAAGCCAAATGAACACAAAATGTAATACCTTAGCCTTTTTAGCCTTCCCATTCTATCTCAAGCCTTAGTTTAAAGCATTACATGGAAATCATCATATTTAATGCTATTTAATTGCGTTATATAAGGTTCAAAATTTTTATTTCATGCTTTATGGATCATATGAATCCATTAATATTATTTTCTATTCATAACACATTCATACAAATCATAAACATCTCATGCTCCACGGATAACATCATACATCAGAAAAATAATGGTTTGCTCTCGGGTTCACTATTTTAATTTACTAATATGAACTTTGGAAATTTATAACTAATTCTAGAAAAATCAAAATTAAGCAAATGATAGCTTTTTTGAAAGACCTAAATGTCAACTATAGGTAAAAATCATTCCAGATCATGAAAACATCAACTAGACTATGAAAACAATAGAACAATACCAAAGGTCTAGCTGTCGACTCTACTATCATAGGTTTTTTATATAAATTTTGAAAATTCATAAGTAATTCTAAAAAAATTAAAATTAAGCAAACCATACTATTCTAAAAATCTCTAAATGTTAATTAATAATTAAAAATAATTCTAGACCAATGTAGTGGCCTTTAGCCTATAGAAATTGATAGAACAGTACTAGAGATCGAGCTGCATTACTAGTATTGTCATGCAATTTTAAAAATTTGGTTCTCCTTCTACAGAGCTCTAAATTAGGTAATATTTGTGGCAATGAAAAGCTTATGATGTCTAGTTTATGGTTGAAAACTTTCATGAGAATGGGACATCATTTGGCCCACATGTGACACAAAAACATAAACTAACCATATGAACAGTACTACTACTATTTTAGCAAAATTCCAACTTTGAAAAATTATAATCAATTCTCTAGAGCTCAAAATTATGTGATCTTTAACTTTGTCTAGATGAGACCTATATCTATGCCAAATTTCATGGAAAAATTCATACATTTAGTTAGTTTTGGATTCAACTCAAAATTTAGTCACTTTTTAAGGGTCATAAGAGATTCTTAAGGCACCATTTCAGTTTCTTAATATTCCATAGCCACTTGAGCATCTCCTAAAGCACAAACACAGCTTAGGGAATCATCTCAAATGGTCCAAAATATTATAAAGTTCAATCTCACCATGCCACTCACACTTATACACATGCATATTATAGAACCTAGGTGGCAAAAATCCATGCATAAATTCATTTGGTCCCAAAATTCATACATACATCATCATTATACATATTTGGACATGTTCAAGAGTTTACATCATATATAAATCATGAGATTAAAATTTTTGACATCAAAATGCTTTGGAAATGCCTATTCTCCTACATACATCATCATTTATTTTAATTGTTTCAACTTCTCTAGATCTTTCTCCTTTCTCATCATCTTAGGTTGCTTGATTCATGATGCTAAGTTACTCCTCATTAGCCAAGTTGTCACCATGAAGCACTTCCATTTGTTCTTACAAAGACTGATAGAAATTCTCCATCCCCATGGCTATCATTTCCTCACTATGCACATGACCTATAGCATCGCTTATTGTTGCCACATTATCTTATAGTAGAAATTTATATTAGGTTTTATCTCTCACTCTGCTTTTGACTAGAATTTTTAGATTAATTTTTTACAATTCCCCTTAATTTAGAAAATTCCATAACTCTAAACATTTTCTATGAACTTGATATACTTTTCACCTATAATTAACTTCATAAAAATATGAGTTGATCTTCGATCTTACAAAATTCTAACATGATTTCTTTCCATTTCAGAGCTCTCGAATGAAGTGATATTGAATCTTAATATGCTTGGTGCAGCTATGAAAAATAGGACTCTTGGTCATAACAACAATGGACATATTATCATATTAGATTTATGTTGGTGTGCTAGCACCTTGATATAAATTCTCCAGGATCCTTATGAGCCAAAAAGATTTCCATACTGCCTTTGTTACTACCATACATTCTTCTTATATAGATAAAAGTGCAATTTTTTTCTGCTTCTTTGATCCCCATGAAATTACCTAGGAACCTATAAGGAAAATATATCCTATTGTGCTCTTTTTATCATCAATGCTTCCTACCCAATCTCTATCAATGTAACCAATCAAATTGCAATCATCTTTTGTTTTGCATGGGATGTTAAAAATTCTTTATACCTTGGACATATCTCAAAATTCATTTTGCAACCATGAGATGAAATTCGTTGGGCTCACTCATGAATCTTGAAATAATGTTGATAACGCACACTATGTTAGGTCTGGTGTTTGTGAGATAAGTAATTAGCCAATATGACTTTGATAAGTCATCTTAACTACCTTTTCTTTTCCATCGTCTTTTGATAGCTTCTCATTAGCTCCTATTTGAGTGGATGATGGCTTGTAGTCTTACATCTTGGATTTCTTCAACAAATCATTAGCTTATTTTTCTTGAGAAATAAATATCTGTCTCAGCCTTTGCTTGACTTGCATTTCAAGAAAGTATTTGTTGACGCCAAGATTGGTCAACTCATACTCCTTTATCATGGCTTGCTTGAACCCTTCAATCATCTTTGTATCATTACTAGTATATATTAAATCATCTACATAAAGGCAAAGGATGATGAAATGGTTTTCATGAATCTTCACACATAATGATGGCTCACTTGAGCCTTTTGCAAAACCATGATCAAGAAGATACTTATCTATTTTACTATTCTATGCATGCAGTGCTTGGTTTAATCCTTAAAGTTCTTTCTTTAACCAATATACTCTATTTTCTTTACCTTGTATCACATACCCCTGTGGTTGCTCTATGTAACACCATATTCATTTAACTCATCTCATCTCATTTCTAGGCATACCTTATTGAATAACACAAGTTCTTAAGAAAAATTCATTAAAATAATAGATTATTTTTACGTTATGTTGTGGATAAAATTTTTATTTCATGTCCCGTGGATCATATGAACTCATCCATCTCATTCTAATATTTAAAATACATATAAAACTCAAAACCATCTCAAGATATGGCCAAAAACTCGAGCTCATGAACCATATACATAAAAATCACATGTTCAATCTCGGATTGGTGTGCCAAGTTTCTGTCATAAAATTTGAAAAATCATAACTAATTCTATGAAAATTAAAATCATGTACACTATACTATTCTAGAAAGATACAGATGTTTACTTTATGATAAAAATAAGTCTAGACCAAAAAAAGAATGTGTAGTTATTGGAAATTGATGGAATAGTACCCAAATTAATCTGGCACTACTGGTACTGATACAGAACTTCAAAAATTCATATCTCCTTATCAAACATCCAATTGGGGTGATCTTGGTGGCCATAGAAATCTTATCATGTCTAGTTTATTTCTATAAAATTTCATGAGTATTGGACACCATTTGGCCCTCAAATGATATAACAAAAGAAATTGACCATATGAACAATAATCACACCAGAATGGCTAAAATTTGGCAACTTTAGAAATTCATAATTAATTCCATAGAGCACTAAATAATTTGGTATTTAGCTTATCAAAAAGCTCTAGATGAGATCTATATGCATGCCAAATTTCATGAGGAAACTCGTTCATTTGCTTAAATTGTGCTATAGGGCTTCAAATTGGTCCATTTATGCTTCTTAAAGGGTCACAAAAGGCCCAAATTTGCTTTCAAGGCTTTCATGGCCACTTGAGCACGTGGGAAAGCACCAAAATGGTCTATTAAACATGTCTCAAAGGTGAACAAACCCATATTTCACAAACTCACTCTCCCACCCCAAGGTATACACAAGAACATACAAATTTCATCTTGCCATTCAATGTCAAGAATTTGGTACGTCATTCACATGGCCTCAATTCTCATATATACATCAAGTATCTATGTGATTACACATGTTCAAATGATTATGCAACATATTCATCATAGGGTTATATCATATGCCATCAAAATGGCTACAAGGTGAACAAAATCACACACTTTCTTGTCCATCTCTCTCCTTCAAGCTTAGTAGCTTCCATTTCTTGGCTCACTTGGTCTACCTAGACATGTTAGGCAATGGGGGGAAGGAATGAGATTCTAGGAATCCCAATAGCTCTTTCTCCTTTCAACCATATATAAAAGATATAAATTCAAGTCTAAAAATGCATGTATGGATTTCATAGATTGCATAATCATTCATGGAACAATTCTTACATCCAGTAAGTCACATAAAACATATATAGGCTTGCCAAGAAAATGGTTTAACCTCACCTATTCTCTTTGGGATTTTAGACTTGCCTCACCCATTTTTTTTTAGAGATTTTTGACTAAACCTCACTTTTTAGAAATTTTTGGCTTTGTCTCACCCATTCTTGGGGGCTTTTAATTCATCCTCACCCTAGGTAAGGGACTTTTAGTTTTAGTACACTCATGCAAATCAAAACATGTTCATAAAGCATCATTCAAGTGCATAGCAAAACATCATGGAACCATGGCATATAGATACATACTAAAACATCTTTCATGGTTTAAAACATACACACACACACACACATTCAAAGACAATATAAATACCCAATTATGTATGAGAGAAAGAAGAGAGAGCTACCTTGGTTACAAATGCACACTTTTCCCTTTAAAAATGCTTCCTCTCCCTTGGCCACACACTCACAAGGATGTGAGTGGTTCGTCGCACAACCCTCAAAATAATACTAGGTTGATAAAATATGTAGTGAATGGCACAACCTAGGTCATCTCCCTTGGAATTGGCGTTCAATGTTTAATTGAGTTTTCCAAATGTTAAAAGACTCTAAAAATTTCTAAACTAAGGGGGTTTTGATTTAATTAAACTAAGAAAAAACTAAATTGAATTAAAATTCCTAATTGCTATCTAATTTGGTGAATTTTGGTTGAAAAATGGACTTGTGACTAGCTTTGGATTCGCCCCTTGGTATCCACTATCCTTATCCTAATCTAATTGTGATTAATTCTGGCCTAAGAGTCCCTAATCATGTTCATAACAACTTATCTTGAGTAACCACGCAAGATTCAAGAAATCAACGATCTAATGTTGAATTGAGACCTCAATCCCGTATTAAACTGTCAATTCTTGTTTCCAAGATCTTGAACACTAAATTTGATTGATTAAATAATTGATTAGCCTCTAAATCATCCTAAATATTTAATTAACCAACTAAACATTAAGGAATCCTCAATTTAACAAATAATCTCACTCATGTATTTTATCGAACACCTTCGAAGCATACATGGGAATTCAGATAATATTGAAATTAATCAGATCATTTAATCAACAAAAATACTTCCTAATTAGTGTCTAACCAGCCACTAATTATAATTACACAAATTCCCTATCAAATACAACTTAACCAAGACAATAATTGAAAGAGAAAAAGTGTAAGAAAAATAAGGAAATTCTTAGCCAAAATTCTGAATTTTCTCCATGGATTCAAGCTTCTCCAAGGACTTCCTCCTAGCTAGCCTCAAGATGAATTAGAATATCATTGGAGATGGATTGATGGAATGGATGGTTTGAGAGATGGATGGATGGTTGAGTGGTTATATGATGCGTGAATGGATGGTTAAATGGTGGATATATATAGGCATGGTTTTCCTAAGATTTTGAGGCATGAATAAGTTGGAATCTGGAAGATAAATCAGAGGCATGAATGTATGAAGGAGTGACAATGGATTAGAGGCGTGAATGGATCAACTTGTTCAAATTCCTTCTTCATTAAAAATCACGTGCCTCTTATTTGCTTTGCTTCACGTGTTGCTGCTCTTCTTTTACGTGATTGTATTCACTCTATGCAATGCATTATTTCTAATTCCCTGAAGCTACTTTATGTATATAAGAGGTGGGCCCCGCTAGTTATTATATTCTATATAATATTAAGATTCATGCAAGCTTCCCACGTCTTCTTCCAGTTTTCTCGCTGCAAGGATTTGTTCGAGAGAATGGATAGCAGCTTTTTCTCGGTGTCCTTTCTGAAGTCCAGTATGAAGAAACATATATGAATCAACCCCTTAGCTCTGCAGTCCCCTAAAGCCTCCTTCTTTGCATTTTGATTCAGCCAACTCGAAGCTTCTGTTGCATGTTCTCCTCGTTCAGCTCCTGCATGTTCTCTTCTTTGTCATGCTCTATTTCCTATGTAAAAACTGTAGTAAATACATTCTGTATCACGTTGAAACTGCAACTCTTCATGGCTTCTTTATTTGCTGTTTCTTCTTTAATCCAGAACCCACAGCTCTTCCTTCGTGTAAATTTTCCAGCTTGCAGCGTTGTTCTTTGCTTTGCTCTCAACTTCAACGTGTTGCTTCTTATCCTTCACGTTAGCTTCCACGTTAACTTTGTTGTAAGTGCTACAGCCCGAGGCTTTTCTGCTCTAGTCTCCTCCTCAACCAGAAGCAAACACGTCAGCCTTCTCTTCTTATTTTCCATGCAAGCTTTTCACATTCTGGAGCTTCCTCGTGCAGCTCGTTCAGTTCACTCATTCAGCTTGATTTTCTCGAGCTACTATAGTGCATGAAGTTAAGAGCTACTGCACCATCTCGTTTCTTCCTCACTCAAGCTGTAAGCTTCATCTCTCTTCTTCATAATTCAGCTCTTCATTCATTTGTTGCTCCAAATATTTTCCATGCATTTTCTCTTCACACAAGCTGCCTCTTTCTCCTTCCATCACGTGTTCCTCTCAAACCTGTAACCTCTCTTATGCCAGCTCTCCATTTGCCCATATGCTACATGCGTGTTGAAGGGATGGGTTCTAAAGCTGCTTTACTGTCCACGAGCTTCTTCATGTGTATTTTTGTGGCTGATTCCACGTGAATGATGTGCTGGATGTGGAATGGAGCTATGCAATGAAATGTACTGTGCGTGGTGGATGAGAGACATGCATGTGGCAACCTTCTTGAGTGTAAACCCGTGGCTTCATGGAAATGCAAATGAATGTGTTTTTTTCCTTTAAACTCGAGCCTACCTCTTCCTTCCTCACTCCTCTTTCTTCTTTAAATCAAATTCTCATTCAAGCTTCAATTTTTGCATTGAAAATCTGCACAAAAGAGTGGGAAAAATCAAATAGAAATTTTCACAAAATTATTTAAGCTAAATTTATGCATTAAAATCCAATAATTTGTAAATTAATTCCTAAAATGTAGAAAATGACTATTAAAACAAAATTCCATTTAGTTAGACTCCTAGAACCATATTTTGAACTAAAATGTCTAAATTAAGGAGAATAAAATGTATATAAATTATGCTTATCAGGATGTGAGACTTAATTCCTTTGGCCTAGACACTATACTCTTAGAATAATTTCTAAAGCTACACATTCACTAGAAAAGCTAAATGACTCATATAATTCAATTATGGTTCTATAAGGCACCTAATTTATGGCTAGAACTCATCTTACAAACTAAGGTGCAACTAAAACCTTAGCTTTTCTATCTTGCAATTTCATGGTCCTTTCCTTGTTTCCTTTGCATATTCTTATTCTCCTCACTTATTTTTCTAAGATTCATCCTTGGTTTTGTTAAAATTTCAACTCCTCTTGGCTGTCCATCTATGGGGTGAAATGTGCAAAAAGAAGAACACAGAAGAAGAAGCATGAAAACAACCAAACTACCTATTTTCCTAGCCTTTTTGGATGCTCTTCCTTTTTCTTGGATTCTCCTCTTGAAATTTGAAATTTCCCCCCTTGGTTTGACCTTAAAATAGATCCAAATACATCAATAAATCTATAGAAAGAAGGAGGAGAGCAAGTTTGCTAAAGAAAAAACTAAGAAATTCCATGGAAAACATACTTTCTTGCCTTGTTTATGTTCTTCCTCTTCCCTTCTCTTGTGCGCCTCTCTCCCTAGGTCTCTCTTCTATTTTAGGGTAAAAATAAAACTAGCCAAATGAGGAGAAGAGTGGGGCACACCATATATATAAGTAGGGTTTAGAAGTTGTTTCAAGAAAATTCCATTTATGTCCTGTAACCTGGCATTTTCTTTTTCAGTTCATTTTGGCTCCTTTTTTAGAATTATCTTTTCCATCATAAAATTTAAGTTTTCAATCTTATAAAATACTTTTGGAATCACTCAATTTGAAGATAAAATATTTTCAAACAAAAGGGTCAAAGTTTAGGCCAACTAACATTAGAAAAATACACCGGAAGGGTTTTAATTGTTCTAAGACTTTCAATAGTTTTCAGGGCCTTTGAGAATCCCAAAATAATCAAATTTTTTATTTAAAAAGCCCTTCTATAAGTATTCTAAAATTTTCCCGAAATTATGAAAATGTCATTACATGACGTAGCCATTTTTTAAAAATCTGTCTGGTTATTTTACTTTCTGTTTTAGGGCAACTCTAGCCTCCTATTTTCATTACTTAATGTCTAGATTATCATTCTAATTTTTTTGGACCTTAACCAATTCATTTTAGAGGACTTACTTAAAAAACGTGTCTATTTTTGTTGCTTTTACAAAAACCGAACATTACACTCTATCTAAACTTCTTCTTCATTTTCTCCATTTAGGAATGTGAATTTAACATCTAATTAATATACTAGTAGTTTTAGTTGGGTGGCTAGAGCAAGTACCAATCTTATTGTTTACATTTGTACCATGGGAACAAAGGTCTCATTGAAGTTAATACCCAATTGCTAAGAATACCTTTTTGCTACAAGTCATGCCTTGTACTTTTAGATTGATATGTTTTTGTTGTACTTAATTTTGTAGACCAATTTTGGCCCAATGATGTCCTTCTTCTTTTAGCTTCTTAACAAGCTCTCATGTTTGATTCTTCTTGATCTCTTCATCCATGGCTCTTCTCCATTCTTCTTCTTTTACAACTTCTTCATATTTTTGCGACTCAGAAGAAAATAATGCAACATTGTGAGTTTGATAAATATATTGCAATGATTGCATCTTCCTCAAAAGAGATGAATTTGGTGTTGCTACCTTGGATATTGGCTTCTGCTTAGGTCCATTTCATCTCTTGCATTCTCCTTAGCTTCAAGATGTTAAACTCCTTTAGGTACTTCACTAATCTAATTCCAACATGCTTCTTCATAAAAAATGACTTCTCCTGAAATAATTAATTATCTTGCATCAAAGTTGTATAGACAATAACCCTTGGATCGGTTGTAGTAGCTAATGATGATATATTTTTCTCCTTTCTTGTCCAGCTTATCTCTATACCCTTTTGGGATGGGGGCATAAGCAATGTAGCAAAAGATTTTAAAATGATCAACCTTTAACTTTCTCTTGAACCAAGCTTCATATAACATTCTATTTGGCATTACTTTTATGGAAAAGTGGTTGAGAGTATAAACTATTGCATTAATAGCTTTAACCCATAAATATTGTGGCAAATGTTTGCCTTAGAGCATGCCTTGTGCCACCTCAGCAATAGTTTTATTTTTTCATTTTGCAATACCATTTTGTTGAGATGTGTGTTAGATTGTGAGTTCCTTCTTAATATTGTGCTCTTTGTAGAACTTGATAAATCTTTGATTAGTGAATTCTCTCCTACGATCAGTTCTCAAATTTTTGACAGAGTGTCCTCTTTGCTTGTCGGCAAAGGCTTTAAATTGTGTGAAATAGGAGAATGCATCTGATTTCTACTTAATAAAATAAACTCACATCAAACAGGTATCATCATTAATGAATAGTAGAAAATGTCTTTCCACATTATGTAGGTATAATCGCCTTCATCACTTTAAATATTTGGATTCAATAGAATAAAATAAAATAAAAGTAAAATCTTAATTTTAATTTTTATATACTTTTAATTTATTTAAATTATATTTTTTTTTCTTTCTGTACTCATCCATATCCTTCAATTCATATAAATTAAAAAATAAGATTGTTGTTTTACGTAAAGTGTTTTAATAAACTTAAATACATTTAGATGGAATAAAATGGAAGAATAAGAGAAGTGTCTTCGAAGTTTCACCTTAACAGACAAAAGATTCTCTAAATCTTTATAATCTTTAACCTGGCAACAAAATTTAAAACCCAAAATTAAAATGGCTTAAAATAATTAAAAGTATTAAGTATGTTCTTTTAGTTTTGTTATTTATACTAACTGATTGTAATAATTTATTTCAACATTTGAGAGAATAATTTTTAATTGGAAATATTATCTACATGGCGTTAAGTTTTTCAAAACAAATAAAGAATATCAACAAGAACAAAAAGAATCTTTACATGTAGACAGCATATCTATACGACTGCTATTATAAATTCTTAGTATGAACCAGGAAGGTCTTGGGATACATCTAAGCCCTTTGTCCTTATAGATCTTTGTCTTTAGCTTCTACTTTTCTTTCTAGCTTCTTTGGATATGCAAACGTAATGTAAAATTTCTTATTTCCCAATCAACATATAATATATTATGAAATTGAATTAAATTTTCTTTAGTATATGCACGTCTTTAATTCTTAAATTATCCAAGCCAGATAAAATAGAGTTCCAACCAGGCCAATTGAGCCTTTTGAAAATATTAAATTTTTAAGTTTGAGGACTTCCGATTACAACTACCTAATAAACTAAATTGTTGATCAATACCATGGTCAAATCACGTTTAAATCATTTCATTAAAAATTATGCGACGAAAGATCGTTGTGTTGATACTAAATGCTTTTACCTTGAATTGTCAATTAATTAAGTTGGTACCATCATCTTATCCTCTGCATTATCGTAACATTTTCTGCAAACCGTTCCGTAATTATCAACTTTAAGTTACTGCTTGTGAATATTACCACTGTATATTATATATTCTGGATTTCGAAATAAAGAAATAAAACTTTTATCCATAAAATCTTGTGTTTAAAAATAAAAAAGGTAGAATGTACTCTTTCAATGATATTAAATATTCAATATCGTATTGTCGCATAGAATTAAGGTTTTAAATTACGGTTATCGTTATATTGTGGTTGCGCGCGTTGTAGGTACTAGAGTTTCAAATTATAGCCGGTATACATTTTGCCATGCGGTCTGCCATTTAGAACCTCGCATAGAATGTCAAATGTCAATCATTTTCTATATATTCGGATAGTATATCAGGATTAAGGAAAAATACTCAATATAAAACTACAGATCGATTGCAACAATTAATATTCCTCGTTTGTGCCCAATACCTTAAAGGTGAGGGACACGAAGGCTTTAAGAAGCCGCCCAGCTATTCCAGTAATAGGCGAAGTTGTCGCTCTTGATTGAGCAGTAATGAATATTGAATATTTCCGCATATTTGAAAACAAGATGAGCCAAGGTGGCTGCAAATTTTGAGAAACGACGAATACAAGCCAGTATGCTACAAACCTAACGGTCTAACTAGCTATACCTTCGTACGGATCAACATAAAATTTAAAACCAAACAGTCTAACCCTGACACATCAATGGCATTCGCTTTCTAAAAACACGTGCATACCAGTATTCAAAATAGTAAGCAAGTTGAGTCAGCAGCCAAATCATTATGAAAGTTAAGTTTTACAAATTCAAAAACGGTGATCATGCAGGACGAGGTCAGCGTTTCCAATTATATAGAGCATGCAAAACCAAGACTCCTCATCACAACTCACTCATCAATTGATTAAGTGGTTCATTTTGAAGAAGCGAAGAAGAAGAAGAAGATGGGCAGCATTACGAGCGAAACCGAGCATCCTCATGAGGTGGCTGATCAATTTGACGAAGAGAAAAAGAAGATGGCCAGGCCTAGTAGCATTGCTACAAACTGGAGAGAATTTGGCGGCGAACATCATTGGAAGGATCTGCTAGACCCACTAGACATTGATCTTCGCAGGTACATAATACACTATGGAGAAATGGCTCAAGCTACTTATGATGCTTTTAACTCCGATCAAACATCCAAGTATGCAAGAAGGAGCCGTTATGGGAAACGAGATTTCTTTTCCAAGGTTGGTTTGGAAAATGGGAATCCTTTCAAGTACGAGGTGACAAAGTTCCTGTATGCAACCTCAGAAATTGATTTTCTTATATTAGGCGATGTCGAAGAATTAAATTGGATAGGGTACGTTGCTGTGGCCACTGAAGAAGGCAAAGCCGTGATAGGGAGGAGGGACATCGTAATTGCTTGGAGAGGAACTGAGCAGATCATGGAGTGGATTAAAGATTTTCAGTTCCTTTTGGGCAATGCTCCATATATTTTTGGTCTTGAAGCTGATTGTAAAGTACACCAAGGCTTTTACTCCGTTTACACGACGGATTACTCACATTCAGTCTTCAACAAAACCAGCGCGAGAACTCAGGTAATATATATATTTGTGTGTGTGTGTGTGATATAATAATTTTAATGAATTATGAACTAAACTATTGCGCAGTGGTAGACAAAATAGATTTCAGACTCAATAGAGTTGTTGTTTTTCCTCTACTCCAATGGCAAATATCACAATTGTTTCCTGTTACACATAAAAAGGGATCCAAGAAAATATGTAAAAGGGGTTTTTATATATTTTAAAGCCTATCATAAATTAACATTCAACTAAATAAAATAATAAATTATTAACATTTCTTTTATACTTCCAGAGACTAAATTTATAATTAAAATATATATGAAATATTATGCAGGTTTATTTCGAGACTAAATTTTATACAATTTGATTCTTAATCATGATCCAGGTCTTAACTGAGATTAGAAGACTCGTGAACAAATTTAAGGATGAAGAAATTAGCATAACGGTAACTGGGCACAGCTTAGGGGCTGCAATTGCAACCCTAAATGCAGTGGACATAGTCACTAATGGCTTTAACGTCCGAGAAGATCAATCTCAAAAAGCTTGTCCAGTCACAGCTATTATATTTGCCAGCCCTCGGGTTGGAGACTCAAACTTTCAGAAGTTCTTCTCTGGTCAAAAAGATCTGCGAGCCCTACGTATTCGTAATAAAGAAGATATTGTTCCGAGGCATCCCTTCTTAGGGTATGCAGAAGTAGGAGAAGAGTTAAAAATTGACACTCTGAAATCTGACTTCTTAAAGCATCCGGGGGATATGAAAAGTTGGCACAACTTGGAGGTTTACTTGCATGGAGTTGCTGGAACACAAGGGAGCAAAGGAGGATTCAATTTAGAGGTTAAAAGGGATATTGCACTTGTGAACAAGAGCATGGGTGCTTTGAAGGATGAGCATCTTATTCCTGTGGCATGGAGAGTAGACGAAAACAAAGGATTGATTCAACAACCTGATGGTACTTGGAAGATGCAAGAACCGGAATCTGAGGATGATGATTTTTTATCCATTAATTAATGCTATTTTCGATTGTCTAAAATAATCGTTTTATTGTTCTTTTTGGTCCTGATTTTGGTTTATTGATTTTGTTCTTTTAGCCACTTTGAATTATCTTCTTTTAGTAAAAGGCAGGGTTATTAACTTAGGATGAAGATTTTGTACTCAGTGTTTTTCGAAATTATTTAATTATAATTTTTTTAAAAACACTTGTGCCATGTATTAATCTTTGTACAATTGTCACGCAATTCTCAATCTCCTCGTGAGGTTCACCTCGCATAAACATCATTATCACTTGCACAGATATAAAACTAAAGACAACGTCAAGAAAAAGAAAGAAAGTACGTGCTCATAGCTAGCCTTTCATAGATTATGAAAGAGACATAAGAAATCGCACCACGTTTTCTTTGTACAATTTTGAACCGAAGAATACTGACAGTACAGGAAAATGACATGTAGCCGCAATCATTTTTAGTAACAAACAAGAACATTACGTGGGCCTAAATAGTTTATACATGCAGACAGACTAAAACATTGCAAGTATAAATGGCCAAAACTAGAGACGCAAAACACGGATGTTGGCCTGAGGTGGAGAATTGTTACCGGCCGTGGAAGAAACAACGGATGGGAGGAGGAGGATAAAAGAGGAACACAGAAAAACTACCACGAACAGCCATACAATTGACTTTTTTTTACTTTGTGCTTTGTTTGTTTGTTTATGTCTCTATTTCCAATTTATGTCTGTATTTTACCCTTGTTTCTAGTTAATTAACAGTTTGTAGCCATATTTTTCACAGCTTTTTTGTTGTTATTTCATGTTGCTTGGATATACAATTTAAACGATATTTAAAATCGCAATCTTGTTATCTTCATTAATTTTCATCAATTGTAGTTCAGAACCTTAATTTTCAAGGTTTAACTATGTTTAAAACCTATAGGATGACCTAATTTTGGAGATTCAATTCTCTTCTCCGTGATTCATTCCAAAAAATAGGATTAGTGGTTATCACCCAATTCCCTATAATAACTAGGCGCCCCCAGTACTAATTAGCAGCTAGAAATGTTGGAACCAACAATTCTTTTATTTGATATTCTAGGCTTGTATCATGTATTGTTTTAAACTTCAATCATATAAATAGAAAGCCAAATGCGCGTCCATATTATTATTATTATTGGTAGAAGAATTTAGGATAGGAAAATGAGAAAAAAAAAACAAATAAGAATAAACCCACTAACATTAAAACTCCCTAACACGTATGTTCGAAGAAGGTATCACTTGAATTAAAATTATAGACACTTCACTGTCATTTTAAATACGGAAAGAAAGTTCAAGAAAGTAAGAAAAAATTGTGGATACAGCCAAATAAAATTGATCCAATTTCACTTTTAGGCTTTCTAATTTATTTGAAAATTTTAATTTATTTTTTTCATTTCAATTAGAATAATTATGCCTAATATATATTTGCGAAAGAAAAATAAAGGAAAAGCTATAAATAAATGCATTATATAGAAATAGATTTAAACCGACAGAATAATTAAATTTTCAGAGCACGGATTTTACAAAGGTCAATGTCAAGGCTCAATAGAAGAAAGTAGATGGATAGTATCTCACTTAGGTCCAAAGAAAAGGACAACTCTAGCTACTATTTTCCTCCTTCGGGTATATATGTAGTCTGCGTGGGGCCTTTGAGCAGAGAAGAATTTTGAAGAGTATTAGACTCATCGAGTTTCTTCCGTTTACTCAAAAAAGGATGTCTATCTGCTATTCCTCTTATTTGCAGGCTTTGTTTGGTTCAACAAAAGGTAGAAAAGGAGAAGAGAGGTTAATGGAAGGGAGTATAGGGGAGGGGAGGGGAGGAGAGGAGGTTTAATAAGTCCCTGTTTGGTTGGGAGGGAGGGAAGGGAAGGAGAGGGAAGATTATTGTTTGGTTTACGATGGGGGAGAGATGAAGTAATTATATTTGAACAAATTTATCTTTATATTTTTTGATTTTTTTTATAAAAAAGATATTTATATCAATATTTTTCAAAAAAAATTATGAATTCCAATATTTTTTTTATTTTTAATTCCTGATAAAAAAAATTTATCTTAATTTTTATTAAATGTTAATTTATTAAAAAATTAAAAAATAAAAAATATTGAGAGGCAATAAAGTAAATAACTAATTGAAAAATTCCCCCCCGCCAAAACACCCCAATTTGGAAGGGAGGGGAGGGGCCTCTAAAAACCCCTATCCAAACACACTTTTAGGTTCATTCTGATAGAATGTTTAATTTAAATATATTTGTTAAGATATTATTTTAATCAAATATTTTATTTAAGATATTCCGTATTGATAGTTAGGATATTTTTTAAATATATTTGCTAAGATATTATTTTAATTAAATATTTTATTTAAAATATTCCATATTAGTAGTTAGAATATTTTGAATTAAAATTAATTAAAAAATATCTCAATTTTAGTTAAATTATTTTAATTGGTGGTCCTTGATTTTTGAATTTTAAATTACCAAATATTTTGGTTAGTGAATTAATGAATATCTACACATTATTTAACTATTTTTTTTCTATGAGAGAGCAGTTAGTTCTTACGTTAGTACTTTGAAGGGATTCTTGATAAATAGAATCAGCCTACCTAACTAATACTGAGACTCATACACATAAAAAAAAAAAAAACACACACACACACACACACACTCTCTCTCTCTCTCTCTCTCTCTTCTTTAGCATTTGTCTTTTTTTGTTATAGATCACTGAAAGAATTTATCATCAATTTCAGTTCATCATCGTATTTATATAGGCATGGTTGGATGAGATCCTTATATTTTCTTCTGCTATTGTTAGTAATTTTGAATTGTTATTTATATCTATGATGAAATTGCATGATAGTCTATATATGGTATTAGTGCTCAACTTTAATTACCTCTACCTACTATGAGAATTTATGAATTATAATTTATGAAAATAAAGGAATTTAATTTAATTTATGAAATTATTAAATTCAAATATGCTCGATGCAATTTTGATGCACTTATATCTTTTTTACTCATACTATCATTTATGAATATGCAATTGGGTTTGGTTGAAACTATGAATGTCTCTTCATAAAACCCCAAATTTTTAGATAGAGAAATTTACAATTTCTCATATAGATATTGAATTATGAAATCCCATCAATTATAATCATGTTGTGTGTGATTTTAATCAAAAGGTGAGTTGCATTTAAATTATTGTCTATGAAAAAAATTTTGTGAACTTCTTAAATTGTTAAATGCGAAAACAGTAGAGACCAAAGTTTATATTCTTGATTTGATTTGCATATTTTCGACATAGTTTTGCTTAATGATGCCTAAAATTCAATTAACCACATGATTTTGAGCATTTTGGCTCAAGAATTATTAAAAAATGACTAAAAAAGACATCAAATTTTCCTTGTGAGTTCATTGTGGCATGGGTCGAGTCAAGTTGACTTGGCTAAAGTTGAAAGACGACCAAAACAACTCACTTGGCAAAATGGCATGTCGTTTTGGAACATAGGTTGGCTGCATCTTGGGCATGTCATTAATGACACGTTTAGCCCTTCTTTAATGAAACATTCTGTTTCATTAAAGGAGTTGTTGGGTCCGGCCTTATTTTTGTTTTTGCTCTATTTTTGTTTAAATTTTTGGCTAAAAGTTTTGGGTTTCTAATTTTTGTTTTGGTTTTTTTTTTGTTTCATAATTTCAGGGCACAATCATTGGGTTTTAGTGTTTTAAATTACTGGACAATAAAGGAAAAAAATGAAACACTCAAATATGGTCCTAGGCCTTATAGGCCATAGCCAATGGACTGCATTTTTTGCCAAAAAAATGCCCATTTAGGCCAAAAAGATTTGTGGGCCAATTAAGGCCATTTTAGGAGGATTTTGAATATTTTGAGTTCAAAATCTTTATTGGGCTTAATTTTGGGTTATTTCAAGAATTTATTTATTTATTATTTATGCTTTAACCCTTTATGGTTTTAGACCAAAAATCAATTATGAAACAATTATAATAAGCATCAATTAATTTATCTAAAATTAAGGAAAGTTATTTAAAAAATTTTTTGACCCACTTAGAAATTTTACAAAATTATTATTTAGTTTTAATTAATTTGTCTATATTATGTAAAAATGATTTTAGACAATTTTAACACATATATAATTTTGTAAGATTATTATTTAGTGTTATTTAATTTTTCTAAATTTATAGAAAATTTATTTAGGCAATTTTGGCATATTTGGGACTTTATAAAATTATTTTGATACCATTTAATCTTGTCTAAATTATAAGCAGTTATTTTAGACAAATTTTTTAAAACATTTATGGAATAATTGTAAAGGGAGATTTTTTTTTAATTATTAATCATATAAACTTTAGTTGATTAATTAATTAAAAAATAAATTCTCATTAAGACAAAATTAATTAGTGCATTTATATGGAGATTTTAATACACATAATGGACTCATATGTTTTTATAATTAGCACATATATTTTAAGGAGTAGCCACAGTATTATTTATGTATGAGTGCATGCATTATGAAACTAGGATCACATTTGGATTTGAAAATATCAATTGTAATTATGTAGCTATAATATATCTTAACTCACAAGTAGATAATTATAATTGCATGTTTAATTAGGTAGGACAAAAATTATATTGTGTTTTCTAAATAGCCCATAGGTATTAGAGAATATAAATGCACTTTACTTTCATCAATTATGATACACAAATATTTGGTACGCTAATGTCTTTTCCTATATGGAGATCTTAGTGATACAATTTTTATGTACGTATGACTTGCATTGGTAAACATGTATTTATAATAAATGTGGTGGTTGATTTACCTTATAATTTTCTAGAAAGCATTATTAATGTTTGAAATTACCTTATAGCATCTTCTACATCTCAATTCTTGGCACATAGCAACAATAAGATTATTCTACATGAAAGCAACTCTCAGACTGCTGCAGACTTTGATTTTTAAAAATTCATATCTCTATCAACACTGATCCAAATTAAGTGCTCTTGGAAAGCTTATGATAAGACCTGATTGTTGTAAAAATTTCAAGAGCATATGAGTTCATTTGAGCCACAAAATCCATTGCATATCAAAGGCCGTTTTAGTATTCATGCACCACCAGACCTTTAACTTCAAAAAATTATCCATTTGGTTAGTTTGTTATTCAGGTCAAGAATATGGTTATTATAGGGACTATAGTGGTGCAAAAGGGTGTCAAATGACATTCCAACCAAACCATAGTCAATTGAGCATGCCCAAAAGCATGAATACAACATAGGGAAGTATCCCAAATGGTTCAAATCATTATACATCTCAAAATCGCAATCCCACATGGACTTATACACTTATGAAACTAAGCTCAAGGGTGGCAAAAATCATGCATTCTTATTCATTTGAGCCCAACTATGATTCATATATCATACATATATACATTTACACTTGAGACCTCATTTATATCTCATGTTCATCATATAATTACAAACTTTGACATCAAAATGCATATAAACCTATTCTAATGTCAAAGTACCACCTCTTACGCTCCTTGGCTCCCTTTCTTTGCTCCATATGGTTCACTTAGACATAGTTAGTGATAAAATAGGGAGGGGTGAGATTCAAAGAATCTCAATAGTTATCTACCTTTCAAGCACACATATATGGCACATTTTCAGGTCAATGTATGCAAACATGCTCTAAAGGCTCACAGAAGACATGCATAAATATATTTTCATGTCATTCAAACCCATTTCATTCAAGAATAGCCTTTAGGGACTTTTAGTCTAATTTCACCTAATTTTTAGGGACTTTTGGATTTGCTTCACCCACTTTTAAGGACTTTTGACTTAGCCTTACTCACTCTTGAGACTTTTGGCTTTGTCTCATCCACTTTTAGGGACTTTTGGCTCCTTCTCACCCAATCTAAAGGACTTTTGGCACAACTTCACCCAATTTAATCTATCTTGCATTTAATACACATAATGGTACCACAACATGTAAACAAAAAGCTAAAAGTATATCTCATAGTTCAAATATACACATAAGCATCCAAAGACACTAAATCATCCAACAAATGCATACAAGAAAGGATAGAAAGCTATCTCAAGGCTAGGAGCACACTTTTTCTCCTTGAAACTTCTCTCCTCTTCTTAGCCTCACACACTTAGTGGTGGAGAGCTTGATTTGCTTAGCCTAGGTACATCCAACAAGACACAAAAATAGCATTGGACTAACTCTAACATCTCATAAACTTTACACACTCATATGCTAGCTTATAGTTCAATTATGGCTCCATATAAGGCATAATAAAGCAACTCTCATAATCTTTGTTCTTGGTTCCAATTTTTCATTCATTCTAAGTCATGTGACTATATTTAAACTCATTGGAGTCATTATAAGTTCAATTCAAGAAGTCAAATACTAGGTTGCTTCTTTATGTCCATAAAGGGATCCTAACTTCCATCTTATAAACCATGGCTTTTAAATTTAAACCAACGATTCCTTTAGTGTCTATAATTCATATATAGGCCACTTTTAACCTTAGAATCAAGAAAAACTCTCCCTAGGTGCTCTCTGTCTCTCTAAGATGAGATTTACTACCACTTGGGAATCCATGGAGTTTTGTTTGTTTTCTTAGGGAATTAGCCACTTGTAAAACTTCCTAAATGCCTTGGAACCTCATTCATACTCTTACATAAGCCATATAACTCTTACAAAATTTCATAATTTCATTTACATATCAAATCCCCTAAGTGCCACAAATGGATTCGATGGCTTCTTTTTAACTCTTATTATTTCCTTTAAGTTCCTTAGGCTTCAAAATCCCTTTCCCCATCAAGTTTGAATTAGAACCAAGCCTCTTACTTAGACCCCTAAATCTGGCCGAGACACAAGAGAAAAAAAGAAGCAAGAGGAAGCAAAATCACACCATATCTTATACCTTGTTTTCAAGCTTCCTAAGAGCTCTTTCTTATGCTCCTAAGAGTTTTCCTAATTCTTCTCCTCCCTCCATTGAATCAGCCATAAGCTAGCACCAATTCAATCAATAAAACCATAGAAAGAGAAAGGAAGACGAGGGGAACAAGTTTAATGAAGTAAAGAGTGTAAAAAACTAGAAAATCTTACCCTTTTAAAGCTTCTTCTCTTCCTTCTTGGTGTGTCTCCTAAGCTCTCTCTCAAATTCCATCTAGACTAGAAAAGCATCGATGGAAAGAAAGAAGAAGGGCTGGATGTGATTTACGAGGCAAAAAGTAAAGTTAATATACTTTTCAACTTTTCATTTTAGCCCCTAAACCATAGTTTCTCCATTTGGTCTCGTTTCAACTCCTTTTTGAGAACCATCTTCTCTATCATAAAATTTAGATCCTTTAACTTATCAAATACCTTTGGTTTCACCCAAATTGGATTGAAATTAATTTGAACTATTTAGTCAAAATTTTAGTCAACTGATGGTAGAAATCATTCACCGAAAGGCTTTTAACTATTATAAAAATTTCTATGATTTTTAGGGCCTCTGAAAATTATGAGAAACTCAATTTTCCCATTTAAAAATTCCTCATGTGAGTCTTTCAAAATTTTTTTGAAACTACAAAAATGCCACTATATATTTTTGTAATTTTTATAGCTCTTCTAGCTCGAGTTTCTAGGCATCTCGAGCTTCATATCCTCATTTTTAAAGGTTTAGTTTATCTTTCTAATTTTATTTGGCCACTATTCATATAATTTATGGTACTTCCTTTGAAAATCTCTAATTTCTAGCCTTTTACGAAAAATCAGGTGTTACCAATTGTTGATGAACTATTGTCCATATGTGTACAAGAAGAGTATAGGCTACCATATGCCACCTATTCATGTGACAAACAAGGAAGCTACCAGATGTTTCTTTTATAATGTCTAGTTTTTCTTAAAAAGCCGCGAAATGTAAGATTTTTGAAGGAAGTTTAAAAAATTGAATGGGAACAAATGAAATTAGAGTAATAATCTAGACCCCTAAAAATAAGGATTTGAAACTTTAGTTACCCAGAAACCAAAGCCAGATGAGCTAAGAAAATTTGTGAAAGAAGGGTTGGACATTTTCATAATTTTTGGATACTTTGGAAAACTCATAAGAGGGCTTTTTAAATAAAAAATTTAAGCTTTTTGAGTATTTCAGATGCCCTGAAAACTATGAAAACCCTTAGAACAGTTAAAACCCCTCCAGTGAGTGATTTTGGCTATTAGTTGATCGAAACTTTGATCGAACGATTCAGAATGGTTTTAAATCCGTTTTGAGTGAAACCAAAGCCAATTTATAAGATTGAGAGACTAGATAATATGATGAAAAAGATGAATTTTGAAAAGGAGTTGATTTGAGCCAAAATGACAAAAACTAAGAATAGGGACTAAATTGTCAAATGGAAAAGTTAATAAAGTAACCTATGAGCCTCTTAAATCATGTTGCCCTTAAGCTATTCTTTTTCACCAACACTTAGAGCTCTTAATCAAAATTTTACATGGCTAGAAGCATGCTGAACCAAGGAGGAGAGGGAAGGGAGAGAACTTGTGGAAAAGGTGAAGAATTTTGGCTTCCTTGCTTGCCTCTTCTCATACTCACTCTCTTCTCCATTTTCTCTTCTCTTTTTCATTTATTTTGGAGGCTGATTTGGTTCTGTTTTGAGGTTAACCCATGTAGAAGAAGGAAGTTTTTGGAAGGAAAGGCTTGTGACATGTAATATCCAGTTTTCGTTAAATGACGAAAATGGGTACATTTTCAAAGTAAGTCCCTTGAAATAAATTAGTTAAAGTCTCAAAAAATTTGAATAATATTCTAGACTCCTAAGAATGAGAATCCAAGGCTTAGAAGAAAAGAAAAATGAAGCTAGAATGAAGAAACAAAATTTAACGAAAAACTTACAAAACGTAATAGTATTTTCGTAATTTTGAAAAAAATTTAGAATTCACACAGAAGGGCTTTTTAAATCAAAATTTTAAGTTCTTTGGGGTTCTCAAAGGCCCTAAAAACTATGGGAAGCCCTAGAATAGTTAAAACCCCTTTGGTGAATGTTTTCCAACGTCGATCTACCTGAACTTTGACATATTTGTTCAGGAAGATTTTAGCTCTAATTTGAGTGATTCCAAAGGAATTTTACTAAATTGGGAACTAAATTTTATAATAAAAAATATGGTTCTAAAAAAGGAGCTAAAAAGAATTAGAAACAAAAATGCCAAGAATGAAGGGCAAAATAAAAATTTTTGAAAAGTCTTCCTTCCTCCTACCTATATATATAGGGCACCCCACTCCTCCACTCATTTAGCTTCATATGTTTCTACTATAAACCAAAGAAAAAACCTTAAGGGGAGAGGCACACAAGAGGAAGAGAAAGAGGAGGAGAAATCAAAAGCCAACAGTATGGATTGTTGGTAGTTATTCATGCTCTTTCCTTTGCAAACCTCTTCTCCTCCATTTTTCTTTCTTTTCTATGATTATATTGAAGTATAAGGATCTGTTTTAAGGGAGGAATAAAGGGAAAATTTCGGATTTGAAGAGAGAAGGCTAAAGAAAGGAGGATTCAAGCAAGAAAACAAGGAAAAATAAGGTAATTTCTCCTTCCATGATGGCTACCCCTTGCTCCTCTTCTCTCCTTGGTTCATCCCACTCAAGAAGCTATGGGAGGGCTTGGATTTTGAATAGAACCAACAGTGAACCTTAGGAAAAGGAGTGTGTAGAATAAGAATATGCAAAGGGAATTAACGAATAACTATGAAAATTCAAGATAGCAAATCTAGGGTTTCATGTGTTCTTTGTAAAATCTAACTTGATACCTTAATTTTTATGCCTAAATGAATATTTAAATGAGCTTCTAAGATCCCTAGAAGTCTCCCCATGTGCTTCCTCCATAAAGAAAACAAAGCAAAGTCCATGGGTGCCTTTATGCTTCATTGTCTCAGCTAAGAAGGGTTAAGATACCTAGGGAGAGTTTTTAATTTTTTTGAGCCTAGTTTTGAGTCATATATGATGAATGATAATGAGGCCAAGATTTGGGAAAAATTTAGGAGGCCTAGAGAATGAATTGGTGTCTTATGTTCTATAATATGACCTAAAGAAGTAACATGTAGTTAGGCTCTTTGTTTCAATCGTATGATGACTCCAAGAGGCTTAAAAGGAGTCAAGAATCATATATGAAAGGAAAGAATAGAACCTAGAATTTATTTGATGGGTTTTGCTTCATTAGGTGAATTCTTGGAACCAAAAAAGGGTTAATAGACCAAGTTAGTGTTAAAGGAAGATGTGTGACCTTAGAATTGATTTCATGAACCTAATTGACTTTCATAAATTGTGTTTAGGCCAAGAGAAACCAATCCCACACCTTTGTGTGTGTGAGGCCAAGGAAGGGAGCATTGGTTCAAGGAGAAAAGTGTGTGGTTGCATCTAGAGTAGCTCACTCCTCTTTCTCTCATGCATGAATGTATGCTTGGCTTGTCTTTGAATGTGTGTATATGTATTTTAAGCTATGAAAAATATTTTAGCATGAGCTCTTGTTCCATGGTACCATGATGATGCATTATATTTTCAATTGATGTTTGTTATGCATGCTTTGGTTTGCTTAAGTGTGTAGAAACCAAGAATCCTTAGCCATTGTGAGGATGAGCCAAGAACCCTTAGAATTGGTTGAGACAAAGTAAAGTCTCCCAAGAGTAAGGTTAAGTCAAAAACCTCTTAAAGAAATGGGTGAGGTAAGTCCAAAATCCACAAATGAATGGGTGAGGCTAATCCACTTACTTAGCAAGCTTATGGATGCCTTGTATGACTTACTCACATGCTAAGATTATTTTTGAAATGTTCATGTTGTCTAATATGCTTATGCATGCATTTGTAAGACATAGCTTGTATACTTTATGTATGGTTGAAATGGAAGATGAACTATTGGGATTCTTTGATTCTCATTCCCTCCTCTCCAATGTTCTAAAATAGTAGGTGGATTAAGAGAACAAGGAAATGGGAGCCAACTACTTCAAAGATGAGAGTATGATATCAAAGTGCATGGATTTTGTTTCTTTAAGGCCATATGAATGGCAAATGTTGTAATCTATTGTTATATATGTCCCATGATGTTATAAACATGTATAATTATGCTAATGTATCATATATAAATGAGATTTAAGGTTATATGTATAGAATTGTGCATTTCGGACATGTAATGGCAATTATGGCTTCTTGATGGCTTGGTGAATTAATGTATAAATAGAAGTGGAATGGCTAATTTGAGATGCATGAGGTTTGAAACTACTTGGGCAATTCATACAAGTCATATTCATGCTTTTAAACTTGCCTAAGAGTTGCCAAACATCAAGGGAAGCCATTTGGACACATTTGGTATCTTATATGAAGCAAAATTGGCCATATTGGAAAGTTATACCATTTTTTGTCCAAATGAGTTCTTCTTGATTTGATATTTGGCATAAATTTAGAGCTTGTTGAGATATTTTTAAGAAGTTAAAGTATAGAGTTTTTGAAGATCTATGGAATATTTGATGAATTTTCAAAAATGAAAAATTTTTTGAAATTGGTTCAATGCACTATTAACTATGGTTAGAAATTAAACTCTGTCACTCATAGGGCAAATGATATCCAATTGCCACAAAATCTTACAAGGAAAAACTAGACATTCCTTGTGCCATTTGGATGCCTAGAGAGGGAGATATAAATTTATGAAATTTCTATCTAGTATTAGGCATCTAGATAGACCTAAGTTAGTTTTTGATTGGTTTTTGAGACCTGGATGTACCTAGACTGGTCTAAAGTTATTTTTTTCCTCTGGCTAACATATGTAGATTTCTAGATTGTTATCATTTGCATGTATTGGATTTTTTTGGAATTAATTAAAAAATTTTAAAGTTTATAACAGAAATCTATATTAGTACCAGTAGCCAGTCAGACCTTTATACACTTTTCAATGACAAAATTTTTCTACTTAATGTTTCATGACCTAAAAATATTTTTAGCATAAAGTAGACATCTATAGCTTTTCAGAATGGCAAAGAATAAATGATTTTGATTTTTCTAGAATTAGTTATAATTTTTCAAAGTTTGTGAGAGTATAAAGAAAATTCTAGCTGAGGCTACAACTATGAATTTCATGTATTCCCTTACCTTGCACGAGTTCTAGGTTACTTTTGGTGATGGAATTGAGTTGCATCTATGTAATTAAATATGAGAATGCGATACATGAACTCATATGGTCCACAGGACACTGAATGAAATTTTCATCCCCTACACAATGCTAAAAATATTTATTTTTATATGTCATTTTTTTGTGATTCTTGAAAAGTGCATAGCATGAGACATAGAATTTGTATGAAAAAGGCTATAAAGTTATGGTGTTACATTACAAGTGGAAGTCTCTTGAAAAAGTTCACAAACAGTGTAAACTTCTTGAGTTTTAATGGCTTCTTCTTGGATGCTTCTCTTTAGTGTAATTTTGGTCAAACCTAGCTTCCATAGAGGGAGATGAATTTTGACCTTAGCAAGAATAAAACAAGTGTATGGGACTATGAGAAGTAAGATTAGTCAATTGGAATAAAAAAGAAAACCAAGTTGATGCAACTTGGGGGTTTTGAGAGAAATGTTGCAATCTGATTTTTCCTAGGGCAATTAGGCTTATGTAATACATGGTATGAGTCCTTTAGACCTCTATGAAGTTGCATATGAGCCATTCCCTTCAAAAAAATACAAGCAAGTCTTGGGTCCTTTTAGAAGTGCTTAGTCTTGGCCTAAAAGGAGTTCAGTCACCTAGGGAGTGATTTTTTTTTATTCTAAGATTATAAGAGACTTATATATGAAATATAGGTGCTAGAGGAGCCAATGGAATGAATTCAGAAAGCTTAGTTTGAGAGTTATGGCTTTAGGTCCCAATTTAGGCATAATGAGACAACTTATACTTTGGCTTCCTAGAATGAGTTTGAGAGGGTTTCAATGAGTTTATATGAAGCGATATGGTCTAGAAAGAATAAGAGTTGGGAGCCAAGAGCTTCATTGCATTTTAAATGGACCATATCTTTGATTCAAGACCAAGTGAGCTAGCTTAGGATTTTATAAAGCTAGAATTGGTTCCAAGGCTTGATTTGTGTTATGGTTGATGTGTCTAGGCCAAGAGAATCAAGAGCCTTCCCTTTGTGGATGCTTAGCTGAGAGAGGAAAGGAAAAAGGAAAGGGGAAAGCTTGAATTTCTATCTTGAGGTAGCTTTCTAACCTTTTTCTCATGCATTACTTAATTCATTACTTGTGTGTGTGTTTGACAATTGTGAAATGTTTGTAGTCATTGGATTAGAGTCTTGGTGCCTTAACTTATTCTATGAAGTTGTTTTGCTATGACATGGATTGAATGGGTTTGGTAAGGCCAAAAGTCCCTTGAGAAGTATGAGGAGGAGCCAAAAGTCCCTAAGAGTAGGTAGGATAAGGCCAAAAGTCTCAAGAAGAGTAAGGCTAAGTCAAAAGTCCCTAGATATAGGTGAAGTAAATCCAAAAGTCCCAAGAATATGGGTGAGGCTGAACCAATAACCCATAGAGCCCATGTTTAAGTTATTTGAACTTGGTTGACATGAGATTTATGGCTATGCATGATTCTAAAAGCTTTCATGACATACTTGTATCCCTAGACTTGTAATTGCATCATATATGTATGTTTGAAAGGGTAAAAGAGTTATTGGAATTCTTTGAATCTCACTCTTTCCTCTATATATTTACTTTTGCTTAGGTGAAGCTCAAAAACCAAGTGGAAGAGGTAATGTGGCTTGAAATGAAGAGTTTGACATTATAATAAAGATTTTTTGTACTCTAATGACAAGAGTTGTATGTATGATGTAAATGGTTGAACATATTTAAAATCATGTATTTATGATAAATGAAAGGATTTTAGAACCAATTGTGTGTATATATATATATATATATGTTTTTGATATCCATATGCCTAGTTAGGCTTGTGTAATCTTGCATGTGAGAACAAGTGAGGAAGTGGTTTTGAGTTGCATTAGTAAATGGACCTCTTAAGACAAGTCTTGTATGCTATTTTTAACCTTTCTCATGTGCTCAAGAGGTCATGATTAGGGTAGAAGAACATTTGAGCTCATTTTGACCCTAAATGGTACCCAAAATTCTCATTTTTACACCCTATACCCTAAGCAGACCAAATGAATGAATTTAAGCTTGAAATTTGGTATGAATATAGATATCATCTAGAGCATTTTGCTGAGCTAAGAACCACATTATTTGAATCTCTAGAGAATTAATTATGAATTTTTAAAATTGAGACAATTATGCAAATTTGGTCAAGTTACTGCTCATATGGTCAGTTGGTGTTTCTGTGTCATATGAGGGCCAAACGAAATCCAACACTCATGAAATTTTACAAACATAAACTAGACATGATAAGCATTCTATAAGTGAGGGCACCCAAATTGGAGGTCATTAGAGGGAGAACCAAATTTTTTAAGTTGATGATCAGTATTAGGATGTAGCTGGACCTTTAGTACTATTCCATTATTTTTCGCAATTCAATTGATGTTTTCATGGCCTAGAATGATTTTTATCCTTTATTTGACAGTCGCAGCTTTCTAGAAAGCTAATGTGTTTGATTTTGATTTTCTTATAACTAATTATGATTTTCCAAAGTTTGCATCAGTAAATTGCCTTGCAACTTGAGATGAAAACATGGAAATTCTTATATATAAGCTTTTGATTTGTGTTGCAAGCTTTAAAATGAGTTGTTTCTAATTTTTTTGGGGTATGATATGGATGAAAATGATTTAAGGAAAATTGAAATGACTCTTATAAGTAAAAATGATGGATTTCGGTGTCCATATACATGTGTTTCTGATACCTAGCTTGCTAAAGTCATGTAATTGTGTATGACTTGCTTTGATTGTTATGGTATGAGGCTTTTAGAGTGATGGTATTACATCTTCTGCAAAAGGAAAGCGCACATTTCTGAAAGAGTGCACTAAGAGAAAGGCTTAGTTTTCCAAGAAAGGTATACCTCTATCTAATATGTTTTGAATCTTATTTGATTAATGATTGTCATGATATACAATGAATTGATATTGGATCAACAATCCACATTTTGAATACCATGCAACGATTTCTCAACATAAGGAGTCATATCCCAATGGGCATAGAATGTTTCCTAGGAATGGAATAAGCTCAAATGTAGAGGCTGTTATAATTTATTGAATAATTTTATCTTTTGACTATGTGATGGACCTTGAACAAACATTTTATGTTCCTAGATTTTTTAGAAATTTGATTTCAATTTCTAAATTAATTCCTTTAAGTTTTTTCTGTGAATATTTCTAAAACAATTTTTAAGTTGTTAAAGGACTCAGTTCCTATTGGAAAAATTTCCTTATCTAATGGTCTGTTTAAGCTTCATATTATTATTGATACTACTAGTTCTTATGTTACCATGCATGATGATAGTGGAGTTAAGAGATGTATCATGAATGTGAACTTTATTGGCTTATGGCATAGGAGATTGAAATATATCTTTATATAAAGGATCAAAAGATCAGTAAAGGATGGGGTTCTCCAACCTTTAGACTTTATTAATCTTAGTTAATATGTTAATTGCATTAAGGGTAAGCAAACCAACAAGTCACATAAAGTGGCCAAAAGAAGCTCAAAATTGTTAGGGATCATATACAATGATATATATTGTCCTGATTTATATTCAAATGGTCAAAAATATTTTATCTCTTTTATTGATGATTTTTCATGATACATGAACATCTACCTACTTTATAATAAAAGTGAGGCATTTGATTCATTTAAAGAATATAAAGTAGTGGTAGAGAAACATGCAAGGAAATAAATTGAAATTATAAGATTCAATAGAGGAGGTTAGTATTATGATAGGTACACTAGTGATGGATAGACACCTGGTTGTTTGCTAATTTCCTTCAAGAGCATGGCATTATAGCACAATACACTATGCCTAACTCACTAGATATAAATAGTGTTGCTGAAAAAAGGAATAAGACATTATTGGACATGGTAAGGGGCATGCTTAGTAACTTCAAGCTTCTTGCTTTTTTTGTAAAGGGATGCACTTAAGATAGTAGTGTATATTCTAAATATGGTTTTAACAAAGCAGTGTCGAAGACACCATTTAATTTGGAATGGTTAGAAGCCCATCTTGAATCATACTTGTGTATGAAGCTATCATGCTGAAGTAAGAGTATAAAATCCACATGAAAGTAAGTTAGGCCCAAAGACTATTATTACATATTTTGTAGGTTATGTAGAGAAGTCTAAAGGATAAAAGTTTTACTACCCCTTACATTCAACAAGATTTGTAAAATCTAAGAATGTTAAATTTCTTGAAAATAACATAATTAGTAAGAATGATCAATCACCTAACTTAGTCAATGAAGAAGATTACATACAATAGACTATCACTAGTTATGATGAAACATTAATTCTAACTAACACCCATTCTATTAGGGTAAATGCAAAATATGATAAGGTTCCAGTAATCTAAGTTGATCATGCAAATAATAAGGAGCATAATCATCCTATTGTTAATGGTGAGGCAACTTATAATGATGGAAAGGTAACTCAACCAATGGTAGAAGTTATTCTTATTGAAAAATCTCAATAGGTTAAGTTAAGCAAAATTAACTAGGATAAGAAAGGCTGTAAAACCTAGTGACTATTTGATGCACATAACTGAATCTAACTTGACAAAAGTGTTGAGGATGGCCTCATAATAGTTTCTTAGGTATTGAATAGTGAAAATTCTAAATTGTTGGATGACATCATGATTGATGAAATGGAATCAATGGCAAACAACAATGTTTGAGACCCTATTGAGTTGCCTAGTAGGGCAAGAGCAATTGGATACAAATGGGCCTTTAACACCAAAAGAGGACTCACTAGGAAACATTAAGCGTTACAAGGCAAGGTTGGTTGTTAAAGGTTTTACTCAAAAGGAAGGAATTGATTACAAAGAGATTTTCTCTCTTATATCTAAGAAAGATTCCCTTCATATCATCTTGGCATTAATAGCCCATTTTGATTTAGAATTACATCAGATGGATGTTAAAATCGTCTTCCTTAATGGTGAACTTGAGAAAGAGGTATATATGAAATAGCCTGAGGGGTGCACCTTAACCACTGGTGAGAATATAGTGTGCAAGCTTAAAAAGTCTATTTATGGTTGTAAACAAACCTCACAATAGTGGTATCTCGAGTTCCATCATGTAATCATATCTTTTAGTTTTGTTAAAAACATTATAGATCAATGTATTTACCACAAGGTCAATGGAAGTAAGATCATATACTTGGTCTTATATGTAGATGATAGTTTGCTTAATCCAAGTGATTTAAGGTTGTTACATGGGATAACACAATTCTTGTTTAAGGATCTTGAAATGAAAGATATGGGTGAGGCATCATATGTAATTGGCATAAGAATACATAGAAATAGGTCTCAAGGTATCTTAGGACTATCACAAGGCACTTATATAAATAAAATTCTTAATCAATTTAGAATGAAAAATCATTCACTTAGTGTGGCACCTATAATGAAAAGGGACAAATTTAGTTTATTTTAATATTTTGATAATGAGCTAAAAAGAAAAGAAATGGAGAATATTACTTATGCTTCAGCAATAGGAAGCCTAATGTACACATAGATACACACAATGTCTAATATTACTTTTGTTGTAGGCATGTTGGGAAGATGCCAAAGTAATCTAGGGATTGATCACTAGAAATTTATTAAGAAGGTCACAAGGTATCTTTATAGTACTAAAGGTTATATGTTTACTTATAGGAGGCCTAACAATTTGAAAGTTATTGGATATTCAAATTTAGATTTGGCAAGATGTGTTGACTCAAAGAAGTCAACATTTGAATATATTTTTTTGCTGGTTGAGGGAACTATCTCTTAGAAAAGTGCTAAACAATTCTTGGTAGCTACCTCTATTATGGAAGCTAAGTTTGTTTTGTGTTTTAAGGCAAGTTCACATGCTATATGGTTGAGAAATTTCATTGTTAGGCTTAAGATTGTATAGTTAAGTCTAAGCCTATCAAAGTACATTATGATATCACAGCTATAGTTTTCTTGGCTAAAAATAACAAGAGTAGAAGTCAAAGTAAACATATTGATATAAAATGCTTAGTCTTGAGAGAATGGGTTAAGGCTAATTAAGTAATCATATGTCACATTTGGATAAAAGAAATGCTAGTTAATCCTCTAACGAAAGGGATGCATCCAAAAGAGTTTAAGGATCTTGTATCTCGGATGGGTCTTAGGCCATATTTATCTAATTAATGTATGTAAAGAAATAAAACTTCTAATTTTGGTTTGTTGTTTTTATATATTTGTATATATTTTTTTACAGAGATTGACAAGCATATAAGTTAGAACCAAAATAAAAAATTAAGGTTTATTCATGAAGTTATATATCCCAAAAAGTTAAAGATATGTTATTAAGTAATGCATGGTAGGTAATGCTTATTTGATTAAAGGATTTATAGCCATAATTCTTGTAGTATGTGTTTGCTTATACACATGTTATCTGGCAAATCATGATTAGACCAAATGGGAGAATATTGGAATATTTAATTTAAATATATTTGTTAAGATATTATTTTAATTACATATTTTATTTAAGATATTATATATCAGTTGTTGGGATATTCTAAATTAAAATTAAGTAAATAATATCTTAATTTTAAATTAAATTATTTTGATTATTGATCCTTGATTTTTAAATTTTAAATTGTCAGATATTTTGGTTAATATATTAGTAGATATCTACATGTTGTTTAACTAACCTCTTTTAATTGGAAAGTGGCCAATTTTTATGTTATCATTTTGAAGGGTTCCTTATAAGTAGAGTCAGCCTAACAGACCATCACTGAGACTCATACACTTATCAAAAAACACTATCTCTTGATCTCTTTTCACTCTTCTTCAACATTTGTCTTTCCTAGTCATAGATCACTGAAATAATTCATCATCAATCCAGTTCATCATCAAATTTGCATAAGCATGGCTGGAGATATTTAGATCCTTATATTTGCTTCTGCCATTGTGTGTAATTTTGAATTGCTATTTATATTTATGATGAAATTGCATGGTAGTTTACACATTTAGATCTTGATATGTAACAATAGGTGCTTTCATTAAATCCTTTCCTACCAATGGCTACAAGTCCATTATTTTTTAAGCTTCTTCTCCTCTACAAACTAGAATCAAATCTCTAATTTTGATTCAAGAATGAAGAACATAAAAGCCAAGATGTTAAGTCTTAAGGGAACAGTATTAAAATTTTAGCAGCAGTAATTTATGGAGTCAAATTCTTTGACAATAAACTGCTACAGTGAAAATTCTATTTCCAACACGACATGTCTTGAAATCTTAATAGAGATTGCAAAGGACAATGTTATTTCAAATTGTTCTACAACTTGTTGAATGTAGGATCTATTATAGGGTAGAGATGTCAAGACAAAATGTGAATCTAGTTTCCCTCCAACAATACCTACCTTTCCAATCCTTATTGATAACTATGAGATTACTATTGAGATAAATACTTTCACTTGTCAATGAAATTCAAATAGTCTCCAAATTCTCTCCTAAAAAATGGTAAGATTAAAGTATCAATTACAAAAGGCAAAGAAACAAATAATATGAATGATTTTGAGAATTTTAAACCTGAAAAGCATAAGTTTATGTTTATTAATCCTAAAGATGCTTAAGCTACTTACAAATCCTACCTAGAGGAAGTATTGCAAATGTATATGATAAAACTATTTAGAATGAATTATGTTGTAAATACTAGTTTGTTAAGTTCTATTATGGTAATTTATTCTAAAGGAATTATTTGTAATGAGTCCCTCTTCACCATTTAAAAGCACTATCTTTATAACCTTAAAGCATATTCATCTCTTAAAATGCTCTCTACATGTTTAGTGAAATGTTGCACGAAACTTCTTGAGCTAAAGATTAGAATTCCTTGTTTATGTGATAATAATATTGCAATTATATATTTGCAACATTTTATTCTTACTGTGGTGTTTGATCCTAGAAGTATCTTTATTGTTATTCTTTTCCTTGCCATTGGGAAGTTCATCTTCATAAATTTCAAAAATTGTTAATCCTAAAGTGCTATTTTACATGTTTGTAGAAATGTCACTCTATACCTTTGGCTTTGAAGGCCAAGAAGACTATTGGCTTATATATAGTGCAAAGTGGTTCTGCATTTGAAGTCAATCCTATAATGACTTTATTAATATGTTTGCACAGCACCATTGTAGATTTCAAAATGGTATATAAAAATACTCTTTGGAAGAAGATTAGCAATGTTTGTTTTACTCCTATTAATGAGAAAAGGGACAATTTAGATAAGAATGAGATGACAAAATAAGTGAAGGAAATATATAAAGTAACTAAGATGTTAGACCATTCTCATGCTCTTATCAAAGCAAATAGTCTTCAACATGGGGTTAAAGTAATTGAGGGATCAATGGAAGACATAATTTTGCTCAAGAAAGTTAAAATGATAATCTCTGAGAGAATGAGATATTTTCTTTTGCATGAATCTATATTTGATTCAAAAATATCTACCTGTGACCATTGATTGAAACCAATAGGAGTAATGTATTCTAGTTATGCTCACAAGTGGAATGCACCTAACAAGATTGGATTAGTAGATCACAAAATGGGTCATTACCATTCAGCTATGTATGATTGGCATAAATTTGTTGATGAAGCAAAAACATATTATGGTGTTAACATGAATGTTCTAATAAAGTGCTTTACTAATAAGCAAAGGATAAACTTCCTACTAGACATCGATATGGAACAACCTTCAACCACACCAAGTCATAAGGATAACTATTATAATAAAGGAGATTAATTGTTTAACTACTACCATGGTTATGATAATAATGAAAATTCTAGTAAAAGTGCACAATAATAGACTAGTTGGTTGGCAGGTTAGGCCAAATCTTTATGATGATAAGAACACATAACTAATCACTAACTGGATAAGTGATGCATATCAATCTATTGGTAGCTATGATCTTCTATGCTTGGGATTTATTTCAATTAATAGTGAAATAACATTGGGAACAAGAAAAATTGATGCAACTTACAATATTATTATTATTATTATTATTATTTTCTTGTCATCTACTTCAACTCTAAGGACAAGGTTGTTTTTAATGGGGAAATATTGGAACAAATGGGCCAATATCAATGTAAGGCCTAAAGAGAAAGATAACCATAGTTACTACTTTCTTCCTTCTACCATATATGTTATCTATGTAAGGGCTTTAGGTATTGTTAAATTTTGAAGAGTATTACACTCATGGAGTTATTTTTTTTTTTTACTCGAAAAAGGATGCCTATTTGCTATTCCTTTTTTATTTTTAGATTCATTCAAATCTTAATACATAACAATGGATTAGTGATGGACCGGCATATGCGTTGTATGGCTATATTGATAGAACTAACTTAGTGATTTGTAGTCAGTATGAGAACATCATTAGCAACATCTAACCATTTCCAAGACTCTAACACTTCAACAAATATATACATCACTTTTTTTTAGAAAGTACTTATAAAGGCTTGTCATCTAATAGTTGTGTATGTTAATAAAATCTATGTTAACATATATGTCTATGAATTAAAACAATATAACTTTATTTTACTTAATAAAGATTTTATGATGTCATGATCTATTACCAATGTTTTCAAAATTAGGTCATTCATTAAATTACTGGAGGTGTTAGTCCATAGTTCATTAGTTTAACCATGGTCAAACCATGTTTTAATTGGTAATAATTAAATATATATTTTTTAAAATTTTATATATTAAAATTCTAATGTTACAAATAAATACCAATAAATTTTAAATATTTGATTACTAATTTAATATTTCTTAAAGTATTTGAGAAGTTATTTTTTAATTAAAAAACAAAAACTACCTATGAATAAAAGTTAAGAGTGTTTAATATTAAACTTTTGGAGTTCTCAAATTATATTAAGATTATACTTATCATTAAAAACAAATAAAAAATAACAATTTTGGCCAAACACCTTGATATTTGAGAGAAACACTGCTAGAAGATGGGGCGTAATGGAGAGCAAGCACTGAAAATAACTAAGTACATGCTTTTTGTTTCTCTTATATTATGTTTTTCTTTCTATTTCAACCCTTTCTTTCTTCTACTACCTTTTATTTTTAGTTCTTCAAATCTATTCAAGATGAACTATTCTATTTTATGAGAAAAATCTTTTTAAAAAAAAGCTTTAATTATTGGTTCATCCAATTTTTGACTGGTTTAACTAGTTTTTTATTGGTTCTGTGACTGACCAATTTTTTAGGCTAATTAAACCAGACCAAGGTTATGGTTTCTAACCAAATAAGTCAAACTAACTGATCCAATACAATTCTAAGAAGTATGTATATTACAAACTATCAAATAAATATTAGTTTATTATTTTATATAACTTTTCAATCACTCATATAACTTCTATGTGACAAATTCCTCTAATGAACACTATTTGAGAATATATATATACATATATATATATATATATAAACACTAGTGATAAGAAGCCAAAATAAGTGAGATTCCAGGGGACTCAAATAGCAACTAATTTATGGAATAAGTATGGGTTTTGGAACCTCATATGAGCCTAGTAGTCACTTGATCAGGAAAAGTAGTGGCAAAAATAAATCTTTTTATTTTTTAGTGCCACATAATATTATTATGTTGTAAATAGATAAATATATAATATAGGGCCCAATACTAGAAGAGAGAGTAGGAGTGCATAAAACTCACACCCATCAGCCTATCTCTTTCTAATATAATGACATTATGTTGGTACAAGAAAATAAAGAGATTTAAATTTAACAAGACTTGGCATTATTCAATTCATAGTTTTCAATTATAGATATACAATTGTATCAAGTTACATACTACATTCATAGTTTGTAAAGGCTTTTTCTGATATAATCAATGTAATTCTAATGTAATTTTAACTAGGATACAATTTTTCAATTGTAATTTAAATTGGCCCTAAATCACTACTAAAAAACTGACACTTTGGGATAGTTGCTTTTGGACATAAGCCATTGCTAAAAATTTTAGCAATGATTACGAGATCCATTGCTAAAAGATCTATCTTAAGTGGCATTGCAATGGTTGTTTTCAACCGCAGGAACAACCATCACAAAAAGTTTACCGCTATAGTTATGGCTCTGATTTAGCAATGGTTAAGGCATAATCACTTCCAAAAAAAGACCTTTAGTGACAATTCTAATTGTCACTAATGTAATTGTAGCTTTTTTTTTCAAATTTTGGTTTTTTAAAAACATTTTTTTAATATTTGGACCTTATTATAAACATAGTTACAAATAACTAGTACATAATAATCACAAAAATTATAAATTATAAATTATAAATAGATGTAGAATTAAAAATTAGTTCCAATACATATGCAATAATACTAGCATGAAAATAATAGTCTTATAAGTCAATAAATAAGTCATACAAACACAATATCATTTAACAAACAATCTTACAAGTGATAAATCTATTGATAATCATCTTCGTAATTGGAACATTCTTACACTTGCTCGATACCCACTCCTTTGATCAAGCACTTAAATTAAAAATATAAAATATTATTAGAAATAGATAAAAATTAAATTACAAAAATAAATATTATTCAATGAATTTATTATAAATATTACCATTAAATCTTGGAAAGAAGCTAACTTAAGGGGATGTGACCTTGATAATTCTTAAGAATGAAAGCCATTGTTGCATTAAGTTTTCTTACTTGTTTAGCCATCGTTGTTTGCAATTGAGAAACTTGAATTTCTAGCTCTATAGTAGAATGAGCATTAGAACTAATCCCACTACAATAGTAGGTGGAATGTCTAAACATTTGAGATAGGGAATGACCCAATTCGAAGCCTCAGAAGTTTTGACCCCGACATTCCATAACTCTTTTAACTTTTCTATTAATGGTTGCAAATAAACATCTATATCATTTCCCATTGCTTTATTCCTAGAAATTATCATTGAAAACAAGAACAAATTCTATTTTATACACATCCGAAGGGAGGTCGTAAGGCATAAGTATCATTAGCCAAATGCTGTAGCTAGTGCTTAATGTGCTAAATGGGTTGAAACGATTCATAGATAGTCCAAGGTGTACATTTGGAGGATCTAAAGTGAATTAATGATTCATTAAGTCAAAATTTTTCCATGCTTAAATGTCCTTTAGATGCCTCATCATGCCATCAAAACTCATTTTCACAACATGTCATCTTATATGCTTAGTTGTGTAATATCCAGTTTTCGTTAAATGACGAAAATAGGTGCATTTTCAAAGCAAGTCCCCTGAAATGAATTAGTTAAGGTTCCAAAAAATTTAAGTAGCATTATAAACTCTTAAAAATGAGAATCCTAGGCTCAGACAAAAAGAAAAACGGAGCTAGAATGAAAAAACAAAATTTAACAAAAAACTTACGAAATGTAATGACATTTTCGTAATTTTGAGTAAATTTTGAAATTCACATAGGAGGGTTTTTAAATGAAATTTTTAAGTTTTCCAGGGTTCTTAGAGGCCTTGAAAACTATGGGAAGCCTTAGGACAGTTAAAACCCCTCCGGTAGGTATTTTTCAACGTCGGCATACCCAAACTTTAACAAATTCGTTCGGAAAGTTTTAGCTTCAATTTGAGTGATTCCAAAGGCATTTTGCTAAATTGGGAACCTAACTTTTATAATGGAAAAGACAGTTCTCAAAATAGAACTAAAACAAATTAAAAATGAAAATGTCAAGAATGAAGGACAAAACAGGAATTTTTGAAAAGTTTTTCTTCCTCCTACCTATATATATAGGGCGCCCCACTCCTCCATTCATTTAGCTTCATATGTTTCTGCCTTAAACTAAAGAAAAATCCTAAGGAGAGAGGCGCACAAGAGGAAGAGAAAGAGGAGGAGAAATCAAAGGCAAAGGCCAAAGGTATGGATTTTTGGTAGTTTTTCATTCTCTTTCCTTTGCAAACCTCTTCTCCTCCATTTTTCTTTATTTTCTATGATTATATTGAAGTATATGGATCTGTTTTAAGGGATGAACAAAGGAGAAAATTCGGATTTGGAGAGAGGAGGCCACAGAAAGGAGGATTCAAGCAAGAAAACAAGGAAAAATAAGGTAATTTCTCCTTCCATGATGGCTACCGCTTGCTCCTCTTCTCTCGTTGGTTCACATCACTTAAGAATCTATGGGAGGGCTTGGATTTTGGACTGAACCAAGAATGAATCTTAGGAAAAGGAGTGTGGAGAATAAGAGTATGCAAAGAGAATTAACAAATAACCATGAAAATTCAAGATAGCAAATCTAGGGTTTTATGTGTTCCTTGTAAAATCTGACTTGATACCTTAATTTCTATACCTAAATGAATGTTAAAATGAGCTCTTAAGATCCCCAAAAGTCTCCCCATGTGCTTCCTCCATCAAGTAAACAAAGCAAAGTCCATGGGTGCCCTTATGCTTCATTGTCTCAGCTAAGAAGGGTTAGGATACCTAGGGAGAGTTTTAAATTTTTCCAAACTCATTTTTGAGTCATATATGATGAATGAAAATGAGGGAAAGCCTTGGAAAAAAATTAGGAGGCCTAGAGAGTGAATTAGTGTCTTATGTTCCATAATATGACCTAAAGAAGCAACATATAGTTAGGCTCTTTGTTTTAATTGTGTGATGACTCCAAGAGGCTTAAAAGGAGTCAAGAATCATATATCAAAGGAAAGAATGGAGCCTAGAATGTATTTGATGGGTGTTGCTTTATTAGGTGTATTCTTAGAGCCATAAAAGGGTTAATAGACTAAGTTAGTGTTTAAGAAAGATGTGTGGCCTTAGAATTAATTCCATGAACCTAATTAGTTTCCATAATTGTGTTTAGGCCAAGAGAAATCAGTTCTACACCTTTGTGTGTGTGAGCCGAGGAAGGGAGCATTATTTCAAGGAGAAAAGTGTATGGTTGCATCTAAGGTAGCTCACTCCTCCTTCTCTCATGCATGAATGTATGCTTGACTTGTCTTTGAATGTGTGTATGTGTATTTTAAGCCATGAAAAATGTTCTAGCATTAACTCTTACTCTAAGGTACCATGATTATGCATTATATTTCTAAATGATGTTTATTATATTTGCTTGGGTTTGCTTAAGTATGGTGAAGCCAAGAACCCTTAGCGATGGTGAGGATAAGCCAAGAACCCTTAGAATTAGTTAAGACAAAGTAAAGAGTTTCCTAAAAATGAGGTTGACTCCCAAGAGTAAGGTTAAGTCAAAAACCTCTTAAAGAAATAAGTGAGACAAGTCCAAAATCCACAAGTGAAAGGGTGGGGCTAATCCACTTATTTGGCAAGCCTATATATACCATGTATGACTTGTTCAAATGCTAATAATGCCTCTTAAATGATTGCACACTCTATGATACTTATGCATGCATTTTCAAGACTTGTTTTGCATCATTTATGTGTGATTGAAAGGGAGATGAGCTATTGAGATTCTTTGAATCTCATTCCCTCCTCTTTAATGTTCACCAAGTGGATAAGGCAATGAGAGCCCATACCTTGGGAGATGAAATTGTGACCTCAAAGTGCATGGATTTTGTTTCCTTAAGGCCATATGAATGGCGAAGTAGCTTTGTATATATTATTTTTGAGATGTGAGCTCATGTATAAATATAAAATAATGTATGCTTCTTGTATAAATTATATGTGGCATGAAATCAATAGAAATGGCAAGTATGGCTTCTTGATGGCTTGGTGCATTAGTGTATAAATGAAAGTAGAATGGTCAAATTGAGATGAGATTTAGAACCATTTGGGCAGTTCATACAAGTCATATTCATGCTTTTAAACTTATCCAAAGAGGTGCCAAACATCAAGGGAAGCCATTTGGACACATTTGGCATCTCATATGGAGCAAAATTGACCATATTAGAAAGCTATACCACTTTTTGTCCAAATGAGCTCTTCTTGGTCTGAGATTTGGCATGCATTTAAAGCTTGTTGAGAGATTTTTGGGAAGTTAAAGTATAGAATTTTTGGAGGTCTATGGGATATTTGATAAATTTTCAAAATTGAAATTTTTTGAAATTAGTTTAGTGCACTGTTCATTCTGGTCCAAAATTAAATTCTGTCATTCATAGGGCAAATGATGTCCAATTGTCAAAAATTTTTACAGGGAGAAACTTGACATTTCCAGTAAATTGTGACAACTAGAAGCACCTCATTTGGATGTCTAGAGAGGGAGATATAAATTTTGAAGTTTCTATCCAGTATCAGGCGTCTAGACAGACTTAGGTTACTATTTGATTGGTTCTTAAGGCCTAGACGTGCCTAAACTGGTCTAAATATTTTTAACCTCTATCTAATATCTATAGCTTTCCAAATTAGTATTATTTTTGGATTGAATTTTTGTGAAATTAATTGGATATTTTTGAAGTTCATAGCAGAAATCTATATTATTACCAATAGCTAGTCGGACCTTTGCACCTTTTCAAATGTCAAATGTTTTCTACCTAATGTTTCATGTCCTGGACATATTTTTACCATGAATTAGACATCTGTAATTTTCTAGAATGGTAAATAATGTATAAGTTTGATTTTTTTAGAATTAGTTATGATTTTTCAAAGTTTATGACAGACAATGGGAAATTCTGGCTGATGTTGCAACTATGAATATTGTGTATTCCCTTGCCTTGCATGAGTTCTAAGCCACTTTTGGTGATGGAATTGAGTTGTATTTATGTAATTAAATATGATAATGTAATACATGAGCTCACATAGTCCACAGGACATCGAATGAAAATTTTATCTGCTACATAACACAAAGAAATGTAATATTTTAATATTATTTTTTCACTTTCTTGTGTAACTCATGGTATGAGAGTTAGAAGTGTAATGTTCAATTTTTCGTAAAATATCAAAATGAGTCATTTTTCAAAGTAAGTCCCCTGAGATGAGTGAATCAAGGCCAAATAAAATTTGAATAAAATTTTAAATAATAGAAAATGAGAATTTGAGCCTTGAGTTACCTAGAAACCAGGGTTGGAGTGATTCAAAAAATTTGTCGAAAGGCCAGTGGCATTTTCGTAACTAAGTGGACTTTTTGGAAAACATACAGGAGGGTTTTTTAAATGAAAGTTTTGAGTCCTCTGAGGTTCTCAGAGGCCCTGAAAACCATAGGAAGCCCCAGGACCGGTAAAGACCCTTCGGTGTAATTTTTCCAATGTCAATAGACTCGAACTTTGACCGATTCGTTCGGGAAGGTTTTAGCTCCGATTTGAGTGATTCCAAAGGCATTTTATTAAATTAGGAACTTATTTGTTATGATAGAAAAGACAGTTCTCAAAAAGGAGCTAAAACATAGGAGAAATGGAAATGCTATTACGAAAGGGCAAAAATGGAATTTAAGTGTTAAAGGAAGCTTCCAAATTCTTTTTATAAGTCACGTTCTTTCTCTCCTTAGGCACACAAGAGAAGGAGGATTTTGAGGAAGAAATTCAAGAAAAAAGGTAAGAAACTTTAAGAAAGTCCATATCCTTCCTTCTTAAAACTTGCTCCCCTCCTCTCAAGCTTTCTTTCTATGGTTTTAATGAAGAGTTTAGTGCTGTTTTGGGGGCAGAATAGAGAGGGAAATTTCGAAAATTGAGGGAGCAAGCCAACCAAGTGGAAGAACAAGCCAAAGGAAGCAAGAAAACAAGGTAAAACTTCCATTCTTTAGTAGTTTCTTCCTCCCCCTTCCTCTTGCACGAATTTAGCCACCATGAGCCCAATTCTTAGGGGCTGTTTTTTGCCCAATTCATGGATGGATTAGAGGTTTTAGATGGCAAGGATTAAGAAGGAACTAATAGAATCAAGAAAGGAGCATTAGGAAACAAGATGGAACCATTAGGGATCCAAATGCTCCCTTGCAAATATGATGTAACATGAATGTTTTTAGGCTTAAATGAATGTTTAAATATACTCCTAAGATCCCTAAGAGGTCCCCCATATGCCTCTTCCTCCATGAAAATGAACAAAACCCTATGGAAAGTTATGAACCTAGAAGTTGGAAAAGTGTAGAGCACTTAAAGGGATTGTAAAAACTGATTTAATTCATAAGTTTCCTTGGCTATTTAAGTGTTCCCTTGACCTCCTACAACTTTTAACAACCTCCCTAAATGGTTCCCCCATCAAGGAAAAATCAAGAAGCCATTAAATCTCATTTATGCTTTAGGTTTCGGCCAAGTAAGGATGGCATAGTTAGGGAAAGTTTTAAATTTTCTAAGGCCATTCTTGAGTCATATTTGATGAATAAAGATGAAGGGAGGCCTTGAAAAAAATTTAGAACTCATAGAAAGTGATTTGACGTCTTAGGTTCCATAATATGACCTAAAGAAGTAACATGGTGCTAGGCCTTTTGTTTCTAATGATGTGATGACTCCAAGAGATTTAAAAGGAGTCAAGAATCATATTTGAAAGGAAAGAATGAGGCCTAAAATTTATTTGAGAGGTGTTGCTTCATTGGGTGCATATATGGATCATAATGGGGGTTATAAAGCCAACTAGTATTTAAGTAAGTTGCATGGCCCTAGAAATTATTTTATGAATCTAATTGGCTCCCATAAATTGTATTTAGGCCAAGAGGAACCTTCCCCACACTCTTGTGGTTGTGTACCCGAAGAGAGGAGCTTAAATTCAAAGGGAAAAGTGTGTGAAATTGTGCAAGGTAGCTCTCTTTCCCTTCTTTCATGCATGGATGTGTGTTTAACTTACTTTAGAATGTGTATATGTATTTTCAAGTTATGAAAAGTATGCTAGCATGCCTTTATATACCATGATCCTTAATGCCATGTTATATTTTCTAAGGAGTGCATGATATTTGTTTGAGTTTGCTTGAGTGTGGAGAGGTCAAGAACTCTTCCTTTTGGTGAGGATAAGCCAAGAATCCTCGAGCTTGGTTGAGACAAAGCAAAAAGTCTCCCAAGAGTAAAGTGGGCTCCCAAGAGTATGGTTGAGTCCAAAGTGTTCAAGAATGGGCGAGGCAAGTCCAAAATCCATAACAAGAAGGGTGAGGCCAATCCAAACACTTGGTTAGCTCTTGAATGATTTGTATGAGTGGTTCACATGCCAAGTTTTCCTTTAAAATGTCTATGGCTTTTATTTTCTCCATATATACATTTGTACAGCTTGGTTGCACATATTATGTGTGATTGAATGGGAGATGAGCTATTAAAATTCTTTGAATCTCATCCCCTCCTCTCCAATGATCTAACATGCTAGGTGGACCAAGCAATCATAGTGAAGGGAGTCAATAACCACGAAGAGCAAGGATTGACAAGCTTATGTCTTAATTTGCTCAATTTGGAACCATAATGATGGTTCATAGTGTATATGATATTGTAGATATACCAAGAACCTTGAGACATTTGTAAATATACTATTATGTGATGTTTAAATGTATGGAAATGATAGATGATCCATAGCACTCATTTTGAGCATGTAAGGCCAAAGTGTGCAATATGGAATCTTGATAAATGTATGCATAAGTGTGGATTGAATGGCCAAAATGAGATGCATGAGGTTTGGGACTATTTGAGCAGCTCACTTAAGTCTCAAATGTACTTTTGGACTTGCCAAAAGGTGTCAAGACCAAGGGGAATCCATTTGGCAACTTTGGTACCCTGTATGGAGCCAAAATTGAGTATTATGGAATCCTAGGTCACTTTTTAGCCAAATGAGTTAGTCTTAATCTGAGATTTGGCATGCAATTAGGTCTCATTGAGAGATTTTTGGGAAGCTAAAATTCATAATTTTTGGAGGTCTACAGAATATTTGATGATTTTTCAAAGTTGGCAAAATTTATGGAAATAGTCTGATGTACTGTTACAATGGTCCGAAAATATTTTTTGTCACTCGAATCTCAATTGATGTCCAATTGACATGAAACTTCACACAGAAAAACTAGGAAATCACAGTGACTTGTGCCAACTAGAATAACCTCATTTGGAGGTCTAGAGAGAGAGATACAAAATTTTGAAGTTTGTGTCCAGTATCAATCATCTTGCCTGACCAGAAGTACTATTCCATCGATTTCTGAGAGCTAGGCTTGATAAACTAATCTGGATATATTTTCTCTAGTTAACATCCACATCATTCCAGATTTATATCATTTGCATGTATTGGATTTTTATGGAATTAATTGGATATTTTTAAAATTTATATCATTAAACTGTGATAGCATCAGGACCCAGTCCGACCTCCATACCAATTTGCGTATCAAATACCCTTTGTGTGGGATGTTATGACTTTTACATATTTTTAGCATAAATTATACATCCCAAGCTTTCCAGAATGACTAAGATTAAATGTTTTTTATTTTTCTAGATTTAGTTATGATTTTTCAAAGTTTTCTCAGAAATGAGGCCAAGTCTGGCCGAGAATGAATATTCATGTCCCATAACTCTTTTCGGTTTCCATAGGTTGAAAGCATGTTTTTATGAGGAAAATGAGTTGTAATGGTGTAATTAAATATGAAGATGCATAGTATGAGCTCACACGGTCCATGTGACACCAAAAAGAATTTTTAACCATGACGCAATGCAAGAAAGTGTATTAATTCAATAGAATTTCTAACTTTATTCTTACTATATCTCACATGAACATGTAAGGGATGATGGATATGAGTTAGAAATGACAGTGCTACAAGAAGTAACATGAGGCAAAACTAGAAATTCATGGTGTTACAAGCTGTCTTAGAAGACATAAACAATCTTTACAATTATGGCTTTCGTGGAAAGTATCATCTAACTTTTGTAGGTAGCTTTGACTTCTTTCTATTACCATTGGACATGCTTTGACTTTTTGGTTTCCATCTAAATGTATTACACTTTTTATAAGCATCTTTATCTGCATCTTGCCCCTAATATAGCATGCAATCATTTCAACAAGCATAAATTTTAGTGTAATGAAGCCTGAGAATGTTGATGATTTTCTTGGCCTTATAGAAGGAATGTGGAACCATTCCTTGTTCAAAGTCATCTGCGAACTACTCTAGTATCATAGACATTGTCTTGTCACTAATTCTACATAAGCACTTAATGTGAAATAATTTCAATAAGAAAGATAATTTCGAATACTTATCACTCCTTTCATACAAATTTTATTGTCCTAATTAACTCAAAAATTTGGACTCTTATTAGACATTTGAGCCAATGGTGGAGACATTACTTCAACTTTGCCTACACTCTCATCATTAGGGTGATACACAAATGCATTATTAACCATGTCTTGTATAGAGTTATTAATAGCAATCTATCCTGAATCACATGTGGCCTTGAAGGAATTTCAACTATAGTTTTTAGTGCGCTTGTCTCCCCATGTCTAAGCCAAATAGTATACTCTCTGGGAAATGGTTTAACAATTAGATGATTATACACTACTTCTCTAATTTGTTATTTGTTAAACTTGCATTTAGGACATAGAGATATTGTAACACCATCTAACTTTAGCCTTCCATATGCCTTTTCAAAGATTCCGAACCCTTAGCATAACAATTCTCGGAGAAAAAGCATTAAACAATATAATATTTCACGTTATGTGAGATTTAAAATTTTTCTTTTATACTCCATGGACCATGTGAATTCTCAAACATCATATTCTACTCATAATTCATCTATAAAAGTCATAAATATCATAAAATATCTCATGCAATTCAAATTTAGAGCCCCACACATTAGAAAATGCATGTTTATTTTTGGGCTTAAATTCTAGTTTTCTATTGCATACTTTGAAAATTCATAATTAAACCTAAAAAATCAAAATCCAATAAACCATAGCTTTCTAGAAATCTTGGAATGTTAATTTATGCTAAAAATACTTTTAGGCCATGAAAACATCATCTAGACCATGTTTGACAATAGAAAACTAACATAGGTTCAGCTGTCTTAGAGTTCTGATATAATTTATTGATATAAACTTCAAAAATTCATAACTAATTCTACATAAATCCAAATCAAGTAAACTATATCAATATGGAAAGCTCCAGATGTCTAATTTAGGAAAAAAATAGCTCCAGATCTAGAAGAAAATAAAAATTGACGGAACAATACTTAAGGTCCTGCTATGTTACTGACAGTAAGCCCCAACTTCAAAAATACATATCTACCTCAATATAAATCCAAATGGGGTGCTCTTTGTATGGAAAGCTTATAATGTCTAGTTTATGCCTATCAAATTTCAGGACAATTGAACTTCATTTGGCTGACGAATAATAGAAGAGGCAAAACTGACCATATGAACAGTGCATATGCCAAATCTAAAAACTTTCCCAACTTTAAAAATTCATAATTTATTCTCTAGAGCCTTAAATAATACGATTCTTAGCTCTAAAATAAGCTCTAGATGAGATTTAGATTTATACTAAATTTCATGAGAAAATTCTTCCATTTGGTCAGTTTGTGACATAGGGTGTCAAAATAAACTTCTTAAGCACCAAAAGGGGTCAAAATGTGACCAAATGCTTTCCTACCCTAGTCATGACCTCTTGAGCACATGAGAAAGCTTAAATACAACCTACCAAACTTATCCAAGAGGTTTGAATGTTCATGCATCACAAAACCACTACCCCACTAGTTCATATACACAATGTTTCACAAATCCATTAATGCATATCAATGTCAAAAACTCATACGTTCATGCATATGGCTTCCAAAATGATACATACATCATATTTATATGTAATTGGACTTGCTCAAGTACTCACATAATAGATATAGCTTATAATTACAAAGTTTGACATTAAGATACAAATAAAAGGTCTATTTTGCTATACACAGTCAAAATCTTGTTTCTTCAAGGTAGTTGGCCTCCACTTCTTAGCCCACTTGACTCACCTAGATATGGCTAGATATTGGAGAGAGGAGAGTGAGATTCTAAGAATTCCAGTAGCTTTTAACCCTTTCAAATATACATTCATGAGATAATTACAAGCCAAGGAATGCAAGCATGCCTTAATCACTTAAAAAATCATGCATAACCACTTTTTTCATGTCAATTCAACTCATACAACTCAACATAGGCTTTATTGGTCATTTGCTTGGCCTCACCTAAGTTCTTGGGACTTTTGGATTTGCCTTACCCATATTTAGGGACTTTTAACTTAGCCTCACTATTTCTTGAGATTTTTGGCTTTGTCTTACCTTCTCTTAGGGACTTTTGGCTCCTCCTCACCTTTCTCAAGGACTTTTGGCTTTACTAAGCCATTCAAACCATCATACTTTCAAACAAGTTTAAAGAAGCATATCAAGGTACCAAGACTCTATATCATTGGCTATACAATGGCTATAAACCAATCACATAATTCAAACACACATACAAGCAAACCAAGACAAGTAACAAATCAAGAAATGCATGTGAGAAAGGTTAGAGAGTTACCTTGAAGCAAGGAATGCAACCTTTTTTCTTGGGTTTTCTCCCTCTCCTAGGGCCACACACTTGGAAGTAGGTGGAGGATGATTCATTTGGCCTAGACATATCAATTAAGATCCAATTGCATTCTTGAGACAAATTCTAACATCATTCACACATTAAGGAAGCTTACTCCCTCTTATGATTCAATTATGGTTCCCTTCAAGACTTAAAGAAGCAATTATGACAATTCTTGGTCTTGGCCCCATTCTCTCCCTCTATCTAGGCCTCTTGACTCCATTTAGACTCCTTAGAGCCATTACACATTTATTTTAAAGAGCCTAATTATATGTTACTTCATTATGCCACATTATGAAACCTATAACTCCATCTCATTGTCCATGACATCTAAAATGTTTTCAAGACTTTTTCTCATACTCTACCATCACATATGATGCAAAACTAGGCCTAGCAAAAATTAAAACACTCCCTAGGTACTCCTTTTAGCTTAGGTCGAGACATGCACCCTATAGGAAGCCCATGGAGTTTTCTTTGCTTCTTGGACGGGAAGTGCATATGGGAGGCTTCCTAGGGGTCTTAGGAACTCATAAAAACACTCACATTAGCTTGGAAACCTTTGGATAAAATCATATTTTAAGCTATGTTCAAAAACCCCTAACTTTTGTATCTTGCAAATTCATGGTTGTTCCTTTGTTCTCTTTGCACATTCTTATTTTTTACACTCTAATTCTTATGATTCACTCTTGGTTTAGTTCAAAACTCATCTCCCCTTGGCTGTCCTAGGAGTGGTTGAACCACACATCCATGGAGGCAAGAAGAAGCAATCATGGAAATAAGAAATTTACCTTAGTTTTCTAGCTTTTCTTAAGAGCTTTTTCCTTTGCTTTGGTCCTCCTCTTAAAATTTGAACTTCTCCCCTCTAGTTAGAGATCAAAATAGAATCAAATAATTTAATAAAACTAAGGAAAGGAAGAGGGGAAGGAGGGGAACAAGTTTACTAAGGAAAGTCCAAGAAATTTCATCATTTTCATACCTCTTTTGCCTTAGTTTTCTTCTTCTTCTTTTCTTTTGTGCATCTCTCTTCCCTGGTCTCACTCTCTATTTTAAGCAAATGGAAGGTTGGTTGAATGAGGAGGAAAGTGAGGTGTGAGTTATAAAGCTAAGGAAATAAAAATTATTCCAATAAAATTTCTGTTACGTCTTGTTTCTTGGCATTTTCGTTTTAGGCTCATTTTAGCTTCTTTTTGAGAACTGTTTTTTCCATCATAAAATTTAAGTTCTCAAACTTATAAAATAGCTTTAGAACCACTCAATTTGGAGCTAAACCCTTGTTGAACAAAGAGGTTAAAATTTAAGTCAACTAATATTAAAAAATGTACACCAGAGGGAGTTTAAAACCATTTCAGGGGTTCCTATAATTTTTAGGACCTCTAAGAACCCTGGGTAACTCAATCTTTCTATTTAAAAATCCCTCATTGGTTTTTTTTTTTAAATATGTTTCACTATACGAGAGACACCTCTCGCTATTACAAGAGCTTTCTAGCAATTCTCACCACAGCTGGCACTATTACGAGAAATTTCTTGGATTTTGTATGGGCCATGAACTCACTATAGCAAACTGGCATCCTCACTGTAGCGAACCGGCACCTTTCCTATAGCAAACAGGTATCCCAACTATAATGAGGAGACATAAAAAATTTTTGAAACTTTGAGTCCTCGTTTCTACGAAAACTCAGATGTTACATAAATTATCCTGCTTTAACACTTTTATTAGCAAATGCAAACTCCACAAGTCTATTCAATCCTTCTACATATTCAAGGGTGATTTTAGGTCTTTCAATCCAAGATTTATCAATTACTGAAAATAATAGCACTTTATTATAAAAAACATTCTGAACAAAAAAAAAATTTCACACCATTATTTTATAACAACAATAGATTTTATTTTATATATGTATAAAGATAACCAAATAACATACATAAGATTTGAAAAATAAAATAAAATAAAATTGGGATTAAGTAATCAACATAATAAACTAAGATAAAAAAATAACATGGAAAAATAAAAGGATAGGAAATTGAGAGATAAAATCCACATACATACATAATTAATAATTTCTTTATCTAAAATCTAAATAATTAACTTAACTTTTTCTAATTTGTCAAACTACTTTTGCAGCCATTACAATTCACAATAGTTAAATATTTAAGAAAATTTCATATCTACAATAAATTTAATTGAAAGACTAAACGAAATATAAAGATAAAGATATATTCATCAAATTTAAATAAACAATATCAAAAAATAGAGAAAATAAACAATGCAAAAATAGGGTTCCAAACAAACATTAAACTGAAATGGGCTTATGAGATCTCAAATCTAAATAAAAAATATCAAAAAATGTTTCATATATGCATAATAACAAAAAAAAAACTCACAAATCAACACATAAATTCAAATTCTAAAGTCTTAGCACAAATCAATCACTTTTAGATAATAAGAAGTCAATATATCTTAAAAAAGAGAAAAAATCTTGAAAAAATTACCTTAAATTAATATAAAATAGAAAAAAATAGAAAAGACACAATTGAAATCATCGTAGCTTAGGACATACTACACGGCAGGATGAATGGACGGTGGTGCGACAGTGACAAAACAACACAACAACAACAGTAGCATAACAAATAAAGCCTTGGATTGTCGTAGCATAATGCAACTCATCGATTTCAAACTTTTCTTCCCAAAATCTATGATCTGTTTTAAGGGGATTTTCAATTAATTAATTTAGCAGTGGTTGCAACTGTTTTACCTAGATCACAACGACTTTTGTAATATTTTTGCGGACTGTGCATGTAACAACCAAAAAATTACTAAAATTTTCTAAATCCTAAAATTTTTCTAAGTCTACTGGCTACAGCTCGCCTATAGCAAATGTACCTGTTAGCTATAGTGAGAAATGACCTAGCTATAGCGAAAATGCCTGTTTGCTATAGTGAGAATGCTTTTATCTATAGTGAGTTCGGGCATCTTATACAAAAACTAGGGGGTTCCTCATAATAGCACGCCATAGTGAGAACAGGGTCTGGGACTGATACGTGCTCGTCGTAACGAGGGTTATTTTCTGCTATAGTGAGGGTTAGTCCATAAAAGCAAAAAAAAGGAGAATTTTGCTTCTTAAAGCATCCATATCCCTTCCTTTTCTTCTAACTAACCTAAGCTTCGTTCAAAATAGAGAAAAATGCTTGAGAGAGAGAGAGAAACTAAGAGAAGCTAAGAGAGAAGGAAGGAAACCAGTGAAGAAAGGTAAGAATCTTGAGAGATCTTCATGCTTCTTCTTCTTGCCTTTATTCTTCTCTTTCTAAGTTTCCTTTCCATCGGTGGTTAAGTAAGATAGCTCTGTTTTGAATAGAATGAGCAAGAAACCCTTGAATTAAAGTGTGATAAGTTAAGAAATGCAAAGAAAGTAGAAGAAGAGTTAATGAAATTCTAAAGGGAGAACCCCTAGTTTCTTACACACTTTGTAGGGTTTGCTTTGATGAAGAACCCCCTAGCTTTGTAAGTGTTTATTTGAGTTATAAGAGAGTAATTGCATGTTATTTGTTATATCTAGGCTCAAGAGAATCGGCTCCATCTAGTAATGGTGTTGAGACCAAGAAAGACAAAGAGAAATCAAAAGGGAAGGCTTGTGTTGGCTTATAAAGTAGCTTTCCACTCTTTCTTGTTGCATTCTTAGATGTATATAGTCATTGTATGCTTGTGTATGTGCTTATATTGTGAGATATATCATTTGATGTTCCCTTGATACATTGGTACCAATATGCTTATGTTTTAGGCTGTAAAAATTGCTCAGGTGAGGTAGAGTCAAAAGTGCCTTGTGATGGGTGAGATAAGGCCAAAAGTCTTATGAATGAGTGAGGCTAAGTCAAAAGTCCCTAAACCAAAGGTGAGCCTATCCAAAAGTCCCTAAAATAAGGTGAGACTAGACCAAAAGTCCCTAGAGCTCATTCTTGGCATAGATATGATATTCATGGCATGTAAATCATGTGATGTATGATTGTGAATTGTTAGATGCTTACTTGCATGCTTTGACTTGTTTCTATGCCTTGATTGCTTCCTTGAATGAGTGTATGAGCTATTGAGATTCCATGAATCTCACCCCCTTTCCCCTCCCATCTTAATATGTTAGGTGGAGCTCAATGAGATCAAAGTGCAAACCAAGGAGCCTAGTTGAGCATATTTAGGCAGTTGTATAATTTGTTTTAGTTCTTTTGATGTAAAGAAGTGACAAAATGAATATGTACCTATTATTTTTAAGATGTAAATATTTGAGCAAGTGTAAATATATGTATAAATGGTGTATGAACAATGTATAGAGCCAAAGTAATAAAAATATAATATTTGGCCCCTTTGTGGTTGGTATGTAGTAGTATATTTTTGTCCATAGCAAAGTGAGTTTGAGATGTGTGATAGTTTGGACCACTTGGGTAACCCATATGTGATGTAGTAGTGCTTTAAAACTTTCCCAAGAAATGTTAGAACATGTAGGAGGCCATTTGGACCCACTTTGAACCATATTAGGGGTCAAAATGGCCAAATTCGTGAGCTCTGTTAAAGTATGACCAAATGAGCTCTTCTTGATATGAAATTTGGTATTTCTCTAGAGTTTGTTGAGAGATTTTTGGAAAGCTAAAGTACAGAATATTTGGACGTCTAAGGAATATTTGGTGAATTTTTGAAATTGAAGAATTTTCTGGTTTTGGATAGTGCACTGTTATCATCCAAAAATGAATCTATGTCATTCATGGACCAAACGGTGTCCAATTATCATGAAATTTTATGGGCATAAACTAGACATCCATAGTGACATATATCAACTAGAATCACCTCAATTGGAGGTCTGTAGAGGGAGAAATAACTTTTTGAAGTTTTGTGTTAGCATTAGGGAAGCCATTCGACCTTTGTTACTATTCCATCATTTTTTGAGATCCAAGGCTACTAAAATGATTGGGACTTATTTTTTCCCTTTATTTAACATATATAAATTTCCAAATTGGTATAGTTTTCCTAGGTTATATATTTTTTAGAATTAGTTATGAATTTTTGAAGTTCATGACAGCAAGCTGCATCAGTACCAGGGACAGCCGGACCTCTGTCTCTTTTTCGATGTCAAACATAGTCCAAACGCTGAGATTGTGGTTTGGAATTATTTTTATGTAAATTTAACATCCAGAGATTTCCAAAAAGCTATGATTTACTTGATTCTCATTTTTCTAGAATTAGTTATGAGTTTTCAAAATTAGAACAAAAAATCTGACTTTTAAGCCCATTTGAGAAATTGAATTTTCTTGGTTTTTGGCTACATGTCCGTGGTTTATGGGTTGTTTGAGGCTATTTATGAGTTGTATGAATGGAGTTTGAGTAGAGAATGTGATTAATGAGTTCACAAGACCCACGGGGCAAAGTATGACCAGTTAAACTTCGACTTAAAGCTGTAAAATGCCACGACTTTTGTCATTTTCTTTGGGAATCATATGGAATCAAGCTTAAGTGATGGATAATCATGGTTAATATATTATGGTGTTATAGTATAATTCTATCACTGGTTGTATAAAGTGTCATAAAAATTATTGTAAAAATTTTTTTTAGTAGTGGTTTTTTGCTAATGTTGTGATGCAACCATCACAAAATTCTCATTTTTTGGTAGTGAATATTTTTAAACTATGATTCTAAGAAGCGATGTGGAAAGTTGGAAAAGTATCTTTCATTAAGTTTCACATAAGTAGGTATTAGATCCTTTGAATCTTTATTAACGAAAACCTTTTTCATGACTCAACAAAATTTTAAAACCAAGTAATTAACTTGTTATTCAATTTTGTTATTTATGCTAAATGATTGTAATAATATATTTCAAATTTTGAGAGAATAATTTTTATATAATTGGAAATATTCGGTACATCGCATTAAGGTTTTCAAAACAAATGAAGATTGCCAACAATAAAAAGGTATGTTTGCATATAGCAAGTCAAACATTCTTAGTATAAATGCTAGCTAGCTAGGGAGGTTGTAACACCATATAATTCTAGCCTTTCCCATTCATTTATAGAATTATGCATGCTTGGCTTCATTCAAGTTCAAGAAAAATCCAATAAAATAATGTATTATTTTTGTGTTGCGTAGAGTTTAAAATTTTTGTTTTGCATCCTGTTGGTCATATGAACTCAACCATATCATTCTCTACTCCAAATACACTCATACAAGTCAAAACCATCACAAAACATTCCATTCTTCTTGAGTTTAGAAATATCATACACAAAATAAATGCTTTAGTATTGGATTTACGGATACATCTTTCTATCATCAATTTTGAAAATTCATAATTAATGTTAAAAAAATTAAAATCAAGCAACTGATAGCTTTCTAAAAAGCCCTGAATGTTAACTATAGGTTAAAAATCATTCCAGACTATGAAAGGCACCAAAGGTCTAGCTACTCAGGTTTGCTATCATAGGTTATTGATATAAATTTTAAAAATTCATAACTAATTCTAGAAAAAATTAAAACCTAGTAATCCATACCATTCTAGATATTTGTGGATGTTAACTAGAGGCTAAAAATATTTCTAGACCAAAAAAGATGCATTTAACTCATGAAAATATATGGAACAGTACCAGAGGTTCTGCTGCATCACTGATACTGTCATGAAACTTCAAAAATTTGGTTCTCCCTCTAGAAAGCTCTAAATGGGGTGCTCTAAAGTGCCATAGAAAGCTTAACATGTCTAGTTTGTGTCTGTAATGTTCATAGTGATTGGACACCATTTGACCTACATATGATACAAGGGACGGAATTGACTAAATAAATAGTGCACCTAGCCATTTTGCATTTTTTTCCAACTTTGAAAAATCATAATAAATTCTTTAGAGCTTTAAATTAGGTGTTCTTTAACTTTGTGGAAGGCTCTAGTAGAGACCTACTTGTTGGCCAAATTTCATGGGAAGACTCACTCATTTCATTAGATTTTGGTTCAGCACACAGAAGGATCAAATTTGATGCTTCAAATGGTTTAAAATGGTGTCAAATTGCTTTCTTCATTATTCAACACCACTTGGGCACGTCCAAAACCATATACATAGCCTAGGGAGACATGCTATTTGGCTCAAAACCTCATGGAGCTCATTTCCACTATGCTACTTGTCCATATACACAAGCTTTCATAACCTATACTAGGCATATGGATGTCAAGAATGCACATACTCAATCATATGGTGCCAAAATCAATACATACATCATATATTCATACATTTACATGTGCTCAAGTGTCTACATATCATTTACAACATATGATTACATCATTTGACATCAATAGGTCTACAAAATGACTATTTGGCATATCCTTTGGCAAAATCTTTGTCTTCAAGAGTGGTGGATCCCATTTCTTGACTCATTAGGCTTACCTAGACATAGTTAGACAATAGAGAGGGAAGAGTGAGATTTCAAGAATCTCAATAGCTCTTAACCCTTTCAATCATACATAATAGCCATATTTTCAAGTCCAAGAATGTATATATGAATATTAAGCTACTAGTAACCTTACATAAAATCATTTTCATATTTAAGAAGCTCATACATATCATATATTAGCTTTCAAGAGCATTGGTTTAATCTCACCCCCTTTCCTTAGGAATTTTTGGACTTGCCTCAACCATTCTTAAGGGACTTTTGACTAAGTCTCACTCTTCTTAAAACTTTTAGCTTTGTCTCATATAATCTTAGAGACTTTTGGCTCATTCTTACCTTTGCTAAGGGACTTTTAGCTTCACCAAACTCATTCAAGCCATAACACATTCATAAAACACATTTTATGCACATAATGATACCATGGCATGTAGAAAATAGCTATACACATTTCTCATGGCATAACCGTACATACACATATCCAAAGACAATAAAACAACCAAGAATGCATGGGAGAAAGGTTAGAGAGCTATCTTAAAATGAAACACAAGTCTTTCCTTTGATTCTTCTTCCCTTCTTAAGGCCACACACTTGCAAATTGGTGAAGTTTGATTCTTTTTGCCTAAACACTTCAAATAGGATCCAATTACATTCTTAAAGCCAACTCTAGCATCATACATACACCAGATGAAGCTACTTCCTCTCATGGTTCAATTATGGCTCCATTCAAGACCTAAAGAAGAAACTATAATAATTCTTGATCTTGGCTCCATTTCCTCCTTTAATCTATGACTCTTGACTACATTTAGACTCCTTGGAGCCCTCACATATTCATTTTGAGGAGCCTAGTTAGGAGTTATTTTATTATGCCACATTATGAAGCTTACACATCCAACTCTTAATCTATGCCTTCTAAATTTTTTTCCAAGGCCTCCTTTGATGTTTTTCTATCATATTAGTCCTAATCTAAGTTTAGAAAAATTTAAAACACTCCCTAGGTCCCTCATCTTTGCTTGGTTGAGCCTATGCCTCTAGTTTGGACCTATGGAGTTTGTTTAGTTTTCTTGAAGGAAGAGGCACTTGGGAGGCTTCCTGGGGGCCTTAGGAACTCAATTAAACTCTCACATGAGTTTAAGCATACTTGGACAAAATCAGATTTTGGCATATGTCTTTGAATCCCTAGCTTTGCTATCTTGGATTTTAATGGTTTTCCTTTAGGTTTCTTTGCATTTACTAGCTTCCCATAGTCTAAAACCTAGGTTTCTTACTTACTCTTGGTCAGAATTTACTCCTTCCTACATGTTCTCTTCAAGGCAAAAACTCACACCAAAGAAAGCAAGGAAGAAAAGCAACAAAACCAATGATATGTACCTTGATTCCAAGCCTTCTCTAAGAGCTTTCCCCTTTGCTATAGGTCTTTTTTTAAATTTCTACTCTTCTCCCTCTAAACCAGAACCAAAACAGCCCTACATGAGTCATTAAAGCCATTGAAAGAAAGGGGAAAAGGAGGAGAACAAAGTTACAAAAGGGAGAGCCATGAAATGCCTTGATTTCCCATGCTTTTTTCCTTGTTTTTTCCCTTCTTAAGCCTCCTTCTTATGCATTATTTTTGCTAGCTTCTCCTTTAGTTTGGGTGGGCACAAAGTTGATTAAATGGAAGGGGAGAAGTGGGACGCCCTTAAGAAGCAAATGGAAAATAATTTGTTCTTTAAAAATGCCATTTATACCCCTTGTGTTGGCTCTTTCATTTTAGGTGCATTTTATCTCTTTTTTGAAAACTGTCTTTTTCATCATAAAGTTTAAGTCCTGTAATTTATAAAATAGCTTTGGAATTACTCAATTTGGATTTAAAACCTTCCTAAATAAAAAAGTCAAAGTTTGGGTAAACTAATGTTTAAAAACATACATCGGAGGGGTTTTAATTATCTTAGGGATTCCCATGGTTTTTGGAGCCTCTGACAACTCCAGAAAACTTAAATTTTTCATTAAAAAAGCTCTCCTATGAGTTTTCTAAAAAGTTCTCATATTTATGAAAATATCACTATACTTTCGGCGATTTTATTAAACTACCCTGGCATAGGTTTTTAGGCATCTTAGACCTTGGATCCTCATTTTTCATTATTTAAAATTGTATCCTATTTTTATTTGTCCATAAATCATTCAATTCAGGGGACTTGCTTTTCAAACTGACTCATTTCAAAGTTTTTACAAAAAACAAGATGTTATAGAGGTCTTGGAATATATCTAATTCATTGAACATCTTGTCTATATTGATCATTGTCATCAGCTTCTACTTCACATTTTAGCTTCTTAGGATTTGCAAGCATAATGTAAAATTTCTTCTTTCTCAATCAACATATAATATCTACTAGGATTTGCAAGCATAGCGTTTTTAACAAATTAATTTTAACAGTCATCACTTAAAATTGAAAAAAAAAAAACCTTTTTATCAAACCTTAGCTTTGACAGTTAATATAAGAATTGTCTTTTTAGTGTTTTAGCTTCTTGAAACTCAATGCCAAAACACGAGTGAGATTGGCTTTTTTTCCCACTTTTATTAATAGGTGGGTAAAAATTGTAATATTTATTCATTTTAAAATAATTTTAAGGCATTGTTTCCACTTTTATCGACAAGTGGTTACTACTCTTTCTCTTCTCTGTGTCTTTTTGCACTTCAGCTTCTCCTTGTCTTTGCATCTCTACTCCTCTTCTAGATCTCTGCATCTTAACATGAACAAATTGCAGCAATTGATAATTTGTTTTGCTACAAGAGGAATCGCTAACAGAGTGAGTTTCTCTTCTTTGAGATTCTTTTCCTTTTTCTTTCGTTCAATGGATGCCATACTTAGAGCAACTTTTAAATACCAAATGCAAATTGTTAGAGTTCAATAATTCTAAGCATAATCAAAATATGACTGCTGCAAACTTCAATTTAGCATTTTTACAAAGACTAGCCTCCAAAATGGCCTATATATTGGGTTTCACATGCTCAAATTTTGCAATGTTGTTCCATTTGACCCCAAACTAGTTCTACTCACTCTATATCACTAAATGAAACTTACTCAAAGTGGAATGTAATACCATAATATATTAACCCTAACTAGTTTCTGCTTAGGCTTGATTCCATATGATTTCCAGAGAAAAAGCATAAACCATGGCATTTTCATGCTATAAATAGGGTATAAATGCTCATAATTTGCTCTGTAGGTCTCTTGAATCCATCAATCATATACTTTACTCAAACTCCATTTATACAACTCATACATAGCATAAAACTATCCATGAACCACGGATATGAAGCCAAAAACCCCAAAATGTAATTTCTCAAATTTGAAAAATTATAACTAATTCTAAAAAAATAGGAATCAAGCAAACCATAAATTTCTGGAAAGCCATTTCTGGAAAGCAAACCATAAACCAACTCACTCTTAAGATTACACTTTGGTCTATTTGTCACAATATGGTTCCATTAAGGACCTAATGAAGCAACTACCATAATTAACATTCTTGGTTCCATTCTCTTGCCATATTTAGACCTCTTGACCTCATTTAAGGTCCTTAAAGCCATCACACACTCTCACAAACCTAGGTCCATGTTGCTTCATAAGGTTACATTATGGAAGCCATTGCCTCATCTCCCAACCTAAGGCTTCTAAATTTTTTTCAAGGGTTTCTCCTATCTTCTTTTATCATATAAAGTCCCAAATCAAGCTTAGAACCATTTAAAATACCCCTTAGCTATCTCTATGGGTTTTGACCTAGTGATGCTTCCATTAAAAACCTATGGAGTTTGGGATTTTTCCTTAATGGATGGGGCACTTGGGAGGCTCCCTAGGAGTCTTAGAAACTCAAACAAACACTCACATATGATGGAGAAGTCTTGAATCAACCCAGATTTTAACTTATGTTCAAGCACCCTACACTTTTCTAACTTGAGTTTTACTAGTTTTTCATGCATTTCTTTGGTATAATCCAACTTCCCATGGCTTAGTTTGATGGATTCTTTTGGATTACAAAACAAAAACTCTTCCCTCTTCTTGGTTCTGTTTGAGACATCCTACCATGGAAGAGGAGAAGGAGAAAAAGAAGCAACAAAGGGAGAGAAACTACCTTGCAATCAAGCTTCCTTCAAGAGCCCTTCCTCTTCCCTCTTTCTCCTCCTTAAATTTCGAATTTCCCTCCTCTGATCTGGACCCAAATCAGCACCAAAAATTACATTAAAACCATGGAAAGATGAATCAAGAAGGGGAGGATGAAGTTTCAAGAGGAAAGAGCATAAAAACCTTACACTTTCTCACCCTTTCTTTGGCTTTTCTTCCTCCAAAATTTCCTCCCTTTGTGCGCCTAAGATAACAGCTCCATTTTTGAGATTTGGGCAGAAGAAAGTCAGTTTAGAGAGGGGGGGAGCTGAACGTGACTTAGAAAGGGAGTTTGGAAGCTTCTTTTGTGCACTTTGTTTCCATTTTTGCCCTTCCATAATGGCATTTTCGATTTGGCTTTATTTTGGCTCCTTTTTGAGAACCTTATTTTCCATCATAAAATTTAGATTCCTAATTTAATAAAATGCCTTTGGAATCACTCAAATCGGAGCCAAAACCTTCCTGAATGAACTGATCAAAGTTCAGGTCAACTGACGTCGAAAAGAGTACACCGGAGGGGCTTTACTGTCTCGGGGCTTCCCATGGTATTTGGGGCCTCTGAGAACCCTGGGCAACTCAAAATTTCCATTTAAAAATCCCTCCTAGGTGTTTTTCTAAAATTGCACTTATTTACAAAAATGCCACTGGCCTTTCGGCAAATTTTTTGAATCACTCCGACCCTGGTTTCTGGGCAACTCAAGGCTCAAATTCCTGTTTTCTATTATTTAAAATTTTATTCAAATTTTATTTGACCTTGAATCACTCATCTCAGGGGACTTGCTTTTTAAACCTGCCCATTCTGGTGATTGTACAACGTACCAGACGTTACATTCTACACTCGCTCAAATATTTACAACTCAAAAATAATAGACAAACATAAGCACTTTGGCTTTCTTATATATCAAACTATGTGTGGGTGTACAAAAATGGCAAGAACAGGCCATCTATGCCTCATGCCCTCCACTCTTTGGCTCTTAAGCTCCACCTGGACCATATGAGATGGGAGAGGGAAGGGGGTGAGATTCATGGAATCTCAATAGCTCATACACTCATTCAAGGAAGCAATCAAGGCATATAAACAAGTCAAAGCATGCAAGTAGGCATCTAACCATTCACAATCATACAACACATGATTTACATGCCATGAATATCATATTAATGTTACGAATAAGCTCTAGGAACTTTTGGTCTAGCCTCATCCGATTTTTGGGACTTTTGGATTGGCCTCACCCTTGGTTTAAGGACTTTTAACTTGGCCTCACTCATCCATGAGACTTTTGGCTTTATCTCACCCATCCTTAGGGACTTTTGGCTCTACCTTACCCATCACATGGGACTTTTGGCACTATCTCACCCAAGCAACTTTCACAATCCTAATCATAAGCTTATTGGTACCAATGCATCAAGGAAATAACATATGGCATGTATCACACAACAAGCATATACACAAGCATACAATGACTATTACACATCCAAGAATGTAACAAGAAGGAGTGGAGGGCTACCTTACAAGCCAACACAAGCCTTCCCTTTCACTTTCTCTTCTCCCTTCTTGGTTTCACAATCAAAACTAGATGGAGCTGATTCTATTGAGCCTAGATAGAACAAATAACATGCAATTACTCTCTCATAACTCAAATAAACACTCACAAAGTTAGGAGATTCTTCATAGCCCACAAAGTATATAAGAAACTAAGGGTTCTCCCTTTAGACTTTCACTAACTCTTCTTCTAGGTTTTTTGTATTTCTCAACTTCCCCCATTCTAATTCAAGGATTTCTTGCTTGCTCTAAATCAGACTTCCTTCCTCTCTTAAACTCTCAAGTTAGTAGAACCAACATATTCAAGGAAAGCGAAGAAGAAGAAGTTTCAAGAGTGATTCTCTTTTGCCTTCACCTTCCTTTTTATTCTCCACTCTCCCTCATTTGAACTAAGCTCAAAACAAAACTAATTCAATAACCAAAACCATAGAAAGAGAGGGCAAAGAGAGAAGTACAAAATTGTAAGGAGGAGAGCTATGGAAATCTCAAGTTTGCTTACCTTTTCCTTGTTCTTCCTTCCTTTTTTGGTCTCTCTCTCTCTCTCTCTCTCTCTCTCAAGGCTTTCTCTTTATTCTAGATGAAGCTTAAGTCAGTTAAAAGAAAAGGGATGCTTATAGAGTTTTTAAGAAGGAGAAATACACTTTTTCATATTTTTTTGAACTAACCCTCACTATAGCGAAAAATAACTCTCACTATGGCAAGCACGTATTAGTCCTAAACCCCTGTTCTCGCTATGGCGCACACTATTGTGAGGAACCCCCTGGTTTTTGTATGAGATACCTGAACTCGCTATAACTAAAAACATTCTCGCTATAGCGAATTGGTACATTCGCTATAGCTAGGCCATTTCTCACTATAGCCAGCAGATTTAGAAAATTTTCAGGACTTAGAAAATTTTCAGCAATTTTTTGGTTGTTACATGAAAGATCTCAAAAAGCATACGAAATGGTCATAGTGACCTTACCAAATCTCTTTAATCTTCTTATTGGGAGTTGTGTGTCCTAAATTGGGAAATCTAACCTTAATCCTTGCTAAATCTATTCTAACATATTATAAATAACATATTTAACCTATTCAAACCGAAGAAACCAAAAAAAATGACAAATTCTAAAAATGGCCACTCAATGCCCCATTTATAACTATATGGGTTATAAAAATCATAATTTGTCACTTCATACATTCTGGCACCAAATTAGCTTCTTCAAAACATGTATTTAACTATATACATCATTTGAAAGAGGTATAGTATCAAGTCATCTCTATTTACATCAATATATATATATATATATATAACTTTACTAAAAGTATCCTAACCTCACTCTTCAATTAATTACTCACTTATTAGAGTGTTACACTACGTATCACCATTCGACGAAGGCAAATAGGTCACCCTAATTCCAAAAAATTCAAATTATCAAGGCATATTAATACTAAAATAAAAGTATTGACACATATATCCCTCTCTTTACTCTTAATTCAAGGCACCTTATTAGATCTACTGATTCTTTGAGAGGAAATAAGGAAGCAAAAGAAAGCTCTTAACAGGGCACTCACATTTTCCTTTCCTAGGTATATAGATTCCTCTCTTTGTTTTAATTTTGATTTAGGTAGGCTTTGAATATGATTTGTAGCTATTTTCTTTTCTAGTCATTTCCTAATTTTCTTTCCTAATTGGGAGCTTCAAAGCTGAATTATAGGAAGGAAACAAAAAAAGCACGAGTAACATTTGTGCCTTTATTTATTTTTCTTGGGACATGAAATCTTTTAATGTGTTAAATTTTTTTAAATGATTTTGTGTATTTATATTAACATGGTTCTAATTATTAATATGAAGTTAATTATGTTTTTTAATATTTTGTGTTTTCTAATTGATCATGGAGAATGGTTGGATGCAAATTAAGAATATAGCACATCCTACATATAAAAAAAAGGGTTATTGAGATCCTAAATTTTTCATTTGAACACACATACTAGGATGATATCCATTGCCCATATTTTAAATGCAATAATCTTAAGGAAAAAACCCATGAAAAAGTTGAAGGAGATTTGTAGGCATATAGAATAGTTGCAAATTATAACATGATATAAGCATAAAGAGGGTCTAAAAGTGGGGTTTACTAACTTAAGTGATAGTGATGAATCTAATAGGGAGTCAATTGAAGACATGTTAATGGATCATTTTAGGGCTTGGGATATAGATGAGTCTAATGAAGATGCAAGCATATTTTATAAATTGTTGAATGATTCTAAACAAAGCTTATATCCAAATTGTAAGCAATTTTTGAAATTGTCATTTCTAATGAAATTGTTCCATATAAAATGTCTTGGTGATTTGAGTAATAAATCATTTCCTATGTTACTCCAATTATTGAATGATGCATTTCTTGAAGGAACACAATTCCCAAAATCTTATTATGAAGCAAGAAAGATCTTTCCTTGTGTTAGATTATATAAAGATTGATACTTATGAAAAGGATTGTATGCTATTTTGGAATGAGCATTCGAAACTAGATCATTGCATAGTTTGTGGCACCTCTAGATGGAAAACTAAAAATAAAAACTCAAAGAGGGGAAAAAAGTTCCTAGAAAGGTTCTTTGCCATTTTCTATAATTGCTAGATTGAAAAGATTGTATATGTCAAATAAGACAACATTATAAATGACATGAGATTATGACAAGCGTGTGGACCATAGTGTTCTAAGATGCCCTACTGATTCAAAAGCATGGAAAATTTTTGATGAGTTATATTAGTCCTTTGCTTTTGAGCCACGCAATATTAAACTTGGTTTGGCTAGTGATGGATTTAATCCCTTCAACAACATGAGTACTTAATATAGTATTTGGCTTATGGTATTAATTGTATTTAATTTACCATATTGGAAGTGTATAAAGGATCCATATATGATGTTATCACTATTGATTCATGGGTTTAAAGGTCCAAGAAATGATATTGATGTACACCTATAGCCTTGAATAAATGAGTTAAAGGAATTATAAGAAATGGGGGTTGAAACTTATGATGCATCATGAAAATAAAATTTTACCATGCATGAAATAATTTTATGGAAAATTAATGACTTTCTCGCATATGGAAACTTATCTGGATTGAATACTAAAGGAAGCTTGGTTCACCCATCATGTAATGTGGAGACTCATTGTATGCATTTTTAAAAAAGGGGGAAAATATTGCTTTTTGGGATACCATCACTTTTTACCAATTAACATAGATGGCGACATGAAAAAAATTTGTTTCATGGCATAAAGGAGGTTGGGCATCTTCCTAAGCAATTTTTTGAGGAAGATATACTTCAAGTTCATGATCTAAAGGGGTGTTGGGAAAATATGCTAATAAGAGGAAGAAAAATGAAATGGAGCGTTTAATTGGTTGGCTTAAGAAAAGTATCTTCTTTCAATTGCCATATTGGAACACTTTGTTATTATGATATAATTTGGATGTCATGCATATTGAAAAGAATGTCCACGATAATATTATGGGGACATTGGTGAATGTTTTGGGAAAAACAAACGATATTTGAAAACTTGATTGGACTTGCAACCTTAGGATTTAGGGCTAATCCACATCCCATGCAACAAGGCAATAAGGTGTCAATACTTGCATTTGTTTACATGTTGACTAATGATGAAAAGAAAAACATTTTGTGTGACTTCTTGAAGAATGTCAAAGTTCTAAATGGATATTCTTCTAATGTTACTAGATGTGTGAAAACAAAAGAGCAAAGGATATTTGGATTAAAAGGTCATGATTGTCATGTCCTCATGAAGTGCTTCTTTCCACTTGCACTACATAGACCACTAGCAAATGAAAATATTTGTAGTCCATCGATTGAGTTATGTTGCAAAGTTCTTACTATAGAAAAGTTGGATCCAATTGAAATTCAAATTGCTTATACACTTTGCAAGCTTGAAATCATATTTGCTCCTCCATTTGTTAATGTCATGGTTCACTTACCAATACACTCAGCAAAAGAAGCCAAGATTGCATAGCTAGTCCATTATCATTGGATGTATCCCATTAAAAGATAATTGAATCTTACTTCATCTTACCTATATAATTCTAAATGTTCTTATTAATTCCATATATAATATGCATATTCATTACGTAGAGGTACTTACAAACTTTAAAGGATTACATGCATAATCAAGCTTATCCATAAGGTTTCCATTCTAGAAGGGTATATTGCAAATGAATGTTTAATATTTTGTTAAGATACTTTTTTGGAAGAAAAACTAAATTCAATTGTGTTGGGAGAAATTGGGATTGTGGTCCTAGTGAATTATCTAAGTTGTTTGTCTTTGTGCAATTTGATCACCCTTACTAGAGTGAGTAGAATATCAAAACAATTAATATAGAAGAAGAGAATTAAGAACATCTTTATGTCTTCAAAAATTGTGATCAAGTTATTCCATTTATTGAATAAGTATATTTACTTCCAACTCATACATTATCTTATTATAGTTTCATATCTATAAACATAATTGTTTCATATATACAAGAAACATAAGTTGGAGATTGAAAGAGAAAATCTTAGAAATGTTGAAAGATAACATAATCAACAATTTCCCAAATGGTTTGAAAGTCATGTAGTTAGCACACTTTTTAAAGTATACTTATTTTTATTATAACATTTTATAGTTTTAAGCTTTTGATCCATCTTATCTCCATTCCCTTTGGGATGAGGGCATAGGCAATATAGCCAAGGATTCTGAAATGGTTAACCTTTGGCTTTCTTTCGAACCAAGCTTCACACAATGTTTTATTTGGAACTTCTTTCGTTGGAGATCGATTGAGAATATATACTATTGCATCAAAAGCTTTAGCCCATAAATATTTCGGCAAATTTCTGCCTTTGAGCATGGGTTGTGCAACAATAAATCTATTTCTTTTTTTCTACAACACCATTTTGCCGAGGTGTGTGTTAAACAATGAGCTCCTTCTTGATATCATACTTCTTGTAGAATGTGGTGAATTTTTTATCAATGAATTCTTTCCTATGATTAGTTCTCAAAACTTTGAGAGAATACCCACTTTGCTTTTTCAGCGAGGGCTTTAAATTGTGTGAAGTAAGAGAATGTATTTGATTTCTACTCAATAAAATAATTCCATATCAAGCAGGTATAATCATCAATGAAGAGCAAAAAATATCTCTTTCCACATCATGCAGATATAATCATCTTCATTAATTTAAATATTTGGATTGAATAGAATAAAATAGAAGAAAAGTAAAATTTTAATTTTTAAACATTTTTAATTGATGTAAATTATATCTTTTTCTTTCTTTTCTCATCCATATCCTTCAATTCATACAATTTTTTAAAAAAAATAAGAGAGAAAAAAAGTTTTAATTTTGACTTTTTCTTATTATAATTAAATAAATATTTTTTTCTTCTCTTCTTATCCATTCCCCTCTTAATTTAAACCGAAAAAAAAGTTAGATTAATTTTAGATAAAAAGTATCAAAACTAAAATTTTATTTCTTTTTTATCCCCCCCAGTTCCTTCAATCTAGACAAGGCCACTGGGTATGCGTAAAGTGTCTTTGAACTTTCAACGTAAGAGCCAAAAGATTCTCTGAATCTTTATGAAATAAACTTCACCTGTCAACAAAATTTAAAAGCCAAATATAAAATGGCTTAAAATAATTAAAAGTATTAAATTTGTTTTTAGGTTTTTTTTAATTATACTAAATGATTGTAATAATATATTTCAACATTTGAGAGAATAATTTTTAATTGGAAATATTATCTACATGGCGTTAAGATTTTCAAAACAAATGAAGAATATCAACAAGAACAAAAAGAATCTTTACATATAGACAGCATGTCTTTACGACTACTGTTACACATTCTTGGTATGAACCAGAAAGGTATTGGAATACATCTAATTAATTGAGCCCCTTGTCCTTATAGATCTTTATCTTTAGCTTCTACTTTTCTTTCTAGCTTCTTAGGATTTGCAAACGTAATGTAAAATTTCTTATTTCCCAATCAACATATAATATATTATCAAGTTGAATCCAATTTTCTTTAGTATACGCCCTACTAATTGTTAAATTATCCAGGCCAGATAAAATAGAGTTCCAACCAGACCAATTAGGCTTTTGAAAATATTAAACTTTTAAGTTTGAGGACTTCCAATTACAACTACCTAATAAACTAAATTGTTGATCAATACCATGGTCAACTCATGTTTAAATCATTTCATTAAAATTAAATGCGACGAAAGGTCATTGTGTAGGTACCATACGCTTATACTTTGAAATGTCGACTAATTAAGTTGGTATCATCATCTTATCCTCTGCAGTCTGCATTAACACAACATTCTCTGCAAACCGTGCCATAATTATCAACCTTTTACTTCTTGTGAACATTACCACTATATATTATATATTCTGGATTCCTGAATAAAGAAATAAAGTGTTTATCCACAAAATCTTCAGTGCAGAAAAAACGTAGAATATACTCTTTCAATGATATTAAATATTCAACATCATATTGTCGCATAGACTATGCCAAATGTCAATCATTTTCTATATACTTAGATAGTATATCAGCAGTAAGGAAAAATATTCAATATAAGACTACAGATCGATATCGAAAACAAAATGAACGAAGGCGGCTACAAATTTTGAGAAACGACGAATGCATGCCAGTATGCCACAAACCTAACAGTCTAACTAGCTAGTAGATTCCTACGGATCAACATAGAATTTAAAAACTAACAGTCTAACGCTTACACATCAATTGAATTCCCTTTCTTAAAACATGTGCATACCAGTATTCAAAACAGTAAGCAGAAGGTTTTTACGAATTTAAAAACATTGACCATGCAAGACGAGGTCATCGTTTCCAAGTATATAGATGTTGCGTTATGAAAACATACACATAAATATATCATACAAATAATATAATGAAGAATAGAGTATAATTCTTCTAAGAATTTAGCACTAAGATAGTCGTTAAGCACTAAAATTTGCTCTTTAATCTAAATCAAACTGACAATAAATGAAAATAGAAATAAAATTAAGTTAAAAATATAAAAAAAATAAAGGGGGAAAGAATTCTAAGCTAAATTGAGAAGTAAAAGATTTCAAATTATGCTTCCTTCTAATACTTCATAGAAAATCAATTAATATCTCTTTATCTTGCCCTCAATGATGATGATTACTAGGCTAGAACTTTAAATTAACTAAAAGTATCTTCTAAATTACTTATAAGCATTCCCTTTAAACCAATTCATAATTCCTTCAATCAATTCATAATGACGTGAGGAGAAATAGCGTGAAAATGAATTCCCTCATTTTTTGGCACCAACATAATACTACATTATGTTGTAGAGAGATAGATATAGGATATAGGGTCTACACTAGAAGAGAGAAAGTAAAAGCATATGGAAATTATACCTCTCTCTAACATGATAACATCATGTTAGAGCGAGAAAATAGCAAGATCCATTTCAACAAGAATTGGCTATAGATTCAATTCATACTTTTGAATTGCGGACCCCATTAATTGTGATTGCTATATTTTTACAATTGTATCAAGTTACATACCTGATTAATACTACATTCATAGTTTGTAAAGGCCATTTTTTTTCCTCATGTAATCGATGAAATTCCAATGTAATTTTAATTAGGATACAATTTCAACTGTAATTTAAATTGGGCCCAAATATTTTTAAGTTTCACATAAACGGGTATTAGATTCTTTGATTTACTAATGAAAACTTTTTCATCTGTCAAATAAATTTTAAAGCCAAAATTAAAATGTCTTAAAAAGAAGGTAATAAACTTGTTATTCTGTTTTGTAACTTATACTAAATGATTGTAATAATATATTCCAAACTTGGAGAACTTAATTTTTATATAATTGGAAATATTTGGTACATGGATTAAGGTTTTCAAAACAAATGAAGATTACCAACGAATGAAAAAAAAAAAAAACTTAACGTATAAAAAGTTAAACATTCTTAGTATGAAACGCTAGCTAGCTAGGGAGGTCTTGGAATTTATCTAATTCATTGAGCATCTTATCCTTCTACGTCTTTGTCGATAGCTTTCTACTTTTCCTTTTAGCCTCTTGTGATTCGCAGGCGAAATGTAAATTTTCTTCTTTCCCAATCAACATATATAACGAATTTTCTTTATTTGTTATTTAAAAAAATTGTGTCAGATGCTACAATGCCAAACATATTAACATCGCATATTATATTTCTTTGAAACACAGTGACACTGTTATTAAGTTCCAAAAAAGTGTGCTTTGTCCAATTTAGTATTAAATTTTGGGTGGGAAGAATTAAATTGTGAAACAAGGGAAATCCCCTTATTTTGTTCGGGGGCACCCCCTGTATGGGCTGCATGTCCCACTCTATTAAAAAAGGGCGAGGCAGTTTCGGGGGGACCCGCCCTATTGGCTCCGCTACCACGCTATCCCCCCCAAAAAAAGGAAAAAAACCAAACAAATAAAAAAAAATCCCTAGTTTTCATTTATTATCCCCTCCCCCATTTAATGCTAAGTTGGGCAAAAGTATCATTTATAACACACTCTTTTGGGATGGGATAACAGTGGCAATGAGTTTCTAAAAAAATAGCATCTCATGCCAATATTTTGGGTATTGAATATCTGGATCATTAATGATTTTTATTATATATATATATATATATATATATATATCAATTCGCCTCTGCAACCACAAAGTGGAGTTCAGTTCCGATTCTTAAAGCATAACTCTTTACCATTTAATTTGGCTACAAAGTGTATGAACTATCTGAAACATCTCTCAAAATCTTAACATCATTTATTTTTAATTTTGAACCCATCTATTTTACATTGTAATATCTAATTTTCTAATTTTAGATGCTCCTGTAATTACAAAAATATTCATCAAATATGGATTATACTAAAATACAAATCACAGAAATTTATTATAATTTTAAATTACTAAATAGCACTATAAATATTTATATTTTTCAACCATGATGTTTTCACACAACTTTTATAATACAACTGTTTCAATATCCAACTTGAGGCCTAATTGATTAGCTATCTAGTATATGCTTCTATTTCATTGTAGTTTCTATACTTGCGAGATATTCTCATAATTATTGATCTCTCATATTCATTCTTCCCAATCTCAGGCAACCTTTTATTTGGAATACATTTTTTCCAATGTCAAATGAATATAGAAGGAGGTGGAACCATTGAGCAGAATAAGCATCTAAGCCAAAGTACAGTACCTATTAGGATGGGGAAAAAAAAGAGAGATTCAAGATTCGATAGGCATTTCTTCTGACATTGACATGTGGCTGAAATTCACATTATTTAGGGTGACAATGTCAATGCCTCAATAAATGAATTCCACAAATTTTCTGCTGTAACAATTTAAAAAAGAAAAAATCACACGCATCATGGATATTTTATTGGAACACACAGAATCATAAGAACTTCAAATACGAAACCAGGCTGTTAATTTAACCTTGAGGATCAGAAGTCATCCTCCGCATGATTCATCAGCTTCCATGAACCATCTAGTTGTTGAACCATACCATTATTTTTCTCTATCCACCATGACACAGGGACAAGATATTCATCTTTCGAAGCATCGATGCCCTTGTTCGCAAGTGCAATATCACGATTCGCCACCAATTCGAACCCTCCATTGAGTCCTTGTGTTCCTGCAAATACATGCAAGTAACCCTCCAAGTTATGCCAACAAGAAATATTCCCCTGGACTCTTCAAGTACGTAGATTTCTGAGAATTAATTATCAATTCTTCACCCACATCCAGATAGGGCAAAATGGGATAGGTTGAAACAATATCTAGAATATTCTTAACTCGTAAAGCTCTCAGATCTTTCAAGTGAAAACCCTGTAGAAGTTATATTCTTCAACTCGAGGGCTCGCAAATACAAAGGCTGTGACGGGACATGCTCTTTCAGGTGCCTCTGTTGGACTGTTATACCCATTTGCAGCTATGTCTACTGCATTTAGGGTCGCAAGTGCAGCACCTAAACTGTGCCCCACTATACTTATGCTGATTTCTTCTTCCTTGTATAAATCTACTAGCCTTCTTACCTCACCTAGGACCTGCTCATAAACATTAGTGTCATCAAGAAAAAGATCAAGATTACTGTAAGTTTTTACTTATTTTGAAACAGTATTTGTAACACCATATTTATCTAATTCATCTCATCCCATTTCTAATTCATTTTCATTGGCCAAGCAACTTTCAAGAAGAATATTCAATTAAAAATATTGTATTATTTTGCATTGCGTAATGGATAAAATTTTCATTTTGCATCCTGTGTACCATATGAACTTCCCATGTCATTTTCCTATTTAATTACATCCATAAAACTCAAAATCATCTCAAAAAAGTAGCCAAAAGCCTGAGCTCATAGCATACATACACAAAATAAAGAGGTTTTGTCGCAGGTCCTGCTGCAAGATTCTGAGGATCAATTTTGAAAAATCATAACTGAATCTAGAAAAATTGAAATTAAGCAATTTATATCTTTTTGGAAAGCTCTAGATGTTAGCTTTATGCTAAAAATAATTTTAAGCCATGAAAGCATCATTTAGACCACTTTTGATAATAGAAAATTAACATAATTTAGACTACCCAATATTTCTGATACAGTTTACTGATATAAACTTCAAAAATGCATAACTAATTCACCAAAAATCTAATTCAAGAAAAATATACCAATTTTGAGGAAAAATTTAAGGAAAAATACTTCCATACTAACACAGACACGTTTAGCTACTGAAAACTGATGGAATCCTACATGGACTCGACTGGTGCTATTAATACTGACATAGAAATTCAAAAATTCATAACTCTCTGCTCAAACCTCCAAATGAGGTACTTCTAGTTGCTACAAGTCACTGGAAATGTCAAGTTTATTCCTATAAAATTTTGCATTCATTGGATCACGTTTGGTGTAACACCCAGAAAAAGAGAAGAAATGAGAAAAGAAAAGGAAAAGAGAAAGCTGGAAAATTTTCGAAGAGCTGAGAATTTTCTAAGTCTTCTCGCCATAGCGAGAAATGGAATCGCCATAGCGAGAATGCCCCCTTTCTGTAGCGAATATGCTCCTAGCTATAGCGAGTGTGGCATTCCATATAGAAACCAGGGACTTGCTCGCCATAGCGGCGCTATAGCGAAGGCAGAGGTCTGGAACAGGCCGAGCTCGCCGTAGCGACGCCATAGCGAAGGCAAAGGTCTGGGACTTGCACGATCTCGCCGTAGCGAGGGTTATAGCTCGCTATAGCGAGGGTGAGTCAGGAAAAGCGTGAAAAGAGAGATTTTGACTTTTTAAAGAGTCTAAACTTTCCTTTCTCTCAGAACCGACCTAAGCTTCCACCAGGGAGAGAGAAGAGAGCTGTGGAGAGAGAAAGAGACCTAGAGAAGCAAGGAGATCAAGCAAAGAGGTGAGTAATCTTTAGATTTCCCTAGCTTTTCTCCTTAGCATGTTGTTCTCCTCCTTTTGCTTTCTCTTTCTATGGTTTTAGAAGTTAATATGGGATAGGTTCAGAAGAGGGAAGTAGGAAAACTACTCTAGAAGGAGGGTAGAACTCATATATCTTCATTTCTTCTTCCTTGCTTTCTTCTTGGAGAGCTTGAGAGAGGAAGGAGAGTGAGTAGAGTTCTAGAGAGAGAATCCCTAGATCTGTAAGGGTAGTGAGGGTTAATTTGATGAAGAGCCTCTTTTAGCTTTGTGAGAGTTATTTAAGCTATGAGAGAATGATTTGGTGCTCTTTGTTGTGCCTAGGCTCAAAGGAAGCAACTCCATCTATTTGTGAGTGTGAAATCAAAGAGAGAGGAGAGAAATCAAAAGGGAAGACTTGTGTAATCCGATAAGGTAGCTCTCTACTCTTTTTTTGTTGCATTCTTGGTTGTGTAATAGTCATTATATGTTGTGTATATGCTTGTATGATGAGATATGCCATTGATTTTGCCTTGATGCATCGGTACCAATATGCTTATGATGTGATTGTGGAAATTGCTCGGGTGAGGTGGTGCCGAAAGTCCCTTGAGACGAGTGAGGAGGAGCCAAAAGTCCCTAAACCAAGGGTGAGGCCGATCCAAAAGTCCTAAAGCTTGGGTGAGGCTAGACCAAAAGTCCCTAGAGCCTATTCTTGGCATTGACATGATAATCATGGCATGAAACACATATATGTTGTGTTATTGTGACTTGTATGCATGCTTGACTAGTTATATGCCTTGATTGCATCTTGAATGAGTATGATCTATTGAGATTCTCCCGAATCTCACCCTCTTCCCCCTCCTATCTTAATATCCAGGTGGTGTTCAAGGAGAGTCAAGCATACCTCATGGAGCCTAGTAGAGCATAGTTAGGAAGATGTATAGCTTTTTGGTTCTTTTGATGTATAAGGTGCCAAAATGAAGATGCACCTATCATTTTTGAGTTGTAACTATATGAGCATAGGTAGATACATGTACAAATGATGTATGGATTGTGTAAAGAGCTAAAGTAATGAGAATGTAGAATTTGGCCCTTTGAGGCTTATATGAAATGATGCATTTTCTTCCATAGCATAGTGAATTTGGAATGTATGATGATTTGGATTACTTAGACATTTCATATATGCTATGTTTGTACTTTTAAACTTGCCCAAAAGAGGTTAGAGCATGTGGGAGGTCATTTAGACCCATTTTGAACCACATGGGGTGCCAAAACTACCAATTGAGTGAGCTCCGTCAAAGTATGACCGGATGAGCTCTTCTTGATATAGAATTTGGCATGCCTATAGAGTCTATTGAGAGCTTCTTGAGAAGCTAAAGTGGGTAATATTTGGAGGTCTAGAAAATATTTGGTGAATTGTTGAAATTGGGAATTTTCAATGGTTTGGTCATGGTACTGTGCATTAAGTCCGAAAATGGAACCATGTCATTCATAAACCAAATGGTGTTCAATTGTCATGAGATTTTGTGAGCATAAACTAGATATCCACAGTGACCTATACCAACTAGAAGCACCTTAATTGGAGGTCTGTAGAGAGAGAAACGAATTGCTGAAGTTCTGTATCAGCATCAGGGAAGTTTCTGACCTTCGTTACTGTTCCATCAGTTTTCGAGGTCTTAGAACTCCTTAACTGATCTGGACTTATTTTTTTCCTCTAGTTAACATCTGTAGCTTTCCAAATTGGTATAGTATGCCCATATTTTATTTTTTTGGAATTAATTACGAATTTTCAAAGTTCATGACAGTAAACTGCACCAGTATCAGGGACAGCCGAACCTCTGCATCTTTTTCGATGTCAAATATAGTCCAGACGTTGATATTGTGGTTGGGAGTTATTTTTAGTATGAAGTTAACATCCCAAGCTTTCTAGAGAGCTATTATTTGCTTGATTCTCAATTTTCTAGAATTAGTTATGATTTTTCCAAAGTTGGAGCCAGAAATCTGACTTATGGGCTCATTTGAGAAAATGCAATTTTCTTGGTTTTTGGCTTCATATCCGTGGTTTGTGAGTTGTTTGAGGCTATGTACAAGTTGTATAAATGGTGTTTGAGTAGAGAATGTGAATGATGGGTTCACGGGACCCACGGGGCAAAATATGACCGGTTAAACCCCTACTTTAAGTAGTTAAATACCACGGTTTCAGTCATTTTCCGAGGAAATCATATGGAATCAAGCCTAGAGGGAGATAAACTGGAGTGTAGTCAGTAAGGTGTTACATTTGGCCCATAGATGACATAGAAACCTAAACTAACCATATAAATAGTAGTTATATCAGGATAGCAAAAAATTTGGCAACTTTGAAAATTTATAATTAATTCTCTAGAGATCCAATTTTTATGTATTTTGGCTTCCCAAAAATCTTTAGATGATCTCTACGTGCATGCCAAATTTCATAAGGAAACTCGTCCATTTGGTTAGATTGGGGCATAGGATTGTGATTTGGTCATTTTGTATCATTTAAGGGGTCTCAAATGGTCCAATTTTGCTTCCACAACCTCTAAGGCAACATGAGCATGTGGGAAATCATGAAAAGAATCTATCAAGCATGTTTAAAAGGTCCAATAACCTAGATCTTGCAAAATCACTCTTCCACTCCAAGGGGTACACAACAGACATACATGCATATCTTGGCATTTCCATGACAAAATCATACAATATCTTTCATTTGAATCCAATTCTCATACATACACCTCATATCCATATATTTGTACAAATTCAAAGGGTTATACATCATACATATATCATGGTGTTACATTCTTGACATTATCATGGTTACAAAGAAAACAAAAGACACATCTCCTTACCAATCTCCTTCCTTTATGTTTGGTAGCTTCCATTCCTTGGTTCATTTGGTCCACCTAGACATGTTAGGCAATGGGAGGGAAGAGTGAGATTCTTGAAATCCCAATAGCTCTTCTCCCTTTCAAACACACAACATGGATGTAAATTCAAGTCTAAAAATGCATGCATGGCTTTCTTGGAAATGCTAAACATATATAGACCATTTCTTTCATTCAAGAGGTCACACATAACATTCATAAGCTTGCCAAAACAATGGTTTAGTCTCACCCATTATCTTTGAAACTTTTGGACTTGCCTCACCTATTTTCAAAGGACTTTTGACTAAACCTTACTCTTTCTAGAGACTTTTTGCTTTGTTTTATCCACTCTTAGGGACTTTTGGCTCATTTTCATCCTAATTAAGGGACTCTTGGCTTCACCAAGCTCAAACAAGCCAAGAACATACATAAAAGCATCTTACAAACACATAAATAAAAAATATTTACCACATTTTCAAAATAATTTTTGACAACCACTAAAAGTGAGAGTCATGGTTACATTTTTGTCAATTTTGATTGTGAGAAAAGGATTAAAAAAATTTATAATCCATATTTCCTTAACATTATTCTTTTTTGTATTAGTAAGTAGTCTTTTAGTTAATAATATTATATAAAAAATGTTTATATTAAACTAGTTAATGAAAATATTTCTCCAAACTTATATATATTTCATTGACCAAAACTTTTCTATCCAAATATTACAAGTGATTAATGTATTAATTACAAAAATATTTAAAATATGAAATCCCAAACTGTCAATTCAAACATTTACAAAATAAATCAAAATAGCTAGAATATGATCTAATTTCTCACAAATTCTCCATGCTTGAATCCTTTGAATAAGTACAAACTAATGTTAGAACTACAGGGCTCATTCACTTTCAATCTACCAAGGAAAAAAAATGAATTAGTCGTAATAACGGCATTAGCAATAGCAGTGAGAGGTTCATTATACCTATTGAGTATTTGGGCCATCAGGCATTTCACATGTTACTGAACTTCCAACAATTTCAAAGGTATGTAACAACTAGGTTTTCACAAACTTTTATAATCAAATGCTTGCAAATAAAAATGAAAAGACCATAAATGCATAGAAAACCAATATCCAAGACATGTTTTTTGGCCAAATCTAATGACAACAAGCCTAAACTATCTAGTTTTGCAATTATTGCATGGAAAACCAAGATCCAAGACATGCTTTTGTCAATTTAAAGCACTTGGGCTACAATTTAATTGAGAACACCACATTCTAGCCTAGGTTATGGGAACATAAGTCCACTTCATTTGGGTCACTTAATTGAGTCAGCTCATTACTATATGTCTCTAGAAAAATAATGTTTCATACCCCTTAAAAAAGAATTTCATATTCTTCTATGAAGTTGGAGCACACAATCGAGCACATTGCTTATGCCTATTCTCAATATCCAAGTTCATATGTCATTGAGCACACAATCAATTGAGCTTTCTTACAAACATGCAAATTGAAGAGTTGAACCCAAATAAATAAAAGGAAGAAAAATTATCACAAGTAGTAAAATGCTGCTCTTAAAATACATAGTAAAATGAACACAAATGTATACACACTCTAAACCACACAGAAAGCTCTGTGAAAGAAATCCCAAAAATTCTAGTATGAAATAAAGGCACAAAAGTTCTCACAACTAGCAACTAATATTACAGTCATTCAAAGACTTTTGGTCCTAAATAATAAAAAAGAAAAGGTACTTACCCTTTAGAAAGGTCATGTATCTTAAAAAGCATATAAACTCTCCTAATTGTTGAATTCACTGCCCAACACCTATAGACCTTTCATATTATCATCATTGATCACAGGTAACATCATTGACTAGTGAATAAGTGAAATAGCTGCATCCAAAAAACATCATTATGAAGGTAATTTCAACATTATAAGCTTATACATGGAAAAGACAAAATGCGATAATAATTTATTATACTATTATATCATATAGTTACCCTGGTAATGTAGTTTTTACATCAAGAAAGTTGCATGCTTAATATAAGCATAATTAAGAACTTAGTCATATTTCAAAGCCATTTAGGAAACAACTATAGTAATTCAGTCACCATTCCAAATAAGCTGAGTAAATCTATAGCAAATAAATAAATCACAATGAAGTAATTTAGTCACCATTTCAACATAGCCATTCATGCAGTAATCATATTGTCCTTCATGACTATGTAAGAGTCAAAGACATAATTAAGCTCTAATGAACATAGTTCCATATAAGAAGGCATCAATAAAACATGGAATTAATAAGTAATTTAAAATTGAATGAGACTACATAAACCTAATTCACTCATTGCAAAAAACATGATATCAATTGACAAGGAGAAAAAAAGAAGAAGTTGGTGCGTAGGAAAACTATCATTGATATGACTTTTAGCTTATGAAGGAGAATGCTTTAACAAACTCATGTCATACTGACATAGCTAGGTAAAATATACTAGGAATAAGAACATAAATCTTGTAAGAGTTATTTGCAACCAAAAAATAAATTAATTATCAGTCCCAAGGATAAACCTTATTATAATGAAAGTAGCAGTTATAGATTGATGCTATAGCATAAGGGAGCAAATCTATACCATGTTAGGACTACAAAAGAATTCAAGAATGCCAAGATGCCAATAGATGGTAGAAAAATAAAAGGAAAGAAGTTATTATAATTCAGAACTCAATAGCTAAACTTGTATTCAGAAAAATCATAGCTAATGGAATAAATGACTTAGCAATAGGGGTGCTATTTCCTTTGATGTTACTACTACCAAAGGCCAAGGGAAGCACTTTTAAGTGAACAATATCTTTCTAATTGTTCTTAATATGGAATTAAAATAGTCATCCCAATGTAAACCAAAATCGTGAATACTGAAAAATAAACAAACATGAGATCACACAAAGTCTAATTTTCACTCAGCATGCTTTTAATTCAAATTGACAACACTAGAAGCCTAGATTTTAAAATGATGTTCTATTGTATCCAATATTAAAAAAATTACTTTAGAATTTCAAAAATCAAATAATCCCAATGATGCTTATAATATATCAATGGGAGTGAAAGTTGTTGTTGTTATCATTATATGATTAAATAATTACATGGAGAGAACATTAGATCAAAAAATGGAAGTACTAATACACATATCAAGGTACTGATATTTCTAATAGCTCGCAATAAAACTAGTGTGAAAGAATTGTGTTAATGATAAGATAAACTTGGCTAAGAAAAACAAATGGATATGTTAGGAGAACCAAAGAGACAATTAAATTCATAAAAAGCTTAAAGTTAAAACCAATAACTATGAATAACTAGAAAGAAGATGGGACATTTCTTTTCTCCTTAAAGCAATAAACATTGTATTTGATTGAATGATATAAGCCTAGATCTATAATGATGTGCCTAGCTCTTTGATACTTGCAATAGTAGTCACAAGTATACAAATTACAATCAGATATATGATTTACACCACCAAAGTTCAATAACGAACTAAGACAAGTTTGCTTACTCTTTACAACTAATACTACTTGTGTGCTTTACGAAGTTTAGATATCAATAAATAAATGAAAGGTATAGAAGAGATTTAAAGTAAGAAAGAATATTAAATGGTCAATAAATGGAAAATAACACAAACTTGAATTTATCTAGGGCCATAAAACTCAAGAAAGCATGCACAAGATTGAAGTTAAATCGAATCTTTAATGATAACATGAAAAGGATCAACCAAGAGCATGATATATTCCCTTATCTCAATATTTTATATAATTATGAAAGTTGATATTATCTAATAACCCTAATAGTGACGATATTTTCTCAATCAAATTGGAGTCAAAATAAATTGATTACAAATTACTTTAAATTCTTTTCCCTAGTTATACTCACTAGACAACTAAGCCCTACCCGTCTCAACTTGAAACCTTAAAAGTAATGTCAATCTCCACTACAGTCCTAAAATCTACACACTTTTTCTATATCCCATAAGCAAACGAAATCAAATAAGAAGAACAATTTTAAAAGGTGGAACATTGAAATCAAGCAACAAGGAAGTAGAGTGCATTAACACTTATTAAATTGCTTCAAAAATAAAAATTAAAAAAAACAAAAAACAAAAAGATAAAATTCATAAAGACAAAAGGTCAAAATATAAAGAGTCATACTTCGACTTGGATCAAACGAAAGAGGAGGACTAGTGGTAGACAATTGGATTTTGAATCTGTAGAGGATGGTTGAGCAAGAAGAGGATGTTGCTTTAATTCTTTGCCCAATTTCTGTGGTGTTGCCTTCGCGTAGCAATTTCTACCTTCATTCAGAGAATGCCGTTTACCCTCTCTCCCCATTCTATAATTTAAAGGGAGTAAAAAAAAGTGGGGAAGGAAGAGAATTGTTAATCTTGCGTAGGTACCCAAATTTTTAGAGAAAAATGTTGAAAAAAAAAACTTTTTCTACAATAAATACTAACAATCAAAATTAGGGAGGTGAAAATATACACTTTTCTTTTATTATCCATTATAGCATGCATGCTTTTTGGTGTAATTTTAGGCTTTCAATTTATTTTATGAGTTGATTTCTTTGTATAGTTACTTCCAAGTTTACATGGGAACTTTAAACCATTTTTGCCTTGTAGCTTCAAATTGCATATGATTACTTTACACATTGATGCTCTCTTTTTTTTTTTGGGTATTAGTTAGGATATTACTTTGTTCTTGGAATGAATCACCTATCACTTAACTCAAGCCTCTTTTGCTGTAACACCTGATTTTCTGTAAAAGGCTAGAAATTAGAAATTTTCAAAGGAAGTCCCATAAATCATATGAATAGTGGCCAAATAAAATTAGAAGAATAAACTAGACTTCTAAAAATGATGATATGAAGCTTGAGATGCTCGGAAACTCGAGTTAGATGAGCTATAACACATTACAAAATATATACAGTGGTATTTTTGTAATTTCAGACAAATTTTGGAAAACTCAAATGAGGGATTTTTAAATAGGAAAATTGAGTTTCTCAGGATTCTTAGAAGCCCTAAAAACCACAAGAACCCCTAGAACAGTTAAAACCCCTTCAATGAACGATTTCAACCATTGGTTGACCAAAACTTTGACCGAACAGTTTGAATTGGTTTCAAATCCAATTTGGGTGAAACCAAAGGTATTTTATAAGTTAGAGGATCCAAATTTAATGATAAAAAAGGCAATTCTTGAAAAAGAGTTGAAATGAGGCCAAATGAAGAAACTATAGTTTAGGGACTAAAATGAAAAGTTAAAAAGTGCATTAACTTTGCTTTTTGCCTCATAAATCACATCCAACCCTTCTTCTATCTCTTCATCATGCTTTTTAGGTCTGGATAGAATTTGATAGAAAGCATTAGAGATGCACTAAGAGGGAAGAGAAGCTTTAAAATGGTAAGATTTTTTAGTTTTTTCACACTTTTTGCTTTATTAAACTTGTTTCTCTTTTTCTCCTATCTCTTTCTATGGTTTTGTTAATGGAATTGGTGTTAGGTTATGGCTGATTCAGCGGAAGGAGGAGAAGAATTAGGAAAACTCTTGGAATCATAAGAAAAAGCTCTTAAGAAGCTTGAAAACAAGGTATGAGGCATGGTGTGATTTTGCTTCCTCTTGCTTCTTCTTTTCTCTTATGTCTTGACCAAATTTAGGGGTATATGTAACACCATAAATCCTAGCTCATCTTATACTTTTAAATGAGATAATATCATGAAACATATAGGATTCCCATAGAAAAAGCAAGGGAAATGGGAGCATTTTCGCGTTGCGCTATATTTAAAAATTTGAATTGGTATCACGCGGACTGTGAGAGCTCATACTATACATTTTCATGTTTAATTACATCATTACAACTCATTTGTATCATAAAATGATGCCCACAACTCATGGAAACAGAAATGGAGTATGGAAAATGGAAGTTCCTTCTCGGCTAGAATTGGCCTCTTTTTTAGATAAACTTCAGAAAATCATAACTAAATCTAGAAAAATTGAAATCATGTGTTCTTAGTCATTTTAGAAATCTTAGGATGTATAATTCACACTAAAAATATGCCCAGACCATAACATGCATCATAGAGGATGCTTGACATCTAAAATGGTCCAAAGGTTCGAATGAAATCTGGAACTATCATAGAATTCTGCAGAAAACTTTGAAAATGTCCAATTAATTTCAAAAAAATTCAATCCATGCAAATGATACCAATATAGAAATCTGTGGATGTTAACTAGAGAGGAAAAATATCTCCAAATCAATTCATCAAGTCCAGGCCTCGAAATTTAATGAAACAGTACTTCTAGTGGGGCAAATTTACTAATACTGGACAGAAATTTCAAAAATTCATTTCTCCCTCTCTAAACCTCCAAATGAGGTACTTCTAGTTGGTGTAAGTCACTATGATTGTCTAGTTTCTCTGTATAAAATTTCATGGCAATTGAATATCATTTGGGCCTTGTGTGATGGAATGCAAATTCGAACCAAATGAATAGTGTAGAAAACCAGAAACCATGAAAATTGCCAACTTTGAAAAATTATCAAATATTCTGTAAACTTTCAAAAATTATGATATCTTATTTATAAAATACCTTTGGAATCACTCAATTTGGATTTAAAACTATTTTGAATTATTCGGTCAAACTTTTAGTCAACCGATGATCGAAATAGCTCACTAGAAGGGTTTCAACTGTCTTGAGGGTTTCCATGATTTTCAGAGTCTCTGAGAACCTAAAAAACTTAAATTTTCTGTTTGAAAAACTCTTTTGTGAGTTTTCCAAAAGTTACCCATATTTATGAAAATGCCACTGGCCTTTCGGCAAATTTTTTGAATCACCATGGCCCTGGTTTTTGGGCAACTCAAGGCTTAAATCCTCATTTTCTATTATTTAAAATTTTATTCTAATTTTAGTTGGCCTTAATTCCTTCTATTTCAAGGACTTCCTTTTATATTTGACCAATTTCTGACATTTACGAAGGAACCAAACATCCCATTTCTCACGTTTACGGAAGGATTGGATGTTACAGTATAAGTAAGAGGCTTATTTATGATTCAAACTTGATGGGGAAAGAGATTTTGAAGCTTAAGGAACTTAAATGAAGCAATAGGAGTAAAAAAAAAAGCCATACAAATCCATTTGTGACACTTAGTAAGAGTATGAATGAGGTCCCAGGGCATTTAGAAAGTTTCACAGGTGACTAATTCCCTAAGAAAGCAAACAAAACTACATAGAGAAATAACTTAGTATTTGGCTTCTTGATTCACAGGTGACTAATTCCCTAAGAAAGCAAACAAAACTACATAGAGAGAGAGAGAGAGAGCACTTAGAGAGAGTTTTTCTTGATTCCATGGTTAAAAGTGATCTGGATATGAATTATAAACACTAAAGGAACCATTGGTTTAAATATATAAACCATGGTTTATAAGATGGAAGTTAGGATCCCTTTATAGACATAAAGAAACAACTTAGTATTTGGCTTCTTGAATTGAACTTATGATAACTCTAATGAGTTTAAATAGAGTCATATGACTTAGAATGAATGAGAAATTGGAGCCAAGAACAAAGATTATGAGAGTTGTTTCATTATGCTTTATATGGAGCCATAATCGAACCATAAGTTAGCATATGAGTGTGTAGAGTTTATAAGATGTTAGAGTTAGTTCCAATGATATTTTTCTGTCTCGTTGGATGTATCTAGGCCAAGCAAATCAAGCTCTCCATTATTACGTGTGTGAGGCCGAGGAGAGGAGAGAAGTTTCAAGAAGAAAAGTGTGCTCCTAGCCTTGAGATAGCTTTCTATCCTTTCTTGTATGCATTTGTTAGATGATTTAGTGCCTTTGGATACTTGTGTGTATGTTTAAACTATGAAATATGCTTATAGCTTTGGTTTACATGTTACGGTACTGTTATGTGTATTAGATGTGTTTTAAATGCAAGATAGCTTGAATCGGGTGAGATTGTGCTAAAAGTTCCTTAAATTGGGTGAGGAAGAGCCAAAAGTCCTTGAGAGTTAGTGAAACAAAGCCAAAAGTTTCAAGATTGAGTCAGCCTAAGTCAAAAGTCTCTAAAATTGGGTGAAGAAAATCTAACCAAAAGTCCCTAGAGGCTATTCTTAAATGAAATGGGTTTGAATGACATGAAAATATATTTGTGCATGTCTTCTATGAGCATTTAGAGCATGCTTGCATCCATTGACATGGAAATGTGCCATATATGTATGCTTGAAAGGTAGATAACTATTGAGATTCTTTGAATCTCACCCCCTATTTTATTACTAACCATGTTTTGGTGAGTTATATGGAGCAAAGGAAGAGAGCCAAGGAGCATAGGAGGTGGTACTTTGACATTAGAATAGGTTTATGTGCATTTTGATGTCAAAGTACATAATTATATGATAAACATGAGATGTGAATGATGGATCATATATAAATATCTGTATGTATTAGATTTGAGCTTAAATGAATGAGAATATGTATTTTTGCCACCTTTGAGCTTAGTTGCATAAGTGTATAAGTCCATATGGGAGAGTGATTTTGAGTGATAGGATTATTTGGGCTAAATGGAATGCTTATATATGTTGCATTGGTACCATAAGACATGCTCAAAGGGCCATAGGCTATGAAGAAAGTCATTTGGTACCCTTTAGAGCCATTTATAAGCAAAATTTGATCATAAATTAACCTTGAACCAAAATCTAACCAAATAGACTAGTCTTGGCCTGAAATTTGGCATACTTACAGAGCTCATCTCAAGCTTTTCACATAGCTAAAGAGCACCCAATTTGGAGTTCTAGAGAATTTATATGAATTTTCAAAGTTTATATCAAAAAATGGATGCTGCAACTCAAGAGCAACTTGTGCAATTTGTGATGTATGGTTTAAAAGTCAGGATGTAAGCCATGAATTATGATATTTCTTATATGAATGAGTATGTTATGGATGGAGGATAATTTAGGTAAGTTCAAATGCTTCATTTGCCTTAAATTAATTAATTTGGTTTCTAATGATGGTTCAAACTGTTGCCAAAAGTGTAATTTTCATGCAAGTAAATGATAAATGCCTCTCGTGATGTAGTTTGAAGGCTAGGAAGCTAAGGTATTACATTTGCCCTTTAGTTTCTTTGTGTTTACAACTTTCGCATTTATTGACTATGGTTGAATGGATATTTCACCCATTTGATTTTTTGCATCATGATTCTCTATAATATGATATATAATAAATATCTAAGGAAGTATTTATAAGAATTCTATATGATAAATATGGAATTAGCATCATTATATATATAGCTCTCCTTGCTTACTATGAACTGCAAGACCTCATTCTTATACCTATTATTAGCGTGTTCAACTAACCCCAAAGAATTCCAGCATAGCGTATGTATATATATATATATATATAAAGGTTTAGTAATATTAAAGTCTTAGAAAATAAAAAATAGTTATGATTGTATAAGCCTAAACAATGTAAAGATTTATGTTTTAAGAAAGAAAGAGAGCAAATTAGATCCTTTATGCATCCTTGGATGGACAGAGGATGCATAACTATTTTGGGCCATTTAGATTGAATTTTGATAGCTTAGATTCTTTTTTTTTTTTTTTGAGGCTTTGGAAGATGCAAAATACAGAATGAAAGTAATCTTTTAAGTACCAACTTAAAAAACTAATAGTTAATATAAATTCAACAAAAAAGAACATAAAATCTAGGCAATCTAGATTTGATTTATATGGCCTAGATTTTATATGCATTAGTGCACATCACATGATCTATAGAGGATCTATATTGGAAGAAAGATTAGGGTATCACAACTAATGGCACTCAAACCAGGCATGCGACTAGCATATGGGCAAAGTGGTATTTTAACCTTGTAAGTCTTAAGCAAATTGAACACAAAACACTAAAAAAGAATTTAAACATCATTTCTCATAATTGTTTTCTGAAAGTCAAACAACCATAAACAAAAGCGTGGTTTTCCATCAAATATTGGAGCTCAACTCCTCCAACAAAAATATACGCATTATTACTTTGGAATAAAAACTATAACACCATAATATTTCTCACTTTACCTTTCCACTAATGGGTTTAATACATGTTGCATTAAGAAAATTAATAAAAACAATGCAAATAAATGTGTTGCGTAGGGCTTTAAAATCTTTTCTTTTATACTCCATGGACCCCGTGAATTTTCAAACATCATACCCTACTCATAATCCATCTATACAAGCCATAAAAATTATAAAACATCTCATGCAAATTGGATTTGGAGTCACACATCAGAACAATGGGAGTTCATTTTTGGGTCTAGATTTCGTTTTTCTGGGATGAACTTTGAAAATTCATAATTAAATCTAAAAAAATCAAAATTCAATGAACCATACCTTTCTAGAGAGCCCTAAATGTTAACTTCATGCTACAAATACTTCCAAGCTATGAAAACATCATTTAGACCACATTTGATAATAGAAAAGCATCACAAGTCTGAATCTTCAAGAGTTCTGATACAGTTTACTAATATAGATTTCAAAAATTTATAACTAATTCCACAAAAATTCAAATTAAGTAAACTATACCAATCTAGAAAGCTAAAGATGTCTAAGTTAAGGGGAAAATAGTCTAGACCTAGAAAATGTCATTAAGATAATGAAAATTGATGGAACAATACTAGAGGTCCTGCTACATTACTAACAGTAAGTTCCAACTTCAAAAATTCATATCTCTCTCAATATACATCTAAATGGGGTGTTCTTTGTGGATAAAAAAGCTTATAAGGTCTAGTTTATTCTTGTAAAAGTTTAAGGCAATCAGACTTCATTTGCCCATGAATGATAGAAGAGAAGAAACTAACCATATGAACAATACAAATGCCAAATCTAAGAATTTTTTCAACTTTAGAAATTCATAATTTATTCTCTAGAGCTCCGAATAATATGGTTATTGCTTTAGAAAAAGCTCTAGATGAAACTTAGATCCATGCCAAATTTCATAATTTATTCTCTAGAGCTCCGAATAATATGGTTATTGCTCTAAAAAAAGCTCTAGATGAAACTTAGATCCATGCCAAATTTCATGGAAAAATTCCTCTATTTGGTTAGTTTGTAACATAGGGTGCCAAAATGAGCTTTATAAGCACCAAAATGGGTCAAAATGTGTCCAAATGCTTTCCTACCCTATCTATGACTTCTTAAGCACGTGGGAAAGCATCAAAATAGACCTCTAAACATGTATAAAGGGTCCAAAAACCCAAATGTTATAAATTCACTACCCAACTTGTTACTATACATAAGAGTCTAATATTCCCATTCTTGCATTTCAATGTCAAAACCATGTCATATCATTCCAATGCTATCTATTCTCACATATACATCACATATCTATATAATTACACATGTTCAAAAGGTTATACATCATGGTATTACATCGTTTGACATCATTATGGTTACAATAAGAACAATAACAACTTCATTGTCAATCTCTTTGCTTCCATGTGTGGTGGCTCCCATTTCCTTGATAACTTGATCCACCTAGGCATGTTAGGTAATGGGGAGGAAGAGTGAGATTCTAAGAATCCCAATAGCTCTACTCCTTTTCAAGCACACATAATTTATGCAAATTCAAGTCTAAAAATGCATGCATGGCTATCTTGAAACTCATAAACAAATATAGAACATTTCTTATATTCAAGAAGCCACATATATCATACATAGACTTGCCAAGACAATGATTTAGCCTCACTCATTCTCTTTGAGATTTTGGACTTGCCTCACCCACTTTCAAGAGATTTTTGACAAAGCCTCACTCTTTTTAGAGACTTTTGGCTTTGTCTCACTGTAATGTTTGTTTTTTGTCAAACAATAGAAACGGATACATTTTCAAAGCAAGTTTATTAAAATGAATTAGTTAAGGTCTTAAAAAATTTATGTAGCATTCTAGACTCCTAAAAATAAGAATCTCAGGCATAGATGAAAAGAAAAATAGAGTTAAAATAAAGAAACGAATTTTCATGAAAGGTTGATAAAATGTAATGATATTTTCGTAATTTTGAGCAAATTCTAGAATTTTTATGGAAGGGCTTTTTAAATGAAAATTTTAAGTTCTTCGGGATTCTTAGAGGCCCTAAAAGCCATGGGAAGCCCCAAGATAGTTAAAACCCCTATGTTGGACGTTTTCCAATGTCAGTTGACCTGAACTTTGACGGATTCGTTTAGAAAGGTTTTAGTTCCAATTTGAGTGATTCCAAAGGCTTTTTATTAAATTAGGAACCCAAATTTTATAATGGAAAAGATAGTTCTCAAAAAGGAGGTAAAACGAACTAGAAACGAAAATGCCAAGACAAAAGGACAAAATTAGAATTTTTGAAAAGTTCTTCCTAACCTATCCATATATATATGTCACACCCCACCTCCTCCTTCATTTAGCCACATTTGTTTCTGCCCTAAACTAGAGAAGAGAGCCAGGGTTTGAGGAGCACCAAGAGGAGAAGAAAGGGAGGAGAAAAACAAGGATGAAGGTATGGATTTACTTAGTTTTTCATGCTTTCTCTTTAAGAAACTCCTTCTCCTCCATCTTCCCTTCTTTCTTAGGATTTTATTGAAGTTCTTGGATCTATTTTGAGGGTAGAATAGGGGTGAAAAATTCAGATTTGAGGAGAAGGGGCCAAGCAAAGTGAGAAATAAACAAGAAAAGCTAAGAAAACAAGGTAAATCTTCATTCCATTATAGCTACTCCTTCTTCCCTTCTTCTCCTTGGTTTGTCCCACCTAGACAGCTTTAAGAAGACATGGATTTTGGCTAGAACCAAGGGTGAACCATAGGAAATTGAGTGTGGAGAATACGAATATGCAAGGGAAATAACAAACTAGCCACTAGATTTCAAGATAGAAAACCTAGGGTTTCAAGTATGCTTTACAAAATTTGATTTGATAAAATGATTTCTAGGTCCAAATAACTGTTTAAATGAACTCCTAAGATTCCTAGAAGGCTCCTCATATGCATCTTCCATCAAGAAAACAAAGCAAACTCTCTTGGTATCCTTATACTCCATAGGCACGGCCTAGTGTAGTCGGGACACCTAGGGGAAATTTTAATTTGTTTTAAGTTTATTTTTGAGTCATATATGATGGAAGAGGATGAGAGGAAGCCTTGAAAAAATTTTAGAAACCATAGAAAGTGAGATGACATTATAGGTTCCATAATATGACTTAAAGAAGCAACATGTAGTTAGGCTCCTTATTTTAATTGTGTGATAACTCCAAGAGGCTTAAAAGGAGTCAAGAATCATAAATGGAAGGAAAGAATGGAGCCTAGAACTCAAATGATGGATGTTGCTTCATTATGTGCATTTTGGAACCATAAAGGGGCTATTAGACTAAGTTAGTGTTTAAGGAAGATGTGTAGCTTTAGAAATGATTCCAAGAACTTAATTAGCTTCCATATATTATGTTTAGCCAAGGGAAACAAATCCCACACCTTTGTGTGTGTGAGGCCAAGGGAGAGGATTCAAGGTTCAACGGAAAGGTTTGCAAGTGTAACAAAGATAGCTCTCTCATCTTTCTCTCATGCATGGATGAATGTTTGCCTTGTCTTTGAATGTGTGTATGTGTGTTTTAAGCCATGAAAAGTGTTCTACCATGTGCATATGTATTATGGCACCACGACGTGATGTGATGTTATGTTTTCAAATGATGTTTTTATATGCTTGCCTTGGTTTACTTGAGTGTGGAGAAGCCAAGAACCCTTTAGCCATGGTGAGGATGAGCTAGAAACCCTTAAGAATGGTTAAGACAAAGATTAGAGTCTCCCAAGAGTAAGGCTTAGTTCAAGGCCTTTAAGAAAAATGGTGAGGCAAGTCCAATAACCTTAAAGAAAATGGGTGAGGCTAATTCACATGCTTGACAAACCTATGTATACTTCGTATGACTTGTTTGAATGTCAAGAATACTTCTTAAATGACTATACATTCCATGATGCTCATGCATGCATTTTTAAGACTTGAATTGCATTCTTTATGTGTGATTGAAAGGGAGATAAACTATTAGGATTGTTTGAATCTCATTCCCTCCTCTTCAATGTCTTAATATGCTTAGTGAACCAAATGAACAAGGTAATGGAAGCCACCAAGTTGGGAGATGAGAGATTGACAACAAAGTACCTAGTTTTGCCTTTTTTGTAGCCATATGAATGGCATATGATGTAATCCTATAATGGAATGGTTGTATAATCCTAAATTTCTGATGTATGTATGAGTTTTAGTGCCAAATGAATGGTAATGTACAATTTAGGTAGTGAATAGCAAGTTCAAGTGTATGAATTCTTGTGTATGACATGGGGTGAGAGAGTGAGTTTTTAATTTTTGGGTTTATGCACCTTTGAGACATGTTTTCTAGACCATTTTGGTGCTTTCCCATATGCTCAAGTGGCCATGGTTGCCTTAGAAGCTAAAATGGACCATTTGGACTCTTTATGAGACCTAAAAGTGACCAATTTGCAACTCAATGTTAAAACTTGACCAAATGAATAAATTTGCTTATAATATTTGGCATGTGTATCTCATCTAGAGCTTTTTGAAAAGCCAAATACCATATTATTTGAATCTCTGTGGAATTAATTATGATTTTTCAAAGTTTGTATTTTTTTGCTAAACTGATGCAAACACTGTTCATTTGGTAAGTAGTTTGGGTTGTGTCATTCGTGGGTCAAATGATGTCCAATGCTCATAAAAATTTACAGGTGTAAACTAGATATGATATCCTTTCCATGTACACCAAGATCACACTAATTGGACCTTTGAGCAGGGAGATATAAATTTTTGAAATTAGACGACAGTACTAGTAACGATAGTCGACCTCTAGTACTATTCCATCAATTACTAATAACTAGTAGTCTCTGTTATAGTCTAAATATATTTTTAGCATAAATTATACTTCTTTATCTTTCCATAATGGTAAAGTATATATGATTTTAATTTTTCTAGAATTAGTTATAATTTTTTAAAGTTCCTGACAATAATCTAAAATTCTAACCTGAGGTTGCATCATTGATTTTCATGTATTTCATCTACTTGCACGAATTCTAGGCCACTTCTTGGGATGGTTATGAATTGTATTTGTGTAATTAAATATGAGAATGACATGAATGAGCTCATATGGTCAACGGGATACTGAATGAAAAATTTATCCGCTACGCAACGCAAATTAATTCATTATTTTTAATGCCATTCTTATGCCTTCTTATGAAATGCATGGGGTAAGGCATGGAAATAGCATGAGATAAGCTAGAAAATTATGGTGTTACACTTTATTGGTATCAGAGTAAAGGTTCAGGCTTTTGATGTGGGTTGTGACTTATGTCTAAGAGTTGCCTTGATGTATATGAGTTAATCCTGGATGAATTGAGTACGATGGTGGTAAATGTGTTCCCTTTAATGCTAAAGTTTGTTATAATTTTTCAGCAAGATGGTAAACACTAGAAGAGGTAGGCCTTCTAGAGAGGCTCGTGCAAATGATAGAGTCGAGCTTAGCAACTAATAGCTAAAGGTTTCAGGCTATTGTGGCTTCCTGGATCAGCAGCAGGCCATGATCACACAGTTACAGGAATGACTTGCTGAGTGTAACACCATAAATTCTAGCTCATCTCATTCCTTTAAATAACTTAATATCATGAATCATGTAAGTTTCTCATGAAAAAGTCAAGGAAATAATGATTATTTTCACGTTGCATCATATCTAAAAATTCCATTCAGTGTCACGTGGACCGTGTGAGCTCATACTATTCATTCTCATATTTATTTATATCAATACAACTTATTTGCATCACAAAATCATGCCCACAACTCATGGAAACCAAAATGAAGTATAAAAAGTGGCTATTTAATTTCGGCCAGATTTGGCCTTCTTTCTGACCAAATTTTGGAAAATCATAACTAAATCTAAAAAAATCTAAATCATGAAATCTTGGTCATTCTGGGAAGCTATGGATATCTACTTCACAAAAAAAAAATATGCCTAGACCATAACATTCATCACAAAGGGCGTTTGATATCCAAAATGGTCTAAAGGTCAGACTGAATTCTGAAACTGTTATAGAATTCTGCAGAAAACTTTGAAACTATCCAATTAATTCCACAAAAATCCAATATATGAACATGATACCAATCTAAAAATATATAGATGTTAACTAGAGAGAAAAAATATCTCTAAACCAGTTCATTGAACCCAGACCTCGGAATTCAATGGAAAAGTACTTCTGGTGGGGCAAAATTACTGATACTGGATAGAAATTTTAAAAATTCATATCTCCCTGTTTAGACTTCCAAATGAGGTGCTTTTAGTTGGCACGAGTCATTGTGATTGTCTAATCTCTTTGTATAAAATTTCATGGCAATTAGACATCGTTTGAGCCTCATGTGATAGAATACAATTTTGGACCAAATGAATAGTGCAACAAACTAGAAACCATGAAAATTGCCAACTTTGAAAAATCATCAAATATTTTCTAGACCTCCAAAAATTATGATCTTTAGCTTCTCAAAAAGATCGTAATGAGACTTAATTGTATGCCAAATCTCAAATCAAGATTAACTTATTTGGCCAAAAAGTGATATAGGATTCCATTATGGTCAAATTTGACTCCATATGGGGTACCACACTTGCCAAATGACTTTCCCTTAGTCTTGGCACCTTTTGGGCAAGTCTAAAAGTATATTTAAGACTTGTATGAGCTACCCAAATGGTCTCAAATCTCATGCATCTCATTTTGGCCATTCAACCCACACTTATGTACATTTACATCAAACTTTCAAATTGCATACTTGGGCATTACATACTCAAAATAGATACTAGAGCTCATACATCATATCCATAGATTTAAACATCACATAATGTCATATTTACACATGTCTTAAGGTTCATAGACCACTTACAATATCATATACATCATGAAACACCATTATGGTTCCAAAAAGAATGAAACTAAACATATGGTTGTCAATCTTCCATCTTCATTGTTGTTGGCTCCTATTGCCATAGCTACTTGGTCCACCTAGCATGTTAGAGCATTAGAGAGGAGGGGATGAGATTCAAAGAATCCCAATAGCTCATCTCCCATTCAATCATACACAATATGTGTAAAGCAAGCTTTACAAATGTATGTATGAAGAAAATGGAAGTCATGGACATTTAAAAAGCAAGCATGGCATATGAACAAAGCATACAAGACATTTAAGAGCTCACCAAGTGTTTGGATTGGCCTCACACTTCTCCTCATAGATTTTGGACTTGCTTCACCCATTCTTTAAGAGCTTTGGACTTAACCATACTCTTGAGAGCCCACTTTACTTTTGGAAGACTCTTTACTTTGTCTCAACCAAGCTCAAGGGTTGTTAGCTCATCCTCACCATGGTGGAGAGTTCTTGGCCTCACCACACTCAAGCAAACTCAAATAAACATCATGTATTCATTTGGAAACATAACATGGCATCAAGAATCATAGCATATAAAGGCATGCTAGCATACTTCTCATTACTTGAAAATACACATACACACATTCTAAAACAAGCCAAACACATATCCATGCATGAAAGAAGGTGGAGAAAGCTATCTTGTATACAATCTGTAACAACCGAGAAAAGAAAAGGGAAAGAAAAGAAAAGCTAAAAATTTTCGAAGGCTGAAAATTTTCTAAGTCTTCTAGCTACAGCCTAGCTATAGCGAATGTACCTGTTCGCTATAGCGAGAAATGGGCTAACTATAGCGAGAGAGCCTTCTCGCTATAGCGAAAATGCTTCTAGCTAAAGCGAGTGCAGGCATTCCATACAAAATCCAGGGAGTAGCTCACCGTAGCGGGAGCTATAGCGAAGGCAGAGGTCTGGGACTTGCACGAGCTTACCGTAGCGAGGGTTATGGCTCGCTATAGCGAGGGTGAGTCCGGAAAAGCGTAAAAAGAGAGATTTTGACTTTTTAAAAGCTCCCAAACTTTCCTTTCTCTTAGAACCGACCTAAGCTTCGACCAAGGAGAGAGAAAAGAGCTATGGAGAGAGAGAGAGACCTAGAGAAGCAAGGAGACCAAGCAAAGAGGTGAGTAATCTTGAGATTTCCCTAGTTTTTCTCCTTAGCATGTTGTTCTCCTCCTTTTGCCTTCTCTTTCTATGGTTTTAGAAGTTGATTTGGGTTTGGTTCAGAAGAGGGAAGTGGGAAAACTACTCTAGAAGAAGGGTAGAACTCATACATCTTCATTTCTTCTTCCTTGCTTTCTTCTTTGAGAACTTGAGAGAGGAAGGAGAGTGAGTAAAGTTCTAGAGAGAGAATCCCTAGATCTTACAAGGGTAGTGGGGGTTTTGTTTTGGTAAAGAGCCCCTTTAGCTTTGTGAGTACTTATTCGAGTTAAAAGAGTAATTTGATGCTCTTTGTTATGCCTAGGCTCAAAGGAAGCAACTCCATCTAGTTGTGAGTGTGAAATCAAGAAGGGAGAAGATAAATTGAAAGGGAAGACTTGTGTTATCCAATAAGGTAGCTCTCTACTCTTTTCTTGTTGCATTCTTGGATGTGTAATAGTTATTGTATGTTGGTGTATGTGCTTGTATGATGAGATATGCCATTCGATATTGCCTTGATGCATTGGTACCACTATGCTTATGATATGAATTGTGAAAATTGCTCGGGTGAGGTGGTGCCGAAAGTCCCTTGAGACGGGTGAGGTGGAGCCAAAAATCCCTGAACCAAGGGTGAAGCCGATCCAAAAGTCCCAAAGCTCTGGTGAGGCTAGACTGAAAGTCCCTAGAGCCTATTCTTGGCATTGACCTGATTTCATGGCATGAAACACATATGTTGTGTTATTGTGACTTGTGTGCATGCTTGACTAGTTTATATGCCTTGATTGCATCTTGAATAAGTATGAGCTACTGAGATTCCCCGAATCTCACCCCCTCCCTCTCCTATCTTAATATTCAGGTGGAGCTCAAGGAGAGTCAAGCATACCTCATGGAGCCTAGTAGAGTATATTTAGAGAAATGTATAGTTCTCTTGACGTATAAGGTGCCAAAATGAATATGCACCTATTATTTTTGAGTTGTAAATGTGGGAGCACATGTAAATATATGTATAGATGATGTATGGATTGTTTAAAGAGCCAAAGTAATGAGAATGTGGAAATTGGCCCTTTTGTGGCTTACATGTGCTAGTGTATTATATTCCATAGCATAGTAATTTTGAAACGTATGATGTTTTGGATCATTTAGACATTTTATATATGCTATGTTTGTACTATCAAACTTGCCTAAAAGAGGCTAGAGCATGTGGGAGGTCATTTAGACCCATTTTGAACCACATGGGGTGCCCAAAACTGCCAATTGGGTGAGCTCCGTCAGGGTGAGCTCCGTCAAAGTATGACCGGATGAGCTCTTCTTGATATGGAATTTGGCATGCCTCTAGAGTTTATTGAGAGCTTCTTGAGAAGCTAAAGTAGGTAATATTTGGAGGTCCAGAGAATATTTGGTGAATTATTGAAATTGGGGAATTTTGATGGTTTGGTCATGGTACTGTGCATTAAGTCCAAAAATGGAACCATGTCATTCATAGACCAAATGGTGTCCAATTGTCATGAAATTTTGTGAGCATAAACTAGATATCTACAGTAACCTATACCAACTAGAAGCACCTTAATCGGAGGTCTGTAGAGAGAGAAACAACTTTTTGAAGTTCTGTATCAGTATCAGGAAAGTTTCTGACCTTTGTTACTGTTCCATCGGTTTTTGAGGTCCAAGAGTTCCTGACCTGATCTGAACTTATTTTTTTCCTCTAGTTAACATCGGTAGCTTTCCAAATTGGTATATTTTGCCCATATTGGATTTTTATGGAATTAACTATGAATTTTCAAAGTTTATGACAGTAAACTGCACCAGTATCAGGGACAGCCGGACCTCTGTGTCTTTTTCGCTGTCAATGATGGTCCAACCGTGGAGATCGTGGTTGAGAGTTATTTTTAGTGTAAATTTAACACCCAAAGCTTTCCAGAGAGCTATGATTTGCTTGATTTCCATTTTTCTAGAATTAGTTATGATTTTCCAAAGTTGGAGCCAAAAATCTGACTTATGGGCTCATTTGTGAAATTGCATTTTTCTGGTTTTTAGCCTCATATCCTTGGTTTGTGAGTTGTTTGAGGCTATGTATAAGTTTTATAAATGGTGTTTGAGTAGAGAGGGTGAATGATGGGTTCACGGGACCCACGGGGCAAAATATGATCAGTTTAACCCTGACTTAAAATAGTAAAATACCACGGTTTCGGTCATTCTTCTGGGAAATCATATGGAATCAAGCCTAGAGGGAGATGAACTAGAGTGAGGTTAATATGGTGTTACACAATCACACATTTTTTCCTTTGTATTCAAGCCTCCTCTTTTGGCCACACACCCAAAAATTGGTGGAGATGGTTTCTCTTGGCCTAGATACAATTTATAGGAGCCAATTAGGTTCATGAAACATATTCTAAGGCTACACAATTTGTTTAAACTCTAGATTGCTTTATAACTCCCATTATAGTTCATAAATGCACCTAATGAAGCAACACCCCTAAAATAATTTCTAGGCCTCATTCTTTCCCTTCAAATATGATTCTTGACTCCTTTTAAGCCTCTTGGAGTTATTACACATTTAAAACAAAAGGCCTAGTATCATGTTGTTTTTTTATGTCATAATATGGAACCTAAGGCACCAAATCAACTTCTCTAAGTTCTAAATTTTTTCCAAGGCCTCCTTTCATTTTCATTCATCAAATATGACTCAAGAATGGCCTTAGAAAAATTTAAAACTCTCCCTAGCTAAGTGAACCACTTTAGGCCAAGACATAGAGTGCATTGGCCTTTCATGGAGTTCTCTTTATTTTCTTGAAGGGGGAAGCATGTGGGGAGCATCTTAGGGATCTCAGGAGCATGTTTAAACATTCAATTAAGCCTAAGAACATTCATAGAAAATCATATTTGCAAGGGAGCATTTGGGTCCCTAATGGTTCCATCTTGTTTCTTAATGCTTCTTTCTTGATTCTATTAGTTCCTTCTTAATCCTTGCCATTTAAAACCTCTAATCCCTCCATGAATTGGACATAACATAGACCCTAAAGAATGGGCCCTTGGCTGGATGAAATTGACAAGGGTGAAGGGGAGGAAGAAGATACCAAAGGATGGAAAATTTACCTTGTTTTTTTAGTTCTTTTGGCTTGTTCTTCCACTTGGTTGGCTTGCTCCGTAAATTTTTGAAATTCTCCTCTCTATTCTGCCCCCAAAATAGCACCAAAATCTCCATTAAAACCATTAAAAGAAAGCTTGAGAGGAGAGGAGCAAGTTTCAAGAAGGAAGAATATGGAATTTCTTAAAGTTTCTTACATTTTTCTTGAATTTTTTCCTCTAAAATCTTCCTCCCATTGTGCACCTAAGAAGGGCAGCTTCTCCTCTGGTTTTGGGCAGAAGTAAGTCGGTCTTAGAGAGAAGAGAAAGAATGTGACATATAAAGACCCTTTTAGAAGCTTCCTTTAACACTTTAATACCAATTTTGCCCTTCGTTCTTAACATTTTTGTTTCTCCTTCGTTTTAACTCCTTTTTTAGGACCGTCTTTTTCATTATAAAATTTAGGTTTACAATTTAGTAAAAACACCTTTGGAATCACTCAAATAGGGCTTAAAACCTTCATGAATGAACTGGTCAATGTTTGGGTCAACCGATGCTGGAAAGAGTACACTGGAGGGGTTTTATCGGTCTCGGGGCTTCTCATGGTTTTTGGGGCCTCTGAGAACCCTGGACAACTCAAAATTTCTATTTAAAAAATCCTCTTAAGTGCTTTTCCAAAATTGCAATTATTTATAAAAATGCCACTGGCCTTTCGGCAAATTTTTCGAATCACTTCGACCCCAGTTTTTGGGTAACTCAGGGCTAAAATCCTCATTTTCTATTATTTAAAATTTTATCAAAATTTTATTTAGCCTTGAATCACTCATCTCAAAGAGCTTGCTTTGAAAACTAACTCATTTCAGTGTTCTACAAAAAATCAGAAGTTACACTGAGAGAGATAGCCAAGGCCCTACACCTCCTCCTCTATGACCACCACAGCACTCAGATCATGTCGAGCATTCAAGGGTGACCCACTCAAATTTGCAACCACACATACAGATAGTTGCTCCTACTCCACTAGCTCAGACACCTCCAGTGCCGGAGCAGCCCTCTACTAGACAAATTATTACTCAGTTTAGAAATTTCGAGCCTCACATCTTCGATGGTGAGATGAATATAGAGAAAGTCAAGGCCTAGATTATGAAGTTAAAGAAGATCTTTTGGGTAATTGAGTGTATATTTGAGCAAAAAGCCACTATGGCTATTTTTCAACTAGAGAATGAAGTAGATTACTGGTGGTGGGGCAATGAGCCTATTTTGAGGGCGAGAAATCTCCTAATTACTTGGGAGGCGTTCCTTTAGGCTTTTTATGAGAGGTACTTCCCTAGCTCAGTCAGAGATGAGAAGGAGTCAGAGTTTGTACTTCTGAGACAGACAGAGGGGATATCTGTGGACCAATACGTAGCAAAATTTGTAGAGCTCTCCAAATATTCTTCATATTTACAAAGGCATGATGATAAACGCTAGAGGGCAGATAAGGTAGAGAAAGGTTTGCTTTGAGAGATCAGATGTAGGGTAGTTTTATAGAAAATCAAGAACTTTAACACCCTAGTTGAGATATGCAGAATGACAAAAGTGAACCTTAGAATGATACAGCCTACCTCCAGTGCTAGACCACCCTTCTCTGAGCCCAAGAGGCCTAGAGAGGAAACACAGGCCACAACTACTAACAGGAAAGGTGGTAAGAGCCAGTGGAACAGATGAGAAAAGAGAAAGAGAACTCAGTCCAGCAAAAATAATTCTGCGCCTATAATTTGTCCCCGATGTGGTAGGAACCATAGAAATAGACCATGTTATGCGAGGCAAAAACGTGTGTTACAGGTGTGGTAGGCTAGGACACATGGCCAGAGACTGCACGCAGGCTCCTTAACAGTTTACACAACAGAGAGAAATGGCTCCTATTCCTAGACCTCAGACCCAGGGTAGAGTCTTTGTCTTGTCATAGCAAGAGGCTAGTCGGTCCCCTAGTCTGATTCAAGGTACTATTAGAATAAATGATTTTTTGTAACTGTATTATTTGATTCGAGTGCTAGCCATTCTTTCATATCATATGATTATACTAGGAGGTTGGGTTTGAGTATGCATACACTACCATATGATTTGCATGTATCTACCCCTATAGAAAACTGAGCCATTACCTCTCATGCTTGTTTAAATTGCATAGTCTAGTTTAATCATTGCCATACCACACTTGATTTGATTTATATGCCCTTTACTGACATTGATTTGATCATTGGCATGAACTGGATGTCTGCAAATAATGCCACACTAGATTGTAGCCATAGATGTATTACTTTACCTGAATGTGGAACTATACCTAGTATGAGGACTGAGTTATCTGTTAAGATCACCTTCCAGGCTGTGAGGTCTTTAGGGCATGGTTGTTAAGGATATCTAGTTTTCTTTTCAGTTTAGGCTGGGGTAGAATAGGGTATAGAGGAAATTTCAGTAGTAAGAGAGTTCCCAAAGGTATTCCTTAGAGAGATTAGCAGATTACCACCAGAGAGAGAGGTTGAGTTTCCTATAGACATTGTGCCTAAAGCGGGTCCAGTGTTTAAGGCCCCATATAGGATGGATCTCACTAAGTTAGCTAGAAGAGCTTTTAGAAAAGGGTTTTATCTGACCTACTGTCTCATCGTAGGGAGCTCTAGTCTTATTCGTAAAAAAGAAAGACGAAAGCCTCAGACTGTGTATAGATTATATGGAACTCAATAAGATAACTATTAAGAATAAATACCCTTTCCCTTGTATAGATGACCTCCTAGATTAGTCAGTAGGAGCGTCTGTATTTTCTAAGACAAACCTCAGGTCGAGATATCACCAGCTTAGAATTAAGACTGAGGATATTTCTAAAACAGCATTTAGAACTAGATACGGGCATTATGAGTTTTAAGTTACATCCTTCACGTTGATGAATGCACCTACAATGTTCATGGATTACATGAACAGAGTATTCAGGCTATACTTAGACAAATATGTAGTTGTCTTCATAGATAACATTCTCATTTATTCAAAAAGTAGAGAGGAACATGAGCAGCATTTGAGATTAGTCCTAGAAACCCTAAGAGAAAAACAATTGTATGCTAAACTTAGTAAATATGAGTTTTGGCTCACTAAAGTTTAATTCCTAGGCCACGTGATTTTCTAGGCAAGGGTCGCAGTAGATCCTCATAAGATAGAGGCAGTGTTATAGTGGGAGAGACCTAGGACAGTGACAGAGATAAGAAGCTTCATAGGTTTAGCAGGCTATTATAGGAGATTTATTCAGGATTTTTCTCAGATAGCAATGCCGTTAACCATACTTACTAGAAAGAATGTACCATTTGTGTGGGATGAAAAATGTGAGAAGAGTTTTCAAGAGTTGAAGCACAAGTTAACCACGGCCCCAGTTTTAGTACTTCTTGACCCTAAAGGGACTTTTGTAGTTTATAGTGATGCCTCTAAGAAAGGGTTAGGATGTGTGCTTATGTAGAAAGGCTAAGTAGTAGCTTATGCTTCTAGACAACTAAAACCTCACGGGAAAAATTACCCCACACATGACTTAGAGCTAGCTGCAGTGGTATTTGTTTTGAAAATATAGAGGCACTACTTATACGGGGCAACTATAGAAATTTATAGCGACCACAAAAGCCTTAAATATTTATTTAAACAAAAAGAATTAAATATGAGATAGTGAAGATGGTTAAAATTTTTGAAAGATTATGATTTCACACTAAAATATTATCCCGACAAAGCTAATGCGGTAGCTGATGCCCTGAGTAGGAAATCCATACACATGGCTTGTATGATGATTAAAGAGCAGGAATTGATTAAGAGGTTCAGAGATATGAGTCTCATGTAAGGTGCATTTAGGGAAGCTATTAATGAGTGAAACCTGAATAGAGAATGACTTGAGAGATCAGATAAGAGAGGCTTAACGAATAAATGATCATGTAAATAAGATTAGATCCCAGATAGCCCAAAGTAGCATTCAGGAGTTCAATCTGTCTGAGGATGACATAGTAAGATATAGGGGATAGGCTGTATGTGCCTAGAAATACAAAAAATCAGAGAGAAAATATTAGACGAGTCACATGAAAGCAAATGCACTATTCATCCAAGCAGTAATAAAATGTATCATGATTTAATAAAAATGTTATGGTGGCTTGGAATGAAAATAGACATAGCAGAATATGTCTCCCGATGTTTAGTATGTTAGAGAGTCAAAATAGAGCACTAGAAACCAGCTGGGTTACTTCAACCTTTAGATATCCCAAAGTGGAAATGAGATAGTGTAGCTATGGACTTTGTCATGGGTTTGCACAGGATATCATCGAGGCATGATACAATATGGGTAATAGTGGATAGATTAACAAAATTAGCGTGGTTTTTAGCAATGAAAGCCACATATACCCTAGATAAATTAGCCTAGTTGTACATCTGAGAGATAGTTAGATTGCATGGTATACCTAGGAGCATAGTATTAGATAAAGATCCTAAGTTCACTTTGAACTTTTGGAGATCATTACAAGATGTTCTAGGTACCAAGCTTAGATTTAGCACAGCTTATCACCTATAGACAGATGGATAGATGAAGAGAACCATCCAAACTTTTGAGGACATGTTGAAGGTGTGTGTATTAGAAATGAAAGGAAACTGGGATACATAATTGACTCTAACGAAATTTGCCTATAATAACAGCTATCATGCAAGTATACAAATGACACCGTATGAAGTATTGTATGGGGGGAAATGTAGGTCTCTGATGTGCTAGGTTAAGTTAAGAGAGAGAAGTTTGATAGGCCCAAAGTTAGTGGACCAAACCTCCAAACAAAGCGAGACCATAAGAAGGAAACTGTTAGCAGCCCAGAGTAAACATAAAAGTTACGCAGATAAACGTAAATGACTATTAGAGTTTGAGGTTGGGGACCATGCTTTCATTAGAGTGTCTCCAGTCATAGGGATAGGTCGGTCCATTAAAAGTAAAAAGTTCAGTCCAAAATACATAAGTCTATTCTAGATTCTTAATAAAGTAGAACCTGTGGCTTACAGACTTGCCCTTCCCCTAAACTAAGCCAAGTATACAATGTATTCCATGTACTCCAACTCAAAAAGTACTAGTCTGATCCCTCACATGTCATAGAATATGAGAATGTGCAGTTACAAGATGATCTATCGTACATAGTATCACTAGATCAGATTGTGGACATTAGACTCAAACAATTACGGAATAAGACAATACTGCTAGTGAAAGTGATTTAGAAGAGGTTATCTCCCAAAGAAGCTACCTGGGAGCTAGAGGAAAAGATGAGAAAGAAGCATCCAAAACTCTTCCCATTAGGTATATTATCTACATTTCGAGGATGAAATTTATTTAGAGGGGGAAGAATTGTAATGTTCGATTTTTGTCAAAAGATGGAAACGAATATGTTTTCAAAGCAAGTCCTCTGAAATGAATTAGTTAAGGTCTCAAAAAATTTAAATAACATTCTAGACTCCTAAAAATGAAAATTTCAGGATTAGATAGAAAGAAAAATAGAGTTAGAATGAAGAAATGAATTTTAACGAAAAGTTGACAAAATATAATGGCATTTTTGTAATTTTGAGCAAATTTTAAAATTTTCACAAGAAGGCTTTTTAAATGAAAGTTTTGAGTTCTCTTGGGTTCTCAGAGGCCCTAAAAACTATAAGAAGCCCGAAGACAGTTAAAACACCTCCAGTGGATGTTTTCCAATATCAGTCGACTTGAACTTTGATGGATTTGTTCGAGAAGGTTTTAGCTCTAATTTGAGTGATTCTAAAGGATTTTTATTAAATTGGAAATCTAAATTTTATAATGGAAAAGATGGTTCTAAAAAAGGAATTAAAACAAAGGGAAGATAAAAATGCCAAGACAAAAGGACGAAATTAGAATTTTTGAAAAGTTCTTACTAACCTAGCTATATATATGTCACGCTCCACCTCCTCCTTCATTTAGCCACATTTGTTTCTTAGTTGTTCATGCTTTCTCTTTAGCAAATTCCTTTTCCTCCATCTTCCTTTCTTTTCCATGATTTTATTGAAGTTCTTGGATCCATTTTGAGGGCAAAACAGAGGTGAAAATTTTGGATTTGAGGAGAGGGGGCAAAGCAAAGTGAGAAACAAGCAAGAAAAGTCAAGAAAATAAGGTAATTCTTCATTCCATGGTAGCTACTCCTTCTTCCCTTCTTCTCCTTGGTTCATCCCACTTGGACAGCTTTAAGAAGACATGGATGTGCAGAACCAAGGGTGAACCATAGGGAATTGAGTGTGGAGAATATGAATATACAAGGGAAATAACAAACTAGCCATTAGACTTTAAGATAGAAAACCTAGGGTTTCAAGTGTCCCTTGCAAAATCTAATTTAATACAATGATTTCTAGGTCTAAATGAGTGTTTGGAGGAACTCCTAAAATCTCTAGAAGGCTCCTCATATGCATCCTCCATCAAGAAAACAAAGCAAACTCCCTTGGTATCCTTATGCTCCATAGACACGGCCTAGTGTAGTCGGGACACCTAAGGGATGTTTTAATTTGTTCCAAGTTCATTTTTTGAGTTATATATGATGGAACAGGATGAGAAGAAGCCTTAGAAAAATTTTAGAAACCATAGAAAGTGAGATGGCATTATAAGTTCCATAATATGACTTAAAAAAGCAATATGTAGTTAGGCTCCTTGTTTAAATTGTGCGATGACTCCAATAGGCTTAAAAGGAGTCAAGAATCATACATGGAAGGAAAGAATGGAGCCCATAACTCAAATGATGGATGTTGCTTCATTAGGAACATTTTGGAACCATAAAAGGGGTATTAAAGGGGCTATTAGACCAAGTTAGTGTTTAAGGAAGATGTGTAACTTTAGAAATGATTCCAAGAACTTAATTAGCTTTCATATATTGTGTTTAGGCCTAAGGAAACAAATCCCATGCCCTTGTGTGTGTGAGGCCGAGGGAGAGGATTCAATGTTCAAGGGAAAGGTTTGCAAGTGTAACAAAGGTAGCTCTCTCCTCTTTCTCTCATGCATGGATGAATGTTTGCCTTGTCTTTGAATGTGTGTATGTGTGTTTTAAGCCATTAAAAGTGTTCTAGCATGTATATATTTATTATGGTACCATGATGTGATGTTATTATTTCAAATGATGTTTTATATGCTTGCCTTGGTTTACTTGAGTGTGGAGAAGCCAAGAATCCTCTAGCCATGGTGAGGACGAGGCAAGAATCATTGAGAATGGTTGAGACAAAGATTATAGTCTCTAAAGAGTAAGGCTTAGTTCAAGGCCTTTAAGAAAAAGGGTAAGACAAGTACAATAACCTTGAAGAGAATGGGTAAGGCTAATCCACTTGCTTGGCAAGCCTATGTATACTTTGTATGACTTGTTGAAATGCCAAGAATGCTTCTTGAATGACTATACATTCCATGATGCACATACATGCATTTTTAAGACTTAAATTGCATTCTTTATGTGTGATTGAAAGCAAGATGAGCTATTGAAATTCTTTGAATTTCATTCCCTCCTCTCTAATGTCTTAACAAGCTAGACGGACCAAATGAACAAGGTAATGGAAGCCACTAAGTTAGGAGATGAGAGATTGATAACAAAGTGCCTAGTTTTGCCCTTTTTGTAGCCATATGAATGGTGTATGATGTAATCCTATAATGGAATGGTTGTATAATGATTTGAACATGTGTAATTACCTAAATGTTTGATGTATGTATGAGTTTTGGTGCCAAATGAATGGTAATGTACAATTTGGGTAGTGAATGGCAAGTTCAAGTGTATGAATTCTTGTGTATGACATGGTGTGAGAGAGTGAGTTTTTTATTTTTGGGTTTATGCACCTTTGAGACATTTTTTTAGAGACTATTTTGGTGCTTTCCCACATGCTCAAGTGGCCATAGTTGCCTTAGAAGCTAAAATGGACCATTTGGACCCCTTATGAGACTTAAAAGTGACCAATTTGCAACTCAATTTCAAAATCTAACCAAATGAACGAATTTTCCCATAAAATTTGTCATGCATATAGATCTCATCCAGAGCTTTTTTACGAAGCGAAAGGACCAGATTATTTGGAGCTTTGTGGAATTAATTATGATTTTTCAAAGTTGACATTTTTCTGTTAAACTGATACAGACACTGTTCATTTGGTCAGTAGTTTGGATTGTGTCATTTGAGAGCCAAATGATGTCAAATCCGTATGAAATTTTACAAGCATAAACTAGATATGATAAGATTTCTATGCCACTAAGATCACCGCAATTGGGTCTTTGAGCAGGGAGATATGAATTTTTGAAATTGGAGGACAGTACCAATAATGACAATCAATCTCTGGTTTTGTTCTATCAATTTCTGGTTGTTAGTAGTCACTATTATGCTTTGAATCTATTTTTATCATAAAGTAGACATCTGTAGCTTTCTAGAATAGTAAATTATGCTTGATTTAGAATTTTTTAAGATTAGTTATATTTTTCAAAGTTCATGACAGTAATATGGAATTCCAACCCAAGGCTACATCATTGATTTTCATGTATTCCATCTACTTGTACGAGTTATAGGCCACTTCTTGGGATGGTTATGAGTTGTATTTGTGTAATTAAATATGAGAATAAGATTAATGAGCTCATATGGTCAATGGGACACCGAATGAAAAAAATATCCACTATACAACGTAAATTAATTCATTATTTTTAATGCCATTCTTGTGCGTTCTTATGAAATGCATGGGGTAAGGCATGGAAATACCATGAGATAAGCTAGAGAATTATAGTGTTATACTAACCCACTCTTAAGAGACTTTTGACTCATCCTCACCCTAGTTAAGAGACTTTTGGCTTCACCAAGCTCATACAAGTCAAAACATGTTCATAAAATCTCATTCAAGCACATAAATCAAACATCATGGTACCATGGCATATACATACTTACTAAAAACATTTTTCATGGTTTAAACATACAAACACACATTCAAAGATAAGAAATACCTCAGCATGCATGAGAGAAAAGAGAGAAAGCTACCTTGTACACAAGAACACACTTTTCTCTTTGTAATTTCTTCTTCTCCCTCGGCCAAACACCTACAAGGAGGTGGAGCTTGATTCTGTTGGCCTAAACACATGAAATGGGATCCAATTACGCTCTTGGAATATTTACTAAAGCCACATACACTCTAGAATAGCCTTGGCACTCATAATGTGCAATTATAATTCCATAAGGCACCTAATGAAGCAACTTTGGGAATTCATGATTTTTGCTCCATTCTCTCCCTTACTCTATGACTCTTGACTCCATTTACACTCCCTGGAGCCATCACACATTCAATTTAAGGAGCCTAGCTATGTGTTGCTTCATTATGCTACAATATGGAACCTATACCTCCATCACACTTTCAAGGCTCTCTAGACTTTTTCCAAGGCTTCCTCTCATACTCTCTCATCATATATGATGCAATTCTAAGCTTGGAAGAAGTTAAAACACCCCCTAGGGGCTTTAACCCAGTTAGGCCAAGACAATGCTCTTTTTGGCACCAATGGAAGTGATTTTTTCTTCCTTGATGGGTGATGCATATGGGAAGCTCCCTAGGGGTCTTAAGAGCTCATACAAACACTCACTTAGGCTTAAGAACTCTTGGATAAAATCAGATTTTAGCCTAAGTTCTTGACTCCCTAACCTTACTATCTTACATTTCATTTACTCTTTCTTTATTCTCTTTGTATATTATTGATTCCCACACTCTAATTCCTAAGATTCATCCTTAGTTTAGCTCAAATTTTACTTCCTCTTAGTGGTTCTCTATAAGGCCAAAAATCACCTCTCAAGAAGCAAGAAGAAGAAAGCATGGAAAGCTAGGATATCTAACTTGATTCAAGCCCTTTTCCAAGAGCCTTCTCTTTTGCTTTGGCCTCTCCCTTGAATTTCAAACTCCTTTCCTTAGGAAATGGCTCTAAACAGAACCAAACACTTTAATAAATCCATGGAAAGAAAAGTAGGAAGGAAGGGAACCAAGTTACTAAGGGAAGAATCATGAAAAATCATCAATTTCCTTACCTTTTCTTATAGTCTTTCTTCCCCTTTTTCTCCTCCCATGGTGCACCCTCCTCAGTAGTGTTTCTTTTGTTTTCAGCCAGCCAAAAGTTAGTCAAGAGGTTTTTAAGGAGTACCAAATCACTTTTTGCAACTTTTCATTTTTTACTTTAGTCCCTATTTTTTGGTTTTGTCTCATTGAGCTCATTTCAATTGCTTTTCAAAAACCATCTTTCCCATTATGAAATTAGGTTCTCTAACTTTTGAAATGGCTTTGAAACCACTTAATTTAGATCTAAAACCTTTTCGAACTATTTGGTTAAAGTTTGGGTCAACCTTTTGCCAAAATTGATCACCAGAGGGATTTTAAACCATCCTAGGGATTCCTATGGATTTTAGAGCCTCTGAGAAGCTCAGGCAACTCAATTTTTTCATTTAAAAATCCCTCTTAGTATTTTCTTAATCAGGTTGCGCTATAGCGAAGGACATCTCTTGCTATTATGAGAGCTTCCCAACTGTTCTCGCTACAACTTAAAGGAGGACTTACAATTTGAAAGTTATTGGCTATTCAAATTCAAATTTGGCAAGATGTGTTGACTTAAAAAAGTCAACATCTGAATATATTTTTTTGCTGGCCGAGGGAGCTATCTTTTAGAAAAGTGCTAAACAATCCTTGGTAGCTACCACTATTATAGAAGCTAAATTTGTTTTTTGTTTTAAGGTAAGTTCACATGCTATATGGTTGAGAAATTTTATTGTTGGGCTTAAGATTGTATAATTAATCTCCAACCCCATCAAAGTACATTATGATATCACAGCTATAGTTTTCTTGGCTAAAAATAACAAGAGTGGAAGTTGAAGTAAGCATATTGACATTAAGTGCTTAGCCTTGAGAGAATGGGTTAAGGCTAATTAAGTAATCATATAGCATATTTGGACAAAAAAATGCTAGCTAATCCTTTAACAAAAAGGGTACATCCAAAAGAGTTTAAAGATCTTGTATCTCGAATGGGTTTAGGCCATATTTGTCTAATTGATGTATTTAAAAAAATAAATTTTCTAATTTTGATTTGTTGTCTCTATATATTTGTATATGTAACGAATGTAAATTCTGTAAAAATGACGAAATGAATTGTATAAAAGAAAGTCTTTTGAAATGAGCTAGATAATGTTCCAAAACTTTTGGGTAGGTCCCAAGCTCCAAAAAATGATAATTCTAGGCTCTGACGGAAAAAAAAAAATGGAGTTAAGATGGAGAAATAATTTGTGATGGAAATTGACGAAACGTAATGGTATTTTTGTAAATAAGTGTAACTCTTGGAAAAACACATAGGAGGATTTCTAAATGGAAAATTTGAGTTTCCCAGGGTTCTCAGAGGCCCCAAAAACCATGGGAAGCCCTAGGACTAGTAAAGCTCATCCGATGTACATTTTTTGATGTCGGTGAGCCTAAACTTTGATGGAGTCATTCGGTAAGGTTTTAACTCCAATTTGAGTGATTCCAAAGGTATTTTATTAAATTGGGAACCTAAATTTTATAATGAAAAAGACAGTTCTAAAAAAGGAGCTAAAATGAAGCCAAAATGAAATTGCCATTACGGAAGGATGAAATTAGAAGTTTTGGAAAAGTATGCTTCTAAAAGTTCCCACACACTTCTCCCTTCTTCTCCCACCTTCTTAAGCACGAATTTCTCTGCCTGAACTACAAAAAAATAGTGTCTCTTCTAGGTGCACAAGGAGAAGGAGAGAAAGAAGAGAAAAATCAAGAGAAAGGTAAGAAAATCTAAGGAATTTCATGCTCCATCTTCCTCCAATCTTGTTTCTCTCCTTTCCTCTTCCCTTTCCATAGTTTATTTGAGATGAATGGTTCTATTTTGGTCCAGAAATTTATTGAGGAGTTTGAATTCCTTGTTGTGGAACAAACCGAGAAGAAAGAGCTTGGAAAACACACTTGAATCTAAGGTAAATTCTCACTTTGGTTGCTTTCTTCCTTGCTTCTTCTTGGTGTATGATTTTGGCCTTATATAGAACTATATAAGGGGGGAGTTTTCTGTCCAAAATATGGCAAGAAATTCCAAGAAAAACTAATAGAAATCAAGTTAGGAAAGTGTAGAGTTTTCTAAGGTTTTGTAAAATCTGATTTTGTGTGAATATTTTCTTGGTTATTTGAATGTTTCCTTGAGCTCCTAAGACCTCTAGAATCCCTCCCAAGTGGCTCTCCCATCAAGGAAAAATCAAGAAGCATATGAACTCTTTCCTTGGTACATATCTCGGCCTAGGCTAGTTTATAGAGCTAGGGAGTGTTTTAATTTGTTCTAACCTTGGTTTGGGACTTTAAATGATGTTAAAATATGGGAGAGACTATTGGAAAAAATTTAAGAGCCATGGAATGAGAGATGGAGTAATGGTGTCCATAATGGTGCTTTATAAAGCAACTTGGATTTGCAATTGTGCAAGTGAATGTGTGAGCGCTCTATGGACTTTAAATGAGTCCAAGAAGTCTAGAAATAACAAGAGAATGGAGTCTAGAGCCTAGAACTTGAAATATGAGAGTTACATCATTGGGCGAATTGTGGAACCATTATGCCACTTAGGAGACTAAGTATGTATTTAAACTTTAATTTAGTGTCTTGGCTTACTTCAAGTGTGTAATTGTGTGTTGTTTATAGTGGCTAGGCCAAGAGAACCCTACTCCACCTAGGTACACTTGTAGGACTAAAAAAGGGAAGGCAAAGGATCAAGAAAAGCTTGCATAAATCTAAAGTAGCTCTCAACCTCATTCTCCTTGCATTCTTATGTGTATATGTATGTTTTTGTATGCTTGTGTGTGTTCTTGTGACTTGATGATATGCCACTTGATGTCTTGGCTTTACATTGGTACTGATCTGTCTTCTTGAATGACTACAATTATAGAAATGGCTCATAAGGGTGAGGTGATGCCAAAAGTCCTTTAGTGAAGGTAAGGAGATGCCAAAAGTCTTATGGCATGGGAGTGATAAGGCCAAAAGTCTCTTAGAAAAGTAAGGCCAAGTCAAAAGTCCCTAGACCAAGAGTGAGGCAAATCTAAAGGTCCTAGAAATGGGGTGAGAAAAATCAAAAGTCCCTAGAGCATAGTCTTGACTTGAATGTGAATAAGTGGCATGAGAATTGTGACCTTGTATACTTTATGATTGCCATACGTTCCATACATATGCTTTGATGTGTATATGCCTTGAATGTGTGTATGAATGGGTGTGTGAGCTATTGATGCTCTTGGAATCTCATTCCCCTTTCCCTTTCACTCTTGACTTGTCTAGGTGGTGTGGTGCTCAAGGGTAAAGAAATGCAAGCCAAGAACAATAGAAAGCCTTACTTTACCTATCATGTAGTCTAAATTGTAGTTGAATGTTAAAGTGGCTTTGTACATATTATTCTTGTAATGTAAGACCTTTAGCAAATGCAATATGATGTATGGATGCTATATATATTCTATGTAGCATGAAAACAATAGAAGTGTGAATTTTGAATCATGGATGGCATATATATGTTAGTGTATTATTGGATGTGAGATAGTTAAAATGAGGTGCATGGTGTTTCAAACCATTTGGGTAGTTCAGATAAGTCATATTCATACTTTTAAACTTGCCCAAAGGGTTCCAAACACTAAAGAAGGCCAATTGAACTAAGTTGGTACCTTATATGGAGGAAAAGAGACCATTTTGTGAGGCTATGTCACTTTTTGCCCAAATGAGCTCTTCTTGGCCTGAGATTTGGCATGCATCTAGAGCTTGTTGAGAAATTTTTGAGAAGCTAAAATGTATAATTTTTGGAAGTCTATGGAATATTTGGTGAATTGTTGAAGTTGATAAATTTTTTTTGATTTGGTCACTGTTACTATAGCTATGGTCCAAAATGAAATTCTATCACTCATGGGGCAAATGAAGTCCAATTGTCACAACATTTTACAGGCAGAAACTAGACCTTCCTAGTGACTTGTTCCAATGGAAGCACTTCATTTGGATGTCTAGAGAGAGAGATATTAATTTTTGAAGTTGTTGTCCAGTACCAGGTGACTAGTCAGACCTTGTTACTATTTGATTAGTTTTTGAGCTCTGAATGCTCTTGGCTTAGTCTAAGACTATTTTTTCCCTCTAACTAACATTCGTAGATTTTAGATTGGTATCATTTGTATGGATTGCACTTTTGTGGAATTAATTAGATATTTTTGAAGTTTATAACAGTAAGTTGTATTAGTACCAAGGATAGCCAAACCTTTGTGTCTATTTGATTGTCAAACGTGGTCCAAAGCCTATGTTCATGTCTTGGAATTATTTTTATGTGAAGTTAACATCTAGAGCTTTCCAAAAGCTATGGTTTGTGTGATTTTGACTTTTCTATATTTAGTTATGATTTTTCAAAATTGCCCTTGAAAACTGTCACTGTGTAGCCATAGGAAATGAAGAAATTTTGGGGTTTTTGACTCTTGATCCGTGGTTTGTGCCATTTTTGAGAATGTTATGATTTTTATGTATAGAAAATGATTATAGAATGTTATTGATGAGTTCATGGGGTCCCAAAGATGCGAAATGAACAATTTATCCACTACGCAACACAAATAATTCATTATTTTAGTGTATTTCTTGAGATTTCTTGAATGAATTATATATTCTGACTTGTGAGATAAGGTTCAATATTAGAATATAATATGATATTACAGTATACATTTTTTTAGAGATTGACAAGCATATAAGTTAAAACCTAAATAAACAATTAAGGTTTATTCATGAAAGTTATATATCCTAGAGAGTTAAAGATATATTATGAAGTAATGCATCGTAGATAATGCTTATTTGATTAAAGGATTTATTGCCATGATTCTTGTAGTATGTGTTTGCCTATAAACATGTTATCTAGCAAATCATGAACGGACCAAGTGGGAGAATATTGGAATATTTAATTTAAATATATTTGTTAAGATATTATTTTAATTAAATATTTTATTTAAGATATTCCATATCAGTAGTTGAGATATGCTGAATTAAAATTAAGTAAATAATATCTCAATTTCAAATTAAATTATTTTAATTGGTGATCCTTGATTTTTAAATTTTAAATTATTGGATATTTTGGTTAGTAGATTAGTAGATATTTACATATTGTTTTATTAACCTCTTTTAATTGGAGAGTGGTCAGTTTTTATGTTAGCATTTTGAAGGGTTCCTTATAAGTAGAGTTAGTCTAACAAACCATCACTGAGACTCATACGCTTCTCAGAAAACACTATCTCTCAATCTCTCTTCTTCAACATTTGTTTTTCCTAATCATAGATCATTGAAAGAATTCATCATCAATTTCACTTCATCATCATATTTGCATGGCATGGCTTGAGGTATTTAGATCTTTATATTTGCTTTCAACATTATGTGTAATTTTGAATTGCTATTTATAAATATGATGAAATTGCATGATAGTTTACACATTTAGATCTTGATATGTAACAATAGGTGTTTTCATTAAATCCTCTCCCAGCAATGGCAACAAGTCCACCATTTTTTAAGCTTCTTCTCCCCTACAAACTAGAATCAAATCTCTAACTTTTATTCAAGAATGAAGAACATAAAAGCCAAGATGTTGAGTCTCAAAGGAATGGTATTACAATTTTGGTAGCAGCAATTTATGGAGTTAAATTCTTGCACAATAAACTGTTGCATTTAAAATTCCAGTTTCAACATGACGTGTCTTGAAATCTCAATAGAGATTGTAAAGGATAATGCTATTTCAAATTGTTCTACAAGCTCTTAAATGCAGGATCTATTATAGGGTATAGATGGCAAGACAAAATGTGAATCTAGTTTCCCTTCAACAATACCTACCTTTCCAATTCCTATTGATAACTATGAGATTACTGTTGAGACAAATACTTTCACTTGTAAATGAAATTCAAATAGACTCCAAATTTCTCTCTTTAGAAATGGTAAGATTAAAGTATCAATTACAAAAGATAAAGAAGCAAATAATTGGAATGATTTTGAGAATTTTAAACTTGAAAAACATAAGTTTATGTTTATTAATCCTAAAGATGCTTAAGCTACTTACAAATCCTACCTAGAGGAAGTATTGCAAATTATATGACAAAACTACTTAGAATGAATTATGCAACAAATACTAGTTTGTTAAGTTCTATTGTGGTAATTTATTCTAGTGGAATTATTTATAATGAGTCCCTCTTCACCATTTAGAAGCTTTGTCTTTATAACCTTAAAGCATGTTCATCTCTTGAGATGCTCTCTCCATGTTTGGTGAAATGTTGCACGAAAATTCTTAAGCTAAAGATTAGAATTCCTTGCTTATGTGATAATAATATTGTAATTATATATTTGCAACATTTTATTCTTATTATGGTGTTTGATCCTAGAGGTATCTCTATTGTTATTCTTTTTCTTGCCATTGGGAAGTTCATCTTCATAATTTTCAAAAATTGTTAATCCTAAAATGCTCTTTTATATGTTTGTGGAAAGGTCACTTTATACCTTTGGCTTTGAAGGCCAAGAAGACTATTAGCTTATATATAGTGCAAAGTGGTTCTGCATTTGGAGTCAAGCCCATAATGATTTTACTAATATGTTTGGATGACACCATTGTAGATTTCAAAATGATATATTAAAATACACTTTGGAAGAAGATTGGTAATGTTTGTTGTACTCCTATTAATGAGAAAATGGATAATTTAGATAAGAATGAGATGACAAAACAAGTGAAGGAAATACATAAAGTAAGATGTTAGACCATTCTCATGCTCTTGTCAAAGCAAATAGTCTTCAACATGTGGTTGAAGTAATTAAGGGATCAGTGGAAGACATAACTTTGCTAGAGAAATTTAACATGATAATCTCTTAGTGAATGAGATATTTTCTTTTGCATGAATCTATATTTGATTCAATAATATGTACTTGTGACCATTGATTGAAACCAATAAGAGTAATGTATTCTAGTTATGCTCACAAGTGGAATGTACCTAACAAGACTAGATTAGTATATCACAAAATGGGTCATTACCATTCAGCTATGGATGATTGGCATAAATTTGTTGATGAAGCAAAAACATATTATGGTGTTAATATGAGTGTTCTAATAAAGTCCTTTACTGATAATTAAAGGATAAACTTCCTACTAGACATCGATGTGGAACAACCTTCTACCACACCAAGTCATGAAGACAACTGTTATAATAAAGGAGATTAATTGTTTAGCTACTATAGTGGTTACTATAATAATGAAACTTCTAGCAGAAGTGCACACTAATGGACAAGTTGGTTGGCAGGTTAGGCCAAATCTTTATGATGATAACAACACATAACTATTCACCAACTGGACGATTGATGCACATCAATCTATTGGTTGCTACAATCTTCTATGCTTAGGATTTACTCTAATCAATAGTCAAATAACATTGGGAACAAGCAAAATTGATGCAACTTACAATATTATTATTATTATTATTGTTATTATTATTATTATTATTTTCTTGTCATCTACTTCAACTCTAAGGACAAGGTTGTTTTTAATAGGAAAATATTGAAACAAATGGGCCAATATCAATGTAAGGCCTAAAGAGAAAGATAACCATAGTTATTACTTTCTTCCTTCTACCATATATGTTGTCTATGTAGGGGCTTTAGGTATAGTAGAATTTTGAAGAGTATTAGACTCATGGGGTTATTTTTTTTTTACTCAAAAAAGGATGCTTATTTACTGTTCCTTTTTTATTTTTAGATTCATTCAAATCTTAATACATAACAATGGATTAGTGATGGATCGGCATGTGTGTTGTATGGCTATATTAATGGAACCAACTTAGTGATTTGTAGTCACTATGGAAACATCATTAGTAACATCCAACCATTTCTAAGACTTCAACTCTTCAACAAATATATATATCACTTTTTTTTAGAAAGTATTTATAAAGGCTTGTCATCTAATAGTTGTGTCTGTTAATAAAATCTATGTTAACATATATGTCTACAAATTAAAACAATACAACTTTATTTCACTTAATAAAGATTTTATGATGTCATGATCTATTGCTTATGTTTTTAAAGTTGGGTCATTCATTAAATTGGTGGAGGCATTAGTGCATGGTTCATTGGTCTAACTAAGGTCAAACTATGGTTTAATTGGTAATAATTAAATATATTTTTAAAATTTTATATATTAAAATTCTAATGTTACAAATAAATACTAGTAAATTTTAAATATTTGATTACTAATTTAATATTTCTTAAAATATTTGAGAAGTTATTTTTTAATTAGAAAACAAAAGCTACCCATGAATAAAAGTTAAGATTATTTAATATAAAACTTTTAGAGTTATCAAATTATATTAAAATTTTACTTATCATTTAAAAAAAAAAAACAAATAGCAATTTTGGCCAAACACCTTGATATTTGAGAGAAACACTACTAGAAGATGGCGCAAAATGGAGAGCAAGCACTGAAAATAACTAAGTACATGCCTTTTATTTCTCCTATATTATGTTTTTCTTTCTATTTAAACCCCTTCTTTCTTCCATTACTTTTTATTTTTAGTTCTTCATATCTATTCAAGATAAACTATTATATTTTATAAGAAAAATCTTTAAAGAAAAAAGAAATTTTAATGACTGGTCCAGCCAATTTGTGATACAATATCAATAGGTATGCCCATTGGAGCACTACAAGTTCGAGAAGTCTTCATCCATCAAGAAACTTAAATCATTCAAAAGTCTATGATTCAGGTCCAAATGGCTCATGAAAGGATGGCCTATGCTCAAAAGGCCCAAATTGTGTTAGTATATGTCCAAAAATTTCAAAGAGCTCAAGATAATATCTATATTGGACGTCAGCCCAAGTTTAGAGCCCATGATCCATATTTGATCAATATCTCTTTAAATATGTAAAAGTGGAAGTCCAAGTGGAAGCCCAATTTCCTAAGAAGAGTCCATGGAGCAACTAAAGTCAATATCCAATATGTTAAAGGCCCAATGCAGTCATACACATACAAGAGGAGTGCCAAGACCCAACTGGAGTCCAATTGCAAGAGATTAAAAATCATGTGTCAACCATATGATTTTTAATGAAGCATGTGCATCCCATGTGACTACTTAAAGAAGCTGATTAGTTTTGACTAGAATTCTTTATGAATTTCGTTTTTTATTATTTTATTATTATTTTGAACTTATCTTGGAGATTAAGTTAAAATTAGTATCCTAATCTAGTTCTTTAATTTTAGGCACCATTCAAAATATTTCTAATTAGATTTTAGAGTTTTACTTTTATTAGGATTTTAAACTTTTAAAAACTTTGCCTATAAAAGGCTTCCTATTGTACTCTATTTTGAAAAGATCATGAATAAGTGAATGAATGAATTTGAGTATTATTCAATACTTTGTGAGGCTTTTGCTTCTTTGTGTTCTCTGAGAGTTCACGTGACTTATCAAAGGATTGGTCTTCCTTTATGGCGTCTTAAGGCTAAGGTTCTAAGAGACAGGTTCTCTTAGGGTCTTTCCTTTGACCAACATTCTTGTTTTCTAGCAGGTCCCGGGCAAAGTTTCGAATTACAGTTTCAAATGATGCAAGACCCACTAGGAACATGCCCCATTATGCATGTTCTCTTAAGGTCTTCAAATGATGCAAGACCCATTAGGAACATGCCCTAGAGAACCTTCAACAATTCGAAACTTTGCCCGGGACTGACTAGAAAATAAGAATGTTGGTCAAAGGAAAAACCCTAAGAGAACCTGTCTCTTAGAACCTTAGCCTCAGGACGCCACAAAGGAAGATCAATCCTTTGATAAGTCACGTGAACTCTCAGAGAACACAAAGAAGTAAAAGCCTCACAAAGTATTGAATAATACTCAAATTCATTCATTCATTTATTCATGATCTTTTCAAAATAGAGTACAATAGGAAGCCTTTTATAGGCAAAGTTTTTAAAAGTTTAAAATCCTAATAAAAGTAAAACTATAAAATCTAATTAGAAATATTTTGAATGGTGCCTAAAATCAAGGAACTAGATTAGGATACTAATTTTAACTTAATCTCCAAGATAAGCTTTTTGACCAAGTTCAAAATAATAATAAAATAATAAAAAACAAAATTCATAAAGAATCCTAGTCAAAACTAATCAGCTTCTTTAAGTAGTCACATGGGATGCACATGCTTCATTAAAAATCACATGGTTGACACATGATTCTTAATCTCTTGCAATTGGACTCTAATTGGGTCTTGGCACTCCTCTTGTATGTGTATGACTGCATTGGGCCTTTAACATATTAGATATTGACTTTAGTTGCTCTATGGACTTTTCTTAGGAAATTGGGCTTCCACTTGGACTTCCACTTTTGCATCTTTAAAGAGATATTGATCAAATATAGATCTTGGGCTCTAAACTTAGGCCGACATCCAATATAGATATTATCTTGAGCTCTTTGAAATTTTTGGACATATACTAACACAATTTGGGTCTCTTGAGCATAGGCCATCATTTCATGAGCCATTTGGACCTAAATCATAGACTTTTGAATGATTTGGGTTTCTTGATGGATGAGGGCTTCTCGAACTTGTAGTGCTCCAATGGGCATGCCTATTGATATTGTATCATTCCCTCCCTCTTTGAAAAGATTCATCCTTGAATCTTCGCCATTAAGTGGTTTCTTAGGGAACAAATCTAAGCAATCACAACTCTTCGCAGAGGGTCCATTAGGTGGCTTCTTTGAAAACAAATCTCCACATACCTGTAAGGAGCTAGAACCAACAATAGGCAAAGATAGGTTAAGATTGTTAGTAGATAAACAAATATTCTTACACATACTCTCAACTTCTCTTTCTTCATCAAATAAGCTCACACTCATGCTTTTCTCACAACTCTCTAGCTCTTTCTTTTCACTCACATTCTTTTCTTTTTCAAACTCGTCTTTTTCTCTCTCTAACTCATGTTCTCTCTCTTTTTCTTTTGCTTTCTTTAACTCATGTTCTCTCACTTTTTCTTTCATTTTGTATGCTTGTACTATTCTCATTTGATCCTCATAAGCATCTATAGGATCAAGAGGTGCTAATACATGATTTTTTTCATTGAATACAAATAAATAGCAATAGCAATATCTATGCTTATGCTTAACATATTTAGCTTTTCTAACATGTTTCCATAGTTTACCAAGTATAATATGTCCCTCATACATAGGAGCCATATCACATAGCACTTTATCATTATATTTACCAATGGAGAAAGAAATCAAAACTTGCTTATTAACCTTAAATTCAGCACTACCCTTCAATAAGGTATAGGGCCTAGGATGCTTTATAATAGGCAAGTTTAATTTCTCAACAAGTAAGGTACTAGCAACATTTACATAGCTACTATTATCAATAGCCATGCTGCAGACTTTCTCTTTGATAAGGCATCTAGTATGGAAATTAAGGGATGCCTTTTCCTTATCTTGTCCTGTATAGTTGGTATTGGATTGGAATGCATCCAACCTTGTGCAAGATTATTTAAATTGCTCTTCGCTAGCCTCTTCAAGGAATTTGTACTTATTGGACATCTTATCACCTGAAAAGTTAGTCAAAGAAAGAAAGAAAGAAGGGATATGACCTCACACACTTTTCTCACGTGTTTGCACTCAAGAATAGTAATTCAGTCGTGTTTACTCTCAAATTTTGGCTTTTATCAAGACAGTATGCTCTAGCCTTTTACCATTCAACAATTTGCTTCTTACAAGTGTTCTAAGCAAGTCACAAGCAAATCAAATGAAAAGATCAGACTAGTGGCAATCAAAAAACTAGAATCCTAAAATACAAATTCCCAAAGAATCAAACAAAGGAGAAAAAAGAGGTATGTAACAAAAAGGGAAAGAGGAAAGGAAAACAAGGAGGAAGGGGAGTTTGGGATGGCTTGGAAGGAAGGAGAAGAAAAGGGAAAATCTGAAAATAAGAAACTTTAACAATAGGAAACTACTTGGGAACCAAGTTAATAGAAAACTACTTGCAATTCAAGTTCAAAACAATTAGGAAAGAAAATCCTTACTTGAATGCAAATAGGAAAGTAGATAACTCGATGGCTACTCAATACAATCAAATTAAGAAACTAACTCCAATTAGGAAATTAACTCCAATTAGAAAACTAATTCCAATTAGGAAATTAACTCCAACTAGGAAACTAACTCCAATTAGGAAACTAACTCCAAGCTTTTTAAATTTGCACAACTTACAACTTTTTTTTCTTTTTTCACTTTTTTTTATTTTTTTTTTCAAATTTTTTTTTTTAGAGTATCACACTCTCCTTTTTTTATTTTGAATGAGGATGGAGGCACACAACAATGGAAGAAAGAAGAAGATGGAAGACAAAGGTGAAGATGAAAAGGTAACACAAATGGAAGGAAAGAAAATATGAAGAACAATGGTAGGAAAACACAAAGATATACCTTGTACTAGCGAACCAAAGCTCTGATACCAAATAATGCAAGACCCACTAGGAACATGCCCTAGAAAACCTTCAACAATTTAAAACTTTGCCCGGACCGGCTAGAAAACAAGAATGTTGGTCAAAGGAAAGACCCTAAGAGAACCTGTCTCTTAGAACCTTAGCCTCAAGATGCCACAAAGGAAGACCAATCCTTTGATAAGTCACGTGAACTCTCAGATAATACAAAGAAGCAAAAGCCTCACAAAGTATTGAATAATGCTCAAATTCATTCATTCATTTATTCATGATCTTTTCAAAATAGAGTACAATAGGAAGCCTTTTATAAGAAAAGTTTTTAAAAGTTTAAAATCCTAATAAAAGTAAAACTCTAAAATCTAATTAAAAATATTTTGAATGGTGCCTAAAATCAAGGAACTAGATTAGGATACTAATTTTAACTTAATCTCCAAGATAAGCTCTTTAACCAAGTTCAAAATAATAATAAAATAATAATAAACGAAATTCACAAAGAATCTTAGTCAAAACTAATCAGCTTCTTTAAGTAGTCATATGGGATGCACATGCTTCATTAAAAATCATATGGTTGATACATGATTTTTAATCTCTTACAATTGGACTCCAATTGGGTCTTGGCACTCCTCTTGTATGTGTATGACTGCATTGGGCCTTTAACATATTGGATATTGACTTTAGTTGCTCCATGGACTCTTCTAAGGAAATTTGGCTTCCACTTTTGCATCTTTAAAGAGATATTGATCAAATATGGATCTTGGGCTTTAAACTTAGGCTGACGTCCAATATAGATATTATCTTGAGCTCTTTAAAATTTTTGGACATATACTAACACAATTTGGGCCTCTTGAGCATAGGTCATCCTTTCATGAGCTATTTAGACCTGAATCATAAACTTTTGAATGATTTAGGTTTCTTGATGGATGAGAGCTTCTCGAACTTGTAGTGCTCCAATGGGCATGCCTATTGATATTGTATCAATTTGTAACTAGTCTAACTAGTTTTTGATTGGTTCTGTGACTAACCAATTTTTTAGGCTAATTAAACTAGACCAAGGTTATTGTTTCTAACCAAATAAGTCAAACTGGCTGATCCAATCTGATTTTAAGAAGTATTTATGTTACAAACTATCCAATAAATATTAATTTATTATTTTATATGACTTTTTAATCACTCATATAACTTCGATTTGACAAATTCTTCTGATGAACACTATTTGAGAATATATATATATACATATTTATATAAAGACTAGTGATAAGAAGACAAAATAATTAAGATTCTAGGAGACTCAAATAGTAACTGATTTATTGAATAAGTCTGGGTTTTGGAACCTCGTATTAGCCTAATAGTTACTTGATCAGGAGAGGTAGTGACGAAAATAGATCTTCTTATTTTTTAGTGCCACAAAATATTATTATGTTGTAAATAGATAAATATATAATATAACTAGAAAAGAGAGTAGGAGTGCATAAAGCTCATACCCATCAGCCTATCTCTTTCTAATATAAAGACATTATGTTGGTACAAGAAAATAAAGAGATCCAAAATTAACAAGACTTGGCATTATTGAATTCATAGTTTTAAATTGCAAATATACAATTGTATCAAGTAACATACTTGATTAAGAGTATATTCATAGTTTGGAAAGGCTTTTTTCTCATATAATCAATGTAATTCTAATGTAATTTTAATTAGGATACAATTTTCAATTGTAGTTTAAATTAGCCCTAAATCACTACCAAAAAATTGACACTTTGGGATGGTCATTTATGGACATAAACCATCACTAAAAGTTTTAGCAAAGATTGCGAGATCCACTACTAAAAGCTCCATCTTAAGTGGCATTACAATGATTGTTTTCAACCATAGGAACAACCATCACAAAAAGTTTACCATCGCAGTTTGGCTCTAATTTAGCAGTAGTTAAGGCATAATCGCTTCAAAAAAAACTTTTAGTGATAATTCTAATCATCGCTAATGCAATTATAGCTATCTTTTTAAAAATTTTGGTTTTTTTAAAATATTTTTTTTGAATATTTGGACTTTATTATAAATATAGTTAAAAATAACTAGTACACAATAATCACAGGAATTATAAATTTTAAATTATAAATAGATGTAGAATTAAAAATTAGTTTCAATACATAAGCAATAATATGGTCATGGAAATAATAGTCCTATAAGTCAATAAATAAGTCATACAAACATGATATCATTTAATAAACAATCTTACAAGTGATATATCTATTGATGATCATCTTCGTAATTGGATCATTCTTACACTTGCTCGATACCCACTCCTTTGATCAAGCACTTAAATTAAAAATATAAAATATCATTAGAAATATATAAAAATTGAATTACAAAAAATAAATATTATTCAATGAATTTATTATAAGTATTACTTCCTCCAGTTCAAAATATAAGTCACCCAAGGAAACAAATTTCGGTCCAAAATGTAAGTTACTTGGTAATGATTGTTACTTTTTTTCCCATAATACCCTTCATTTAATAGTAATAGCTGTAATGGCAATATGGGTAAGGTAAGAAAGACATGATAATATTTGAAAAGTTTAAGAATGTAACTAATTTTCTTAAGATGTGTGAATTTGTTAAAAGTGACTTATATTTTAGACGGGAGAGAGTACTATTAAAGCTTGGAAAGAAGCTAACTCAGGGGGAGGTGACCCTGATAATTCTAGAGAATGAAAGCCACTGTTACATTAAGTTTTCTTACTTGTTCAGCCACTATTGTTTACAATTGAAAAACTTAACTTTCTAACTATGTAGTAGAATGAGCATTAGAACTAATCCCACTACATGAGTAAGTGGAATGTCTAAACATTTGAGATAGGGAATGACCCAATCCTAAGTCTCAAAAGTTTTAACCTCGACATTCCATAACTCTTTTAACTTTTCTATTAATGGTTGCAAATAAACATCTATATCATTTCCCATTGCTTGCTTTCTAAGATTTATCATTGAAAACAAGAATGAATTCTATTTTATACACATCTAAGAAGGGAGGTTGTAAGGCATAAGTATCACTAGCCAAATGCTGTAGCTAGTGCTTAATGTGCCAAATGGGTTGAAACCATCCGTAGATAGTCCAAGGTGTACATTTGAAGGATCTAAAGTGAATTGATGATTCATTAAGTCAAAAATTTTCCATGCCTCAATGTTCTTCGAATGCCTCATCATGCCATCAAAACTCATTTTCACAACATGTCATCTCATATGCTTAGCTGTCTTAGAAGACAAACAATCTTTGCAACTGTGACTTTAGTGGAAAGTATCGTCGAACTTTTGTAAGTGGCTTTGACTTTTTTTATTACCATTGGACATGCTCTGACCCTTTAGTTTCTATCTAAATGTATTACACCTTTTATAAACATCTTTATCTACATCCTCCCCCTATTATAGCATGTAATCATTTCAACAAGCATGAATTTTAGTGTAATGAAGCCTGAGTTTATTGATGATTTTCTTGGCCTTATAGAAGGAATGTGGAATCATTGCTTGTTCAAAGTCATCCACTAACTACTCTAGTATCATAGGCATTGCCTTGTCACTTATTCTATATAAAAACTTAATGTAATATAATTTCACCAAGAAAGACAATTTCAAATCCTTACTACACCCTTCATATAAATTCAATTGTCCATCTCTAATTAACTCAAAGAAATCTGGACTCTTATTAGACATTTGAGCCAATGGTGGAGACATTACTTCAATTTTGCCTACACTTTTATCATTAGGGTGATGCCTAAATGCATCAATGACCATGTCTTGTATAGGGTTATTAATAACAATCCTATCCTAAATCACATGTGGCCTTGAAGGAATTTCAACTATAGTTTTTAGTGCGCTTGTCTCCCCATGTCTAAGCCAAATAGTATACCCTCTTGGAAATGGTTTAACAATTAGATGATTACACACTACATCTCTAATTTGTTATTTGTTAAACTTGCATTTAGGACATGGACAAAGTATCCTACTTTAACACTTTTATTAGCAAATGCAAACTCCAATAATCTATTCAATCCTTCCACATATTCAAGGGTGTTCCTAGGTCTTTCAATCCAAGATTTATTAATTACTAAAAATAGTAAAACTCTATTATAAATAACATTATGTACCAAAAAAATATATACCATTATTTTATAACAACAATAGATTTGTTTTATATATATATATATATATAAATAACCAAATAACATACATAAGATTTGAAAAAAATAAATAAAATAAGAATTAAGTAATAAACATAATAAACTAAGATAAAAAAAGTAACACGTAAACAAAAGAAAAGGAAATTGAGAGATAAAATCCAAATACATACATAATTAATAATTTCTTTATCTAAAATCCAAGTAATTAACTTAACTTTTTCTAATTTGTCAAACTAATTTTGAAGCCATTACAATTCACAATAGTTAAATATTTAAGAAAATTTCACATCTACAATAAACTTAATTGAAAGACTAAATGAAATATAAAGATAAAGATATATTCATCAAATTTAAATCAACAATACCAAAAAATGGAGAAAATAAACAATGCAAAAATAGGATTCCAAACAAACATTAAACAGAAATGGGCTTATGAGATCTCAAATCTAAATCAAAAATATGAAAAAAATGTTTCATATATGCATAATAATGAAAAAACAAAAAAATTACTCATAAATCAACACATAAATTCAAATTCTAAATTCTCAGCACAAATCAATCACTTTTAGCTAATAAAAAGTCAATATATCTAAAAAAAGAGAAAAATAATCTCAAAAAAATTACCTCAAATCAATAGAAAATAGAAACAAATAGAAAGATGCAGCAAAAACCATTGCAGCTTAGGACGTACCACACAGTAGGATGAATGTACGGTGGTGTGACAATGATAAAACAGCATAGCAACGGCAGTAGCATATCAACTAGAGCCTTGGATTGCTGTAGCACAATGCAGCTCCTTGGTTTCATACTTTTCTCCCCAAAATCTAAGATCTGTTGCAAGGGGGTTCTCAATAAATCTATTTTAACATATTATGAATAACATATTTAACCAATTCAAAGCAAAGAAAGCCAAAAAAATGACAAATTCTAAAAATGGCCACTCAATGCCCCATTTACAACTATATGGGTTATAAAAATTATAATTTGTCACTTCATACATTCTAGCACCAAATTAGCTTCTTCAAAACATGTATTCAATTATATACATCATTTAAAAGAGGTATAGTATCAAGCCATCTCTATGTACATCAATACATATATATATAGCTTTACTAAAAGTATCCTAACCTCATTCTTTAATTAATTACTCACTTATTGGGGTGTTACACCACACATCACCATCCTAAAAAGACAAATAGGTCACCCTAATTCCAAAAAATTAAAATTATTAAGGCATCTTAATACTAAAATAAAAATATTGACACATATACTCTCAATTTAAGGCACCTTATTAGATCTCTTAATCCTTAGAGAGGAAATAAGGAAGCAAAAGAAAGCTCTAGATAGGGCACTCACATTTTCCTTCCCTCAGTATATAAATTCCTCTCTTTGTTTTGATTTTGATTTAAGTAGGCTTTGATTATGATTTGTAGTTATTTTCTTTTCTAGTCATGTCCTAATTTTCTTTCCTAATTGGGAACTTCAAAGCTGAATTATAGGAAGGAAACAAAAAAAGCACAAGTAACATTTATGCCTTTATTTATTTTCTTGGGACATGAAATCTTTTAATGTGTTAAATTTTTTTGAATTATTTTGTGCATTTATATCCACATGGTTCTAATTATTAATATGAAGTTAATTATGTTTTGTCATATTCTATGTTTTCCAGTTGATCGTGGAGAAGGGTTGGATGCAAATTAAGAATAGAGCACATCCTATGTAGAAAAAAAGGGTTATTGAGATCCTAAATTTTGCATTTGAACATATAAATAAGGATGATATCCATTGCCCATATTTTAAATGCAATAATCTTAAGGAAAAAACTCATGAAAAAGTTAAAGGAGATTTGTTGGCATATAGAATAGTTGCAAATTATAACATGATATAAGCATAAAGAGGATCTAGAAGTGGTGTTTACTAACTTAAGTGATAGTGATGAATCTAATAGGGAGTCAATTCAAGACATGTTAATGGATCATTTTAGGGCTTGGGATATAGATGAGTCTAATGAAGATGCAAGCATATTTTATAAATTGTTGAATGATTTTAAACAAAGCTTCTATCCAAATTGTAAGAAGTTTTCTAAATTGTCATTTCTAATGGAATTATTCCATATAAAATGTCTTGGTGATTTAAGTAATAAATCATTTCCTATGTTACTCCAATTGTTGAATGATGCATTTCTTGAAGGAACACAATTCCCAAAATCTTATTATGAAGCAAGAAAGATCTTTCAAAATCTTGTGTTAGATTATATAAAGATTGATACTTATGAAAAGGACTATAGGCTATTTTGGAATGAACATTCAAAACTAGATCATTGTAGAGTTTGTGGCACCTCTAGATGGAAAACTAAAAAGAAAAACTCAAAGAGGGAAAAAAATTCCTAGAAAGATTCTTTGTCATTTTCTATAACTGCTAGATTGAAATGACTATATATGTCAAATAAGACAACATTATAAATAACATGGCATCATGACAAGTATGTGGACCATAGTGTTCTAAGACACCCTGCTAATTCAAAAGCATGGAAAAATTTTGATGAGTTATATTAGTCCTTTGCTTTTGAGCCACACAATATTATACTTGGTTTGGCTAGTGATAGATTTATTCCCTTCAACAATATGAGTACTTAATATAGTATTTGGCTTGTGGTATTAATTCTATTTAATTTACCACCTTGGAAGTGTATGAATGATCCATATATGATGTTATCACTATGGATTCCTGAGTTTAGAGGTCCACGAAATGATATCAATGTATAACTACAACCTTGAAGAAATGAGTTAAAGGAATTATGAGAAATGAGATTTGAAACTTATGATGTATCATGAAAACAAAATTTTAGCATGCATGCAATAATTTTATGGACAATTAATGACTTTCTAGCATATGGAAACTTATCTAGATTAAATACTAAAGGAAGCTTGGTTCACCCATCATGTAATATGAAGACTCATTATATAAATTTAAAAAAGGGGAAAAATATTGCTTTTTGGGATACCATCACTTTTTACCAATTAATATAGATGGCGACATGAAAAAAAATTGTTTCATGGCACAAAGGAGGTTGGGCATCCTTTTAAGCAACTTTCTAGGGAATATATACTTCTTCAAGTTCATGATCTAGAGGGTTGTTGTAACATCATATATTTCTAGCTTGCTTCCTATCATTTTTAAGTCTCACATTATGAATTGCACAAAGGGAATGGAAAAATGGCATTAAAATAATGCCTTATTTTGCGTTGCGTTGCGTATGAAAATTTCATTTAGTGTCACGCGGACCATATGAGTTCATACATCACATTCTCATATTTAGTTACATACATACAACTCATTTACACCACCAAAGTTGGCCCACAACTCGTGGAATTCAAAGGGAAGCATCAAACTCACACTATTATTTTTGGCCAAAATTTTAGTTTTCCTATCACAACTTCAAAAATTCATAACTAAATCCACAAAAATTGAAACCCAATAAACTTTACCATTTTAGAAAGCTCTGGATGTCTACCCCATGGTAATTTCAACTCATGAATCATTAATGAGAGAATATTTAACAACTAAAAAGCTACTGAGGTCGCTGCTGTCTAGGCTACTGGTTCAGATTACTAATATGAAGTTTCAAAATTCATAACTAATTCTAGAAAAATTGAAATCATGTATTCTTTCCCATTATGGAAATATAAACATGTCTAATTTATGAAAAAATATTTCCAGGCCATGAAACATAACACATAAAGCATTTGACATGCGAAAAGGGACAAAGGTTTGGACAGCTACTGGTACTGATGTAAGTGTCTGCTATAAACTTCGAAAATATCCAATTAATTCAAAAAAAAAATCCAATTTATGAAAATGATACCAATTTGGAAAGTTATGAATGTTAAATTTATGGTAAAAATAGACTCAGAATAGAGCAAGTACGTTCAAACACTGAAATTTAATAGAACAATGACTCAGGTCATGCTGCGCTACTATTGCTGTTCCAGAAATTCAAAAATTCATATCTCTTAGATCAGACCTCCAAATGAGGTGCTTCTAGTTGCTACAGGTCACTATGAATGTCAAGTTTTTGCCTATAAAGTTTCGTAGCCATTGGACCACGTTTCCCCCTCGGATGACATAATTTCACAGCTGACCAAATGAATAGTATTGGTGCAAATCCAAAATTATGATACTAACTTTGAAAAATAATTGAAAATTCGAAAAACCTCCAAATGACCTGATCTTTCATTTCCCAAAAATCTCTAGGCAAGATCTAATTTCATGCAAAATTTCAATTCAAGAAGAGGTCATTTGGTCATACTTTGCTATAGCTTAAGATTATAGCACTTTTGGTTCCAACAAGAGGCAAATTTGGTTCCAATGAGCCATCCATTGTTCCACACCCATTTGAGCAACTTAGAAAGCATAAATATAGCATAAATAAGTCTCTCATAAGGTCTGAACCCTCATGTAACCCAAATTCATCATGCCACTTCCATAAACATACAGGCACAAATGGGCTTCCAAGGGGTTAAATTGTACAATGCCATTCATTGAACTCTATTTTTGATACATATACTATCTTTACATAGTTTTACACTTGTTCAAAGTTTCATGGCTCAAAATTAATATATACATATATCCTTTGACATTCTAGACATCCTAGTACATAAAAAATGGAAGGATTTGCCAAGAGATAAAGATTTAAGCTCCTTGGCTTCTATCCTTTGGATCTTGAACTCCACCTAGATCATATGAGATGAGAGAAAGGAGGAGGTGAGATTCATTGAATCTCAATAACTCATACACCTATTCAAGCACATTTTCAAGGTATACAACATGTCAAAGGTACAAGTATGTGTAACACCTTATTCTCTAACTCATACCCATCATGCCTTACGTACTCATATGCATATGGGAAGCATGAAAGGGAGATCATTTTCTCTAGGTTCATATTTTTTCTCTATAGCTTCATGCAAGGGTAGATATTCACTTTAATGTCACATGGACCGGGTGAGCTCTTTCTATGCATCCTCATGTTTATTTGCACCATTACAACTTATCTCAATCCCCAAAACATGCTTAAAACTCATGGAAAGCAAAAAGGGATATGAGACATGCAATTTCGTTCTTGACAGATTTGGCCTCATTTCTGGGTAGAGTTTGAAATTCAGACCTAAATACAGAAAAATCAAAAGCACATGATCTCAGTCATTATTGAAAGCTCAAGATGTCTACTTCATGGTAAAAATATGTAGAAGTCTTAAAATCTCATGCACAAAGCGTTTGACATCCGAAATCATCCACTGGTTAGAGGGGTTCTGTTACTGTCATAGTTTACTGATATGGACTTTGAAATTGTCTAACTAATTTCCAAAAAATCCAATGCTTGTAAAAAATATCACTATGGAAAGATGTGGATGTTAGCTAGAGAGGAAAAATATTTCCAGATCAATTCATCGAACCAAACTCCCGGAAATCGATGAAACAATACCTCGGGTCTGGCTGGGTGACTGATGCTGGGCAGGAACTTCGAAATTGCATATCTTCCTCTCTAGACCTCTAATGAGGTGCTTCCAGTTCCTACAAGTCTGTGAATATCTAGTTTCTATGTATAAAATTTTGTAGCCATTGGACTACGTTTGCCCCTTGGATGACACGGTTTCTAAACTGACCAAATGAACAGTGTTTTCTGCAATCCGAATTTCTGATGCCAACTTTGAAAAATCATAGAAAATGCTATAGACCTCCAAATGACTTGATCTTTAGCTTCCCAAAAAGATTTAGACAATACCTAGTCACGTGTCAAATTTCAAAGCAAGAGGAGATCGTTTGGTCAACTCTTGACATCATGTGCAAAAGGGTCACTTTCTTGGTCACAAAGGGGCTCATGGGGTCCAATCTTGGTTCTTCTACCTTTAGGACTCTTTGAGCACATGAGAAAGCATCTATATGGGCAATCAATCATGGCTCAAGTGTCTAACAACCCAGATTGGAGAAACTCACTATCCCACAACTCACTTATACACACATGTGGCCTATACTAACATTATGCATTTCATAATCAAACTTGCTTCTTCATTCAAAATCATTCTAATTCTCATACATACATCATGAATACATTGATTTACAAGCATTTGTAGGTACTACATCATGTACAGCATTAATTTACATCCCTTGTCTTAAGTACAACATAATTACAAGAAGTTCCTTTACAAGTCTTCATTAATCTCCCTAGCTTCAAGCTTGGTGGCTCCCATCTCTAGCCTCACTTGGTCCACCTAGCATGTTTGGATGGTGGCGAGGGGGAGTGAGATTCAAGGAATCTCAATAGCTTATCTCTCATTCAATCATACACACAAAGCATGCAAACAAGTTTCACAATGTATGCATGGCATGTTAGCATATAAAATCATAAGAAAAGCATTTGCAACATTTGAATTGGCCATGCATAAAAGAAAAGCATTCTCAACATGTGAGTAGGCCATACATAACATATAAAAGCTTGCCAAGTACATGGATTAGCCTCACCCACTCACTTGTGGATTTTGAACTTGCCTCACCCATTCTTAAGAGGTTCTTAGACTCAACCCTTACTCTTTGGGAGCTAACCTCACTTTTGGGAGACTCTTTACTTTGTCTCAACCAACTTGAGGGATTTTAGCTCATCCTCACCATGGCTAGAGGGTTATTGGCTTTTCCATACTCAAGCAAACCAAAATAATCACATAAAACATCATTTAAATTCATAAGGTATCATCATGTGAACATACTTCTCATGGCTCAAAACATACATACACACAAGTAAGACAATGTAAGCACACAATTATGCATGAGAGAAGGTGGAGAAAGCTACCTTTTTAGCTAACCACAACTTTCCCTTTCAATTTGTCTCCTCCCTTGTGGTTTTCACAATCAACTCTAGATGGGAGTGCTTCTCTTGAGCCTAGACACACAAGAAGCATGGAATTATTTCCTTAGCACTTGATTCATAAGCTAAGGATCTCTTTCTAGTAACCCTACTAAGCATATCAAGCTAGGGTTCTTTCTCTCACTAAATTCATTAACTATTCTTTCTCTTCTCTCAAGCTCTCAAACTCTTAAGAAGTAAAGCAAGGAAGAGAGGACTACATGACTTCTAACCTCCCTCAAGAGTGGTTTTCCACTCTCCCTCTTCTGAACCAAGCTCAAAATCTACTACTCTAACTACCAAACCATGGAAAAAGAAAGGATAGGGGAGAAGAGCAACATACTAAGAGAAAAGCCATAGAAATCCTTACCTTTCTTGTTCTTCCTTCCTCCTCTAGACTTCTCTCTTTCTCCTCCGCCCTTTTCTCTCTCTTAGAGTGAGCTTAAGTCGGTTACAGAGTGAAAGAAGGAGTTGGGATGCTTTAAAAAGTCAAATTCTCTATTTTCACGCTATTCTGGACTAACCCTCTCTATAGCGAGCCATAACCCTCGCTACGGCGAGCTCGAATAAGTCCCAGACCTCTGCCTTCGCTACAGCGTGCGCTACGGTGAGCAACTCCCTGGTTTTTATATGGGGTGCCCGAACTCGCTATAGCTAGAAGCATTCTCGCTATAGCTAGAAGGCAGTCTCGCTATAGCTAGACCATTTCTCGCTATAGCGAACAAGTACATTCGCTATAGCCGGGCTGTAGCTAGCAGACTTAGAAAATTTTCAGCTTCCAAAAATTTTCAACTTTTCTTTTCTCTTTTCTTTTCTTCTTCTTTCTTTTTCCTGGTTGTTACAGTATGCAACTACTCAATCGATGAAGTATTCAATTTCCACATTTTTATGTCACAAACACATGTCAAGAATGAGAATGAGCTCTAGGGACTTTTGGTTTGGCCACACCCTATTTTTAGGACTTTTGGATTGCCTTACTCTTGGTTCTTGGTACTTTTGACTTAGCCTCACCAATCCAAGGGACTCTTGGCTTTGTCTCACCTATGCCTTGAGACTTTTGGCATCTCCTCGTCCACATTAAGGGACTTTTGGTACTTCCTCACCCTTATGAGCCATTTCCACCATTCAAAGACATTCAAGAAAGTATATTGATACCAAAATAGCAACATAGCATCAAGTGGCATGTCTCAAACATATAAACATACACATAAGCAAACAATGACACCATATGCAACAAGAAAATGCAAATAAAAAAGGTAGAAAGCTACCTTGGTGCAAATTCAAGCTTTACTTTGCTTGTTTCTTCTCTTTTTTGGTTCCACAAACACAAGGAGGTGGGGTTGGATTTCCTTGGCCTATTCACAATAAACAACACTTAATTATACTCTTGGAACAAGTTATAACATCTAACTCACTCTTAAGACTACACTTTGTTCTATTTGTCACAATATGGTTCCATTAATGACCTAATGAAGCAACTACCACAAGTAAAATTCTTGGTTCCATTCTCTTGCCATATTTAGACCTCTTGACCTCATTCAAGGTCCTTGAAGCCATCACACACTTACTTTCACAAACCTATGGAAGCCATTACCTCATCTCCCAACCTAAGGCTTCTAAATTTTTTCCAAGGGTTTATCCTATCTTCTTTTATCATATAAAGTCCCAAATCAAGCTTGAAACCATTTAAAACATCCCCTAGCTATCTCTAAGTGTCTTGACCAATTTATACTTCCATTAAAGACCTATGGAGTTTGAAATTTTTTCTTAATGGATGGGGCACTTGGGAGGCTCCTTAGGAGTCTTGTAAACTCAAACAAACACTCACATATGATGGAAAAGTCTTGAATCAACCCAGATTTTAAACTATATTCAAGCACCCTACACTTTTTCAACTTGAGTTTTACTAGTTTTCCATGCATTTCTTTGGTGTATTCAATCTTCCCATGGCTTAATTTGATAGATTATTTTGGATTATAAAACAAAAACTCTTCCCTTTTCATGGCTCTGGTTTAGGCATCCCACCATGGAAGAGAAGAAGGAGAAAAAGAAGCAACAAAGGAAGAGAAACTATCTTGCAATCAAGCTTCCTTCAAGAGTCCTTCTTCTTCCCTCTTTCTCCTCCTTAAATTTTGAATTTCTCTCCTCTGATCTAGACCCAAATCAGCACCAAAAATTGCATTAAAACCATGGAAAGATGAAGCAAGAAGGGGAGGATGAAGTTTCAAGAGAAAGGAGCATGAAAATCTTACACTTTCTCACATTTCCTTAGCTTTTCATCTTCCAAAATTCCCTCTCTTGGGGTGCCTAAGATAGCAGCTCCTTTTCTGAGATTTGGGCAGAAGAAAGTCAGTTTCGAGAGGGGGAGGCTGAACGTGAATTTAAAAGGAGCATTTAGAAGCTTCTTTGTGTAATTTATTTTTATTTTTGCCCTTCCATAATGGCATTTCCGGTTTGGCTTCGTTTTAACTCCTTTTTTAGAACCATCTTTTCCATTATAAAATTTAGATTTTCAATTTAATAAAATGTCTTTGGAATCACTCAAATCAGAGCTAAAACCTTCCTGAACAAACCGGTCAAAGTTTGGGTCAACCAACATCGGAAAGAGTACACCAGAGGGGCTTTATTGGAACCAAGGCTTCTCATGGTTTTTGGGGCCTCTAAGAACCTTGGGCAACTTAAAATTTCCATTTAAAAAGCCCTCCTAGGTGTTTTTCTAAAATTGCACTTATTTATAAAAATGCCACTGGCCTTTCAGCAAATTTTTTGAATCACTTCGACCTTGGTTTCTAGGCAACTCAAGGCTCAAATCCTCATGTTTGATTATTTAAAATTTTATCTAAAATTTATTTGGCCTTGAATAGCTCATCTCCAAGGACTTGTTTTTCAAACTGGCCCATTTCGGTGCTTTTACAATGTACTGGGTGTTATAGTTGTTAGGAAAATATGCTAATAAGAGGAAGAAAAATGAAATGGAGCATTCAATTGGCTTGGCTTAAGAAAAGTATCTTCTTTCAATTGTCATATTGGAACACTTTGTTATTACGATATAATTTAGATGTCATACATATTGAAAAGAATGTCCATGACAATATTATAGGGACATTGATGAATGTTTTGGGAAAAATAAAAGATATTTAAAAACTTGATTGGACTTGCAACCTGAGGCTTTAGAGCTAATCCACATTCCATGCCACAAGGCAATAAGGTGTCAATACCTGCATTTGTTTACATGTTGACTAATGATGAAAAAAATAATTTGTGTGACTTCTTAAAGAATGTCAAAGTTCCATATGGGTATTCTTCTAATGTTACTAGATGTGTGAAAACAAAGGAGCAACAGATATTTGGATTAAAAGATCATGATTTTTATGTCCTCATGAAGTGCTTCTTTCCACTTTCACTACATGAACTATTGACAAATGAAAATATTAGTAGTCCATCGATTGAGTCATGTTGTAAAGTTCTTACTATGAAAAAGTTTGATCAAATTGAAACTCAAATTGCTTATACACTTTGTAAGTTTGAAATCATATTTGCTCCTTCATTTGTTGATGTCATGGTCCACTTACCAATACACTCAACAAAAGAAGCTAAGATTGCATAAATAGTCCATTATCATTGGATGTATCCCATTGAAAGATAGTTGAATCTTCTTTCATCTTACCTATATAATTCTAAATGTTCTTATTAATTCCATATATAATATGCATATTTATTATGTAGAGGTACTTACAAACTTTAAAGGATTATATGCAAAATCAAGCTTATCCATAAGGTTTTCCATTCCAAAAGGATATATTACAAATAAATGTTTAATATTTAGCTTAAGATTCTTTTCTGGAAGAAAAAGTAAATTAAATTATGTTGGGAGAAGTTGGGATGGTGGTCCTAGTGAATTATTTAGGTTGTTTGTCTTTGTGCAATTTGGTCACCCTTATTAGAGTGGGTAGAATATCAAGAAAATTAAGTATAGAAGAAGTAAATCAAGCTCATCTTTATGTCTTGAAAATTTTTGATTAAGTTATTCCATTTATTGAATAAGTATATTTATTTCTAACTCATACATTATCTTATTATATTTTTATATCTATAAACATAATTGTTTCATATATACAAGAAGCATAAGTTGAAAATTGAAAGAGAAAATCTTAGAAATGTTGAAAGATGACATAATCAATAGTTCCCCAAATGGTTTGAAAGTCATGTAGTTTGCACATTTTTAAAGTATACTTATTTTGATTATAACATTTTATAATTTTAAGCTTTTCATCCATCTTATCTCTATTCCTTTTAGGATGAGGGCATAGGCAATACAACCAAAGATTTTGAAATGGTTAACCTTTAGCTTTCTTTCGAACCAAGCTTTACACAATGTTTTATTTGGAACTACTTTTGTGGGAGATCGATTGAGAATATAGACTGTTGTGTCAAAAGCTTTAGCCCATATATATTTTGGCAAATTTTTGCCTTAGAGCATGGCTTGTGCCATTTCAACAATAGTTCTATTTTTTTGTTTCTACAACACCATTTTGGCGAGGTGTGTGTTAAACAATGAGCTCCTTCTTGATATCATACTTTTGTAGAACCTGGTGAATATTTTATTAGTGAATTCTTTTCTACGATTAGATCTCAAAACTTTGAGAGAATACCCACTTTGCTTTTTCAACAAGGGCTTTAGATTGCGTGAAGTAAGAGAATGCATTTGATTTCTACTCAATAAAATAAACCCACATCAAGCAAGTATAATCATCAATGAAGAGCAAAAAATATCTCTTTCCACATCATGGAAATATAATCATCTTCATTACTTTAAATATTTGGATTGAATAGAATAAAATAGAAGAAAAGTAAAATTTTAATTTTTAAACATTTTTAATTTATGTAAATTATATCTTTTTCTTTCTTTTCTCATCCATATCCTTCAATTCATACAAAATTTTTCAAAAAATAAGATTGTTGTTTAACATGAATTGTTTTAAAAAACTTAAATACATTTAGATTGAATAAAATAGAAAAAGAGAACAAAAAATTTTTAATTTTGACTTTTTTATTATACTTAAATAAATATTTTTTTCTTCTCTTCTTATCCATTCCCCTCTTAATTTAAACCAAAAAAAAGTTAGATTAATTTTAGATAAAAAATATCAAAACTAAAATTTTATTTCTTTTTTTTCCCCCAATTCCTTCAATCTAGACAAGGCCACTCGGTATGCGTAAAGTGTCTTTGAACTTTCAATGTAAGAGCTAAAAGATTCTCTGAATCTTTATAAAATAAACTTCTTTCACCTGTCAACAAAATTTAAAAGCCAAAATTAAAATGGCTTAAAATAATTAAAAGTATTAAATTTATTTTTTGGTTTTTTTTATTTATATTAAGTGATTGTAATAATATATTTCAACATTTGAGAGAATAATTTTTAATTGGAAATATTATCTACATGGCGTTAAGATTTTCAAAACAAATGAAGAATATCAACAAGAACAAAAAGAATCTTTACATGTAGACAGCATATCTTTACGACTGCTGTTACACATTCTTGGTATGAACCAGAAAGGTCTTGGAATACATCTAATTCATTGAGCTCCTTGTCCTTATAGATCTTTATCTTTAGCTTCTACTTTTCTTTCTAGCTTCTTAGGATTTGCAAACGTAATGTAAAATTTCTTGTTTCCCAATCAACATATAATATATTATGAAGTTGAATCCAATTTTCTTTAGCATACGCACTACTATTTGTTAAATTATCCAGGCCGGATAAAATAGAGTTCCAACCAGACCAATTAGGCTTTTGAAAATATTAAACTTTTAAGTTTGAGGACTTCCAATTACAACTACCTAATAAACTAAATTGTTGATCAATACCATGGTCAACTCACGTTTAAATCATTTCATTAATATTCAACATCATATTGTCGCATAGACTATGCCAAATGTCAATCATTTTCTATATTCTTAGATAGTATATCAGCAATAAGGAGAAATACTCAATATAAGACTACGGATCGATATCGAAAACAAAATGAACGAAGGCGGCTACAAATTTTGAGAAACGACGAATGCATGCCAGTATGCCACAAACCGAACAGTCTAACTAGCTAGTAGCTTCCTACGGATCAACATAGAATTTAAAACCTAACAGTCTAACACTTACACATCAATTGAATTCCCTTTCTTAAAACGTGTGCACACCAGTATTCAAAACAGTAAGCAGAAGGTTTTTACGAATTTAAAAACATTGATCATGCAAGACGAGGTCATTGTTTCCAAGTATATAGATGTTGCGTTATGAAAACATACACAAATATATCATACAAATAATATAATGAAGAATAGAGTATAATTCTTCTAAGAATTTAGCACTAAGATATATAGTTGTTAAGCACTAAAATTGGCTCTTTAATCTAAATCAAACTGACAATAAATGAAAATAGAAATAAAATTAAGTTAAAGATATAAAAAAACAAAATAAAGGGGGAAAGAATTCTAAGCTAAATTGAGAAGTAAAAGATTTCAAATTATGCTTGCTTCTAATACTTCATAGAAAATCAATTAATATCTCTTTATCTTGCCCTCAATGATGATGATTACTAGGCTAGAACTTTAAATTAACTAAAGTATCTTCTAAATTACTTATAAGCATTCCCTTTAAACCAATTCATAATTCCTTGAACCAATTCACAATGACGTGAGGAGAAATAGCGTGAAAATGAATTCCCTCGTTTTTTGGTACCAACATAATACTACATTATGTTGTAGAGAGATAGATATACGATATAGGGTCTAACACTAGAAGAGAGAAAGTAAAAGCATATGGAAGTTATACCTCTCTCTAACATGATAACATCATGTTAGAGCGAGAAAATAACAAGATCCATTCAACAAGAATTGGCTATAGATTCAATTCATACTTTTGAATTGCGGACCCCATTAATTGTGATTGCTATTTTTTTACAATTGTATCAAGTTACATACCTGATTAATACTACATTCATAGTTTGTAAAGGCCATTTTTTCCCTCATATATTCGATGAAATTCCAATGTAATTTTAATTAGGATACAATTTCAACCGTAATTTAAGTTGGGCCCAAATATTTTTAAGTTTCACATAAACGGGTATTAGATTCTTTGATTTACTAATGAAAACCTTTTCATGTGTCAAATAAATTTTAAAGCCAAAATTAAAATGTCTTAAAAAGAAGGTAATAAACTTGTTATTCTGTTTTGTAACTTATACTAAATGATTGTAATAATATATTCCAAACTTTGAGAAATTAATTTTTATATAATTGGAAATATTTGGTACATGGATTAAGGTTTTCAAAACAAATGAAGATTACCAACGATTGAAAAAAAAAAAAAAACTTAAACGTATAGAAAGTTAAACATTCTTAGTATGAAACGCTAGCTAGCTAGGGAGGTCTTGGAATTTATCTAATTCATTGAGCATCTTATCCTTCTACGTCTTTGTCGATAGCTTTCTACTTTTCCTTTTAGCCTCTTGCGATTCGCAAGCGAAATGTAAAATTTCTTCTTTCCCAATCAACATATATAACGAATTTTCTTTAATTATTTGTTATTAAAAAAAATTGTGTAAGATGCTACAATGGCAAACATATTAACATCGCATATTATATTTCTTTGGAACACAGTGACACTGTTATTAACTTCCAAAAAAGTGTGCTTTGTCCAATTTAGTATTAAATTTTCGGTGGGAAGAATTAAATTGTGAAACAAGGGAAATCCCCTTATTTTGGGCGGACCCGCCCTATTGGCTCTGCTACCACGCTATCCCCCCCCCCCCCCCCCCCCCCCCCCCCCGGGGAAAAAAAAAGAAAAAAACCAAACAAATAAAAAAAAATCCCTAGTTTTCATTTATTATCCTCTCCCCCATTTAATGCTATGTTGGGCAAAAGTATCATTTATAACACACTCTTTTGGGATGGGATAACAGTGGCAATGAGTTTCTAAAAAAATAGCATCTTATGCCAATATTTTGGGTATTGAAGTATCTGGCTCATTAATGATTTTTATTATATATATATATATATATATCAATTCGCCTCTGCTACCACAAAGTGGAGTTCAGTTCCGATTCTTAAAGCATAACTCTTTACCATTTAATTTGGTTACAAAGTGTATGAACTATCTAAAACATCTCTCAAAATCTTAACATCATTTATTTTTAATTTTGAACCCATCTATTTTACATTGTAATATCTAATTTTCTAATTTTGGATGCTCCTGTAACTACAAAAATATTCACCAAATATGGATGTATACTAAAATACAAATCACAGAAATTTATTATAATTTTAAATTACTAAATAGCACTATAAATATTTATATTTTTCAACTATGATGTTTTCACACAACTTTTATAATATAACTGTTTCAATATCCAACTTGAGGCCTAATTGATTAGCCATCTAGTATATGCTTCTATTTCATTGTAGTTTCTATAATTGCGAGATATTCTCATAATTATTGATCTCTCATATTCATTCTTCCCAATCTCAGGCAACCTTTTATTTGGAATACATTTTTTCCAATGTCAAATGAAAATAGGAGGTGGAACCATTGAGCAGAATAAGCATATAAGCCAAAGTACAGTACTTATTAGGATGGGGAAAAAAAGAGAGATTTAGATTCGACAAGCATTTCTTCTGACATTGACATGTGGCTGAAATTCTCATTATTTAGGGTGACAATGTCAATGCCTCATTAAATGAATTCCATAATTTTTCTGCTGTAACAATTTTTTTAGAAAAAAAATCACGCGCATCATACATGATGGATGTAATTTCAGCCACATACACTTTCAATCATACATGATGGATGTAATTTCATGCAAAGGAATGCCATGCATAGTCTATGAGCTATATATGCATATTAAGAACATGGTTTCCATTTCATAAGTCTCAAATATATCAAAGTAGACTCTCAAGACCTTGGTTAGCCTCATCCACCTCTCTTGGGACTTTTGAACTTGCCTCACTCATTTACTTTAGGACTTTTGACTAAGCCTCACTTCTCTTGAGACTTTTGGTTTGTCTCACTCATATTAAGGGACTTTTGGCTCATCCTCACCCTTATCAAGGGACTTTTGGCATTATCAAGTCTATTCAAGTCTTAGGCACACATAGAAAAAATTCAAGACACATAAGTGGCACCACATATATCCTTACTAGCTAGATATGCTTTTTATAGTTCAAACACATACACAAGCATCTAAAGCAAGAGAACATCTACACATATATATGAGAGAAAGGTTGGAGGGCTACCTTGAGTGCAATTACACACACTTTTTCTTGATCCTTCTTCCCTCCCTTGGCTACACACTTGAGAATAGGTGGAGTAGGATTTTCTTGGGCCTAACCACAATAAAAGAATTCCACTATCTTCTTGAACCAAGTCCTAAGCCTAGTCATACATCACTTCAATAGGCCTTTATGGGTTTTAGCGATGTTCAAGAGCCTATGGAGTGTGCTATTGTTCCTTAAAAGAAAAAACACTTGAAAGGCTTCCTAAAGGTCTCATAAACTTAATTGAACTCTCATATATGCTAGAAAATTCTTATATTAAATCAAATTTCACAATAGACCCATGAGTCCCTAACTCTTCCTATCTTGAATTTCCATGATTTTTCCTTCAAGTTTCTTTGCATTTTCTAGTTCCTATCATTTAAAATCTAGATTTCTTGCTTGCTTTTGATAAAAAATTACTCCCCCCTTTCAGCCCTCTTCTTGGCCAAACCTACATACTAAGAGAACAAGGAAGAAGGAATGAGATGCATAGATAGTTACCTTACTTTCTTAGCTACTTCTAGAGCCTCTTTCTTTGCCTTAGTCCCCTCTTCTAAAGGCCAATTTTCTCCTTCTAAATCCAAACCAAAACAGACCCATCTTAAACATCAAGACCATTGAAAAAGAGAGCAAGGAGAGGAGAACAAAGTTTCCCAAGAGGAAAGCCATGAGATGCCTTAGAATTCCATATCTCTACTTGGTTTCTTCCTCCTCCTCTTTCTTTTCCTTGGTGCGCCACTTTTAGAGCTTTAGGGATCTGTTTTCAGCAAGCTAAAGTTAGTTAAAATGAGGGAGAAGAAGCTAGATGCTTTTTAGAAGCCATAAGCCACTTTTCATGTTTTTTTTAAACTACAACTCGCTATAGCAAGGAATACACCTCGCTATAGTGATCATTTATCAGTTCTAGGTCTCCCTGTTCTCGCTATGGCTAGCGCTATAAAGAGAAACTCCCTGGATTTTGTATCAACCCCAAACTCCGTATAGCTAACTAGATTCTCGCTATGGTGAACAAGCTCCCTCGGTAGAACGAATAGCATTCTCGCTATAGCTAATAGGTACAATTGCTATAGCTAATAGGCATCCTCGCTATAGCTAGAAGACTTAGAAAAATTCTGAAATCTTAAATTTTCATGTCTATGAAAACTCGGATGTTACAGTTACCCAAGAAGGGTAACATAAAGCAACCTCGATGCAATACAAACTTTTCAGCCACGACGCAGGTCTAGGAAATCAAGAAATGAGCATTCCAATAGCTAGTTTCATCGCAGCACAGGTATAGCCGCCACTGCAATAATTGGAAAATTTGTTATAGTAGGTTCCAGGTTGTCTTTTCCATCATGGTGCCACATAAGCCCACCGCAATGAGATTTGCAAAAATGTGAGAAGTTGAACCCGAAAGCAACCTTATCGTAACACGAAAATCTTAGGCCATAGCGCAATATGCGAAACTTGGCTTTTAGGTTCCAATAACCAACTTAACTAAGGTGGGGAAGGTCCAAGTCATGGTGAAGTTCCCAAACTCTATTTTTGACTTAAAGACCTTGAGATTTACTATGATAATGTTGTGCAATGACTTCAGAGTCTTTATACAAGGTTTTTGTGAGTTGAAATCAGTAACAGGATGAATCTAAAGTCTTAAATGATAACTATGATCACTTGTGAACTTGATTAGTTGTGGTTGTTTAGCTAATGACCTTAATGATGTAAAGGTTCAAATTTTCCCACTTCCTCCTATTTTAATTAATCATAATAACTTTAGACCTTGATTTGCAATTACTAATCATGCTATTAAGCCTACTTATGGTAATTAAGAATTATGGTCATACATTTGGTATCAAAACAATGGTTTAAGAAATTATGTTAGATTTAGAACCTTGTGGTTAGAAAACTTGGCAATCATGATGCATGCATGTTAGGAATAAGAACATTTTGATCTGGTGATGACTCTTATACTTGTGTATACCTGTTATGGATGGAGTTGTGTTTGGATTACCTTGAAATTGTAGCTTAATGAGGGATACTTTTGGTTATGCTTATGGCATTGTAGAGTGATATAACTACACATAAAGAAATCGTTGAGATGCTAAGAGAAGTGTAAGAGGCCATGACTGCAATGGCCAACTGTATGAGAGAAAAAGCTAAGGCCTATGAAGTTATAGTTAGGGCAATGACTAATCGGCTTTAAGAGCAATCAAGGCTCATGTAGCCACTGTCAAGTGTTGCAACAGTTACATGAGACCATGAATAAGAGAAATTAGGAAGTGCTAGTGGAGAACCATATTGGTGCTGGCTAGAATCTTGGTATGGGACACTAAAGGGAACATGATGACCTCTTTGTTATGTTAGCCAAGTTTAGATAGGCTAACCCTCCATCGTTTATGAGGGAGTTAGACACTAAAAAGGCTAAGAGGTGGCTGATCCAACTCGAGAAAATTTTTGAAGTCATGATATGCACTACAGAACAAAAGGCAAAGTTGGCCATCTACAAGTTAAAGGGTAAGGCTAAACATTGGTGCCTTCATATTGTTGATTTCAAGGGGGATGCCCTTGACTTGAGAAAGTTTCTAAATTTCCTTTAAAGGTAAGTATTTTCCACCTTCAGTGAGGGCTAACAAGGAAGCTAAGTTTAATTTTCTTGAGTAAGGAGTAATAAGTGTGGATCAGTATGCAGCCAAATTCATCCAATTGTCCCATTTTTCCTCCTACCTTTGACAATTTAATAATGAACCATGGAAGGTCGATAAATTTAAAAGAGGTCTGAAATCAAAATTGAAGAATAAGATAGTTTCCTTACAAATATGTAATTTTGATGAATTGGTGGATAAGTGTAGGGTGACAATAAGAGCCATGATTGAAAGTGAAGCCAAAAGGAAGAAGATCATGGAGGCCACGTGTGATTGGTGCATAGGGCCTTTTAGGGGTGAAAGTAAGAAAGAAGCTAGTAGTGGTAGTGGCTCTTGGGATATGAGACCACCACCAACAAATGTTCCTCAGAGAAAGAGTATGGGCATCTAAAGAACACGGCTAGTGTCCTATCAGTTTGTGGCAAATATGGAAAGAGCCACGATAATGGACCATGCCCAGTATGATATAATTATGGGAAGCTTGGACATTATGCATGAACTTGCAGGGTGTCATGAGAGCCGGCCTCATCTATTAAATCACTTACACAAGGAAGGGTATTCATACTTATGCAGCAAGAGGCTAATAGATCCCTTAGTTTGATTCAAGGTACTTTACTTGTCCATAATCATATTGTAGATGCATTGTTTGATTCGAGTGTGACCAGCTCATTCATCTCATATGACTGTGTTAAACATCTAGGTCTGAAAATTAGCTTATTTCCATTTGAACTCTTTGTGTTCACCCCCACTGGATATTTTATAATTACATCAAATGTGTGCTTGAATTGCATTGTGTAATTGGATAGCTGTTATACTACCCTTGACCTGATTTGTATCCCTTTGTGTGACTTTGATGTAATCATTGGTATAAACTAGTTGTCAGCTAATAATGTGATACTTGATTGTAATCATATGACTATTTCCTTATCTACAAATATACTTGAAACTTGTCCTATGACTGAGCTTACTTGTGTGTCTGCCACCCAAGCTAGGAGTTACCTCAGGCATGGTTGCTAAAGGTTTCAAGTATTCTTTTCACTGCATGTTGAGGTTAATGATGGGTTAGAGGATATACCTGTGATTAGGGAATTCCCTAAGCTTTTCACTAAGGAGTTTAGTAGACTACCTCTAAAGAGAAAGTTAGAGTTTTTCATTGATTTGGTACTTGGTACAGGTCTAATTTTCAAGGCTCCATATAGAATGACACTTGCTAAGTTGGTTGAGTTGAAGAGTCAGTTAGAGGAGCTACTTGAAAAGGGGTTCATTTAGGCCAAGTGTGTCCCTATGGGGAGCACCAGTGTTATTTATCAAGAAGAAGGATGGTAGCATTAGGCTTTGTATTAACTATAGGCAATTGAACTAAGTGAACATCAAGAACAAATACCTTTTGCTTAGAATTGATGATTTACTTGACCAATTAGTTAGAGTGTCAGTCTTTTCAAAGATTGATCTTAGATCGACATATCACCAACTTAGAGTCAAGGCTGAAGATGTACTTAAAACCGCCTTCAGGACTCGATAAGGCTATTATAAGTTCCTAGTTATGCCTTTTGTGCTAACTAATGCCCTTGCTATTTTCATGGACTACATGAATAGGATCTTTAGACCTTATCTTGACCGGTTTGTGGTAATGTTCATAGATGATATCCTCATATACTTTAAAAGTAGTGAAGAGCATAAATAGCATCTTAAGATAGTTCTTTAAACCTTCGAGGAGCATTAGTTGTATGCTAAGTTGAGTAAGTGTAAATTTTGGTTACGGCAAGTTAAATTCATAAGTCATGTGATATCAAAACAAGGGGTAGCAGTAGATCCTAGTAAGGTAAAAGCGGTACCTAATTGGGAGAGACCCAAGATGGTGACCAAAATTCGTAGATTCCTAGGTCTAGCTAGCTACTATAAAAGATTTATTAAGGGATTTTCTCAATTAGCTATGCCTTTGACTAAGTTGACTAGGAAAGACCAATCATTTGTGTGGGATTCTAAATGTGAAAATTCCTTTCAAGAACTTAAAGATAGGCTAACCACCGCACCTGTATTAGTGATCCCCTACCCTAAAGAGACCTTTATAGTCTATAGTGACACATCCAAGAAGGGATTAGGGTGTGTTTTGATGCAACAAGTTAGGGTGATAGCTTATGGTTCAAGGCAACTTAGACCCCATTAGGAAAAGTATCCCACCCATTGTAACATCCGATTTTTTGAAAACAAGAGAAAACGTGAGAAACGTAACGTACAATTTCTCTGTTAACGAACAAAACTCACCGGATACAAAAGGAAGTCCTCCCAGATGATATAGTTAAGGTCCCAAAACATTTAGTAAGTATTCTAGACTCCTAAAAATGAGAATTTCAGGCTTAGATGGAAGGAAAAATAGAGCTAGAATGAAGAAATAATTTCTTACGAAAAGCTTATGAAACGTAATGGCATTTTTGTAATTTTGAGCAAATTTTGGAATTCACACAAGATGGCTTTTTAAATGAAAGTTTTGAGTTCTCTGGGGTTCTCAGAGGCCCTAAAAACCATGGGAACTTCTGAGACAGTTAAATCCCCTCCGGTGGATGTTTTCTAATGTCGGATGACCTAAACTTTGACTGATTTGTTTGGGAAGGTTTTAGCTCCAATTTGAGTGATTCCAAAGGCATTTTACTAAATTGGGAACCTAACTTTTATAATAGAAAAGACGGTTCTCAAAAAGGAGCTAAAAAAAAGGAGAAAAGAAAATGCCAAGAGCGAAGGGCAAAATTGAAATTTTTAGAAAGTGTAACTTCCTTCTACCTATATATATGATGCACCCTTCTTCTCCCTTCATGTTGCATGACCAAGTTCTGCCCAAAACCAGAGCAAAACCCTAGGGAGAGTAGAACACAAGAGGAAGGCAAAGAGGAGGAGAAATCAAAGGCTTAAGGGAGAAATTGAAGGGAAAATTCGGATTTGAAGAGAGGAACTCAAAGAACATAAAATTCAAGTGAGAAAAAGCAAGAAAACAAGGCCAAGAGAAACCTTTCCCACACTCTTATGGTTGTGTAGCCGAAGAGATGAGCTTAAATTTAAAGGGAAAAGTGTGTGAAATTGTGCAAGGTAGCTCTCTCCACCTTCTCTCATGCATGGATGTGTGTTTAGCTTGTTTTAGAATGTGTGTATGTGTATTTTCAAGCTATGAAAAGTATGCTAGCATGCCTTTACATATCATGATCCTTGGTGCCATGTTATGTTTTAAATGAATCCATGATGTTTATATGAGTTTGCTTAAGTGTGGAAGGGCCAAGAACTCTTTCCTTTGGTGAGGATGAGCCAAGAACCCTTGAGCTTGGTTGAGACAAAGCAAAGAGTCTCCCAAAAGCAAAGTGGGCTCCCAAGAGTATGGTTGAGTCTAAAGCTCTTAAAGAATGGGTGAGGTAAGTTCAAAATCCATGAGGAGAAGTGTGAGGCCAATACAAACACTTGGGGAACTCTTGAATGTCTTGTATGATTGATTCACATGCCAAGGTTGCTTTTAAAATGTCCATGACTTCTAATTTTCCCATGCATGCATTTGTAAAGCTTGCTTTGCATATATTATGTATGATTGAATGGGAGATGAGCTATTGAAATTCTTTGAATCTCATCCCCTCCTCTTTAATAATTTAACATGCTAGGTGAACTAAGTAATTATGGTGAAGGGAGCCAACAACCATAAAAAGCAAGCATTGACAAGCTTATGTGTTAATTGCCCATTTTAGAACTATAATGGTGGTTCATAATGTATATGATGTTGTATATGTATCATGAACCTTGAAACATGTGTAAACTGTAATGTCTAGTTTTCGTTAAACGATAGAAACAGGCACGTTTTCAAAGCAAGTCCCCCGAAACGAATTAGTTAAGGTCCCAAAAAATTTGAGTAACATTTTAGCCCCCTAAAAATGAGAATTGTAGCCTCAGACAGAAGGAAAAATGAAGCTAGAATGAAGAAACAAATTTTGACAGAAACCTGACAAAGCGTAATGGCATTTTTGTAATTTTGGGCAATTTTTAGAATTCACACAGGAGGGCTTTTTAAACCAAATTTTTGAGTTCTTCGGGGTTCTCAAAGGCCCTAAAAACCATGAGAAGCCCCAGGACAGTTAAATCCCCTCCGGTGGACGTTTTCCGATGTCGGTGTGCCTAAACTTTGACGAGTCCATTCGGAAAGCTTTTAGCTCCGATTTGAGTGATTCCAAAGCTATTTTTCTTAATTGGGAACCTAAATTTTATAATGGAAAAAAAGGTTTTCAAAAAGGAGCTAAAATGAAGGAGAAACAAAAATGCAAAGTAGGAAGGGCAAAATTAAAATTTTTGAAAAAGTCACTTTTCCCTACCTATATATTGGTGGTGCCTCACACTTGCCCTCATTTAACTTCAGAAAATTCAGCCCCAAACCAGAAGCAAAACCCTAAGGGAGAGGCGCCCAAGAGAGGAAGAAGAAGGAGGAAGAAATCCAAGCTTAAGGTATGCTTTCATGGTGTTTTTCCTTGCTTTTCTTCATCTCCACCACCTCTCCTTCATTCTCCTTTCTTTCCTTGGATTAAAATGATGTTTATAAATCTGATTCAAGGGAGATATTCAAGGGAAAGTTCGGATTTGAAGAGAGGAGCTTAGAGAAATCAAGATTCAAGCCAAATTAAGCAAGAAAACAAGGTAAAAATGCATCCTATGGTTGATTCCTTTCATCCCACTTCTCCTCCATTTTGACCTACACTAAGAACCCTAGGAGAATCTAATTTCTATCACATTCCAAACTTCCTGTAACTGTTAATATAACCCATATTAATTCACTCAGTCAAATAGCATGAAAGGAAGGGATTTTAATTATTTTAATTACACCCATTTGACACCATCACCACACGAGAGCATAAGCATCCACTTGGTTACTTGGAATTATGTTTAGTTGTGGGGATTGGCATAATCTGCATTGCCGTGGGGATTAGGCATCATACACAATTTGTATATTAGATGGAAGTGATATATATAGATATTAATTGACCCTGGCTTGCTTCTTCTTTGGATGTGGGAAATTACTACCAATGCTGTAACACCTTAACCTCTAGCTCATACCCAACGTGCCCTCTTACTCATATACACATGCGGAACTCACAAGGGAGATAATTTACTCTACCTCATGCTTCTTTCTCTATGGCACTATGTGTGGGTAGAGATCCACTTAGAAGTAATATGGACCGGTTGAGCTCTCTCTATGCTTCCTCATGCTCAATTACACTATTGAGACTTATTTCAATCCCCACAATATGCTTTGAACTCATGGAAAGCAAAAAGGGATTGGAGACATGCATTTTCGTTATTGGCAGATTTTGTTTCATTTCTGGGCTAAGTTTGAAAATTCATAACTAAATGCAGAAAAATTGTAACTGCATGATCTGGGTCATTCTAGAAATCTTGAGACGTCTACTTCATGATAAAAATAAGTAGAAGTCTCGATATCTCACATACTCTGCGTTTGACATCAAAATCGTTCACTGGTCAGAGGGGGCTCCTTTGCTGTCACAGTTTACTGATATAGACTTTGGAAATGTCTAACTAATTCCAAAAAAATCCAATACTCATAAACTATATCTCTATGGAAAGATGTGGATGTTATCTAGAGGAGAAAAATATCTCCAGATCAGTTCACCAAGCCAATTTCCCGGAAACCGATGAAACAGTACTTCGGGTCTGGTTGGGTGTCTGATTCTGGGCAGGAACTTCGAAATTGTATAACTTCCTCTCTAGACCTCTAAATGAGGTGCTTCCAGTTCCTATAAGTCACTGTGACCATCTAGTTTCTGCGTATGAAATTTCGTAGCCATTGGACTATGTTTGCCTCTCGGATGACACGTTTCTCAAACTGACCAAATGAACAGTGATTTCCAAAATCCGAATTTCTGATGTCAACTTTGAAAAATCATAGAAAATGCGATAGACCTCTAAATGACATGAACTCTAGCTTCCCAGAAAGCTCTAATCATGATCTAGCTACATGTCAAATCTCATAACAAGAAGAGGTCATATGGCTGATCTATGACATCATGTGCAAGAAAGCCATTTCTTGGCCAAAAGTGGGGCTCATAGGGTCCAATCTTGGTTTTTTCTACTTCTATGACTCCTTGAGCACATGAGAAAGCATCTATAGGAGCTATCAATCATGCCTCAAGTGTCTAATAACTTAGATTGGGGAAACTCACTATCTCATGCCCACTTATGCACACATATAGTTTATACTACTTTGAGTATTTCATATCAAAATCTACTTTCTCATTCATCATAAACCTCATTCTCATACATACATCATCTTGCATACATGGTCTTACAACATTTATAAATGTTACATCATATACATCATTTACATCTTTCATGTACAACACATTACAATGTATTTACAAGAAACCTTTACACTCTTCTTCATTTCTATCCCTAGCTTCATGCTTGGTGGTGGTTCCCATCTCTAGGCTCACTTGGTCCACCTGGCATGGTTGGATGGTGGAGAGGGAGGGTGAGATTCATGGAATCTCAGTAGTTCAACTCTCATTCAAACATACATATATTGCATGCAACAAGTCTCATGATGCATGTATGGCATGTTAGCATATAAAACCATGATGAAAACATTTAAAACATATGAAATGGCCATGCATAACATTCAAGAGCTTGCTAAGTACTTGGATCAGCCTCACCCATTCCCTTGTGGCTTTTGGATTTGCCTTCCCATACTTTAGAGGTCCTTAGACTCAACCCTTACTCTTTGGGAGTCAACCTCACTTTTGGGAGACCTTTTTCTCTTGTCTCAACCAACTTAGGGCTTCGGCTCATCCTCACCTTGGCTATAGGGTTATTGGCTTTTCCATTTCCTCAAGCAAACTAAACAATCATTTCAAACATCATTTCAATCATAACACATAATCATGCTAACACACTTCTCATAGCTCATATCATTCATACACACAAGTAAGACAATGTAAACACACAATTATGCATGAGAGAAAGTGGAGAGAACTACCTTGCTAGCTATTCACTACTTGCTCTTTCAATTGTCTCCTCCCTTGTTGGTTTCACAACAACTTCTAGATGGGAAAGTTTCTCTTGAGCCTAACCACACAAAAGCATGGAATTAATACCTTAATACTTAATTCTCAAGCTAGGAATCACTTCTAATCAGCTCTACTAAGCTTCTCACTCTAGGTCTTTTCCTCTCACTAAGGTCCATTAGCTATCCTCTCTCTTTTCTCAACTCTTAAGCTCTTAAGAAAGGGGAAATCAAGAAAGAGAAGACTATATACTTCTAATCTCTCTCAAGAATGGTTTTCCACTCTCTCTCCTCTGAACCAGACTCAAGCAAACCAAACAATCATTTCAAACATCATTTCAATCATAACACATAATCATGCTAACACACTTCTCATAGCTCATATCATTCATACACACAAGTAAGACAATGTAAACACACAATTATGCATGAGAGAAAGTGGAGAGAACTACCTTGCTAGCTATTCACTACTTGCTCTTTCAATTGTCTCCTCCCTTGTTGGTTTCACAACAACTTCTAGATGGGAAAGTTTCTCTTGAGCCTAACCACACAAAAGCATGGAATTAATACCTTAATACTTAATTCTCAAGTTAGGAATCACTTCTAATCAGCTCTACTGAGCTTCTCACTCTAGGTCTTTTCCTCTCACTAAGGTCCATTAGCTATCCTCTCTCTTTTCTCAACTCTTAAGCTCTTAAGAAAGGGGAAAGCAAGAAAGAGAAGACTATATACTTCTAATCTCTCTCAAGAATGGTTTCCCACTCTCTCTCCTCTGAACCAGACTCAAGACCTAACCATTTTTGCCATCTAAACCATAGGAAAGAGGGGGAAAGGGGAGAAGGGCAACATACTAAGAGGAAGCCATGAGAATTCATACCTTTCTTGTGCTTTCCTCTTCTCTTCAGCTTCTCTCTCTCTCCTCCGCCCTTTTCTCTCTCCTAAGACGAGTTTGAGTCAGTTAGAAGAAGAAAGAAGAGATTTAGAAGCTTTTAAAAAGTCAAATTCTCTTTTTCTCGCTTTTTCTGGACCGCTCTCGCTATAGCGAGTCATTACCCTCGCTACGGCGAGCTCGTGTCTGTTCCAGACCTCTACCTTCGCTATGGCGTCGCTACGGCGAGCAACTCCCTGGTTTCTGTATGGAATGCCGCACTCGCTATAGCTAGAAGCATATTCGCTACGGTGAGGGGGCATTCTCGCTATGGCGAAGACATTTCTCGCTATGGCGAGAAGACTTAGAAAATTCTTAGCTCTTCGAAAATTTTTCAGCTTCTCTTTTCCTTTTCTTTTCTCATTTCTTTTCTATTTTCTTTTTCTGGGTTGTTACAAATGCCACCTCGTGCTTCCATGCGTAAGGCGTGTGAGTATATGTGGTAGATGATATTTGATTACATTAGGTAGTACATTCAGCCATGGAGGAGCTAGGAATGAAGGTTGCATGTAAATGAATGGCTTAAGTAATCTAGGATAGGGACACCTCATGCTTGCACCACCATGTAAATGTATAGCGTAAGTAAGTTAGAATGAGGACACCTTATGCTTGCACCACCCACCTTCATATATATATATTAAATTGTGATTTGCTAATGCCGTATTTGGTTTGACAGCAGGAGCTAAATATTGCTCTTAATATATAGTTTAAATGAGAGTAAGACACATATTTGCTGCCACCTAGCAATTGCATTGATTCAAGGAATTGTGATTTGCCTTCATGCCACTAATAGCGGTGAAAAAGCAAGCGTTGTTCATTGCATTAATTACCATTCACTTTAACTCATTTTAGGCGGAGGGAAGTAGTGGAAAGAAGGAAGAAATTTCGGACAGCCATAGAAGAGGAGAGAAGAGAAGAAAAACCAAGTACAAGGACTCCATAAAAGGTAAGTTCCAAGTTGCTTCCTTGTTCTGGACTGGGATGTTCTGGCCTTGTAGAATTAGTTAGAAAAGGATTTTGAAGCCACAATTTTTATAACAGGTTGTCCATCCCTTATACTTGAAATCTGGAAAATTATAGAATTTTTGGAACAAAGTAAATTAAAGAATTTAGCTTCTGTACGGGACAGCTTGGGGCTGATTTCATAAAGAATTTTGTTAAATGGGTAAATGAAGGAATTAGTGCATGAAATTTGGTGGGGAGGTAGCTAAGACATATTACATTAGTTTACAAATTCTTAGAATTTTCTGGGCTCATTTAGTAGGATAACAAAGCCAGAAACAGCAAGGGCAGTGTATAGCGAGCTCAACTGAGGTAGTGACCAAAACAGTAGCAGTTCAGGGGTTATCCCTGGGAATTCTTGGAAATTGTTTCTGTGGCTTATAATTAACATAATAAGGGGTCGCTCTACCAATTTTTATGATTTTTGGAGGTCATTTAGTGGAGGAAAGAAATTTCACAAAAACAAGTCCGAAAATGTAGTTAAATTGAGACTATGGTAGTTTCGTTCTTTTTTTTTTTTTTTTGCTGTTGTAGTGTGACTTTGTATGGAAAATTTGAGAATCCATCTTGAAAATAAGGGCTAAGGACTTAGCTTTATAGCACTGGACCACACATGAATAACTTAGATAGTAACCAATTAATGAGAAGGAAAAGAAAATGAAGATGTGATTGTTTACAATTAGGAATTTCAATAGTTAACTAGCGAAAGGGATTGAGGAATTTCATATGGGGGGATTAGTAATTTAATTGCAATGTAAATATTAACTATGATTCATTCTTAACTAGTACAATGCATGATTGAAATTTAGGAAGGCCATTGGGACAACCAGAGCTAAGGAATAACGTGATAGAATGACGATAACGAAACAGGTAGTTAACACTGTACTCATTTTGCTATTTATGTTAATGCACTGGATGAAATCTCAAAGTCCCTATGCTGTGTTTGGTTGCATGTATATCTACTAAGATGACTTTTTATGAGTACTAGATTGCTATTATTGACCAATAACCGACACACAGTAACCTAACGAATGAGAATATGCTTCTACATAGCCTAAAGAATGAGAATATGCTACTACTTAGATATTACATGCTCCGACACCGAAGTATGCATCGAATGTATCCTGGATAGTAATCCGTGCTATTTATATGTGTGTTTCTTAAGTACATTGTTAGCTACTGGGATTTTATCTCACTATAAATTGACCATTTTACAGGTATTAATTATGCTACGAATGGAGCCAGACAAATAGAGAATGAACAAACTAACCAATAGATTACATATTGACTGTAATTGGTCTTATGAATCCTTTGAACAAGGGTTGAATGTAAATTCTAACTCCAGTGAGGATGTAACATTGTAGTGTTAATCTCTCTTTTGATTTGTATAAATATTACACATGAGAAATCTACCGTGAGTTAACTATAATGTTTATTAGGGCTACCGAACTCCCTATACAAGTAAACTCTTATATTTGCATTTGCATGAAATTGATTATGATAACCATGGAAGTAGTTCTAGCATATTAACATTATCAACTTATGGTTTTCTTGTGAAAATGATGAAGGCTGTCCAGGTATGACAATTAACCTCCCAGGTCTAGGATCTTGTTGATGGGATCTTAGATTTTGCCTTGTAAAACTTAAGACCTTGTCAATAGGGTCTTCTGTTAGTAGTACAAGATCCTTCCATTTGGTAAGTTATAGTGTATGCAAAGTGTAGGTGTGACAATTTCCAAGCCCAACCAAGCATGATTCTTAGGTATTTGATGGAGAGGAATAAGAATATGCAAAGAAAACCATAAAATAGGCGTTAGGATTCAAGATGCAAAACCTAGGGTTTTAAGTGCACCTTCCAATTTCTGAATTTGTATGATGCTTCCTAGGTCTAAGTAAGAGTTTAAATGAGTTCTTGAGACACCTAAGATGCTCCCCACAAGCTTCCTCCTTCAAGAAAACAAAGAGAACTCCAAGAAGCCCAAAACCTAGCATAGTCTCGGCCTAGGCTAGGTTGTGTAGGTGGGGGGAGTTTTAAATTTTTCTAAGGCCATTCTTGAGTTATATTTAATGAATGAAAATGAAGGGAGGCCTTGGAAAAAATTTAGAACTCATAGAAATTGATTTGGTGCCTTAGGTTCCATAATGTGACCTAAAGAAGCAACATGGTGCTAGGCCTTTTGTCTTAATGATGTGATGACTCCAAGAGACTTAAAAGGAGTCAAGAATCATATTTGAAAAGAAAGAATGAGGCCTAGAAGTCATTTGAGGGGTGTTGCTTCATTAGGTGTGATTATGGACCATAATGGAGCCTATAGAGCAATCTAGTGTTTCATCAAGTTATGTAGCCTTAGAATATGTTTCATGAACCTAATTGGCTCCCATAAATTGTATCTAGGCCAAGAGAAACTATCTCCATCAAATTGTGGGTGTGTGGCTGAAAGAGGAGGCTTGGAAACTAAGGAAAAAGTGTGTGTTTGCATACAAGGTAGCTCTCTCCACCTTCTCTCATGCATGGATGTATGTTTAGCTTATTTTAGAATGGGTGTATATGTATTTTCATGCTATGAAAAGTATGCTAGCATGCCTTTACATGTTATGATCCTTGATGCTATGTTATGTTTTAAATGAATCCATGATATTTGTATAGTTTGCTTGAGTGTGGAAGGGCCAAGAACTCTTCCCTTTGGTGAGGATGAGCCAAGAACCCTTGAGCTTGGTTGAGATAAAGCAAAGAGTCTCCTAAAAGCAAAGTGAGCCCCCAAGAGTATGGTTGAGTTCAAAGCTCTTACAGAATGGGTGAGGCAAGTCCAAAATCCATGAGGAGAAGTGTGAGGCCAATCCAAATACTTAGGAAACTCTTAAATGTCTTGTATGATTGATTCACATGCTAAAGTTGCTTTTAAAATGTCCATAACTTCCATTTTTCTATACATGCATTTAAAAAGTTTACTTTGCACATACTCTATATGATTGAATGGGAGATGAGCTATTAGGATTTTTTGAATCTCATTCCCTCATCTCCAATGATCTAACATGCTAGGTGGACCGAGCAATTACGGTGAAGGGAACCAATAATGAAGAAGAAGAGAGATTAACAACTTTGTGTCTTGTTTGGTTTGTTTTGGAACCATAATGATGGTTCATCATATATATGAGGTTGTATATGTACTATGAACATTGAGACACGTGTAAATACACTATTATGTGATGTTTAGATGTATGATTATGATATATGACCACTAGCCCATGTTTTAAGTATGTAAGGCTATAGAATGAGAATTTAAAGTTTGATGAATATGTGTATAAGTGAGGGTTGAATGGTCAAAATGAGATGCATGAGGTTTGAGACCATTTGTTCAGCTCACACAAGTCTTAAACATGATTTTAGACTTTCCCAAAAGGTGTCAATACCAAGGGAAGACTATTTGGCAAGTTTGGTACCTCATATGGAGCCAAATTTGACCATTATAGAATCCTAAGTCACTTTTTAGCCAAATGAGTTAGTCTTGATCTGAAATTTGGCATGCAATTAGGTCTTATTAAGAGCTTTCGAAAAGCTAAAGATCATAATTTTTAGAAGTCTACAGAATATTTGATGATTTTTTGAAATTAGAAAAATTTATGGATTTAGTCTACTGCACTATTCATTTGGTCTAAAATTGTTTTCTGTCATCCAAGATTCAAATGATGTCCAATTGCCATGAAATTTTATACAGAGAAACTAGGCAATCACAATGACTTGAACCAACTAGAAGAACCTCATTTGGAGGTCTAGAGAGGAAGATATGAATTTTTGAAGTTTATGCGCAGTATCAGTAAATTTGCCTAACTAGAAGTACTATTTCATCGAATTCTAGGGTCTGGGCTTGATGAACTGATCTGGAGATATTTTTTCTCTCTAGTTAACATCCACAGCTTTCTAGATTGGTATCATTTGAATGGATTAGACATTTTCAAAGTTTTCTGCAAAATTCTGTGACAGTTCCAGAATTCAATCTGACCTTCGGACCATTTTGGATGTCAAACATCCTGGGTGATGAATGTTATGACCAGGGCGTATTTGTTGTGTAAAGTGGACGTCCTAAGCTTTCTAGAGTGACCAAGATTGCATGATTTCAATTTTTCTAGATTTAGTTATGATTTTCCAAAGTTTACCCAGAAATGAGACCGATTCTGGCCGAGAACGAACACTCACTTTCCATGTCTCTTTTCAGTTTCCATGAGTTGTAGGCAAGTTTTTATGATACAAATGAGTTGTAATAATGCAATTAAATATGATGAGGTATAGTATGAGCTCACACGGTCCACGTAACACCGAAATGAATTTCTAAATATGATGCAATGCAAAAATATTCATTATTTTCCCTTACTTTTCTATGAGAAACCTACATCCTTCATGATAGTAAGTCATCGAAAAGGCATGGGATGAGCTATAATTTATGGTGTTACATAAACATACTATTATGTGATGTTTAGATGTATGAAAATGATATATGACCCATAGCACTTATTTTGAGTATGTAAGGCCAAAGTGTGCAATATGGAACTTTGATGAAAGTATGCATAAGTATGGGTTGAATAGCCAAAATGAAATGCATGAGGTTTGGGACCATTTGACCAGCTCACTTAAGTCTCAAATGTATTTTTAGACTTGCCCAAAAGGTACCAAGACTAAGAAAAATCCATTTGGCAACTTTGGTACCCTATATGGAGCCAAAATTGATCATTATGGAACCCCATGTCACTTTTTAGCCAAATGAGTTAGTCTTGATCTAATATTTGGCACGCAATTAGGTCTCATTGAGATCTTTTTGGGAAACTAAAGATCATAATTTTTGGAGGTCTACAGAATATTTGATGATTTTTCAAAGTTGGAAAAATTTATATTTCTGGTTTGCTACACTATTCATTTAGTCCGAAATTGTTTTGTCACATGAGACTCAAATGATGTCCATTTGCCATGAAATTATATACAAAGAAACTAGGAAATCATAGTGACTCCTGCCAAATAGAAGCACCTCATTTGGAGGTCTAGAAAGGGAGATATGAATTTTTGAAGTTTCTACCCAGTATCAGTAACCTTGCCCGACTAAAAGTACTGTTCCATCGATTTTTGAGTTTTTGGCTTGATAAACTGAAATGGAGATATTTTTTCTCTCTATTTGACATCCACAGATTTCCTTATTGGTATCATTTTCATGGATTGGATTTTTTTGGAATTAATTGGACATTTTTGAAATTCATATAAGTAAATTGTGATAGCATCAGGACCCAGTCTGACCTCCAGACCATTTAGCATGTCAAACGCTCTGTGTGTGGGATGTTATGACTTGTACATATTTTTAGTATAAATTATACATCCTTATCTTTCTAGAATGATCAATATTGCATCATTTCAATTTTTCTAGATTTAGTTATGATTTTCCAAAGTTTGTCCAGAAAAGAGACCAATTTTGGCCGAGAATGAACTTTCATTTTCCATGCCCCATTTCGGTTTCCATGAGTTGTAGGCATATTTTTGGGATGCAAATGAGTTGTAAGTAATTAAATATGAGAATGTATAGTATGAACACACACGATTCAAGTGACACCGATTGCAAATTTTTAGATATAACGCAAAATGAAATTAATCCCATTCTTCTTGCTTTTTCTATAGGAAGCCTACATGAATTATGATAGAATGCTTAAGAATGACATGAAATGAGCTAAAGTTTATGGTGTTACACCCATGACCTAGAGTTAGCAGCTACGGTTTTTGCCCTTAAGATTTGAAGGCACTATAACTATGGCGCACAATTTGAGGTGTATAGTGACCATAAGAGTTTGAAGTACTAGTTTAACCAGAAAGAGTTGAACATGAGGCAAAGAAGGTGGATGAAATTTCTTAAGGATTATGACTTCTTAAAGTATCATCCAGGAAAGGTGAATGTTGTCATTGATACCTTGAGTAGGAAATCTATTCATATGGTAATGATGATGCTTAAGGAGCAAAGGTTGATTGAGGAGTTAAGAGATTTGAATTTGTCCATTTCAATACATCTTAGTAGCCTTTTTTTGGGAGAATTGAGGATAAAAAATGAATTTAGGAAGAGGATTAAAGAGAGCTAAGAACTAGATGAACATTTAGGAAAGATTAGAGAGCAATTGAGGAGTGGAGAGGTTAGAGACTTTGACCTATCGGAGGATGATTTGGTGAGGTACTAGGGTAGAGTATGCATACCTAGAGATGAAGAGTTAAGGAACATAGTGCTATCTAAAGCTTATAAGAGTAGGTACACCCTTCATCTGGTACCACTAAGATGTATAGGGATCTTAAGAAGAGCTTTTGGTGGCTTAGGATGAAGTCAGACATAGCTGAGTTTGTTGCAAGATGTCTAGTTTGTTAGAGGGTTAAGATTGAGCACAAAAAAACTGCAGGTTTGTTACACCCTTTAAAGATTCTGAAATGAAAATGGATAGCATATCTATGGATTTTGTGATAGGTTTGCTTAGAACATCCTCAAGTTATAATGCTATTTATGTTATTGTGGATAGATTGACGAAGTCTACCCACTTTCTACCTATTAGAGCCACTTATCCTCTAGATGGACTAGCATAACTATATATCCGTGAGATTGTAATATTACATGGTGTCCCCAATAGCATTGTGTCAGATAAAAACCCAAAGTTCACATTAAAATTTTGGCAATCTCTACAAGAAATTTTAGGCACCAGTCTTAATTTTATTACTGCCTATCATCCTTAGTCAGATAGACAGATTGAAAGGACCATTCAGACCCTTGAGGACATGCTTAGAGCCAATGTGTTAGAATTAAAATGGAACTAGCATGTGTGCTTACCTTTAGCTGAGTTTTCCTACAATAATAGTTACCATTCCAATATCCAAATGGCACTATTTGAGGCATTTTATGGGAGGAAGTACAGATCACCCTTATGTTGGGTAGAGCTTGGTGAGAGGAGTCCCTTAGATCTAGACATAATGGACTAGACCACCTGTTAAATAGAACTCACTAGAAAGAAGTTGTTAGCTGCTCAGAGTAGGCAGAAGAGCTATGTTGATAAGAAAAGAAAACCCTTAGAATTTGAGGCAGGAGACTATATGTTCATTAAAGTTACTCCGGTGATAGGTGTAGGATAGTTTATTAGGACAAGAAAGCCCAGTCCTCGTTACCTTTCTCTTTTCCAAATCCTTGAGAGGATAGGGCCCATGGCATATAGAGTTGTCTTACCTCTAAACTTGGCCAGATTACACGATGTGTTCCATATGTCCTAATTGAAATAGTACTACTCAGACCCTTCGCATGCATTAAGTACGAGAATGTACATCAATAAGATGATTTGTCTTATGTGGTTAAGCCAGAAAGGATTGTGGACTCCAAAGTCAAATGATTGCATAATAAGGACATCTTCCTAGTAAAGGTGGCATGGAAGGGACTTAATTCAGATGAAGCAACTTAGGAGACGAAGGAAGCTATGAGGAAGGATTATACTATTTAAGTAAGGTATGTTTAATTTTAGGGACAAAATTCCTAAAACGAGGGGAGAATGTAACACATTGGAATTAATTCAGAATAATTATGATTAATTAAAGAGTAAAATAGGTTTAATTAAGAAAATTAATTAAAAGAAGAGGACGTTAAATTGGGCCTTATAATTAATTTAATTATTGATTCGAGTTAAGTGTAGAAACTCAATTTTAGCCTAAGGAAGATCCAATTCCATTTCTTAAAGGCCTAAAAGTTATTTGTGCATACCCAAATGTTAATGAACCTTTTTCAGCTTGGCCTAACTCTTATCATTCTAGAATCCATGGGCCAACAAGCATAAGACAAAACCCACTTGGAATTAGGTGTTTGGATTAGCCCAAGACCCAAACATTAAACCCTAAACCCTTAGTAGCCCTTCCATAATTCTGCAGAAACAAAACACATAAGAAGCACAAGAAAAATTCAAAGGTTTAGGAGAGAGGCTAAAGTTCTTAGCAAAAATCCATCTTCTCCTACATCTAAAGACAAAATCAGCCAAGGTGGCTATTATATAACTTAATCTTCTCATCTTTCTCTTTAATTTGACCTGATTGGTTTCTCATTTGAAGTATTTTCATCACACCCAAAATTTGATATGGATTATTTGATGTTTTCTTGGATGATCTTTGGAGGTTGAGGCTAGAAGGGATATAGGGTAAGTATAAACTCTTTATTTTAATGCATTTACTACTAGTTAGGGACCCTAATAGTAGACTTATGATATGAACTCTATTTTTATGCAAAAATATCTATAATTTAGGGTAATATTTTGAGGTCTCTAGTATAGGGAAGAAAAATCCGATTTTTGTTCTTATAGTGGCTAGATGAAAGTCCTCTAGGTAGCTATTGGTAGTTTAACTCTTTGAGTATTAGGTTGCTGCTATAATTGATGAATAAGAATGTTAATAGTATGATTTTATGTTTATAGGCTAAGGTAGCATTGTTGTTGACTCTCAAGGAATTGTCTACAAGTGAGGTAACTTGGGTTAATGTTAAATTCCATGTATATGTCTACTTTAAATTTATATCTGCTGACCATGTATGATTTTGAAATGCATAATGAATGGTTGGCTATCTGATATATTGTATTTGGACCTTATGAGTATATGATAGAGCTGTGATGTGGTTACCACCCATGCATTGTGCTTCGATCAGGCATCAAGCTATAATTAAACCCTTATATGCACTGAGCCCAGGATGTGCTTCGTAATACTATAATTTCTAGCTCATCTCACGATATTCATATGCTTCACATCATCAAATCTATGAGAGTGTAAGGAAAAAGGGAATAAAAATAATGAATATTTTCGCGTTGCGTCGTGTTTAAAAAATTCATTTGATGTCACGTGGACCGTGTGAGCTCATACAACACATCTTCATATTTAATTATATGAATACAACTCATTTGGATCATAAAATATCGTCCACAACTCATGGAATTCAAAAGAAAAGCTCAAAATACTCATGTATATTTTTTGCTAGAATTTGGCTCTTTTCTGACTAAATTTTGAAAAATTATAACTAATTCTAGAAAAATAGAAATCACACATTCTTGATCATTCTGGAAATCTACAAATGTCTACTTCATATAAAAATATGTCTAGACCATAATATCCACCACAGGGGATGTTTGACATCTGAAAGGTTCAGAGGTTAAACTACCTCCTGATGCTGTCATAGATTTCTGCAGCAAAATTTGAAAAGGTCCAATTAATTCCACAAAAAATCCAATCTATGCAAATGATACTAATCTAGAAAGCTGTGGATGTTAGCTAGAGGAAAAAATAACTCTAGACCAGTTCAGGTAGCCCAGAGCTCAGAATTTAATGGAACAGTAACTGAGGTCGGATAAAACTCCTTATACTGGATAGATTTTTTAAAAATTCATATCTTCCTCTCTAGACCTCCAAATGAGGTGCTTCTAGTTGTCACAAATCAATGTGAATATCTAGTTTTTCTGTGCAAAATTTCATGGCAATTGGAAATCATTTGGGCCTTGTGTGACAGATTACAGTTTTGGACCAAATGAATAGTATATCAAACTAAAACCAAAAAAATTTTCAACTTTGGAAATTCATCAAATATTTTATAGACCTCCAAAAAATATGTTCTTTAACTTTCCAAAAAGCTCTCAACAATTTCTAATTGCGTGCCAAATTTCAGATCAAGAAGAACTCATTTGGCTAAAAAGTGACATAGAGTTCCATTATAGTCAATTTTGGCTCCATATGGGGTACCAAAGTAAACAAATGACTAGTTGTCACAAATCAATGTGAATATCTAGTTTTTCTGTGCAAAATTTCATGGCAATTGGAAATCATTTGGGCCCTGTGTGACAGATTACAGTTTCGAACCAAATGAATAGTATATCAAACTAAAACCAGAAAAAATTTCAACTTTGGAAATTCATCAAATATTTTATAGACCTCCAAAAATTATGTTCTTTAGCTTTCCAAAAAGCTCTCAACAATTTCTAATTGCGTGCCAAATTTCAGATCAAGAAGAACTCATTTGGCTAAAAAGTGACATAGGGTTCCATTATAGTCAATTTTGGCTCCATATAGGGTACCAAAGTAAACAAATGACTTTCCTTAGGATTTGGCACCGTTTGGGCAAGTCTAAAAGCATGATTAAGACTTTTGTAGGCTGCCTAAATGGTCTGAAACTCCATGTATCTCATTTTGGCCATTTCATCCACGTATATGCATAATTCCATCAAATCATCAATGAAGCTAATTTGCCATTATATACCCAAATCACATTCTAGTGACTACAAAACATATTCTCTTGTTCATACATGGCACAATATCATAATTACACATGTTTAAGAGGTCATAGACTATATACATCATTGGATTACATCATTTAACACAATTATGGCCTTAAAGAACCAAAAACTAAGCATTAGGTTCTCAAGCTCTCTTCTTTAAGGTGGTTGGCTTCCATTACCTTGTCAACTTGGTCCACCTAGCATATTAGATCATTGGAGAGGAGGGAATGAGATTCAAAGAATCCCAATAGCTCATCTCCCATTCAATTACACACAACATATGCAAAGAAAGTCTTGAAAATGCATGCATGGATATAATGGAAGTAATGAAAATTCAAGAAGGAAGCTTGGCATGTGAATAATTCATACAAGACATTCAAAAGCTTGCCAAGTGGATGGATTGGCCTCACCCTTTTCTTCATGGATTTTGGACTTGCCTCACCCTTTCTTTAAGAGATTCTTAGACTTAACCATACTCTTGAGAGCCCACTTTTTTTTTAGAAGCCCACTTTGCTTTTGGGTGATTCTTTGCTTTGTCTCAACTAATCTTAAGGGTTCTTGGCTCATCCTCACCATGGTTAAGAGTTCTTGACCCCTCCATACTCAAGCAAACTTAAACAAACGTTATAGCATCATTTAAAAACATAATATGGCATCATGAAATTATGGCATATAAAATCATACTAGCATACTTTTCAAGGCTTGAAAATACACATACACACATTCTAAGACAAGCTAAACACACATCCATGCATGAGAGAAGGTGAAGAGAGCTGCCTTACACATAATCATACACTTTTTCCTTGGAATTCAAGCCTCCTCTTTCAGCCACACATACACACACTTGTGGAGACAATTTCTCTTGGCCTAGACAAAATTTATGGAAGCCAATTAGGTTCATGAACTCAATTATAAAATCATATAATTTGCTTAGACACTAGGTTGTTTTATAAGCCCCATTATAGTCCATAAATACACCCAATGAAGCAACACCCCTCAAATAGCTTCTAGGCTCCATTCTTTCCTTTTAAATATGATTCTTGACTCCTTTTAAGTCTTTTGGAGTCATCACACAATTAAAACAAATAGCCTAACTATATGTTGCTTCTTTAGGTCATAATATGAAACCTAAAGCACCAACTCACTTTCTATGAGTTCTAAACTTTTCCTAAGGCCTCGCTTCATTTTTATTCATCATATATAACTCAAAAATGGGCTTGAAAATATTTAAAACTCTCCCTAGATATTCCATCTATGCTTGGCTGAGACATAAAGCAATTTTGGCCTTAATGGATTTTGCTTGGTTTTCTTGAAGGAGGAAGCATGTAGGGAGCATCTTAGGGATCTTGGGAGCTTATTTAAACTCTTAATTAGACCTAGGAATCATCATACAAAATCAGATTTTGGAAGGAACACTTAAAACCCTAAAAAATGTATCTTGAAATCTAATGGTCTTTTGTTAATTCCCTTTACATATTCTTAATCTCCATACCTTTTTTCCTTAGATTCATCCTTGGTTTTTCCTAAAAATCAACTCCTTCTATGGTTCCTAGGGTTAGGCAAAATGGAGAAGAAGGGAGGATCAATATATCAACCATAGGAAGAGAAATTACCTAGTTTCCTTGCTTGTTCTTGCTTAAATCTTGCTTTCTCCAAGCTCTTCTCTCCAAATCCGAAAATTCCCTTGAATTTCTCCCTTGAATTAGATTTATAAACTCCATTTTAATCAAAGCAAATAAAGGAGAAGGAAGGAAAGGAGGTGTGGATGAAGAAAAGCATGAAAAACTACCATGGAAACATACCCTTAAGCTTAGATTTCTTCTCTTCTTTTTCCTCCTTCGGTGCACCTCTCTCCTAGGGTTTTTCTTTGATTTTGGGCAGAATAATCTGAAGCTAAATGAAGGGGAAAGTGAGGCACCACATATATATAGGGGTAGGAAAGTAGCTTTTTTAAAAAATTTCCATTTTGCCTTTTGTTCTTTGCATTATCGTTTCTCCTTCGTTCTAGCTCCTTTTTTAGAACTGTCTTTTCCAATATAAAATTGAGGTTTCCAATTTAGTAAAATGCATTTAGAATCACTCAAATCGGAGCTAAAACCTTCTCGAACGAATCTATCAAAGTTCAGGTACATTAATATTAGAAAACGTCCACCAAAGGGGATTTAACTGTCCCGGGGCTTCCCATAGTTTTCAGGGCCTCTAAGAACCCCAGAGAACTAAAAATTTTCATTTAAAAAGCTCTCCTATGTAAATTCTAAAATTTGCTCAAAATTATGAAAATACCATTACGTTTCGTAAGTTTTTCGTTAAAATTTGTTTCTTCATTCTAGCTCTATTTTTCCTTCCGTATAAGGCTAGGATTCTCATTTTTAGGAGTCTAGAATGTTACTTAAATTTTTTTGGGACCTTAACTAATTCATTTCAGGGGGCTTGCTTTGAAAACACGCCCGTTTCTATCGTTTAATGAAAACTGAACGTTACAATTTTCCCCCCTTTAAAAATTTGTTGTCAAAATTTAGATAACATACCTCATGAAAAGAGCTCTAGATATTTCTTTCTCATATCATCCTCTAGTTCCTAGGTAGCTTCTTCAAGAGATAACCCCTTCCAAACCACTTTCACTAGCGGTATCATCTTATTCCGTAACTACTTGAGTTTAACGTCCACAATCTGATCTGGTGATATTATGTATGATAGATCATCCTATAACTGCACATTCTCATATTCTATGACATGTGAGGGGGTCGGGCTGGTACTTTTTAAGCTGGGAAACATGGAATATATTGTGCACTTGGCATAGGTTAGGGGGAAGGGCTAGTCTGTAATCCACAGGTCCTACTATATCAAGAATTTGGAAAAGGACCTATGTACTTTAGATTGAGCTTTTTACTTTTTATGGACCAACCTATCCCTGTGACTGAAGACACTCTAATAAAGATATGGTCTCCAATCTCAAACTCTAGCGGTCGTCTACGTTTATCTGCATAACTTTTCTGTCTACTTTAGGCCGTCAGGAGTTTCTTTCTAATGATTTCTATTTGTCTAGAAGTCTGGTCCACTAATTCTGGGCTTATAAGGTTCTGCTCTCCTAGCTCAACCTAATACATCGGAGACCTACACTTCCTTCCATATAATGTCTCATATGGTGCCATCTGTATACTTGCATGATAATTGTTATTATAGGCAAATTTCACTAGAGGCAAGTATATATCCCAGTTTCCTTTCATTTCTAAGACACACGCCCTCAACATACCCTCTAGGGTTTAGATGGTTCTCTCCTTCTGTCCATCCATTTAAGGGTGATAGGCTGTGCTAAATCTAAGTCTAGTACCTAGAGCATCCTGTAATGATCTCTAAAAGTTTGATGTGAATCTGGGATCCCAATCTGAAGCTATATTCCTAGGCACACCATGTAGTCTGACTATCGCCTTGATATATGGCTAGGCTAACTTATCTAGGGTATAAGTGGCTTTCATAGGTAAGAAGTGTGCTGACTTTATTAACCTATCCACTATTACCCATATTGCATCATACCCCGATGATGTCCTAGGTAAACCCATGATGAAATCCATGGCTATGCTATCCTATTTCCACTCCAGGATGTCTAAGGGCTGAAGCAACCTAGCTGGTTTTTGGTGTTCTATTTTCACTTTTTGACATACTAGACATCAAGAGACATATTTTGCTATGTTTGTTTTCATTTTAGGCTACTAAAACATTTTCTTTAAATCCTAGTACATTTTATTGCTGCCTGGATGAATGGTATACCTGCTTTTATGTGCCTCATAATATTTTCTCTCTGATTTCTGTATTTCTAGGCACATACAACCTATCCCTGTATCTAACTATATCATCCTCAGATAGATTGAACTCTTAAATGCTACCCTGGGCTATCTGGGCTCTAATTTTACTTACATAGTCATCTGTCTGCTGAGCCTCTCTTATCTTCTCCCTCAGATCATTTTCTATTAAGGTCTCACTCATTAATAACTTACCTAAATACACCTTGCAGGAGAGATTCATATCTCTAAATCTCTCAGTCAATTCCTGCTCTTGGATCATCATACAGGCCATGTGTATGGATTTTCTACTCAAGGCATTAGCTACCACATTAGCCTTACCAGAATGGTATTTTAATGTGAAATCATAATCTTTCAAGAATTTTAACCATCTCCGCTGTCTCATAATCAACTCTTTCTATTCAGATAAATATTTAAGGCTCTTATAGTAGCTATAAATTTCTATCGCTGCCCCATATAAGTAGTGTCTCTATATTTTCAAAGCAAATACCACTGTGGCTAATTCTAAGTCGTGTGTGGGGTAGTTTTTTTCATGAGATATCAACTTTCTGGAAGCATAAGCTACCACTTGGCCTTTTTGCATAAGCACACATCCTAACCCTTTCTTAGAAGCATCACTGTATACTATAAAAGTTTCTCTAAGGTCAGGGAGTACTAAAACTAGGGCCGTGGTTAACTTGTGCTTTAATTCCTGAAAACTACTCTCACATTTCTCATTCCACACAAACGTCACATTCTTTCTAGTAAGCCGGGTTAGTGGCATTACTATATGAGAAAAGCCCTAAATGAACCTCCTATAATAACCTGCTAAACCTAGGAAACTCTTGATCTCTGTAACTGTCCTAGGTCTCTCCCACTGTAATACTACCTCTACCTTATGGGGATCTACTGCGACCCCTGCTTAGGAGATCACATGACCTATAAACTGAACCTCGGTGAGCCACAACTCACATTTACTAAGTTTAGCATACAATTGTTTCTCTCTCAGGGTCTCCAAGGCTAATCTCAGGTGCTGCTTATGTTCTTCTATACTTTTTAAGTAGATGAGGATGTTATCTATGAAGACAACTATAAATCTGTCTAGGTATGGCTTGAAGACTCTATTCATATAATCCATAAATACTACGAGTGCATTTGTCAACCCGAAGGGCATAACTAAAAATTCATAGTGCTCGTATCTAGTTCTAAAAGTCGTTTTGGGAATATCCTCAGTCTTTGTTCTAAGCTGGTAATTTCCAGACCTGAGGTCTATCTTGGAAAACACTAACGCTCCTACTAATTGATCTAGGAGGTCATTTATGTGAGAGAGAGGATACTTATTCTTAATAGTTATCTTGTTGAGTTCCTGGTAATCTATACATAACCTAAGGCTCTCGTCTTTCTTCTTTACAAATAAAACTAGAGCTCCCCACGATGAGACACTGGGTCTGATAAAACTCTTCTTTAAAAGCTCTTCTATCTATTTTTTAAGCTCTGATAACTCAGTGGGGGCCATCCTATATAGGGCCTTAGACACTGGACCTGCCTAAGGTATGATATCTATAGGAAACTCAACCTTTCTCTCTAGGGATAGTCCGCTAATCTCTCTAGGGAATATCTCTGGGAATTCCCTCACTACAGGAATCTCATCTATACCCTCTTCTACCTCAGCTTGGATTGAAAAGAAAACTAGATACCCCTGACAAACATGCCCTAGAGATCTCTCAGCCTGGGAGGTGGTCATAACAAATAACTCAGTCTTTATACTAGGCACAGTCCCACACTCAGGTAAAATAATACATCTATGGCTACAATCTAGTGTGGTATTATTTGCAGACATCCAGTTCATGCCAATAATCACATCAATATCAACAAGGGGCATACGAATCAAATCAAGAGTGATAAGGCAGTGATAAAACTGGATCACACAATTCAAACAAAAATGGGAGGTAATGACTCGATTTCCTATGAGGGTAGATATATGTAAATCATATGAAAGTGTATGAATACTCAGACCCAACCTCCTAACATAGTCATATGAAATAAAAGAATGGCTAGCACTAAAATCAAATAATGTAGTTACAGAAAAATCATTTATTTTAATAGTACCTTGAATCAGATTCGGGGATCGGCTAGCCTCCTGCTAGGATAGGGTAAAGACTCTACCCTGGGTCTGAAGTCTACAAAAAGGAGCCATCTCCCTTTACTATGGAACCGGTGGAAAAGCCTGTGTGCAATCCCTAGCCATATGTCCTAGCCTACCATACCTGAAACATACATTCTACCTTACATAGCACGGTTTAGTGCCGTGGTTCCTATCATACTTGGGACATGTGACCGGTGTGAAGCTACCTTGGCTAGACTGAATCCTCTATCTCTTGCCTTTTCGACTCCACTAACTCTTGCCACCTTTATGGCTAGTAACTGCAGCCTGTGAACCCTCTCTAGGTCTCTTGGGCTCAAAGAGGGGTGGTCTAGCACTAGAAGTAGGCTGCATCATCCTGAGATTTGTTTCTGTCACTCTGCATATCTTGACAAGGGTATTAAAGTACTTGATTCTCTGTGGCACTACCTTGTCTCTAATCTCAAGGAGCAAGCCCTTCTCTAATCTGTCTGCTCTCCACCTCTTGTCATCATGTCTCTGTAAGTAAGACAAGTATCGAGAGAGCTTTACAAACTTTGCCACATATTGGTCCACGGACATCCCCTCTGTTTGTCTGAAAAGAATGAACTATGACTCTTTCTCATCCCTGATTGAACTAAGGAAGTATTTCTCATGAAATACTTGGAGGAATGCCTCCCATGTAATCGAGGAGTTCCTCATCCTCAAAATAGGCTCGGTGCCCTTCCACCAATAATCTGCTTCTTTCTGCAATTGAAATACAACCATCTTGACTTTTTGCTCAGACGTGCACTCCATCACCTTAAAAATTTTCCCTAGCTGTATAATCCAAGCCTCAGCTTTATCTGAGTTCATCTCACCATCAAAGGTGGGAGGCCCGAACTTTTTGAATTAGGTAATAATCTTTCTAGTTGAGGGCTGCTGATGTGCAAGAGGCGTCTGAGCTGGTGGAATAAGGGCAACCATCTATACATGTGGCTGTGGATCTGAATGAGTTACCCCTAAATGCTCGGGACAATCTGAGTGTGGAGGTGGCTAAGGAGGAGTAGGTGTACAACCTGGCTATCTCTCTCAACAAGTCGTTCCTGTAACTGTATAATCACGGCCTGCTGCTGATCCAAACAAGCCATGATACACTGTAAGGCCCCAACAACTAGATCACTAAGCTCGGCTTCATTAGCATGAGTCGCTCTAGAGGGTGGATCTCTCTTGGTGTTCACCATCTTACTGAAGCATTATAACAACTTTAACATGAAACAAGGAACACTTTTACCATCAAACACACTCAATTCATCCATAACATAGCTCATATGCATCTAGGCAACTCATAAACATAAGCCACAACCCACATCAAGAGTTTGAACCTTTTCTCTGCTACTAATAAATGTAATACCATAATTTCTAGCTCATCTCACGATATTCATATGCTTTACATCATGAAATCTATAAGAGTGTAAAGAAAAAGGGAATAAAAATAATGAATATTTTCGCATTGCGTCGTGTTTAAAAAATTCATTCGGTGTCACGTAGATTGTGTGAGCTCATACAATACATCCTCATATTTAATTACATGTATACAACTCATTTGGATCATAAAATGTGGCCCACAACTCATGAAATTCAAAAGAAAGCTTAAAATACTCATGTATATTTTTGGCCAGAATTTGGCTTTATCTGACTAAATTTTGAAAAATTATAACTAATTCTAGAAAAATTGAAATCACACATTCTTGACCATTTGGGAAAGCTACAGATGTACTTCATACTAAAAATATGTCCAGACTATAACATCTATCACAGGGGATGTTTGACATCTAAAAAGGTTCAGAGGTCAAACTGCCTCTTGATGCTATCACAGATTTCTGTAGCAAATTTTGAAAAAGTCCAATTAATTCCAAATAAATTCAATCCATGTAAATGATACTAATCTAAAAATATGTGGATGTTAGCTAGAGAGAAAAAATAACTCTAGACCAGTTCAAGTAGCCCAGAGCTCGAAATTCAATGGAATAGTAACTGAGGTGGCATAAAAGTCCTAATATTGGACAGATTTTTTAAAAATTCATATCTCTCTCTCTAGACCTCCAAATGAGGTGCTTCTAATTGGCACGAATCATTATGAATATCTAGTTTCTTTTTATAAAATTTCATAGCAATTGGACGTAATTTATGCCATGTGTGACAGATTATATTTTTGGACAAATGAATAGTACATCAGACCAAAACTAAAAAATTTGCCAACTTTGGAAATTTATCAAATATTTTGTAGACCTCCAAAAATTATGTTCTTTAGCTTTCCAAAAAGTCCTCAACAATTTCTAATTGCATGCCAAATTTTAGATCAAGAAGAACTCATTTGTCTAAAAAGTGACATAAGGTTCCATTATGGTCAATTTTGGCTCCATATGGGGTACCAAAGTAACCAAATGGCTTTCCTTAGGATTTGGTACCTTTTGGAAAGTCTAAAGGCATGATTAAGACTTTTGTGGGATGGCCAAATGGTCTCAAATTCCATGCATCTCATTTTGGCCATTTCATTCACACATATGCATAATTCCACCAAACCATCAATGAAGCTAATTTGTCATTATATACCCAATTCACATTCTAGTGACTACAAAATATATTATCTTGTTCATACATGGAACAATATCATAATTACACATGTTTAAGAGGTTATAGACCATATACATCATTGGATTACATCATTTGACACAATTATGGCCTTAAAGAACCAAAAACTAAGCATTAGGTTCTCAAGCTCTCTTTTCAAGGTGGTTGGCTTCCATTACCTTGTCCACTTGGTCCACCTAGCATATTAGATCATTGAAGAGGAGGAAATGAGATTCAAAGAATTCCAATAGCTCATCTCCCATTCAATCACACATAACATATGCAAACAAGTTTTGAAAATGCATGTATGGATATAATAGAAGTAATGAACATTCAAGAAGGAAGCTTGGCATGTGAATAAGTCATACAAAACATTCAAAAGCTTGCCAAGTGGATGGATTGGCCTCACCCTTTTCCTTATGGATTTTGAACTTGCCTCACCCTTTCTTTAAGAGATTCTTAGACTCAACCATGCTCTTGAGAGCCCATGTAACGCCTAAAAATTAATTAGGGTATTAATAATGTATTTGGACTAATTAAGTATAATTATTATGGAATAATTGGGTAAGCTATATGAATAAAAATTTATAGAGAAATAAGTTATTAATATGGATTTAAGATTTCAATTAGATTAAAGCTTAATTTGGGCCTAAAATTTAATTCGAGTAAGCCATGGATAAGGATTTCTGGAGGCCCAATGATTTTAGGTGTAAGCCCAACTCCTTATCATGAGATTTGGGACAAGAGAGATCACCTAGCAATAACCTAATTTAATTTAGTGAAATAGAGGCCCACGACCTAATTTATATAAGCTCTTATAGTTGGCCCAACACACATTATGCAGACCCAAATTGGATTGACTCTTAAAATTTGGCCTGACCCAACTACAACTCTGAAGCCCAACTCATGAGACTTAGCCCAACTAACACCAACCTTTAAAACCACTAGAATTTGGGCCTTAAGGTCAACATACTTCACCTAAATTCAAAGTGTTCTGTAGCCCATCTCACTAAACAAAGGCCCAATGACTAAAAATGAGCCTAAATGGACCTTAGACTGATGGGTTGGCCCATTTCCCCCTAATAACCCTAAAGGTTCAGCAGCCTCCCTCCCCATTCAGCAAAAAACACAAGAGGCAAGGTAGGAAATTCGGAGGTTTAAGGGAGGCTAAGGTTCTACCAATATTATAGCTCCATTTTTGACTTCCAGAGGATGATTTGGCTAAGGTGAGTTATATATAACTTGACCCTCTCATTCTCCTCTTCATCTTGGTCCAATTAATTTTTGGTTTTGGACATTTTCATCTCCTTCTCAAATCTGAAACTTGGTGTTGGGTGATTCCTTGCAAGATTTTCGGAGTTTGGAGTTAGTGGAACCATAGGGTAAGAGTTTGCCTTCATTTTATGGTGTAATCTTGCTCAGATTTCATGTTATAAGTTGACTTTGGTATATGGCTGATTCCATGTGCGAAAATCCAAGTTTTAAGGATGGCCCATGGTGTGTTCTTAGTAGTTAAGGCTCAACCCAATCCATTTAACCTCTTGGGTGTATGGGTAAGTGTTCCCTCTTCTCTTGTGTGGTGTATGTGCTGAATTCCTACATTTTGGATTGACTTTTGCTGCATAGTTTGTACATGTATGAAAATGGAGTTGTGGGGAGCGAATCATGATGAGCTTTGATGGATGGACCTTAAATTAGTGTAATAGATCATTAGGAAGCTTGGGTAAGAAGCTCTCAATGAACTCTTGTTAAGATTAATCTGTGGATAGGGAAATTCCTAATTAATAATAGTTAAAAGATGATGATTATGCTTATGTTAGGCCTACTATGCTTTGAATCATGATGGTAGCTAGAGGAAGAGTAATTGGCTTCATTAAGGTAACCGGGGTTAATTTCCTAGTTTCATGTATATGTTCATGTTAATTTGATATTTTTTATACATGTATGATTTAAAAATGTCAAATGATTGGTTGACTACTTGAATTGTTATTGTGATTGGACCTTGTGAGTCCATGGTGGAGCTGTGATGCGGCTACCACCCGTGCATGTATTTCAATCGAACATCGAGTTATGATCAGACCCTGAATGCATTGAGCCCAAGTTGTGCTCATTAGGGAGTTGGTGTCGTGGACAGACCATTCCTAATGTTATTGGCCATTAACATGTTGTGTATAATTGCTAGTATGGGACAGTAGTCATTGGTAGCTCAACTAGTTCATTTGTAAATTGAATTAATGGTTCTGGTATTGATGATATGAAATTGCATTGTATTGATTAATCTGTACATATATATGAAATTTACCTTTTGTTACTGAGATTGTATATCACACCCCAAATGCGGGCTAACATTTTCAGGGACTGGACCTCTTATTGGCAAGGAGAAAATTAATAAAAACTTATTATATGGTTTAGTAGTAGGTAGGTTTGGAAACCTTGTCAGATTGTATTTGTATAACTAGACTACTAACTTTATGTAATTACCGCATTGCATCATAAATTGCCAAGTATAGGGACTGTAATCATTTGATACATCATATGTCAACTTAAACTAGTGATGTATGAAATTTCTAATGGGACTTATGTTTGAATGGAAATGTGAGTAGCATATGAACTCTTTTCTGCCATTGATCTATGAACTCACTGGTTTATGGTGGTTAGAGGGTTAAGGATCCATATTTGAGTTTTGAATGGGTAATGATAGATGTGTTAGGTAGATTAGGTAAAAGAAAGATACTGAATCTTCACAAACTAAGTTAAAGTGGCCTAGAGTGTTGCTAGAGGGGGAATTGGAGAGCATGAGATGAAATCTTGGGAGTTATAGGAACAAAAGGGAAATGGTAACAAAGGGTAATTGGCCGCAGTCAACATTTAATTAGCCTCGGCCAAATGTGGAGAAGCCACCAAGGAAGAAAACAGAGAACAATTGGCCACGACAAACAGTGAAGTTAGCCACGACTAAGTCTGAGAGGTAGGTCTGAGGGTGTTCCAGAGGGTATTTGGCTGTGATGAAATGCGTGAAATTTGTAAAGGTGTAAGGAGTTGAACCCAAAAGTAATTGGCCGCAGTAAAGGTGTTTAATTTCTCATATTCACTTAGAAACCTTAGTTTCTTTTATGGTAATACTAAGGAATGATTTAGAAACACTTGTAGGAGGTTTTTATGATTTGGAATTGATGGATGGAAGAATCAAAGGCTCTTTATTGATGATTAAATTCAATTGCACATTTGAATAATTGTGGTTGTTTAATTAATGACCCTAATAATATTAAGGTTTAAATTTCCCTACACTTTTCGAATATAACTAGTTGTAATGACTTTAAACCTTGATTTATGGTTATTAATCACGTACTTAACCTTAATTATGATGATTAGAAGTTAGGGTCATTATAGCTCACTTTGCTTTTGAGAGACTCTTTGCTTTGTCTCAACCAATCTTAAGGGTTCTTGGCTTATCCTCACCATGGTTAAGAGTTCTTGACCTCTCCACACTCAAGCAAACTCAAACAAACATCTTAGCATCATTTTAAAACATAATATGTCATCATGAAATCATGGCATATAAAATCATGCTACCATACTTTTTATGACTTGAAAATACACATACACACATTCTAATACAAGCTAAACACACATCCATGCATGAGAGAAGGTAGAGAGAGCTGCCTTACACACAAGCACACACTTTTTCCTTGAAATTCAATCCTCCTCTTTTGGCCACTCATACACAAACTTGTGGAGACAGTTTCTCTTGGCCTAGACAAAATTTATGGAAGCCAATTAGGTTCATGAACTCAATTATAAAACTATACAATTTGCTTAGACACTAGGTTGTTCTATAAGCCCCATTATGGTCTATAAATGCACTTAATGAAGCAACACCCCTCAAATAGCTTTTAGGCTCCATTATTTCCTTTCAAATATGATTCTTGACTCCTTTTAAGCCTCTTGGAGTCATCACACAATTAAAATAAATAGTCTAACTACATGTTGCTTCTTTAGGTCATAATATGGAACCTAAAGCACCAACTCACTTTCTATGAGTTCTATATTTTTTCCAAGGCCTCCCCTTATTTTTATTCATCATATAGACTTAAAAATGGGTTTGAAAAAAATTTAAAACTCTCCCTAACTATCCCATCCATGCTTGGCCGAGACATAAAGCAATTTTGGCCTCCATGGATTTTGCTTGGTTTTCTTGAAGGAGGAAGCATGTGGGGAGCATCTTAGGGATCTTGGGAGCTCATTTAAACTCTTAATTAGACCTAGGAATCATTATACAAAATCAGATTTTGGAAAGAACACTTGAAACCCTAGAAATTGCATCTTGAAATCTAATGGTCTTTTGTTAATTTCCTTTGCATATTCTTAATCTCCATACCCTTTTTCCTTAGATTCATCCTTGGTTCTTCCTAAAAATCTACTCCTTCTATGGTTCCTAGGGTTAGGCAAAATGGAGAAGAAGGGAAGATCAATATATCAACCATAGGAAGAGAAATTACCTAGTTTCCTTGCTTGTTCTTGCTTAAATCTTGCTTTCTCCAAGCTCCTCTCTCCAAATCCGAAAATTCCCTTAAATTTCTCCCTTGAATCAGATTTATAAACTCCATTTTAATCAAAGGAAATAAAGGAGAAGGAAGGAGAGGAGGTGTGGATGAAGAAAAGCATGAAAAACTACCATGGAAACATACCTTTAAGCTTGGATTTCTTCTCCTATGGTTTTTCTTCTGATTTTGGGCAGAATAATCTGAAGCTAAATGAAGGGGAAAGTGAGGCACCACATATATATAGGGGTAGGAAAGTAACTTTTTAAAAAATTTCCATTTTGCCCTTTGTTTTTTGCATTTTCGTTTCTCCTTCGTTTTAGCTCCTTTTTGAGAACTGTCTTTTCCATTATAAATTTAGGTTCCCAATTTAGTAAAATTCCTTTGGAATGACTCAAATCGGAGCTAAAACCTTCCCAAATGAATCCGTTAAAGTTCAGGTACACCGATGTTAGAAAACATCCACCAGAGGGGATTTAACTGTCCTAGGGCTTCTTATGATTTTCAGGGCCTCTGAGAATCTCGGAGAACTCAAAAATTTTATTTAGAAAGCCCTCCTGTATAAATTCCAAATTTTTCTCAAAATTACAAAAATGCCATTACGTTTCGTAAGTTTTCCATCAAAATTTGTTTCTTCATTCTATCTCCATTTTTCCTTCCATCTGAGGCTAGGATTCTCATTTTTATGAGTCTAGAATGTTACTCAAATTTTTTGGGACCTTAACTAATTCATTTCAAGGGACTTGCTTTGAAAATGCGCCCATTTCTATTGTTTAACGAAAACTGGATATTACATGCTCATTGGAGAGTCAGTGCCATGGGCGGGCCTTTCCTGGTGTTAATGGCCTTTAACATGTGAAATGTGATTGCTAGTATGGGACAGTAGTCATCAATAGCCAAATTATTTCATTTGCTTATATGATTGATATATTTTCTGATGTTTATTTGAAATCATGCATATATATTAATTAAATTAGAATATATGAATATAATTTACCTTTAGTTACTGAGATTTGCATCTCACCCCATTTCATGAGATAATACTTTCAGGTAATAGCTCTTCGGGTAAGGATAAAGGGAAGCAAGTGGATGAAAATTCATGAGCTCTAACCATGTGTAAGGAAGGCTACACTTGGACTGATCTGAGTAAAGTGGATGCTAAATTTTATATTTCTTCTTGTATAACATCATCATGTAATCATGTTACCAAGTGTAGAAGTTTGTATTTGATTACTTAGGATTTATCTATTAAGGAGCTAGGTCTCATATTAAATTGGTGTTGGACATATGAACTTATAACATCTAATATGAATTTTGTTGAACCTATGATATGATTTACTATTTGAAAATAAAATCATGTGATACATTAGATATTGACTTAAACAAGTGATGTATGGAACTGCTATTGGAATATGTATTTGAATGATAAATATTGGTAGCTTATGAATCCGTGCTGTCATTAATCCATGAACTTGTTGATATATGGTAGTTAGATGAGTAGGAATCAATACTTAAGTCTTGAATTGGTGATGATGGGTAGGCTGGATAAATTAGGTAGATGAAAGCTATTAAAGCCACACAAATTAAGGTAGAGTAGCATTAGAGTATTATTAGGGGGAGTGGGAGTGCATGGGACAAAACTTAGGGGAAAAATGTGCAGAAGAGAGTCACGTTGTGGTTAAAGTGGGTTGTGTCACGACTATGTGCCAGGCGGAGGCAAGGAACACCGCGATGCGAGGTGTCTTAGCCCGGTGCAAAACAAAAAGTTACCCAAGGAGGGTAATAGAGAGCAACCTTGCCATGGCACAAACTTTTCATCCACGGAATAGGTAGAGGAGATTAAGAAATAAGTGTTCCAATAGCTAGTTTCACCGTGACACAGTTATAGCAGCTGCGACACAAATCGGGGAATTTACTACAGTAGGTTCTAAGTTGTCTTTCTGCCATGGTGAGATTTGTGAAAATGTGAGAAGTTGAACCCGAAAGTAACTTCGCCGAGGTGCAATATGCGAAACTTGGTTTTTAGGTTCTAATAACTAACTTAGCCATGGTAGGAAGGTCTAAGCTATGATGAAGGTTCCCAAACTCCTATTTTTGACTTAAAGGCCTTGAGATCTGCTATGATAATGTTGTGCAATGACTTGGGAGTCCTTATATGAGGTTTTTGTAAGTTGAAATCAATAGCAAGATGAATCCAAAGTCTTAAATGATAACTAAAATCACTTCTGGACTTGATTAGTCATAGTTGTTTAACTAATGACCTTAATGATATAAAGGTTCAAATTTTCCCACTTCCTCCTATTTTAATTAATCATAATGACTTTAGACATTGATTTGCGATTACTAATCATGTTATTAAGCCTAATTAGGTAATTAAGAATTAGGGTTGCTACAACCACCAGCTCTAATCTGCCTTAGAACAGAACTAGAACCAAGCTTTAGAGGCGCACAAGAAGGAGAAGAAAGGAAAGAGAAATAAAGCTTAGAAAGGTAAGAAATTGCTTCTTTTTCATGCTCTTCTTTTCTCTAATATTTTTCTCCTCTTTATCCTCTCTCTTCCAATGGTTTTGATGCTTTAAATGGTGGTTTTTTGTAGCTAGTTCAGTAGAAGGAAGAAAGAGTTTGGAGAAAACCTTGGAAGCATAAGAAAGCTCACTTGAAAAGTTTTAAGAAAAGGTATGTTTCTCTTTAGGAAATTTGCATTTCTCAGTTCTTCCATGGAATTCTTTATTCAGCCAGCACAGGGAGACCATGTAAAGAGTTTGATTTTGGTTCAAACTTGATAAGAAATAGGGTTTTGAAGTATGGAGAATCATGTGGAACCAATAGAACTCAAAAAAAGCATTTGGTAACAAGTTATACGAATTAGGGTTTTGATTGTACCTAAGGAAATATGAGCCTTTAAAATGATATTTTAGACCATGTAAGAGTATAATTGAGTTAAAAAGAGGTTAAAGAACTCATATATATTCTAAATCCCCTAAAAAAGCAGGCAAAACTCTATGGGTGCTCTTCCTTATAAGTGTCTCAGCCAAGAGTGAATTGAGGTACCTAGGGAAAGTATTCTTTAATTCCAAAGATAGAAATGGTCTAGATATAAATTATAAATACTAAAGGAACCATGGGTTTGAATTTAGGAATCATATTTTGAAAGTTAAAAGTTTAAGGTTCCATTATGTATAAAGAAGTAACTTGGTGTTAGGCTCCATGATATAAGCTGGTGATGACTCTAATGAGTTTAAATGAAGTCACATTACTTAGATTGAGTAAGAAAGTGAAGCCAAGATGATGAATTATATGAGTTATTCATTATGCTACTAAATGGAGCTATATGGATGCCTAAAGTTAGAATTAGCATGCGTAGGGCTTATGTGAGAGTAGAAATAGTTCTATTGATACATTTATGTCTTGTTTGATGTGTCTAGTACTACAGCAAAACAAACTCTTAGCGGCCATTACTTTGCACATTAACAGCAATAATAATTTCCACAAGAACTTTTATTAGCAATTAATCATTTGCCAGTGTATCCAGGGTCAATAAATGTTTTCGCCGCAATTGTAACAACAACTAGTAAAGACCCAATCAATTGTCGTTAGAAGTAAAAGGCTTTTAGTGGCAATTATATAGTAGTAAATGTTATGGCCACCAAAAAGCATTCTATAATTGGCTAATGTAAACTTGTAATGGCATTTTTTATTACCGGTAAAAATAGTGGATTATAGCAGCAATTCTTTTTCAACAATTGTTATCGCCATTACAACTAATTTCATAATTAACTAATGTTGACATTTAATAGCCTTTTTTTATTACCGATAAAAATGGACTTATAGTGACAATTATATGCAAGTAAATATTATGGTCACTAAAATTGATTCCATATATGGCTAATTAATATTTAATCACATTTTTTTATTGTCAGGGACTTAAAACCATAATTCTATGCTAACAATTGTTATAATTACTAAAACTAATTTTACAATTGACTACTTGTATTTGCCCTAAAAAATAATTTAATAATTCTAATAGAAAAAAAATATTATAACTCATTCTATAAAAATAAATTTCATTAACTCAACAATTGAAAGAAAAACTACTTGTCATTAATTTCATATATATTTAATAACAAAATATAAAAAAAGTACACTATAAGTTTACTAACTAAATAGTGTCATCAAATAGAATTATAATACAAGACAATAGATATGATCATTTTTTCAAATATTGAGCTTCATCATAAAGAGCTATTTTGCAGTGAATTGAAAATTATAGTGTATGACCTGAAATGAAAAAATGAAAAAATGTTATTTAAATAAATTTTATTAATAAAAAAATACAAAATATGTTCAAAATCAATCAACAAAATTCCATTTAAAATAACAAGCAAAATCAACTACAATTGCATTAACATATTCAAGTGCAAATACAATACCATGGTTGGTTGTAGTATTTTTATCAACTTAAGAGAATTGAGATGGCATCTATGGTCATTGTGTTACTCTTTCATGGCCACTATTAGCATCAAGGACCTAGTAAATATTAAAATGTAAAATAACAATAATTGTCTCATGAGAGCAAATTTTAAAAATTTAAAATATCTAAAAACATTACATGTTTAAATGTGCTTCCATTTAAATTTTGGGGCATAGATAATTCTATAAGGAGAAATTTACATATAACTTGTCTCATCAAAGTTAATTCAGCTTTCATCACATTCATTTCTTCACATTTTTCTCCTTTATATCCTTCATATGCTGTTTTAACCTTTAGATTGCCTCATTACAAATATCATCTATGTTAAAATCTCTTTGAGAAGATCTATTGTCCCACAATAAAGAAGGAGTAGGACCAAGTTCTAAACCACGGACTTGACCACTCTTTTCACTTCCTAACACTTAGAAGTACACATCTCCTTCCCAAGCAACACTTTCAATAGGTTGTTTGTTAGATGTTTCAACATTGCTTTTCTTTCATTATATCTTAAGCACAATTACTGATGTCCAAATAATGCTTAACATTAACATAAATATGCAACTACATAAACAACACTTCAACAAACCTACTATTGAAAACACTAGAAACTACATAAATAGACTATACTAATGAAGCTCAAGAAGAAAAACAAGTGCACAAGTAGAAATCTTACAATTGTTCCTGTAGATTCTTCATCCACTAGTCTTCCATCTTTACGCTTCTTATGAGTTTCTATAAATATATGCTCGTATAGGCTCTATCCCATCTTTAGTCTAGTGCAATTAAATTGATAATAGATAAATTCCTAAGTCAAATGTTATTTATAAATGCTATATGTAGTAATTAATTTACATGTGAATACCTTTTCATCCATTAAACATGTAATGCTTTTGGATCCCCCTATGTGAGCCATCTTTTGCTTTGCCCTATTGATTTTATTTGCTTGGCTACACTTTTGTCATTGAAAACAAATACAAAGTTTAGATAATTTATTTATAGAAACTAAAGAAAAACAATGTAAGCCTTTTATAAAGTATAAAAACAATATAACCACTAAGTGTGCATGTGTATTTAATTTTGTTAAGGTGTTCAACATTGATACCTTTCCTTTATTAGAAAACTAGTAAGAAACAAGGCCAGTCCACTGATCTCTTGGTATACGATCAAGTGTATTTTTTAGTAAGGCATCTTTGGTCTTACACTTTACTAAATACATATTCTTCAAATCACATTTGTAATCTTTTCATGTCTTCCCTAGTGATTTTTTGACAAATTCTTCACCATGTGTTGGAATTGAGAACTTCTTCTACAAAAACATAAACAACAATTACAAGCTTAAATCTTGTATGACAAACATAACAAAATTATATTAACAGTTATCATACCTTCACAAACTCCACCAATTTCTTCTTCTCATCTTTGGGAAATACTCTTCAATCATTTATGTTTTAAAGGTGTTAGTTTTGGAGTTCTAGCTATAATGCTTATAAAGCTAGCAAGCTTTCGGACCTCTTTTCCTATAGCTTGGTTACGATGATTGAACTACACAACAACTGTCTTTCCTAAAGGCAAACTCCATATATCTTTTAATAGCATAGGTCCATGAACCTTCCTTTCCACCAATGAGCCTAATATGAAAATATTTAAATGTCATGATTCAGTGTTTAACAAATTTTAAAAACCTAAAGCAATTGTTTATTTCAACAATATAACTTGATTCATCATTTTGTTCATCATCAGTACCAATAGTATTGTTCCCTTCATCATGAGTTTCAAGTGTTCAGGCTTGCATTAATTGTTCTACATAAGGTCGCATTTCTTTATCATGGTGTTGTTTGGTGACAAACCTAAGGCTATTTTTTCTAGTCATGAAAATATGGCAATTTTCTCCCTACAAAATTATAAAACAAAGTGTTATACAATTAAATAAGGAAATTATCATGTTTTCACCATTAATGAATGAAAATTCAATTATAAGAAATATAAAAGTCAATAAAAAAAAATATTCTTTAGATATTACCTATCTTATTCAGAATCACTATTGTACTTGTAACGACCATAACTTCTAATCATGGTAATTAAGCTTAAACATGCGGTTAATAATCATAAATCAAGGTTTAGAACCATTTAAATTAATCAATTTAAGAAAAAATAAAGAAATTTGAACCTTAATATTATTAGAGTCATTAACCCAATATTTACAACCATTTATATACATAAGCAAAACAATTACCCAATTAAAAAGCTTTAAATCTATTACTCATTAATTTTTAACTCTCAAGAACCCCTTACAAGTGCTTCTAAGCCATCCCTTGATGTTGCCATAGGAAAACCAAGGTTTCTAAGTTAATATAAGGGTTTTAGAAACTTCGCCACGGCTAAAGAACCTCTTGGAGCTATATAGAGTTATATACCATAAAATCATTTATCCAAAGATAAATTTTATCATTACAATTTTTTAGTATATTAAAGATTTGAATCCTTACACTTCTCATATTCATCCCATTCTTAAAATGATGGATTCTTAAAGTCTGTAGCTCCCTAATGAAGGTAGATTGACTATGCCTTACGCCAATAAAGAAGAGTTTTGAAAATTGAACTCTTTAACTGACAGATGGAGAATTCCTAAGAGGGTTTACAGCTACAATGTACATATCAGCAAAGGCAGGGGGTCCACAGGAAAACACACATATTAATAAGAAAACACACATATTATCTACCATATACATATTAGCAACGCACATATCTTTTAAACAGGGGCAATGTCACAATGAATATTAAGTACCATTTATAGTACCCCAATTTGTAATTGGGTAGTAATTATAGCTAATTGTTATAATGCAAGAATGTAATTCTACAAAAACAAAGATGGCCTCAATAGCATAACATTCACATGGAAAAAAAAAAGGCAAAACAAAACTAATAGGCCAATCTATATATCAAACTAAAAAATATAAGAAAGAAAAAATGAGCCAATTGTTAGATAAAGCATAAATATCAAATTGATTTTGATAAAGTATTCAGAGATAAATAAAACAATCAACCCATATAGAGACATAGCAAGAGAGAGAGAGAGAGAGAGAGAGAGAGAGAGAGAAAGGAGGGAATTCGCCAATGAATGAGAGAAAGGAAGTTGCTGACGAGAGATAAAGAGATGCAGAGGCAAAATGCACACACAGAACGCAAATGGCACGAGCAAAGTTAATTTTGTAGAGCAGACTGTGTATGGCACATAGGTGGGAGGGGAATGAGCACTTTGGGTATTTTTTATGGGCTTTAAAAATTGGGGGAAAAGAATATGTATTTTACTGCGAGAAATTAGCTATTTTTAGAGGCAATAATATTTAATTGCTAGAATATTTATATTCACTAGTGGCTAAAGAATAGTTGCCAATAAAATTCTAATTTTTAAAACTTATTATAGGCAATAAAGTTTTTGCCATTAATTAATCGTTAGTAAAGAAATTTTTTGGTATAGTGTAGGCCAAGCAAATCAAGCTCCTCCTAAGTGTGCTTGTGAGGCCGAGGCAAGAAAGTAGGAACCAAGAAAGGAATTTTGTGCTTCTTGAGAGAGGTAGCTCTTCACCCATTTTTGTATGCTTATCTTGGTTGTTTGATTGTCATTGATTACTTGTATGTGTGTTTGGACTATGACTTATGCTTATTGCCATTGGATTGATGATTTGATACATTATATTTCTTGGCATGCATTTAAAAAGTGAATGGCTCTTAATGGATAAGGTTTGCCAAAAGTCACATGTCTTAGGTGAGGTCAAGCCAAAAGTCCTTAAGTAAGGGTGAGACAAGGCCAAAAATCTTATAGAATGAGTGAGGCTAAGTCAAAAGTCCCTAAAATAGAAGAGGCTAATCCAAACATCCTAAATAATCGGGTGAGGCTAGACCAAAAGTCCCTAGAGCTTGCTTTTGATTCTTATGGATTCATATGATTTCATAATTATGATTATGCATGAGATTTGAATGCCTATGATGCTTGTTTACATTTTTTGACATGATAACATGCCATATAAGTTTTCTTGAAGGGTGAATGCGCTATTGGAATTCTTGGAATCTCACTCTCCCCCATATTATTTCTAACCATGCCTATGAAACTCTTAAGGAGCCAAGGATGGAAGCCAATAAACATAAATGGTGCTACTTTAACAATGGCTTAAGAAATTATGTAATTTAGTGCACAAGAATGGTGGAACATGTTATTTTTGTAATGTAAACATTCACTCATATGTAAACACATATGATTATGATATAAACATCAATGGTGGATGTTTATATGCTAAATTGTGTAAATTGACCATGTAAGTGCTATGGAAAGTGTAAGTATATTGCCAAGTGGATAGATCATTTTGCGTTGCATGATATTTGGGAACTGATAAGATGGCCATATATGATATATTTTATGTTTTGGACATGCTCAAAAGCTTACTTCCATTAAGGAAATCCATTTTCAGCCACTTGATGCTACATGGGTGTCAATTGGAGCCAAAATCTATCCTTGAATCAAAACTAAACCAAATGAATGAATTTTGGCATGAAATTTGGCAAGCATTTACATCTCATTTATAGATTTTCATAAAATTAAAGAACACAATTTTTGAAGCTCTACAGAATTTCTTATGATTTTTCAAATTTGGTTGAAATATGCATATTTACCTATGCATTGTTCATTTGTCAGCTTTAGTTTTTTTTTTTTTTGGTATTTGAGGGGCCAAATGAATGCCAATACCCATGAAATTTTACAAGCATATAGTTGGAATTATATTCTTTCCATAGCTATTAAGATCAATCAATGTAGAGTAGTGTAGCTCAAGATATACATGCTCAAAATTTTAGGCCTGCATCTGTATGAAATTCTAACAATGTTATTGTTTCATTAGATTTTCATGGCCCAAACAAATTTGTTTTGATGTGAAATTTTCACAACATGTAGTTTATGTCCTATTCTTTCCAGAAAGTCCTTATTTACATGATTTAAAGCTCTCTAACTCAAGATATAGATTTTTGAAGTTAGTGACAAAATTATGGATATGCATGGATTGATGAAATTGTACTAACTTATGATGCATGGCCTAAACCCGAATTCCTTGCTTGTTCTTGTGATGTTTTTCGTTAAGCAAGAATGTTAAGAATAAATTTTGAGATTGGTAACTTGAAATGGTGCATCTAAGCTAAAATGAAGAATTTACACCTTTAATGGCGATATTTTCCGCTGCAAAAAGTGCTAGACATAAGAAAAGTGATACTTTAAGCCCATTAAATGTAAATATTGTTCTATCTTATTATAGTATGACAAACCTATCCTAGAAAGTCTACACTTGTACCCATTTAGGAAATCCATGGTTAGGACATTATTTTCAACAACTCACTAAACCTTTCCCATGCTTTGTACAATAGTTCGTCATCTTGTTGCATAAAAGAGATTATATCATTTCTCAAATCCATTGATCTAGCCTGTGGAAAAAACCTGCTTTGAATTTAATGGCTAGGTCATCCCAAGTGGTGATGGATGTGATGACCCTGTCTTCTAATCATGGTAATTATGGTTAAATACACGATTAGTGCTTAATGATCAAGGTTTAGAGTCATTACAATTAAATCACATTGTGAAAATTATAAGGAAATTTGAACCTTGATCTTATAAGGTCATCATCAATCAATTAAACCATTCATGTACATGAGTGAAATAAATCCTCAATTAAAGACCCCTTTGATTTATCATCCATTGACTTCCGACTCCCAAAAACCCCTTATAAGTGCTTCTAACTCATCCCTTGAGGTCATCAAAGAACAATTAAGGTTTCTAAGTTAAAAGTGTGAGTTTGGGGACTTTTGCTACAGCTTAAAATGTCTCTGCCACTACTAAGTTAGCGACTGGAACATAAAAACTAAGTTTTTCACCTTGCGTCACAACCATGACCTTTCGTGCCGTGGCAAACCTGCTCTCAGGAATCCTACTGGGCAACTTACGTGAATCCCGCTGCGACTATCCTTAGTGGTGCTGCGGCGAACATGCCTCCTAGAGCTACCATTTGAAATTCTTAGACTCTTGCTGTGGCAAGATCGCTCTCTGTCACTCTCCTGGCCCATTTTTTCCACTTTAAGCCATAGCGAGATGATTCACATCGCGGCGCCCCTTGCCTCTGTCACTCATTTAGCTATGACAAATCCTTTTTGGCCACAGCGCAACCCCTGATACAACTGCACCTCCCAAATTTGTCCCAATGCTCTCCAATTCTCTTTCTAGGAACACTCTAGGACCACTCTCCCTCAATTTGTGAAACTATAATGGTATTTATCTACTTGATTTACCTAGCCAATCTATCCTTATCCACTTCAAGATTTAAGTATTGATTTCTCTTCACCAAGCTATCATACATTAGCAAAAACCATAATTTAATGACAGCAAATGTATTCTGGCTACAAGGTGCATAGGGCCAATGCTTAATGTTCATACAATATCAAGTCACTTATCCATTGTTAGCCAATTACAACCATAATATTCAATTCTATGATAATTAAATTACATATATAGTCCCTATAATTGGTAATTCATGATGCAATGCAGCAATGATATAAAACTAGTAATCTAGTTACAATACAATTTGACAAGGCTCTCAAACCTGTGTGCTACCAAACTATTTAATAAGCTCCCATTAATTTTCTCCTTGCTACTAAAAGCTCCGGTCCCTGAAAATGTTAGCCCATAACAGGGTGAGATATACAATCTTAGTAACAAAAGGAAATTTCCATATATATGTACAAGTTAATCAATCCAATGCAATTTCATATCATCAATACCAGAATCATCAATTCAATTTGCAGATTAACTAGTTGAACTACTAATGACTACTGTCCTATACCAGCAATCATATACAACATGTTAATGGCCAATAACACCGAGAGTGGTTCGTCCACGGCACCTACTCCGTAATGAGCATAACCAGGGCTCAGTGCATCTGGGATTTGATCATAACGCAGTACCCAATCGAAGCACATGCACGGGTGGTAGCCACACCATAGCTCCATCGTGAACTCACAAGGTCCAAACACAATAACAATTCTAGTAGTCAACCAATCATTTGACATTTTAAAATCATACATGTGTAACAAATATCATATTAAGATGAACATATACATGGAACTAAGAAATTAACCCTGGTTACCTCAATGAAGCTAATTACTCTTCCTCTAGCTACCATAAAAATCCAAATGCACATCAAGCCTATAATAAGTATAATTACCATCATTTCTAGCAACAAATCAAATATCCAAAGAGTTAAACTACTAATAACTACCTAAAGGTTACTCACCTAATTACCAATGGATTTTAATTTCGGGTTCCAACTTTCTCACACCAGAAACTACAATAGTTCACTCCAATTTCTGGGTAATTTCACATGAAACTGAAGCCTATATCATAGGTAACTATAGGGGTCTCAAACTAACAAAAAATGCATCAAAATGGGAAAAAGATACTCATTTAACAACACCTATAGCCTCAACCTGCGAAAATCTACCATGGAAGCACCAAACAATAAGTTTCAGTTTTAGGTGGAAGATAAAAATGCTCTAAATAAAAGATCAATCAGGCCAAATCAAAGAGGAAGAAGAGAGGATTAAGTTATATGAAGGTTACCTTAGCTGAATCGTGCTCTAAGTGGGAGAAATAGAGCCAAAATAATGATGGAAACCCTAGCCTCTCCTCCAGGTGCGAAAATAGGTTTCTCACTTTTGCAGAACCAAGTGTTTTACTTTTCCAAATGGGTGTGGCTGCTGAGCGTTTAAGGTTTTTAATGAGAAATGGGCTGATACATTAGCCTAAGGTCTAATTAGGCTCATTTCTAGTGGTTGGGCTATGGTTTAATGAATGGGTTGTACAAAATTTAGAGCTAAAAGTGGAATATGTTAACCCAATGGCCCAATTCCTTATAAGTTCATATTTTTATACTTGTTAGGCCTTATTTCATAAGTTGGGCTGCAGAAATTTGATAGGGTCAGGCCAAGTTCTAAGAGTCAATCTAATTTGGGTCTGCATAATGTGTGTTGGGCCAATTATAAAGGCTTATATAAATTGGGTCTTGGGCCTTTATTTCACTAAGTCAAATTGAGCCATTGCTAGGTGATATCTGTCACACCTATACTTTACATACACTATAACTTACGATATGAAAGGATCTTGTACTACTAACAGAAGACCCTGTTGACAAGGTCTTACGTTTTACAAGGCGAAATCCAAGATCCTGTTGACAAGGTCTTTAATTTCCTTAGTGTGGAGTCCAAAATCCTGTCAACAAGATCCTAGACCTAAAAAGATAATTATCAGACTTAGACAACCTTCATCATTTTCACAAGAAAACCATAAGTTAATGATGCTAATGTGCTAGAACTACTTCCATGGTTATCATAATCAATTTCATGTAATGCAAACATAGGAGTTTACTTGTACTGGGAGTTCGGTAGCCCTAATAAACATTACAGTTAACTTACGGTGGATATCTCATGTATAATATTTATACAAATCAAAAGAGAGATTAATACTACAATGTACATCCTTACTAGAGTCAAACTTTACATTCAACCCTTGTTCAAAGGATTCATAAGACCAATTACAGTCAATATGTAATCTATTGGTCATTTTGTTCATTCTCTATTTGTCTGGCTCCATTTGTAGCATAGTTATTACCTGTAAAATAATCAATTTATAGTGAGATAAAATCTCAGTAGCTAACAATGTACTCAAGAAACATATATATAAATATAGCACGGATTACTATCCAGGATACATTCGATGCATACTTTGGTGTCGGAGCATGTAATATCTAGGTAGCAGCATGTTCTCATTCGTTAGGCTAGGCAATAGCACATTCTCATTCGTTACGCTACCATAGCAGCGTATTCTCATTCATTAGGCTACGTAACAGCATATTTTCATTCATTAGGCTACGTAGCAGTATATTTTCATTCGTTAGGCTACGTAGCAGCATATTTTCATTCGTTAGGCTACCGTACTTCAGTTATTGGCCAATAACAGCAATCTAGTGCTCATAAAGAGTCATCTTAGTAGATATACATGCAACCAAACACAGCATAGGGACTTCAGGATTTCATCCAGTGCATTAACATAAATAGCAAAATGAGTACAGTGTTAACTACCTGTTTCGTCACTGTTGTTTTGTCACGTTATTCCTTAGCTCGGGTTGTCCCAATGGCCTTCCTAAATTTCAATCATTCATTGTACTAATTAAGAATGAGTGATGGTTGATATTTACATTGCAATTAAATTACTAATCCCCCCATAGGAAATTCCTAGATCCCTTTCGCTAGTTAACTATTGGAATTCCCAATTATAAACAATCACATCCTTGCTTTCTTTTCCTTCTCATTCATTAGTTACTATCTAAGTTATTCCTGTGTGGTCAGTTCTATAAAGCTAAGTCCTTAGCCCTTATTTTCAAGCTGGATTCTCAATTTTCCATGCAAAGTCCCACTACAACAGCAAAAGAATGAAAACTACCACAGTCTCAATTTAACTACATTTTCGGACCTGTTTTTGTGAAATTTCTTTCCTCCACTAAATGACCTCCAAAAATCGTAAAAATTGGCAGAGTGACCCCTCATTATGTTAATTATAAGCCACATAAACAGTTTGCAAGAATTCCCAGGGATAGCCCCTGAACTCCTACTGTTTTGGTCACTACCTCAGTTGAGCTCGCTGTACACTGCCCTTGCTGTTTCTGGCTTCGTTATCCTACCAAATGAACCCAGAAAATTCTAAGACTTTGTAAACCTGATGTGATACGTCTTAGCTACCTCCCCACCAATTTTCATGAACTAATTCCTTCGTTTACCCATTTAACAAAATTCTTTATGAAATCAGCCCCAAGCTGTCCTGTACAGAAGCTAAATTGAATTAGTGGGTTTTTTTCTTTAATTCACCTTGTTCCAAAAATTCTATAATTTTCCAGATTTCAAGTATAAGGGATGGACAGCCTGTTATAAAAATTTTGGCTTCAAAATCCTTTTCCAACTAATTCTACAAGGCCAAAACATCCCAATCCAGAACAAGGAAGCAACTTGGAGCTTTCCTTTTTTTTTTGGAGTCCTTGTACTTTGGTTTTTCTTCTCTTCTCTCCTCTTCTATGGCTGTCCGAAATTTCTTCCTCCTTTCCACTACTTCCCTCCGCCTAAGATGAGTTAAAGTGAATGGTAATTAATGCAATGGACAGCTCCTGCTTTTTCACCGCTATTAGGTGGCATGAAGGCAAATTACAATTCCTTGAATCGGTGCATGTGCTAGGTGGCAGCAGATATGTGTCTTACTCTCATCTAAACTATATATTAAAAGCAATATTTAACTCCTGTTATCACACCAAATATGGCACCAGCAATTCACAATTTAATTAGGTGGCATGAAGGCAAATCATCATTCCATGAATCGGTGCAAATGGCTAGGTGGCAGCGGATATGTGTCATTTAAAATATATATTAAAAGCAATATTCAGCTCCTACTATCACACCACAGACGGCACTAGCAAATCACAATTTAATATATATATATATATATATATATGAAGGTGGGTGGTGCAAGCATGAGGTGTCTTCATCCTAGATTACTTAAGCCATTCATTTACATGCAACCTCATTCCTAGCTCCTCCACGGCTGAATGTATTCCCTAATGTAATCAAATATCATCTATCATATAAACTCACACGCCTTACACATGGAAGCACGAGGTGGCATTGGTAGTAATTTCCCACATCTAAAGAAGAAGCAAGCCGTGGTCAATTAATATATATATCACTTCCATCTAATACACAAATTGTGTATAATCCCTAATCCTCATGGCAATGCAGATTATGCCAATCCCCATAACTAGACATAATTCCATGTACCCAAGTGAATGCTTATGCTCTTGTGTGGTGATGGTGTCAAATGGGTGTAACTATTTGACTGAGTGAATTAATATGGGTTATGTTAATAGTTACAAGAAGTTCGGAATGTGACAATATCTCTTGGCCCAAGTCTCCTGATAAGGAGTTGGACTTGCACCTAAAATCATTAGTCCTCTATAAATCCTTATCCATGATTTACTCAAATAAATTTTGGGCCCAAATTTTGCTTTAATCCAATTGAAATCTTAAACCCTTATTAATAACTTATTTCTCTATAAATTCTCATTCATATAGTTTACCCAATTATTCCATAATAATTATTATTAATTAGTCCAAATCCCTGATTAACACCTTAATTAATTTTAAGATGTTACAATGGAGCCATCTAGCAACAACTTAAGCCACACTTTGGCCTTATCCCAAAGTGAAAGTGGAAAAAGCCTCAACCAGATTGCATCATGAAATACACCATTCTGTTTAAAGGAGTCACAAACCTTTAAAAATTTTGAATGGTGAGTGTTTGGGTCTTTCTAAAGATGAGCCTGCCAAGCCATTTAAAGTGTTTGTAATGCCACTTGCTTTATTTCAAAATTGTCTACTTGAATAGCTGGTCTTCTTATGCTCGAGTGGTATCCTTGCATATTCAATGTAGTAAAATCATTAATCGTTCTAACTCTATTTTCATCCTCTTGCACCATGTTTCTAGTTGGTTCAAAGGTTTCAGATTCTTCAAAAGTTTGACTAGAAGCTTCTTTAAATCCTTTTTAAGGTAACACAACTACTAAACTTTCAACTTCTTGCACAAAAGGGAGTAACCACTACAAAATAGAATAGAACAAGAAATGAGAGTAACACAAGTAAAATTGTACACAAAGCTTAAGTTTAAGATAGGTATGCTAGTATTAATATTGATAGAAAAATATTTGGGCACACAAATCCATGGCAAAGGCACCAAAAACTTGTTGTTTATTGGAAAGCATACGCACAAGTATACATATCGCAACAATAATAAAGTAATGAGAAAAGATTATTCCTTTAAGGATTTGTTATCAAAAATTGTTAAGTATCAAAATTTACACCCTAACTTAAACTAAGCAAGTCAATTTCAATTAATTATGTAATAGAAAACAATTAAAGAGTATCTACTCGCAAAACTTATGATAAAAATTAATGCTTCGATTATCGAGTGAATAAAGACATCTAAAATCATGAATCCTCCTAGTATTTCAATGTGATTTAATTCAACACTCATTACTTTTACTTTTAATGGTGATACATGTTAGCCTAAGGTTCACTTGTTCCTATTAGAAGTGAATTTTTAAGAATATTAAATAAATTTATAATATTATACATGAATTGTATAAGAGATATTTTATAAACTTTTTCTTATTAAAAATGAAAATTTAATTATTAAATATATTTAGATATAAATATAGCTTCAATAAATAAAAAATCAAGAAGGGCAAAGTGGTAAAAAATGAAGAAAAATAATAAGGGAAATTTGAAATTGTTTTTGTTTTAATGTTTTCAAAACATATGTTTTCAAAGAACAAGTTTTTGAGAACAAAAAAATTAAAAAATCTGTTTGAATCATTATTTTAAAAGTAATTGTTTTCTATTTTTTACCTAATTCTGTAGAACAAAAATTACAGAACACTTAAAATGTGTTCTGAGTTTTTTGTTTTTGAAAACAAAATTTTGTTTTTTTGTTTTACAAAATACTTCATTAAAAACACATTATCAAACAGGTTTTTTTGTTTGTTTGTTTTTGAAAACAAAAAAAAAACTATTTTGCAGAATAAAATCAAACAGGCCATTTGTCACTATTCCCTCGCTACATCCTTTATAGCGATAGCAAATTTCGTTGCTAAATTTTAGTGAAAAAAATTTCCCTTGCTACATACTTGTTAATGATCGAACATTCTATCACTAAATGTTAGTAAGAGATCTATTTAGCCAAAAAAAATTCTTGCTATTCCCTCACTTACTAGTTGTAAAATTTGGCATGAATATTTGCATGTTGTTGTTTTTTTCATATTTCCATAAATTAGCGAGCGAATGAGAACTTACATTTTATTGTAGTGTGTTTATAAAAAACAAAATTTAATTCTTTACATTTCACTTAAAGTAATTAAGCCTAAAATATATTTGCAAATGTAACAACAAAAAATTGCTGAAATTTCTGAAATCCTGAAATTTTTCTAAGTCAGCAACTAGCTATAGCGAGAAATGGCCTAGCTATAGCAAATGTACCTGTCGCTATAGCGAGAAATGTTCAAGTTATAGTGAATGTGCTTGTTCACTATAGTGAGTTCGTGGATCTCATACAAAAACCAGAGGGTTCCTCGCAATAATGCATGTCATAACGAGAACAGGGGTTTAGGACTGATACGTGCTCGCCGTAGCAAGGGTTAATTTTTGCTATAGTGAAGGTTAGTCTAGAAAAGTGTGAAAAAGGAGAATTTTGCTTCTTAAAGTGTTTAGATCCTTTCCTTTTCTTTTAACTAACTTAGGCTTCGACCAAAACAGAGAAAAGGGCTGTGGAGAGAAAGAGAAACCTAAAGAAGGAAGGAAGAACAAGAAAAAGGTAAACATAACTTGAGATTTTCATAGCTTTTCTTCTTAGAATTTGTTCTTCTCTCTTTGCCCTATCTTTCTATGGTTTTGGTCATTGAGTTGGCTTTGTTTTAGGCCTAAGACAGAGGGGGAAGTGTAAAGATTTGAGGAGAAGATTTATGTAAAGGAAGAGCCTCTTGGAAAGAGCTTTATTTAAGATAACTTTTTTCCATTTTATTGTATCTTCTCCCCTTGCTTTCCTTGAGTATGTTGGTTCTACCAACTTGAGAGCTTGAGAGAGGAAGGAAGTCTAACCTAGAGAAAGCAAGAAATCCTTAAATTAGAGTGGGGGAAGTTGAGAAATACAAAAGACCTAGAAGAAGAGTTAGTGAAAGTCTAGAGGGAGAACCCCTAGTTCCTTATATATTTTGTAGGGTTTGCTATGAAGAACCCCTTAGCTTTGTAAATAATTGTTGAGTTATGAGAGAGTAATTCCATGCTCTTTGTTGTGTCTAGACTCAAGAGAATCGACTCCATCTAGTTGTGATTGTGAAACCAAGAAGGGAAAAAAGAAATTGAAAGGGAAGGCTTGTATTGGCTTGTAAGGTAGCTCTCCACTCTTTCTTACTGCATTCTTGGATGTGTAATAGTCATTGTAGGCTTATGTATATGCTTGTATTGTAAGACATGCTATTTGATGTTGCCTTGATGCATTGGTACCAATATGCTTATGTTTTGGATTGTGAAAATTACTCGAGTGAGGTAGTGCCAAAAGTCCTTTAAGATGGGTGAGGTAAAGCCAAAAGTCCCTAGAAATGGGTGAGACAAGGCTAAAAGTCTCATAATTGAGTGAGGCCAAGTGAAAAGTCCCTAAACCAAGGGTGAGGCCATCCAAAAGTCCCTAAAATCGAGTAAGGCTAGACCAAAAGTCCCTAGAGCTTATTCTTGGCATTGATATGATATTCATGGCATGTAAACCATGTTATATGATTGTGAATGGTTAGATGACTATTTGTATGCTTTGACTTGTTTATATGTCATGATTTCTTCCTTAAATAAGTGCGTGAGCTATTGAGATTTCATGAATCTCATCCCTTCCCTCTCCCATCTCATATGGTCCAGGTGAAGCTCAAAAGCCTAAGAATGGAGGCCATAAGGTATAGAAGGCCTTTGTTTTAACACTTTTGTACACTTTTGCATAGTTTGATATATAGGAAAGCCAAAGTTCTTATGTATACATATTTTTTGAGATGTAAATGTTTAAGCAAGTGTAAAAGTATATATAAATGATGTATGATCCATGTATGGAACCAAAGTAATGAAAATATGAGATTTGGCCCTTTAATGGCTTATATGTAGTAGTATACTTTTACCTGTAGCATAATGAGTTTGAGATATGTGTTGGTTTGGATCACTTGGGCATTTCACATATGCTAGAGTATGTAGGAGACCATTTACCCCCATTTTAAACCATTTACCCCCAAGAAGTGTTAGAGTATGTAGGAGACCATTTACCCCCATTTTAAACCATTTATGGTGTCAAAATTGCCAAATTTGTGAGCTATGTCAAAGTATGACCAAATGAGATCTTCTTGATATGAAATTTGGCATGCCTCTAGAGCTTGTTGAGAGCTTCTTGGGAAGTTAAAGTGGGTAATATTTGGAGGTCTAGAAAATATTTTTCGAATTGTTGAAGTTGGAGAATTTTTTGGTTTTGGTTATTATACTGTGCAAATAGGTCTAAAAATGAATCTGTATTATTCATGCAACAAATAATGTCTAATTGTCATAAAATTTTATGAGAATAAACTAGACATCCACAGTGACCTATACCAATTAGAATCACCTCAATCGGAGCTCTGTAGAGGAAGAAATAACTTTCTAAAGTTTTGTGTCAACATCAGGGAAGCCATCCGACCTTCGTTGTTGTTCCATCAGTTTTTTAGGTCTCAAGGCTACTAAAATGATCTAAAATTATTTTTCCCCACTATTTAACATCTGTAGCTTCCCAAATTGGTATAGTTTTCCAAGATTGGATTTTTTTGGAATTAGTTATGATTTTTTGAAGTTCATGACAACAAGTTGCATCAGTACCAGGGACAACTGGACCTCTGTCTCCTTCTCGATATCAAACATGATCCAAACGCTAAGATTGTAGTTGAAAATTATTTTTAGTGTAAATTTAACACCTAGATCTTCCCAGAAAGCTATGGTTTTCTTGATTTCCATTTTTCTAGAATTAGTTATGATTTTCGAAAGTTAGAGCAAAAAATTTGACTTTTAGGCCCATTTAAGAAATTGCATTTTCTTGGTTTTTGGTTTCATATCCGTGGTTCATGGGTTGTTTTATGCTATGTATGAGTTGTATAAATGGTGTTTGAGTAGAAAATATGAATTATAGATTCACAGGACCCACAGGGCAAAATATGAGTATTTAAACCCCGATTTATAGCATGAAAATGCCACAGCTTTTGTTATTTTCTTTGAAAATCACATGGAATTAAGCCTAAGCGGAGACTAGTTAAGGCTAATATATTATGGCGTTACAGCAAACAAGTAAAAAAGATAAAACATATGAATAAAAGCATTATATTGGGATAGATTCAAATTCAAAGAGATGGATATGTCATGGTTAGTATAAGTTGAAAAAAAAAATAGCAAGGTGGGAGGAGGAATTTAAAATGAAATATATTTGAAGATAGAGAAAGATAAAATAATGCATTAGCAAGAATTAAAATCTTATAAAGCCTTTGCCAAGTTTTATTGATTTAGGGGGGAGAAAAAGAATGGAAACAAACTTTCAAGAAATTATATATCATTTTCCAAGAAATATAATTATTTAATTTTTTATTATTAAAACATCATATCCAAACTACCATATCACTCTTAAATTAATCTTTCAAGAAATTAAATGTGACAATAGAACATGCCGAGATGTTGGACCTAATATCATTTTCCACGAAATATTCTATGTCATTTCTTATTAAAACATCATACACATTGTGAAGATAATATTGTCCTATCCAATGCTTGATTGTTAGTCTTGTAAAGTTCATTCTATTATAGAATTCCTTTAGTATAATGACGCATGATGATAATGTAACATCTGGCTTCTCCGAAAATACGAGAAATGTAATGTCTAGTTTCTCTAAACGTATCCTGAAAACGGAGCCAGAATAACTAGACAAAAATCAGTGAAAATGCAGTAGCATTTTCGTAATTTCTAGCATATTTTAGAAAACTCAAAGGAAAAAATTTTAAATGGGAAAAATGAGTTTTCCAAAATTCTTAAAGGCCTTAAAAACTATAGAAACCCCTAAAACAGTTAAAACTCATTTGGTTGACATTTTATAATGTTAGTTGATACGAACTTTGACCGATTCATTTGGGAAGGTTTTAGATTCAATTTGAGTGATTCCAAAGGCATTTTATAAGTTAGAGGACCTATATTTTATGATGGAAAAGATGATTCTCAAAAAAGAGTTGAAATAAGGCAAATTAGACAAAACCAAGAAGAGGGACTAAATTGCATATTTTAAAAGTTGCTTAAATGGACCCTAGGCTTATAAATGTAACACCACAAATTCTAGCTCATTTTATGTCATTCATAGGCTTTACATTATCATTCCTATGAGAATATATGAAAGAGGGAGTGAAAATAATGGGCTTATTTAAATTACATCATACTTCAAAATTTTGCAATCGGTGTCACGTGGACCGTGTGAGCTCATGCTATGCATCCTCATATTTAATTATATCATTACAACTCATTTGCATCACAAAAACATACCTACAACCCATGGAAACCAAATTGGAATGTGGAATAAAGAGTTTCATTCTCGGCCAGAATTGCTCCACTTTCTGACCAAACTTTGGAAAATCATAACTAAATCTAAAAAAATCGAAATCATGCAATCTTGGTCATTTTGGAAAGCTTAGGATGTCTACTTCACACTAAAAATATGCCTAGACTATAACATTCATCACAAAGGATGTTTGACATCCAAAATGGTCCAAAGGTCTAACTGAATTCTGGAGCTATCACATAATTTTGCAAAAAATTTTAAAAATGTCCAATTAATTCCACAAAATCTAATCTATGCAAATGATACCAATTTGGAAAGCTGTGGATGTTAACTAGAGAAGAAAAATATCTCTAGATCAGTTCATCAAGCGCAGACCCCAGAATTCAATGAAATAGTACTATAATTGTCTAGTTTCTCTGTATAAAATTTCATGGCAATTGGACATCATTTGAGCTTCAGGTGACAGAGTTTAATTTCAAACCAAATGAATAGTACAACAAACCAAAAACGTAAATTTCGTCACCTTTGAAAAATCATCAAATATTTTGTAGTTCTCCAAAAATTATGATCTTTAATTTCTCAAAAAGCTCTCAATGAGACCTAATTACATGCCAAATGTCATATCAAGACTAACTCATTTAGTCAAAAAGTGACATAGGGTTCCATAATGGTCAATTTTAGCTCCATATAGGGTACCAAAGTTGCCAAATAGATTTCCCTTGATCTTGGCACCTTTTGGGCAAGTCCAAAAGTATATTTCAGACTTGTGTGAGCTGCCCAAATGGTCCCAAACCTCATACATCTCATTTTGATCTTCCCACACACACTTATGCACATTTACATCAAACTTCCAAATTGCATAATTTGGCATTACATGCTCAAATTATATTCTGGAGCTCATACATCATATCCATAGTTATAAACATCACATAATTGCATATTTATACATGTCTCAAGGTTTATAACACATTTACTATATCATATACATTATGAACCATCATTATGGTTCCAAAATGGACAAAACAAGGCATAAGCTTGTCAATCTCCCTTCTTCATTGTTGTTGGCTCCCATTGCCTTAGCTACTTGGTCCACCTAACATGTTAGATCATTGGAGAGGAGGGAGTGAGATTCAAAGAATCCCAATAGCTCATCTCCCATTCAATTATATATAATATATGTAAAGCAAGCCTTAAAAATGCATGCATGGACATAATACAATTCATGAGCATTTAAGAAGCAAGCTTAGCATGTGAACAAGTTATACAAAACATTCAAGAGCTCACCAAGTGTTTGGATTAGCCTCACACTTTTCCTCATGGATTTTGGACTTGCCTCACCTATTTTTTGAGCACTTTGGACTCAACCATACTCTTGGGAGCCCACTTTGCTTTTGGAAGACTCTTTACTTTGTCTCAACCTAGCTCAAGGGTTCTCAACTCATCCTTACCATAGTGAAGAGTTCTTGACCTCTCCACACTCAAGCAAACTCAAGAAATATCATACATTCACTTAAAAACATAACATGACATCATGAAATCATGGGAAACAAGATCATGCTAGCATACTTTTCATGGCTTGAAAATACACATACACACATTTTAAGATAAGCTAAACACACATCCATGCATGAGAGAAGGTGGAGAGAGCTACCTTGCTTGCATTCACATACTTTTTCCTGAGGCCTTGACTCCTCTCCCTTAACCTCACACCCCCAAGAAGGTGGAGACCATTTCTCTTGGCCTAGACACACCAAAAGAAACATGAATTACTCATGGGAACAAGCCTTGGCATTATACACACTTTATATGATGCTGCTTTGGTTTATGGCTCCATTATGCTTCCATAAGGCACTTAATGAAGTAACTTCAAGAATTCATGATTTTGGCTCCCTTCTCTCCTTTAATCTATGATTCTTGACTCCATTTAGACTTCTTGGAGTCATCACACAATTATTTTAAAGAACCTAGCTAGGAGTTGTTTCATTATGCTACATTATGGAGCTTACACTTCCATCTTACTATCTATGGCTTCTAAAATTTTTTCAAGGATTCCTCTCATCCTCTTCCATCCTACATGACTCAAAAATAAGCTTGAAATAAATTAAAACTTTCCCTTGGTACTCTTTCTAGCCCAGGCCGACATTATGGAAGCATTTGGGGTTCAAGGGGTTTCCAATTTTTCCTTGATGGGAGACACACTTGGGAGGCTTCTTAGAGGTCTTAGAAGCTCAATTAAACATTTACATAACTTAGAAAATTCATGAATCAAAACAGATTTTACAAACTCTTCAAGAATCCTACACTTTGCTAACTTGAAATTCAATGGCTTTTACTTAGTTTCCTTTGTATATTCTTGTTTCTCATGCTTGAATATCCTTGTCTCTAACTTGTTTTGGCTTGAATTCCTTTCCCTCTCTAATTTCTCTCTCTAGACCTAATATGGAAGCCATTGGAATTCAAAGAAAAATAAGTTTTTCTAGTGCACATCATACCTCATTTGAGAGCTTGCTAAATGGTGATTCTCTTGCTCTATTTGGTTGCTCAAAACCTCTACTTTTTCTCATGAGGTCATCCACCAAATTCCTCCTTTTAAGAATCTAAAACCATCAAGAGAAGGAGAATGAAGAGAGGAGAAAATTTTATAACTAACTTGTTGCAAATTTTCATGTATTTTCATACCTTTTTGCCTTAGTTTTCTTTCTCTCTCTTCTCCCAATTTTCATGCCATTTTTTGTCTGGTTTTGAGCTCAAGAGACGTTCTTGGAAGGGTGGAGAAGCTGCCTAGTCATTTAAAAAGGCAGCGGATGATTTTTATAACAATTCCCGAAAATACTAATTATGTCCCTCCACTTTCGTTGCTTCATTTGGGCTCGTTTTAGCTCCTTTTTCAGAACTATCTTTTTCATTATAAAATTTAGGTCCTCAATATTATAAAATGCCTTTGGAATCATTCAATTTGGAGCTAAAACCTTCCCGAACAATCTAGTCAAAGTTTCGGTCAATTGACGGCCGAAATTGCTCACCGGTGGGGCTTTAACTGTTCTAGGGCTTCCCATGTTATTCAGGGCTTTTAAGAACCCTAGAAAACTCAAAATTTTCATTTAAAAAGCCCTCCTATGAGTTTTTCAAAAAGTATCCATATTTACAAAAATGTCATTGGCCTTTCGGCAAATTTTTTGAATCGCTCTAACCCTGATTTCTGGGCAACTCAAGGCTCAAATTCTCATTTTTCATTATTTAGAATTTTATCATAATTTTATTTGGCCCCAATTCCTTCTATTTCAGGGACTTCCTTTTGTATCTGGCCTATTTTTTACGTTTACAAAGAAATCAAACATTACGTTTCTCATGTTTACGGAGGGACCAGATGTTACATAAATCACGTACCCTTCTGTTCCATCTCTCTCCATCAGCTTGCATCTAGTCCAAACATATTCTAAGAGAGCTCTAAGAGGTGCACCAAGTGGGGGAGTCAAGGGGTGAAGAGGAAGCTTGAAAAGTGTAAGATTTCTATGGTTTTTCATGCTCTTTCCTTCACTAAACCTCTTCCCATCTTTCTCCTTTCTTCTCCTATGGTTTTGTTGATTAATATGGACATATTTTAGGTTTGGTTCAGAGAAGGAATGTAACATCTGATTTTCTAAAAATGAAAGAAAACGTGAGAAACGTAACGTATGGTTTCTCCATCAACGAACGAAACTCATTGGATATAAAAGGAAGTCCCCCAAAATGATGTAATTAAGGTCCCAAAAAATTTGGAAAGCATTCTAGACTCCTAAAAATGAGAATCTCTGGCTTAGACGGAAAGAAAAATAAAGCTAGAATGAAGAAACAATTTCTTATGAAAAACTTACGAAACATAATGGCATTTTTGTAATTTTGATCAAATTTTAGAATTTACAAAGGAGGGCTTTTTAAATGAAAATTTTAAGTTCCCCAAGGTTCTCAAAGGCCCTGAGAACCATAATTTGGCCCAGGACAACTAAATCCCTCCAGTAGATGTTTTCCAACGTCGAATGTACTCGAACTTTGATGGATTCATTTAGGAAGGTTTTAGCTTCGATTTGAGTTATTCCAAAGGCATTTTACTAAATTAGGAACCTAAATTTCATAATGGAAATATGGTTCTAAAAAAGGAGCTAAAACGAATGAGAAACAAAAATGTCAAAACGAAGGGCAAAATGGGAATTTTTGAAAATTGTAACCTCCTTCCACCTATATATATGATGCGCCCTTCTTCTCCCTTCATTTTACATGACCAAGTTCTGCCCAAAACCAGAGAAAAACCCTAGGGAGAGTGGGGCACAAGAGGAAGGCAAAGAGGAGGAGAAATCATAGGCTTAAGGTATGAAAATTTATTAGTTTTTCATGCTCTTTCTCTTCCAAACCTTTTCTCCATCATTCTCCTTTATTTCCTATGATTATAATGAAGTATATGGATTTATTTTAAAGGAGAAATTGAGGGGAAAAATTCGGATTTGAAGAGAGGAGCTCAAAGAACACAAGATTCAAATGAGAAAAAGCAAGAAAACAAGGTAAATCTCGCATCCCATGGTAGCTACTCCTCCCCCCTTCTCCTCCATATTTAGCCCCATGTATGTAGATGCTAGAGGGCTAGAATTTTGAGGGGAACTAAGGGTGAATTCTATGAATTTAAGGGAGGAGAGTAAGAATATGCAAAGAAATTCAAGAAAAAGCCATGGATTTTCAAGGTAGCAAACCTGGGGTTTCAAGTGCACTTTGTAAAATCTAATTTTGTATGATAATTCCTAGGTCTAAATAAGAGTATAATTGAGCTCCTAAGATCCCTAAGAGTCTCCCCATATGCATCTTCCATGTAGAAAACAAAGCAAACTCCATGGAGGCTAAAAGGAGACATAGGCTCAGCCTAAAGGGGATAAGACACCTAGGGAGAGTTTTAAATTTTTCTAAGCCCATTTTTAAGTCATATATGATGAATGAAAATGAGTGGAGGCCTTGGAAAAAATTTAGAACCCATAAAAAGTGAGTTAGTGCTTTATGTTCCATATTATGACCTAAAGAAGCAACATGTAGTTAGGCTCTTGGTTTTAATTGTGTGATAACTTTAAGAGACTTAAAAGGAGTCAAGAATCATATTTGAAAGGAAAGAATGGAGCTTAGAATTTATTTGAGGGGTGTTGCTTTATTAGGTGTAATTATAGAACCACAATGAGGTTTATAGATTAAGCTAGAGTTTAAGCAAGTGTGTGGCCTTAGAATTGAGTCCATAAACTTAATTGGCTTCCATAAATTGTGTCTAGGCCAAGAGAAATATTCTCCACACTTTTGTGTGTGTGTGGCCGAAGCAAGGAAGGTAGATCCAAGGGAAAAAGTATGTAATTGTGTATAAGGTAACTCTCTCCACCTTTTCTCATGCATGGATGTGTGCTTAGCTAGTCTTAGAATGTGTGTATGTGTATTTTCAAGTCATGAAAAGTATGATAGCATGATTTCATATGCCATGGTTTTATGATGACATATTATGTTTTATATGATGTTTATGATGTGTGCTTGGGTTTGTTTGAGTATAGTGAGGCTAAGAACTCTTTACTATGGTGAGGATAAGCTAAGAACCCTTGAGATTGGTTGAGACAAAGCAAAGAATCTCCCAAAAGCAAGATGGGCTCCCAAGAGTATGGTTGAGTCCAAGAATATCTTAAAGAATGGGTGAGGCAAGTCCAATATCCACAAGAAATTCGGTGAGGCCAATCCACTTACTTGGCAAGCCTTTGTATGCTATGTATAACTTTCTCAAATGATGAAAATTTCTCTTGAATGTTTGCACATGTCAACATGACCATACATGCATTTATGAGACTTATTTGCATCCATTATATATGATTGAATGGGAGATGAGCTATTGGGATTCTTTGAATCTCATCCCCTCTTCTCTAATATTCTAACATGCTAGGTAGACCAAGAAAGCATGGAGATGGAAGCCAACCACTTGAGAGATGAGAGTATGACATTGAAATGTATGAAATTTGCTCTTTAAGGCCATCAAGGTGGCAAATGTTGTCATCTATGGTTGTATATGACCTATGACCTCTTGAACATGTATGATTATGTTAATAAGTGATGTATGAGTGAGAGTTAAAGTTGTATGTATGAATATGCACCTTTGGGTTATGTATTGGCAAGTTTTCATTATGGAAGTATGTGTATAATTGCATGTGGCATAGCCAAAATGAGAGGCATAGAGTTTGGAACCATTTAGGTAGCTCACATAAGTTCTAATTATGTTTTTATACTTGCCCAAGAGGTGCCAAACCCCAAGGAAAGCCATTTGGATATTTTGGTATCTTATATGGAGCCAAAATTGACTATAATGGAACCCTATATCACTTTTTGTCCACATGAGTTCTTCTTGATTTGAGATTTGGCATGCAATTAGAAATTATTGAGAGCTTTTTGGAAAGCTAAAAAACAGAATTTTTGAAGGTCTACATAATATTTGATAAATTTTCAAAGTTGGAAAATTTTCTAATTTTAGTCATGTTACTGTTTATACTGGTCTAAAAATGAAATTTGTCACACAAGGCCCAAATGATGTCCAATTGCCACAAAATTTTATACAAGGAAACTAGACATTCCCAGTGACTTGTGACAACTAGAAGTACCTCATTTGGATGTCTAGAGAGGGAGATATGAATTTTTGAAGATTCTATCTAGTATCAGGAACTCCAGCCGACCTTTGTTATTGTTTGATTGGATTTCGAGGTCTGGGCATACCTGAGTTAGTCTAGAGTTATTTTTCCCCTCTAGCAAACATCCATATATTTCCATATTGGTATCATTTGCATGGATTAAAATTTTTTAGAATTAATTAGACATTTTTTAAATTTGCTGTAGAATTCTGTGACAGCACTAGTGGACAGCCCGACCTCTAGATCATTTTACATGTCAAACGTCCCCTGTATTAGATGTTATAGCCTAGAAATATTTTTACCTAAATTAGACATGTGTGGCTTTCCAGAATGACCAAGAATGAATGATTTCACTTTTGTCTAGAATTAGTTATGATTTTTCAAAGTTTGGACAAAAAATAGGCAAAATTTGGTTGAAGTTATATGTATACATTTCATGCTTCTCTTCGAGTTTCTTGGGGTGTAGGCCACTTTTGATGATTCAAATGAGTTTTATTCATGTAATTAAATATGAGAATGTGTTGTATGAGCTCACACGGCCCATGTGACACTGAATGAAACTTTTTATACACGAAGTAAAGCAAGAAAATGCATTATTTGAATTCTCTTTTCTTGCTCCTTCATGAAAATTATGAATGTAAAGTATGAGAATATTATAAAATGAGCTAGAAATATAAGGTGTCACAAGGAATATTAGAGTTTGAAGAAGAGGAGTTCACCACTTAGAAGAGCACTTGAGAAAAGTTAGAAACTAAGGTAAATTGTTGTCTTTTATGCTTACTTCTTCTTATTTCCTTTGGTGTGAATTTTTTCCCACTCAGAACCCAGCCAAGGGAGACTAAATTCTAACCTAACCAAGGAAGAATCATTTGGAGTGTGAGAAGTAAGTAGGTGTAAAGAAATTTAATTAAAATGCATTAGAAAATAAGTTAGAAAAGCTAGGGATTCATGGGTGCCTTGTAAAATCTGGTTTGATTCAAGAATTTCTTAGCCCATATAAGAGTTTATTTGAGTTCCTAAGATCCCTAGGAAGCCTCCCAAGTGTCTCCTCCTTCAAGGAAAAATTGAAAACTATATGGGTGCAAATAAAGAGCATAGGTTCGCCCAAGGAGAGTTCATAGACCTAGGGAGTGTTTTAATTTCTTCCAAACTTATTTTTACATCATATATGATGGAAGAGTATGAGAAGAAGCTTTGGAAAAATTTTAGAAAGCCTAGAAAGTATGATGAAGGTATAGGTTCCATAATGTAGCATAATAAAGCAACACATAGCTAGGCTCCTTGAAATGAATGTGTGATAGCTCCAAGAAGTCTAAATGGAGTCAAGAGTCATAAGTTATGGGAGACAATGGAGCTAAGATTATGAATTCCCAAGGTTGCTTCATTAAGTGCCTTATAGAACCATAAGTGAACATTATAAGTGCCAAGGTTATTCTAGAGTGTGTGTGGCTTTAATAAATGTTCTAAGAGTGTAATTGGATCCCATTTCATGTGTTTAGGCCAAAAGAATCAAGCTCCACCTCCTTGTAGGTGTTTGGCCAAGGGAGAGGAAGAAATGACAAAGAGAAAAGTGTGTTCACAAGATAGTTCTCTCTTCTTTCTCTCATGCATGATTAGGTTTTTTCTTATCTTTGAATGTGTGTATATGTTTAAACCATGAAAGATGTTTCTAGCATGTATTTACATGCCATAGTACCATGATGCTTTGTTTATGTACTTCAAAGATGTTTTTATGAATGTGTTTGGCTTGTTTAAGTGTGATGAGGCCAAAAGTCCCTTAGTAAAGGTGAGGATGAGCAAAAAATCCCTAAGGTTAGGTGTAACACCATACATTTCTAGCATGCTTCCGATCATTTCTAAGTCTCACAGGATCAATTGAACAAAGGGAATGACAAATGACATTAGAATAATGCCTTATTTCGCGTTACGTCGCATATAAAAATTCCATTCGGTGTCACACGGACCATATGAGCTCATACAACACGTTCTCATATTTAATTACATACATACAACTCATTTACATAACCAAAGTTGGGCCATAACTCGTGGAACTTAAAGGAGACCATCAAATTCACACTCTTATTTTCGGCCAGAATTTCAGTTTTTCTGTCACAAGTTCGGAAATTCATAACTAAATCCACAAAATTCGAAATCCAAGTTCGGAAATTCAGCCCATGAATCATTAAGGGGAAAACATTTGACATCCGAAAAGCCACTGGGGTTGCTGCTGTCTGGGCCACTGGTTCAGTTTACTGATAGGAAGTTTCAAAATTTGTAACTAATTCTAGAAAAATTTAAATCGTTCATTCTTGCCCATTATGGAAAGCTACACATGTCTAATTTATTCTAAAAATATTCCCAGGCCATGAAACATAACACAGAAAACTTTTGACACGCGAAAAGGGGTTAAGGTTCGGACAGCTACTGGTGCTGATACAAGTGTCTGCTATGAACTTTGAAAATGTCCAATTAATTCCACAAAAATCCAATCCATGCAAATAATACCAATTTGGAAAGCTATGAATGTTAAATTTATGGTAAAAATAGACTCAGATCAGAGAAATCACGCTTAGCTACCCAAATGCAATGGAACAGTGACTCAGGTCATGCTGAGCTACTGCTACTGTCCTAGAAATTCAAAAATTCATATCTCTCAGCTCAGACCTCCAAATGAGGTGTTTCTAGTTGCTACAAGTCACTGTGAATGCCTAGTTTCTAGCCATAAAATTTCGTAGCCATTGGACCATGTTTGCCCCTCGGATGACACAATTCCAAAACTGACCAAATGAACAGTACCAGTGCAAATCCGAAATTCTGATACCAACTTTGAAAAATCATAGAAAATTCCACAGACCTCTAAATGACCTGATCTTTGGCTTCCCAAAAATCTCTAGGCAAGATCTACTTGCATGCAAAATTCCAAGTCAAGAAGAGGTCATTTGGTCAGATTTTGCAGTAGCTCAAGCTTATGGCAATTTTGGTCCCAACAAGAGGCAACTTTGGTTCAAATGAGCCATTCATGGTTCCACACATATTTGAGCAACTTAGAAAGCATAAATATAGCATAAATAAGTCCCTCATAAGGTCTGAACTCTCATGCAACTCAAATTCACCATGCCACTTCCATAAACATACATACACAAATGGGCTCCCAAGTGGTCAAAATACATAATTCTACTCATTAGACTCTATTCTTGATACATACACTAACTTTACATAGTTTTACACTTGTTCAAAGTGTCATGGCTCAAAAATAACATTTACATATCTACTTTTACATTCTAGTCATCATAGTATATCAAAATATAAAGGTTTGCCAAGAGATGGAGATTTAAGCTCCTTGGCTTCCATCCTTTGGGTCTTGAACTCCACCTAGATCATATGAGATGAGAGAAAGGAGGGGGTGAGATTCATTGAATCTCAATAGCTCATACACCTATTCAATCACATTTTCAAGGCATATAACATGTCAAGGGTACAAGTATGCAACTACTCAATCAATGAAGCATTCAATTTCCACTTTATGTCACAAACACATGTCAAGAATAAGAATGAGCTCTAGGGACTTTTGGGTTAGCCTCACCCCATTTCTAGGACTTTTGGATTGCCTCACTCTTGGTTCTTGGGACTTTTGACTTAGCCTCACCCATCCAAGGGACTTTTGGCCTTGTCTCACCCATGCCATGAGACTTTTGGCATCTCTTCACCCACATTAAGGGACTTTTGGCACTACCTCACCCTTATGAGCCATTTCCATCATTCAAAGACATTCAAGAAAGCATATTGGTACCAAAATAGCAACATAGTATCAAATGGCATGTCTCAAACATATAAACATACACACAAGCACACAATGACACCATATGCAACAAGAAAATGCAATAAGAAAAGGTGGAGAGCTACCTTGGTGCAAATTCAAGCTTTACTTTACTTGTTTCTTCTCCTTTTCGGTTCCACAAACACAAGAAGGTGGGGTTGGATTTCTTTGGCCTATTCACAATAAACAACACTAAATTATACTCTTGGAACAAATTATGACATCCAACTCACTCTTAAGACTACACTTTGGTCTATTTGTCACAATATGGTTCCATTAAAGGCCTAATGAAGCAACTACCATAATTAACATTCTTGGTTCCATTCTCTTGCCATATTTAGACCTCTTGACCTCATTTAAGGTCCTTGAAGCCATCACACACTCACTTTCACAAACCTAGGTCCATGTTGCTTCATAAGGTTACATTATGGAAGCCATTGCCTCATCTCCCAACCTAAGGCTTCTAAATTTTTTCCAAGGGTTTCTCCTATCTTCTTTTATCATATAAAGTCCCAAATCAAGTTTGGAACCATTTAAAATACTCCCTAGCTATCTCTAAGGGTCTTGACCTAGTTATGCTTCCATTAAAGACCCATAGAGTTTGGGATTTTTCCTTAATGGATGGGGCACTTGGGAGGCTCCCTAGGAGTCTTAGAAACTCAAACAAACACTCACATATGATGGGGAAGTCTTGAATCAACCCAGATTTTAACTTATGTTCAAGCACCCTACACTTTTCCAACTTGAGTTTTACTAGTTTTTCATGCATTTCTTTGGTATAATCCATCTTCCCATGCCTTAGTTTGATGGATTCTTTTGGATTATAAAACAGAAACTCTTCCCTCTTCATGGTTCTGGTTGAGACATCCTACCATGGAAGAGGAGAAGGAGAAAAAGAAGCAACAAAGGGAGAGAAACTACCTTGCAATCAAGCTTCCTTTAAGAGCCCTTCCTCTTCCCTCTTTCTCCTCCTTAAATTCCGAATTTCACTCCTCTGATCTGGACCCAAATCAGCACCAAAAAATACATTAAAACCATGGAAAGATGAAGCAAGAAGGGGAGGATGAAGTTTCAAGAGGAAAGAACATGAAAACCTTACACTTTCTCACCTTTTCTTTGGCTTTTCTTCCTCCAAAATTTCCTCCCTTTGTGTGCCTAATACAGCAGCTCCATTTATGAGTTTTGGGTAGAAGAAAGTCGGTTTAGAGAGAGGGGAGCTGAACGTGGCTTAAAAAGGGAGTTTGGAAGCTTCTTTTGTGCACTTTGTTTCTATTTTTGCCCTTTCATAATGGCATTTCCGGTTTGGCTTCGTTTTAGCTCCTTTTTGAGAACCGTCTTTTCCATCATAAAATTAAGATTCCTAAGTTAATAAAATGCCTTTGGAATCACTCAAATTGGAGCTAAAACCTTCCCAAACAAACCGGTCAAAGTTTAGGTCAACCGACGTCGGAAAGAGTACACCGGAGGGGCTTTACCAGTCCCGGGGCTTCCCATGGTTTTTGGGGCCTCTGAGAACCCTGGGCAACTCAAAATTTCCATTTAAAAAGCCCTCCTAGGTGTTTTTCTAAAATTGCACTTATTTACGAAAATGCCACTGGCCTTTCGACAAATTTTTCGAATCACTCCGACCTTAGTTTTTGGGCAACTCAAGGCTCAAATCCTCATTTTCTATTATTTAAAATTTTATTCAAATTTTGTTTGGCCTTGAATCACTCATCTCAGGGGACTTGCTTTTCAAACTGGCCCGTTTCAGCTATTGTACAATTTACCGGGTGTTACATTAGGTGAGACAAAGCCAAAAGTCTCTAGAAAGAGTAAGACTTAGTCAAAAGTCTATTGAAAGTGGGTGAGGTAAGTCCAAAAGTCTCAAAGAGAATGGATGAGGCTAAACTATTGTCTTGGCAAGCCTATGTATGATATATATGGCTTCTTGAATGCAAGAAAGGTTCCATGTATGTTTATGAATTTCAAGATAGCCATGCATGCATTTTTAGACTTGAATTTGCATCCATTATGTGTGCTTGAAAGGGAGAAGAGCTATTGGGATTCCTAGAATCTCACTCTTCCCTCCCCATTGCCTAACATGCCTAGGTGGATCAAGTGAATAAGGAAATCAGAGCCACCACACTTGAAAGCAAGGGGATTAACAATGAAGTTGATAATTGCTCATTTTGTAAATATGGCATTGTCACATGATGTATTTTCATGATGTATATAATGTATAAGGTCTTGAACTTGTGTAATTATATGGATATGTGATGTATATATGGGAATTGGAAGCAAATAAATGATATGGTATGTTCTTGACATTGTATGGCAAGAGTGCACATGTATGCTCTTTATGTATATCATTAAGTAGGAGAGTGAGTTTGTGAGAACTGGGTTTCTGAACCCTTTGGACAAGTTTAGTAGGCCATTTTTATGTTTTCTCATATGCTCAAGTTGCCCTAGAAAAGCTAAAAACTAAATTAAACCATTTTGACCCCTTAAAGAGGCATAAAAGTGCCATTTTGTAAGCCTATGTCACAAACTGACCAAATGGATAAATTCTTTTATGAAATTTGGCATACATATAGATCTTATCTAGAGCTTTTAGAAAGCCAAAGACCAAATTATTTAGAGCTCTAAAGAATTATTATGAATTTCAAAGTTGCTAAAAAGCTCTAAGCTGATACGGTTACTATTTATATAGTCAGTTTCTTCTCCTGTGTCATTCGAGGGTCAAATGGTGTCTAATGCTCATGAAATTTTACAAGCATAAATTAGACATAGTAATATTTCTATGACCACTAAGATCACCTCATTTAGAGGTCTGAGCATAGAGATATAAATTTTTGAAATTTAGAGTTAGTACCAATAATGCAGAAGTACCTTTGGTATTGTTCCATCAATTTTTAGTAATTAAACATTCCTATTTTGGTCTAGACTTATTTTTATCCTCAAATTAACGTCTGTAGATTTCTAGAATGGTATGATTTTCTAGGTTTTAATTTTTCTAGAATTAGTTATAAATTTTTGAAATTCATATCAGTAACTTGTGACAACAAACTAAGGTAGCCAAATCTTTAGTGCCTTTTTTATGTCAATTATGGTCTAACTAGATTTTTATGGCCTCATTTAACCTATATTTAACATCTAGAAAGCTATCATTTGCTTGATTTTGATTTTTCTAAAATTAATTATGATTTTCCAATGTTGATAACAGAAACTTGAATTTTGGACTCGAGGCAAAAACTCCTTTTTTTTAGTGTGTGGCTTCTTACCTGAAATTGATTAGATGATTTATGATGTATATACTTGTATAGATGAATTATAAGTAGAGAATGATATGGATGGGTTCATACGGCTCACGTGGCATGAAACAAAAATTTTGGGCCTTACGTAACTCAAAAATATGGCATTAAATTTTGTTGTTTTTCTTGCCACAATGTAGGAAGTCATATGCCTAAGACCTTTTGAGAGTAATGTGTAAGTCTATAAGTTATGGTATTACAAATAACGTCACCTTCAAATTTAGGAATATCCCAAGTTTACTTAATGGTTCCCTTCCCTTTCAAAATGAGATTAATATGCACGTACACATGTGAAAGTGTTACGTTTGTTGTTGGGTGAAGGCCCAAGATGGATGCACAGCTGAGTTCTACCATCAAAACCCAAAGCAAGCAAATGCCTAAATGCTACCTTTCTTTTCTTGATTGAGTGGGTATTTATTTTCTATTTCATGAATAGGCCAAGGGGGAACTATAGCCTAGATGTGCTTAGGTTTAATCTTTACAGGATTATTTTGTCAATCTTAAATAGCTGCTCACTGCTTAAAGAAGGAAAGAAGTGAATAAATGAAAATGGAGTAGCTCACATTGCTTGAAAGTGTGCACGCCTTTTTTTGGGGATATTATCAGTGACCTAAACTCTAATAACCCTCCAATTTACACTTGGCACTAAAAAACCATGACACCTTGGTGCAGAGTAATAAGGAGCATGCTTTCCAACTATGGAAATAGAGACTTCTTGTTGCCAATGATGTATTAGTGGAGGAGACTAATTGCAATATTATGTTCAAGACTAAAGATGTGTTTGCCATTGTTCCTTCCAAGTTTCCTTATCAAGTCAATGACCAAAACAAATTTGAAACAGCAAATATAATAGAACCAATTATGGCTAATGCTGAAATTGCATATTGTAACGTTCGATTTTTCGTCAAATACCGAAATAAGTCAATTTTCAAAGCAAGTCCCCTAAGATGAGTGAATCAAGGCCAAATAAAATTTAAATAAAATTTTAAATACTAGAAAATGAGGATTTAAGCCTTGAGTTACTTAGAAACTGGGGTCGGCGTGATTCAAAAAATTTGCTGAAAGGCCAGTGGCATTTTTGTAAATAAGTGGACTTTTTGGAAAAAAATATAGGAAGGCTTTTTAAATGAAAGTTTTGAGTCCTCCGAGGTTCTCAGAGGCCCTGAAAACCATGGGAAGCCCTGGGACCGGTAATGACCCTTCGGTGTAATGTTTTCAATATCAATTGACCTGAACTTTGATCAATTCGTTCGGGAAGGTTTTAGCTCTGATTTGAGTGATTCTAAAGGAATTTTATTAAATTAGGAACATATTGGCATGATAACTGTTATTGTAGGAAAACTCCGCTAGAGGAAAGCATGTATCCCAGTTTCCTTTCATTTCTAGCACATATACCCTCAACATGTTCTTTAGGATTTGGATGGTTCTCTTTGTCTATCCATTCGTCTGAGGGTGGTAGGCTATGTTGAATCTAACTCGGGTGCCTAAAGCATCCTATAATGATCTCCAAAAATTTGATGTGAACCTAGAATCTCTATCTGACACTATGCTCTTAGGCACACCATGCAATCTAACTATCTCTTTGATGTACAATTAGGCTAACTTATCTATGGTATAGGTAGCTTTTATAGGTAGAAATGTGCTGACTTTGTTAACCTATCCACTATAACCTATATTGCATTATACCCCAATGACATTTTGGGTAAACCCATGACAAAATCCATAGCTATGCTATCCCATTTCCACTCAGGGATATCTAGGGGCTGAAGTAACCTAGCTGGTTTCTGATGTTCTATTTTTACTCTCTGGCATACTAAACATCAGGAGAGATACTCTGCTATGTTTGTTTTCATTTCAGGCCACCAGAACATGTTTTTCAAATCTTGGTACATTTTATTACTGCCAGGATGAATGGTGTACTTACTCTTATGTGCCTCATCTAAGATCTTTTCTCTAATTTCTATGTTTTTAGGCATATACAGCCTATCCCTATATCTTACTATGTCATCCTCAGACAGATTGAACTCCTGGACACTACCCTAGGCTATCTGGGCTCTAATCTTATTTACATGGTCATCTGCTTGCTGGGCCTCTCTTATTTGATCCCTCAAGTCATTTTCTATTCAGGTCTCACTCATTAATAATTTTTCCGAATACACCTCACAGGAGAGACTCATGTCTCTGAATCTCTAGATCAACTCCTGCTCTCGAATCATTATACAGGCCATGTGTATGGATTTTCTACTAAGGGTATCAGCTACCACATTAGCCTTACCAAGATGGTATTTCAATGTGAAATCATAATTTTTCAGAAATTTTAACCATCTCTGTTGCCTCATATTTAGCTCTTTCTGTTCAAATAACTATTTAAGGCGACCAAACCTGGCCGAGAATGAAGACCCATTTATAATGCCTCTTTTCGGTTTCCATGGGTTGAAAGCATGTTTTTATGATGCAAATGAGTTGTAATGGTGTAATTAAATATGAGGATGCATAGCATGAACTCATACGGTCCATGTGACACCGAAATGAAATTTTACCATGACGTAACGCAAGAAAGTGTAGTAATTCAATAGAATTTCTCACTTTATTCTTACTATATATCACATGAACATGTAAGAGATGATGGATATAAGTTAGAAATGATGGTGTTACACATATGCTACCATCTTTCTCTTTAGTACAATTATAGTTGTGTAAGAAAATATTAGACAAGAAGAAATGGCTATTGTAGCTAGACCTACAAGTCTGAAATTGGTTACAATGGAGGTCATCCAACCGATTCCATTATAGACATCAAACATTAATTTTGACGCACCACACTCACCTGCTAAAGTCGAAGAAGTAGAAAACCCCTGCTAGCTTCCAAAATTTTCAATGTCTCACTGCTTGCAACTCTCACCCTTTACAAGTGCTTTCAGCTCTTTAAGTGAAAACGAAGTTGATGCTATACGAGACTAAGGCTACTTTTCCTAAGCGATATGGATTTAGAGAAATAGTCAGGTACTTCCTAAAAGACTGGTCATATATGGTTTGGATATGGTGTCGGTAACTACCACTACTGATCCCATGCTTTGATCTTTCCTTGATCTATATATGCTGCCTTAATGAACTTTTAATGCATTTTGCTTGTTTGAAGAAATTCCATACTAAACCTCTTGAGCTACAGATTGGAATTTTTTGCTTTTGTCATAGTAATATTACCAATTTGGATCTTCTAGGTTGGCTAGTACAATGTTGCCTAATACGTAATTCATTAGGGTACAAGATACGAGTAAGAGTACGAGATACACTAATTTATATAATTCATGGTACGAGGGATATGCTTAGTTGGTATCCTAATTTAATAGATAATATAGTACAAAATTATAAGTGCTTAATTTATATAATATTTTTATATATTTAATAGATAAATAATTTAAAAAAATTAATAAATATAATTACATGAAAATAAAAAAAGTTTAAATTTAGATTTTAAATTCATAATTCAAATATTAATTAAAAATTTTCAAAGAAAATATAAAAGAAGTATGAAATTTATATATTGTAAATCAATTATTATATTATATATTAACTTTTTTATTTATTACTTTATATATCAAAATAATATATTTTAAATCAATTAGATTGGGTGTCTTAAAAGCTGAACACATGGTTTTAAGACTAGGCTAGATTCGAGGGGTCACCACTACAACCAAACACAAGGGAAAAGGGGGGAAAGATCATTTTATCATATTTGCTTGATTACCATAACAATCCTCATATTCCTCATCTTTCTTGATTCTTTTAATCCTTCTGAGGGAGAGCAATACAACTCCCTTCTTTCCTTCAACGAAGATGCAAGACAACGAGATGAAATCAAAAGAACAAGTGACTTGCTTTTGCAAATCTACCCACTAGCCAAGTAAAAATGCTCTGGCAAAGGTAGCAATGGCAGCACTTCAGGTATATTGAAGTTTTTATTGTTAACAGGCTTGATTATTTTGGATTCCCTCTTCCTCTTTTTCAATTTCTTAGTTGTGAGTTTAGAAGAATTTGATATTTGAATGCTCCCTCAATCCCTCTTCCTCATTCACCAAATTGATGTATTTGAAACTCCTAGAACTAACCTTATTTTGGTACGGATGAATGGATATAGAATTTGCAGGCAAAATGAACGAATTAGGCAACACTGGGCTAGCATCTCTTGAGATGGGAAAAAAATCCCCAAAAGGTCGCCATTACAAAAAAATAACTTTTAGTGGCGATAGAAGTCACCGTAAAAAATAACAAAAGTCACCACTAAAAATTTGTAGTGGTGACAAAAGGTCGCCGCCAAGTTGTCACTAATACCACTGTAGCAAAAAGTCTTCAGTGGCAACAAAACGATTGCCACTCAAACTAACAATCAGTGGCAACAAAAGTCACCACTAAAACATATTTAGTGGCGACATAGTTGCCACTAAATGATAAAGAAAAAATTCCAAGGAACTGTTGTCACTAAAAAAATGCTAATCAGTGGCGACGATGTCGCTATTGATTAGAAAAGATTGTTCAAAGAATTAATTTCTCACTACTAAAATGCTATAATTAGTGGTGACATGGTTGCCATTGATTGAGTTTGTAGTGGGAACAAAAGGTCGCCACTAATTATTGTTGTTTTAGTGGCAACTATTTGTTGCCACTAATTATTGCAATTTTAGTGGCGACTTATTATCGCCACTAATTACAATTTAGAGGTAACTTAGGTCACCACAAAAGGTTAATCCTTTGGTGACAATTGAATGTTATCGCCATTAATTAGTTTTTTTTATGATGACTTTTGTTGCCACTAAAGGTTGCAAAAATTTTTTTAGAATATTCTTCATGTAATTATGCATTATTTACCTAAAAAGTGACATAGAATTCAAATGGTTCTAAAATCAACTTCACAAGATATGAAAAGACAATGATAAAGTCAAATTATAACAACTAAATTGAATCACATCAAAAAATTTTCATTAAAAATAAATAGTAAACTCAACAAAGTCATATTCTAATACATAATCAACAATGAGGAAACTAAAGTCACAAGTTGTATATTCACTGTTAATAGTTGTTGAACTTCTCAAAAAATGCAACTAGTAAGGTGGGAATAGATTTAATATGCTCTGTTATCCTTTGAAGCCCACTTAACCTGTAAGGGAAAAAAAGTGTTATTGAATTTAATACTAGTAATTACCTTAGGATAAAAGAGAAACAATAGCAATTAAAATATCAAACAGCATTTAAGTTAAAATTTGAACTTTGAACCATGCTTAAATAAATGTTCAAACTAGAAAGAAAGAAGTAGTGATTTATAAACATACTGCTATTTATTCAGGTTCACTGGGCTGGTCTACCTAAAACATTGCTACTTGAAGGTAGATGTCCCTATTAAAATAAAAAAGAACTATACATATTGTTCATTCTTAGAAAAGGGAAAGAAAGTGTGTTATATACTTGTTGCTGCAATGTGGACAACAAGGCAACAACTTGTGAACGAACTTCATCTTGCACTTGTTGGGCCATCTGAGCTTGCCCTTGTTGCAGCTTCCATTCAAATTCTTCTTGCATTTTTTGCTCTATTTCTTCATGCTCTTGTGCCATCTGGGCACAGTCCTCTTCCTGTTTCTATTCCATTTCTTCCCAGACTTGTTATATTGCAGATGACACCCTGTAGTCCATGTCTCTTTTTTGGGGGTTTCTTTCCATAACCCTTTCCATGAACAAACCCTAATCGTGCACCCAATACAATAGATGAAATCTCATCTCCAGTCATACGAGATTCAACTTTGGATGATTATTATTGAAGAAATGGCTTATGTAGGAAACTTTTCAATTTAAGTAACAAATTGAAAACATATACAATAAATTGTAATTAAACAAAGATAAAAAATTAAAGGATGTTAAAAAGTTACGTGAACCTCTTGTGACTTGGGATCATCCCACTCTATCTCTCTATCCTTTATCCAACGAGTGTGTTGTGCCTCCCACACCATATCAGGTCCCATTGGTTCGCTAGTAATGGGATCCCTCTAAAATATTTTGTAAATAACATTATTTCATCCTGTAATAATAGAGAAAACAAAATGGCTATATAAAAATACACTGGTAAATAAAAAAAGAAGAGACTGTCCTTACCAGACTATGTTTTACCTCCATAAAGGACTACATGCCACATGTATGCTTGGTTACTTGCTTTCCCCTATTTAGTTTATTTCTATTACTCACCACCTACAATTAGACAAAAAATGTGTTAATATTTAAAGATAGGTATGAGAATTGCATATAAGTAAATATGTTCAAACTATACCATAAAACAAAAGTACATTACCTTAAAATCTTTAGTAGCCCAATGCTAGAGCAACCACTCCCAATCTATAGGATGTACATCAGCCAGTCAAACTATATGCCTATCTTCATCTGTATCCAAAAATTTGACAAGATCATATAACTTTGTCTTCCAACTCCTAAACAATCTCTACAAAGTGCTCATAGTGAAGCGTTTCATCAACGACTCAACTTGACCTTCTCACTATTCAAATTTGTCCTACAGACCATAAACATAAATAGTTATAGTTACATATATAAAAGGTTCAAAATTAAATACCATTCAGTTTGTATAATTGTCTATACACAAACATATTACTTTAACCTTTAACCACCTAATGTCCCTATATTTTTCTTCTTGAGCAGGCCAGTCACCATCTCTAAACAAACAAGTGGTCCAAACCACCTAGCCATAATAACTAGAGAACTCTCGAGTGTCATCTCTAACAACCTACTTAAAGTCTTCAAGGATGTCAATAATAATCTTTCTACCATGCTTTGTCTTCAAATCAACAGACATACACTTGTATCTCCCTCGACCTTTCTTAATAGTGCTACAAGAAGCTGAATAAGACATGTAGGTCATAAAAAATCATTACACATGGATATATGTGTGTGTGTGTGTGTGTGTGTGTGCATGTAGGGGGAGAAAGGAAAGTAAACCACAAATAAACAAAATCTAAACTTGGTTATACTTACACTACTCTGGTTTAGTGATGGCTGCATGGGTGGAGAATCTTCATGTTCTTGTTGTGTCACAGATGGTGGTAGTGTGGGTGGAGTAAACTCCCTACACTCAGAAACATTCCCTGTGACTCTACAACTAGGACTTGTCATAGGCTATATAGGCCAATAACCTTACATCTTTTGTTAGTTCTTTGAGTTCCTTACAAGCTATTAAAGGCATTGTTAGAAAGAACTTAGTTGTGGACCCCACCTTATATTCTCTTCTTCACACTATGGTTGGTATGGTGAATAAACGGAGTGGCTTCTTTATATTTTGCTCACCAAATGGAGAGTCAATTTGAACACTATTGAATTCATCCAACCATTGCTCTATTGACACATGGTATAGGAATCAAATCCTAAAACAAAGGTGTTCCATGCTATTAAAGCTTTCTCTAATGACCCTATGTCCAAAACATGTCATTTTGTCTAGTCTCAAATGCTGAATATTTTTTAAAGTGTCATGACCAATAATTTTAATGATTCCTAAACATCAAAATAAATTTTAATTGAGATAATAATGAGAGACTACAGGCCCAAATAAAATGAAAGGAAAAGGCTAGGAAGACAAAAATCGTAAAATCATAAGAAAAAGGGCCAACTTAACTAGAAGTAGAAGAAAACCAAGAATTTGAAAATAGTGAGATTTAACAAGCGATATTCATATTCCTCATCACAATATGATTTAACAGGATTAATAGACTAACTAGATAAGATTAAAATGGTTAAATCCCTGATGGTGTACAATTTAGGCTTTCGGTAGCAATACTTTTGACTAAACCTTTTCAAACTACTTTAAATCCTAGATATCCAAAGCAAACATTTTTAATAAAGTAGAGATCTTAAATTTTAGTATGGAAAAGATAGCATTCAAAAAGGATGCAAGATGGGCTCAAAAGGAAGGGTCAAAATGTAGAGAAGTAAATGAAAATTTTAAATTTGTTTTAAAATATCTTTTTCCATATATTATCTCACACTAACCTTTCTTCTCCATTTAGAATCGACATGATCACCTCTGAACTAGACCAAGAGAGGCATGAGAAAGATGAGCAAAAAGAAGGGAAGAAGAAGCTAAATAAGTTAGGAAATATGTCTAATTTCATATTAGGCCAATTAGCAATCTTCTTTTCCTCTTCAAGCCTTTTCTAAAGATAGTTTTGGCTTCTTAAAAGGAAGATATTGGTGGTTGACCACATGAAAAAGAGAGAAAATTTGAAGTAACTAATTGTAGCATAGGAATCTTTATCTAACAAGCTTTCAAATAAGGTATGATATGAGTTAAGAAATTTGCTATTCCTTTGGACTTCTTTTTTTCGATGGTCTAGCTAGAGAGAGAGAAGCATAAGAGAGAGTTTATGTTTGAAAAAAATAAACTTGATAGGAATAAGGGTTTAGAAGTGTGGAGATCAAGTTTATGCAAAGGAAACAACCTAGAAAGCTATAAAAAAGCCAGTTAGGGCCACTTAGGGTTCCAAACGAATTATGGAAGATGTAACACCCTAAGAAGATATTTTGTTAGGGTGTTCATAAGCCCAAAGGCCTAGTGGGCCTAGTCTTGCCTGGTCAAGCATCGAGCTAGCGTTAAGGGTAATATTGACCTAGCTTGGCATAAAAAAAATTAATATTTTTTATAAAGATTTATTTCAAAATTTCAATTTATTTAAAGATAAAATACAATTCTATAAAGAATTATATAAAAATATTCTTTTGTAGAGGTTATTTTATAATTTTAATAATAAATATGGGCTAACCTTAAGAGACATACTAGTTCGACTAGGTCAAAAAAATAAAAATATTAAAAAATTTTATAAAGATTTATATCAAAATTTTTATTTTTTATATGGATTTATATAAAAAAATTTAGTCATTTTATAATTTTAATAATAAATTAAAAAAATACCAAGCCACTCGATATTGCCCCTGGCCCTACCTAGTATTAAACTGGTCTCCCATAATGGGCTTCAATTTTGAAACTTGTTTAAAATCGAGCCTGGCATTAGTTAGGACAAAGTTCAGCCCAGCCTTGACAATGAATACCTTGTGTTTTTAATCATTTAAGATCAAACTTAAACTAGAAAAAGGCCAAAGATATTCCATATCTATCAAATTATCCATGGAAATGACAAAAACTGTATTAGGCTACAACGGGGCGCATGTCTTAGCCTTGCATAGGATGAAGTACCTAAGGGGTATTTTTATGAGTCCTAATGTTTGAAAAGGTTTATTTTAAAGCAATAAATACTAATAGAACCATTGGAATTAATTTAGAAGACCAAATTTAAAAAGTGAAAATTTAGGGTTTAAAAAGGGCTAATGAAGCAACTTGGTATTGGGCTTATTCAAACTTATATCTTATGGCCCCAATGAGTTCTGTTAAATTCATATGGCTCATATCAAGTAAGATTTTGAAACCTAAAAATTGAATTATGAGAGTTTCTACTTAATGACCTAAAGTAGTTCAAATGTTCTAATAAACCTACCTATGTAATAGTAATATGAGTAAGAATGGGTCTTGATGAGTTATTTTATATTGTAAATTGATGTACGTAGGCCAAGCTAGTCCAAGTCCAACATTTTATGGGTGTCAACCTAAGAAAGAACAAGGAAAATGGAGGGAATAATGGAGTTAATAATAATCTAAGGCTCCTACCTCTATAAGATAGCTATCTCTTCCTATCTTATATGCATTTAAGTGTATGAATAAGTTGAAATACTTGTATATTTGGCTGTTTAATGATTGCATGAGTTATGCTTTGAATTGTCTTTTGTAACAACCAAAAATTGCTGAAATTTTCTAAGTTCTAAAATGTTTCTAAGTCTACTGGCTACAGCCCAACTATAGTGAATTTACCTATTCACTATAATGAGAAATGACCTAGCTATAGCGAATGTGCCTGTTTGCTATAGCGAGAATACTTCTAGTTATAGCGAGTTTGGGCATCTCATACAAAAACTAGGGGGTTCCTCACAATAGAGCATCGTGGCGAGAACAAGGGTCTGGGATTGATACGTGCTCGCCGTAACGAGGGTTATTCTTCGCTATAATAAAGGTTAGTCTGAAAAAGCGTGAAAAAAGAGAATTTTTCTTCTTAAAGAGTCTAGATCCTTTCTTTTTCTTCTAACTAACCTAAGCTTCATCCAAAATAGAGAAAAGCGCTTAAAAGAGAGAGAGAGACCAAGAAAAGGAAGGAAGAACAAGGAAAAGGTAAGCAAACTCGAGATTTTCATAGCTTTCCTCCTTACAATTTTTTACTTCTCTCTTTGCCCTCTCTTTCTATGGTTTTGGTTGTTAAATTAGTCTTGTTTTGAGTTTGGTTCAGAAAAGGGAGAGTGGAGAATAAAAAGGAAGGTGAAGGCAAAAGAGAATCACTCTTGAAACTTCTTCTTCTTTGCTTTTCTTAAATATATTGGTTCTACCAACGTGAAAGCTTGAGAGAGGAAGGAAGTCTGACTTAAAGCAAGCAAGAAATCCTTGAATTAGAGTGTGGGAAGTTAAGAAATATAAAAGCCCAGAAGAAGAGTTAGTGAAATTTTAGAGGGAGAACCCCTAGTTTCTTATATACTTTGTAGGGTTTGCTTTAATAAAGAACCCTATAGCCTTATGAGTATTTATTTGAATTATGAGAAAGTAATTGCATGCTATTTGTTGTGTCTAGGCTCAAGGGAAGCAGCTCTATCTAGTTATGATTGTGAAACCAAGAAGGGAGAAGAGAAATTAAAAGGGAAGGCTTGTGTTAGCTTGTAAGGTAGCTCTCCACTCTTTCTTGTTGCATTCTTAGATGTGTAATAGTCATTATATGCTTGTGTATATGCTTGTATTGTGAAACATGCCATTTGATATTGCCTTGATGCATTGGTACCAATATACTTATATTTTGGGTTGTGAAAATTGCTTGGGTGAGGTAGTGCAAAAAAGCCCATGTGATGGGTGAGGTAGAGTCAAAAGTCCCTAGAAATGGGTGAGACAAGGCCAAAAGTCTCATGAATGAGTGAGGCTAAGTCAAAAGTCGCTAAACCAAGGGTAAGGCCAATCCAAAAGTTTCAAAAATTGGGTGAGACTAGATCACAAGTCCCTAGAGCTTATTCTTGGCATTGATATGATATTCATGGCATGTAAATCATGTGTCGTATAATTGTGAATGGTTATATGCCTACTTGCATGCTTTGACTTCTTTATATGTCTTGATTGCTTCCTTGAATGAGTGTATGAGCTATTGAGACATGATTCTCACCCCCTTCCCTCTCCCATCTCATATGATTCAGTGGAGCTCCAGAGCCTAAGAGTGGAGGCCATGAGGCATAGAAAGCCTTTGTTTTGACACTTTTGCACACTTTTGCATATTTTGATGTATAGAAAAGCCAAAGTGCTTATGTATACATATTTTTTGAGATGTAAATGCTTAAGCAAGTGTAAAAGTATGTATAAATGATATATGATCTATGTATAGAACTAAAATAATGAAAAGATGTGATTTGACCCTTTGGTGGCTTATATGTAATAATGTACTTTTGCCCGTAGCATAGTGAGTTTGAGATGTGTGTTGGTTTGGATCACTTAGGAAATTCATATATGTTGTGTTTATACTTTAAAACTTGCCCAAGAGGTGCTAGAGCATGTAGGAGACCATTTACCCTTATTTTGAACCATTTATGGTGTCAAAACAACCAAATTTGTAAGCTGTCAAAGTATGACCAAATGAGCTCTTCTTGATATGAAATTTGGCATGCCTCTAGAGACTTTTGAGAGCTTCTTGGGAAGCTAAAGTGTGTAATATTTAGAGATCTAGGGAATATTTGGTGAATTGTTGAAGTTGAAGAATTTTTCTGGTTTTGGTTATAGTACTGTGCAACTAGTCCGAAAATGAATCTGTGTCATTCATGGACCAAACAGTGTTCAATTGTCATAAAATTTTATTGGCATAAACTAGATATCCACAATGACCTATACCAACTAGAACCAACTCAATTAGAGGTCTATAAAGGGGGAAATAACTATCTGAAGTTCTATGTTAGCATTAGAGAAGTCATCCGACCTTTGTTACTATTCCATCAGTTTTCAAGGTCCAAAGGCTACTAAAATGATCTAGATTTATTTTTCTCCTCTATCTATATCTTTCCAAATTGTACATTTTTACCAGATTGGATTTTTGTGAAATTAGTTATGAATTTTTGAAGTTCTTGACAGCAAGCTACATCAGTACCAGGGACAGCCCAACTCCTGTCTCTTTTTCGATGTCAAACACAGTCCAAATGCTGAGATTGTGATTGGGAATTATTTTTAGTATAAATTTAACACTTATAGATTTCTTGAAAGCAATGGTTTGCTTGATTTCTATTTTTCTAGAATTAGTTATGATTTTCCAAATTTAGAGCCAAAAATATGACTTTTGGGCCCATTTTGAGAAATTACATTTTAGAGTTTTTGGTTTCATATCCGTGGTTCATGGGTTATTTTATCCTATGTATGAGTTTTATAAATGGATTTTGAGTAGATTATGTGATTGATGGTTTCACGGGACCCACGAGGCAAACTATAAGCATTTGAACCCTGATATATAACAGGAAAATATCACAGTTTGCCCTTTTTCTTTAGAAATCATATGGAATCAAAGCTAACCAAAGACTAGTTTGGGCTAATATATTATGGTGTTATATTTTTGGTATCAAAGTAAAGGTTCAGGCACTTTTGCTCGATGTTAGGCTCTCGAATGGAGTGATTTGCTTGTGTTTAGTGTGGATTGCCATGGAAGTAGTAGCATACATATACATATGTTCTTGTGCTATGATTGTGAACTGACGATTGCTACTTCTTTTTCAGGCATGGTTGAGACTAAACAAGGCAGGGGTAGAGGCAGGCAGCCCAGAACTCAGAGAGCTGAGCCAAAGATTCCAGTTGGGCCTGAGGATCCTCTACGGACTATCATGGAAAGACTTGATCGGTATGAGGCCATAATGGGCTAGCACCAGGAAATGCTAGAATAGTAGAGGTACATTGCCCAACAACAGCATGATATGATTATGCATTTGCAAGATACCCTGTCTAGGCAAGAAGAAGCTAGGAGAGAAGCCCCTGTACCTCAACCATCCACATCTGGCGTTCCACCTGTACCTCCCTAAGAGCCTACTCAGACCTAGACGCTTCTCCAGAAATTGTTGAAGCATTTTAGGCAGAACAGTCCATCCTCATTTGATACGGAGTGGGATGCGAATAAGGCGAAGGCTTGGGTTATAAAGCTAGAGAAAATATTCTCAGTGATGGATTGTACCACCGAGCAGAAAACTCAGCTCGCCACTTTTATGTTACAAAAAGAAGCAGATAAGTGGTGGCATAGCACAAAACCCCTAATGGAGACTAAAAACATACTGATCACTTGGGAAAGCTTCTTGGTCGAGTTTTATGAGAAATATTTCCCTAGTTCAGTGAGGAAGAAGAAAGAGATGGAATTTATGAGTTTGAGATATGGGGTGAGATGATTGTAGACTAATATGTAGCCAAGTTCATTGATTTGTCTCGGTATTCCTCTTACCTCCAGAGGTATAATGATGAACCCTAGAAATGCAAGCAATTTGAGATTGGGTTGAAGCCCTTGATTAGCGATAGAGTTACTACACAGTGGATCAAGTAGTTTAATATTCTTGTAGAGGTCAGCAGGGTGATTGAGACTAACCTGAGAGCTATCATGCTTATTGCGACTATAGCTAGTCAGAAGGGGGCTTTGAAAATGAAAAGACTGAGACCAGAAGAGGAAGAAGAAAGAGATGAAATATATGAGTTTGAGATATGCGGGTGAGATGATTGTAGACCAATATGTGGCCAAGTTCATTGAGTTATCTCGGTATTCCTCTTACCTCTAGAGGTATAATGATGAACCCTAGAAATGCGAGCAGTTTAAGACTGGGTTGAAGCCCTTGATTAGCGACAGAGTTACTCCACAGTGGATCAGGTAGTTTAATATCCTTGTAAAGGTCAGCAAAGTGATTGAGACTAACCTGAGAGCTATCATGCCTACTGCGGCTACAGCTAGTCAGAAGGGGGCTTCGGAAATGAAAAGATTGAGACCAGAAGAGGGTTCTAGAGTGACACCTAGCACCAAGAGGAGAGGCACGACACTATGGAATAGAAAGCCACAGCGGGGCAAGCGATGCCGCCTCCTCAGAGCCAGTTATCCTTCTAGCAGTCTCCAGTGACATGTTTTAAGTGTGGGAAGCTGAGGCACATTAGTAGAAGTTATCCCCAGGTGGACACAGCACCTCCTTCTAGGTCGCAGACCCAGGGTCGAGTGTTTACCCTTACTCAACAGGAAGTTAGTACATCCCCCAGTTTGATTCGAGGTATGCTAATAGTGAATGGCTTTCCTATAGTTGCTATGTTTGATTTAGGTGCTAGTCACTCATTTATATCCTATGATTGTGTGAAGGAATTAGGTCTGGCTATTAGTGTCTTGTCATTTGACTTGTCTGTCACTACACCCACTGGAAGCTACATGGTTACTTCCCATACCTATTTGAATGTCACTGTTCAGTTTAATTATTGTCATACCACTATTGATTTGATCTGTATGCCTTTCCATGATATTAATTTGATTGTTGTCATGAACTGGTTAGCTGCAAATAATGTGGTACTTAATTGTGAACACTGAACCAATTCCTTACCTACTTGTGGGACTATACTTATCCTTTCCCTAGAATCGATGATTTGTTAGATCAATTAACTGAGGCATCTGTGTTTTTCAAGATAGATCTTAGATCTGGGTACCACCAGTTAAGAGTGAGAATTGAAGACGTCTCCAAGATGACCTTTAAAATGAGATATGGGCACTATGAGTTCCTTGTGATGCCATTCGGGCTGACGAATGCGCCCGCTGTGTTCATGGATTATATGAATAGGGTATTCAGACCATATCTAGATCAGTTTGTGGTGGTTTTCATTGATGATATCCTAGTGTACTCCATATCCTTTGAGGAGCATAAGAGGCATTTGAGATTACTCATAGAGACATTGAGAGAGAAAAGGTTGTATGCCAAACTTAGTAAATATGAGTTTTGGCTGACTGAGATGAGATTCTTAGGTCATGTAATCTCACAAGATGGGATCGCGGTTGATCCCCATAAAGTTGAGGCTGTGTTACCGTGGGATAGACCTAGAACGATCACTAAGGTTAGGAGTTTTCTAGATTTGGCAAGGTATTATAAACGATTATCCAAGGCTTTTCTCATATGGCCTTACCACTAATGAAACTAACTAGGAAACAGACACCTTTCGTGTGGGATGATAGATGTGAGAGGAGTTTCCAGGAGTTGAAACTCCGTTTAACCACTGCCCCTGTACTGATTATCCCTGACCCTAGTGAACAATTTGTGATTTATTATGATACCTCAAACAAAAGGTTAGGATGTGTGCTGATGTAGCAGGGTAGAGTAGTGGCATATACCTCTAGGCAGCTGAGGCCTCATGAGGAGAATTATCCTACACATGACCTGAAGTTAGCCATCGTAGTGTTTGCTCTTAAAATCTGAAGACACTATCTATATGGTGCTACCATAGAGATTTATAGTGACCACAGAGTCTGAAATACCTGTTTGACTAAAAGGAAATCAATATGAGACAGAGGAGATGGATAGAGTTTTTGAAAGACTATGATTATGTGTTAAAATATCATATGGGCAAGGCCAATGTGGTGGCAGATGCCTTGAGTAAGAAATCCATCCATGTAGCCCGTATGATGATTAGAGAGCAAGAACTCCTAGAGAAATTCAGAAACTTGAACCTCTATTGTCAGATGGTATCGGTTAAATTGTATCTGAGTGAAACTCGAATTAAGAATATATTGAGAACCTAGATCTTAAATGCCCAGAGAGAGAATGAGTTCCTAAGACAGGTCAGGAATAAGATTTCCCAAGGTAAGACCTCATATTTCAGGGTGCCTGCGGATGGTATGATAGTATACCGAGATAGAATCTATGTGCCTAGTCGAAATGAATTGAGAGAAAGCATTTTAGAAGAGGCACATAAGAGTAAGTATACTATCCACCCAGGTTCTACCAAGACGTATTAGGATTTGAAACAAATTTTTTGGTGGACAGGGATGAAAAATGAGGTAACAGATTATGTGGCTAGATGCCTAGTGTATCAAAGGGTAAAAATAAAACATCAAAGGCCTATTGAGTTGTTGCAACCTTTAGATATCCCTGAGTAGAAATGGGATAGTATAGCCATGGACTTTGTTATGGGGTTACCTAAGACATCCTCTGGACACGATGCTATTTGGGTAGTTATGGATAGACTGACGAAGTCTGTACACTTTTTAGCTATCAGGGCTACTCATACACTAGATAGATTAGCCCAGTTATATATTAAAGAGATAGTGCGAGTTCATAGAGTACCTAGTAGTATAGTTTCGGATAGAGGCCCTAGGTTCACATCAAACTTTTGGAGGTCATTACAGCATGCCTTAGGGACCAGGTTGCGGTTTAGTACTGCATATCACCTCTAGACAGATGGTTAAACTGAAAGGACCATCCAGACCTTAGAAGACATGTTAAGGGCATGTGTGTTAGAAATGAAGGATAACTGGGATACGTATTTATCGTTAGCAGAGTTTGCATATAATAATAGTTAGCATTCCAGTATTCAGGTGGCCCCTTATAAGGCTTTGTATGGGAGAAAGTGTAAATCCCCTTTGTGTTGGGTTGAGCTACGTGAGAAGAGTATGATAAGACCTGAGATTATGGACTAGACAACCCGACAAATAGAATTGATTAGAAAGAGACTCCTCACGCCCCAAAGTAGGCAGAAAAGTTATGCTGATAAAAAAAGGAGGTCGTTAAAGTTGAAGATGGGAGACCATGTGTTCATTCGAGTGTCTCCAGTGATAGGAGTAGGTCGGTCAATGAGGGTAAGGAAGCTCAGTTCTAGGTATATTGGTCCATTTGAAATCCTTGAGAAAATTGGACCCATGGCTTACTGGATAGTCTTACCTCCTAACCTAGCCCAAATCCATAGTGTTTTTCATGTCTCCCAGTTGAAAAAGTACTTACTAGACCCCTCACATGTCATAAAATATAAGCATGTGCAATTGTAAGAAGATCTTTCCTATGTAGTGAAATCGGAGAAAATTATGGATGCTAAGCTGAAATAGCTGAGGAGCAAGAACATTCCTCTGGTGAAAGTGGTCTGGAGAGGTCTGACATCTGAGGAAGCAACCTGGGAATTGGATGATGAAATGAGGCAAAAATATCCAGAGTTATTCCCTAGAGGTATGTATTTAAATTTTGAGGATGAAATTTCCTTTAAGGGGGTAGAAATGTAACAACCAAAAATTCCTAAAATTTTCTAAGTCCTAAAATTTTTCTAAGTCTGTTGGCTACAGCCCGACTATAGTGAATGTACCTGTTCGCTATAACGAGAAATGGCCTAGCTATAGCGAATGTGCCTATTCGCTATAGCGAGAATGCTTCTAGCTATAACGAGTTCGGGTATCTTATACAAAAACCAGGGGGTTCCTCGTAATAGCGCGCGTCATGACAAGAACAAGGGTCTAAGATTGATATGTACTTGCCGTAGCGAGAGTTATTCTTCACTATAATAAGGGTTAGTCCGAAAAGCATGAAAAAAGAGAATTTTACCTCTTAAAGAGTTCAGATCCTTTTCTTTTCTTCTAACCGACATAAGCTTTGTCCAAAATAGAGAAAAAGGCTTGAGAGAGAGAGAGAGAGACTAAGAAAAAGAAGGAAGAACAAGGAAAAGGTCAGTAAACTTAAGATTTCCATAGCTATCCTCCTTACAATTTTGTACTTCTCTCTTTGGCCTCTCTTTCTATGGTTTTCGTTGTTAAATTAGTTTTGTTTTGAGCTTGGTTCAAAAGAGGGAGAGTGAAGAATAAAAAAGAAGGTGAAGGCAAAAAAGAATCACTTTTGAAACTTCTTCTTCTTTTCTTTCCTTAAGTATGTTGGTTCTACCAACTTGAGAGCTTGAGAGAGGAAGGAAGTCTGACCTAGAGCAAGCAAGAAATCCTTGAATTAGAGTGTGGGAAGTTAAGAAATATAAAAGACCCAGAAGAAGAGTTAGTGAAATTCTAGAGGGAGAACCCCTAGTTTCTCATATACTTTGTAGGATTTGCTTTGATGAAGAACCCCGTAGCCTTATAAGTGTTTATTTGAGTTATGAGAGAATAATTGCATGCTATTTGTTGTGTCTAGGCTTAAGGGAAGCAATTCCATCTAGTTGTGATTGTGAAACCAAGAAGGGAGAAGAGAAATTGAAAGGGAAGACTTGTGTTGGCTTGTAAGGTAGCTCTCCACTCTTTCTTGTTGCATTCTTGGATATGCAATAGTCATTGTATGCTTGTGTATGTGCTTGTATTGTGAGACATGCTATTTGATGTTACCTTAATGCATTGGTACTAATATGCTTATGTTTTGGATTGTAAAAATTGCTCGGGTAAGGTAGTGCCAAAAGTCCCATATGATGGGTGTGCTAGAGCCAAAAGTCTTTAGAAATGGGTGAGACAAAGCCAAAAGTCTCATGAAGGAGTAAGGTTAAGTCAAAAGTCCCTAAACCAAGGGTAAGGCCAATCCAAAAGTCCCAAAAATTGGGTGAGGCTAGACCAAAAGTCCTTAGAGCTTATTATTGGCATTGATATGATATTCATGGCATGTAAATCATCTGTTGTATGATTGTGAATGGTTATATGCCTACTTGCAGCTTTAACTTCTTTATATGCCTTGATTACTTCTTTGAATGAGTGTATGAGTTATTAAGATTTCATGATTCTTACCTCCTTCCCTCTCCCATCTCATATAATTCCGGTGGAACTCTAGAGCCTAAGAGTGGAGGCTATGAGGCATAAAAGGCCTTTGTTTTGACACTTTTGCACACTTTTTCATAATTTGATGTATAAGAAAGCCAAGATGCTTATGTATACATATTTTTTGAGATGTAAATGCTTAAGCAAGTGTAAAAGTATGTATAAATGATGTATGATCTATGTATAGAACTAAAATAATGAAAAGATGAGATTTGACCCTTTGGTGACTTATATGTAGTAGTGTACTTTTGCCGTAGTATGATGAGTTTGAGATGTGTGTTGGTTTGGATCACTTGGGCAATTCATATATGTTGTATTTATACTTTAAAACTTGCCCAAGAGGTGCTAGAGCATGTAGGAGACTATTTACCCCCATTTTGAACCATTTACGGTGTCAAAATTACCAAATTTGTAAGCTATATCAAAGTATGACCAAATGAGCTCTTCTTGATATGAAATTTGGCATGCCTCTAGAGCCTTTTAAAAGCTTCTTGGAAAGCTAAAGTGGGTAATATTTGGATGTCTAAAGAATATTTGGTGAATTATTGAATTTGGAGAATTTTTTTGGTTTTGGTTATTGTACTGTGCAACTAGTCCGAAAATGAATCTATGTCATTCATGGACCAAACGGTGTCCAATTGTCATGAAATTTTATAAACATAAACTAGACATCTACAGTGACCTATACCAACTAGAAGCACCTTAATTGGAGGTTTGTAGAGGGAGAAATAACTGTCTGAATTTCTGTGTTAGCATCAGAGAAACCATCCGACCTTCATTACTATTCTATTAGTTTTTGACATCGAAAAGCTACTGAAATGATCTGAACTTATTTTTTTCCTCTAGTTAACATCTGTATCTTTCCAAATTGGTACAGTTTGCTTAGATTGGAGTTTTTTGGAATTAGTTATAAATTTTTGAAGTTCATGTCAGCAAGCTACATTAGTACCAGGGATAGCTGGACCTCTATCTCGTTTTCAATGTCAAACATGGTCCAAATGTTGAGATTATGGTTGGAAATTATTTTTAATGTAAATTTAACACTTATAGCTTTCCAAAAAGCTATGGTTTGCTTGATTCACATTTTTCTAGACTTAGTTATGATTTTTCAAAGTTAGAGCTAAAAATATGACTTTTGGGCCCATTTTGAGAAATTACATTTTAGGATTTTTGGCTTCATATTCGTGGTTCATGGGTTGTTTTATGCTATGTATGAGTTGTATAAATAGACTTTGAGTAGAGTATGTGATTGATGGGTTCATGGGACCCACGGGGCAAACTATGAGTATTTGAACCTTGATACATAGCAGGAAAATGTTACGGTTTGCTCTTTTTCTTTAGAAATCATATGGAATCAAGGCTAAGCAGAGACTAGTTGGGGTTAATATATTATGGTATTACATCTTTTATCATGATTTTTATATATGTATGATATTATGTTAGGCTCTAAGCATGAAATGGTAAGGAATTGAGTGCAAAAGTTCCTCCCTAACTTAAAGATGAGCCTAACTAGTATATTTTCATGCCATGGCTAGAAGAGAATTAAAGTTTCATGCCAATTTTCATGTTTAAGTTAATTACTGCATATAGCTCCCATGTTTGCATTTCCTCATTTGCATTCATTGTATGCATTGATGTGAAATGAGATTTGCTACTGAGATTCTCCCAAAGATCTCACTTTCTTTCTCTCCTTCTAACCATGATAGATATTACAAGTAAAGAGAAAGAACCAAAGAAGACTTAGGGCATTAGGACATTTAGTAGGGAGCTTTTGATGTGTATGTGATTGTAATGTATATTTTGAAACAATTAGTAGTAAACTATGTCATGTATGATGATGAATTATGATGAAAAGCTATGTATATGTATAAGACCATGAAATGATGCTATTTCAATGTAAATATGAGCTTTTAGAACATGAATTCTCTTGATATGCACTATGAGTTCCATGTGCAAGGAAACAAGTGGGATAGTGATTTTTAGTAACTAGTTATATTTCTTATATTGACCTCTATAGAAATGAAGTATGAATGGATTGATTTTTGCTTAAGGGAAGAGATTGCACAATGGAACTCAATTAGACCATTTTGGAACCAAATTTTGGTTCAAACAAGCCACAAAATGTAACTTTATCCTTGATAGTCTAAATGACCTAATTTGCAGCTAAAATTTGATGGATGTTTAGAAGACATATAAAGCTTTGCAATAAGCTAAAGATGATATTTTTCTGAGCTCTATAGAATATTTGATGAATTTTTTAATTTGATCCTAAAATATTGAATTATGTTGTTACTGTTCACTTTACACAGCCCTTGGTTTTCATACCTTTTGGGGGGTCAATGGATTCATTTTCACTTGAAATTTTTACAACAAAGTTCAAATCATAAGTTTTTCATAGACACCTAATGTATATAAATTAAAATTATGTAGCCAAAGTTATAAATTTTTGAAATTTAAAAGCCTTTTATGTCAAAATGGTCAAATTTGGCTAAATGGCTCCTTTATGTAAATGGGATTGGAATAATGATCATGTAGGTCAAAACAAATATGGGTATGGAGTTTATGAATTAAAATGGACAAAAATTCTAATTTTGACCCCTATAAACTCAATTGACATATGGGAAGCCTATGAATCACTACAAAGGTTTTGCTATGGATGCATTTGCATTACATTTGAAAGTAAATTATATGAAAATGACCAAATAAAACATGTTATGATAGAAATCCCCAAACTAGAAACAAGCTTATGTTTTAGATATTCCAAACCTTATTGCATTAACATTCCTGGTAGAGGAGATTTGGCAAGAAATCCTTTTCTGCATTTGAGGGAAGAAATATTAAAGCTTGTAATCTTCTTGGTCATTCTAAGGCAAGCTTCTTGTTTTAGGAGGGAGAGCTTGTTCTGGGTAGCAATTTTTTCTTATTGAAGTTAAAGTGAGGTTAGCCATTAGATGTAAGTTTATTGTCTAATTAGAAGTCTTGCATGTCTTTTGTCATTTGAGGGTAGCTCTTGCTTAGTCATCTAATGATATGGTTCCTCTCTATGGTTTAGTATTTCCTATGGTAGGTTTTGGTTTTTGTTGCATTCATCCTTAGAAATATAGAGCATTGGTCTTCAACAAGGGTTAGTAGTTGTTTGTTACAATGTTAATTTTTTTTCTTTTTTTTGGTATAGATCTTGTGCAAAAATATTGATGATCATTCATCTGCAATGACTTCCATAAAAATTACAAGCAACAACTAATACGTATGCTAGTATGTAATTTTCAATTTGAATGTTCTAAGACTAACAATGTTTAGCAAAAATAATTTAAATAAGTTCAAACATCATAAATCCTTTGTTATTATATTTAGCAAATACTGTCTACTAAATACCACTTGACAAGGCTATTGAAGTCAACACTTGATGCAACCTATGCATCATTTGACTCATGGAACTTACAAGACAACAAAAAAATGTTTTTTTTTCATTATTTCATTTGTTTACTGGATAAATCATATCAAAGTGTAATAAGTGGCTTGTTATGTGGTAAATGAAAAAAAAAATAGAAATGAATATAATAGTTTGTTTAAAGTCATCTATTATACAGAGTTAAAGAATACTTTTAGAATAGGAATTTTATAATTATATATATGTTAAAACTAGATTTCATTTGTTTTGAAATTTGGAAAATAGTCTTGTTTTTTAATTTTTGTAAAAATTATTATTGTTTATTTTAGCACATCAATTTTAATTAGCCTTTTTTATCTTTGTAACAAACATTATTGTCCATTACCTTGTTCATTTTGTAGGTATCAATCTTTTATATGGATCCTTCTATAGGGTTTGATTATGTAACACCATCTCTTTATAGCTCTACTAATGACATGATTAGCATATGATGTTTATCTACATGGAGATGACACTTTAGTTGGCAATGGTATGGATGAAAGTAGAATATAATTGAAGGTCCATTTAATTCATTATTAACTTTAAGTACCATATGGGCTTACCAATAACATTATTCATACATAACACATCCATTTATACCAAAACCATCACAATTTAATGCACAAAGCTTAGATCATGGACCATACTTCACCAAACCAGAATTTTGCTCTCTGGTTGTTGCAATAATTTTCTAATATGAACTTTGGAAATTCATGACTAATTCTAAAAAAATCAAAATCATGCATATGATAGCTTCCTAGAAGATCCAAATGTTAACTAATGACTAAAAATAATTCTAGACCAAATAGTAGCATTTAATCTACAAAAAATAATAGAATAGTACATCAGGTCTATTCTTAGATAACTACAAGACCTGAAACTTCACAATTTTGTTTCCCCCTCTACAAAGCTCCAAATGAGGTTCTCTTAGTGTCTATGGAAAGCTTATGATATCTACTTTATGCTTGTAAAATTTCATGAGCATTAAACTCCATTTGACCCATGAATGACATAGAAAAGCAAACTGACCATATGAACAGTACCCTTGACATTTTCTACATAATTTGGTCAACTTTGAAAAATAATAATAAATTCTCTAAAATTCGAAATTAAGTTTTCTTTAGCTTTGTGAAAATATCTAGATGAGACCTATGTTCTTGCCAAATTTTATGCAAAAACTCATCCATTTGGTTAGACTTTAGTTTAGCTCAAGAAATAGTCAAATTCGAAGTCTGTAATGGGATAACAAGGTATCAAATGACCTTCCTATGGTTCCATAGCCACTTGAGCACATCCAAAAGCACAATTACAACATATATGAGCATGTCAAATGGTTAAAATCACTATGGAGCTCATTCTCATCCTTTCACTTACATTCATACACATACACATCTTAGTATATGGGTGACAAAAACACCATACATTCATTCATATGATTCCAAAAAGGAGATATACACTATATTTACATACATTTGAACATGCTCAAGGGTCTACATTATATATACATCATAGGATTACAATTTTAGACATCAAAATGCCTAATATTCTACCCCCTTGTCAAAGTATTGCTCTTCAAGATGTGTGGCCTCCATTTCTTAGTCCACTTGCCTCACCTAGACATGGTTAAATATTTGTAGGGAAAGAGTGAGATTCCAAGAATCCTAATAGCTCTTTACTCTTTCAAACATACATAATGGATGCAATTTCATATCAAAGAATGCATGCATGACATTTAACCTACTAATGAACATACATAAATCAATTTTTTGTTATATAAGCTCATACATATCAAACATAGGCTCTCAAAGGCATTGGTTAACCTCACCCAACTTCCTTGGGACTTTTGGATTTGCCTCACCTACATTCAAGGGACTCTTGACTTAGCCTCACTCTTCTTGAGACTTTTGGCTTTGTCTTACCCATTCCTAGGAACTTTTTGCTCATCCTCACCCATGCTAAGGGACTTTTGGTATAATCATACCCATTCATGGCACTTTGCATTCATAAATACATTTCAAGAAGCATAATGATACTATACACATGTATTCAATGGCTAGAAACATATCTCATAGTTCAAACATACACATAAGCATCTAATGACAAGAAAACATCCAAACAATGTATGTGAGAAAGGTTAGAGAGTTACCTTAAAGCAAGAAAAACAAGCTTTTCTCTTTAATTATTTATTACCCTTTTTAGCTAAACACATGCAACTAGGTGGGGCTTGATTCTCTTGGCCTAGACATATCAAATGTAACATGATTCAATCAATGGAACAAGCTCTAACTTTATAGAAACTCTATGCATGCTCACTTTCTCTTATGATTCCATTATTGTTTCCACACACACAATGAAGCAACTCTTGGAATTCATGATCTTAGTTCTAATTTCTCATTTAATCCAAGTCTCTTGACTCCATTTAGAATCCTTAAAGCCATCACAATTTCCATCTAAAGAACCTAGATACAAATTGATTCATTATGTCTCAAAATAGAGCCTACACTTTCATCTTATAAACCATAATTCCTAAATTCATCCCAATGCTTCCTTTGATATTTATTAATCATATTTAGTCCCTTTTTACCCTTAGAAGTAATTAAATCTCTCCCTAGGTGCATTATCTCTTCTAGGCTGAGACATGAAGGAGCTAGTGGACCCATTAAGTTTCATTCATTTTCTTTAGGGAAATGGCATTTGTGAAGCTTCCTAGATGTCTCGAGAACTCATACATACTTAGACAACTTAAATTACTACTAGGAAGCTTCACATTTGTCAAGGTAAAACCAAATCGCTAGATTTTACAACTTAATTCCAATACTTCTTATTTAATTCCAATGGTATATTCCTAATCCTTATGCTTGAAAACTGTTGTCTCTACCTTATTTTGGCTTGAATTTATTCCCTAGAGAGTGGGCCTAGTGTTGGATGAAATTGCATTTATGAAGAACAACTAAGAAGCAAAAAAAAGCCATGAAGTTACCTTGATTTTAAGCTTTTTCAAAAACACTTTCACTTGCTTCTTGCTTCTCCTTCAAATTCTAACTTCCTCCTACTGAGCTAGCCCCAAATCAGTCCTAAATTAGTCATGAAAACCATGGGAGAAAAAAAGATAAAGAGGAGAGCAAGGTTGGTGAAGGATGAAGCATGAAAAACCATGGAATTTCTTACCTTTTGCCTTGAATCTTCTTTTCCTTACTCCCTTCCTTTGGTGCACCACTCCTAGCTACCCTTGGTTCTGTTCTAGACCAAAGAAGGTTAGTTATGAGGAGAGGGCAGAGGTGGGACATGTTTTAAGGGGGGCTAAAGATCATTTATACAACTTTTTAAAAATTACTATTTAGTCCCTCATCTTGGTTTTGTCCAATTAGGCTCATTTCAACTCCTTTTTATAATCGTCTTTTTCATCATAATATTTAGGTTCTCTAACTTATAAAATACATTTGGTGTTATCCAAATTAGATTTTAAACTATTCTAAACCATTTGGTTAAAGTTTCAGTCAACTAACAGTTCAAATCGCTCACAAAAGGGGTTTTAATTGTTCTAGAGATTTATGTGATTTTTAGGGGCCTTTGAGAACCCCCAAGAAACTCATTTTTTTCATATAAAGATCTATCCTTGGAGTTTTCTAAAAGTTACTTGAAATTACAAAAATGCCACTGGATTTCGTCTAATTTTATTCAACTATTCTTACTCCAGTTTTCAAGCTACTTTTGCCTTGTATCCTCATTTTCAATTATTTAGAATTTTTTTAATTTATTTAACCTTAAATCATTCTATTTAAGGGACCTCCTTTTATATTTTCCTTGATTTAGGACTTTTAGGACATACCGGGTATTGCATATTGTAAGCCTAAACTTAGTATGGAAGTTGATAGCTTGGAAGCAATATGGTTGTTTTGGGTTAATTATTATGGAAAATTCATATTCGGAGTAAGGAAACAATATGTCAACGAGAGCAAGGATGACTCCATATTGCCATGTAGATGCGTATGTTACAAAGAAAAGGTTAAAAAGAAAGGTAAATGAAACTTTAAGACTGCTAATCCTCAACCAAAGACAAGAACCGATTGCAAAACAAGAATTGGATTGATGCTTGTAAATAAAAAATATAAAGTGCACAACTTTATGAGTGAATATAATTACCCACTTCATCTTGTGAAAACTACTTATATGTTGCCATCATAATGCAAGGTATCTAAGGTTTAAGCTCAGGAGATTGAGTTGGCAAAGGATTTTGGGATTTGATAAAAAGCATCCTTTAACTTGAATTCACATAGAAAAGAAAGAAATTTGGGTAATACTTGCCAAGATGCCAAAAATTATCTCCAGGGAAGACAACAAAGGAGTATGGTTTATGGGAAAATCAATTCTTTATTACAATATTTCCAATAGTTGTTGTTAGAAAATCTATCATTTTACTATGCTTATCAAATGGATGCGAAGGAATAAATAACCAATGTCTTTTAGGCTGAAGCAAGGATGTTAATTAACTATGGTTATTTAGGTGATGTGGTATCCTTTGACATAATACACTGTACTAACAAGGAAAATAGACCACTTGCTTTGTTCTATAGGCTTAATCATTATAGAGAGGAATAGTTATTTTTGGAGCAAAATTGTTATATGATGAAACAACGAACTTCTAAAAAGGCCCAAATTGTCTTTATTGGCTGAGACTAAGCAATGGTCAAGGCACTACATAAGGTGATGCTTAAGGTATATCATAGATGATGCATATAGAATTTGATGCAAAATGGCATCAAGCACGTAGGATACTTCATGATGTCTAGTTTGCACCTCTTGAGGGACTTCAAAAGGTGTAAAAGCCCAAATTTTATGATAAAAATAATATAATAATGACAACACTAATATGGGTCTAAACTTAATTTTTTGAGCTAAAACATTTTCTTTTGTCTTGATTTGTCTAGATTATTTTTTTACTACACCTTATTAATAAAATTAGTTAGTAGAAGCAACTAAAATAAATCTTTGGTCATGTGGCAACCAAGGAATTCCCTTCTTTAATGTACTGCATTTGAATTTCAGCAGGTTAACTTGCACAAATTTTTTTTCTCTTCCACTGTCATTTTTTTTACTATATTGAAAATACCCCTCCTTACTCTAATAAAAGGCTAGCTTTTTGGTGATTTTCCTTGCCAAACTTTTGCTATATGCCTTCTCCACCAGAACCATACTTCAGACAAAGAAAGAATGCAAGAAAAAAAAAGGAGCTTCTATCATCTCCTTCATCCCTTTTATGGGTTGTTTGGCATCCTTATTTCAATGCCTTTTAGCTTCATTTTCACAACATTTTTTTTCCATCAATTACTCTAGCTTTGTGAATGGTTTTGCTACTTCAAATCATGCTCTATTGTTACATTTTTTGTAGCCAAATTTTGTGCAAAGCTATGCCTATTCAGAGCAAAATCAAGGAGTTGAGTTAAGCTACATTTTTGCTTTACTAAGACCATCTAACTAAGTATTCTTCTTCCCCTCCAAGTGTACCCTATTTTGCACCCATTGGTAAGAGCTATTTTTTTTTTTTGGCTATGCTTTAGTCCCTTTTCTCTTTATATTTAAATGATAGGTAGTGGGTGGAAGAAACTATAAAATTTCTTAATGGATAACTTATTTTATTTTCAATCTTGGTGAAGCTATGAAGCTTATGGAATTTCATGGTTGAGTGGAGACAAAGTGAACCAATGTGATAGTTATGGACACTAACCATAGATGTGGCCTTATAAAATTGTTGGTTATGCTGTCTTGAATTATTATTGAAGATTTGGACTTCAACTATTGGATAATTCAGAGACTTTTCTTTCATTTAAGAAGTGGTACAAGGCTAATAGAAAGTTTCGTAGTGTCAATCTAACATGGTGAGTAAATGATGCCAACTATGTGTGCTATACAATTTCCATTTCATTTCTTTTGTTTAAACATCATTTATTTATTTATTTATATTTTTCATTATTTAATTATCTAAATACTCATTTAAGTATTATTGTATCTTGGGGACAAACCAATGTTTAAAATTATTTATGTTTGATTATGGGATTTTTAACTGATTTTTTTTATCTTTCTATAAATTTGATTATTTAATGATTTACTCTAATTATATACTCTGATCAAAAGTGAGTATGATGATGAATTTTGAATGATTTTTAAGCATTTATCTATGAAAGGATTGTTATGGGAGCTGTCTATTACAAGACCCTATAGCTAATAGCAGTTGTTGTTAGCCATGGTGCACAATGATCTATATCCCAGCTAGTCAAGGGTATTACTAGTCTCATATGGCTAGCTACCACATGTGGATCTATTCTGATTTTCACAAGCAGGATGCTCGATGTTTATGGTTATTTACCCTTGTGAGCTTTGTGGTCTGCATCTCTTTTGTTTGGTTCTAATTAGATGCTCCTATTATATTTTTATAAAAGACTTACCTAAAGTATTTAATAGTCATTGTTTATATATTTAAACTATTCGATTAACTATTATTGATGAAACTTTAATGTGTGGTTTATCCCTATCTGTCATAATCAGCATTATTTACTCAGTAATGTCAAACTCACTCTATTTATTTTTAACATTTTTTCAAATAGCAGTGCCAAACTTAAAACACCTTTAGCAACATAGGAGTAGTAGTACTCGCTTCGTGAGCCCTACATTGTTTACAAAGGCATATTTTATTTTGCAATATGTAATTGGTATTATTCTATATTCTAGATGTAGCTTTATTAATCCAAAGATGAAACTCTCCACCTTTAGTACTTGATGTATAGTAGATATGTGTTAAGAGAAAAACTCTCTTATGATATAAACATTGTGTTGGGCTACTTATAGGAACTTTAGGAGGCCTATTTTCAAGAAAGGCTCTGCCAAAATTTCTTCAAAAGTGATATGTCTGTTTAAAGTATGACTAATGGTTTTACAAAATGCTAGTTCTATTATTTAGCATCAAACCATAGGGACTCCCACTGAATGTAAATAAAGTCTTGATATTTAATTAGGCTTACTGAGGCGAGATTTATCTCATTTTTTGTGTCGATCATACTCCTAAATAGGGGGTGTGACAAGAGGTGCATGTACTAATATGTAGATGAAAATAGTTTAAGATGGGATGGAGTATGTTACTGTAAAATATAGTGTTCATGATAATTAATGGCTTCGACATGTTTACAGTATAAAAGAAAAATGGATGGCATGTTACATGTGAAAAACTCTCACCCTGGGAATGTAAAATACACAGTTGAGTGAATCTTTCAATTTAGACATAAAGAGTTCCATAAACTAGGATATAGATATCATTAAATTCTTTAAGACATTCAAAAAGGTGATAAAGGGAAAGAGATACAATGAATTGAAATGTAAGTTTGAGTGACAATAAAAGATCCCAAGATTGAAAATGGAGAATTCCTTGACATTACAACAATTTGCTCAAATTTATATCCCTACTATTTTTGAGTTGTTCTAAGAGGAGTTTAATTGAGCCAAAATAGCATGTATAAAGCAGAAGAATAAAAGTGGGCCTATGTTAAGTAAGTTATTTCTATGGTAAAACCAGGAGAAAGATTAGAGAGTGAGATTTCATCCTTCCATCAAATCAATCACTTGTAATTGTATGAAGTTTAAGACTATTGATATACTATGTTGCCATGCATTCAACGTTTTTTATCACATGGATGTCAAAATACTTCTAGATCTATATATTCTCACAAGGTGGACAAAGAAAGCAAGAAGTGGTATGGGTCATTTTATGTACACTAAATCATTTTGTATATACAAACATGATATATTTTGTAAGTTCAACTTAGATAGGCTAAATCATTTTGCATAGGCTGACAAATGAAAGAATGTACTTGCATTCAAAAGTATGAATTCATTACAATTATAACATCCAGTTCCTTCATAAATATGAGAAACGTAATGTCTAGTTTCTCTATAAATATATGAAACACACTAGATATAAAAGGAAGTCCCCTAAATAGAATAATTTAAGATCCAATAAAATTAGAGTAATAATCTAGACCTCAAATAATGTAGATCCAAGGCCAAAGGTACCCTGAAAATGGAGCCAGAATAACTAGACAAAATTTAACAAAGATGCAGTGGTATTTTTGTAATTTTGGACATTTTTTAGAAAACTCAAAGGAGGGATTTTAAATGGGAAAAATGAATTTCACAGGGTTTTCAAAGGCCCTAAAAACCATAGAAACCCCTAAAATGATTTAAACCTCTCTTATTTATGTTTTAGAGCGTCGATAAACATAAACTTTGATCAGTTCATTTAAGAGAGTTTTAAATCTAATTTAAATGAAACCAAAGGAATTTTATGAATTAGAGAACTTAAATTTTATAATGGAAAAGACAGTTTTCAAAAAATAGTTGAAATGAGCCTAAACGAAGCAAATAGATATGTAGGGGTAAAATGATCATTTTAAAAAATTGTAAAAGAAGTTTCTTAAGTAAGATTATACCTCATCATCTTCTCTAAGCTTCCATTTTCAGAATTTTAGAAAGCTATGGTGTGACATTAAGAGGGGAGAGAGAGAAGAAGTTTAAACTTCCATTTAGGTAAGTAAATGGCCTCATTTCATCCTACACTAGTTAGGAAAGTTGTTCCTCTCTCTAAGAGCTCTATAATGGTGGTTTTCTTTTCTTGAAAACTTTAAGATTCAAGTCTAACCCAAGCCAAAAAGGAACTCTTTTCAAGAAACTAATCGGTGAAAAATAATCTACACGAAAAGAGCTCCATTTAAGGTAAGACTTTACTTGAAACACTTGCAAAATCTTGTATTTCCAAGCCATTTAAGCTTTGGTCTAGAGTGAGAAAGTGAGAATGAGAGTTTTTCTTCACATATTCTGATAGAACCAAGGGTTATGGAGTGTGAGGATTAAAAATATACAACTAGAATTGAAAAGGAAGCTTTAGACTGCAAGTTATAGAATTTAGGGATTTGGTTGCACCTTGGCAAATATAAAGTTTCCTAATGATAATTAAGTTTTCTAAGAGTATGAATAAGATCCTAAGACATCTAGGAAGCTTCACAAGTGTTAATTCCCTAAGAGAAAGCAAGAAAACTCTATGGGTGCATAATGCTCTTCATGTCTCGATCGAAACCACTTCATACACCTAGAGAGTGTTTTAATTTGTTCTAAACTTAGAATAGGACTAAATATGATAAAAGAAAATTAGTGGAATCCTTAAAAGAAATTTAGAAGTCATGAAGTGAGAGATGGAGCTGTAGGCTCCACAATGTGACATTATGAAGCAACTTATAGTTAGGCTCCTTAAAATGAATGTGTGATGACTCCAAGGAGTCTAAAGGGAGTCAAGAGACCTAAAATGAATGAGAAATGGGAGCTAAGACCATGAATTCTCCTAGTTTTTGTATGGAAGCCATAATGGAGTCATAGAACAAAGTAGTTTCATATGGAGTGTGTATGATGCCAAGGCTTGTTTCCATGAGTGATTTGTGTCTCTTTTAATGTGTCTACACCAAGAGAACCAAGGGCCTCCTAATTGCAAGGCTTGGCCAAAAAAGGGGAAGAAGAATTTTAAGAGAAAGTGTTGTGTTCTTGTTTCAAGGTAGCTCTTTAACCTATTTCTCATGCATGGCTTGGATGTTTGCATGTCCTTGAGTTCTTATACATGTGTTTGAGCCATGAGAAGTGTTTCTAGTCTATACTTACACGTTATGGTACTATTATATTTCTTCAAATGTGATTATGATTGCATAATGGCTTACAAGGATTTAGTTGTGCCAAAAGTCCCTTAGCAAAGGTAAGGATGAACCAAAAGTCCCTAGAAATGGGTGAGGACAAAGTCAAAAGTCTCAAGAAGAGTGAGGCTTAGTTAAAAGTCTCTTAAAAGTGGGTGAGGCAATTTTAAAAGTCCCAAGAAAGATGGGTGAGGCTAGACCAATGCCCTTGAAAGCTCATGCTTGTTATGTATGAGTTTGTGTGACAAGAAAAATGCCTTATACATGTTTATTAGTTGCTTGAATATTATGCATGCATTCTTTGACATGTTTTAGCATCCATTATATATGTTTGAAAGGGCTAAGAGCTATTAAGATTATTTGAATCTTACTCTTTCCCCTCACACATGTCTAACCATGTCTACGGTGAGCCAAGCAGATAAGGAAATGGAAGCCAACAAGTATGAAAAGCAAGATCTTGACAAAGGGATAGAGAAATGAGCTTTTGTTTGTATTTTGATATCAAACTATGTAACTATGAGATGTATCTATGATGTAAACCCTTGACCATGTTCTAATATATCTACAAATAATGCATGTATCCATGTAGGAGCTAGATAAATGAGAATGTGAGACTTTGCCACTCCTTGCCATTATGTGACTTCATGTTCTTGTGTATATACAGATGTGGCAAGGTGAGATTGAGCTCCATGGTGATTTGGATCATTTGGCATACTTTTATACATGGCATTTATGCTTTTAGACTTGCTCATGTGGTGGTGGAAAGTGTGAAAGAGCATTTGGTACTTGAAATGCCCATTTTAATCTTTAATTTTGACCAAATGGTGTGCTGAACGAAAGTATGACCAAATGAATTATCTTTTCCATAAAATTTGGCCAAAAAGTAAGTCTCATTTAGAGCTTTTCACAGAGTCAAAGAGCACTCAATTTGGATCTCTATAAAATTTATTATGATTTTTCAAAGTTAACCAAATTATGCAGAAATGGTATGGTTACTGTTCATTTGGTCAGTTTGTTTCTCTGGGTCACACATGAGACAAATAAAGCCTAATGATCATGAAATCTTACAAACAAAATTAGACATTATAAGATTTCCATAGCCACCAAGAACACCTTAATTAGAGTTTTGTAGAGGGAGATATAAATTTTTGAAGTTGCATGATAGTACCAATAACATAGCCTACCTTGTGTTACTATCCATTGATTTTTGATAGCTTAAGGCTACTGCATTGGTCTAGACTTATTTTTAGTCAAAAGTAAACATCCACAACTTTCTATAATGGTATGGTTTAAAGATTTTGATTTTTTTAGAATTAGTTATGAATTTTTAAAATTTGTATCAAAAAACTAAATCTTGAACCGAGAGCAAACCATGAGTTTTGTGTGATGTAGCTTCAAACCTAAAATAAATGTGATCAAATATAGTGCATATGACTTGTATGGATGTGTTATGACAAGAAAATGATGTTGATGAGTTTATATAGTTCATGGAGCATAAAATAAGAAAATGGGATCTTACGCAACACAATTAATTCCATTAATTTAATGCCTTTTTCATGGAAAATGTTTGCTTCTCTATATGATTATGCTCCAATCCATATGAATTACATTGAGATGGATAATGGGACCATAGTAAAATAGCTAAGAGGTCAAGGTATTACAACAATAATATCTTTTTACATTCAACTATTATCTACAATTACAATGCTCATTTACATTCTACATAATGACTAATTAAAAACATTGCACTTAAAGCCATTACATCCTATTCATCTGTGGTCTTCACCTATAAGCTATTACAATGATCAATAGTCTTCATTGTCTATTGTCTTCAAATAATAGATGTCAATTTAGCAACTAACCTAATTCAAAAATCAAAGTTTAGTGCCATTTCAACAAATAACCCAATTCAAACATCAAATGCCATTTCAGTAAATAACCTAATTATAGTGATCTATGGTCTTCATTGTTTGTTGTCTTTCAAACAACAAAGTTCAGCATATCGAAATCCCAAACACCACAACATTCAAATATTCCCAATCAGCAAACAAGAAAAAAAATTAAAATAGTATTTGCTCTAGATAGCATTAGGTTCATTTAATCTAAAATCCCAAGAAAGCACAAATAACCTAATTCAGCAAATTCCATTTCAAATCTAAGACCATTATCAATATTTTATTATGTGTCATGTAAATAATCGATGGCTTTAGTTTTCTAGAAAATATAAATGCAACCTTACCTATTGATTCAATGCCAGAGATATGGCAATTAAAGCAATACAATTTAAGATCAAAAAATGAAAGCTTGAAACTATTTGGCAACTTATGAACTCTTCGATCAATGATATCATTATACTCATTTGGAAGTAGAATTTCTTCCTTTAATAGATTTAGTCTATGTAAATTGATAAATTGAGTAAATTAGTAACATCTATACCTATAACTTTTGAATGATCCTACCATTTCTGTGATGTAAATACATATATCACTTTATACATTTGGCTTATTAATTTTTGGCAAGTTAAATGTGTAACATCTGGCTTTCTGAAAACGAGAGAAAACATGAGAAACATTAACGTACAGTTTCTTTGTAAACGAACAAAACTCATCGGATACAAAAGGAATTCCCCCAAAATGATGTAATTAAGGTCCCAAAAATTTTGAAAAGTATTCTAGACTCCTAAAAATGAGAATCCCAAGCTCAGGCAGAACGAAAAATGGAGGCTAGAATGAGAAATGAAATTGTGACGAAAATTGATGAAATATAATGGCATTTTTGTAAATAAGTGTAACTTTTGAAAAAAAATATAGGAGGGCTTTTTAAATGAAATTTTTGAGTTGCCTAGGGTTCTCAAAGGCCCTAAAACTATAGGAAGCCCGGGGAGAATTAAATCCCATCCGGTGGATGTTTTCTGACGTCAGTTGACCTAAACTTTTACTAGCTCGTTCAGTAAGATTTTAGCTCCAAATTGAGTGATTCCAAAGGCATTTTATTAAATTAGGAATCTAGATTTTATAATAGAGAAGACGATTCTCAAAAAGGAGCTAAAATGAAGCCAAAACAAAATTACTATTACGAAAGGATAAAATTAGAATTTTTGAAAAAGTGTGTTTCTAGAAGCTCCCACACACTTCTCTTTTCTTCTCCCATCTTTTTAAGCACAAGATTTCTGCCCAAAATACAGAATATGATATGCTCTCTTAGGCTCACAAGAAGGGGAAGAAAAGGAGGAGAAAAAATAAGAAAAGGTATAGATTATTGGTAGTTTTTTATGCTTTCTTCTATCCAAACCTCCTCTCCTCCATTCTCCTTTGTTTCCTTTAATTAAAAAGAAGTTTTCAACTCTTTTTTAAGGGAGATATTAAGGGAAAATTTCGGATTTGAAGAGAGGAACTTGGAGAAAGCAAGATTTAAATGAGAAAAAGCAAGAAAACTAAGTAATTTCTCTTCCTATGGTTGCTACCTTTGGTTCTTCTCCTCTTCCATTTTGCCTAACATGACAAACTCTAGGAGGACTTGATTTTTAGGTAGAACCAAGGATGAATCTAAGGAAAAAGAGTGTGAAGATTAAGAATATGTAAAGGGAATTAACAAAAACTCATTAAATTTCAAGATGCAATTTAGGGCTTCAATTGCACCTTGTAAAATCTGATTTTGTATGATGATTCCTAGGCCTAAATAAAAGTTTAAATAAGCTCCTAAGATCACTAAGAGGCTCCCCACATGCATCCTTCCTTGAGAAAATAAAGCAAACTCCAAGAAACCCCATTTCCTCCATAGCCTCGGCCTAAAGGGGTTTGTGTAGTTAGTGAGAGTTTTAAATTTTTCTAAGCCCATTCTTGAGTCACATATGATGAATGAAAATGAGGGAAGGCCTTAAGAGAAATTTAGAACCCATAGAAAGTGAGTTAGTATTTTAGGTTCCATATTATGACCTAAAGAAGCAACATGTGGTTAGGCTCTTAGTTTTAATTGTCTAATAACTCCAAGAGGCTTAAAAGAAGTCAAGGATAATATTTGAAAGGAAATAATGGAGCTTAGAATTTATTTGAGGGGTGTTACTTTTATTAGGTGCAGTTATGGAACCATAATAAGGTTTATAGAGCAAGTTAGTGTCTAAGTGAGTTGTGTGACCTTAAAATTAATTCTATGAACTTAATTGGCTTCCATAAATTGGTGTTTAGGCCAAGAGAAACCATCCCCACACTTTTGTGTGTGTGTGGCCAAAAAAGGGAGCTTGGATTCAAGAGAAAAAGTGTGTAATTGTGTATAAGGTAGCTCTCTCTACCTTCTCTCATACATGGATATGTGCTTAGCTTGTCTTGAATGTAAGTATGTGTATTTTTAAGCCATGAAAAGTGTTCTAGCATGACTTTAATTCCATGGTGCCATGATGTTACAATATGCTCTTATATGATGTTTTTGATGTGTGCTTAGGTTTGCTTGAGTGTGGTGAGGCCAAGAACCCTTAGCATGGGGAAGATGAGCCAAAAACCCTTAGGGTTAGTTGAGATAAAGCAAAGAGTCTCCTAAAAGCAAGATGGACTCCCAAAAGCATGATTGAGTCCAAGAATATCTTAAAGAATGGGTGAGGCAAGTCCAACATCCACAAGAAATTGGGTGAGGCCAATCCACTTACTTAGCAAGCCTTTATATGCTATGTGTGACTTTCTCAAATGATGAAAATGTCTCTTGAATGTTTGCACATGTCTACATGACCATATATGCATCTATGAGACTTGTTTGCATCCTTATATATAATTGAATGGGAGATGAGCTATTGGGATCCTTTGAATCTCATCCCCTCCTCTCCAATGATCTAACATGCTAGGTGGATGAAGTGGACAAGGTAATGGAAGTCACCTACCTTAAAGAAGAGAGCTTGACAATATAATGCATGGTTTTTAGTCTTAAAGCCATATTCATGTCAAATCATGTAACCCATGCTTGTATATGGTCTATGACCTTTGAAACATATGTAATTATGATAATTATGTGATGTAGAAATGAAAGAATATGATATATGAATGCTAGAATGTAAAGTGAGTATATAATGCCAAATTTTGGTTCTTAAAAGGTTGATGTAAGTGTGTATACGTGTGGGATTAAATGGTCAAAATAAGATACATGAGATTTGGGACCATTTGGGCAGCTCACACAAGTCCCAATTATGCTTTTAGACTTGCCCAAAAGTTGCCAAAACCCAAGGAAAGTCATTTGGACATTTTGGTATCCTATATGGAGCCAAGATTGACCATAATGGAACCCTATGTCACTTCTTATCCAAATGAGCTCTTCTTGATCTGAGATTTGGCATACAATTAGAGCTTGTTGAGAGATTTTTGGGAAGTTAAAGAACATAATTTTTGGAGTTCTACAAAATATTTGATTAATTTTCAAAGTTGACAAATTTTTTGATTTTGGTCTGATGCACTATTCACTTGGTCTGAAAATGAAATCTGTCATATAAGGTAAATGATGTCCAATTGCCACAAAATTGTGTATAGAGAAACTACACATTCCCAGTGACTTGTGCCAAGTGGAAGCACCTCATTTTGATGTCTAGAGAGGGAGATATGAATTTTCAAAGAATCTATCCAGTATCAGGAACTCCACCGGACCTTAGTTACTGTTTTATTACGTTTTCAAGTCTGGGTGTACTTGAACCGGTCTGGAGTTATTTTTCCCCTCTATCTAACATCCACAGCTTTCCAGATTGATATCATTTTCATGGATTGAATTTTTGTGGAATTAATTGGATATTTTGAAGTTTGCTGCAGAATTCTGTGATAACACCAATGGACAATCTGACCTCTGAACTATTTTGCATGTCAAACGTCCTCTGTGTTAGATTTTATGGTCTGGACATATTTGTAGCCTAAATTAGACATGTGTAAATTTCCAAAATGACAAGAATGCATGATTTCAATTTTTCTAGAATTAGTTATGATTTTTAAAGTTTAGACAGAAAAGAGGCAAAATTTGGCCGAATCTATATGTGTACATTTCATGCCTCTCTTCGAGTTTCTTAAGGTGTAGGCCACTTTTGAGGGTTCAAATGAGTTGTATCCATGTAATTAAATATGGGAATGTGTTGTATGAGCTCACATAGTCCACGTAACACCGAATGAAATTTTTATACACGATACAACATAAAGAAATGTATTATTTTAATGAATTTTTCTTATTTTACTCATGGAATGTATCTTATGAGCATGCAAAGGTGATAGAAATGAGTTAGAGATTATGGTATTACAAAATATACCCAAAATTTTCTTATTTGCACATATAGTCAATCATCCTAATCATACCAAATAATAAATAAATCCTATATGAAACATTCTACCCCCTTGGGTTTGATGATATTCATTAACCTTTCTTTTTACCTTTTATTTAAGATAATTTGATCTTCTTTCCTTGATTATATGTTACAATACATTAATAGTATATCACAATCATTTGACAACAAGGTTGGGAACAAAGACCACTAAAAAAAGCAAAAATAAGGGGTGTTTACCAAGCCATAAGGCTTATGTACTTAGCCCTTCTCCATCAAACCAAGCCGAGTTAAGTCAATAAAAAAAATTTAGGACTAAGTTAGACTATAAAATTTGGTCAGGCCTAGCATTGGGCTGGCGTTAAAGGCCATATTGGCCTAACTTGGCTTAAAAAAAATAAAAAAAAATGTAATTACTTTTTTAAATAAAGATTTATATTAAAATTTTAATTTTTTAATAATAAAATATAATTTGATAAAGACTTATATAAAAATATTTTTAAGGGTTTATTTTATAATTTTAATAATAAACTAAGGTCAACCTTAAAAGCCATATTAGCCCAGCCTAGCCTAAAAAGATTTTTAAAAAAATTAAAAAAATATATTTTTCTATAAAGATTCATTTTAAAATTTTAATTTTTTAAGGATAAATGTAATTTCTAAGAAATTATATAAAAAATCTTCTTTTTTAGGGGTTATTTTATAATTTTAATAATAAAATTCAAAAAAAAATAGGTTGCATAATATTAGCCCAGCCTTGCCTAGTATTAAATCAGGCCAAGTTAGCCTCGAGTAATGGGTTTCAATTTTGAAATCCATTTAAAATTGGGCCAAGCATCTGGCTAAGCTAAAACTTGTCTTGACCCATGAACACCTCTAACAAAAACAAAACAAAACATAGCATAGACAATAGAAAATCAAGCACGCACTTCCTATAGAAAGCATAAATAACCTAATTTAGCAAATGCCATTTTAGAACTTAGACCAATATCAACATTAATAATTTAGAGATATGAATTCAGAAAGATAAAACCAGAGGTATCAATTCATCATAAACAACTTAGAAATTAGAAATCTGAAATACCAACTTAACAAATCCCATATCCAAAATTAAAAAATTAAGTTTGTGATTCTGCTAGTGTAGTGTAGCTAATCAACCACACACTCAAACCCCACCATCATCTCATCCTCATAATCTTTCTCCATTACAGATCATACATACCAAATTTGAAATTTAGCATACCACAATGCAGAGACTTTTTATCAAATGCATAACCTTAAATATGTGGAACATAGATGCCATTAGAGGGTGAGAGCTTTAAAATGCAAATGCCATTAGAGGGAGGATAATCTAACACAGTGCTTGGACTTAGATAAATGTGCATTAGGTTGCTTAAGAAAAGGGAGACCCATATATCAGCATCTCAACAAATAGTGTAATAGATGATTATGATCTTCACTTGCAAGATTAGACCAAAATGCAGCATTTCAGTTTAATGAAACATTGTGTTTTAATTCTTAGGCCATATGTGTAACGTTCGGTATGTTGTACAATCACTGAAACGGGCCGTTTTGAAAAAGTAAGTCCCCTAAGATGATTGATTCAAGGCCAAATAAAATTTGAATAAATTTTAAATAATAGAAAATGAGGATTTGAGCTTTGAGTTGCCCAAAAACTGGGGTCGGAGCAATTCGAAAAATTTTTCGAAAGGCCAGTGGCATTTTCGTAAATAAGTGTAATTTTGGAAAAACACCTAGGAGGGCTTTTAAATGAAAATTTTGAGTTGCCCAAGGTTCTCAGAGGCCCTAAAAATCATGGGAAGCCCAGGACCGATAAAGTTCCTCCGGTGTACTCTTGCCAATATCGGTTGACCCGAACTTTGACTGATTCGTTCGAGAAGGTTTAGCTCCAATTTGAGTGATTCCAAAGGTATTTTGTTAAATTGGGAACCTAAATTTTATGATGGAAAAGATGGTTCTCAAAAAGGAGTTAAAACAAAGCCGAAATGAAATTGCCATTACGAAAGGGCAAAATTGGAATTTATGGTTTCTTCAATATTCTAAAGAGTTCCACACTTTTCTCCCTTCTTCTCCTCTTTAATGAGCACGAACCATTCTGCCCAAAACACAGAAAATCTTCAGCTCTCTTAGGTACACCAAAGGGAGGAGAAAAAGAGGAAGAAAGCCAAGGAGAAACTAGGTAATTTTATGAAATTTCTTGCTCCATCTTCCTCCAATCTTGTTCTCCTCTCTTCCTCCTTTCTTTCCATGGATTTTTTGAATGATTTGGTTCTGTTTTTGACCCATACCTAAGGGGAGAATTTTGAATTTTCTAAGGAGAAGAGAATGAAGGAGAAAGACACTTGAAAGCTCACTTGAACCCTAGGTAATCTTTGCTTTTTGTTACATCTTCTCTTCCCCCTCCCTTTGTGTGTATTTCAGCCAAGAATAGAACCAAAGGAGGGGAGGATGTTCTGTCCAAATATAAGGAGGGAACAAGGGTTTTAGGCCATGGGAGATGGAATATGGCAAGAAATTCCAAGAAAAACCAATAGAAAACAAGTTAGAAAAGTGTAGTGTTTTCTAGGGTTTTGCAAAATCTGATTTTGTGTGAATGTTTCCTTGGCTATTTGAATGTTTCCTTGAGCTCCTAAGACCTTTAGAAAGCCTCCCAAGTCGCTCTCCTATCAAGGAAAAATCACGAAGTCCATGAACCTCCATTATGGTACATATTTCAGCTAAGCTAGGTTCATTAGGCTAGAGGATGTTTTAATTTGTTTTAGCCTTGGTTTAGGACTTCATATGATGTTAGAAGATGGGAGAAACCATTGGGAAAAATTTAGAAGCCTTAGGTTAGGAGATGAGGCAATGGCTTCCATAATGTAACCTTATGAAGCAACATCGACCTAGGTTTATGAAAGTGAGTGTGTGAAGGCTTCAAAGACCTTAAATGAGGTCAAGAGGTCTAAATATGGCAAGAGAATGGAACCAAGAATGTTAATTATGGTAGTTGCTTCATTAGGTCCTGAATGGAACCATATTGTGACAAATAGAACAAAGTGTAGTCTTAAGAGTGAGTTGGATGTCATAACTTGTTCCAAGAGTATAATTAAGTGTTGTTTATTGTGAATAGGCCAAGGAAATCCAACCCCGCCTCCTTGTGTTTGTGGAACCGAAAAGGAGAAGAAACAAGCAAAATAAAGCTTGAATTTGTACCAAGGTAGCTCTCCACCTTTTCTTATTGCACTTTCTTGTTGTATATGGTGTCATTGTGTGCTTGTTTGTATGTTTATATGTTTGAGACATGCCACTTGATGCTATGTTGCTATTTTGGTACCAATATGCTTTCTTGAATGTCTTTGAATTGTGGAAATGGCTCATAAGGGTGAGGTAGTGCCAAAAGTCTTTTAATGTGGGTGAGAAGATGCCAAAAGTCTCATGGCATAGGTGAGACAAGGCTAAAAGTCTCTTGGATGGGTGAGGCTAAGTCAAAAGCCCCAAGAACCAAGAGTGAGGCAATCCAAAAGTTCTAGAAATGGGGTAAGGCCAAACCAAAAGTCCTTAAAACTCATTCTTGTGCTTGACATGAGTTTGTGACACAAAAATGTGAAAGATAAATACTTCATAGATTGATTGATTGCATACTTGTACCTTTGACATGTTTTATGCCTTGAAGATGTACTTGAATAGGTGTATGAGCTATTGAGATTCAATGAATCTCACCCCCTCCTTTCTCTCATCTCATATGATCTAGGTGGAGTTCAAGATCCAAAGGATGGAAGCCAAGGAGCTTAAATCTCCATCTCTTGACAAATCTTTCTATTTTTTATGTACTATGATGTCTAGAATATCAAAGTAGATATGTAAATATTATTTGAGCCATGATACTTTGAACAAGTGTAAAACTATGTAAAGTTAGTGTATGTATCAAGAATAGAGTTTAATGAATAGAATTATGTATTTTGACCACTTGGGGGCCCAATTGTGCATGTATGTTTATGGAAGTGACATGGTGAATTTGAGTTGCATCAGGGTTCAAATCTTATGAGGGACGTATTTATGCTATATTTATGCTTTCTAAGTTGCTCAAATGTGTATGGAATAATGGATGGCTCATGTGAACCAAATTTGTCTCTTGTTGGGACTAAAATTATCATATTCTTGAGCTATGGCAAAGTCTGACCAAATGACTTCTTCTTGACTTGAAATTTTGTATGCTACTAGATCTTGCCTAGAGCTTTTTGGAAAGCTAAAGATCAGGTCATTTGGAGGTCTGTGTAATTTTCTATGATTTTTCAAAATTGGTATCAGAATTTCATATTTGCACCAGTACTGTTCATTTGGTTAGTTGTGAAATTGTGTCATCCGAGGGGTAAACGTGGTCCAATGGCTACAAAATTTATATACAGAAACTAGGCATTTACAGAGATTTGTAGCAACTAGAAGCACCTCATTAGGAGGTCTGAGTTAAGAGATATGAATTTTTGAATTTCTGGAACAGAAACAGTAGTGCAGCACGACCTGAGTCACTATTCCATTCAATTTTGGTGGCTATACATGCTTTCTCTAGTCTAATTCTATTCTTAACATAAAATTAACATTCATATATTTCCAAATTGATATCATTTGCATGGATTGAATTTTTTTGGAATTAATTGAATATTTTCGAAGTTTATAGCAGACACTTGCATCAGTACCAGTAGCTGTCCAAACCTTTGCCCCTTTTTGCATGTCAAACGCTTCCTGTGTTATGTATAATGGCCTGGGCATATTTTTGAATAAATTATACATGTGTATCTTTCTATAATGACCAAGAATACATGATTCCAAATTTTCTAGAATTAGTTATGAATTCTGAAACTTCATATCAATAAACTGAACCAGTGGCCCAGACCGCAGCAATCTCAGTGGCTTTTCGGATGTCAAATATTCTCCCCTTAATGATTCATGGGCTGAAATTATTTTTAGCATGGGGTAGACATCCATAACTTTCTAGAATGGTAAATTTTGTTGAGTTTCTATTTTTTTGGATTTAGTTATGAATTTTCTAAGTTGTGATAGAAAAACTGAGAATTTGGCCGAAAATAATAGTGTGAGTTTGATGCTCCCCTTTGAATTCCATGAGTTGTGGGCCAACTTTGATGATGCAAATGAGTTGTATGTATGTAATTAAATATGAGAATGTGATGTATGAACTCATATGGTCTGCGTGACACTGAATGGAATTTTCATACGCTACGTAACGCGAAATAAGGCATTATTTTAATGTCATCTTCCATTCTCTTTTGTGCAATTTATTATGGGAAACTTAGAAATGATAGGAAGCAAGTTAGAAATATATGGTGTTACAATATGTCAACAAAGCAATAGTTGGATGAATTCAATGGCATGGATTACTTCAAATTGACTATCCATTTGGTGGTCAAAATGGAGAGAAGCCATTTTGGTGAATAAGACCAAGTTGGACCTAACGATTAGGCCTTAGCTTACAATTGCAACACAAAAAGCAGTTGAAGTGAATGCCTTGCCTAAGGCTTTGTTTAGACGATGTATTGGATTTATTCACATAATTATCTCACCTTAAGTCATGATTTATGATAAACAAAAATTATGTAATTTCTTATACTTTATATTGGGTTTTAATTAGGATTTTTTAGCATGAGGTAAAGGAACATTTTAGAGCAAAGTCAATGTCATTTAGCTAGCACATGTGTAATACCCATACTTTAGGTGCTTTGTAACCTATGACTTTACTAAGTTATAGAATTATTATAGGGTTTATTGTTGATGCTTAATTAAAATTTACTAATTTTATCAGGTAATTTTGTTCTAAAAACCATGATTAAAAAAGTGATCAAATATTTAATTAGTAGTATCAAACCTAAAGTCAACCCCGAACATCGAACAGTTATACAATCACTATATCAAATATACGACCAATGCGAGATGATAGTAGCATTCTAATAAAGTACATAATAGGCACAAATATTTCCTACCAGATGATGAATATATTTTACACACTTAAAAAGATATAATTTTAAGAATAAAAGTAATATAAATTTTAGATATTATTATATGAATAATAAGTTAATTCTATATATATCTCTTTTTATAGTTAGTTAAATAAAATAAAGAGAATTCTATTTCATAGCTTATCTATATTCCCTTTTTAATATTTATGCAAAAAGAAGATAAAGATAAAGATGCGGCAAATAGGCTTATCTATATTCCCTTTTGAGATTAAAAAAAAAAGATAAAGATAGAGATGTGGCAAATAAGGCCTATAAAAGGAAAAGGTGATGGCACATAAAAAATATTTCAGATTCAAGATCTATTTTTGTTTCTCTCTTCCTATATATTCTCTTCATTTTCTTTTTCTTTCTATGCCTTTACAAAATTCTATAGAATTTTTCTTGAGTTCTTTAAAGCCATGAGTGGCTAGTTTTTTAGTTTTCTAGTCAGGATTATTGAGGGTTTAGCTCAATGAATAATTTGTGAGAGTCTTAATTTATTTGTTTTTCTTTTCTTCAGTATTGAAATATTTTCCATTTTATGACATTATTATTTCGTTAACTTAAATTGACATCTTATTTTAGTTGAATAATTACTATTATCTGAATTTGTGAATTCGTACTTGTTTATTAGATTCAGTAAAGTAGCAATTCAATACTTTTAATAAACTAAAATTGTCTTTGTATATTGATGAAAATATTTCTTTTATTTTAAACTTGCAAGCATATATATTATTGAATGGTGATTGGTGACCTTTCTTGTTCTTAACACTATTTGTAATTTAAATTCTGAGAGCTTATTTGGGATTAATTAAAGAACAATATTTAATTAGAGAACTTGTTCCCTTTAAACACCCTTAAGAAAAAGTAAAATGTCAGAGCTAATTGATATTTATAACTAATCTATTTTAGAAAAGAAATTATTTATACTTTTTTGGAGTTTTTGATGATTAAATTGGTTGAGCTAAATTTGAAATAAATTTTGATTGGGAAATGTTTACATTGAATTCTTTCTAAAAATATTTTATGAATTTACTTATTGCTATTTCATTAAAAAAAATCCCTTATTTTTTTCTTCTATATTTTAATTTCAAATTAAATAATTTGGTTAGTCCCCATGAAATATGACCTTACTCACTCTATTTACGATAAAAATTATTTAAAGAGTAGGAAATTATTTTGGCGGCTCCGACACCCATCAAATTTTGGCACCATTGCCAGGGGACCGATGTCATTGTTTAATTTGAATTTTTTTTATTTTATGCCCTATTCTTCTCCCACAAGTGAATTAATATTTGATTCTAAGATAAAGAAGACAGCTCGAAGGTTAAGAAAAGAGACAAGGTAGCACAAGGTAGCTTCTACTTCTATTCCTAATAACAATTTAGTTTTTGATTTGTCTAAATATTTTAGGGAACCTGAAAAGATGGCTGAAGCTTAACCAACTTTGAAAAGGATGGCTAATCTAGATGTGAACCAACAACCCTTATGCATAAGATTTCTAAATATATAGGTAAATTTTGAACTCAAGTCTACTTTAATTCATTTATTACCTACCTTTCGTGTGCTTGTAGGTAAGGATCCCTCACAAGCACCTAAAAGAGTTCCATGTAGTTTGCTCTAGTATGAAGCCTCTAGGAGAGACTGAAGAGTAGATCAAACTATGAGCTTTTCCATTTTCACTGATAGACAAAGAAAATGATTGGTTGTATTATCTCCTGCTAAGGTCAATTACAACTTGGGACCAACTAAAGAAGCTATTTCTTGAAATTTTTTTCCTAGCTTCCAAAGCCACAACAATTAGAAAGGAGATCTGTGGCATTCGTCAATATAATACAGAGACCCTCTACGAATATTGGGAGAGGTTCAATCAACTTTGCACTAGTTACTTACATCACTAGATATTAGATCAATTATTAATTTAATACCTTTTACGAATGACTGCTTCTAAATGATAGAAATAAGATAAATGTAACATCTAGTTTTCTGAAGACAAGAAAAACGTGAGAAACATAACATACGATTTCTCTATAAATGAACGAAACTCACCAGATAAAAATAGGAAGTCCCCCAAAATGAATTATTTAAGGTCCCAAAAAATTTGGGAAGCATTCTAGACTCTTAAAAATGAAGATCACAGACTCAGACGGAAAGAAAAACGGAGTTAGAATGAAGAAACAATTTCTTACAAAAAGCTTACAAAACATAATGGCATTTTCATAATTTTGAGAAAATTTTGGAATTCATATAGGTGGACTTTTTAAATGAAAGTTTTGAGGTCTCCGGAGTTCTTAAAAGTCTTGAAAATCATAGAAAACCCTAAGACAGCTAAAACCCCTCCGATAGATGTTTTCCAACGTCGGTGTACCCGAACTTTGATGGATTCATTGGAAAGGTTTTAGCTCTGAGTTGAGTGATTCCAAAGGCATTTTACTAAATTGGGTACCAAATTTTCATAATGGAAAAAGAAGATTCTCAAAAAGGAATTAAAACGAAGGAGAAACGAAAATGCCAAGAATGAAGGAGAAAATGAGAATTTTTCAAAAGTGTAACTTCCTCCCACCTATATATATGATGCACCCTTCTTCTCCCTTCATTTTGCATGACCAAGATCTGCCTAAAACCAGAGGAAAATCGTAGGGACAGTGGCGCACAAGAGGAAGGCAAAGAGGAGGAGAAATCAAATGTTTAAAGTATGAAAATTTAATAGTTTTTCATGCTCTTTCTCTTCCAAACCTCTTCTCCTTCATTCTCCTTTATTTCCTATAGTTATAATGAAGTATATGGATCTGTTTTAAAGGAGAAATTGAGGGAAAAATTCATATTTGAAGAGAGGAGCTCAAAGAACACAAGATTCAAGTGAGAAACAGCAAGAAAACAAGGTAAATCTCGCATCCCATGGTAGCTACTCCTCCCCCCTTCTTCTCCATATTTTGCCCCATATGTGTAGATGCTAGAGGGCTAGAATTTTGAGGGGAACCAAGGATGAATTCCATTAATTTAAGGGAGGAGAGTAAGAATATACAAAGAAATTCAAGAAAAGGCTATGAAATTTCAAGGTGCAAAACCTAGGGTTTCAATTGCACCTTGTAAAATTTGATTCTGTATGATAATTCCTAGGCCTAAATAAGAGTTTAAATGAGCTCCCAAGATTCCTAAGAGGCTCACCATATGCATCCTCCCTTGAGAAAACAAGGCAAACTCCAAAAAGCCTCATTTCTTCCATAGCCTCGGCCTAAAGGGGTTCGTGTAGCTAGGAAGAGTTTTAAATTTTTCTAAGCCCATTCTTGAGTCACATATGATGAATGAAAATGAGGGGAGGCCTTAGAAAAAATTTAGAACCCATAGAAAGTGAGTTGGTGCTTTAGGTTCCATATTATGACCTAAAAAAGCAACATATAGTTAGGCTCTTAATTTTAATTGTCTGATGACTCCAAGAGGCTTAAAAGGAATCAAGAATCATATTTGAAAGGAAAGAATGGAGCCTAGAATTTATTTGAGGGGTGTTGCTTCATTAGGTGCAATTATGGAACCATAATGAGGTTTATAGAGCAAGTTAGTGTCTAAGTGAGTTATGTGGCCTTAAAATTAATTTCATGAACCTAATTGGCTTTCATAAATTGTGTTTAGGCCAAGAGAAACCATCCCCACACTTTTGTGTGTGTGTGTGGCCGAAAAGGGGAGCTTGGATTCAAGAGAAAAAGTGTGTAATTGTGTACAAGATAGTTTTCTCCACCTTCTCTCATGCATGGATATGTGCTTAACTTGTCTTAAATGTATGTATGTGTATTTTTAAGCCATGAAAAGTGTTCTATCATGACTTTGATTCCATGGTGCCATAATGTTACAATATGCTTTTATATGATATTCTTGATGTGTGCTTGGGTTTGCTTGAGTGTGGTGAGGCCAAGAACTCTTAGCCATGGTGAGGATAAACTAAAAGTCCTTAAGATTGGTTGAGATAAAGCAAAAAATCTCCCAAAAATAGAGTGGGCTCCCAAGAGAATGGTTAAGTCCAAGAATTTTTTAAAGAATGAGTGAGGTAAGTCTAAAATCCATGAGAAAAAGGGTGAGGCCAATCCATCCACTTGGCAAGCATTTGGATGACTTGTATGACTTATTCGCATGCCAAGCTTGCTTCTTAAATGTTCATGTCATCTATTTTATCTATGCATGCATTTTCAAGACTTACTTTGCATCCATTATGTATGATTTAATGGGAGATGAACTATTGGGATTCTTTGAATCTCATTTTCTCCTTTCCAATGATCTAACATGTTAAGTAGATCAAGTGGACAAGGTAATAGAAGTCAACCACCTTGAAGAATAGAGCTTGACAACATAATGCATGGTGTTGGTTCTCTAAGGCCATGTTTATGTCAAATGATGTAGCCCACTATTGTATATGGTCTATGACCTCTTGAACATATGTAATTATCATAATATGTCATGTATGAATGAAAGAATATATCATGTGACCATTAGTATACAAATTGAGTATGTATGGGCAATGTAGCTTGTTGAATTAGTTTATGGAATTATGCATATGTATGGATGATGTAACATCCAGTCCCTCCGTAAACATGAGAAACACGATGTTCGGTTTCTCTGTAAACGTCAGAAATGGGCCAGATACAAAAGGAAGTCTCTGAAATAGAAGGAATTAGGGCCAAATAAAATTATGATTAAATTCTAAATAATGAAAAATAAGGATTTGAGCCTTGAGTTGCCCAGAAATCAAGGCCAGAGTGATTCGATAAATTTACCGAAAGGCTAGTGGCATTTTCGTAAATATGGGTACTTTTTGAAAAACTCATAGGAGGGCTTTTTAAGTGAAAATTTTGAGTTCTCCAGGGTTCTCAGAGGCCCCAAAAACCATGGGAAGTCCCAGGACCAATGAAGCCCCTCCGGTGTACTCTTTCTGATGTCGGTTGACCCAAACCTTGACCGATTCGTTCGGGAAGATTTTAGCTCCGATTTGAGTGATTCCAAAGGTATTTTTTTTAAATTGGGAATCTAAATTTTATGATGAAAAAGACGGTTCTAAAAAAGGAGCTAAAACGAAGCCAAACTGGAAATGCCATTACGAAGGACGAAATTAGAAACCATTTTAAAAAGGAAGCTTCTTTCTTCTTCTTTATATGCCACGTTCTTTCTCTCCTCTCTAAGACTGCCTTAATTCTGCCAAAAATCAGAGGAGAAGATGCCCTTCTTAGGCGCACAAGAGGAGGAAGATTTTGGAGGAAGAAATTCAAGAAAAAAGGTAAAAATCTTTAAGAAATTCCATATCCTTCCTTCTTGAAACTTGCTCCTCTCCTCTTAAGCTTTCTTTCTATGGCTTTAATGGAGAGTTTGGTGCTGTTTTGGGGGCAGAACAGAGAGGAAAAATTCATGTTTGTAGTGAGGCAACCAAGAAAGAGCAAGAAAATAAGGTAAAACTTCCATTCCTTGATAGCTTCTTCCTCTTCCTTCCTCTTGCACGAATTTGGGCACCATGAGCCCAATTCTTAGGGGCTATTTTCTATCTAATTCATGGAGGGATTAGAGGTCTTAGATGGCAAGGATTAAGAAGGAAGCAATAGAATCAAGAAAGAAGCATTAGGAGACAAGATAGAACTATTAGGGATCCAAATGCTCCCTTGCAAATCTGATTTTATATGAATGTTCTTGGGCTTAATTGAATATTTAAACATATTCCTAAGACCCCTAGAGAGCTTCCCACATGCACCTCCCATCCAAGAAAGCAAAGAAATTGTAAGAAAAATTAATAAACTCTAAGTAGAAAAAGTGTAGTGCATTTGAAGGGATTGTAAAAACTAATTTGATTCATGCATTCCCTAGCATATATGAGTATTTGATTGAGCTCCTAAGACCTCTAAGAAGCCTCCCAAGTGTGTCTCCCATCAAGAAAAAATCAAGAAGGCCATGAACTCTTCTTCCCCCTATAGTCTCGGCCTAGGCAAATTCCTATAGCTAGGGAGAGTTTTAAATTTTTCTAAGGCTATTCTTGAGTCATATGTGATGAGTGAAGATAAGTAGAGGCCTTGGAAAAAATTTAGAACTCAAAGACAATGAATTGGTGCCATAGGTTTCACATTAGGACTTAAAGAAGCAACATGATGCTAGGCCCTCTGTTTTAATGATGTGATGACTTCAAGAGATTTAAAAGGAGTCAAGAATCATAATTGAAAAGAAAGAATGAGGCCTAGAAGTCATTTGATGGGTGTTGCTTCATTAGGAGTGATTATGGACCATAATGGAGCCTATAAAGCAATCTAGTGTTTTATCAAGTGATGTAGCCTTAGAATATGTTTCATAGACCTAATTGGCTCCCATAAATTGTATCTAGGCCAAGAGAAACTATCTCCACCAAATTGTGGGTGTGTGGCCTAAAGAGGAGGCTTGAAAGCTAAGGAAAAAGTGTGTGAAATTGTGCAAGGTAGCTCTCTCCACCTTCTCTCATGCATGGATGTGTGTTTAGCTTGTTTTAGAATATGTGTATGTGTATTTTCAAGCTAAGAAAAGTATGCTAGCATGCTTTTATATTCCATGATCCTTGATGCCATGTTATGTTTTAAATGAATCTATGATATTTGTATGAGTTTGCTTGAGTGAGGAGAGGCCAAGAACTCTTCCCTTTGGTGAGGATGAGCCAAGAACCCTTGAGCTTGGTTGAGACAAAGCAAAGAGTCTCCCAAAAGCAAAGTGGGCTCCCAAGAGTATGGTTGAGTCCAAAGCTCTTAAAGAATGGGTGAGGCAAGTTCAAAATCTATGAGAAGAAGTGTGAGGCCAATCCAAACACTTGGGGAACTCTTAAATGTCTTGTATGATTGATTCACATGCCAAGGTTGCTTTGAAAATGTCCATGACTTCCATTTTTCCATACATGCATTTGAAAAACTTACTTTGTACATATTATATGTGATTGAATAGGAGATGAGCTATTGGGATGCTTTGAATCTCATCCCCTCCTCTCCAATGATCTAACATGTTAGGTGGGCCAAGTAATTATGGTGAAGGGAGCCAACAACAATGAAGAAGAGAGATTGACAACCTTGTGCCTGTTTGATTGATTTTGGAACCATAATGATGGTTCATCATGTATATGAGGTTGTAAATGTGTTATGAACCTTGAGACATGTATAAATATGCAATTATGTGATGTTTATAACCATGGATATGATGTATGAGCTCTAGAATACAGTTTGAGTATGTAATGCCAAATTATGCAATTTGGAAGTTTGATGTAAATGTGCATAAGTATGGGTGAGAAGGCCAAAATGAGATGTATGAGGTTTGGGTCCATTTGGGTAGCTCACACAAGTCTTAAATGTACTTTTATACTTACCCAAAAGGTGCCAAGACCAAGGGAAATCCATTTGGCAACTTTGGTACCCTATATGGAGCCAAAATTGACCATTATGGAACCCTAGGTCACTTTTTAGCCAAATGAGTTAATCTTGATCTGAAATTGGGCATGAAATTAGGTCTCATTGAGAGCTTTCTGGAAAGTTAAAGATCATAATTTTTAAAGGTCTACAGAATATTTGATGATTTTTCAAAATTGGCAAATTTTATGGATTTGGTCTGCTGCACTATTCAATTGGTCCGAAATTATTTTCTGTCATTTGAGATTCAAATGATGTCCAATTGCCATGACATTTTATACAGAGAAACTAGGAAATCACAATGATTTTTTCCAACTGGAAGCACCTCATTTGGAGGTCTAGAGAGTAAGATATGAATTTTTGAAATTTCTATCCAGTATTAGTAGCCTTGCCCGACTAGAAGTATTGTTCCATCGAATTATGAGATCTGGGCTTGATGAACTGATCTAAAAATATTTTTCCTCTCTATTTGACATTCATAGCTTTCCAAATTGCTATCATTTTCATGGATTGGATTTTTTTGGAATTAATTGGACATTTTTGAAATTCATATCAGTAAACTGTGACAGCATCAGGACCCAGTCTGACCTCTGGACCATTTTGCATATCAAACGCTCTGTGTGTGGGATGTTATGACTTATACATATTTTTTTCATGAAGTAGACATCCCAAGCTTTCTAGAATGACCAAGATTTCATGTTTTCAATTTTTTTGAATTTAGTTATGATTTTTCAAAGTTTGCCTAAAAAAGAGGTCAATTCTGGCCAAGAATGAACTTCCATTTTCCATGCCCCATTTCGGTTTCCATGAGTTGTAGGCATGTTTTTGGGATGCAAATGAGTTGTAATGATATAATTAAATATGAGAAAGTAGTATGAGCTCACACGGTCCACGTGACACGGATTGAAATTTTTAGATATGACGCAAAGCGAAATTAATCCTATTCTCCTTGCTTTTTCTATGGGAAGCCTATATGAATCATGATAGAATGCTTAAGAATGATATGAAATGAGCTAGAATTTATGGTGTTACAGATGAGATGCCCAAAATGAGATGCATGAGGGTTGGGACCATTTGGGCAGCTCACACAAGTCATAATTATCCTTTTGGACTTGCCCAAGAGGTACCAAACCCCAAGAAAAGCTATTTGGACATTTTGGTATCTTATATGAAGCCAAAATTGACCATAATAGAACCCTATATCACTTTTTGTCCAAATGAGTTCTTCTTGATTTGAGATTTTGCATGCAATTATAGTTTGTTGAGATCTTTTTAGAAAGCTAAAGAATAGAATTTTTGGAGGTTTAGAGAATATTTAATGAATTTTCAAAGTTGGCAAATTTTTTGGTTTTGGCCATGTCACTGTTCATACTAGTCCGAAAATGAAATCTATTACACAGGGTCCAAATTATGTCCAATTTCTATGAAATTTTATACAGAGAAACTAGACATTCACAGTGACTTGTGCCAACTAGAAGCACTTTATTTGAATGTCTAGAGAGGGAGATATGAATTTTTAAAGATTCTGTCTAGTATCAGGAACTCCAGCCGACCTCTGTTACTGTTTAATTGGATTTTGAGATTTGAGCGTGCCTGAGTTAGTCTGGAGTTATTTTTTCCCTCTAGCTAATATCCACATATGTCCATATTGGTATCATTTGCATGGATTTAATATTTGTGGAATTAATTGGACATTTTTTAAGTTTGCTGCAAAATTCTGTGACAACACTAATGAACAACCTGATCTCTGGATCTTTACGAATGTCAAACATCCTCTGTGTTAGATGTTATGTCTAGAAATATTTTTAATATGAAGTAGACATCTGCAGCTTTCTATAATGGCTAAGAATTCATGATTTCAATTTTTCTAGAATTAGTTATGATTTTCCAAAATTATAATTGAAAAGTGAAAAAATCTGGCCGAAAATATGTATGTATATTTCATGCTTCCATTCGAGTTCCTTGATATGCAAGTCACTTTTGATAATGCAAATGAGTTGTATTTATGTATTTAAATATGAGAATATGATCTATGAGTCCATATGGCCCACGAAACTTTAAGAGAAAAATTTTTGTATAGCGCAATGCAAAAAAAGTGTAATATTTTAATGCTATTTTCCCACTTTCTAGTGTGATTCATGGCATGAGACTTAGAAGTAATATGAGACAAGGTTAGAAATGCATGGTGTTACAATAGATGCCTCTAATGGTGGAGCATTGTAACATCCAAGGTTTTAGAATTTTTCTAAGTCTTCTCGTTATAGCCAGGATACCTATTAGCTATAGCCATGATGTCTGTTAGATATAGCGAGAATGCCTGTTTGCTATAGCACGCGTGCTAGTTCGTTAAAGCGAGGATACAGTTCACTATAATGAGTTTGTGTCCCATACAAAATCTAGGGAGTTTTTCACAATAGCATTAGCCATGGCGAGGATAGTTGGGACTTGGGACTTATAAGTTCTCGCCGTAGCAAGAGATGCTTCCGGCTATAGCGAGCTCATTTTGAAAAAATTGTGAAGAAAAACAAGGGATTTTGTGTCTTACAGAGTCTAAAACTCTCCCCCACCTCTTGATTGACTTTTGGCTAGCTAAAAATAGAAAGAAGCACTACTAAGGAGGGTGCACCATGGAAGGAGGAAAAGGAGAAGAAAGATTTCAAGAAAAAGTAAGAAAATTGATGATTTTTCATGGTTCTTCCCTTAGTGATTTGGTTCCCCTCCTTCCTACCTTTCCTTCTATGGATTTATTAGAGTGTTTGGTTCTGTTTTGAGCCATGTCCAGAGGAAAGGAGTTTGAAATTCAAGGGAGAGGCTAAAGCAAATGAGAAGACTCTTGGAAAAAGCTTGAATCAAGGTAGATATCCTAGCTTTCCATGCTTTCTTCTTCTTGTTTCTTGAGAGATGATTTTTGGCCTTATAGTGAACCACCAAGAGAAACTAAAATCTGACCTTACGAAATAGAGTGTAGGAAATAAAAATATGCAAAGAGAACTGTGACAACCCTAACTTCTAATCATGGTAATTAAGTTTAAACATGCGATTGATAGTCATAAATCAAGGTGTAGCACCATTTAAATTACTCAATTTAAGAAAAAGTGAGAAAATTTGAACCTTAATGTTATTAGAATTATTAACCAAACATTTATAAGCATTCATGTACATAAGTCAAACAAATCTCTAATTAAAAGCCTTTAAATCTATTACCCATTCATTTTCAACTCTCAAGAACCTCCTACCAGTGTTTCCAAGTCATTCTTTGATGTTGCTATAGGAAAAACTAAGATTTCTAGGTTAATATAAGAGTTTGAGAACCTTCACCACAGCTAAATGATTTTGTGCTACAACCAATTGCTCTCGGGTTCACTTCTTACATCTTCAGCGGTGGCGAGAGGACCTCTTGGAGCCTACCTCACTCGCCTTTGACTATTAGCCACAACTAATTCTCATTTTCGATGCGACGAATTTCTTCCTAGAACACCTGACACGTTTTCATAAAGTTCATTGCAGCCAATTACTCTCTAGATGACTTCTAGTTTGGCCTCTCATATTTCGCTGTGGTGAATTCCACTTCTCACTATGGCAAATTTCTCTATGGTACTCTCTCTAGGAAACTTTGCCTCTATTGGCCGCGGCTAAGATTATTTTGGCTATGGAGAAACAACTTCTGGTCCTACAACTTCTAAAATCTTGTCTCATACATTCTAACTCTCCCTCTAATGACACCCTAGGGTCACTCTACCTTAATTTGTGGGGCTCTAATAGCTTTCATTTACCTAATTTACCAAGCTTATCTATCATTACTAGTTTAAGACTTAAGTGTTAATTTCTACTAATCCAACTACCATACATCAACAAGTTCATAGAGTAATGATAGTAAGAATTCATGAACTATCAACAATTATCATTCAAATATATATTCCATTAGAGACTCCATGCATCACTGGTTCAAGTCAACATCTAATGTATCACATGATTACATTTTCGAATAGTAGACCATAGCATGAATTCAACAAAGTTCATAATAGATGTTATGAGTTCATACATCCAATACCAAACTAATATGAAGCCTAGCTCCTCAATAGTTACATCCTAAGTAATTAATATACAAGCTCTTACACTTGGCAACATGATTACATGATGATGTTATACAAAAAGGAATACAAAATTTAGCATCTACTCTACTTTGGTCAATCCAAGTGTAGCCTTCCCCACACATGGTTGGAGCTCATAGATTTTCATCCACTTGCTTCCTTTTATCCTTACTCGAAGATCCTTCACTTGAAAGTATGATCCCATGAAATAGGGTGAGATGCAAATCTTAGTAACCAAAGGCAAATTCTATTCATATATGCTAATTTAATTAATATATGCGAATGAATTCAAATTAGCATTAGAAAATATACCAGTCATATTAGTAAATGAAACAATTAGGCTATCTATTATTAGTATCATATACTAGCAATCACATTTCTACATGTTAAAGGCCAATAACACTAGGAGAGGCCCATCCATGACACCTACTCCCTAATGAGCACAACTAGGGCTCAATGCATCTGAGGTTTGATCATAACTTGATGCTCAATCGAAGCATATGCACAGGTGGCAGCCGCATCACAACTCCACCGTGGACTCACAAGGTCCAAACACAATACAATAGATAGTCAATCAATTCATTTAACATTTCAAATCTTTCATGTGCAATAAATATAAAATTAAAGCAAATGTATGCATGGAATTACATAATCCCTGATTACCTTACTTGTGGACAATTTTCTAGAGAACCAACAATAATGCTACCTCAGCCCAGCCACTATAAGAGTAAAATTTGGATTGAATGTTTCCTCTATTAGAAACTTCAATGTATCACCCTAAATCCTAAACAAATTCATATAAAATTAATACCTATATTACAAATCAACCATGGAAATCTTAAACCAGCATTAAACACATTAAAATGAAGAGTTTATGCTTACCCAATATCCTTCATAGCCTCTACCTCTGAAAATTCTTTAAGAAAATACCAAACAAACACATTTTTAGATTTTAGGTATGGTGAAAATGCTCCAAATGAAAAGCCAATTGGGTGAAATTGAAGAGAAAGAGAAGAAGAAGATTAAGTTATATAGCACTTACCTTGGCTAATTTTGACTTTGGAAGTGAGAAATGAGGCCAAGAAGGTAAGGGAAGACCTAGCCTCCAAGGGACCTCCAAAAATGTGTTTGCGTTTTGTGTTTCAGCAAAATGGTAGGAGGGGGCTACATGTATTTAGGGTTTAGTGGGGTTTAGGTTAGATTCTAAATAGGTTATGGGTTAACCCAAAGGCCTAATTTCTAGTGGATTTTAGATTTTAGCTTTGTTGGGCTATAGAATTATAGTTGCATTAGGCCAAAATTTAATAGCTTATTTGATTTAAGCCTGCATAAAGGATGTTGGGCCAATTATAAAAGCTTGTGTAAGTTGGGTCTTGAGCCTCTATCTCACTAAATCAAATTGGGCCATCACTAGGTACTCTCATTTGGGCCAAGTCTCATAATAAAAGGTTGGGTCTGCACCTAAAATCATTAGGCCTCCATTAGTCTTTAATCATAGCCTACTTAATTTAATTTGAGCCGAAATGAGATTTCTAACCCAATTAAATCTCAAACCCATATTAATAATTTATCTCTCCATAATTTCCATTTACATAACTTGCCCAATTATTCCATATTAATTATTTTTAATCAATCCAAATCCATGATTAACACCTTAATTAATTTTAGGGTGTTACAAGAACAAAGAAAGAGTCAATGAAATGCAAGATAGTAAGGTTAGGGAATCAAGAACTTAGGCTAAAATCTGATTTTATCCAAGAGTTCCTAAGTAAGTGTTTGTATAAGCTCTTAAGACCCCTAGGGAGCTTCTCACATGTATCTCCCATCAAGGAAAACAAAAACACTTCTATTGGTGCCAAGGAGAGCATTGTCTCGACCTAAGAGGGTTGAAGCACCTAGTGAATGTTTTAACTTCTTCCAAGCTTAGAATTGCATCATATATGATAGGAGAGTATGAGAGGAAACCTTGGAAAAAGTCTAGAGAGCCTAGAAAGTGTGATGAAGGTATAAGTTCCATATTGTAGCGTAATGAAGCAACACATAGCTAGACTCCTTAAAATAAATGTGTGATGGCTCTAAGAAGTCTAAATGGAGTCAAGAGTCATAGATTAAGGGAGAGAATGGAGCCAAGATCATGAATTCCTAAGGTTACTTCATTAGGTGCCTTATGGAACCATAATTGCACACTATGAGTGCCAAGGCTATTCTAGAGTGTGTGTGGCTTTAGTAAATATTCCAAGAGTATAATTGGATCCCATTTCATGTGTTCAGGCTAAAGGAATCAAGCTCCACCTCCTTGTAGGTGTTTGGCCAAGGGAGAGGAAGAAATTACAAAAAGAAAAGTGTGTTCTTATGTACAAGGTAGCTCTCTCTTTTCTCTCATGCATGCTTAGGTGCTTTTTGTCTGTGAATGTGTGTGTATGTTTAAGTCATGAAAAATATTTTTATCATATATGTATATGTCATGGTACCATGATATTTAATTTATATGCTTGAATAAGATTTTATGAACATGTTTTAGCTTGTGTGAGCTCGTTGAAGCCAAAAATCCCTTAGCTAGGGTGAGGATGAGCCAAAAATCCCTAAAAGTGGGTGAAACAAAGCCAAGTCTCTAGAAAGAGTGAGGTTTAGTCAAAAGTTCCTTGAAAGAGGGTGAGACAAGTCTAAAAGTCCCAAAAAGAATGGGTGAGGCTAAACCATTGTCTTGACAAGCCTATGTATGATATATATGGCTTCTTGAACGCAAGAAATATTTCATGTATGTTTATGAGTTTCAAGATAGCCATACATAAATTTTTAGACTTGAATTTGCATTCATTACATGTACTTGAATGGAAGTAGAGCTATTAGGATTCTTAAAATCTCACTCTTTCCTCCCCATTACCTAACATGCTTAGGTGGATCAAATGAGCAAGGAAATGGGAGCCACTACACATGGAAGCAAAGAGATTGACAATAGAGTTGTTATTATTTTTATTGTACCTATAATGATGTCAAACGATGTAATACCATGATATATATGATGTATAACCTTTTGAACATATGTAATTATATGGATATGTGATGTATATGTGAGAATGGATAGCATTGGAATGATATGACATGGTTTTGACATTGAAAAGCACGAATGGGACTATTAGACTCTTATGTATAGAAACAAGTGGGGAAGTGAATTTGTGAAATTTAGGTTTTTAGATCCTTTAAGCATGTTTAAAGGTCTGCTTTGATACTTTCCCATGTGCTCAAGAAGTCATGGATAGGATAGAAAAGCATTTGGACACATTTTTACCCATTTTGGTGCTTTTAAAGCTCATTTTGGCACCCTATGTCACAAACTAACCAAATGGAGGAATTTTTTCATGAAATTTGGCATGGATATAATTTTCATCTAGATCTTTTTGTAAAGCTAAGAACCGTATTATTCTAAGCTCTATATAATAAATTATGAATTTTTAAAGTTGGAAAAATTTCTGGTTTTGATATATGCACTATTCATATGGTCATTTTCTTCTCTTTTGTTATTCATAGGGCTAATGAAATTTGATTGCCTTGAAATTTTACAAGAATAAACTAGACCTTGTGATCTTTCCATGCCACAAAGAACACCCCCATTTGGATTTATATTGAAAGAGATATGCATTTTTGAAGTCGGAACTTACTGTCAATAATGTAACAGGACCCCCAGTACTATTCCATCTATTTTGTTAGCTTAATGTCATTTTCTAGTCTAGAGATATTTTTCTATTAAAGTAGACATATGTATCTTTCCAGATTGGTATAGTTTACTCGATTTGGATTTTTGTGAAATTAGTTATGAATTTTTAAATTCCATATTAGTAAATTGTATCAGAACTCCAGGATAGCTGGACCTACGATGCTTTTCTATTGTCAACCATAGTCCAAATGATGTTTTCATGGCCCAGAAGTATTATACTCAGGGCTTTCCAAAAAGCTAAGGTTTGTTAGATTTTGATTTTTCTAGATTTAATTATAAATTTCTAAAGTCTATGTCAGAAAATTGAAGTTTGAACCTAAAAATAAGCATGCATTTTCTGATCTATGGGGCTCCAAATCCAAATTGCATGAGATGTTTTATGATGTTTATGACTTATATAGATGGATTATGAGTAGAGTATAATGTTTGAGAATTCATGAAGTCTATAGAGTATAAAAGAAAATTTTTTGAATCCCACATAATGTGGAATATGGCAATGTCTTAATGCTTTTTCTCCTTGAAGTGTCATGCTAAGGATGTGGAATCCTTGCAAATGTATGAGAAAGGCTAAAGTAAGGCTAGAAGTATTATGCTGTTACAAGCGTTGATGGATAAGACATTAGCTCAAGCTAAGGAGTTGATTACCAAAGTGGTAACCAACACTTAACAATTTAGGATTCGCTAGGATTCTCTGACTAAAAGGGTAAATGAGGTAAGTATAAATTCTATTGAACAAAGATTGGATAAACTTAACTCTCGTCTACAAAAAAAATGGTTGTAAGAGGTTAACAACAAGTCAAGGTTTATGAGATTTGCTTACATGTCGATCATCCTACAGATATGTGCTTGATTCTCCAAGAAGATGAACAAGTTAATGTTGTAGGGGGATTTCAAAATCATAAATTCCAAAAGAACTATGATCCTTTTGCTCCCACCTACAATCTTGGATGGAGAGAGCACCCAAACATCAACTATGGGCAAAGATCCAACACTTTTTAGTAGCTTAATTACTAACTGAGACAACAAGCTCCTGTGCCTCAACCTCCTCCTGCTAAGTCAAGTATGTCCCTAGAATAAATAGTTTCCACTTTGGCTACAAACATGCAACAATTTTAGCAGGAAACCAAATCTAGTATACTTAACTTAGAGAACTAAATGAGCCAGTTAGCTACAAATGTAGGAAAGCTGGAAGGTTAGCATTATCGAAGATTACCATCTCAGCCTAAAGTAAATCCAAAACAAAATGCCAATGTCATTACTTTGAAAAGCAACAAAGAGCTAAAACAGTCTAAATAGAAAACTCTAAAATATGTTGAAGATGAAGATTTGGAAAAGGAGATGAAGATGCCTTTACAGGAAAACTCAGAGCCATCCTAAACCAAGTAACCAATAGTCATCCTTCCTCCTTTCCTAATTAGACTAACAAAGTCCAAAAAGGAGCACTAAGAGAACGAGATCCTAAAGGTTTTCAGAAAGGTAGAAATTAATATTTCCCTCTGTTATGCTATTAAACAGGTGCCTAGATGTGCAAAGTTTCTTAAAGAATTATGCACCAATAAAAGAAAGCTGAAGGGAGATAAGAAGATTTGCATAGGAGAGAATGTGTCTGCAATCTTCCAAAAGAAGTTACCCCTAAAATGTAAGGACCCAAGTATGTTTACTATCCCTTACAAAATAATCAATCTTAAAATTGAGAAAGTAATGGTAGACTTAAGAGTTTCAATAAATGTGATGCCTAGTTCGATTTATCATTCTTTGAATATGGGACCACTTAAAGAAACTGGTGTTATTATTCAATAAGTTGATAGGTCTAATGCATATCCAAAAGGGGTCTTAGATGATGTTTCGGTGCAATTAATTAGTCTTTCCAGTTGATTTTTATATTCTAGATATGGAAGATGACCATTCTTCTAAGTCAATACCAATTTTACTAGGAAGACCATTTTTGGAAACATTAAGGATAAAAATAGATGTTGTAGAAGGCACATTAACTATGCAATTTTATGGAGAAGTAATAAGATTCAATATATATAAAGCCATGAGATATCCTACTGATGTTAATTATGTTTTTGTAGTTAAGGCGATTGACTCGTTGACACAGAGTAACATGCGAAGAAAAATTGCAGCTAGCAATCAATGAGAGTTTTGATCATAAAAAGTTAGAATCTCTTGACAAGAAATTTGTCATTATCAGGAATTGAAGAAATTAATTTTTGAGTTGGAATTATTAAAGACTGTCAAGTATAATGTTTCTTATATTGATCTTCCATTATCTTACAACAAGCTACTTTCATATGTTTTGTAGGAATCCAAATTAAAACTAAAAGAGTTGCCAGGTCATTTAAAATGTGCCTATTTAGGTGATGACCAAACTTTGCTATTGATAATTTCTAACTAACTGACTCCTTTAAAGGAAGAAAAGTTGGTTAGAGTCCTCAAGGAATACAAAGAAGCTATTAGGTGGACGATAGCAGATATAAGGGGTATAAACCCTTCTATGTGTATGCATTGCATACTATTGGAAGAAGGCTATAAACCTTCAAGGGAAGCTCAATGTTGTCTTAACCCATTAATGATAAAAGTAGTAAAAAAGGATATTTTGAAGTTGTAACATCCAGTTTTCATTAAAACGTCAAAAATGAGTTAGTTATAAATGCAAGTTCCCTAAAATGAATGATTTAATGTCAAATAAAATTATGATAAAATTTTAAATAATAGAAAATGAGGATTTGAGATTTGAGTTGCTTAGAATTCTAAGCTAGATGAGTTAGAAAAGTTGTGAAAGAAAGTTGGGGTATTTTTGTAATTTCTGGTAATTTTGGAAAACTCACAGGAGAGTTTTTTAAACAAAAAATTTAAGCTTTTCGGGGTTCTCAAATGCCCTAAAAACCATGAGAATCCTCAAAATAGTTGAAACCCTTCCAATAAGTGATTTCAATTGTCGGTTGACTAAAACTTTAATTGAACAATTTGGAATGGTTTTAAATATGATTTGAGTAAAACCAAAGACAATTTATAAGTTGAAGAGCCTAAATATTATGATGGAAAAGATGAATTTTGAAAAGGAGTTGAATTGAGCCAAAATGAAAGGAACTAAGAAAAGGGACTAAAATGCAAAATAGAAAAGTGCATAAAGTGACTCTTCTCCTTCCATATAACACATGCTCCCTCTCCCATCTAGTTAATTGACTTATTTGCTACCTAGGGAGAAAACCAGTAGGGGAGGATGCACCAAGAGGGAAGAAGAAGAGGAAGAAAAATTCAAGAAAATGTAAGAAAAAGTGTAGAATTTTATGGTTCTTCCTTTACAAAAGATGTTCTCCTCTTTCTCCCCCTTCTTTCTATGGTTTTGGTGATTTACATAGGACTATTTTGGATCTAGTTCAGGGGGAGGAGATTAAAATTTGAAGGAGAGGATTACACCAAGTGAGAGAGCTCTTGGAACAAGCCTAGAAACAAGGTAAATATCATATCTTTCTTGCTTTCTTCTTGTTGCTTTCCTTAGGTGATGGTTCGGCCACTTTGAGAGCATGTAGAAGGGATTAGTTTCTGACCAAGAGCAAGCAAGGAACCTAGGTTTTAGAGTGTGGGAAACTAGGAAATGTAATGGAATCTAAAAGAAAACCATTAGATTTTAAGATACCAAAGATAGGGATTCACTTGCACCTTGACATGCATGGAGCTTCCTAGGGATAATTCAAATTATCTAAGAGTATATATGAGTTCCCAAAACATCTAGAAAGCCTTCCAAGTGCCATCCCCTTCATGAAAACTTGCAAAATCCATAAGTGCACCAAGGATGTGCTTGTCTCAGCCAAACTTAGAGCATGCACCTAGGGAATGTTTTAAATTTTTTTTAAGCCTAGAATGGGACTAAATATGATGGAAGAATATCAAAGGAAACTTTGGAAAAAATTTAGGAAGCTTAGATTGTAAAATGGAGGTGTAGCTTCGTAATAAGACATAAAGAAGCAACTCATAGTTAGGCTTCTCAAAATGAATGTGTGATGACTCCAAGGAGTCTAAATGGAGTCAAGAGTCATATATTGAAGGAGAAAATGGAGCTAAGATCATGAATTCCCATAGTTGCTTCATTAAGTCTTGTATGGAACCATTATGTAGCCATAGGACAAAGTAGCTTTACATAAAGTGTGAGTAATACTAGAGCTTGCTTCAATGATGTAATGGTGTCTTATTTGGTGTGCCAAGGCCAAATGAATCAAGCTCTACCTCATTGTAAGTGTATGGCCAAGAGAGGGGAAGAGTAATCGACGAAAAAGCTTGTGCTTTGCTTCAAGGTAGCTCTCTAATATTTCCCTCATGCATGCCTTAGATGATTACTTATCTTTGAGTGCTTGTATGTATGTTTATATCATGAGAAATGTTTCTAGCTATTTTCTACATGTTATGGTACCATGATATTCTTGAAATGTATTTTATGAATATATTTTGGTTTGAATGGGTATGGTGATGCCAAAATTCCCTTGGTAAGAGTAAGGATGAACCAAAAGTCTTTAGGATTAGGTGAGACAATGAAAAAGTCTGAAAAAGAGTGAGGCTTAGTCAAAAGTCCCTTGAAAATGGGTGAGGCAAGTCCAAAAGTCCTCAAGCAAATGGGTGAGGTTAGACCAATGCCCTTGAAAGCCTATGTATGATATGTATAAGTGTTTATGATCATAAAAATGCTTTATGTATGTTTATTAATAGCCTAAAGGTCATACATGCATTCTTTGACATATTTTTGCATCCATTATATATGTTTGAAAGAGTAAAGAGCTATTAGAATTCTTGGAATCTCACTCCTCCCCCTCCAATGTCTAATCATGTTTAGGTGAGCCAAGTGGTTCAAGAAATGGAGGCTAACAACCTTAAAGACCAAGATTTTGGCAAAGGAGTTGTTAATTAACCATTTTGTTAACATATTGATGTCAAATGTTGTAACCATATGATGTATATGTTATTTAAATACTTGAGCATATTTAAATATATGTAAATATAATGTATATATTTATTTTGGAACCATAGGAATGAATATGTATGCTTTTGCCACCAAGGAGCCCTTATGTGATATGATATGCTTGTGTATGATAACAAGTGTCATAGTGAGAATTAGCTCTATGAGGATTTAAACCATTTGGCATGCTTCCCTAGGCTGTGTTTGTGCTATGGGATGTACTCAAGTGGCTATGGAATGAGAAAAGAGCCATTTGATGCCTTAAGAACCATTTTGAACCTCAAAAACTGACCAAATTGTAAGCTGAACCTAAACTAACTAAATGGATGAATTTTTTCATAAAATTTGGCATGAATATAGGTCTCATTTAAATCTTTTCAGAAAACTAAAGAGCACTCAATTTGAAGCTCTAGAAAATTTATTATGATTTTTCAAAGTAGAAAAAATTGTATTAAAATGGTAGAAGTACTATTCATATGGTTAGTTTATATTTCTACGTCACAAATGGGCCAAATGAAGTCTAATACTCATAAAATTTTATAGGAATAAATTAGATATCACCATAGCTACTGAATCACCTCATTTAGAGCTCTATAGAGGGAGAACCAAATTTTTGAAGTTGCATGATAGTACTAGTAATGTAGCATGACCTGGTTACTATTCCATCAAGTTCTGTGGGCTAAATGCTACTTCATTGGTTTGGAACTATTTTTAGTCTTTAGTTAACATCTATAGTTTTCCAGAAAGCTATTATATGTATAATTTTAATTTTTTTGGAATTAGTTATGAATTTTCAAATTTCATATCAGAAATCTAAAAAGTGAACCTAAAACCAAACCATTGTTTTTCTGATGTATGAGATGTTTTGTGATGTTTATGACTTGTATGGATGTGTTATAGGCAGAAAATGATATTAATGAGTTCATGTGGTCCATGGAGCATAAGATGAATTTCTATAAAGTCTTAAGTAATGCGATTAAATAAGGTTAAATATATCCTTTTTTTCATGTGATGGTGTGAAGCCAAGCTCTTAAAATGGAAATGATAGGCTAGAAGAGTATGGTGTTATAGAAGTTTCTTAATGCCAGTACGATTTTTTCGATTTCTGACAATAAATGGGTAAGCCCAATTCAAGTAGTACCTAAAAAGACTAGCTTCACAATAATTAAGAATGACAATGGTGAGTTAGTTCCAACTTGTGTGCAAAATAGATGGAGAGTTTGTGTAGATTATAGCAAGCTAAATACTTCAACTAGAAAAGATCACTTTCCATTACCTTCTATTGATCAAATGCTTAAAGGATTAGTTAGTTGTTCTCATTATTGTTGTTTGGATGGCTTTTCAAGTTTTAATCAAATTCCTATGGCACCCGAGGTTCAAGAGAAAACAACATTCCCGTGCCCCTTTAATACCTTTGCTTATTGTCACATGGCATTTGGTTTATGCAATGCTTTAGCAACATTTCAAAGATGTATAGTGAATATTTTTTTTAGACTATGTGGAAAATATTATAGATGTATTTATGGATGATTTTATCATTTATGGGAATTCATTTGATGATTGTCTGAAAAATTTGATTGAAGTGCTTAAACAATGCATTGAAACAAATATAGTGCTTAATTATGAAAAATGCCATTTTATGGTTGATTAAGGATTAATACTAGGCCATATAATATCTTCAAAGGGAATAGAGGTTGATAAGTCAAAATTTGATTTCATTAGATCCTTACCTTATCCTACATCAGTGTAGGAATTGCATTCTTTCCTTGGTCATGCAAATTTTTATCGAAGGTTTATACAGGATTTCTCAAAGATCTCTCATCTTCTCTACAAGTTGCTACAAAAAGATGTCCCTTTTGATTTTAATAAGAACTACACAAAGGTATTTGACTAGAAAGAGTTGCTGACTTCAACTCTTATCATTCAACCACCAAATTAGGAATACGCTTTTGAAATTATGTGCGATGCCAGTAATTTTGTAGTAGGAGCAGTGCTTGGTCAAAGGATTGGAAAGAATGTTCATTCTATATATTATACCTCAAGAACACTTGACAATGCTCAAAGAAATTATTTTACAATAGAGAAGAAGCTATTTCCTATAGTATTTACTTTAGAAAAAATTCAATCATGTTTATTATGCACTAAAATTATTATTTTTTCAGATCATGAAGCTCTAAAATATTTGCTTGGCAAAAAGGAAGCTAAACCTGATTGATAAGATGGATTCTACTATTGCAGAAATTTGACATAGAGATTCAGGATAAGAAAGGAGTAGAAAATTTAGTTGCAAATAATTTGAGCTGACTAGTACTCAATGAGGAGCTGAACCACTTCAAGATGCATTCCCAGATGAGCATCTCTTTGAGGTTAAAAATTCAACAGCTCAGTATGCTGATATAGTAAATTATTTGGTTACTAGAACACTCCATAATGATTTGACTGAGGCACAAAAAGATAAAATAAAAAATGAGTCTAAATATTACATATGGGATTACCCATATTTATGGAAACATTGTTTTGACTAAATAATTCACAAGTATGTTTCTGAAACTAAAATTTTATCAATCCTAGAAATTTGTCATTTATATTTTGACCCAAACAGAATAGCACAGAAAGTCTTAGAATGTGGATTATACTAGCCAAATTTATTTCCTAAGTTGTATTTGTTTTGTAAAGCATGTGATAATTGCCAAAGGAGTGCTAATTTAAGCCATTAAGATTAAACGCCATTGAACCTGATTTTAGTATGTGAAAATTTTTATGTATGGGGAATAATTTTATGGAATCTTTTCCATCTTCTTTTGGTAATTCTTATATTCTTTTAGCTATTAACTATGTTTCAAAATAGGTGGAAGCAAAAGCTACTAAATCTAATGATGTTAAAACTATTGTTAATTTTGTCAAGAGTCATATTTTTACTAGGTACGGAGTACCCAAAGCAATCATTAATGACTGAGGCACTCACTTCTACAACTGTGTAGTTGAAAGCTTCTTGAAAAATATAATGTGACTCACATAATTTCAACAACCTACCATCCACAGACAAGTGGTCAAGCGGAGGTGTCCAATAGGGAGATTAAATTGATTCTTGAAAAGACTGTAAACTCAAACAGGAAAGATTGGAGCACTTAATTAGATGATGCTCTCTGGGCATACAGAACTGCATATAAAACTCCCATCGATATATCTCTATATCCCTTAATTTTTGGTAAACTATGCCACTTTCTTGTAGAATTGGAGCATAAGGCCTATTGAGTTATTAAACAGTGCAATATAAACATGGATGAGGTAGGTGCATATAGGAAGTTACAGTTGTAAAAACTTGGTGAGATAAGAAATGATGTCTATGAAAATTCTAGAATATATAAAGAGAAGACCAAGCTTTATCATGATAAACATATTTCTAGAAAGAATGTTGAAATTGGTCAAAAAGTTCTCTTATTTCATTTTAGAATTAAACTCTTGCCTGAAAAATTACGGTATTGTTGGGTTGGACAATTTGTTGTCACTAAAGTGTTTCCTCATTGTGCAATTGAAATTCATAGTCTTTGCACTGATAAAATATTTAAGGTTAATGGACATTATCTAAAACCTTATTATGAAGGATTTTAGGTGAATAACTTAAAAGTAATTGAATTACAACTCCCAATTTATAGATATTGAGTAATGAGGCATTCTGTCTGGCTATAGACATTAAATAGAGACACTTATAGGAGGCAAACCACCATTTAAAAAAAACCAAAAAAAAATTGTCTTTTTATTTTCATATTATTTTCTGTTTTACTTAATAAGTACTCTCAATAATATCTCTCCTATTTATTTATTTTGTTATCTTCTTTATTTTAATTAAGAGTTACTACTCTTCCCCTCTAGACTTGTTACAGGTAAGCTATGGGAAGCTTTAGAGATATCTAACTGCAACAAAGCCATCCATAAATCAGAGGAGTTCAATTCCCTCTTCTCTTTACCTTTATATATGACTACAACACTGAGGATAATGTTGATTTTAAGTGTGGGTGAGGGGTTTAGTTAATTTTTATAATTATAATTGATACTCATTTTGGTAATTATACTAAGTTAGAAAGAATTTTAATGATTTTTGACAGAAAAAAATTTAGTTATTATTTCTTATAATTCTCTTATTTTAATAAGTTAGTTGTTATTTATAAATTTTTGAATTATTTAATTTTGAAATTGATTGATAAAGCAATTAACTCATAAGTCATGAGCATAACTCATGAACTTAATTTGAACATTATTTTCTGATTGTGTGCCATGTGAATAAGTAATTGAGTAAGAAGAGTAACTTATTATATATTTATCTTTGAATTTATATATTTAAATCAATTTTTGCATACTTAATACTGTTAAGGTGAAGATATGATTCAGAGCACTAAAAAAAAAAAGAGTGAGACAATTCCCACTTTGCTAGCTCAAACTACACTTAGTAACCAGAAGTCTTCATCACTAATGTTAACACTTACTTCAAACAGTGCAATTAAAGCTATGAGTGTGTAAAGCATCTTGATGCAACAGGTTATGTGAGCTTGAGTAATTAGACCTTTGTATCACTAATATAAAGATTTGCATCAAAAGAGCCTATAACGGCTTAAGAAAGAGGCTAAAAATAAATAAATAATAAATAATAATAATTTACCTCCACTCATTGAAAAATAAAGAAAAATTACAAGTGTAGGGGAGCTAAATTAAATGACTAATGATCTCTACTGTGCAATTTATGTGTATGCATGACTGATTAGGGCATTGTAAAATTTTAGACAAATATTATAATTTCCAACCCTTTTGTTCAATCAATTGTTTGCATTGATCACATTTTAGACATGCACACAGACATACTAAAATTACTTGATGATTGTAAGTGATGAGTAGGTGAAAGATAAACTATAATTTTTTTTAATTGAATAACTTATCTATTTATTTATAATAACTTATTATTAATGAAGAGTACAAGAAATAGTGCCATTTCATTGAGCTAAATGATAAAATCTCTAACTCTAGTATAGTTCCTTGAGGACAAGCAATAATTTAAGTGTGGAAGAATTTGATAAGTATATTTTACACACTTAAATAGATATAATTTTGAAATTAAAAGTAATATGAATTTTAGATATTATATGGATAATAAGTTAATTCTATATATATCTCTTTTCATAGTTAATTAGAGAAAATAAAAAGAATTATATTATATAGCTCATCCTTATTCCATTTTTAGTATTTGTGCAGAAAGAAGATAAAGATAAAGACGAGGCAAAGAAGACTTATCTATATTCCCTTTTAAGATTTAAAAAAAAAAATAAAGATAAAGATAGAGACATGACAAAGAAGGTCTATAAAAGGAGAGGGTTAGGGCACACAAAGAACAACTCAGATTCAAGACCTATTCTTATTCTTTTCTTCTCATATATTCTTTTCATTTTCTTTTTTTTTTTCAATCTCTTTACAAATTTCTGTAAAATTTTTCTTGAGTTCTTTAAAGCCATGAGTGGCTAGTTTTTTAGTTTCCAAGTCAAGGTTATTGAAGATCTAACTCAATAAACAATTTATGAGAGTCTTAATTTATTTGTTTTTCTCTTTTTAAATATTGAAATATTTTTTATTTTTATGACATTATTATTTAGTTAATTTAAATTGATACCTTATTTTAGTTGAATAATTACTGTTATCTAAATTTGTGAATCTGTACTTATTTATTAGATTCAGTGGAGTAGCAATTCAATACTTTTGATAAACTAAAATTGTCTTTGTGTATTAATAAAAATATTTCTTTCATTTTAAACATGTAAGTATATGTATTATTAAATGATGATCGGTGACTTTTTTTGTTTTTAACACTGTTCATAATTTAAATTTTGAGATCTTATTTATGATTAATAATAAATAAGGTTTAACTGGAGAACTTATTCTCTTTAAATACCCTTAAGGAAAAAGTAAATTATCAGAGTTAATTGATATTTATAACTAATTTATTTTAGAAGAAAAATTATTTATGTTTCTTTTAGAGTTTTTGATAATCAAATTGATTGAGTTAAATCTAAAATAAACCTTGATTGAGAATTGTTTGCATTGAATTCTTTTTAAAAATATTTTTTGAATTTATTTATTTCTATTTTATTAAAAAAATATCCCTTATTTTTTTATATTTTAATTTTGGATTAAATAATTTAGTTTATCCTTGTAAAATACGACTCTATTTACTCTATCTAAGATAAAAATTATTTTAAAAGTAAAAAATTATTTTTGATAGCTTCAACATCTAACACTAAAATTAAATCATATCCTAGTATCTCAAAATTATTATAGTGGATAATAAGATTCTTTTGTTATTTGCTTGCTACGATCTTCATATGACATAACTTCTTGACTCTAGCTTACTTTAAATGCATCAGTCCTCTATTAGGTTAGTGTTTAGTGTGAGTGGAACAAAGATCTATGTTTGAATATATTATCAACTGTATTAAGAATTAATATTTTTAGTAAAAATGGATTTAATTTTAAATTTTAAACTTTTAATAATTATATTTTGATTTTAATTTTTTTAATTTTTATTATTCTAATAATTTTCTTATATTTTTAGAGTATTAAAGATCAATAGAATTTATTGAAATTATTTTCTTAAATATTTATTATTTAATTCTCCATAAGTTAAGGTTATTTCCAATTAATTTTTAAAAATTTCTAATAATTATTATTAAATTATTAATTAATCTCATAAAATTCTATTATATTCTTAATTCATCCCTCAATTTTTTTTTGTTATCTCGAATTAGGAAAATTCTTACGTTATCACATAAAATTAATAATTAAGCATTTTCATTTACTTGCATTGTGAAACTATCTCATGAACATTCTGGTTCAAGAAACCTGAAAGGGTTTATTTGAATAAGTTAATTAAATTTAATAAAGGATAAGATGATGAAAATATCAATTAATTTTGTTCACGTAACTAGTTTTTGTTGGAGAATATGTGTGTGTGTGTGTGTCAAAAGGGGAAGAGAAAAAGAAGAGTCCCACATTGCTCAAACAATTGAAGGCCCAAGGGTATAAATATTAATATGTGATTATGAAAGAACAAAATGGGCCTAGGAGGAGAATGGGCTCGTGCGCACAAAAGGCTGAGCCAACACAATTGAGCTCAGTTGAAATTCATCGATTCCCCCCCTCCTGCGCGCAAAATATACGCAGTGTTGGACACTTTTTTATCATTGCCAGAAATTATTTTTTGAAAATTAAATATTTTCAAATAGCCTTCCAGAATATCCACAATTTTAAGGCTTCGGTTATGAGTTCATGATGTAAATGTTTTAAGTTACCCAGGGATTTTAGTTTTAAACTCCCAAGTGCCCCATCCATTAAGGAAAAATCCCAAACTCCATAGGTCTTTAATGGAAGCATAACTAGGTCAAGACCCTTAGAGATGGCTAGGGAATGTTTTAAATGGTTCCATGCTTGGTTTGGGACTTTATATGATAAAAGAAGATAGGAGAAACCCTTGGAAAAAATTTAGAAGCCTTAGGTTGGGAGATGAGGCAATGGCTTCTATAATGTAACCTTATGAAGCAACATGGACCTAGGTTTGTGAAAGTGAGTGTGTGATGGCTTCAAGGACCTTAAATGAGGTCAAGAGGTCTAAATATAGCAAGAGAATGGAACCAAGAATGTTAATTATGGAAGTTGCTTCATTAGGTCTTTAATGGAACCATATTGTGACAAATAAACCAAAGTGTAGTCTTAAGAGTGAGTTAGATGTCATAATTTGTTCCAAGAGTATAATTTAGTGTTGTTTATTGTGAATAGACCAAGGAAATCTAACCTCACCTCATTGTGTTTGTGGAACTGAAAAAGAGAAAGAACAAACAAAGTAAAGCTTGAAATTGCACCAAGGTAGCTCTCCACCTTTTTTTGTTGCATTTTCTTGTTGCATATGTGTCATTGTGTGCATGTGTGTATATTTATATGTTTGAGACATGAACCTTGATGGTATGTTGCTATTTTGGTACCAATATGCTTTCTTGAATATCTTTGAATTGTGGAAATGGCTCATAAGGGCGAGGTAGTGCTAAAAGTCCCTTAATGTGGGTGAAGAGATGCCAAAAGTCTCATGGCATGGGTGAGACAAGGCCAAAAGTCCCTTGGATGGGTGAGGCTAAGTCAAAAGTCCTAAGAACCAAGAGTGAGGCAATCCAAAAGTCCTAGAAATGGGGTGAGGCCAACCCAAAAGTCCCTAGAGCTCATTCTTATTCTTGACATGTATTTGTGACATAAAAATGTGAAAATTGAATGCTTCATCGATTGAGTAGTTACATATGGTACCTTTGACGTATTATATGCCTTGAAAATGTGCTTGAATAGGAGTATGAGCTATTGAGATTCAATGAATCTCACCCCCTCCTTTCTCTCATCTCGTATGATCTAGGTGGAGTTCAAGATCCAAAGGATGGAAGCCAAGGAGCTTAAATCTCCATCTCTTGGCAAATCTTTCTATTTTGATGCACTATGATGACTAGAATATAAAAATCGATATGTAAATGTTATTTTTGAGCCATGACACTTTGAATAAGTGTAAAACTATATAAAGTTAGTGTATGTATCAAGAATAGAGTTTAATGAATAGAATTATGTATTTTGACCACTTGGGAGCCCACTTGTATATGTATGTTCATGGAAGTGGCATGAGTAATTTGAGTGGCATGAGGGTTCAGACCTTATAAGGGACTTATTTATGCTATATTTATGCTTTCTAAGTTGTTCAAATGTGTGTGGAACCATGAATGGCTCATTTGAACCAAATTTGCCTCTTGTTGGGACCAAAATTGCTACAAGCTTGAGCTATGGCAAAGTTTGACCAAATGACCTCTTCTTGACTTGAAATTTTGCATGCAAGTAGATCTTGCCTAGAGTGAGAAGCAAAAGATCAGATCATTTGGAGGTCTGTGGAATTTTATATGATTTTTCAAAGTTGGTATCAGAATTTCGGATTTGCACTGGTACTGTTCATTTGGTCAGCTGTGAAATTGTGTCATCCGAGGGGCAAACGTGGTCCAATGGCTACGAAATTTTATAGTTAGAAACTAGGCATTAATAGTGACTTGTAGCAACTAGAAGCACCTCATTTGGAGAGATATGAATTTTTGAATTTCTGGGACAGTAGTAGTAGCTCAACACGACATGAGTCACTGTTCCATTGAATTTGGGTAGCTAAACGTGCTTTCTCTAATCTAAGTCTATTTTTACCATAAATTTAACATTCATATCTTTCCAAATTGGTATTATTTGCATGGATTATATTTTTTCAGAATTAATTGGACATTTTCGAAGTTCATAGCAGACACTTGCATCAATACAAGTAGCTGTCCGAACCTTTACCCATTTTCGCACGTCAAACACTTTCTGTGTTATGTTTCATGGCCTGGAAATATTTTTGGCATAAATTAGACATGAATAGATTTCCAAAATGGCCAAGAATGAATGATTTGAATTTTTTTAAAATTAGTTACGAATTTTGAAACTTCCTATCAATAAATTGAACCAGTGGCCCAGACAGTAGCAACCCCAATGGATTTTTGGATGTCAAATGTTTTCCCCTTAATGATTCATGAGCTAAAACTATTTTTATCATAGGGTAGACATCTAGAGCTTTTTGGAATGGTAAATTTTGTTGGATTTTGAATTTTTTGGATTTAATTATGAATTTCTGAAATTGTGACAGAAAAACTGAAATTCTGGCCGAAAATAATAGTGTGAGTTTGATAGTCCCCTTTGAATTCCACGAGTTGTGGGCCAACTTTGGTTATGCAAATGAGTTGTATGTATGTAATTAAATATGAGAACGTGTTGTATGAGCTTATATGGTCCGTATGACACCAAATGAAATTTTTATACGCGACGTAATACGAAATAAGGTATTATTTTAATGTCATTTTCTGTTCCCTTTTGTTCAATTGATCATGTGAGACTTAGAAATGATCGGAAACATGCTAGAAATATATGGTGTTACAGCAAAAGGCAAAGAGACGGCCTCAAAAGCAAATTTGGTAGAGACAAAGCAGCACGGCAAGAGGTATGACTCTAAAACAAAACCTGACTACAAGCCCAAGAGTTCTAACCCCAAATTCAAAAAGAAAGGGAGTTGTTTTGTTTGTGGAAAACCAGGCCACCATGCTGCTCAATGCAGGAAGAGGGCTAGAAATGACATCCTCCTAGGGCCAATCTGGTTCAAAGAGACGAAGAAATGAAATCATTGTAGCGATCACTTCTCAAGCTCTCTTAGTATCTGATGTGAAAAAATGGGTGGTAGACTTTGGGGCTACCAAGCACATTTGTGCAAATCGTGAGATGTTTGCATCCTATAATCCTACTAGGGAAGGAGAAGACCGTGTTTACCTTGCTGATTCCCGAACTACAAAAGTTCTAGGAAAAGGAAAGGTTGAACTGAAACTCATATCTAGAAAAACTTTGTCACTCAATGATGTACTTCATGTGCCTGATGTTAGAGCCAATTTAATTTCTGTAGCTCTATTGAGCAAAGTTGGGGTTAAGGTGTCATTCGAATCTGATAAGATCGTAATGACAAAGAATAATATGTTTGTAGGGAAGAGCTATTGTACTCAGGGGCTGTTTGTACTCAACATTGCTGATATGAATGAAAATGCATCATCTTTTGCTTACTTGCCTGTCTTTATAGTTGATACTTTTGATATATGGCATGCTCGATTAGGACATGTTAGTAAGTCATGTTTAAAGAAAATGTAAAAATTTGCTTTAATTTCTGAAATTAAAAATAATTTTCTAAACAAATGTGAAATTTGTGCAAAAGCTAAGTTAACCAAAAAGTCTCATTTTTCTGTATAAAAAGAAACTGAATTACTTAGCTTAATATATACTGATTTGGGTGATTTGAAACAAATTATGACAAGAGGTGGCAAAAAGTATTTTGTAACTTTTATCGATGATTTTTCTAGATATACTAAAGTTTATTTATTGAGAAATAAAGAAGAAGCTTTTGATAAATTTTTTTTATACAAAGCTGAGGTAGAAAATCAATTAAAAAAAATTAAAAGGGTTAGATCGGATAGAGAAGGAGAATTTGTTTTATTTAATGACTTTTGTGAAAAAGAAGGAATAATTCATGAAGTAACCCTTCCATATTCACCTGAATCAAATGGAGTAGCAAAAAAGAAAAATAGAACTTTAAAAGAAATGATGAATGCTATGCTTGTAAGTTCTTCAGCACCAAATAATTTATGGGGTGAAGCTTTATTATCTGCATATTTTTTACAGAATAGAATACCTTATAAGAAAACAAATAAGACACCTTATGAATTATGGAAAGGATACATACCAAATTTAAAATATTTGAAAGTGTGGGGGTGTCTTGTAAAAGTTTTATTACCTGATCCTAAAAAGAGAAAATTTGATTCTAAAACTTCTGATTGCATGTTTATTGGATATGCTAAACATAGTGCATCATATAGATTTCTAGTTTTGAAAAGTGATGTGCTTGATCATAACACTATTATTGAAACCAAAGATGCAGAATTTTTTGAACATATTTTTCTTTTGAAAGTTCAATATACTTCTCAAACAGTAGAAAATTTTCCTTCTTCATCTAAAGTAAATGAAAGCGAAAATTTTGTTGAAAATTTGAGGAGAAGGAAAAGACAAAGAAAAGAAACTTCTTTTGAAAATGATTTTTATACTTATATGTTACAAGATGAGCCATCAAATTTCTCTGAAGCAGTTTCATCTTCCAATGCTCATCTTTGGAAAGAAACAATTAAAGCTGAAATAGATTCACTAAATCAAAACAAAACTTGGGTCTTGGCAGACTTGCCTCCGGGGGCAAGACCTATTGGTTGCAAATGGGTTTTTAAAAGGAAATATAATCCTGATGGATCCATTGATAAATATAAAGCGAGGCTAGTAGCTAAAGGATTTACTCAAAAACAAAATATTGATTATTTTGATACTTTTTCTCTGGTAACAAGAATTTCCTCTGTTAGAATTTTGATTGTTTTAGCTTCAGTTTACAAGCTTTTTATTCATCAAATGGATGTTAAAACTGCTTTTTTTAAATGGTGATTTAGAAGAGGAAATTTATATGGTACAACCTGAAGGGCGTGTTGCTCCTGGACAAGAAAATAAAGTTTGTAAACTTGTTAAATCATTATATGGATTGAAACAAGCACCGAAACAATGGCATGAAAAACTTGATCAAGTCTTAACAAGTGATGGGTTTTCCACTATTGAAGTAGAAAGATGTGTTTATACAAAAATTGTGAATGATGGTTGTATGATTATTTGTTTATATGCTGATGATATGCTTATTTTTGGTACAAGCATGAATGTTGTGATAGAAACTAAAAGGTTTCTTTCTTCTAAATTTGATATGAAGGATATGGGTGAAGCAAAGGTGATATTAGGTGTTAAGATCATAAGGAGTAAAAATGACATTTTACTGTCTCAAGAACATTATGTTGAAAAAATTCTTAAAAAATTTGGATTCTTTGAAAAGATACCTGTGAGCACTCCTTATGACACTAGCACCAAATTAGTCAAAAATAAGGGTGATTCGGTAGCTTAATCTATATATGCACAGATTATTAGGAGTCTGTTGCGTTTAATGAATTACACCCGACCTGATATAACATATACTGTGTATAGATTGAGTAGATATACTCACTGTCTAAGTAGTGAATATTGGTTAGCTTTAGACAGATTAATGAGTTATCTAAAAGGTACCATGAATTATGGTATATGTTATAATAGATTTTTCGCTGTATTAGAAGGATACAGTAATGCTAATTGGATCTCAGATTCAGAAGAGACCAAATCCACTAGTGGCTATGTATTCACTCTTGGTGGTGATGCAGTAACCTGGAAATCAGCTCAACAAAATATTATAGCGAGATCCACTATGGATTCAGAGTTCATTGCTCTGGAGCTGGCTAGTAATGAGACTGAGTGGTTGAAAAACTTCTTGGCAAATATTCTATTAGGTGAAAAACCAACACCATCAGTGTCATTACATTGTGATAGTCAATCGGCAATAGCCGTTACTAAAAATAAGACCTACAATGGAAAAAGTAGGCATATTCGTTTGAGACATAATATTATAAGACAGCTGTTAAAAAATGAAGTTATATCGATCGATTTTGTAAAGTTAGAATTAAATTTGGCAGACCCTCTAACCAAACCTTTAGGGAAGAAACAAATTTTGGAAACATCGAAGGGAATGGGACTTAAGCCAGTTTGAAAATTGACAGTGACGGTAACCTAACCTTTGTGATTGGTGATCCCATGAAGAAGGTTCATATGGGTAAAAATAAGTCATTTATTAATTCTGCTAGCACTTTATTACTTTTGGTCTCTTCTTATGATATGAAAAAAGTGTTAAGATGCATTATTGGTGAGGCTGAGCAAAAGCTCTTAATGATTTCATATTCCTTATGGATGGTGTGTTCATTGCAGTCACACTTGATGAAATCACCTATATGAATGTGGAGTGAGGCCACTCCTATGAGATCATGGCAAAAATTTCTAGAGCATTCATTAAAACCAGGTACGCGCACAGCCGTAGTTTAAAACGCAAAACTGCGATAACAGCGAAAATTGTGGGGGTATAAATTGACTCTTAAGGCCTCTAGTATACAACGAAAAATTATTGGTTCATAGAAGCTATAAGCTTCACCTACAATTTGTGTACTAAGCTTTATTAGTCTAGGAATGGTTCATAGTCCGTAAGACACCATATTCGAAATGTTTATACTCATATTTATAACTCAGATGATAGTGATCTTTTGACACACATGTGGGGGATTGTTAGAAAATATGTGTGTGTGTGTGTCAAAAGGGGAAGAGAAAAAGAGGAGTTCTACATTACTCAAACAATTAAAGGCCTAAGGGTATAAATATTAACATGTGATTATGAAAAAGCAAAATGGGCCTAGGAGGAGAATGGACTCGTGCGCACAAAAGGCTGAGCCAACACAATTGAGCTCAGTTGAAATTCATCGATTTCCCCCCTCCCCCTGCGCACAAAATATATACGGTGTTGGACACTTTTTTATCGTTGCCAAAAATTATTTTTTGAAAATTAAATATTTTCAAATAGCCTTCCAGAATATCCACAATTTTAAGGCTTCGGTTATGAGTTCATGATATAAATGTTTCTAGACGTTGGTCATCCATTTACTGGTAATTGCTAATCCATTTTTTTATTTTTATTATCTGATTTAATTTTTATTAATCCTCATGTCAGAAACCGCCTAACGTTCAGAGACATTCTCATCAATATAATTAAATGTGGTCCAACGTCTCACTGCACTTGTGTCTATAAATACTGCATTGCTCACTGGGTTCGATGCACCATAGCTACGGACAACATTGGAGCGGTTCTCTCCACTGCTTCTCTTCATCCCTGAGTTTTCATTTTTGCTGTTTTGCCTCCCTACAACATCGCAGAAGAATCCGTTCAATCCTGGGGAGTTTCCGTCTTGTGGCGGAATATCTTTCAAGGATAGTATCCTTGTATACAGCTCGGATTTATTTTATTCTAACAAATTTCTTGTTGACAACTAACAGTTTTCATGACGAGATATTTTTTACCCCCGTCTAGTTGTGATGAAACGTTGCTTCCCCCTGCCACAGGATTTATAAAACAACATTAGAAAAATACAAATTCACTTTATATTTTGCAGGTGATATTCTGTCTTGTCAATTGCAAAAGGAAGTCAATCAGCAAACCAACAAAAAAGAAAGGGGATTACAAACGTGGGTCTCTTTATAAGTGTCAAGAACCAACCCAGAGAAGTAGTTCAAGAGCTCTATTATTTACTATTCCCATTATGGCGCCCTTTCCTACCTTGTATACTTTCTCGTGAATGATATAAAAGTATATATAAAACTTATTTTTTTTATTTTAAATATGAGTTTGGATTTTTTTTCTACTCTTTTTTTAAAATTTTTTTTATCACTTTTAAAAAAAGATAGATAGAAAATATATATGATCTATTTAATAATATGTTCTATTTAAATATATAGAACCATCTTAAATAATGAGTTTAAACTCTCTTGGTCTATTTTTCTTTGAAATGAAAAAAAATTTGAAAAAAAAGAGTTTACCTACTCCTTTTTCTCTTCCATCATTCTCCATAATTTGTTAAAAAAATTAAAAAAATCTAAAATTACTTACCATTTTTTACATCTTGTATTTCCTTTGTGTTCTTTCATATTTCTCAAAATTTTTGGAAGATTAATGCATTTTCACAAAATTCAAAGTGACCCAACTCATGCCAAAGGCCTGTCTTCACTGAATTTTGATGCCAAAGCGGTGAAAGCTGCATATGTACATAACAGCATAATATGTTCATTGTGTGTTTTTTTAGATATATTTGTTATATAAACAATACATATATGTTAAATTAATTATAAATAAATATATAAATATATTATAGAGATATCTTATTTAAAACTGTGCATCCACACTGAATTTATTTTTTAAAATTTTGCATTTATTTCAGTATATGCAGATACCTTGAAAATTCTTTGTTCTTCAGTAAAGCTATGCAAAGGACATCTATGCTGGCTTATTTGGCAGAGAATTTTGGATTACAATGTATTGCATTCAGGATTTCTTCTCCATATGTTAGTAGGAAAGGCATATTTTTATGTTTTGGTGCTAGGGAACAATTTAGATTTTAAAAAGAAAAAAGTTTAAAGTTCATAGAATGATATAATAAAACTTGTAGTTTGTTGCAAATTTGAAAATAGAAAAGAAATATGAACACTATAACACAGGAGAGAAACTAAGCATAAAATAGTTACTAGTCAACATACAAAATTAGAATGCACTGCATAAGTTTGTGATATCTTTCAAATTATAGCATACTTTATCACATTAAACTGTTACAAGTATAAATTATTTTAGATGAATTGTGCAACAATCAAGAGTAAAGTTCAATATCATTCTGTGACTGAATGTCCATTAGCTTCACTCCCTTCTATGGTACAATTCTCTTCACTAATTTTGTTTCCAACTATCTGTCCATTATTCTAGTTTAAGAAGCCTGTAATTCTACAATAGAATTTCACCCATTTCTTGTATCCACCCACCAATCAAATAGGAAAAGGAATAAACTTGGGTGCAGTTTTTCAAGTATTTACTTTTGAGTTCTTCAACTAAATTATAACATGTGGAGGAATTTTTTTAAAGAATCTATGATGTGATATTGAATGTCCACATGTTATAATATTTTTAGAAAATCTAATAATAAATACCTATAGAAGTTTACTTCGATTTTGTCAAGCAAGTGAAGATCACTTGTGTGAAACTACTACACTAGTTCACATAGTTAGAGCTGCATAAAGGAGTTGGTTCCAAGTATCAGGAAGTCCTGGTAGACACCAATGGCTGCAATCATTGCCTGAATGAACCCCACCATAGACAGAAGGGTGTGCATCCTTTCTTAGTTGTGAGAGGAGTGTAATGTCAAGTAGATAAACTGGGTTCTTCATTTTCTTCAACACATTGTTCACTATGGTAGCTGCTGGAGGTAGACCTGCTGGATAAGTTGACCCTGCTAATGGCTCAAGTTGTCCACTACAGCTCTTCTTTGGTTCATTCCACTCCTTGCCTCTGTTTGGGTAAACAGAAAAAAATTGTTTAAGTAACCCTTTTTTATTATGTAAAAAAACTTATGAGTTTAGAAAGGTTGTTCTAACTATATGGTAGAATGTACTGCAATTAGTGAATGTCTACTAACGAGACTAGCTAACAAGATTAGTCTTGGATGTAAAATTCTTAAATTAATTTGGTCCACAAAAAATATGTAAATAAAATCAATCATTTAAAAATATATATGTTATGCACATTTCTCAATAAAAATTATCACTAACATACCTACGTATCTTTTTATAATTAGTTTAATCAATTTATATTTTATAGACCAATAGGATCCAATTCAACCAAAACCAATCAATCAATTGGATTCGAATTTGCTAAAACAGATTAAATTGATTCGATTATTGGGTGTCTATATTAGGCATCCAAACCAATACCTAATTAATAATCAATAACATATCTAAATATCTAATATCCCACCCTAATTCTTAAAGTTTCGATTGTTTCAAGACTTCTGTCCAACTCTCTGTATAAACTTTGTTGTTAAAAATGTTTTTTTTTTTAAGGTTGAGATTAAAAAAAATATTTAGTGTTGAATTTTAAAACTTCTATAGCTTTTTTTTTTCAAAAAAAAAAACTAATTATCCGATTCACTGGATTTATTGGATAAAATTTCTAACTATCTAATTAAATTGATTCAGCTAGTTAAGGTGATAAAATCGAATCAGTCTAATTGGTTGCTCACTGTCACAAGGTGGGGACCATATAAAAAAACATTAACTGAAATTCAAATTTAAATTATACAAATCTTATAAAGGAAGAGATGCCTTCAATGCATTATATAGATATAGTCATAGGATTTACTTACTGATAATGGGTAGGAGAAATGCCTTGAAAGAAGACTTTAGTTTTGGTAGGATCGACATTAAGATCAACCCATCTAGCCCAAGTGGATAATCCCTTATAGAATACCAGCAAACGATCCATGTTCTTCAGCAGATTGGGACCATCTCTTATATAATCCCATCTAAACACAACAAACACGCCAGCTGTCAGAACAGACAAATAAAGACAAAAGGACAATGAATCAAATGAGTTAATATTACAAAAGAGCAATGCTATTTATACCACTTTAAACGATCAATTCCACGTTACGGCTGAAGTGTATGCATTTGACAAAAAGCAGTTCCATTAAAGCTTTACGGTTAGATTATATGACGCCACAATTAATAAGTGTCTATTAACGACATTTTAATTTCAGATATAGTGGTCAACGCAATCCGAAGTTACTAATTAAGTCAACTTTTGTTAGTCCTCTTGTTTCAATTTGATTGTCTCTCCTTTTTTTATTTATTAGGGCAATTTAATTCATTTAGTATTAGTGAAAATTATTTTAACTCTTTTATTATTAAATTAAGACAATTAAAAATAATTGTAATAATAATAATACCCAGTTTGTTAAGCCACAAAAAATAATATTTAAATTTATCTTTAGTTACTCTTATTTTTTAAATGTCAAAATGTAAAAAAAAATGCTCACCCCAACTTAGCAGTTGTGTAATTTATCCATCTTAACTTTGCACGTTGATCATAAATCCTCAAATTCTCAATTTTGTGCAATATGACTTTTCCTTTGATTTTTTTTCGTAAAAAACCCTAATACTATTTATCTGTTATTCATATAAGTTGAAAGAAGCCAAACTAACAAAAAATGCATCAATTGTCATTTTAAGAGAATTTTTAATTTGTTTCAAAAAATGTAGAAGAAAATAACCAAAAAAAAATTTGTTGTCACTTGTAATGACAAATTTGATGTATTTTATAGTCTTTTTAAACACACAAGAGCAAGTGATATTAGAGTTATGCACGAAAAAATTAACAAGGGATTATGTTGCATAGTCCCTCTAAGTTAAAAATAAAATTCTTTACATTTTGGCTTATTTTTAAATAACTACAAGTTAAAATTGATCTAATTAAAGTGAGGGATTAAATTATTTTAATAAATGAATTAGAATGAAAATATTGTTTCAATTAAAATTAGAAAAAAAATTAAAATAAATTAATAGGACTAAATTAACAATTAAATATAAAATAATTCTAGAGGAAAAGTATACCCCTGAGATTTTCCAGTGTGGGTCCACCAATGCCAAGAGTTGAAGATCAACATATCCATGCCTTTCCACGCATTTCCAGCCACTATGGAGTCTAGTGTAAGAACTCTTCCCACGTTTTCTCGCACTATGTCCACCAAATATGGAGTGCGGTACAGATGTATGGTTACTCCATACTCCTGCACAGAAATAATCACCACCGTCTAATTTGCAAGGTTGCGATTAAATTTCATAACACGAAAAAAACATTCGAAAAGCCAGACAATAAATGATAAACAATTAAGAATCACGAGAGTCAGTCAGTAAAATATATTTGATTTGATATAATATTAAGTATGGAAAGAAAATAAATAAAAATTATTTTCATATTATTTTTAAATAATAATAAATAAATATTATTAAATAATACTTATAATAATATGATAAATATTTAAAAAAATATTACAATAACATTTCTAGAGTTCGTACGAAACATACCGAAGCAACATTAATTGTTGTTTTCATAAAATATTCACGTGGGAATAGTAAATAATCTACAAACATGCTCCGTTTTGTCAAGATCAATGTCACTCTTGTAAATAAAAAGAAAGATATATAATCTTGCCCATCACAATTTATACATTGCATCTGCAAGAGAAATTTTTGAGTGTGTGATTGGCGATTATTAAATAATAAATTAAGTTATTATTTAATACTTAATAATCTAAAAGCGTAAACACAAATACCAATATAAGATACGGACAGGCGACAGATATAATATGACACGATGATAAAAAAATAAAATAAAGTATATTAATATCTTTTAAAATGTTATCAATAATATTCTTTTAATTTTAAAAATATCATTTAATTTCAAACATAAAATTATTTATTTTTTTATTATCATATTATGAATATAATTACAGTTTTAGATAAAACTTAATATCAATTTAATTTTCTTTATTGTTACATAAAACATAAATTTATAATTTTATATTATATTAAAAGTTAAATTTATTGATACAAAATAAATAAGAGGAGACTTTTTATAATTATATTGAATGCAAGGAAAGCAAAGTAATATTTTTAAAGCAAAAAAGAAAAAAAAAAGAATAAGTGTAATTTAGATCAATTTTTAAAAAATTACTGTAATTTATTCCATAAATGTATTCTGTTTAATTCCAATATTGAGTCCATCTTCAACATTGACCCAACTATTTTTTGAATTAGGATTTCCTCTTATTTTGGCAGGAACAGGAGGTTTTTGTTCTTTTATTTTGAAAATAACCGTACAACTAAGTTAAGCAAAAAGGAAGAAAAAATGTATGAAAGAACATATGACATGACGCTCTTGTTGCTGCCAGAACAAAGAGGTGATTTGATTCCTATTTTTCAGATTATCTTCTCTTCATAGTTAATAATAAAATACTGAGTTTAAATCTAAAGAATATTGAAATAGTTAACCAAAGCATTGGAAAATGATCGAGCAAAATGTAAAATTTGTCTCTTATATGAGGAATCTTGTGAACGATGATAAGAATGGAAGTGCTCTGCTCAAGTCTTCTCTCTCACCTTATGTGAAAATGTACACTACCAAATTTTGTTTTCTACAGTCTATATTATAAGAGTTTTACCCCAACTTCCAAATTTAATATTAATTCAGGCCTTTTAAGTTTATATGGGCACTCATAATCATGTGCATTTTCGGGGTTTGAAGTGACATAAATGGTATTAAAATAAGTGTAGGACCATGTTGTGCGATTGATGGAGATTAAACACAATGAAGGAAATTATTGTGCGAAGCCTTCGACTTGCAATCACAGGTTGGCATGGTCTGCTTACAGCCTGTTCAGTAACAGCAATCACTTGCCTTTTTGAACATCTAAAATCGCAAACAGGGATGTAACTCAATATTCAAACCCCATTTTTCTGGATTCTTCCTTTTCTAACTAGATTTGCCCTATCCCTGCGTCACGGGCAGGATATAATTATTTCCAAAAATAATTAGAAAGTGAAAAAAAAATAACACGAAGAGAAACTAATACTGTTTCGAAGTCACTAGCTTCCTATATTTTTAATAAATATATAAATTTTTAAAATATTTACTATCATATTTTTTTATAAAACTATAAATTACTATTCTCTTTGATAAATATTTAAATTACACTATTTTTTATATTATCAAAATATATACAAACTCTTATGAAATTAAAATATAGCTAAAATACTCTTAAGAATGATATTAATTTTTATTATTAAAAATAACTTTATATTTTTATTTCATTATTATTTATTGTGTGTTAAAAAGTACAAAGTTAATTTATTCTAAATTTAAAAAATTAACTATCTTTGTACTGGTTAGATAAATATTTAATATTTATTATAACATATAAATAATAGATATCAGGATATTTTGATAAAAATAGATATAATTCTAACCTATCTATTGCTGTAAAAAAAATAATGTAAGGCATTTTTTTATTTCAAGATAAGAAAAGATAAATTTTTTAAAATAGAAAAAAGAGTCATGTAATTTAAATATCTCTAAAAAAAATATATATGGTATAATTTATTCTTTATGCAAATATTTTTTTCTATCTCAATACTACATGATTTTTCTAAAAAAAAAAACCGACCACATACTATATTTAAAATTTTAATAATGAACACTTCAAAACTTCAGCTAATTTTTTTAAATAATACAAATTAAAACCTTTCCTAACTATATGTTAATAGGAAATCAGATACTCATTTTGGTCCAATGTCATCATCATATATCTAAATACGGCTTAAATTGCCATCTGTAGTGCGATTGTTAGAAGTGCTTTTTGGTTTCTTGAGAGGGTTTTGGATTACTACTGGCCTAGCAAGAGGAATCTTTTTCTACCAAATCAACAACTTTCGAAAGGTTTATTACTATTCTGTATTCTTTACTTTCTTTCCAACAACCACACATCTGTTTGCTTTTCCCTCTCAATCAAACTTGAATATCATCAAACAATTCGAGTTACAAAGGTAGGAGAAAACTGACGAATTTAATAACAGAAGCACCAATGCGAGACATGAACCATAAAAGAAAAGAAGCAGAGAGATAAACACATAAGTAGATGAATTAGGTTCCTCTTATTCTGATATTTGGTGAATAATAGTGATTTTTGGGAGGGTAAAATCTCTAAAGTGGCTCCCAAATAAGAGAGAAATTTAAAAAAAAAAAAAGTGAGTGAGTGAGTGAAAATAAAATATTAGATTATCTGAATTGTGAATTCTATAAAGTATTTTTTTAAAATGTTAGAGAGAAAAAAGAAATGACTTTTATACATATTTTTATTTTTTGTATTATTCTCCCTCTTATTTATAGAGTCATTTTCCATTCTTCATACTTTAAAATTTTCAAATTAATGAAAATGAGTTTAAATCTAACTTTGTACACATTCTCCCGTCATATGTTATATTCTTTCATATTAAGTACTTTATACACTTCATTATTTAAAAGATTCAACCTATGATTTTGGTATACTAATTAAGTTATTCTTACATTTAAGAGATAAATACGTAATATATAATAAATTTGAAGAAATAAACCGAAATAAACAGCTTTCTTTTAACATTGATTGAAGTTGAAGAAAGAAGCTTCGACATTAAAATTCTTTAATTTTTCTTTCTTCAATTCACGGTGTACCATACTGCAAAGTCCATTTGCCTAATCAAGACGGAAGAAACAAAGAGAAAAAAGACAAGGAAAGCAAAAAGCAAACCTGGAAGGTCACAGTAGACACTGCTTGTTTCCTCAGAAAGCTTGTCTTGGCATTCGGCACCGACGCGTGAATCATGCAGGACAATGATTCCCACATGTTCAGACTCAATGAATCACCCACAAACATTATCTTCTTCCCTCTCCACCTATTCAAGAAATCCACCCCATCGAACCTACATTGGATACAATACAACAAAGTATGTAGTCTTTAAGTTCGTTTAATTGCATTTGATATGAGAGTCAGATACATAACAGATACAATACAGCTTGATTTTTTAGTTATGGGCTTTGGTGGTCTCTCAATTCTCTGCACTGTTTGGTAGAGAAAAGGAGGAAAAACTATGTGCTTTAAACAAAATGGATTTGAACTGCAGACCAGAACCAAATTGAACAATTACTGCCACAAACCATTCAACAAACTTTCAAAACTTTGGTAGAGAAAAGGAGAAAAAGAGAAAAGGAAAAAGAAAAGGAACTACTGAAACAAGTTTCAAGTGAAGAATATGGGAACAAGATTGATATACCTGGGTAAGGCACATGAATCAGGCTTCCAAGAGTATTTGAGATACTGCTTGTCAGATCTCTTAAGACAATTAAACTCAGCATCAATGAAGGGGCAGCTTGAAGAGTCATAAAGAGGGTATGAAGGGTCAATCACCCAATTCCCTGAGAAAATGTTACACCCACTTGCTTGCTTTCTTCCTCTCAAGCTGCTCACATTGTGGAACTTAACTGCTCTAGCTTGGTGCAGAGACACAATCTGAGAAAACAGGGAAAGTAGAAACAGAGTAATGTGAACTCTGAAACCCATTTGGGATTTTGGATATAATACAAATGCCTGTGAGGAAAATTTGTATGGGTTCGTAGGTCCTATATATTTATAGAGAGAAAGAGAGAGAGAGGTTAAAATGAACGCAGTTTGAAGAAGAAAGATTGACGAATTTTTAATATTATAAATTTCTTTCTCTGACTTTTGGATGCTACTTGAATCCACATTCTTTACGGTATCTTTGTCCATTTATAAGTCAAGCATTTATTTGATAACTACAAATGACGCGGATTAATAGTGAAGCTTGAGGAAACGTACTTGTGGGATCACCTGGCGGCGGTAGAAGAGGACACTGATGATTTTTTTTTAAAAAAATTTTCTGACATGATCTTGAAGGGATTCTTTTGTGCTGATTGGAATCTGTGGGTGTTGAAATAGAAGAGCTTGTTTTATGGGAAAAATCAAATGTTACAACATTATGGGGGGAGAATTGAAATTTTGAAAAAGTTCTTCTGCATCCTGTTGGTCTGCGTGTCACGGGACTAGATTACTCTGTACTATTTCCACATTCTTGTATCTTGTCCCTGAAATATAAAATTACTATTATCCGTTTTATTTTACTAGTGGGGTATTAATAAAGTGATGATTTTATGCTTTTTAGCATTGTTAAAAAATGGAATCAAATCGGTCAATTTAATTAGTTGGATTTGGAATTAATCTCTAATCCATTCCAATTTGGGCTAAAAAACTGGTTAAGTAAAGAACTGATTAAATCGATCAAAACCCCCGATCGGTTGAAAATCAATTTGAATCAGTTATTATAATTTTTTTTGAATTTTTTTTATATAATAAAATAATTCATCTTAAATAAATGTGATAAATAAAAAATAAAAAATAAAAAATACTAAAAAAAGAGGTGGTTGAATATAGAAAAATTAAAAAAATAATATAAAATAAATAAAAAGCATATAGTTAGGTTATTTTTTGTGTTTCCTTTTCATTATGTCCCATCTCCTGATAGTATTTCTCTTAATATAAAAATGTTTGGCTAAAATTGCAATTGTTTAATTATGAATGAAATTTTAATACAATTTAAAAACTTCAAAATTTTAATATTAAATACTATTAACTTATAATTATAGGTTGTTATTGTTTTCCAATTAAAAAAAATCTCTCAACCATTTTAAAAAATATTAAGTTAATAATAAAATATTTAAAATTTATTTATATTTATTTGTTATATTAAAATTTTAATATATAAAACTTAAAAATACATATTTAATTATTATCGATTCAACCATAATTCGATTAATGAACTATGAATCAGTGACTTTATTGGTTCAATGATTGATTCGATTTTAAAAATATTACTTTTTAGTTATAATAAAATTAATTATTAAATATAAAATAATATTTTTACTAAATAAATACTTATAGAATATTAACTTATTTAATAATTAATAATTGTTAAAAAATTAACTTAACTTTTGTGTAATCACTAAGTATGAATATTATAACAAATTTATTAAGATAGACAAAATATTATTTTGTATTTAATAATTATGATAAAATATGATATTTTCAATAACATAAAATCATGACTCATCTCCATAATAGCATGCAATGTTATGATGATGAAATTAGCTCCAAAACAATGAACACACACTGGCTTCAGCAATAACAGAGTTCTGCTTGAGCACTGAATGATTCAACAATTGTTTACATGGTCAAACGAGTAAAATGTTTTAAAAAATTATCACTGTATTAATAGGATGACAAAGAATTGAAAATTCAGGTATATCACAAGCTGGTACCAAATAATCAGTATATGCATGGTTTGTATATTTCTACAAAAACATTACATACCGTGCCTATTGACTTTAAGTAGGGTTGAGTGTTTTTCTTTTCTTTTTTTTTAAATATTCGTATTGTTGTTTTTGTGAAAATCAAAATAGTTTACTTTCCTTCAAATTTATTATAATCCAATCCTTAACATTAAATTGACTTCTAAAAGATTCTAATTTTTTCTCCCATGGTGTATTACTTCACCTTTTTGGATTTGAAGTGTCAACAAAACCGAAAAAATCATGGTTGGGAAACACACCAAAAAAGTAAAATCAAATAATGGGTTCCAGCCATGAAGGTTAGTTAGCCAATATTGTCCACCACCACCACCCACCGGTGAGCCACCCCTCCACCCGGCGGTTCGGTGTCGGTCACACTCTTATAAACAAAGCGACAAACCACGCCCACCCATGAAACCGCAAAGCTGGAGCTTACTTTTATGGTTCATTATTCAACGCACAAACCCACATCAGACACCATAGCTGCCGCTAGGCACCAGTTTAGTGGGGCCCAGTGTGGACCCCACATGCCATTGTTATCTTCAACTTGCTCTGGTTCCCACCACAGCTAGCTTTGTGGCTGGTAAACAATGCCCATCTCCCACTTACAACTTGCAATGAAAGGGTACTGTGCCTAGATCTATTACTTGATAATCTGAAGCATTTCAAAGATAACAACGTGTAATTTAATAAATTAGACTTAGAAGAAGGTGTTCATATTTTTATTATTATATTTTTTAATTAAAATATGATATTTGTTATGTTATTAATAAATATTATATTTTAATTAGATTAAAATGGATTTTTTATTTTTTATGTGATTTTTAATTAAATTAATAATTTAATTAACACTATGTATTTATTTACAAAAGCTATACACTTATCATATTATTATAAAAAAAAATATACCTATCATATTTTGATTTAAAAATTTAATAGTAAAAATATAAAGAATTATATATAACATTTTCACTACTACAGCAAAAATTAGATTTAATGACAGACGAATGCCTTGCTAAATTCAGAAATCTGTCGCCAAGGATTTAGTAACGGATTCATCTATCACTAAATCTGACACAAAAATATGTGTTACAAAATTCAAATAATGAAATAGAACCCGTTATTAATTTTGTGACCAACGGTCAATCGTTAAATAAAAAATAAATCTGCCACTAAAAATAGTGTTTAGCGATAAACTCTCCTTCATTAATATAGTGACATATTGTCCGTCAATCAGAATTCTGCTAATTGAATTTGTCATTGTGCGTACAAATATTTTTAATATAAAATCAATTCTTGAAATGTGAGCAACACCAGTTATCTATCTTAGAATAAACTAATTAATAATTTAATTCTCAAATTTGTAGATTCACTTATTTTTTTAGTTTTCAAATTTTTTGGAATACACAAGCTAGTCTGCAAAATATTTAACTCATTACAAATTATTTATTTCGCCAAATGACTCATGGATACCTTCTAAATTCTACTGACGTTTGCTGTTTCTAAGGGATGAAATTCACTTCGGAATCTCATAATTTCAGATTACAAGAAAAAAAGAATGATGAATATATCTAAAATTTATTCTATTTAGGTTTGTTTATATTTGAAATGAGGATTGTAGGGTTTCATATAACCCTAACAAGCGCTTAAATCTTACCGTACCAGTTGAATCAATTAATGAGAGCAAAATTCAGACAACAGCAATGAACACTTTACGAAATAACTAACTTTATAATGGGTAAAATAATTTTAGGGACTAATTCATTCTCTTTAAAAATTCGAGAACTAAGACTAGGTTAATATACAAATATTGGGACTAATTTGTTAATTTATTCTTTATTTTAACTTGAGGTTTAGGTTTTTTTTCGATATTTCTTTTTTTACGCAGTTTTTTAATATTTCAATAGGGGCATATATATTCTTAAATCTATCTTAAATAATTTTGAAATAAGAAAAATTTATATCCAATTATTTATATTATTGTCATTAAATTTTTTTTAATTAAAATATGCCAAGTGATAACAAATGTATAATTTTTACAAATAATTTATAGTTCTCAATTAAATCATATATTTATTATATTTTTATTAAAAAATTATATACTTATCATATTTTAATTAAACAATATGACTATAAAAATATAAAAAATTTTATTTAAATCTAGTCCTTTTAGAAATTCTATCACTTCAATCTAATACATTGCAAAATTTACTCCTAGAGTACTCTTTAAAAAATGGGGTTTTTATTGTAACCCCATATATTCATTTTTCTTTGGTTATCCACATACATGCTTTGAGTATAATTTTTCAATTTTTTAATTATAATAGTTATGTGTGTACGTGAAAGAACATAAGTAAAATGAGAGACATCTCTACATCAATATCAATATATATATATATATATATATATGAATATTATCAAATTGTTAAAAAAAAAAAAAGAATTAAATTTTATTTTTATTTTTTTGAAAAAATGGTATCGTTGATGTGAGTTGTCCAAGGTCTCCTCCACCTAAATCATGATTGACAAAGTCACAATCTAGAAAGAGAAATCAATTGGGTCAGCGTGATTGAGCAAAGGGGTTCCACTTGTGTGTGTATATGTACATACATATATATATATATGGCATTGTGGGTACAGTTGATATTTTTTAACAAAGAAAATTCTCAGCCAAACATTACTAAAAAATATTCTTCTGATTTATGTATATTTTTAATTAATTGTTAGCAATGTGATCAACACCAATTTTACAACGTTTATTTTAAGGTAAATTAATAATTTAGTTCCCAAATTTGTAGATTCATTTATCTTTTAGTTTTTGAATTATCTGAAATACACAAGTTAGTCTCAAAAAATATATAACACTAATTATAAGTCAATCTTTTTGTCAAATGCCTCGTGAATCAAATTTTGCTAACCTTAGATGTTTCTAAGGGATTAAATTTACTTGGAAGCTCATAACTTCATATTATAAGGGTAAAGGAATGGAGAATATATCAAAAATTTATTTGGTCTAGGTTTTAAATTTCAAAAAAGGATTTTTAAGGTTTCATATACTCTTTTGCAAAATTGTATAAGTTTCGTTTACCTAGACCTTGACAAGCCTTCTAGACCTTACCGTACTAGTTAAACGACAGCAAAATTTAAATAGTAGCAATGGGCAATAACAAAAAGGGCTAACTTGTAATTAGTGAAATAATTTTAGAAATTAATTCGTACAGTTCAAAATTTTAAGGACTAAAACTATAGTAATCTACAAATATTGGGACTAATTTGTTAGTTTATTATTTATTTAACTCGAAGGTTTATTAATTTTTCAATATTTCTTGTTTGTGGATTAGAGAGATGAAAACAATAAATGTGAAATCTTGAAATAAATAAGAGTGATGTACACCATAAATTTGAAATCTGAAATATCACGGAGAGTGAAAAAGGAAAAGAATAAAGGAAGTAAATTTTACTTGAAAATCTTAAAATAAATGAGAGATGAAGACAATAAATTTGAAATCTGAAATAAATAAAGCAGAGTGAAAAAGTTGAAGGACATAACCTATACTTGAAATTTAATCTTCAAATGAACAAGAGGCAGATAAAGGCAGTAAATTTGAAATCCGAAATAAGGAGAGTTAAAAAGAAAAAGTACCTTTTTTCGTTAATTTCGTGATACAAGTTAAAAAACGTTGCCAAAAAAAGAAAAAAGAAAAAGAAAAGAATGTATTTCAAAGAAAGAAAAGGAATCGGACTCTGTAATTTTGCAAGGAAGGTCATGATTAATGATTCGGACATATAATAAAGCAAGCTGCCAATCAGCTAGGCTATTATTATTTGTAAGTATATGTATAATATAATTAGTTTACCTATATCTTTGATTCTTATAGTTTCATCAAATTTTTTAGTAAGTCCTTACACTTTATTTTCATCTAATTTAATTAATTCCTATAATTTTAAATTATTTGTAATAAGAGTCTTCACTATTAGAGACCATTGTAACGTTGTCCAACAATATTATTAAACTCACAAGTTTAGGTAAACTTGTTAAAAAAGAAAACTTGCAATGTGGATTCGTAACATAAATTTATTAGAGTTTATTTTTATTTATAAATAATTATTAAAATATTAAATTACATTATATATAATAATTAAAATACAATAAGTAAGAAATTTAAATATAATTCAAATTATATTAATTCAAAAAAAATTATACATAAACCATGATGCTAAATATAAAAATTTTAATAAAACTCATATGTAAATAGTCATTAGAAAATATATTTGCTTTTCTAAACTCTGAAGCTGTACAAATCTTTGTGGGTAAAATTTATTTTAAGGAAAACGAGTAAATGATATTAAATAAGCAAAAATGAAGTATGCATAGTCTTTTAGCAAATGACATTTACTTAAAAATTTATAGATGCAAAAATTAAATATAATATATATAAATTAATATTTTACTATATTATTTAAGAGATATATATATATATATATATATATAACATGAATTTTAAAATTTTTATATTTGTTAAACTGAAATATTTAATAAATAAATTTCAAATACTCAAGCTAAAACAAAAGTAGACCCACTTCTCCCTTATCTAAAATCCACTCACATAGCTCTAATGCCAATAAAAACCAAGCAAAGTAGTGAAGGCTAGATAGCTGGACCCAATCACATGGCTTCATTATCATTTTTGCCGCAGAGATAGAAAATGTACACGTAGAAGTGAAATCGCGAGTTTGCTACAAGTCTACCTTTTTATCCAAGTTTGCTTCGTGTTTGCTGATTCCCAAGTTTGAGGGCAATCTAAGCAGTTTTCTATATGTGCAAACGTGAACACGGACGTTTTCTCGTTGTAACCCGCGTTTTTAACAACCATGTTGTTCAATATACACTAATGTGACAAACGTGAAGTAAGGTGGCGTTACATGGCAAAATAAGCTTATACACATGAATTAGTGAGATGTACACATCAGCCAAAGAAATAAAAAGACCCATTATACCCTTTCTCGCTTCTTCTCCAAAGTGTTTTGCTTCATCTACGTTCTGCCTCATCCTGTTCATAGGCGTTTTGCTTGAGATCACAGATTGTGTTCCTAGAAACAAGACAATGCGCGTCAAATGAAATGAGAGAAGGTTTAGATCACGGATTGTAAAATCATTACTTTTGGCAAACGCTTTTGGATGCATAGTTGAGATCCAACGGAAAAGCAGATGAAGCACGATTTTAAGAACGCTAGAGATTTTTTATCTTTGACAGAGGAATGAAGCAAAACGCTTTCAGATGAATCGGATGAGGCAGAACGCTTTGGAGAAGAAGTGCGAAATGGAAAATGGTGAATGTGTCTTTTTTGCTTCTTTGGCTAATGTGTGTATCTCACTAATTCACATGTCTGAGCTTCTTGTCACGTAGTGCCACTTTAGCACTACGTTTGTCACGTCAGCATATACTGGATGACCTTATGATAGTTTATAATAGTAGGGACTCTTTTACAAATGTTTTGAATCTAAAAGAACTACATTACGCAACAAAAATAAAGTGTAGAAACTAAATTAAAAATTTTGTAAAATTATGGGGACCAAAGGTATAGATTAACTTAAGGAAAAGAAAAAATAAAACTTACATATAAGAATATGACTGAATATTAATCGTATCTGTATAAGTTAAACATAGAATTACGTTTGAGAAATAAAGATTTGAGAAGAGGGGAAAGCTTTACTGCCATATATCGCCAAAATATGAATAGTGAAAAAGATAAAGAAATGGGAGATTCATGAATTTTAGAGTAGACGAAACCTTAATTAGAAAAAATAGAAAAAGAGATAATATATGCAGCTAAAATTTGCAACAAGACATTGACATAGAAAGAGAGATTGAAGATATAAATGACGATTTATAATTAGTAAAAATTTAGAGAATTTTTTTAAAATATAGATATAATAAGGAAATAAAAGAATAAGTGGTGCTGTATAGCACATTTGGAAATAGGGAAGCTTCTAGTCTCATTTTCACAAAACGACTGGGAAGTTCTAGGTTATCATGAATTTCTTGATGTTTCTGCGAATTATTTTTCTCGATATGAGAATTCTTTATCACGCTGTTAATTGTTATTTTTTGCTTGTTCCCCTTTTTATTTAATTTTATTTTCATTGATGAAGTGCCTAAGCCATCCTCAATCATTCATGGATTACCACAATAACTAGGCTCAAATAGGAGAAAGAAAAGAAAGCACTTGTTTGCGGGTCTAAAATGGGTTGGAAGCAAGAAAGGTTCTGTGGGTTTTTATTCTAAATGATATTTAAGAATATAGTATAACTAATATGGGGTTAGCAGAAAGAATGAAAATTTTTATATACATAGAATATAATAGCTAATCGTTTAATGATTTAATGTAATTTTTCTTAACTAGATATTTCAAGTAATATAAGATTTCATCAGCACATCAATTTTAATGAATTTTGGTTTATTTATTTTTACATAATTAACTAGTACCAAAAACGTATATTTATGATTTTTGTGATGAACATAAATATGAATTTGAAAAAGCAAAAATGGAAGTTGACCCATCAGAAAGGAAATGCAATAAGATCATTCTTTTTCCTTTTTCTTTTTTTTGGTTTCCTTACGAAAGAGGTAACCAGGCTTTGAAAATTGGGAGTGAGAAAAAAAGGTGAGATCCAACCTAAGATGTATCAAAATGTATGATGTACAATTATGTCTAAAATATCATCTAAATCAAGATTTTGGAAATATAATGAAGAAACAACTCAAATGTACTCATATTATACTCTTTTTCAAATTTGGGCATGATGATTAAGAGAGAAAATTAAAGAAAACGGATGAATTTTTCTTAAGTTTTATTTATTAAAGTTAGTTTTCTGTTATTAGTTAGATTCCTCTTTGTTAGAAATTAGTTATGGCTTTCAGTTAAGTCAGTTAGCTGACTTACCTTGTATATATGTAACCTTTGTCCAATGACTAATGCAAGCTTCTTATTTCACAAATTGTAGTAATGATAACATGAATGAGGAATGTATATATGAATTTCTTCCATTTCTAAATAAAGACCAATGATTCCAATTAACCCTCTGGATTAGGTCAATTAGTTTATAACTATAAAAAAATTTATTTGTTTAGCAATTATCTAATTATATAAAAATATTGAGTTGCCACGAAAAAATATTTCCATGAAAAAGGTTGCAACTAGAGTACTAATTACAGTAATTTTCAGTATTTCGGGATTTATGATAACTAATTGATTGTGACCATAACTAATATTAGCTCCCGTTCCCCCATCCTTAAAAACAAAATAAGAAAAATAAACAACTAATGATATTTACATAATGTTTTAAGTGTAATTATTCATAATTAAACCTTTTTTTTTTAAGTTTTGGTATAGCTAATCAAGAATCTATTTAGGAATCATATAAAATAAAGCTTGATAGTATAAATAGCATTGAATTGTAATATATAAGCTATTCATTATATAAACATTTTATATTACATATGTTTGTTGCGTCAACATATAACATATAGAATGATATAATATGAATTTTTTGATAAATTGAAAATAATATTTTATAAACACGAGTCCTATGATATTCATACCACAACATGATAATGGTAATACAGGGTGATAATATTGGTATTAATTGTGATGCTTGTAGAACATTTTCTTTAAATTAGGTTTTAGCTTCATTTAGGGTTTAAGAGAATTTGATTTTGGAAAGTTGTGTTTTATCTCTACTATTCACTCATAAAACAGGATGACTTGATCCTCTCCCATCGTTAGAGAGGAACAATTGAGCCAAAAAAATTGGCTTTCTTTTGTCTTTTTTTCTTTTAAAAGTTTTTTATTCCAATTTATAAATTTGAAGATAAAAATTAGAACTATAGTCCTGGTATAGGCTTTGCAGGAGGCATCTAAGGGTTGGAAGCTTTGGCTATGGACATTCGTGTTCTTGAAGTGGACCTACAGTACTGTCGTCTTTCTATGCGTTATAATGAGAACGAAGAATGGCTCTTCACGGCAGTATACGAGAATCCGAGATAGGATTATAAACATAGGCATTATGAAAAATTAAAAACTATTGCCACTACTACAACCACAATGCCATGGGTGGCTGTTAGAGATTATAATGACATTAGGAATGCTAATGAAAAAAATGGGGGAGCCTTAGTGAATCTTCGGAGATGTAATTTGTTTGAAGACCAAATCAATGGATATAATCTCATTGAAGTTCATTCTTATGGCCATAAGTTTACATGGAGAGTGTTAAAGCACGACTCAGCCCAGCCCATCATCAAAATGATCACAACAACGTTCATCAATAATCCCGAGAAGATAGCGTAGATAACGTCTCACATATAGTTAATATATTTTAGATATGTTAGTTCAGATATGCATCTCTCTTTCTTTTGTCATGTATTGCTATTATATATTTACGCACATGTAACCCTACTTTGAGTTTAATATATACAAACCATTCATCCCTTTCTCTCTGCCTTCATATCTACCTGAACTATTTCTTGGTATCAGAGCCAAAGGCACAAGCCATGGTATCCATTACTATTGGCAACTCCAATCCTTCTTCCACAAACCCCATCGCCCTTTGCTATTTTTCGAAAGCCAGTTCACTAGCGTCAAGTGCCACTAGCTCTGTCAAGTTGGACAGACAAAATTATATCCTTTGGAAAGCCATTAGGCTTCCCATCATACATGGTTATCGTCTAGAAAGTTTTGTTCAAGGTACCCACACGTGTCCACCAAAATTTGTTGCCAATGGCAACGAGACAGTATCAAATCCAGCCCATGATGACTGGATAGCTACAGATCAATTACTCCTTAGGTGGTTATATACCACCATGACACTTGAAGTTGCTGCTCAACTTGTTGATCATGAGACATCCTTTGAGCTGTGGAAAGCCGCTAGAGAGTTAACGGGATCACATAGCCGTGCCCGTGTGAATCTGTACCGCAACGAACTTCAACGCACGAGAAAGGGTTCCTTAAAGATGGAGGAGTATCTCTCCAAACTGAAGGCCATCTCTGACAACCTTGCCTTGGTTAGTAATCCCATTCCTCTCAATGATTCAATCTCATAAATTCTTGCAGGACTTGATGCAGAGTATAATCCCATTGCATGTCAACTACTCGAGAAAGAGAATATGAGTTGGGTTGAGCTTCAAGTGTTATTACTAACCTACAAAACTAGACTTGAGTAACCAAATGACTTCAACAATCTTAGTCTCGGGCAACCCACTATGAACCTGACAACTATGCCCAAAGCAAGACAAGATCAAAATCATAGCAGTTTTAGAGGTGGTTTTACTCATATAAGAGGTGCTGGAAGAGGCAGAGCAAGATTCACACGAGGCAATAGTCATATCACATGTCAAGTATGTGGTAAGGTTGGACATTCTGCTATCACATGCTATTATCTCTTTGACCGAGGCTATAATTCAAAGTCATCATATTCTCAACAACAAGTTCCCTCACAGCACTCAGCATTCACAGCTACTCCAAATGTTGTTAATGACCCCAGTTGGTATATGGATAGTAGGGCTAGCTCTCATGTAACCAATGAAATCTCCCAAATGGATAACACTTTGCAGTACTCAGGTAAAGTTGGTATAATTGTTGGTAATGGAAATATGATTCCTACTGAGCATACTTGTGATGGAAAGATAATTACTGAAAATGGTAGAAAACTAATTCTCACCAATTTTCTCCATGTACCTCAAATCATAAAAAAGCTTCTTAGTGTTTCAAGACTTACAAGTAATAATGATGTCTACTTAGAATTTTACCATCTTTTTTGCCTTATGAAGGACAAAAAGACAGGAACAGTGTTGCTTTGCGATAAAAATGGGCTATACAGGATTTTGATTCCTAATAAGGATGAAGCCTCACCAATTTGTCTTGCAATTTATCAAAATAATGAACCACCAGATTGCGTAGCAATGAATCAAGTCAATAAAAGGCTCTCAAATAGTGATCTTGAATTTTGGCATCGCTGTTTAAGCCATCCATCATTTAATGTTTTATCCAATGTTCTGCTAGTTGTAATTTTCATATTAGCAATAATAATGGTCTTCCATTTTGTGAAGCTTGTCAATTTGGTAAAATGAAAAATTTGTCGTTTGAAAATTTCAAGTCACATGCAACAAGTCCTTTGGATTTGATTCATTTAGATGTATAAGGTCCTTCACCCATTGCTTTAGTTAATGGATTCAAATATTATGTTCATTTTATTGATGATTTTAGCTGTTTTACCTAGATCTATCCCCTTAAGAACAAAAGTGAATTCAAAGGTGCATTTATTCAATTTAAAAATTTGGTTGAGACATTATTTGACAGGAAAATCAAAATACTGCAAAGTGATGGAGGAGGAGAGTTTCAAGGACTAATGAATACTCTTCGTGATTCTGGAATTCAGTTTCGCTTTTCTTGTCCTTACACTCCCACACAAAATAGGAGAGCTGAACGAAAACATCGTCATATTGTTGAGTTTGGTCTCACAATGCTTGCACAAGCAAATATGCCATTACGATATTGGTGGAAATCTTTTCACATTGCTACATATTTAATTAATATACTCCCTACTCCTGTTCTTGTAGGCAAATCTCCATTTCAGATGCTATATTAACAAAGAACCTAATTACACAAAGCTTAAGGTTTTTGGCTCTGCTTGCTATCCATGTTTAAAATCGTACAATCAGAATAAGTTACAATTTCATACAGCCAAATGTGTATTTCTTGGCTACAGTAGCTTACATAAGGGATTTAAATGCCTTAATGCAAATGCGAGAATTTTTGTTTCTCGGCATGTGACTTTCAACAAGACAGAGTTTCCTTTTTCGACGGGTTTTCTTAATGTCACTCAACCTACACTCTCATCCACCAGTCTTCCATCCAGCTTTCCTATTTGCTTTAAGCAATTTGAACATGCCCCAGCTCACAATAGCGATGCTTCTGATGTGCAATCTCCAAGTTCAAATCATAGTTCCAATGCAAATGACGTGTCACCCATAGTAAGTATACACCCAGATTGTAGTGCTACCTCCTCTTATGCAAATGACATGTGATCCACTACTTCAGATCATGCCGACTCAATTGCTAATGATGATGACATGCTGCATCCACTTGATTCCAGTGTGAGTCCATCTCTCCCATCCCTCTCTGGATCTAAACCCAAGTTCCATTGTCCCACCTTAACTCTAGTGACACCTGTACCTAGTCATCCGATGATGACTCGTGCCAAAACAGGAACCTTTAAACCCAAATACCCCTTTATTGGTCTTAGCTCCACTGAGACCAACTATGAATCTGAACCTTCTAATGTCTCTATAGCTCTTCAATCTCCTCAGTGGCGGGATGCTATGAATTCTGAGTACACTGCTCTCATGAAGAATCATACGTGGAGCTTGGTACCTCCCTCTCCCAACCAAAAGGTTGTAGACTATCGGTGGGTTTTCAAAGTCAAATACAACACCGATGGTTTTGTCCAGTGCCACAAGGCACGTCTTGTTGCCAAGGGGTTCTAGCAGGATGCAAGTATCAATTTTAGTGCCACCTTCAGTCCTGTTGCCAAGATCACCTCCATTCATCTTATGCTTTCCATAGCTGTTTCTCTCAATTGGCCGATAAAGCAACTCGACATTAATAACGCCTTTTTGAATGGTGTTATCTCTGATGAGGTCTATATGTCTCAACCTGAAGGATTTGTTAACTCTGTGAATCCACACTATGTCTACAAGCTCCACAAGGCTCTTTACGGACTTAAACAAGCACCGAGAGCGTGGTTTGATCAATTACAGAATGTTTTACTTGACTGGGGCTTTCACAACACCAAAAGTGACATGTCTCTCTTTGTCTTGCATCAAAACGACTCTGTCATTATCACTCTCATTTATGTTGATGACATCTTGGTTATTGGGAATGATTTCAATAAGTTACAACAGTTCACTCATAAGCTTAATTGTATGTTCTCCCTTAGGGATCTTGGTCACCTTCACTACTTTCTTGGTTTTAAGGCTCGTCATGACTCCACTAGTCTTCATCTTTGTCAATCCAAATACTTAGAGGACATTTTACGTCGCTTTAATATGCTACATGCAGCCCCATGCACCACTCCAATGCCACTGGGAAGCTCTTAGCTACAACTGATGGTGAACCCTTCACAAATCCGTCCAAGTTTCGCAGTGCTATTGGTGCGTTACAGTACCTTACCAACACATGGCCAAATATCTCGCACTCAATAAATCATCTTAGCCAGTTTCTTCAAAATCCCATTGTTACCCATTGGCAAGGTGTTAAGCGAATCCTTCGCTACCTTAAAGGGATTGCTCACCATGGCCTTTTCTTTCCATCATCAAGATGTCTTGACCTTACCGCATACACCTATGTCAACTGGGCTGCTTGCCCTACAGATCGTAAATCTGTCTCTGGTTTTTACGTGTACCTTGGTAGATCACTAGTCTCTTGGTCCTCAAAAAAGCAAACTGTTGTAGCCCGCTCAAGCACTAAATTTGAATATCGCGCTTTGGCCAACACTGCAGCCGAGATTGTCTAGATCCAATCTCTTCTCCCTAAACTTCAGTTTTTCTTGCCACAGAAACCCATCATCTAGTGTGATAATATGAGTGCTAGTGCTCTAGTTGAGAACCCTGTGTATCACTCTCATACAAAACATATTGAAATAGATATCCAATTCATCCGTGATCATGTCCTTGCTGGCCACTTGGAAGTTCGATATGTGCCCACTCTTGAACAGACAGCAGATTGCCGCACTAAGCCTCTGAGTTCCTCTCGTTTTGCCTATCTTCATGACAAACTTGGTGTCCATCTTGTACCCTCTCATTTGCAGGGGCGTGTTAGAGCACTACTCAGCCCAGCCCATCATCAAGATGATCACAACAACACTCATCAATAATCCCGAGAAGATAGAGTAGATAACGTCTCATGTATAGTTAATATATTTTAGATATGTTAGTTCAGATATGAGATATGTTAGTTCATATATGCATCTCTCTTTCTTTTGTCATGTATTGCTATTATATATTTACGCACATGTAACCCTGCTTTGAGTTTAATATATACAAACCATTCATCTCTTTCTTTGTGCCTTCATATTTACCTGAACTGTTTTTGAGAGGACCGCTTGTTCCCGGTTACAAGAGAGATTTTGAAAAACTTGACACTTGACAGAGCTTTATGCAATGAGGCATGGAGAGTACGTTTACAAGATGCCGCCATCAAAGTTTTAACCAGAGTTGATGTCTTTGACCACCACCCCTTACTCCTAAGCCTCAAGGGCCCTGATATGATCACTGGGTATAGGCTTTTCCGCTTTGAGGCCACTTGGCATATGCATGAGATCTTTAAGAGCTTTGTTGTAGATAATTGGTCGGTAGGGGCCCCATCTAACAAGTCACTTGTAAAGCTCACGATAGATTTAAGTGAGTGGAATTCTGAGGTGTTTGGGGACACTTTCAGAAGGAAAAAGCGACTACTGAACAGGCTTGATGGGATACAACGAAAAGTGAATAGGTTACGTCAACCGTACCCAACCCTCTTTATTTTTGAAAATGAACTCCACGTAGAACTTGATGAGGTCTTTAAACAGGAGGAGATTCTGTGGCTCCTGAAGGCGTGGACTACGTGGATTGATGATGGGGATAGAAATACAAGATGTTACCACCTTAAAATGCTAACGAAGAAAAGGAAAAATAAAATCTTGATGCCCACAAGGGAGGAGAGGGAGTGGGAGGATGACTAGGATCATCTTAGGGGTATGGCCCTTAATTTCTATAAGAACCTATTTAGATATGAAGGCAATGGCCTACCTTTCGTCTTCAGCTTCCCTAAGCAGAGTGATGAGGCACTCAATATGGTTTCCCGTCCTTTATCTGATAAGGAAATTTATGACGTAATGTTCTCTATCGGTGCTTTGAAGGCCCGAGGGACAGATGGCTTCCCTGCTATTTTCTATCATCTTAACTGTGATTTAGTGGGAAGTGATGTTTACTGCTTTATTCGTGATATTTACAACTGAAAAGAAGATATGAAGTTAATAAATAACACCCTATTGGTCCTCATTCCCAAAATCGAAGGCCCTAAAAGAAAATTTCAATTTAGACCCATATCCCTCTTTGCAATGTGATCTACAAATGCATTCCTAACATTATTATGCATAGACTCAAGCAACTGATCCCTAATCTTATTTCTCCTAGCTTCATTTTTGGTAGACACATTCATAATAATATTGTGATCACATAGGAAATAATTCACACCATAAAGAGACTAGGAGGGAGGACCTTTTGCTATTAATATAATTTGGAAAAGGCTTATGATCGACTTCGTCAGATATTCTTTGTGAAGTTAAAATTTCTACTGCTTTACTGAATATTATTATGGAATGCGTCTCCTCAGTTTCAACTCAAGTTTTATGGAATGGGACTAAGATTCTTTCCTTCCCTCTAGAGGGATCAGATAGGGGAACCCTTTATCTCGGTACATTTTCGTTTTATGCGCGGAAAACTCACCCACATAATCAATGAAGCTGTGAGTAAGAATCAGAGGAAACCTTTTAGAATCGGGAGACATGGTCCTGAGGTATCCCACCTAATGTTTGCTAATCACCTTATTCTCTTTGGGAAGGCCTCGATGACCCTATCAAGTACACAATGGATTGCCTTAATACATTTTGTTATCTTTCAGGCCAAAATGTAAATGCTTCTAAATCCAACATTTTCTTCTCCACAAATGTTGATCCTAGGGTGCAGGAGCAAATTATTGAGTACTCTAGCTTTAAACCCATAAAGGACTTGGGAATGTATCCCGGAGTGCCTCTGTTTTAATCGAAGGCAAGAATCAAAGATTTTAATTTTATTGTGGACAAAGTCAAGAGGAGGTTAGCGGGACGGAAAGCTAATTGCTTGAGTATGGCCAGGCGGGTAACTTTGTCTAAATCAGTCTTGGGATCTATCACTATTTATTCCATGATGGCCGCCAAGCTCTCGAAAACCACCTGTTTGGAGATTGAAAAATTGCAGAGAAGCTTTGTCTGGGGACATGATCCAAATGCTCGAAAAAACCATCTCATTGAGTAGTCAATAATGTATATGCCTAAAATGAATGGAGGATTGAGTATTAAAAATTGAGAGGCAATGAATGGTGCTTGTTTATTAAAAATTGCGCGGGGTCTCAGAAAAGATATGAATTGCCTATGGAGTAACGTGTTGAGACACAAATATAATAAAGGCGCTGCTCTTGTAGCAAACCCTTCTGCCAGGAGCACAGTTCGCCACATTGGAAATTTTTATCCTCGATTTGGAGTAGCTTGGAGCCATCTCTGTTGTACGATATTGATGAGGGGCCGGAAAACTGCTAGCTTGTGGCATGATAGGTGGCTGGATAGAACAACTAATACTTGCTAGCACCTCAGAGCCGGCTCTTACGGATGAGAACAGGAATTGGAGGGTGGCAAACTTAACCGTTGAAAATGGGGACTGGAATTGGGGGACTTTGCAGCAAGTCGTGCTTGAGCATACATTCTTGTTGATTCACGCTCACCCACTCCCTAAGACACTGCTGGGCCAGACTTAATCAAATGGGGTGCGGTGGTGATGGTGAATGTAATGTTAAGAGTGGATACGAGGCAGTCATGGGTGAGATGCTTGGACACAGGACCTTGTTTTGGGGCTTAATATGGAGATGGCCGAGTCCCGAATGTATCCGAGTGTTCTTGTGGCAAGTAGCTCGTAACAAATTGCACAAAAAGCAGGCTTGTAGTAGATGGGATAGAAACACGCTATTCTGCCACGTCTGCGGTAGGAATGAAACCACTTTCCACATTTTGAGAGATTACATAGTTGCGGCGGATGCATGGAGAGTTTTAGTGGATGCAAAGAGACCTGTTGAGTTTTTCGTTCCCAACCTCACGAGGTGGCTGGCACTTTACTTGAAAGACGACTGCAAGGGAACAGAGCAGACTCCCTGGAGAGTTACGTTTGGGGTAGCATGCCAGTGTTCTTTAGAGGGATTGGTCCACACCACCAGAAACTCACTCACAGAATAACGCGTTATGCGCTACAGATTGCTTGTGCCAAACGTAACACCTTAGTTGCGGGGCCCGTGATTGTGGATGAAGTGGGCATACGTTGGTGGCCTTCAAGGGATGGCTGGGTAAACATTACGATGGTGCAAGAAAAGGTAACCCTGGTATAGCAGGTTGAGGCAGAATGATAAGGTAAGATGGTTCTTTGGGTTAAAGGTCTTTTAAAGAAACTTGGGGTAGTGTAATTCGACACAGGCAGAGGGGTGGGGTGCGGTTACAGGCCTTGAGATTGCGTGGGAAGAAGGTTTCCGTTGTGTGCAATTGGAACTTGACTCTATAAATTTAGTGATAATGGCTCTACGCATGGAAATAACAGCTCCACACGGATGGTAAGGCTAATTAAAGGGGTCCTAAGAAGGAAGTGGGTGGTTGAAATCTCCCATGTCTTTCACGAAGGAAACAGGTGTGTGGATTCCCTTGCCAACTTTAGTTTGAACCTCCCCTTGGGTGGTGATTCATGGCATTGTATTCTCTGTTTCAGATGTAATGGGATTCAGTTTATCCTATGGTTTTTCTTAGTTGTTTTCTCATTGGACGTTTTTAGCCCTGTATTAATACCCAAAAAAAAAATATTAAATTTTTAAAAATTGTATGTTTCTAAAAGTTTTTACGTGATAATATTTAAGTTTTTAAAGAGTTAGAACAAATATCAAACTCTCATATACTGAAGAGATGCAAAGTATCTATAAAATATTAAATTGATCATCACACCATTTTTCTTGCTATGAAAATAGTTTTTCATCATCTTCCTAGTTAATATCTAATACAAGAGGCAAGAACTACATATCGTTGGATAGCACAAAAAGGATATTGGTGGGCTACAATGGGTCGTCAAACAGCTGGAATGATGGAGCGCCATTTGGAAAGCATCCCCAAGGAATTGCCAGTGCAAATGGCATCGACCTTATCTTTTTGTTGGCCTTTCTCGATCTCATATATATATATATATATATATATATATATGTATATATAAATTCAATTTGAGAATGAATTGGCCTGAATTGGCCACTTTTATATTAATTTTGATTGAGGGAGTCATGTAGCACACGGCAAGGAGGATTTCATTTTCATTTCAGCAATCTCTCAAGAGTAAGTACCAAGGGTGTAAATTAGCTTAGTCGAGTGTGTGTGTGTATTATTGTTAAACATGTTGAACATCAATTTTAAGATTGGTTTATTTAATTAAACAAGGAGGATTTCATTTTCATTTCAGCAATCTCTCAAGAGTAAGTACCAAGGGTGTAAATTAGCTTAGTCGAGTGTGTGTGTGTATTATTGTTAAACATGTTGAACATCAATTTTAAGATTGGTTTATTTAATTAAACAAGGCTAATATTTTACTCAAACTTATTTATTTTAAACATGAATTTAGTCAAGCTTTTATACAAGCCAAACTCAAATTACTCGTGTTGGGAGCTCAATAATAGAAACACACACAAAGAGAAAGAAAAGAAAACAACACAAAGATTTTCATAATTTTGATAGAGATAACTCTATTAAAATTTTTAATTATTACAATTTTTGAACAAAAAAAGTGCAAACCCTCCCTAACTTACAACAACCCAATACCCTGATTATACCCTTGTGGTAATCCAATGATTGGCTTGTTGTGGTACCTAAACCAATAGTTAAGGGGGCCTATTTATAGTACTCCATGCACCATCTTTCTCTTGAATCCACCAATGTAAGACTTTGGAGAACATGCCCAACAAATCTTCCCCTTTTCCAAAATTCCAAATATCTTTGCTTTGTCAAAAACTAATCTCTCTTCTTAGACTTCTAAATATATCTTCTTCTTTTGTGATCTATCTTTGTTGATAAGGAATGGCCATTTAAGTAGAAAATATTCTTTACTTTTTTCCTTCCTTACATAACCAAGTCTTCATCCTTATACACTCTACAATCCTCATAGCCAACAAACCTCTACCCACGTGAAGTATTTTCACTCAATGAAATAATATTAGCTTAATTTGCCCGTAGGCACATATCTTACACTTGGTTTTATCATTATAGAGCTTCACACAAACTCTTTCACAACCTTCAATGTTTTGCTTCAGTTTGTTCCCTACGTTGATGTAACTAAAGTTACCTTCAGTATGTAAAGTATCAAATAAATCTCGATTAGTGCATATATAAATATCAGCAACAAAATCCATCACCCAGCTAGAATTATTTTCAATAGTAGCCATATTCATTAGGAGAAGTTCATTATCATAATTGGCCACTTTCAAGGAAGAAGAATCATGTTTTTATTTACCTTTCAACTCTTTCAGGCTTTCCAAGTCCTCCTTGCACTTTTGATAGTAAATTTAGATGTGACCAAACTCTTTACAATTATGGCACTTAACAGTGCTATAGTCTTTTGACTAAATCTTCCATGCTGATTGCTCTTATTCTTCCTCCATTTCTTAGAACCATCCACAACTAGTAGTTGACTCTCGTTAGGGTAATATTCATTTTCCATCATCCAAAGATTCTCTCTCAGAGCCTTGTTATCTCATTCAACTACAGTATGCTTTTCCTTACTAGAATTGAGTACATAAATAATTTGTAGGATTTGAGTAACGAAGCCAATAGGAGCAATGCCTACTCTTCTTCCTTAATTGTCTCCCTTGCATTCAAGAGTCTTGATTCAAACTCATTAAATTTATTCACATGGTCAATAACATTACCTTCTTCCTCCATCTTCAGTAAGTATAGATTCATCATTATCATTAGACAGTTAGTTAATGTTCTTAAGGCATACTTGTCTTTGAACCTATCCCACAACTTCTTTGGTGATATTTTTGACAATATTGTGATTTTTATTTGTGGGGCTAGTGTAGATTGATTGTACTAATTTATTTGTAAGGCCAATGTTGATTGATTGTACTAATTACCTTCTTTTGGATAATACTCCACTTTGAATCTTTTATGTCACTTAGTTTTTCATTTTGCTATGCAAAATCAAGACTTTACTAGATCAAATAACCTTGAATTGTGCATTATCATAAAATAAAATCAATCTTTCAATCGAATAATGGAATCTCATACTTCAATGTATTCATGATATTCAATAACTCTCAATTAAATATCTTCACCCAAATAATTAGCAATAAATACTCTAAAATAATCCAAAATTGAGAAAATTGATCTAAAAAATAGAACCAAAATGCGAAAATGAGAAAGAACCAACCTTACTATTGATGTAACACGTGTCACTAGGACCCACTTGAGCTATTGATGTGGTACCTCCTATTCCTTTCTCTTTCCTTCTTAGGTTGTAACCAATGGCCCTAATACCACTTGTTGGGACCTCAATAACAGAAACACACATAAGAGAAAGAAAAGAAACCATCATAAAGGTTTCCACAATTCCAATAGTGATAATTCCATTAAAATTTTAACGTTTACAAATTTTTAATAGAGAAATTACAAATAATCTCTTACGCACAATTACCTAATGCCTCAATCATATCCTTGTGATAATCCTATGATTGAGCATGTTGTGGGGGGTTGAAATCAATAATTAAGAGGTCCTAACACTCTATGCACCCTCCTTCTCTTAAACCTATTGTGAACATTGTATTTTGTCCGGACATGCTCCAAAAATAATGATAAAATTAAACTAACAAAAAAAAGACAAAAATCAAATAGGTCATTTTAGCTCAATAAGCTCAAAGAAAAAATCAAAGGGGAAAGAATCTATAAAAAAAAAGGTAAAAGCCCAATAATCCAAAATTAGAACAAAAAAAAAAATTCAAGAGGGAATAACAGAAATCCAAAAAATGAAATAAAAAAAATTAAAATAAAAAAGGACTAAAAAAGAAAAGAGACAATGAATGAAAAAGTAAAAACTCACAAAGAAAGAGAGAGAAAAAGCTAAAAGCAAGTTAATAAAATAATAATAATTAAAAAACAAAAAAAATGAAAGGTAAAAAAAAGGGACCAATAAAAAAATGAAAAGAAATAAAGTAAAATAATAAAATAGAGTAAAAAAATATATCAAAAAAATAGAAAGGAGAAGCCCAAAAAAAAAAAAGAGTAAAATTGGTGGCCCCAAACTAAAAGAGTCCAAACCATCAAAAAAGAAGGGAAACCAAAAAAGAAAAAAAAAGCCTATCAGAGTCTATTACCCACAAATAAAAGAAAAACCAAGCAAGAGTCTACTAACCTAATACAAAAAAAAAAAACCAAAAGAAAAGAAGAAGAAGAAGAAAAAGAAAAAGTTAAAAAAAAAGGTATCTATTTTTCCTTCGAATTTCAAGGTCCATGATTTTAAGCCCATAGAATCCACCAATCTAAGATAGCCTAACACAATAAAATAAAATAAAATAACACAATACAAAAAAAGAAAAAAAGACAAACAAAAGAAAAATCAATTAAAAAAATAGGCCATAACCTTGCTGCCTTTTCTTCTAAACGAAAGTCCAATACCAAAAAAAAAAAATAAAACTTGATTCAAAAAAAAAAAGAAAACTAAAGCAAACAAAATAGCTCCAGTCCAATTCTTCTAGACCCAACGGCCTAAACATGAAAAGGAAAATGGGTTGAAAAACAAAGCAAAGAAAAAAGGCAGAGCCCATTCCTTTAACCCAGCAACCTCTCAGACCCTTTAACTTAAGTCTGAAACCCGCATTCGAAAACCCTACCTGATGGTTCCCTTCATCCCCTCAATTCTGTTCTCTGGCTGAGGAGAGGCATGAATAGTGTATTTGGTTTTACGTTTCATTGCCTCAAAACCACGTTTTGACAGAGCATTTTTTTTGTTGCTTCTGCGTTTGATGGGTTGCAAATGTGATTTTCTTCCCTCCCCAACGCTAATCCAAACATGCACGAAGACGCCAGCCTTTTTAGAGGAGGGGACCACGCTTGCTCACGCACAACCACTATGTACAACCCTCAGCAGCTGAAAGCGGATCACGCAGAAGGGAATGAAGCATCGCGCACAAAGAATTAGTGGATCAAAGAGGCATAGATAGGGGGACCACACGGGAATGCCTATAAAAGCAGGGAAAATTGAAACACTTAGGGGTGGTTTTTTTTTTTTCGGGTTTTCTTGTCTTTCTTAGAGAGGAAGCCTGTGAGGTTTTCAAATTAAAGGAAAATTGAGATGGAGACCAAGTGAGAGCAAGGGAGGTCACATGAGAGGGATTCGAGGATGAAGGAGTTTGAAGAAGAAGAGGCCTCCAGCCATCGAGGCCAAGGAGAAAAGGAAGAGGAACTTTCTTGGATACACATGACAGCAACTTGAGAGGGAAGGAAAGCCCAAAGACATGACAACAGAGGTACTGATTCGGTTCCACTGCTTATATACCCCACATATGGTGTAATCTGATTATATATATAAATGTATGATCTTTTACTGGAAATCTGATCCCTTTGGTTTTTTCTTATCAAAATTGGGGTCTGATTCTCTTGTGGTTTTCAATTTTGGTTGAATGGATCCTTGTGCATTTCGCTTGAGTCATTGAGTTCATGGATTCTGTTGTATTTCAACGAACCCCCCGGAATGACTAGCATACTCTGGTTGAGATTCATTTTCCTTGAACTATCTAATTTTGGATAAAAGTCAAAACCCATCCTTCTGATCTCATGATTAAGATGAGACAGCTTATCTAAATCTAGCATCTATTCTTACTGTCTTTAATCATGTGCTCATTATTGGCTGATTCGGTTTGTACTGCATAAGGAGAAGATGATATGATTCTATTATTAGGAAAATAAGATTAACTTTATATTGAATGGGTGTTGAGTTCAAGGTTTTTGAGATCATTTAGGTCTGAAATGTGCGTTTTAGTTTCGCTATTATAATAATGGAAATTTCTGTTTGCATGACTTGACACCATTTTGGTCTTCTCTTGTCAACAAATCATATGGTCCTGATGTTTTGCTGTAAAGTTTTGTGTGTAGACATTAGCTTGCAATCTTGGTTCACATGATATGAGACTCGCATTCGGAGTGTTGTTATAGAGGGATTAGTTGTTTTTAGTTTTATTGGTACAGGAATATTATTTGTGGGTCATATCCTCTTGTTTTGATCAGTTTGTTTTAGTTCATATGCTGCTCAATTTTGTTTTGTCTCAACATATCATCTCTGCTCTTATTTGCATGCCACTGTGGGAAAGTTAAGGAAAAGGACCTAAGGCTGTACAGTTTATAATTGTTTGGAATTTGATAGTCTGGTTTTTATGTGTAATAGTTATTACAAGTTGTGTGTGTACTGGTTTTGTCCATTAATGTTATTCGGTTTCCCTAACTCTTCTCAAAAGTCCTTTCAACGCCATCTAAAGGGAATGGAGTTCTTGTGGGCTTGCTTGCTGGAAACTTATTTGGATATGAGGTCCACTGTTCACATCCTATTGGATATTGTGAACACTATATTTTGTCCTGATATTTAGTCCAAAAATGATAATAATAAAAACAAAAAATTACTTTAAAGGAATAATAATAATAAAATACAAATTCTTTTTAGAGCTTAAATAACCCAACCCAAAAAAGACAAAAAATTGAGAATGAAATCAGAAATGTAAAATAAAATCAAAAAGAAAAGAAGAAGAAAGATCCTAACCATATAAAGTAAAAATATATATATATATATATAATGAAAAAATAAATAAAACAAAAACAAAAAAGGGCAAAACACACCAAAATAAAATAAAAAGTAACACAAGAGGCAAAAAGAAAAATAAAAGAATCCAAAAAAAGGGAATTTAAATAAAGGAAATTTAAATAAATAGAAAACAAAGAAGGGGCCAATCTGAAGCCCAAAGCTCCCAGGTTCATCTTGCTAAACCCTAGCCCAATCCCCTTCTGAAGCACAACCTGGATCCATTAGCAAATGCAAACCCTACCCATCTTCTCCCCTGACACGATTCACGTGCAACTCTGGAAAGACACATGAAACAAAATGAAGGCAGATGGGAGGAGGCAGAGAAAGAAGCATAGAAATGGAAAGCAACATCCAGCGTCTCAGGGAGTTCCAGTGGAGTTGACCTGCAGCGAGGGGCTCAAGGATTTGACCTCCCTCTCCCATCCCTTTTGCCATCGGAGACAGAGGACGACTGACGCGAAAATGGAAGGAAAAAAGAGGGAGGCATGGATCAAGGAAGAGGAAAGAAGCAAAAAAAGGGTTTCTAATTCAGACCGAGAAGAAGGGATTTTTGAATAAAAAGGGAGGAGAGATTTCGAATTGAAGGAAGAAGAGAGAGCGAGAGAGCTCGAAGAGAACAAGGAAGAGTTTCGAGGTTTAGGGTGGATCGAAGGAGGAGGCCGAGAATAGAGAACTAAAGGGATCGAAGCAGAGAGCGTGAAGGGAAGAGGCAGTGAGAAAAAGAGAAGGAGAGATTGAGAGAAGAGATTTGAGAGAAGGGGGGAGGCCTTCTGATTTAGGGATTTCTGATCGAGGGGAGCGAGGGATTGGGATGAAGGATTTCTAATTGGGAGAAACAGAAAAGAAGAGAGGTAGAGAAGCCAAGAGGGATTTTCTGATTTGAGATGCAAAGAACATAAAGCAGAGACGGAGGGGATCAGACCAATTGAAGGTAACAAGATAAAAGGAAGAGCCTAGCCGAGACTCGCCCAGGTATTGTATCAATCCTTGCCGAAGAATCTGTCTATTAGTTGTTGGAAATTATAATGAGTGTGCATCTTTTTCTCTAGGTATTCTAATCATCCATGAATACGCTGCGTTAATTTGTAGAATCTGCTTTCTTTTGATTGGGATATTGGCTGTGTTAACTATAGAATCCTATTGGTTGCTAGAAATTACAATTTGAATTCAGTTTGTTCCCTGTGTGTTTTAACCGTTCATGAACATACTGTGAAAATTTTGGGAACCCGTTTTCCTTTTGATTTGGACATCTGATTACATTCTATTGTGATTTGAGAACTTGGGAGATCAGGACAATCAAGTGAGCTCATGCCTATAGAGGTTTCACATTAGTTCACTAGTAGGGTCCCATACATTCCAGTGTTGCCTAACCCTGTCTGTAGGTTTGTATTTACACTGAACATTGAATAGGAATGAGTCTGGTTAGCGAGATAGGATAACTTTTGGTAAATCTTAGGATCAAGGCCAGGGTTGTTGATTTGTTAATGTGAATAGTTTGTCCCGTTAAAAGCCCAGGCGATGTAAAAAATATGCTGTGAGCGCCACCCAATTCTGGACTTAGTTTTCATTTTTAGATATAGGCCCTAGGAAGATAAGTTACTGTTGCATTTCATGGTGTAAGTTGTATTTCAAAGAAAGATGATGAAAAAATAATTGGATGCACACAGGCACACACCGTCACGAAAATGTTGCATGCATGTGAATATTTTTATTTTATCCTTATTTTATTTTCATCCCATTATAGAATTGTCGTGTGGGATTTTTTGGTCCCCTCAGACATGTTAGGTTATCCGAAGAACCATATGAGACAATAAGCCTCTTTAGTGCTTATTGGATTTGTTCACCTGCGCTCCAATGAATTTTGGGTTTCAACGGCCCATGCAAGTTTTTTAGTAAAAAAAAGAGAAGAAAGGAATTTCAAAAGAGGAGAGGGGGGAGAAAAACTTCAAATTTAGATCTTTGATTAAAATGAGAAGAAAAGAAGGAAGCGAGAGAAAGAGCCTTGCGTTAGTTTTTGTTTCATGAATGGTAAGAAATGAAAAATACTTTTTTTAAAAAAAGAAGGAGGAGTAACCAATGAGATTAATAATCGAAGGATCAATGAAATCAAAAAGAATGAAAATTTTCCTATACTTTTAATGCAAATGACAAAGAAAAATGGTAAAAAAGGAGATAATTCCTCTTCACTAAAAACAAATCAAAAATAAAAATAAAAATAAAAAATTTTAAGACATCATTAACAAAATTAAAACGCAAAATCAACATAAGTTTTTTTTATCAAAATCATCAAAATTAACTAAAAGATAAATAATAAATATAAAATAAAATATAGTCATTGAAAAAGGGAAACAGGTAGATGGAAAAAAAAAAGAGAATTGAAAATAAGAGAAAATTAAGAAAGTAAAAAAAATAAAATAAAAAATTAATTCAAAAAAAAGTTCTAAAAGGAAAAGGGAATAATCCTTTTTTAGAATCACTAAATCAATGAAAATGAATGAAAACAAAAACAACAAAAGACGTGAAAAGAAATGAAATCAAATAAAAAAGACAAAAAAAATGACGATGGAAAAGATATAAGAAAAATAGAAATTAAATTTACTTTTAACAAATCAAAACACATTAACTAACTTTTTAAATTCGTTTTATTTGTTAAAGGGAAAAGTAATTTTTACTTTCTTTATATTCTCACTCAGAAAAATAATAATAATATCAAAGGCTTAGTCATTTGAAATAAAAAAAAACACAAAAAATAATAAATATAAAAAGAAAACAAAAACAATAAGGAAAAGCAAAACAAAAAAATAGAACAAAAAAACACACAAAACAAACAAAAAACCCAAAAAACCTATAAAAACAAACAAACAAACAAAACCAATTTTCGAACTATGTGGATTTTGATCACTTTGAAGGGTATGTAGGCCATAGGCTCTCATCTTAAATCAAGTCTTCCCTTGTAAATAAAGTTTTATTTTCATTTTTTATTTCCTTAATTTTTTTCTTTTTATTTTGTTTTTCTAATGTTGTTTCTTTAATTTCCTTCTTCTTTTTTTATTTTTATTTTTAATTTTATTTCTTTTATTTTTATTTCTTATTTTGCATATGATTTGTTAGTGAGAATCAAAATAAATTAAAGGTTATATTGATTTTGCACAAATAACTTAGGGTAACCGTTCTTAGCAACGGATGTTGTAGGGTGCCTAACACCTTCTTCACTCACAATCAACTCATAGACTTATTTTTTGATTCGCAGACTATTTTTCTTGTTTTCTAAATAAAAAAGATTTTTTTAAAGTTTTTCCTTTTCAAAAATAAAAAATTTGGTAGCGACTCTATTTTTTTTAATTTTGATTTCAATTTTCATTTTCTTTGAAAATTGAATCAAAATTTCTCTTTAAAAAATTTCTTTTTTAAAGCGCCACACGGTCGTATTTTTGGGTGTGACAGATATTTAATCATTTCTTTCTATCTTATGATATAGCTTGAGGTGGTTGGTTCTAAAATGTTGCAATGGCTACATAGGAAGGAGTGCTATATTAGTATGAATTAGCCATAAATATGAATTTGGTTGAGCATGGATTCTGGCAATAAATCTCATGTTTGCTTTTACTTGCTGAAATGTTATCATGAAAACCCTGCTATTGCTATCTTAGTTTATTTGTTTATTTTAGCTAAAATGCCAAATGGGCTGACTGACCTTATGTGTTAATTTACGAATGACATGCCACTTTTATGGGCAAATATGATGATACGCTGTTTTATGCTTTTCGTGGAAATTGATATACATTCTGTTTTCTCTGTACGAGGCCCATGAACTAGAGGCTCAAGATCTAATGAAAACAAGAGGGCAAGAAGCTACCCGAGGAGATGGTTGGAAGAGATATCCTATGGGTCATCAAGGAGGGCATTAAGAAAATCGAGGAACACATAGACAAACAATTGACTGTGGTTTAATCCTTCCATATTTCTATTTTTATCATCTTTTGTAAATATTGTTTGAAATAATATGTTGTTTGGTTACCTATACACAGAATACACACTATCACAAATTATCTTGTGCTTGTACATGTTTTTATTTTTATTTTACTTTACTTTCTTTCCTTAGAATTGCCGTGTGGGATTTTCATATCTCCTCAGGCACATAGCTAAACCTAAAAGCTGTGTGTGGCAATAAAACCTCCTTAGTATCTTTTAGGTCTTGAATGTATGTTTTAATATTTTGGGTTTCAATGGACCCAATCAAAATAATCTTTAAAGAAAATTTTCAAAAAAAATGAGAGCAAAAAAAAAAAAAAAAACCAATGGAAGGGGATTAAATTTTTTAGTAAAAATCATTTTAAGTCTTAAAGATTTATCCTTTCTTAAAGGTTCTTCCACAAAAATTGAAAAAATGTTATTCCAAAAATCAAAGGTAAATTTTTCTTTCAGAGTTGGTCCTTTAAAAAAAAAAGTTCAAAAAATAAAATAAATAAGCCAAGGAAAAAGGCGTTAAATCAAGAAAAGAAAAATAATAATAATAAAAGAAGAAAAAAATATAAAACATAAAAACATATCTAAAAAAAAGAAAAGAAAATTCTTGTACTTAAACACAAATGTCATTTCAAAATTTAATCTTTTTACTTAAATAAAAATAAAAAAAGTAAGAAAAAAAATTTGACAAAAATTAAAACAAAAAATAATAATAATAAAATGGTTTAAAAAATGAAAATAAAAATTAACAAAAATTCAACAAATAAAACTAATAAAACTAATAAAAAACAAGAACAAAAATAAAACCAAAACAAAACAAAACAAAACAAAGATAAACAAAAACAAAAAAAAAAACCAAATAGAACACAAAATAAAAAATTAACCAGAAAAAAGATAAACAAAGATAAACAAAAATCCAAAATAAAAAATAAAAATAAAAACAAAAATATAAATAAAAAACAATAAAAAAAAATAAACAACAAAAAGACGTAGAAAAAAAAAAGAAAAAACAAAAAAATAAAAGTGATAAAGGAGAGAAAAAACTAAAAGGGAAAGAAAAGTAAAACTAAATTTATCTTAGTAAATCAAAACACATCAATCAATTTCTAAATTTGTTTTATTTGCTAAAGGGGAAAGTAATTTTTATTTTCATTGTCTTTTCACCAAAAAATATATGAAAACTTAATTATATAAAATAAAAAAATAAAAAAACAACAAATAAAAATAAAAACATAACATAACAAAATTAAAGATTAAAAAAAACAAAACGGAACAAAGCAAAAGAAAAACAAACAAAAACAAAAACAAACAAAAAAACCTACAAAAGAAACAAACACAGTCTACCATTGAACTATGTGGACTTTGATTTTTCTCGAACGGTACATAGGCCCTAAGTTCTCATCCTAGGTTAAGTCCGCGCTTTGTAAATAAATATTTTCTTTTAGTTTTATTTCTTTAATTTTTTTTCATCATATTTTACTTTTAATTTTATTCCTTTCTTATTTATTTTACTCTTTGAATTTCTTTCTATTTTATTCTTAATTTTCTTTCTTTTTTTTGTTTTATTTCCTTAAGTTTTTCCTTCCACTTTGCATATGATTTATTATGAAGAATTAAAATAGAATAGATGTTATATTAATTTTGCACAACTGATTTAAGGTAATCGTTCTTAGTAACAGGTATAGTGGGGAAGAGTGAGGTGTCTAACACCTATTTTTCAAACTAAAAAGACTTTTTTAAAGTTTTTCCTTTTCAAAAATAAAATTTTGGTGACGACTCCTACCACTTTTAATATTTTGATTTCAAAACGACCATGTGGCGTCTTGGAATCAAAATATTAAAAGTAGTAAGAGTCGCCATCAAAATTTTATTTTTGAAAAGACAAAACTTTGAAAAAACCTTTTTAGTTTAAAAAATAGTTTGCAAACTATATTTGAATTTGGGAGTCGATTGTGAGTAAGAAAGGTGTTAGACACCCCATTACATCCATTACTAAGAACGGTTACCCTAAGTCAGTTGTGCAAAATTAATATGGCCTCTATTCTATTTTAATTCTCCCTAATAAATCACATGCAAAGTGGAAAGAAAAAATTAAGGAAATAAAACTAAAAAGAAAGAAAATTAAGAATAAAACAGAAAGAAATTCAAAGAGTAAAATAAGTAAGAATAAATAAAATTAAAAGTAAAATAGGATGAAAAGAAATTAAAGAAATAAAACTAGAAAAAATGTTGATTTATAAGGGCAGACTTGACCTAAGATGAAAATCTAGAGTTTACGTATCCTTCGAGAGGGATCGAAATCCACGTAATTTGACGGGAGACTATGTTTGTTTGTTTTTTAGGTTTTTTGGTTTATTTTTGTTTGTTTTTATTTTCTTTTGTTTCGTTTTGTTTTTTTTAATATTTAATTTTGTTATGTTCTTTTTTTATTTTTTATTTTTATTTATTGTTTTTTGATTTTTTTTTAATTTTATATAACTAAGTTTTCATTTTTTTTTGGTGAAAACATAACGAAAATAAAAATTACTTTCTCCTTTAGCAAATAAAATAAATTTAGAAATTAATTGATGTGTTTTGATTTACTAAAAGTAAATTTAGTTTTACTTTTGTTTCCTTTCAGTTTTTTCTCTCCTTTATCACTTTTTTTTCTACGTCTTTTTTATGTTTGTTTTTTTATTATTTTTTATTTATATTCTTGTTTTTGTTTTTATTTTTTATTTTGGATTTTTTTAATCTTTGTTTATCTTTTTTTTGGTTTTTTTTTTATTTTGTGTTCTATTTTGTTTGTTCTTTTTGTTTTTGTTTATCTTTGTTTTGTTTGTGTTTTTGTTTTGTTTTGTTTTGTTTTTGGTTTTATTTTTGTTCTTTTCTTTATTAGTTTTTTTGCTGAATTTTTGTTAATTTTTATTTTCATTTTTTAAACCATTTTATTGTTATTATTTTTTGTTTTAATTTTTGTCAAATTTTTATTTTTCTTAACTTTCTTAATTTTTTTATTTTTATTTAAGTAAAAAGATCAAATTTTAAAATGACATTTGTGTTTAGGTACAAGAATTTTCTTTTCTTTTTTTTTGAGATATGTTTTTATGTTTTATATTTTTTTTCTTCTTTTATTATTATTATTTTTTCTTTTCTTGATTTAACACCTTTTTCCTTTGCTTATTTATTTTATTTTTTTAACTTTTTTCTTAAAGGACCAACTCTGAAAGAAAAATTTACTTTGGATTTTTGGAATAACATTTTTTCAATTTTTACGAAAGAACCTTTAAGAAAGGATAAATCTTTAAGGCTCAAAATGATTTTCACTAAAAAATTTAATCCCTTTCCATTGGTTTTTTTTTTGCTCTCGTTTTTTTAAAAATTTTCTTTAAAGATCATTTTGATTGAGGCCATTGAAACCCAAAATATTAAAACGTAAATTCAAGATCTGAACAATACCAAGGAGGCTTTATTGCCACACATGGCTTTTAGGTTTAGCTATGTGCCTGAAGAGGTATGAAAATCCTACAAGGCAATTCTAAACAAAGAAAGTAAAGTAAAATAAAAATAAAAATAAAAACATGTACAAGCGCAAGATAATTTGTGATAGTGTGTGTTATGTGTACAGGTAACCAAACAACATATTATTTCAAACAATATTTACAAAAGATGATAAAAATAGAAATATGGAAGGATTAAACCACAATCAATTGTTTGCCTATGTGTTCCTCAATTTTCTTAACGCCCTCCTTGATGACCCATAGGATATCTCTTCCAACCATCTCCTCGAGTAGCTTCTTGCCCTCTTGTTTTCATCAGATCATGAGGCTCTAGTTCATGGGCCTCGTACAGAGAAAACATAATGTGTATCAGTTTCCACAAAAAAGCATAAAACAGCGTATCATCATATTTGCCCATAAAAGCGGTATATCATCCGTAAATTAACACATAAGGTCAGTCAGCCCATTTGGCATTTTAGCAGCTAAAATAAACAAATAAACTAAGATAGCAATAGCAGGGTTTTCATGATAACATTTCAACGAGTAAAAGCAAACATGAGATTTATTGCCAGAGTCCATGCTCAACCAAATTCATATTTGTGGCTAATTCATACTAATATAGCACTCCTTCCTATTAGCCATTGCAACATTTTAGAACTAACCACCTCAAGCTATATCATAAGATAGAAAGAAATGATTAAATATCCAATAGGATGTGAACAGCGGGCCTCATATCCAAATAAGTTTCCAACAAGCAGGCCCACAAGAACTTCATTCCCCTTAGATGGCATTGAAAGGACTTTTAAGAAGAGTTAGGGAAACCGAATAAGATTAATGGACAAAACCAATACACACACAACTTGTAATAACTGTTACACACAAAAACCAAACTATCAAATGCCAAACAATTATAAACTGTACAGCCTTAGGTCCTTTTCCTTAACTTTCCTGTAGTGGCATGCAAATAAGAGCAGAGATGATATGTTGAGACAAAACAAAATTGAGCAGCATATGAACTGAAACAAACTAATCAAAACAAGAGGATATGACCTACAAATAATATTCCTGTACCAATAAAACTAAAAACAACTAAGCCCTCTACAACAACACTCCGAATGCGAGTCTCATATCATGTGAACCAAGATTGCAATGCTAATGTCTACACATAAAACTTTACAGCAAAACATCAGGACCATATGATTTGTTAACAGGAGAAGACCAAATTGGTGTCAAGTCATGCAAACAAAAATTTCCACTATTATAATAGCAAAACTAGACCGCACATTTTATGACCTAAATGATCTCGAAAACCTTGGACTTAACACCCATTCAATATAAAGTTAATCCTATTTTCCCAATAATAGAATCATATCATCTTCTCCTTATGCAGTACAAACTGAATTAGCCAATAACGAGCACACGATTAAAGATAGCAAGAATAGATGCTGGATTTAGATAAGCTGTCTCATCCTAATTATGAGACCAGAAGGATGGGTTTTGACTTTTATCCTAAATTAGATAGTTCAAGCAAAATGAATCTTAACCAAAGCATTCTAGTCACTCCAGGGGGTTCATTGAAATACAACAGAATCCATGAACTCAATGACTCTAGCGAAATGCACAAGGATCCATTCAACCAAAATTGAAAACCACAAAAGAATCAGACCCCAATTTTGATAAGCAAAAACCAAAGGGATCAGATTTCCAGTAAAAGATCATACATTTATATACAGAATCAGATTACACCATATGTGGGGTATATAAGTAGTGGAACCGACTCAGTACCTCTGTTGTTGTGTCTTTAGGCTTTCCTTCCCTCTTAGGTTGTTGTTGTGTGTATCTGAGAAAGTTCCTCTTCCTTTTCTCCTTGGCCTCGATGGCTGGAGGCCTCTTCTTCTTCTTCAGACTCCTTCATCCTCAAATCCCTCTCGTGTGACCTTCCTTGCTCTCACTCGGTCTCCATCTCGATTTTCCTTTAATCCCAAAACCTCACAGGCTTCCTCTCTAGGAAAGACAAGAAAACCCAAAAAAAAAAAACCACCCCTAAGTGTTCTGCTTCTCCCTGCTTTAATAGGCATTCCCGCGTGGTCCCCCTATCTGTGCCTCTCTACTCCACTAATTCTTCATACGCGATGCTTCAGTCCCTTCTACGTGATCTGATTTCAGCTGCTAAGGGTCGTACATAGTGGCTGTGCGTGAGCGAGCATGGTCCCCTCCTCTGAAAAGGCTGACGTCTTCATGCCTCTCCTTAGCTAGAGAACGGAATCGAGGGGATGAGGGGAACCACTGGGTAGGGTTTTCGAATGCGGGCTTCAAACTTGAGTTAGAGGGTCTGAGAGGTTGCTAGGCTGAAGGAATGGGCTCCGCCCTTTTTCTTTGCTTTGTTTTTTAGCCCATTTTCCTTTTTATGTTTGGGCCGTTGGGTCTAAAAGAATTTGACTGGAGCTATTTTGTTTGCTTTAGTTTTCTTTTTTTTTTTGATCAAGTTTTATTTTTTTTTTGGTATTGGGATTTCGTTTAGAGGAAAAAGGCAACAAGGTTAGGGCCTATTTTTTTAATTGATTTTTCTTTTGTTTGTCTTTTTTTTTCTTTTTTGGTATTGTGTTATTTTATTTTATTTTTTTGTGTTGGGCTATCTTAGGTTGGTGGATTCTATGGGCTTAAAATCATAGGCCTTGAAATTTAAAGGAAAAATAGATACCTTTTTTTTTTTTACTTTTTCTTCTTCTTCTCGTTTTTTTTATTTTGGTTTTTTTTTTTGGTATTAGGCTAGTAGACTCTTGGTTTTTCTTTTATTTGTGGGTAATAGACTCTGATAGGCTTTTTTTTTTTCTTTTATGGTTTCCCTTCTTTTTTGATGGTTTGGACTCTCTTAGTTTAGAACCAAGAATCTTACTCTTTTTTTTTTTTGGGCTACTCCTTTCTATTATATATATATATATATATATTTTACTCTATTTTATTATTTTACTTTATTTCTTTTTATTTTTTTATTGGTCTTTTTTTTTGCCTTTCATTTCTTTTTTTTTGTTTTTTAATTATTATTCTTTTAATTATTATTTTTTATTAACTTGCTTTTAGCTTGTTCTGTCTCTTTCTTTGTCATTTTTTACTTTTTCATTCATTTCCTCTTTTCTTTTTTTAGTCCTTTTCTTATTTTGATTTTTTTTGTTCTAATTTTGATTAATGGGCTTTTACCTTATTTTTTATTTTTATTTTTAGATTCTTCTCCCTTTGATTTTTTCTTTGAGCTTATTGGGCTAAAAGGACTTATTTTATTTTTGTCTATTTTTTTTATTTTTTTTTGTTAGTGTAATTTTATCATTATTTTTGGAGCATACCCGGACAAAATACAGTATTCACAGTTGCCCCTCTTTACTTGTTTATTGGGGTAAGGAAATTGAAAATATAATTTTTAATATTTTTTGCATAAGAAACAAGTAAAGATAAGAACATCTATTTTGTTTAGGGTGATTTGATTGCCTTCTGACAATACACAAAAGGAAAAAGCGACCTAAACAAAATATGGTGTTTACATGTTGCCCCTTTTTACTTATTCTTTAAGTAAGGGAATCAAAAATGCAATTTTTGATATCCTTAGCTTAAGAATAAGTAAAGATGGAAGCATATATTTTGTTTTTATGAAGCTAAAAGATAAAGGTGAGCTAACTTACCTGGAAATGCTAGAACTTGATCAAAGATGCTTGCAGGTACAAGGTTTTGGAGTGTATACTCAGTTTATGCAAGGCTTTTGGATACTTGGTCTATGCAGGGCTTTGTGGTGCCTGTTCTGGTGCAGGACTTAGGTGCTTGTTTTGGTGTAGGACTTTTAATGCCTATTCTAGTGCAAGACTTTTATTGGTGCCTGTTCTGGTGCAAGACTTAAGTGCCTATTATGCGTAGGACCTTTGGGTGCCTATTCCACGTAGGACTTTTATTATGCCTATTTTGTGTAGGACTTAAAGGTGCCTATTTTGCATAAAACTTTGAATGCCTGTTCTATGCAAGACTTTTGGGTGCTTATTTTGCGTAAGACTTTTGGGTGCCTATTCTACGTAGGACTTTGAATGTCTGTTCTGCGTATGACTTAAGGGTGCCTATTCTACGCAGGACTTAAGGGTACCTATTCTGCGCAGGATGTAACACCATACTTCTAAGACTCAATTCATATAATTCCCATGCCTCATCTTATGTTTATTCTATGGAAACAATATAGTGGCATAGGGAGTTATGAATAAAAGTGCATTTCTCTACAGGTAAAATTTTTCTTTTGGAGTCCTGTAGGCCATATGAAAGCATCTATCACTTTCTCATACTTAAACACATGAATATAACTTATTTCCATAATCAAATTTGGCCTACAACTCGTAGAAAGCAAAGGAGCATATGAAATCCGTGTTTGCATTTTCGGTCAGGATTTCCTCTTTTCTATCACAAATTTTGGAAAATCATAACTAAATCTAGAAAAATCGAAATCACACAAATTTGGTCATTCTGGAAAGCTACAAATGTTAACTTGATACTAAAAATAATTCCAGAATGAAACCGATATGTTTAGTCAGCTGGACCCTATGGAACAGTAACCAGACTCATGGGGCGCTACTGATACTGACTGTTAACTTCAAACATGCATAACTCACTGGTCAGACCTGTAACACCCCATAATTAATTGAGGTGTTAATCATGGATTAGAATTAATTAAGAGTAATTAATATGGGCTCATTGGGCAAGTTAAGTGAATGGAGACTTTAGAGAGATAAATTATTAATATGGGTTTGAGATTTAATTGGGATAGAAATTCTATCTAGGCTTAAATTAATAGATCATGAGAAGAGGCTAATGGAGGCCCAAGATTTATCTTGTATAGACTCTTCTAAGTTGCCCAAAAATCTTTGTGCAGACCTAAAACTCTTGAGCTCTTCAAACTTGGCCCAAACTCAATTAAACTTCAGCAACCCAAATGCATAAAACTGGCCCAGTAAAATTCTGCAGCCCAACACTCTAAAAACTGGCCTAATAAGCTAAAATCTGAAGCCCAAGTGGAGATAGATCTTGGAGCAGCCCATGACCCATACTTGACCCAACTAAAACCTAACTCAAACCCTAATACCCCAGCCACTTTCTCACTTGTTGAAACATAAGATTCAAGAGGCAAAATCGGAGGTGGAGAAGGAGGCTAGGGTTTGGGACCAAAATTCTGCATTTTCTCATACTTAGAGTAAGATTCAGCCAAGGTAATAGTTATACAACTTAATCCCCTCATCTTTCTCTTTAATTTGGCCTGATTAGTTTTTCACTTAGAGCATTTTCATCCTACCCAAAATCTGAAATGTAAGTGTTTGGGGGTTTTCTTGATGAAATTCGTAGGTTGGGATTAGGACTGACTTTGGGTGAGTTTAAACCCTCCATTTTGATGCTTTAATGGTTAATTTAAGACCCCCATAGCTAATTTATAAAATGGGTATTAATTATGTACGAATTTGCTTAGGATTTTGGGTGGGATATTGACTTTTCTGGTGGAGGAAACTTAAATCCGAAATTGGGACTTGTTGTAACTGGGTAAATGATTCTTGGATAGTCATTAGCATTTTAAATTCCTTGGGTACTGATTATGATTATTAATGATGAATTAGAGTAGTAATTATGTGATGTTATGGTTATAGGAGGAATTCTACACCATTGGTGATTGTTACAAGTGTCTACAAGTAAGGTAACCGGGTTATATCAATTCCATGTATATATTTGATTTAGTTTCATATGATGCAGTATATGATTGATTGAAAATGTTGAATGAATTGATTGGCTATCTGTTATATTGTTTTGGACCTTGTGAGTCCATGGTGGAGCCGTGGTGCGGCTGCCACCCGTGCATGTGCTATGATCAAGCACTGGGTTATGATCAAACCCCAGATGCACTGAGCCCCGGTTGTGCTCAATGAGGAGTAGGTGCCGTGGACGGGCCTCTCCGGTATTAATGGCCTTTAACATGTGATAATATGATTGCTAGTATGGGATAGTAATCATGATAGCCTAATTGTTTCATTTGCTGTTATAATGGATATGATTCTGATGTTGATTTTGATTTATGCATATATGGTAATTAAAATGGATATATAATGGAATTGCCTTGGTTACTGAGATTCATATCTCACCCCGTTTCATGGGATTAACATTTCAGGTGAAAGTTCCTCGGGTAAGGATAAGGGTAAGCAAGTGGATAAACATCCATGAGTTGAGGCCGGGTGTGGGGAGCTACACTTGGTTTGAGTAGAATAGGATAGATGCAATTTTTGTTATTAGTTTACCTAGCATCATCGTGTAATCATATTGCCAAGTGTAGGCGTTTATATTTTGCTTGATTGAAATGTAACCGTTAAGGATTTAGAGCACATCATAGTGGAATATCAATGTATGAACTTATAGCATTATATATATGTATGTAGTTCTGCTGAAATTGTGATATGGATCACCTTATGGGAATTGTAGACATATGATGTCTTAGAGTTAAGCTATTGTTGAATGGAATATCTATGAAATTTGCATGGGATGTAAATTGCTGATAATGTATGTGATCTTGCTGCCATTTATTTATGAATTTGTGGTATGAGTTAGTGGAACAAGTAGGAAGTGACATTTGAGTTTCACAATGGTAATGGATGGATTGATGGGTAAATAGGGTAGATAAACACCATTAGGATCACTTAAAACAAGGGTAGGTGGACCTAGAGTGTTGCTGAGGTGAGAATTAGAGTGTAGAGGGCGAAATTCGGGTACTATGGTCACAGAAGGGAATCCCGCCGCGGCCAAGAAATCTTCGTCGCGGCCAAAGGGGAGACAGAGCCAAAAGGCGCCGCGGCGCAACGTACCTCGCCGCGGCGCGAAGCGAAAAATTCACCCAGGGGGGTAATAGAACTAAAACCCGCCGAGGCGTAGTGTTTTCCGCCGCGGCTCGAGTCGAAAAATTAAAATTTGTGTTGGTCAGAGGCAAAACTCGCCGCAGCGCGAATATATTGCGCTGAGGCAAGAATTCTGGGAGTCGAGTAGAAGTTCCAGGAAGCATTTCCGCCGCAGCGCCACATAGGTTAGCCGCGGCGAAGGTCCGCGGCGAGATTTGTGAATTTAGGAGAATGATACAAGATTACAAGCCGGGAGGTTATTGAGTGTTGAAACTAACGGATGGTTGAATCATGAGCCTCTTATGGTAGTAAGATTTCTTTTATGCACATTTTATTTTGTTGAGGTGGCATGGTGATGACCCTAACATCAAGGTTCAAATTCCCTCACATTTTCGTAATGCAGTAAAATATAATGACCTAAAACCTTGATCATTAATTAATAAACCTTGTATTTAGCTATAATTACAATGATTAGAAGATAGGGTTGTCACTCCAAATGAGGTGATCTCGGTGGCCACAGAAACTTATGACCTTTAGTTTATGCATGTAAAATTTCATAAGCATTGGACACCATTTGGCCATCGGGTGACACAAAATTCAAAACTGCCAGTATGAACAGTACCCATATCAGAATCCATGAAAAATTCCAACTTTGAAAATTCATCAAATATTCTCTAGGTCTCCGAAAATTATGATCTTTAGCTTTCCAAAAAACTCTTAATGAGACCTAATTGCATGCCAAGTTTTAGGGAAAAACTAACTCATTTGGCCAAAAAATGGCGTAGGGTTCAATTATGGTCAATTTTGACTCCATATTGGGTACCAAAATTGCCAAATGGATTTCCCTTAGTCTTGGCACCTTTTGGGCAAGTTTAAAAGCATATTTTAGACTTGTGTAAGCTGTCCAAATGGTCCCAAATCTCATGCATCTCATTTTGGCCATTTAATCCACATTTATACACATTTGCATCAAACTTTCAATTTGCATAACTTGGCATTACATACCCAAATTCATTTCTAAAGTTCATACATCATATCCATACATGTATACATCACATAATATCATATTTACATGTGTCTCAAGGGTCATGTGCCATTTACAATAATCATATACATCATTAGACATCATTATGGTTCAAAAAGAATACAAACTAGGCCTAGGCTTGTCAATCTCCTTCTTTCATGGTTGTTGGCTCCCTTCATCATAGCTACTTGGTCCACCGAGCATATCAGAGCATTGGAGAGGAGGGAATGAGATTCAAAGAATCCCAATATCTCATTTACCATTCAATCACACATAATATGTACAAAGCAAGCTTTTCAAATGCATGTATGGAAAAATGGAAGTCATGGACATTTTCAAAGCAACCTTGGCATGTGAATCAATCATACAAGACATTCAAGAGTTCCCCAAGTGTTTGGATTGGCCTCACACTTCTCCTCATAGATTTTGGACTTGCCTCACCCATTCTTTAAGAGCTTTGGACTCAACCATACTCTTGGGAGCCCACTTTACTTTTGGGAGACTCTTTGCTATGTCTCAACCAAGCTCAAGGGTTCTTGGCTCATCCTCACCAAAGGGAAGAGTTCTTGGCCTTTCCTCACTCAAGCAAACTCATACAAACATCATAGATTCATTTAAAAGATAACATGGCATCAAGGATCATGGAATATAAAGGCATGCTAGCATACTTTTCTTAGCTTGAAAATACACATACACACATTCTAAAACAAGCTAAACACACATCCATGCATGAGAGAAGGTGGAGAGAGCTACCTTGTTTGCATTTACACACTTTTTCCTTAAGTCTTGACTCCTCTCCTTGACCTCACACACCCAAGAAGGTAGAGACCATTTCTCTTGGCCTAGACACACCAAAAGAAACATGAATTACTCATGAGAACAAGCCTTGGCATTATACACACTTTACATGATGCTACTTTGGTTTATGGCTCTATTATGCTTTTATAAGGCACTTAATGAAGCAACTTCAAGAATTCATGATCTTGGCTCCCTTCTCTCCTTTAATCTATGATTCTTGACTCCATTTAGACTCCTTGGAGTCATCACACAATTATTTTAAAGAGCCTAGCTAGGAGTTGCTTCATTATGCTACATTATGGAGGCTATACTTCCATCTCACTATCTAGGGCTTCTAAAATTTTTCCAAGGCTTCCTCTCATCCTCTTCCATCCTACATGACTCAAAAAATAAGCTTGAAATAAATTAAAACTTCCCCTTGGTACTCTTTCTAGCCTAGGTCGACATTATGGAAGTATTTGGGGTTCAAGGGGTTTCCAATTTTTCCTTGATGGGAGAGTCACTTGGGAGGCTTCCTAGAGGTCTTAGAAGCTCAATTAAACACTTACATAGCCTAGGAAATTCATGAATCAAAACAGATTTTACAAACTCTTCAAGAATCCTACACTTTGGTAACTTGAAATTCAATGGCTTTTACTTGGTTTCCTTTGCATATTCTAAATTCCCACACCCTAATTCATGTGATTCATTCTTGGTTTGGCCAGAAATTTAATCCCTCATGGCTGGTCTTACATGGGGGGAAATTGAAGAGAAGAGGAGCAAGGAGACCTAAGCTTAGGAAGTAGCAAAATACCTTGGATTCTTGGTTTTCTTGATTTGTTCTTCACTTGGTTAGCCTCCCCTCACCAAATTCGAAAATTCCACCTCTGTTCTGCCTTCAAAACAGCACCAAATTAAATGCCAAAACCATGAGAAGGAAGAGGAAGAAGAGGGGAAGAAGTTTAACAAGGCAAGGAATAGGAAAAAATGGCTAAAACTTACATTTTTCAAAGCTTCTTCTTCCTTCCTTGGCCTCCCCTCTTGTGCGCCCTTCTTAGCCCTTCTTAATTCTGTTTTAACGTGTGAGAGAGTGGGTGAGGAGATCTGAGCAGAGGAGGGACGTTTTTTATAAGCTAGGGATTCATTTAAGCAACTTTCAGAATTTGTAATTTAGTCCCTCTTTGTAGTTTTATTCGTTTGGACTCATTTCAACTTCTTTTTGAAATTTGTATTTTCCATCATATTCCTTAGGCTCTTAATCATAAGAATTGCCTTTGGAATCACTCAAAAAGGATTTAAAACCATTCCGAATCGTTCGGTCAAAGTTTCGGTCAACCAACGACTGAAAATTACTCACTGGAGGGGTTTCAACTGTTTTAGGGGTTCCCATGGTATTCGGGGCCTCTGAGAACCCCGAAAAGCTCAAATTTTTCATTTAAAAAGCCCTCCTATGAGATTTCAAAATTTTCCAAAAATTACAAAAATGCCCCTACTTTCTTTAGCAAATTTTCTGAGCTCTTCTGGCTCTGGTTTTTGGGCATCTCAAACCTTAAATCCTCATTTTCTAATATTTAAAATTTTATCATAATTTTAGTTGGCCCCAATTCCTTCTATTTCAAGGACTTCCTTTTATATTTGGCCCATTTTTTACGTTTACGGAGAAACTGAACATTGCGTTTCTCACGTTTACGGATGGACCAGATGTTACACAGGACTTTGAATGTCTATTCTGCATAGGACTTTTAGGTTCCTATTCTGTGCAGGACTTAAGGGTGCTTATTCTATGTAGGACTTTGAATGCCTATTATGTGTAGGACTTTTGGGTGCCTATTCTGTGTAGGACTTTGAATGCCTATTCTACATAGAATTTTTGGGTTCTTATTCTGTGCAAGACTTTGAGTGCCTATTTTGGCAGGACTTAAAAGGTGGAATGCATGAAATATGTGAAGCATTATTTCATGAAATGCATATGTTTCTCTTACTCATCTCAGTATAAACTAGGGCTTATGTGAAGTATGCAAGTGTGGGGATGCATGAAACTTGTAACGGTTTATTCCATGAAATACAGATTTTTTGTTTTGCTTGCCTCAATGTATACTAGGGTCTATGTGATGTATGCAAGTATGGGGATGCATGAAATATATGATGTTTTATTTCAGGAAATGTAGATTTTTGCCTCTACTTGCTCTAGTGTAAACTTAGTTTAATGTAATGCATGATGCATATGAGATGTAAGTTGTTCTTTTCTCTTCTTCCTTCATTTTTTTTAGAATGTCAAACTTATGTTTTTCCTTGCCTCTGTATGAATCTAGCAATATGAAATGCATATGAGATGCAGGTTGTTTAGTGTGTGTGTTTTTTTTTTAATTTTTAAGTTTAAAAATTTTTTATTTTCATGATATGCACAATTTATGCAAGTGAACTTAACTCTAAATGGAGAAAAGATGAGGACATTATGTTTAAACATTCTTAAATTGATTTTGAGTTTTGAATCCTTTTTTTTTTCTTTTACAAGATCAACTCAAAAGAAAGAGGAAAAGAGGGAGCATTATTTCTAAATGCTTTTAGATTGATTTTGAACTTTGAACCTCTGTTTTTCTTTTTCTTTTTTTGTAAACAAGATTATCTCAAGGGAAAAGAGGAAGAGAAAGGACATTATTTTTTAATGTCTTTAAATTGATTTGGAATTTTAGACTTTTTTTTGAAAATAAATTGATGAGGAAAAATGTGATCCCCTCTTTTTTGTTTTTTAAATTGATGAGAATAAATGTGATCTTGTTTTTTAAAATTTTTTTATTAATTTGATTTGAAAGGAAAAATATGCTTTGTCCATGTACAAATTCAATGCAAGCATATGATACATGAAAAATCTCAAAATTTATAAAATGTAGGATTTTTAACCTTTTGCCTCTGAAAAAATTTCACACATTAGCTCTTCACCTGCCCCAATGAGAAAAGTTAAACTTTTGATTATCCTACTAAATTTGCCCTTTGTCATTTGGATGAAAGAATCTATTGATGGGTTTTGGCTAGCCAAAAATGCCCCTGAGGGAGTATCCCAAACTAAGAAGACCCAAGGCTCTTACTTTGATTTATTTCTAAATGATTTTTCTCCAAGTGATTTGTTTGCCATCAACTTTGAACTATTAATTTGATAAGGCAATCTCCTCTTGTCAACTCTTTATCATCAATACTTGAAAGGTCAATGAGTTAAATCCACACTTACCTTATTTAACAATGACAAAACAGTCGTGCATTAAGGGATACAAACACATGAGCTTAAGAAGAAAAATGGTCTTTAACATTAGAGGGATACAAGGGCTGATGAAGAATGTGGTCATGTAAAATGTTTTGGGAGTGGAGAAGTGGAATAGACAATGGCTTGACACAATGTAACAGAATGGGAAGATGCCCTAATTCTACACTTAAAGTATTCTCCTTTGAACAATAGAAAAGTGAAATACTGAGAAAATGGATATGATAGGTGAGTGGCTCGTCGCGCAACCCTCAAAATAATACTAGGTTGATAAAATATGTAGTTAATGGCACAACCTAGGTCATCTCCCTTGGAATTGGCGTTCAATGTTTAATTGAGTTTTTCAAATGTTAAAAGACTCTAAAATTTCTAAACTAAAGGGGGTTTTGATTTAATTAAACTATCCTAAAACTAAATTGAATTAAAATTCCTAAATTCTACCTAATTATATGGATTATGGATGAAAGATACACTTGTGACTAGCTTTGGATTCGTCCCTTGGTATCCACTATCCTTATCCTAATCTAATTGTGATTAATTCTGGTCTAAGAGTTCCTAATTATGTTCATAACAAATTATCTTGGGTAACCACTTAAGATTCAAGAGATTAATGATTTAACGTTGAATTGAGACCTCACATCCAAATTAAATTGCAATTCTTGTTTCTAAGATCAATGAACATCCAATTTGATTGATTAACTGATTAATTAGCCTCCGAATCATCCTAAATATTTAATTAACCAACTAAACATTAAGGAATCCTCAAATTAAACAATTAAACACGTAATTTCACTCATGTATTTTATCGAATACCTTCGAAGCACACATGGGAATTCAGATAATATTGAAATTAATCAGATCAATTAATCAACAAAAAAAAGTTCCCTAATTAGTGTCTAACCAGCCACTAATTATAATTACACAAATTCCCTATCAAATACAACTTAACTAAGACAATAAATGAAAGAGAAAAAGTGTAGGAAAAATAAAGAAATTCTTAGCCAAAATTCTGAATTTTCTCCATGGATTCAAGTTTCTCCAAGAGCTTCCTCCTAGCTAGCCTCAAGATGGATTAGAACTTCATGGGATGTAGATGGAAGATGGAATGAAGAATGGGATGGAATGGATGAATGGGTGATTGGTGGATGGATGGATGAATGGTTGAATAAATAGGCAAGAGTTTACAAAAATCTGGAGGCATGAATAGAATATGGATTGTGCGAATGGATGAGGGTATGAATGAATTATGAATGGACTAGGATATGGAGACGTGAATGTAGTGTAGAGGCGTGAGATGGGATGAAGTCTGGATGATGGAATCTGCTCCCTTTCACGTGCTTTTTAATGAATCACATGCAGCTTCTTATTTCCTTCTTCGCGTTATTATTCACGTGCCCAGCCTCTCCTTGAGTTTTTGCATTCTCCACGTCTCCTCCTTCAGCTCATGCTCTGTTATTTCATGCAGCTCATTCTACTCCAGCCACATTAAAAACGTAGCTTCTGTTTGCAGCTCTTGTATTCCATTCGAACCAGAACCCATATCAAAACCTTGCTTCTGCGTATTCTGCTTCCAGCTCGCCTCCTTCACGTTAACTCCTTAGTTCAGCGTTTTTTTTTTCATCGTGATACTGTACGTGTCTCTGCATGTGTGTATAGGTGTGGGCCCCGCTGTTTATTTTATTATATTCTACATGTTCTTCTACTGTTTCTGCAGATCTTCTTCAGCTCTCATGCATCCAGCCCACATTGCTTTTATGTGTTTCTTTTAAAATCTGCACATGCTTCTTCCATGCTTTGTTTTCCACATTGGCTGCTGTCTGCTTTGCTTTCAGCTCCTTTTGTATCCTCTTCTTCATGTGTTTCCTTCCTCTTGCTTCTGTTGCATGTTCTCCACGTTGCTTCCCAGTTTTTCCATGTTAAACCCACACACTTTCACTCCACAACAACTCATGCTTCCTTCGTTTATTTGCATACTCTGTTTTGCTCGTTGCTTACAAGCTTCTTCCTCTCTTCCTTGTGAGCTTCTTGCTTTGCCCAAATCTAGAACGTGGCTTTATCTTCTTTTAGCTTGAAAATCACGTTGCTTCTCCTCTTAAGTCCAGCCCACGTTCTGCTCCTTACTCAAGCTTCTTCGTGCATCGTTTGGTTCTGCATGAGTGTGTCTCTTTACTGTACGAAGGCCAGAGGAGAAAAAGAAATGAAGCAGTCCTCCTCTCCTCGTGATATCCAGCCCATACTTTTCCTCTCAAGCTTCTCCTTTCCACGTAGAACCCAAACTCGTGCTTCTTCACGTTAACTTTCATGAATCATGCAGCTCGTTTTGTTGCTGCCACGTTGAGAAGTCCAGCCCATAGCTTGCACTACTTCTTCCTCGTTCATGAGCTTGCATTGCTTCTTCTTAAGTCATGCATGTATGTGATGATCACATGGCTTCATGTAAGTGTGTGGGTTGCATGGAAAAGTTCATTCAAGCTTTAATTCCCATTGAAATTCTTGAAGCTCTTGAGATTGCACACTAACACACTTAAGACCCTTCTTTTCTCTTGTTTTTCTTCAATTTAATTTTCTATTCAAAACTCCAATTACATATTAAAATTCTGCACAAAGAAGTGAGAAAAATCAAATAGGAATATTCACAAAAATTATTTAAGATAAATTTAATCATTAAAAACCAATAATTTGTAAATAAATTCCTAAAATATAGAAATGACCACTTAAGATAAAATCTTATCTAATTGAAGTCTTAGAGCCATTTTAATCATTAAAATGCCCAAGTTAAGGGGAATAAAGTATATAAAAATCATGGTTATCAATAGGATAAAGAGAAGCTTTACTTTTGGATTTAAACTCCTTTTAAAAGAAAGAATGGATGTAATTAAAAGAATTTGCTTTGAATCAAACTTTTTACCCCAGTTTCAATTATCATTCTTTTCGAGAAAATCTACCCCATTATTTTCAAACAAGTTAAACCTCAACAAGGACTTTTGATACTTGTAATGTGGCTTTGGTAAATGGGTTTATGAAATAAAAGATATCAAGCTCAAGAATTAACATGCCCCCATCAAGTCTCCCATTAGTCTCTTACTCTTATTACTTCAACAAAATTCTATACTCAAAATTCACTTAGCAAGAGAGGATGTCTCAAGGTTGTAATGGGGTCTAATGGGTAAAAATATAGCTTAAGAAAGAAAGGTGAAAAGGCCCAAATATTTATGTGAACTTGTAATGAAAAAGTTGCCTTGGTGATTATACAATCTTGGCAATATTTATTAGGCTTAAGCTTTCCCTCTAAAGGATCCTTTTCTTTTCCTCATTCTCTTTCAGCCTAATTCTCTTTTAAAGAATTTTTCTCTTTTGACCTTTTATGCAATGCAAAACCTCTCCTTAAGAACTTTGTCTCTGGATTGCATGATAAGGTGAAGCTCCCTTTTGGAAGCTATTGCTTTTTTTTCAAATTTTATTCTATAAGAGATTCCTCTTTGAGCGTTTTCTTCTATGATTTTTCTTTTCCTATCTTCCTCCAATGACATTCTTTGGACACTTGTTTCTTTCCTTTTTTTTTTTAAATTTCAACCTTAGAGGAATCCATTATGATGCCAAGATTACTCTTTTTTTTAATATAGAATTCTCATTAGTTCTCGAGTTCGATTCATGTTAGGTATTTGAAGGATTTTTTAAGGTCCAAAGTGGTTAGCAACGGTAAATAAGTGTTTGGATAATTAAAAGAACCTAACCCTCTCTTAATATTTGAATTATCGGTATAAAAGTTTATTAAAGACTTCCCATCCCACATGTTTTGTAATTAGGGGTGCAAGAAATAAACATTACTCCTGACTCAATCGATGTAACTAGGGGTGACTCCTCATATTCGGGAAGGCCAAGAATGCCTCATATCCTAGGCATAGCTTACTTGTGGGACATGCATTCACATTTTACTTTGGTTTTTCCTCTTTTGTTTTTTTAATTGAATTTGGGGCATATAATTAGTTTTAGATTTAACCCTTCTTCACATCAATTAAATCTTTTCATAAAGAGTTCTAGACATTATATTTTTTTCTTGAGTTTTTTGTTACTTAGAAAAGACAAGCAAGAAAAGAAGGTATGTCAACATAACAGATAAAATGGGAGGATGTAAAAAGGGTGAGATGGAAGCATATAACCATTATATTGACAAAGTTAAATTAAATAAAGTCCAATTAATCAACTTCTGTTAGCCTTGGATTTTAGCTAGACAGAAGAATATCGAATAAACAAGTATCAACTGATTATGATATAACAAGCAACTTCTTTGAAAGTTCAATCACCAAGAAATCCCCATGAAATCTTATTTCTTATGTCATTTTACACCTTGTTCATGAAGATGTTGCAACTTTTTTTTTTAATAGGGTGTCTCATTGCCTTAGGATCAAGTTCATAATTTTTGGGCAATGTTATTTTGGGTGTGAAGGTTAGAGGCTAGTGTAGGAATCATCCTACTTTTGTTAAAGTTGCTAATGTGAAAGTTAGGCAAATGACTAATATCATAATTGAGGCAAATGAAAAGTGTCTTACTTGGAGTAGTTCATGATTCTTGGAAAGGTTAAGTTTGATGGGTATTGATGAGTTTGGAGATAGATGATTTAAGTTTCTTTGGAGTGGAGGATATGGCGATGGGCGAGAGTCATAAACTGAAGGATATGGTGGTATGGAAGGTTAGGAAATGATAAGCAACCTTATCAGGACCTTTGACAACTTTTCTTTTGCCTAATCATGTGACACACCTTTATCTTTTGCACTTGTACCTCAATTTCTCATCTTGGCTATTCATGAGTGTAGCTTTTTATTTGAACTTTTGGATGAAGCTAATCTTTCCATTACAAAGGGCCAAGAATCCTGTATTTTATAAATTTTAGGGTTTTTGATAGGAAATGCCTTATGACAATGTAAAGATGCAATTTTATTACTTGTTTGATTTATGAACTGATGGGGTGTATTTAGTGTGGGAGTCTTTCAAGGTATGGGACCTTTATTTCCTTTGGGCAATTCGTTGCCCCCAATTGACCTAAGAATAGAGTTTAGAACTTTCTCACTCAATATTACCCCTATGATAATCCCTTCTTTTTTAAGTTATTTGACTTTTATTTTCCTTAGATGCTTTATTGCATACAGGGATAAATAAAATTGACGAATCATCCTAAGAAAATATACTAAATTCTACATGGATGATGTCTATGAAAAAGCGTAGCCAATTTGGATTTCTTTTGACAATTTGCAAAGTCATTTTTAAATTCCTTTGTTTCCTCTGAGATCCTATACTTTCCCTATGAAGGGTGAAGTTAATAGTATCAACCAGCAAAGAGTTTCAATTCTTTTGCTAGCAACTCAAGTTAAACACTTATTTGACTCGACCCTTGCAATTAACTTGACCCTTATCCATTTCAAAATGAGACACATGGTATTGTGCCAATACTTGTTATTTTTGTGTAGGTCACCTAAGATTGGCTTTTCTAGTTAATCAATGGATTATTAGTATTAGTTAATATTCTCCTACATTCTCTTGGAAGCCTATTAACCCATTAAAAGTTGTGGCTTATTGTCTAGCTTGAGAATGAGCAATTTTTATGCAATTGATGCTTAGAACTTTGGCTTTAATGATATTTAATAAAAATTAGCCAACCTAATAATTCGCTGATATTGCGTACGTGCTAATACATCATTAAGAACCATATCTTGGTATGAAAAGAGAAGAAAAACTTTGTACTTTTTCTCGAGAAACTTATTGCTTAACTGGATAAAAAGAAATTGACAATCAAATCGAGAGAAATATACCTTTCCACACCATTGATGCCTATATAATGATTCAAATCTCTAACCAAGACATGTTACTTATTTATTGATGCAGCAAAATTTTTCGATGCTATTATAATTCCCCAAAATTTTGAATGTGCTCTTTTTTATGACAAATTTGTTATTTTGTGGGGATGGAAATTTTAAAGAAAGATTTTTTTTAATATAAAATTGGATTATGCCTCATTTATTATTTTATCTAATCTTTTTTTTTACATGTATGAAGAAAATAAATGTTGGTAGGTTTCCCTTTCAAGGGATTATGATGAATGCGGTTATGGCCTCTTTGGGGTTGAAAACCTACCAGGCAAGGGTTAGTTTAACTAATGCATACCTTTATCATAGTTAACGTAGGCTGGATTGTGCAATGACATTCCATTAACTACTCCAGTAAATAATAACGATATGTCACTTTCCCTATGGATTTTATTGGATGCATGAATGTGACGAGGAAATAGTTAAAAATGCCCTCCTTTGTTGTACTATAGATAGATCCTAGGTTGAGATCACTGGCTTGCAAAAGTCTGGCTCTAAATATTCAGGAGGCATCTAAAGCTGGACTATTAGTGCATTTTTCAGGGTACTTCTATGACTCCTAAATATTGATTCCTAAATTGCCCCCATCATGAGGTGAGGATCTCGCTATATAAATTTGACTTTGAGAAGAAAAAATATCCTACACAAGTCAAATCCATATAACAAGGCACAATTTAGGTGAGGTCTTCATGATAGCCTCAGAAAGTACAAGACTTCACAGGGAAATCAATATAAACCTCTACTAACCTAAGGTGTATTAAGACCCAGATATAGAGCCCATAATGTGTATGAGATATTTGTATCTCAACAATGTGTGTGAGGAGAGCATTTATCTTTTTATCCTATAAACTACCCAACCCTCATCTGCTGAGCAAATTGACATAACAAAAGGCAGAGAAATTTATATACAAATGTAAGCGAAAGAAATAAAATATATACAAATATGGTCATCTACCTTAAGGTTTCATTCCTCATGTTATCTATCCTAATATATATATATATATTATATACATAATCAATGAAATAAAACAAATAAAACAAGCATGTGAATGAAATGTTATCTATCCTAATCATGTGAAACAAACAACAAACAAAAGGAGAATCAAAATAAAGGAGGCCATAATATTTTGCACAACTAACTTAACTTGGGCTTGACTCTCTAATAATCCCCAGTGGAGTTGCCATACTGTTACACCTGAAAATGCGACCACGTAGCACCTTGAAAAAAGAAAAATTCGAAAGGAATTTCAATTTTCAATTTCCAAAATCGAAAACTGAAATCAAAATATTAAAAGTGACAAGAGTCGCTACCAAAATTTTATTTTTAAAAAGGCAAAACTTTGAAAAAGCCTTTTTAGTTTGAAAAATAGTCTGCGAATTAGATTCGGATTCGGGAGTTGATTGTGAGTGGGGAAGGTGTTAGGTACCCCACTGCACCCGTTACTAATAGTTACCCTAAGTCAGTTATGCAAAATTAATATGACCTCTATTCTATTTTAATTTTCCCTAATAAATCACATGCAAAGTGGAAGGAAAAACTTAAGGAAATAAAACTAAAAAAAAAGAATAAAAATTAAGAATAAAACAAAAAGAAATTCAAATAGTAAAATAAGTAAGGAATAAAAGTAAAAGTAAAAGAGGATGAAAAAAAATTAAAGAAATAAAACTAAAAAAAATATTTATTTACAAGGGCGGATTTGACCTAGGATGAGTCCTAAGATGAGAATTTAGAGCCTACATACCCTTCGAGATGGATCAAAGTCTACGTAGTTCGACGGGAGACTATGTTTGTTTGTTTTTTAGGTTTTTTTGTTTGTTTTTATTTTTGTTTTTGTTTCGTTCCTTTTTGTTTTGTTTTTTTTAATCTTTAATTTTGTTATGTTATATTTTTATTTTTATTTTTATGTGTTGTTTTTTGATTTTTTTATTTTATATAACTAAGTTTTCATTTTTTTTTGGTGAAAAGACAACGAAAATAAAAATTAAATTTACCTTTACTAAATTAAAACATATCAATCAATTTCTAAATTTGTTTTATTTGCTAAAGGAAAAAGTAATTTTTATTTTTATTGTCTTTTCACCAAAAAAATATGAAAACTTAGTTATATAAAATAAAAAAAAATCAATAAACAACAAATAAAAATAAAAAATAAAAACATAACATAACAAAATTAAAGATTAAAAAAAACGAAACAAAACAAAAGAAAAACAAATAAAAACAAAAACAAACAAAAACAAACAAAAAAACCTAAAAAACAAACAAACACAGTCTTTCGTCGAACTACTTGGACTTTGATCTCTCTCGAAGGGTATGTATGTCCTAAATTTTTATCCTAGGTTAAGTCCGCCCTTATAAATAAACATTTTCTTTTAGTTTTATTTCTTTAATTTCTTTTCATCCTATTTTACTTTTAATTTTATTCTTTTTTTACTTATTTTACTTTTTAAATTTCTTTCTATTTTATTCTTAATTTTCTTTCTTTCTTTTTTAGTTTTATTTTCTTAAGTTTTTCCTTTCACTTTGCATGAGATTTATTAGGGAGAATTAAAATAAAATAGAGACTATATTAATTTTACACAACTGACTTAGGATAATTATTCTTAGTAATGGGTGTAGTAGGGTGTCTAACACCTTCCTCAATCACAATCGACTCCCGAATCCGAATTTGATTCACAGTTTATTTTTCAAACTAAAAAAGCTTTTCCAAAGTTTTGCTTTTCAAAAATAAAATTTTGGTGGCGACTCCTACCATTTTTAATATTTTGATTTCGGTTTTTGATTTTTGAAAATTGAAAATCGAAATTCCTTTCGAATTTTTCTTTTTCAAGGCACCACGTAGTTGCATTTTCGGGTGTGATACCTACTCATGTGAAACTTTGGAAAATCCCCTCAAACATCATGAACAATCAAATTCATTTTAACCCTAACAAGTATTCATTTATGTATATTACAATTTAAATTTATGATATGATTGAATTGAACATTAAATTTTTAAATATAATTACTTATTTATTCAAATATAAAAAATAATGGTATTTAATTTTTAAATATTAGAAAAATACAATAGATATTTTCAGCAACTGGCTAGATATCTCTTCTGCCAAGAAAAAAAGAAAAAGAAAACCAAAAAATATGTTTTCCTTCCCAGAAACAGAAATGGATCATAGGAAAAATGGAAAATCAAGTTCAAACGATATCACACTTCAGATTAATTATACATAGAGATAGTGATGAGAGAAGATGATGAAAAGAAGAGAGAGAGAGAGAGAGAGAGAGAGAGAGAGAGAGATTATCTGAAAGAAGAAGAGTGAGAGAGAAAAATTATCTGAGAGAGAAAGAGAAAAAGAAAAAGAAAAGAAAAAAGGGGAAAAGATCAAATTGTCTATATGTGTCATATTAGCTTGCTTAAATGCAACGTAAGTTGTGGATTAATGATGTGGTCTCTTTTCGCTGATATAGATAAGCTCTGTTAGTTAATTTTACGGTCTTTACCAACAGAAAGGAATCTAAAGGGCTAATATATTGTCAACTCTTAAAGTTGAATACACAAACTCATAGATTGAAAAGAAAAAAAAAATTCTTTTTTTGTGCATTTTGACCTTTTAAAAGTAAGCTTGCTTGAGCCCTTGACATGGTATTGTAAGGCCATCATGTTTCGAAGTTTCTATTCTTGGACGAGATGAGCCTTCAATTCATATTAATTATCTAACAATTAAAGAGAAACCATACAAAAATTACGAAGTTCTTTTTTTTTTTCAGTCTTATCCAACTTAAGAGTCACTTGTTTTTGAGCACCTTGCATATTACTAATGTGGCATAATAAATGAAACTACTCAACATGTTCGTGTGGAATGGAGCTCCTCTAAAATGGGGATTCCTTTGCGGTGCGCTTGAAGTGAAACACATTGCAGGAAAAGGAGGTTTAATTACAAAAAAACAAAAAAAGAGAAAGTGCTATACTTCACGCACTTTATGAATCCTCTAATTTCAGGGATCAATGTTCATTTGTGTGACTTCACTGATGGAAGAAAGCTGTAATTTTGCTGCTGTGCTTGATTTTTTGGCCAAGTAGGGGATGAAACGGAAAAGCTTGTGTGAGAGTACAAGGAATGGAATGAAATCGAGTTACATTCTTATTCTCATTAGTTAGATAATTAATAAAAAAAATATGAAAAGAAAAAAATTTAATTATAATATATTTTTTGTAAAAATTTTTATCCCATCCATTTTAGGGGATAAAAGTAATTACACTCACAAACTTAAAAAATAAAAATAAATTTCCACCTCATTGAAATGGAACAAAACGCAAGATTTGAGAAAATTAGACCCACCTGAACTGGACTGGATGGTTTGCCATGGTCTAGCCCAACTCAATTTTTATATATGTTATATATACACATATATAAAAGTCTTAGAAGCATCTATTGACAAGTGAAAATGTATCAAGCTCCTACATTTAGTTTATAAATAGAAGGCAAAGTTAGATAAAGAAAGAGAAAAATTAAATGCAAGAAATTCAAATCCAAAGTAAAACAATTTGAATCTTTGTTTATTAGTGCATGAACAGACACTATCTTATTAGATAAAGATAAATTGAAAGACGTGAATCCCATTATTTATATCTATTTCTTTAATAAAATGGTATCATGTACAAGAAAGGATACGTTTTGCAAATAGAACTCACACAAATATTTCTTTAGATTAAATTTTTTTAAAAAAAAAGTTCCAACATAAAAATTAAAAAAAAAATTACAGTTATACCTAATCTCTATCTTTAACTATAATGTCCTCCTAATTTACAAAGGTAACAATTGTCCTTTAATCTATTAGTCTCAATGTAATAGTTTAAATTTAAAAATTTTAACTATATAAAATTGTTAAAATACACTTTTATTATTTATTACTTCTTTTGCATTTCTCTTCAACTTTCACAATTAATCTGTCAATCAATGCCTCCTCTTTATTATCAGTACTTGGATATGCCGGTGATATTCTCTGTGTGGGTTTGATAAGCAGAAGGAACTGCAATGGAAACTCAATAAAAAGTTAAAATATATTGTTGATCATTTAATTTTATTTTTATTTTTATTTTTGTCCTTTAATTTAATTTAATTTTAATTTAATCCCTTAACTTTATTTAAAATTTTATTTTTGTTCTTTAATTTTATTTTGTTCAAATATAATATCTTAACTTTATCTTAGATTTTATTTTTGTTTTTTGATTTTATTTTATTCTAATATAGTTTGTTTAACTTTATCTTAGTTTCACTTTTATTCTTTAATTTTATTTTGTTCCAATTTACTTTCTTAATTGAAAAAAAAACTACTTAATTGTTTCCTTCTTTATAACCATTTAATTGTTATCTCAGATTTACAAAACACGTAGGTAGTGAAAGAAAGGATATTATAATAAGTAAATCTAAGTTGATGAGATATTATTAAAATTAAATCACTTAGGAATTACACAACGGAAGATTTTTCTGTTAGGTATTTTAATTTGATGGTGTAATTAGAAGGAATGAAATATATGAGTAGTTTTTGAAAGTTAAAGGATTAAATTGGCATAAAACAAAATTAAATGACAAAAATAAAATTTGAAGTAAAGATCAGGAATTAAATTAGAACCAAATAAAATTAATGAACAAAAATAAAATTACAAGTGAAGTTAGAAGACTAAAGTAAAAACAAATAAAGTTAAGAAATATAAGTGAAACTTTACATAAAACAAAAATGAAATTTTGCTATAAATTAAGAAGATAAAGACCATTATCTCATCTATGCGCCATAAGATATATAATTGTCATGCTGAGCAGGTATAATTAACCACGTTATCTCAAATGTCTAATTCAGGTTGAATGGAGTTTTAAAACCATCTGTGAGCCGATTTCCATTTTTTCTTTCTATTCACGTCTTTCATTCGTTTCTCCTGCTTCTTCTCATTCAAACTTCTTCTCACATATTTCATTCTCAAGGAACCCTGTTTAATACTCCATCTCCAAATCCAAATGGTAAATGAAAACATTGTCCACTACCTCATTTCTCTTTAATTGTTCATCTGTTATCCCACGTCCAGCATCCTCTTCATCAGGTACTTAATTAATTCATCTCACTTGAACAATCATCCAAAAGGAATTGGATCGAAAGGACCTACCATATAGAATCTGAGGGCCTACATCTCGTGAGCTTTGAGTGTACTAGTTACGGTTATCGCAAAGAACATTGGCCGAAGGGAAGAATGTGCAAAACAAGCCTACAAATAATGGGTTTGAGCAAGATTTGCAGGGTATGGCTGTAGATACAAAGATGAAGTTGCTTTTGGTCCTCCGCCAACCACACTAGAGACCCACTGCTCCGTGGCGTCGGGACGGCGGCCCTAAACAGAAATTAGGCACAGATATGGGGAGAGACCTTCGTATGACGGAGGATACCTATCCGAAACAGACTGACACTGGATCATGTTTTGATATCCTTAACGAAAAAATGGTGAAGAGAATATTCAGGAAATCCCTAAGTAGTTAGGATAGCCATGACATGGAGGTTAACGAACAAATTAATAAAGGCTTCATTGGTTAGCAGTTCTCTCGCATTGGGTCACGAATAGATGGGCCAGGAGGGAGCAGAAAAGGAATTTTCCTAAGGACCAAAAGTTGCTAATGCTGAAGCCAAGATGGGCACGTGGGCCCTATTTACAAAAAGCTTTTAGCCCAGATTGATGACCAAACTCTTTTGAACCTAAAACAGAAGTGGATCAGGCCGATGAAGATGCAGTGGAGTAGGAATGGTAAGAATTTTTCAAATTCGTAGATTTTCGTGGGGACTATTTCATTTGGGAATCTATACTCGAGATACCTTCCTTTTTCTTTTTTTTCGAAGACAGGGATGGGGGAAGAAATCTCTAAAGGAAATTATTGAAGATTACATTTAAATTGAATATATTTATACATAAATATTAAGAACATTATCAAATTTTAAAACTAACCCTAGAGGCCTTCTCAAATTAGAATTTAGAAGTTCCTTCCCCTCCTCTCCGATTTTCTTCCATTGCAAAAATGTGACTTTGTCTTATAGTCGGTTAAACATTTGATAGGGGGATGAGAAGCGAAAAAGCACTCCCCACCTCCTACCCGCATTGTGGGGTTGCCATCCCTATTGTAGATTTTTGTGGGCTTACTTTTATGCACCTTAGCCTCACTTAAGCTCTGGAGTGCAGGGTGTATATATGTTCTCTTTGTCCACCCAATTAAGGAAACCCACTGAACCGCAAGAGCTCTTGATTGAAAGATCAAAATAGTAAGCATACCATAGTGAAAGATGGATGCTAGATGCAGATAACCGGATGTAATGGACCATATTGTGTTTGTTAAGTTTGTTAAAGAAATAAATTTAAAAAACAAAAATAAAAAATAAAAAATAAAAAGAACATGTTTGATAAATTTGTTCTAAAAATAGGTTTTAAAAATAAAAGCAAAAAATTGTTCAATTCAAGTATATTTGTTTTTGTTGATGGTCTCCCTCCTCATTAGGTAGCACTTCAAAGGTTATGGTGAAAATGCACAAATTGTTCTAGCTTAAAATGTCTTTACTATTAAGGAATTAAAGCTGTTGGCTTTGTAAACTTCTCTACATATAGAAGCTATTACATATGTGAACATTATATTTTGTTCAGACATTTCTTAAAAATAATAAAAAAATTAAATTAGTTAAATAAATATAAAATATGTAAAGAATATATACAAAAATAAAAAAATAAAAATAAAAATAGAAAAAAAGAAGAAAATAAAAGAGTCATTAGACATATTTAATTTGTGAACCCTAAATAAAAATAGAGAAAGCAAATTAGCCAAAAAAAAAGGAAAAAGAGATATTCTAATAAAAAACAAAAACAAAAATTCAACCTAAGCCTACATAATTCTACAAGCTCTTTTAGCCCATCATAAACCAAAAAAAAAGGAAAAAAAAAAAAGAAAAGAAAAACAAAAAAATTAAAAAAAATTAAAAAAGAAGAAGAAGAAAACAGAAACAAGGCAAAAGCCCCTAGTCTATATAATTCAATAGATCCCTCTAGCTCAATTGTCTAAAGCCCATAGAGCCCAAAATAAAAAAAACAGGGGCTCAGCCTCAATACCCAAAAAGGAAAAAGGACATAGGAGAAGAGAAAGAGTAAGGGCCCAATAGCAAATTCTGAAGCATATACCCTTTTCCTCTTTTGCACTGTGGTTGCATATTCATCTCTAGCCCTGTTTTTGCTAGATTCTACCCGTTTTTAGAACGATTAGTCCACTCCTCTCTGGCGCTCTCTCTCTTGGGTCCTCCAGAAGCAGGCGCAATGAAGCTGTGCAAGGAGAGAGGAAAGAACGAAATGAGGACGCCAGCTTTTTTTGCGACGGAGGAGAGGTAGAACGTGCACTAATGTTGTAGAATGATGGAGCAGAGCAGACAGTGAGGTACAAGATCAAGCTACTCCGGATGCTCCTCTCCAATGGCCTGGCACAAGGGAAAACTGTAGACTTGCAAGAGGGGGAGAGTTAGGAGCACTCCCAGGTCCTCTATAAAAGGGGAATTGAGCAGAGAATTGAGTAGAGGAAGAGAGGGGGAAGAGACCGAGAGAGTGATATAGAGGAGAGAGTGCGAAAGAAGGAGGGGATCGAGAAATTGAAGGAAGAAGAGGGGGCTGAGAGAGAAGTTTTGGGGGCTTCAAGTTGGAGAGAATCGAAGGGAAGAGGCATTGAAAGTAACAAAAATGAAAGGGCTTTTGGCGAAGGTTTTGAGAAGAAGAGAAGCTGAGAGACGAGCTTTTAGGGATCTAAGTGGGAAATTCAGAAGAGAAAGAAACCGAGAGGGAGAAGAAGGCTTCCTGGTAGGATTTCATAGGCTAGAGGAGAGGAACTCTGTTCTCGGCCAGAATAGAGAATCATGGAGAAGACAGAGGAGGATATTTAAGAATCCAGGATGAAGATTTTAGAGAATAAAGGCAAAGGTTTTGAAGCCATGAGAGGGATGGAGGAGATCGAAATTAGGGACAATGCTTTGAACAGAGGAAGCTACTACAATCAATTTCACAAGAGGAGAGTTCGGCTAGTCAGGTAAAATAATCTACTGGGACTTGGTTGCTATGATTATTTGGTTTTTTTTCTTTAGGATGTTAGAAAACAGAACAGTTTAGTGGGTTTATTTAATTTTAATTAGTGTGAGGATGTTGCTGATTTCTAATGCTGTTACCCTTCCATTCTTGGCTTGAGTATTTGAGCAACTTTTGGTTAATTGACAATGCTTCCTATGGGAGTTTCATGCGTGTCTCGGTTTAGTATTTGAGTTTGAAACCTCGCCATGCTGTGAATTGAGTGTGAACCCTGTATGATATTCTTTCTCTGTAGATTTTGATGAATCATTGATTAATAAAATGGAAATTTTGTATCAGCTGCACGTGTATAACTGGGTTTATACAAGAATATGTTGCACATGGCTCTGCCGGTATTCAAGGTTCTATGCAAATGAATTTTGTTTATGGAAATGAGTTGTGATCAGCTAAAATCTCGTGTGCACCTAGTCTTGCTTCCAAAGGATAAGTGCTAGTCTTTAAGATGGTCTTTAATGTTGAAATTCGAGCAATTATTGATAATCGTGTGGTGATTTGAAGATTAGGATTTGAATGCAATATGCTGTAACCCAACTTCCAATGTAATAACAGATGCTAAATTTTGGTCCCATATGCTTTAAGTTGGCCCTGGGTTTGTAATGTGGGTATCTATTAGATGGTCTAATTGAGTTCCAATGTGATTTGATTCAAGACTATAGGTGAGTCAAGTATCACTATTATGTAGGTTTTGAGTTTACTGTGTTTGCTGTAGACTGACGAATGGGATGAGGGAAGTTTCAATGATAGTTTACTTTGTTCCGATGGAATTATTGTTATTTGGTCTAGCATTTGTAATGGGGCCTAGTGAGTAAATTAGTTGCATTTTGTTTTTTGTTTTTTGGAAGTCCACTCCTTGATTCTTTGATCCGCTTATTTAGTTCTCACATGGTATTAAAGTTTCTTGAAATGTATAGATATTATGGATCTCATCTAGGCATTGATTTCATGGGTCTAGAGTAAATTAGTTCTAAGGATAGATATTATGTTTATTTAAAAGACATAAAATTAATTTAATTATTATTGTTTGATTAGTAACTGATGCATTTTTTTTTTTTTGGCTTATTGACATGGTGGGGAGTGCCTTAAGTCCATGGTAGAATTGCACTTAAGAACTTGCTCAAAGGAGGGTGGCAGCTTGATAGCATGGGTTGAAAAGACTTGAGAAAAACAATTGCCATTGGTTTTGCATTGGTTTTGCATTTTATCTGTATTTGTAAATATTAGGATGAATGTGGCACTTGGTTGAACACAAAAGCACACATATTCACAAGATATTATATGTTTGGAAGTGTATTTTGTTTGGATTTATTTTTATTTTTATTTTTAGAATTGATGCGTGGGACGTTTTGTCTCTTCAAGTTTATGGAGGTTAATCAGATGACTATATGTGATAATAAGTCTCTTTGATACCTACTTGAGTTGTATAATTACGATTTGATAAACTTTGGGCTCTAATAACTCATATCAAATTCGGTTTGATTTCAAAAAATATATATTAGAAAAACTTCCTAAAAAGACCAAAACAAAAACAAACAAAAAATAAAAACAAAAAAGAGAAAAAAAAAGTAAGCAAGACATTAATTTCCTTTTTTGAACTTATGAAATTTTTTCAAATTTTCTTTTAACAAAAATTAGAAATTAAAAATATGCTTTATAAAGATGAAAAAAAATTATTTTTAATTAAATAAAGATGTTGTTTCAAAAAATTAAATTTTAAAAGAAAAATAAAAATAGAGAAATAGAGAAAAAATAATTTTAAAAATAAAAAAATAAAAATAAAACAAAAAAAATCATTAAAATAAAAATAAATAAATCATAAATCATAAAAAATAATAAACAAAGTAATACAAAAATCATCATAAAAATCGTTAAAAATATATCATTGAAAAAAAGAGAGTAAAAAAGTAGGATTAATTTAGTTTTTGCAAACTAAAATATCCAAACTAACTTCAAAACCATTTTATTTGCGGAAATCTAAATTAACTTCTACTTTCTTTCTTCCTTCACAAAAAATAAAAATAAAAAAACCAACCAACAAATATAAGTTTTCTACTCCATAGGATACGAAAGCTTTAGGTTTTCATCCTATATTAAGTTTGTCATTGTAAATAAATATTTTTTTTCTTTTAGTTCTTTATCTTAATTGTTTTTCTTTTCTTTATTTCTGCATGTGGTTGTTAAGGTAATTAAAATAAGATTAAGGCTATGTTAGTTTTGCACAGTTAACTTAAGATAACCATTTATAGGAATGGATGCTGTGAGGTACCTAACAACTTTCGCACTCACAACTAACTCTTGAATTTATTTTTAATTCGCAAATCATTTTTTCTTATAAAAAGGTTTTTCTAAAATTTTACCTTTTTACAAATTAAAATTTTGGTTGTAATTTTATTTCAATTGGTTTTCATTTTTGAAAAATGAATTTTAAATAATTTGCTTGATGCCATGTGGCCTCATTGTGGGTGTAAGAATAAGTGTTAGACTACATAAAACAAAAGGCCTCCTTAAAAATGTCAACACTAAAGTGAAAAACGAAGGCATAAGTTACTCATGCTATAAAATTCTTTTAAGATCAACTAGCATTTGGCTAAATATTTCAAATTATTAACAACACCACATTTGCTTATCATTGTATCAAATCATCTCAACTTACCTTTCATTAAATCATGTTAGATTCTAAACTACTTTTTTCTAAGTTGGCATCTATTATAGCCTCTGTTGTCTTTACTAAAGCATTGCCAATGATTTCATCCCACATAATAAAAACCACAAAACATTTCTAGTATGTTTTCTTCCCAATTCACTCGTGTTATAAAGGAATTTCTAAACTTTTGCTATGCATGTAGAGTTTAAGAAGGCATTAATAGATGATGTAGAAGGTGATAAGTAAGGGTGCTCATGGGCGGGGGGCAGGCCGGACAAGATTTTATCCAAACCCAATACCCAACCTGATTTTAAACAAGCTTCAAAATTAAAGCTTGTTGTTTGGGCCCAACCCAGTCTAGTTTAATTCGAATAGGGTAGGGCTAAACTGAGCAGTTTAGTATTTTCTTTTTTTAAGAAAATTTATTATAAAAATTATAAAATAACCCAAAAAAATATTTTTATACAAATTCTTATTAAATTACATTTTATCTTCAAAAGAATTAAAATTTTGATATAAATCTTTTTAAAAAAATTATTTTCTTATTTTTTTGGGACTTGATCGGGCTAATATGTCTCTTAGGGTCAACACAAGTTTATTATTAAAATTATAAAATAACCCCTAAAAAATTTTTATATAAGTTTTTATAAAATTATATTTTATTATTAAAAAATTAAAATTTTGATATAAGTTTTTATAAAATATATTTTTTTTAAAAAGTAAACTTATTTTTTAGGCCAACCTGGGCTAATGTAGCTTTAAGGGCTAACTTGATACCCAATTCAACCTGGTTTTGTGGCTCGGCTGGCCTTAAATTTTTTTAATGCCTAGCCTAACTCAACCGATTTGTCTAGGTAAGGCTGGGCCCGACCCACCAGGCCTTTGGACCTAGAGAACACTCTTAGTGTCAAGTACTCTAATAGGTAATTGGAGATTATTTCGACAATGCTCCTAAAGCCTTTATTGATAAATTTTCTACCCTAGCTACTCTTAAGGAATTATGACTTAAAATCCATTATGTCTTTGTTGTCATTCCTCAAATTATCTTTCTAACTAAAGTTCTCTCTCTCTAACTTGACTTTTCATGTTAGTGAAAGGAATGAAAACTTGAAACTCTTTACTTTTGTTGCTTATATGGATTAAAGTGCTTTAGAATTTATAGGAAGGGTTTTTAATGGGCTTCGTTTTCAAATTTAGCTCAAATCTTATATCTTATTCTGCAAACATATAATGCATGTACTTAGTAATCACAATTAGGAAGCAAGCAATCAATAATTTCCTACCTTATTATTATTGTGTAAGCTAAAGGATCAAACCCTTTGATTGATACCCTTATGACACTAACAATATTATAAGGAGATGAGTTAGTGTTGCTACTTTAGCATACATTCTATAGTTATGGTAATTCAATCTAAAGAAGTATTGTTAGAAAAATAATTGGTTTTGATCTAAGTGGTAGGTGGGTGCAAGGAAAATTGTCCAAAACATACACAACTATATTAGTGTTTGAGGTATTTCTGTTATGAAGTTATTTAATTTAGTAACATTATAAGTGTGGAGGCAATCTGAGGCACAAAAATATGTAACATATATCTAAGGGATGTATTTCTTATGTTGGTTGTAGCCCCCTAACTTCCAAGGTGCTACATATCCTATTTATTTATTTGAGTAGTGGAATTTCTAGATTTAAAAATTTTGGACTATATATTAAGTAACTAATTTCATATATATATATATATATATATATATATATCATATTTATACATTTACAATTAATAATTTTTAGATAAAAGTACATAGCTTATGCCTAAACTATAGAACAAAATATACATTGGGGTCACTTAATATTATTACAAATATTTAGTAGATAGGACTTTTGCATCTCTATAACACTATCTTCTAGATAGTGGAAGGCTGGCCCACTTTTAGTTGTCTCAGTAGCACTGAGATCTTTTCCTAAACACATTATCAAATGTAGTAAAAATTTACATTTTCAGTAAGAACACCATCAATTTGGAAATCTAGTAATAATCTAGTTGCTACTTGTGCAGAAAACATTATCTTTTGTTTCCCCTCATGTCTATGACGTATAAAGACAGTGGACATATCACATCATACCAAATATGAACAGAAAATCATACATGTATAGCAACACAGCTCATGTTGGGTAACATGTAGGCTTATAAAACATGTATGTATTGATCTTAAAATATGTTGAGACTATCTTACCTTTTAATAGAGTTCTTTTTGCCTATGAAATAATCTGTTAAATAAGCTATATCCAAATATCACAATTTAAGGCCTAACTTATAGCAAAATGGACTTTATGATACTATATCACATATCACCTATAACTGCATTCAATTTTAATAACACAGAGATATGGCATAATACCACTCAATTCCAACTAAATCTTTCAAAGGCATCTTTAAGCAATATTAATGTATCATAGTCCTAATAGGCTCAAATTTTCAAATTTGATCGCAATGTATCGTATAACTTGATATACATTGGCATTGCCTTATCATTTCATTCATAAAGCATTCATAATACTCCAATGAATGCCTTTTTAAGGAGATGTAGATAATCCTACCTTGAAAGTGCTAGTTATAAAGAAAGCACTTTGACAAGCCTCATATCAAATGTCCCTTATCACTTATACAAGCTTGTGTTTTTGCAATTATAGATAACCCACCAAGCATCTCATACTACTTAGTGTGAGATTAAAGATTTTAGCACTGTCAAGGAGGAAGACTATTCTCCTTAGCAGTTATAATAACTAGAATCATCACATCAATGGACAAGAGTAAATAGTACAACATGAAAACAATATGAGGGCCTCACAACCCTTCGATGACTCCTTGTTATAACCTTGTCCAAAACAAGACTAAACTTATGAGGGACTTTAACATTCAAAATTCTAGATGATCATACATTTCCTTTCATATAGACAAAAATTCCATCTCTACTGATGGAGACAACCTATTGGAATTTCATCCCATGAGCACTCTATCTTTCAAAGACTTATCTTAAGATTGGGAATTCATAAAATTTCATCCTAAAAAACCATCTCATATTAGGAGTCCATTTATTGAGAACTTAAAGTTCCTTTACCTGTGTAAAAACTCATCTCAAGCGTACAATAAAATAGATATTAGATAATCATCTTATAACATATATTCAACTAGCATAGTTAAATAATAGCAAGGTCTCATATAAATATCTTTTTACTTACATTTATATTCCATGTTATCAAGGCTATATTTCATGGTCAATATACAATTATTTCTTTAGACATGAATAAGTAGTACAAAATTAGTCAACACAATTAGAAGCCATAGATAACTTGTTCACAATTCATATATAACATAATCTTGTTCTTAGTAATAGCATAGATAATCCATATCTATGGATTATAGTAAAGATAGTCAAGATATGCAAATTAGACAAATAATGCATGCTTTTAAGTCTAATATGCGAGATTATACTCATTAGTTGCTTAAACAAATTCTAATGGAATCTTTTTTCTTGTTATAACATCTTTTAGTGTTTTAAGTATCTTAAATAGTCCATATACCAATCCATATCATAATACTCCATAGCCAAGGTAATCCATGCATGGGAATAGTTTATGGTTTAGTCTTCCATGCATAAGGTCCAAATCAACTCTTTTGTATAGGGAATTAGATGAGATATTACTAGGCTTAAGTTCTTTAGGTTTTAGAATAATTTAGATAGGCAACTGCATAGGTATGCGTATCTAAACACCAACCACACTATGTACATAAACAATAAACAATCAATCATGCAAGAATTCACCTTATGTATCATTAAAATTTCATTCTTTTCACTTACCTAAGAATCAAACAACCCATGTGGTTTCATATGTACAAGTCATGCAATTCTAAAGCTAAGAAAGGGGTAAAAGGCTAAGAAATACATCGCATGGCCTTGTGCAAATTCACATTTTGGGGGCAATGTTCAACACCCTTGTTTCCAAAAACCTACTATAACTCATCTAAAAAAATGCTATCTTGTCACTTTATACTTCCCAACTATCCTAGCATGCTTATAAGTGTGTAAAAACTTCTAAAACAAGTACATAATATGTTAAAAACATAAGAATGCATTCCATAATTCCTTCTAAGTTCAACTTAACATTTAGAGGAGAAGAATGGGATGGAGGAGAGGATGCTAGCCACTTTTATATGCTAGACTAAAAGGGGTGTGTTCTTACCAAGAATTATCTTTGAATTCTTCCTCATCCCTTTTGCTTCTCCGCCGTTCTTCTGTACATTCCATTCCTTCACTTTTGCTCCCTTTCTCTTTCACATTTTTCTCTTTAACTCACTCTCTTAAACTCTCTTTTTCTAGAGTTGTTTCTCTCATGTTTTCTAATGTGAAGGAGCAAAAGGGTTGAATAGTTGAAGGTTGGAATCCCTCTCTTTCACCCTCACTTTCTCTTATACTCTTGAATCTCTCCTTCTTCCTTTATCTTGATCTCTCTTTCATGTTATAGAGGTAGAGTGGGGGTAAGAGTTTTTTTTTTGGGTGCAAAATGGGAAGCTGGAGGGAGTCCTTTATATAGAAAGGTTGGAGTCCATGACTTTCTTAAAAAGCTTTCTTCCCTTCTTTCTCTTAAAGTCTCTCTTCCTCTATTGGCTTTTGGCTTCACAAAAGCATTTCTATTGACCCATATTTGACCAAGATTTTGAGAAGCAATGGTTTGATTCGATAAGAGTTTTAGTCATAAAAGTTGTTCTTATTGTTGACGTGGTCATTTTCATATAAAACTATCTTCCTAATTCCATTGTTTTCATTTGGTGACAAATCATATTTTCGCCTAGGGCAAATTGTAACTTAGTCTCTAATCAAAATTGTACTTTCAACCCTAAAGTTTTAATAATTATATTTTGACCTTTAAATTTTACCTAAATATTTTTATTTCCTAAATAATTTTCTTACATTTTTTAGGCCTTAATGGTTTAGGGAATTTGTTGAAATTTCTTTCTATTAATTAATTATTTTTTTTATTTGTTAAGTTAAGATTAATTCCTTAAATTTCCTAATAATTCCTATTAAATCTCTAATTAGTCTTATAAAATTTTGTTATATTCCTAATAAAATTTTCAATTTTCCTTATGGTTAAATTTCATATTTTCTCATATAATTATTTACTAAATATTTTCTATTATCTATTTTGCCTAATTTTAATTTAATTAAAGACTTAATTTTGGGGATGCTACATTGGTTCTATAATAAAATTTTTAGTATAAAAGCTCTCAAATATTGTACCTGAGCATTCATGTCAGAGCACTTGATATGAATGTCTAAGAGAAGTGAAAAGTCATGTGTTGTTCATCCTATCATATGTGAGAGAGAAATGTTGAAATTTGGGTCACATATGATAGGCTAACTCATAACCCAATAGCCCTAGTTTAGATTAATTAATTAGTTAATATTTAAATTAGTTTTTTATTTGAATTTGAAATGGGAGTATTTTTTTTATTAGGTTACAAATGGCAAGATAAAAGCTGACCAAAGAGAATTCCAACATACGATAAAATAACTCTACCTTTTAGAACTCCCTTCACTAGAGACAAACATAAAACATAGAGAACAAGAAAGAAAAATGTTCTCTCCAAGCAATTTACATTGTTTTCTAAACTATGGTGCATTTGCTATGAACAAGCAATTTGAGTCCTTTTAATGATTCCAATCCAAAATGTGTGGGATAGAGATTCAACAAGATCATTCCCCTATATAGGTAAATACTCGTTAATCCCTTCATAACCAATGTAGCTTTGTTTTAGGTAGGTAAAGCTTAGATGATATTATTATCACTTAAGAGGTGATTCACTTGATAAGAGAACCATAAAAAGGTAAGAAGGGTTTTTTGACGATCAAAATTGACTTAGAGAACGCTTTTGATTGTAGTAGATGGGTTTTCATTGTGGATACTCTCTTTGACATTGGGCTTGATGATAAGTTCATCAACCTTGTCTAACATTGCTTATCTACCGCAATCATGTAACTTCTTTGGAATGGTGATAAGATGAAAGTGTTTATCCTTCTAGAAGAATTTGACAAGGGGACCCACTCACTTCTTACCTCTTTGTTCATTTTATGGAGAAGTTAGTGCATATCATTTTGGATGAAATTTTTAAAAGGCATTGGCACCCCATCTTAAATAAAGTTAGTCCCACCGTCTACCATCTATTTTGTTTGTAGATGACCATTATCTTTGGAAGGTAGCCATGGGTCAAGTGGAGGTTATTAAGAGTTGTTTGGAGCTTTTTAGCAAATGTTCTAGGCATAGAGTTGACAATGATAAGACTAGGATTTACTTCTTTAAGAATGTTAACTACAACAGAAACAGGGAACCAAGTCATGCTCTTGGCTTTTCTTCTATAGTGGACTTAAGAAAGTACTTGGGGATGCTTCTTTTACACAAGAGGGCCATGGTCAAAACCTATCAGTATGTCCTTGATAGTAGAAGCTAGATTGCTTTCTCTTGTCAATAGACATACACTTGTGAGTTATGTAGTGTCGACAATCCCAAATGACTCCATGCTAGGATTTGTGAGACATTAGAAAAAAGAGCTGAAGCCTTTTATGAGGTAGGCTTAATAGAAGATCGTAGAAAGCTCTCTTTGGTTTCTTGAGAAAAAGTGTTCATGAGGAAGTATGATAGAGGCTTAATTAACTAGAGAAATGATCTTTAGGTTAAGATGGTATAAGTGTGGCAATGACATAATGCCTATAGTTTTTGCTAAGTAGAATCATCCTAATAAAGGATGTAACCAATTAAGTTAGAGATGGTCACTTATGGGAAAAGTCACCTTATTTTACATACAATGAAAAGTCCTCAACAAACCAAATCCTTCATTACATAAGGAGTTTTATGCTATGGTATTGGGTTGCACTTGCAGTTGCAGAATGTGTGGGTTCAAGGAAGAGTTTAAGGATATGATCATACCCAGAGGAGTATAATGAGTGGTTAAGATTCAACACTCAACATGAAGGAATTAATAGAGTTGCACACAAATTGGGTAATCTTGCTAATGAATTTTCTCTAGCTTTTTTGTTATTTTCTCTTGAAAGATGCTAGAGGTGTTAGCTTTTTCAAACTTGGGGTCTAGTAGTTAGGTGCCTCTTTCTCTATATATATAAAAAAAGATGATTATACTCAGGTATATATAAATTTTGGATTATCTTTTTTCCTTTTAGTAAAAATTAAATAATAATAATAATATACATTTGAGCTAAATTTAAGAATTCTTGTGCTTTTTGTAATGCCATACTTCTAAGACTCAATTCATGCAATTTCCATGCCTCATCTCATGTTAATTGTATGGGAAGCAACATAATAGCATAGGAAGTCAGAAATCAAGATGCATTTCCCTACAGGTAAAAATTTTCTTTCAGTATTCCGTGGGTCATATGGACTCATCAATCTCATTCTCACATTTAAATATACAATTACAACTCATAACAAGCTCCAAAAGTGGCCCATCCTCAAGCAAAGGGAGCAAATACACCGAACACAAGAGTGCAGCCTCGGATTAGTTTTCTAGATTCAATGCCTGAATTTTGAAAAATTATAACTAATTTTAGAAAAATCAAAATCAGACATACTATACCATTATGGAAAGCTATAGATGTCTAATTTGTGCTAGAAATAAATTCAGATCACACAGGTTGCTAGGCACCCAAAACTGATGGAACAGTACTAGAAGTCAGCTATCGTCCTTGGTACTGATCTCCAACTTCAAAAATCCATATCTCCTTGCTCAGAGGTCCAATTGGGGTGATCTCAGTGGTTATGGAAAGATTATCATGTCTAGTTTATGCATGTAAAATTTCATGAGCATTGGATATCATTTGGCTCATGAATAATATAGCCCAAGTTTCTGACCATATGAACAGTACCTATATCAGTTCAGCAGAAATTTGGCAACTTTGGAAAATCATAATTAATTCCATAGAGATCCAAATAATCTAGGCTTTGGCTTCTTAAAAAAATTTGGATAAGATATACATGTATGCAAAATTTTATGAGCAAATTCATTCATTTGGTCAGATTTTGATATTTGGTTACAAAATGGCTCATTTTGTGCCATATAAGGGGTCCAAATGGTCCATTTCAAGTTCTAAGACAACCATGACCACTTGAGAATGTGGGAATGCACCAAAATGACTCTCTAAACTTATCTTATAGGTGCATAAATCCAGATTTCTCAAACTCACTCTCTCATCCCATGCCATACACAAGATTGCATATGCTAGCTTTGGTGATTCAATACCCAAATCATGTTATCTCATACATTTGGCATCAAATTTCATTCATACATCATACATATGGGTATTTACATATGCTCATATGATTACATAATAATTTCATCATGAGATTACGTCATATGCCATGTGTATGGCTACAAAGGAGACAAAACTAGGCTTTTTCATACACTTTAACATCAATCTTTTTCTCCTTGACTTGGTGGCTTCCCTTACCTTGCTCAATTGCTGTACCTATCATGTTAAGACATTGGAGATGAAGGAATGAGATTCAAAGAATCCCAATAGCTCATCTCCCTTTCAATCACATATAAAGTATGCAATATAAGTCTTGAAAATGCATGCATAGGCATATTGACATATGTGAGCATTCATAAAACATTCTTGGCATTTGAACACATTATGTTTAACATACATAGGCTTGCCAAGTGAGTGGATTAGCCTCACCTATTCACTGTGGATTTTGGACTTGCCTTATTCACTTTCTTTAAGAGGTTTTTTACTTAACCTTATTTTTGAGAGACTCTTTACCTTGTCTCAACCAAGTTTTAGGATTTTTAGCTCATCCTTACCATAGCTAGAGGGTCATTGGCTTCTCCACACTCAAGCAAACCAAAGCAAGAATATAAAACATCATTTGAATACATGAAACATCATCATGGTACCATAGAATAAAAGTTTATGCTAAAATACTTTTCATAGCTCAAAACATATATACACATATTCAAAGACCATGTAAGTACACATTAATGCATGAGAGAAGGTGGAGAGAGCTATCTTGCTTACATTCACACTTTTTCCTTAAGCCTTGAGTCCTCTCCCTTGACCTTATACACCCAAGAAGGTGGAGATCATTTCTCTTGACCTAGACACATCATATAGAAGTCAATTACACTATTGAATCATATTATATGGCCATATATTCACTAGGAAAGCTAAATGACTCATAAGGCTCTTTTATGGTTGCATAATACACTTAATGAAGCAACCTTAGGAAAATTTTATCTTGGCTCTATTCTCTCCATCTATTTAGGATTCTTGACTCTATTTAAACTTTTTGGAGTCCTCATACAACCAATTCAAGGAGCCTACCTAGGTGTTGCTTCTTTAAGCCATAATATGGAACATACAAGGCCATCTCACTTTCTATGGTTTCTAAAATTATTCCAAGGTTTCCTCTCATATTCTCCCATCTTACATGACTCAAAAATAAGCTTAGAACAAATTAAAACTATCCCTAGGTTCCATTTCTACTCTAGGCCAAAACATACACTCTTTTTGGCATCCTTAGAGTTTCTTTGCTTCCTTTGATGGAAGAATCATGTAGGAAGCTCTCTTGGTGTCTTAGGAACTCATATGAACACTTAAACATCATAATATGATTAATGAAATAATTGAATTAATGAAATAATTGACTTTATATTAAAAACTTAGTTAAGAATATTTTAAGTAATTATAATTATAATTAATTAAATATTAATGAAAATAGACAAAATGTCAATCGCCTCATCCTTCATTAGAAAAAAAAAATGCCTCATTCGTTATCAAACTTCTGAAAACTTAACTATAGAATTTACAGAAAAAAAAAGAAGATGCAAAATTATTCCAAATCTCTTCATCAATTTATAATACATTTTGCATTCACAAAAGTGGTCAACACATTTTTCTATTCACAAAGTTTTTCGTTTTTTCAATATGGTAAGGGTAACTTTAAACAAATTTAAGCCTCAATTGAGACTAAGTTCCTCTTCAAATGATAATAAGGGCATACCCCTTACATCACCTGATACATTTAAAAGAACAATTTTACCATGGCGTTAGATCTAAAATTTGAACTCTAATAATCGAAGTAAAGTAGGAAGCATACTTTTCTAACTATTAAGCCAACCAATGATGTTATTGGTCAAATAAATTAATCCAATGTTTCAAATTCAATTTTTTTTAAAACTACATTCACTTGCATTTTATCATGGATTAATATGCTTTCAACTTTCAAAAAAAAAATGATGACTTTGTTTGTAATTAGATTCTACTTTGATTCTACCAAGAATGATGATTCATTGAAAATCAAATCTTTCTTTTTATCTTTTTTTTCTTTCATCTCAGCAACTTATTTTTAGTATTTTTAGTCATCAATCCAATCACCATTCACGTTTTTTCTTTTTCTTGTCAAGGAATAGATCGCTTTACAACAATAATTTATCAAAAATCAATGATTTCGATACTGCATCAAAGAAGAAAAAAAGAAAAAAGACAGGGAAACGAGGGAATGACTATGAGAGACGGTATAGATAATGAGAAAACAAGAGAGAAGGAGAAAGTAATGGAGAGAAAGTAAGAGACATGGGATGTTGCAAATATCTTTTTTGTTCTTTTTGATATTATTTTATTTAAACGACTTTGAGTAATCTCAACAATTTATTTGTTGAATAGTATTTGAATACTTAATCTTTTAAGATGCGGATAATTTATTGAAAAATTAAAATGCAGGTAAAAATTCGGTAAAATTGCAAGGGAAAATAATTTTTTTACCATATATCTACGTATTTTCAATTTTTTTAATTATTCCGAATAAACGTAACAATATCAAGATAAATACTCTCAGTACTGGTATCACCTATATGGCTCATAACAAGGGAAAGGGGGGGTAAAATTTGTTAGGGGCAATCAAGGTAAAGTCTTTCAAAAAGATTTTGAATTTAACTAAAAGCTTTCAAGAAACAAAGTGGATCCCTAAGATCAAGTGAAAGCCATGCATGCATAAAAGAATACGGAGTAAATAGTATAAAAAGGCATCCACTGAATGATCAGTTCCAGACTTCCAGTTCTTCCTGATTCCTAATTAAAACGGTACGCACTTACTGTTATATCTTCAAATCAATCTTGTTTTCTCTACGCAGAACACGATTTCATTTGATTAGTTCTTTTTAAGTGGTTATAATAAAAACTAATAATATGACTTTCGAATAACAAATATTTCTTAAAACTAAAAGTGTTTAATTAGATATAAGACTACGCTTCAGATTATAATTGATTTTGGGCAAATTTTAAGATGCACATTAGTTATAACTTGTCATCGTGTTGGTAACAATTTTCAAAATTTTTTAGTAACATGTTACTGATATAATGTTAACCAACTACCAATAATAACAATGTGGAGTTACTAGTAATTTAAAAATGCAGCTAGTAACAATTTCTTAGTACACTACTCAAGGTGTTGGTCACGAGCACATCAACTAACTTTTGCTAAACTCATGACATTAGTTACCAACACATAAGCGAACACTTGCTGGCACAAGTGATCCCTAAGAAAAGGGTCCAAGTAAATCTCTTTATATATACTTGTGTTTCTAACCCAATTTGAAGATTTAGTAAACTACTATATTTGAAATAAATAAATTTTACCGCAAATAAGAATGTTTCCACTCGCACTTGTTCTTATGCAGATCTATATATCCATGGAGATCTATATATCCTTGGATGAGCAAGAGGCTGATTCTAGCAGAAACCAAAACGTGAAGAATCAATGGTCTAATCTACCCCATGTGCTTTTGTCTAAAACCTCAAAGGATTTCGGACTGATAGATCTTTTGTGCTTCCGTCTTGTGTGCAAGGATTGGAAATATGCTTTTTCAGAAGCTTTGAGTCTGATCGAATTTGAATCTGAGCCTTTGTTCCTTTTATACGAGAAAGGGAATCCTCAGTGTTTCGTTGTAAACAACAATCGACACAGAAGTTGCATTATGAACCTCCCAGAAATGGCTGAAGCAACCTGCCTCGCATCCCACGCTGGATGGCTCCTTCTGTTGAGTAATGCTGACATATTCTTCTTTTGTTCAGAATATGCCTTAGATGTTGCCGTTAATTTGTCAAAGCTGATCTGAACAAGTACAAGTGTCAAGCAAGTTTAAATTAGTTTGAATAAGTCAATGGTAGTTGCAGATATCAAGGCTTAAAATGCTGAAGATATATTCTGTAACTTATTTCCTATTTTTTAGGATGCGTAGCAACATTTTTTGCTGCATTAGTTGTTCTGTTTTTTTTAAACTTTATTGTAAATTTTATGATCCACATTCTTAGGATGTTCAGTTAGTTCTTTTGTATTTAAACTCTGTTCTCATTAATAAAAAGTGTGGTTGATTTCCATTTGAAAACTACAAATGGTATCAGAGCTGTAATTTCTTATAGGACCTGTGTGAGTGGAGTTTGCCATCCGAGAGTGAGTTTAGTGAGTGTTTCTGTATAAACACATTTCTTTTCAACTCATAGTACTCGAGTGAACTCAAATGGCATCAAAAAACTTCTCACCTGTTCCACCCTCAATTTTTAGTGGTGAAAATTACCAAACTTGGGCTGTAAAGATGACTGCTTATTTGCAGGCCTGGGATCTCTGGAGTGCAGTGTCAGAGGAGCTTGAAATCCCACCACTACCAGACAATCCTACTATGCAGCAGATCAAGTACCATCAGGAGCAAACCGAGAAAAAATGTAAAGCTAAGTCTTGCTTATTTTCAGCAGTTTCTGAAAATTTATTTGTTAGAATAATGAACTTGCAATCAGCTCACCAAATCTGGGAGTATCTTAAAGCTGAATTTCAGGGCAATGCAAGAACAAGAAACTTGCGTGTCTTGAATCTTAAAAGGGAGTTTGAGTTAAGGAGGATGAAAGACTCTGAGACTGTCAAAGAATATGCTGATAGGCTGCTAGAAATTGTCAACAAATTGAGGCTTATTGGAGAAGAAATGCCTGATAGCAGGGTGGTTGAGAAATTGCTGGTGACTCTTCCTGAGAGGTTTGAAGCAAAAATCTCTGCATTGGAGGAAATCAAAGATTTAACAGAGATAACACTACCAGAACTTCTTAATGCTCTTGAAGCACATGAGCAAAGAAGACAAATTAGAGAAGATGTTACTTTGGAGGGTGCCATGCAAGCCAAATTGCAGAATCAAAATTCTAAAAAATGTAAAAAGAAGAATTGGAAGAACTACAAAGGAAAGACTGGTGCAGAAAATTCTACAGGCCTTGGTGAAAGCAACAGTGAGTTAGGCAGAAATGTGTCCAATCAAGGAAGAAAATCAAATTATCCTCCTTGTCAGCACTGTGGTAAGACCAACCATCCTCATTTTAAATGTTGGAATAAACCAGAAATACCTTGTCAACATTGTGGCAGGACCAATCATCCACATTTCAAGTGCTGGAGCAGACCAGATGCAAAATGCACCAAGTGCAACCAGCTGGGTCATGTTGATAGAATCTGTAGAAATAAAGGGACTCAACAAGTGAATAAAGCTCAAGCTGTGAATCAAGAAGAGGAGGAGCAATTATTTGTAGCCTCTTGTTATGCAGGTATCAGCCAAAGTGAATCTTGGCTAGTGGATAGTGGTTGTACAAACCACATGACAAACAATGTTGAGCTATTTAAAAGGCTTGACAAAACAGTACATTATAAAGTCAGAATTGGAAATGGAGTGCACATAACAGCGAAAGGGAAAGGTACAGTTGCAATTGAAACTTTTTCTGGAGTTAAGTTAATTACTGATGTGCTATATGTTCCAGAAATTGATCAAAATTTGCTCAGTGTTGGTCAGCTACTTGAGAAAGGTTTTAAAGTGCACTTTGAAAATAAAAAATGTGTGATCAAAGATACAAAGGGGCTGAATGTGTTTTCTGTAAAAATGAAGCAAAAAAGCTTCTCACTTGATTTGATGGAGGAGGAGCAGGTTGCATATCAAGCTTCTGTAAAAACCTCTGACCTTTGGCATAAAAGGTTGGGGCATTATCATCATAACGCAGTACTCCAAATGCAAAAGCAGCAGCTTGTAAATGGTCTAGATTCATTGGAGGAAAGCATCTCAAGTTGTAAAGCTTGTCATTTTGGCAAGCACACAAGGTTACCTTTTCCACAGAAGGCTTGGAGGGCTACAAACAAACTTCAAATTATTCATACTGATCTTGGAGGACCTTTTAATACATCATCTCTTAAAGGAAGTAAGAGTTATATTATTTTTATAGATGATTTAACCAGGATGTGTTGGATATACTTTCTTAGGTACAAATCTGAAGTAGCTGCTGTATTTTGGAAATATAAAGCTTGGGTAGAGAATCAAAGTGGCTGCAAGATTATGGTGTTGAGATCAGACAATGGAAAGGAATATACTTCAAATCTTTTTAACAAGTTCTGTGAAGAGGCAGGTATTGAGCATCAACTTACTTCTCCTTATACTCCACAACAAAATGGAGTAAGTGAGAGAAAAAATAGAACCATCATGGAGATGACACGTTGCTTGTTACATGAAAAACAATTACCAAAAGGTTTCTGGGCAGAAGCTGCAAATACAGCTGTTTTTCTTCTAAACAGACTTCCTACTCGTGCTCTCAACAACCAAACTCCTTATGAGGCATGGTATGGTTATAAACCCTCCTTATCTAATCTAAAAGTATTTGGTTGTTTATGTTTCTCTCACATTCCACATGTTAAAAGAGATAAACTAGATAGAAAATCTGAGCCTGGAATTTTTATAGGCTATAGTAGCTCCTCCAAAGCCTATAGAATATTTCAACCTCAATTTGACAAAATAATTATAAGTAGAGATGTTATTTTTTTGGAAGAGGAGCAGTGGGATTGGAATGAAGGAAAAGCTAATCAGTTTAGTGAATCGCTACTGAATGATGAAGATGTTGATGAGCAACCAGTTAAAGGTACTAGATTGCTTGCTGACATATATGCAAAGTGTAATGTTGCAATTTTAGAACCAGAAACTGTTGAAGATGCAATGCAAGAGCAGAAATGGGTTACAGCCATGGAAGAAGAGCTTCAAATGATTAATAAAAATCAAACTTGGGAACTTGTTGAAAGACCTCAAAACAGAAAAGTTATTGGGGTAAAATGGGTTTTTAAAACTAAGCTAAATGCAGATGGCTCTATAAACAAGCACAAAGCAAGGCTTGTTGTGAAAGGATATGCACAAGTCTTTGGAGTTGATTTTTCTGAAACCTTCGCTCCTGTAGCAAGGCTTGACACAATTCGATTGTTACTTGCAATTGCAGCTCAAAAGGATTGGAAAGTATTTCATCTAGATGTAAAGTCTGCATTTTTGAATGGTTATCTAGAGGAGGAAATCTATGTTGACCAACCAGAGGGTTTTGTTAAACAAGGTCAAGAAAGCAAGGTGTATCTACTAAAAAAGGCATTGTATGGCCTTAAGCAGGCTCCCAGGGCCTGGTATGGTCGAATAGATGAACATTTAACTAGCTTAGGCTTTGTTAAAAGTCTAAGTGAAGCAACTCTTTATGTGAAGAAAGAAGGTATTGATTTAATTATTGTTTCGGTGTATGTTGATGATCTCTTGGTTACAGGTAGTAATTTGGAGCTCATTAATGTTTTCAAAGCTGAAATGTTGAAGGAATTCGAAATGACTGACTTGGGTTTGATGTCCTATTTTCTTGGCTTGGAAGTGGAGCAAAAGAAAAGTGGAATTTTTATAAGTCAGTGCAAATATGCCAAGGAGATCCTTAAAAAATTTCAGATGGAAAGGTGCAAATCTACCAACACGCCTATGCAAACCAGAGTCAAGTATTTCAGAGATGATGGTGCTATGAAGGTAGATGAACATCATTATAGAAGTTTAATTGGTTGCCTTATGTATCTCGCTGCTTCTAGACCAGATATTGTGCAGGCTGTGAGTCTTTTATCTAGATTCATGCATTGTGCTAGTGAGATACATATGCAAGCAGCAAAAAGAGTTGTCAGATACATCAAAGGAACGATTGATCATGGTATTCTGTATACAAAATGTCAGAATTTCATTTTAATGGGTTATTCTGATAGTGATTGGGCTGGTTCAGAAGATGATATGAAGAGTACAACCGGCTACTGCTTCAATCTTGGTTCGGGAGTAATAAATTGGTGTTCTAAAAAGCAAGATATTACAGCTCAAAGCACTGCTGAAGCTGAGTTTATTGCTGCAACTACAGCAGCAAATCATGCAATATGGCTACGGAAGATTCTTGTAGATCTGAATTTGGTGCAGCTAAAACCAACTCAGATTTTTGTAGATAATCAAGCAGCCATATTAATTTCTTCAAATCCAGTATTCTATGGTAAGACAAAGCATTTTAAGATTAAGTTTTATTTCTTAAGAGAAATTCAAAAGGAAGGAGAAATTTTCTTAATCTACTGTAAAACTGAAGAACAAATGGCAGATGTATTTACAAAAGCTTTGCCTAATGTCAAGTTTGCTGTGATGAAGAAAAAGTTAGGCGTGTGCAGCATCAAAGACAAGGAGGAGTGTTCAGAATATGCCTTAGATGCTGCCGTTAATTTGTCAAAGCTGATCTGAACAAGTACAAGTGTCAAGCAAGTTTAAATTAGTTTGAATAAGTCAATGGTAGTTGCAGATATCAAGGCTTAAAATGCTGAAGATATATTCTGCAACTTATTTCCTATTTTTTAGGATGCGTAGCAACATTTTTTGCTGCATTAGTTGTTCTGTTTTTTTTAAACTTTATTGTAAATTTTATGATCCACATTCTTAGGATGTTCAGTTAGTTCTTTTGTATTTAAACTCTGTTCTCATTAATAAAAAGTGTGGTTGATTTCCATTTGAAAACTACATCTTTTGCCCATTTACTAGCGCAAGAATAGACCTCCCAAAGTGTCCCTTTATTTCAGAACAATCACGTGCAGCAATCTCATGTCCTCCCACTCATCAAAATTATACCGTGGTTGTGTTCAATCGTGAAATCAGTAAAATCAAAGCAACACTGTGCTTGATTCGCAGGGGTGAACACGAATGGACCCACCAAGAATTTTGGTGCCCTTTATCACACTTCGGTAAAGTAAGGGGTGCTACTTATCATGATTTTTCTTATTTTCCTGAAGGAGCTTTTCACTTTTTGGACACTTCGAGGTTAGCAATCTTTGATGTTGATGCGATTAAAAGAAGGTCAGGATACCACAAACCCATGCTACCAGGAATATCATGGAAAAAGAAATATAAAAAATTGAATTTTAGTGTATGTAAAGATTATTTCAAAAGGAGATCACCTGCGTTGAGGCTACTCTTAGGAATAGAAGAACCCGTTTCCATTTCTATATGTGGGACGATGGTCAGTAAGAATGGTGCTAAGGACCAACTGATTCAGGATGAGAGCTATACCTATATCTGTAAGCGTGGTCGAGGATGTGAAAGTCGTCAATTAAAAGGGGTATGGATCCAACCAATATTCGATCAAAAATCTCTATATCAAAGATGGTCTTCAGGTTGATGGAGTTTGTTATCCTTATCTATCAAATCTCTCTTGAAGTTTTAATTCTTCAAAATATTAACTTGTATGTAGGATTTTATTTTCAATGTTCCTTTTAAAGAAATCTAACTCAAATTGTCGATTTCAAATACTATCTTCTTTTATTAAATATACTAATTTCTTTAGCTATCTTTAAACAAGCTAGAAAAAACTTACTTCTATTGTTTCCTTTGACAGATTCTTTGATGGTTTGAGTAGTCATTCAACTTAAATGGGAGTATTTTGGTTTGATCTTACTCAGAATCTGTTTACATTTTCTAAGGGATAATTTTCTCCTTTAATTCCTTGCATGTATTCTTGGTAAGTAACATTCATAAAGCACTTTCAGTTAATAGAGGCTTCTATGCTGTAGTGTAACCTCCTTACTTAATTATCATTTTACTTATATTTGTTAATATTTATTTATATTCTATAGCAGACGCTTGCGCAAATTGGAAGATAAGATTGTGGAAAATACTACATAATACTAAGTCAAATACATAAATTGTTAGTAGTTATACTTATGATTTTAAATTGCAGTTGTGGCTGCATTGCGATTACTGCAATTACAAGCATTGTAAGCAATATGATGTGGGTTGCAGTTGTAATTTTTTTAAGTTAAATTATTTTAAAAACATATATAATCATTATAACTCTCAAATACATAATATATCATGTCTAACATCAATATTAATCAAATAAATCATTATTTTGTATAAGTATATCAATGTTACTTGAGAAAATTAAAAGATAATATAAAAGCATGCTTACATATTTATTATAAAAAGAGAATTAAAATATATTGTAGAATGTCGTGGAGGATCATAACTTCCACTTTCACTTTCATTATCACCTTGTCTTACTCCTTGTCTAAAAATATAATCAAAAAATCCTCCACCCACATTTTCCATTTGCTAATAAGGAAAATTTGATGTTCAGTGATAATAAGGCTCTCGATAATCTATTAAAGGTTGATAATAAGATGAGACTTGAGTCATTAGATAGTGATCATATGACATATGAGAAGATGGTTGATAAAATGGCGGATAATAACTTTGACTACTTTGAGACAATCTTCAATGCCAAAATCACTAAAACTTTGTGAAAAATTAAAGGAAGAACTATCTTCTAGCATACCACTTTGCTGCCTTTCACCTCTTATAAATTGAGAACCGCCTCTTCTATTATTACTAGAACCTCTATCCTAGAAAGATGTTATATCAACAACAAAGCCCAAATCATACATAGTATATGGAATGTCTAGCCATGATCTTGTTCCTTATCTTCATTTATGTCATGATCACTTTCTAGTACACCACCACCACTATTGTTACTTGGTGGATTCAAACCACCATCGTCATCCTAACTATGACCTTTATGGGAACTTGAATCATCATCAACCTCTACCTTTTCTTAATCAGTATTCATACTGATGCCTGTTAGTTCCCTATTTGTCACTACAAGGTGAATAACAATGGTGGATATTTTGATTCTTGAAAAATATTATTTATTATAATTTTTTAATATGTATGGAGTTCTTGTCAATTATTCTAACTCGCAAAATCACATGGAGTTTCTTTAAATGCTTCAAAGAAAATGAATTTAATTTTAAAGAAAAATATACACAATATATAAAGTTTAATATATACTTAATCATTGTACTCTATTTGTATTATTAACACACATTAATTGTAATTTATTTTTTCCTCCAAAGTATACACTTGAAAAATTTGAAAGATTCAAATCCCATAAAATTAAATTAATTTTAAGTAAAAAAATTTAAAAATAATTCTCATAAATATATTACTTTATTAGCTATAATATTTTGAACATATAATTTATAATTACATAATAAGTGGTAAATATATGCTATATATTGATATATTTTTTCTTATAAATATTTATCTTTGCTTAAAGTTCATATATTTTTGTTAGGATTACCTTTTCAAATAATCCTATCTTAATTAATTAACAATTTTTGTTTACTTTAAATGCATGACCAACTAGAAAATAACTAAAAATATTTTATTTTTTTCCTTGATCAAATTATATTATGTTTTCTAATAATTTTAATCTACCTATCACTAAATTTGGATCTTTCAATTATATATTTGTATGTCCCATATGTATTATGGACAAGACACGAGTTAAAAGAGAGTAGGGTAGACTGGCGCAATGCATGATAGCATAGTGAGAATGGAGATGAGATTGATTGGGGTGGGTGTGTGTGTTGTCAATTTCAAGCATAGGGACATTTCCTCGTAATGGTTACAAATTGCAATATGCAAATCTATCATATAGCATTATTTCTATCTATAATTAGGTTAAAAATATTTCTTTAAGCAAGTTAAATATTACTTTTAAAAGACAAATATCTAGGTAAATTAAAATTATTAAAAAGAAAAATCCGATTCATTTTGTCATCATCCGTTTTCATAGTTTTTGTTGTTGAACTTTGTGCTCTTTCTAATTTTGCTATTTCACTTTCACTAAGAGCAAAAGAACATTGACTTCTGCACTAATTCTACATTTGCCATCCTTCTTTCTTCAATTGCACTCCTCTTGCATAAGAGAAGGCTAGCTAATGCAAAGAAGATGGCAAAAGTTGCATTTGTGTGTTGCTCTAAACCATGAGTCCTTCCTTTACTTCTACCTTTAAACTTAAACCATGCCCTCTCATTTCTCAAAAACAAAAAATAAAATGGAAACTTGCTATTAAAATATTTCATCACTACTCACTAACAAGCCCTTTGTTTAGGCACCTCCTTTGCTCTTCCCTACTCCCTGATTCTCTATGCTTTAGATTCAAACTCAGAAAATAGCAAGCAAGAGCAAAGCAAGAAGATGTACATACCTTTTCGCATTGGCACTAGCTTCTCTCTTCAGATTCAAGCAAGAAGTGCATACCACTGGCTCTGCTTCAAGACTATAGATTCAAATTTTAGACCACCATGCTTCAACATTCAAGTATGGTTTCATAATCAAAGCTCTCTTTGCTGATTTTGCTTAGTGGTTTTTCTCTTTCATTGTTTAGGAAGGCAAAGCTAAGGGCGACACTCTGATTCAAGTTCTATTTTTTGACCTTTATATGATATGTTGCAACAAAACCTCAACACTATTCTATTGCAACTGCAACACGGTTATATGGCGGCCTAATAAGGTGATATCAAATCCCTCTGCAACATTGCGATTGTGTTGTTCAATGCGAGCTACAATTTTGAACCATGGTATACTATTCATTATTACATTCCACCAATCAAAACATTATTAGGGAAGTCGTGGGGTCACTATAGACATATATATATATATATATATATATATATGAAAAAAAAGATTCATGGTTTCAAGATCAGCATCCTAAAGTTCTATGTTGACTTTGTGGGGGTGTTACACAGCAAACAAGACTTAACCTTCCTCATTAATCGTAGACCACTTCATAGACATGATCACCTACACTTGTCCCATAATAGGGATGTCCATATACATCAATTCTATTTCAACTACGAATTTCATGTCTATATCTAAACACATTATCATTAAAGTGAGAATTTACATTCTCAATAAAAACACTATTAGTCTTTTGAAAAATAGTAATGACTTAATTGTAAAGTCTACAAAAAACATTTTTTTCTTGTTCTCCTTGTCTATACAAATAAAAGATAACATGAAAGAGCAAAGCAACACATGTAATCATATGTGCATAAATATAAATATTCTTACCCATATCTGTAGCTTGGAGTCATCCTTTCATATACATACCCAAAGCATTTGAAATGCATGAAACAATATTTCATGATGGGGTCCATCATGTAATGCATGCATCATACAAGCTTTCCATAGTATATCGTGGTATATTTCTACAAGGAATTATAAATGATCCATCAATAACAATGCTATTTATAAAAATCATTTCTACAAGCATTCCACCAAGTGTCCCATGCCACCTGTTGCAAACTTGGGTTTTCAAAGTCCATAGATCACCCACCAAGCATTTCATACTACTTAATGTGAGATCTGGACTTTTAGCATTGTTAAGCTGGAAGAACTACCTTCTTTGGCTCTTGCATATCATGAAATTAGTTAGTACATTTCATAACTTTCCATAGACAATGAACGTTATTGCATTCTAAAGCATCCCCTATAATGGATCCATGAGCCTTTGTTAACTCCTGATCATTCATGTTATTTTGCATAGTTTCTTTTGGTAAATATGTGTCTAATCCTCTAATTATGTGGCAAATAATGTTTTTATGGGAAAGATATGCACACTTGGGAAGAATAGTTCAATAAATGACAAGTTTGTTTTAATTTTGAGAATATTGGGAATTAATTACACTTTGCTCTTTTTGTCAGGTGGAATCACAAGAAAAATGGAGTTAGAAGCACATTAAACTGGAATGGATAGAAATTGTATGTCAAGAGGCTTCAAAGTACAAGCTTTGTGGGTTGTGGAGGTGTGCTACAACCAGAAATCATTAAGTTGTGGCAAGATTTGAAATAAATGAAGATAATAGCCAGGAAAGTTTGTGCCACGGATTAGCACATCACACTGCAACGCAAGTTCATATAAAACCAAAGAATGTTGCGATGAAACAATGTTGCACCGCGGCATAAGTCGAAAAAACCATACTACACCGTGGCGCGATTTCCACAAGCTATGGTGTGAGTGCTTCCATAATTCAATATTGCTGTGACATGAAAGTATAAGTCATGGCATGTTTTTTTTTTTTTACAAAACATAGCATTTTTTATGCTGAAATTTTGAGGGTTTATTTCTTCAAATAGTTATTCTTACAAAGGAAGCCGTCATTCTGGGTTTATTCTAAGTGTAGAGGGTAAGGAGAAACTTAGAAAAGTAACTTAAAGCAAGGAAGTGCTAGATATAAAGGATTAAAGAGGAGACAAGCTTCAATTACTAGTTTTCTCTATCCTTCTTCTTTTCTTTACACTTGATCAGATGTTTCTAACCCTTATTTTATCCTTGCTACTAATTTCCATAAATATGTATAGCTAAACTCCTTAATCTAGCATTATTATGAACTCTTGTATGGATTAATGATTGTTTTTCACTCTAACTTCATGAATATTGGTAAATACGTGTTTATTCAACTCTTTACTTCATACTTTTTGATTACCTGACTAGCAAGTAGATTGATTTGATTCTTCTACTTAAACTTGGAAAAGGGAAAGTAAAATTGGGTTTTAAGTTGAGTTGTGTGAATACTTGCAACTTGGTAGGACAAGTGAATGGGTTAATTAATGAAATAGGAATATACTCATTAATCTCACATAGTCAAATTAGGTATTGTGCTATTAAATTAATCTTGGTTGATTTCATAAGGAATTATTTAGATAATCTTATATGAGATTTAGAAAATACTTATAAGAACAAGTAAACCCTAGACTAACACGTATCACTATTATGAGCAAAGGTCATAAGTGCTGAATTAATTTACTATAAAAAACAAGAGGAAATAATAATCCTAGATGCCTTTAGTCGCCCAAGAATCCAAAAATCAATTTTGAACATAAGTTTTGCCTAATAGATAGTCTTTAATCACATTTTTATTATGCAAACACTTGGAAATGATTTGCTTAATTTAAGTTAGGATGTAAATTTTGGTATTTAACAAATTTTGACAACAAATCCTTTTCTGATCATTGTATTACTCCTTCGATATATATACTTGTGTATATGCTTTCAAAAAGAAAGCAATAAGTTTTTGACACTGTTGCCAAGGATTTATGTGCCAAAATATTTTCCTATCAATATTAATATTAGCATACCTAGTTTGAACTTAAGCTTTTATATAGTTTTACTTGTGTTATTCTCATTTCTTTTCTGTTTTATTTGTCGTGGCTACCTTCCTCTTATGCATGGCCTCTTATGTAAGAAATTGAAAGTCTAGAAGTTCTCTTATTTCGAGAAGAATCTAAAGAAGCTTTCAATTAAACCTTAAGAGATAAATCTAAAACTTTTAAATCAACTAGAAATATGGCACATCAAGATGAAAATTGAGTCAGAATAGTGAATGATTTTGCCACATTGAATATGTAAAGATACCATTCAAGCATACGAAGACCAGCTATTCAAGCCTACACCTTTGAAATGAAGCAAGTGATATTACAAATGCTCCAAATGGTTGGGTAGTTTAGAGGCTCACCTATGGAAGACCCTGATACTCAACTCTCAAATTTTTTAGAGGTTTGTAATTCTTTTAAACAGGATGGTGTATCTAATGATGTGATCTGGTTTAGGCTTTTCCCACTTTCACTAAAGGATAAAACCAACATGTTGCTTAGCTCATTACCAAATGGGTCCATCACTACTTGGGATAATCTAGTTATAAATTCAAAGCTAGGTTCTTTCCACCAACAAGATCAGTGGAGTTGAGAAATGATATCAACTCCTTTATGCAATAAGACAATGAACCGTTGTATAAAGCATGGGAGAAATTCAATAAGTTATTGAAAAAGTGCCCGTACCATGGGTTTCCTAAAAGGGTACAAGTGTAGATTTCTATAATAGGTTGCTACCAAAAACAAAGGCCATCCTTGACTTAACATCTAATGGGAGCATCACAGGCTATCTAAATGTTGATACTATTTATAATGTGCGAAAAGATATGGTAGCTAACCCCTTTCAATGATCTACATCTAGACCCTAAAAGAAAAAGGTGGCAAGAGTCTATGAAATCAATACTTTAACCACACTCTCAACTTAAATGGTTACGATAAACAAGAGATTTGACAATCTTGAAATGCATTTCGATGCACAAATGGGTGTAAATGACATTCAAGCACTAGTCATCAGTTGTGAGCATTGTAGAAAAGAACACTTTAGTGATCGATGTCCTTCATTAGTGGAAGTAATCAATTATATGGGTAATTATGGAGAAAATTCAAATAACCCATACTTGAACACATGTAACTAGGTTAGAGAAACCATCCAAATTTTTCATTGAGCCAAGGTCAAAATCAGACCCAAGCATCTTCCTCTAGAATGAGACCTTCTGACCCCTTAGATTTTCTACTTAAGCTAGACTGCCAATGCAAGAAAAGAAGTCAAGTATGGAGGAAATGTTTATGCAATACAGGGCTAAGCTAGATTCTATTCTAGCTAGACAAAAGGCAATAATGATGAAGCATGAGTTAGCAATTAGAAATATAGAATTGCAAATTGGCCAATTGGCTGCATCTATAAATTCAAGATAGCAAAAGGTTTTTCCAAGTAATACCATTCCTAACCCAAGAAGAGATGGCAAAGAGGAACACAAGGTTATCATATTGAGCAGTGGCTAGGAGTTACTTGAAGTATCACCTTCAATGCAAGATAATGAATCTAGATTAGATCAAGGCATGATAGAAGGTAAGATTGAGAAGGAGAAACTTATTGAAGAGAGAAGAAAAGTTGTTAAGAAAAAGAAAGATAACGTTAAAAAGAAGAATCAAAACAATAGTCAAGAGAACATTATTCCTCCACTACCATTCCCTTAACACTTCAAGAAGCAAAATTTGGATAAATAGTATTAAAAGTTTCTAGAGATTTTCAAATAGCTCTACATAAACATTCCATTTGCAGAAGCCTTAGAACAAATGCCAAGTTATGCCAAAAAGATCTACTATTAAGTAATAAGCAGTTTGGACGATTTGAGACAGTGGCTTTAACCCTAGAGTGTAGTGCCATATTGCAAAATAAATTACTGCCTAAAATGAAAGATTCAAGAAGTTTTACCATTTTGTGTAACATTGGAAAACACTTTACTAGAAATGCTTTGTATGATCTTGTGACAAGTGTGAATTTAATGACACTGTCAATTTTCAAGAAACTTAGTCTAAGGAAGGTTAGACTAACAATAGTGAATTTGCAATTAGCTGACAAGTCTTTAGTTTATCCAAATGGAGTCATTGAAGATGTTTAAGTAAAGGTTGATAAATTAATCTTCCATGCAGATTTCGTAGCATTGGATTATGAAGAAGATAGGGACATCCCTGTCATCTTGGGTGGATGTTTCTTGGCTATAGGAAGAACATTGATTGATATGAAAAAAGGATAGTTAACTATAAAGGTGAATGATAAAAAAATAACTTTTCACATGTATAAAGCATTGAAGAGCCCAGATGAGTTGGAAGAATGTTGTTTTATGCTGTTAATTGATAATGTAATGCACAAAGAGCTTTATGAATTAAACTTTGAAGATCCTTTGGAAGCATCATTGTTTAAGGTGGTTAGAAAGGAGGAAATGGAATTAAGGAGTATATCAAGCTATTAGAAGCCACTCAAAAACATTTTAAGGCTTCATAACAGTTTGAATCACTTGATTTATCATCAAAAGCAAAATTTGTGTTGAAACCATTAGTAGAGAAGCTCTATCACTAGATTTGAGGCCATTGCTCTCTCATTTAGAGTATGTATACCTTAGAGAATAATGTACCTTACTAGTGATAATTTTTGCTTCTCTCATTGAACAACAAGAAATAGAACTTCTTTAAGTGCTAAAAAATTTCAAGAAAGCCATTAAATGGTCTATGACAGATATAAAAGGGATATGTCCCTCCATTTGTATGCAAAAGATGCTTTTAGAAGACAATCACAAAAAGTCTATTGAGCATCAAAGAAGGCTTAATCATATAATGAAAGAGGTGGTCAAGAAGGAAATTCTGAAATGTCTTGATGCAAGGATTATTTATCCCATCTCAGATAGCTCATAAGTGAGCTTAGTCTAATGTGTCCCCGAAAAGGGAGGCATGACTGTTGTGACTAACACTCAGAACATTTTAAAGTGAAACTTGCATGGTACTCAGTACTCACTCTAGGGAAAAATCTATCTCTCTCTAATTGCATTTGATAGGTTTGACTTGCATAAATTTTTGGAAAAATTATGTTTAAGGACCAAAAAGTGAAAAAATTTATTTTTAAAGACTTTTACCACTAAGTTCAACTGTTTGTTACTAAACTCAGTGGTAATCATCTTAAAACAAGTGATAACAGGTCCTTAAGAATAAATTTCTTCACTTTCTGATCCTTTATATTCTCTCTAAATTTTTTTGGCCCAAAGCTTGCAGAATTAGATTACATTAACTAAGAAGTAAGACTTTCATAATAAAAGTTTATAACCATAATACTTGTTTTATAAACACATTTAACATTGGATAAAGACTCTCTCTAATACTACTTTAGGTGTGATTATAAAATTACCTACACAAATAATTAAATTTCATCATTATTTACATATCTCTTTGCTACTATATATGATGTAACATGAAAGAGGATCCTATTATCTAATCACATCACAATACCAACTCATAGACCACACATAAGGCATAGGACAGATATAGCACATACAAGCCATAATTAAACCACCATAAAATAACAAGTAACAATGCGATTTACTAGGAACAAGTCAAGAAGAAAATAAATAACTTGAAATAAGCCCCCTCATTCCCATTGTTTGGAAATTATGGCAAAAACAATAGCAGCATTTATCTTCTCTTATGCAAGAAAAGTCATTGTGGGTGAAAAAGACAACTCATGACCAGTCTATACATTATTGCAACAAATGTGGTAGGGAGTTAGGTTGGATGTACATAAGAGCTTACATGGATAGACAACGCTAATTATGGGAAGCCTATTTATAATAATTCACAATAATGTATAAAAAAAACAATATGCAAATAGAAAGAAGCTTGTAAGCACCAATCCATTTTCCCACTCTCCTTTTCCTTCTTTTGGCCGCATTTCTTTTAAAATGATTAAATTAATTTTTTAGCTTTTTCTTTTTTTTTCTTTTGTCATGAAACACAGGAAAACATCCGAAATAAAAATCCCCTTCTCCTGCCAAACCAGAAAAAAGCAACTAGAAAAGATTAGAGCAACCAAAAACGAATGGCAACTAGAAAAAAGTAGAGCAAGAGGAAGATGCCACAAGCACTGACTTTTCTCCTTAAATTTGAGCAAGAAGTGCATACTGTTGGCTTTCAGACTTCAGATTCAAACCACTGTGCTTCAGCCTTAAAGAGTTCAAGTATGGTTCAAACTTGACTTTGGATTCATCAAATCGAAGCTCTCTATGTTGTCCGTTGTTTGTTGTTGCTTGCTTGCTAGTATTTCTCTTTTGTTGTTTAGGAAAGGAAAGCTAGGGCTGGCTATGTTTTGATGAGATCTATGTATTTTGCTACTCTTTTTCTATGATGCGTCACAATAAAACCACAACACAGTTTGGTTGCGACCGCAACACTGTCATATTATAGCACATTTGTGTGATATCTGAGCTCTCTGCCATTATAGGTTGATGTGGATGTAGGTTGGGCCGCATCCATAATATTGTGACTGCATTTTGTAATGTAAGCTATTATTTGAAACCCTATTGTTGACTATTGATTCACTATGCTAGTTTCCTTTTTCTAATTGCTTGATTCCCTTATTAATTTGCTCTATCTATTCATAATACTCAAACCACACATTTATTCATAAAAATAATTTCTTAACAATCTATTTCGTTGAACAATAATACAATATATTCACAAGATAGATTGAAATAATAAATAAACTTATTTGGCATATTTTTGTGATGATTCATCAAAGCCCTAAATTATGACTTCATCAAGATAAATTTTTCTTTAAGATTGTTAGGAAATAAGGTATTAATAAAGTCAAATTAAAATAAGATTTGTAAGCTTTGAAACGTGTGCACACCACACTATCCTTGAAACAAGTTTGTCCCTGTTAATGTTGAAAGATATTGACAAATATGCTTCTAGGCATTATCCAACACCTTAGAAAGATACACTCAATAAATAATGAATGTCTTGCTTTCAAGAGTATTGTTTATGGTTTAGAGAATACCGGAGAGTCAAGGACTTATTAATTATTCATCATCTCATCATCTAATTTATATATTCAAAATTAATCTTTTATAAAGTTCATTTTGAATCATCATGCCTTTTGACAAATTTGAAATTTAATTTTCAAACTTGATTGATTGAGTCTTTTCATATTTCTACTTATCTTGCCACTTAATTGTTATATGATGAAATCTCATGACCACTTAATCCAAAAGCACCATATTAAATAAAATTTCAAGTTTCCAAAATTCCCTTTTCCAATGGTCAACTAGTCTCTTAGACTAATTAGTTGGTATGTCCTAAAATGCTCATAGGAACCTCTATGCTTTGGACCAGTCGATTAAGAGCTGATCTTAGCTAATTGTGTCATGGACCAATCCATGTAAGAGCCTATTAGTCAAATAGTTTAATCCAATGTTTAAAATTTAGTATCTTGAAGAACTTTATTCACTTTTATTTTATCATCAATTAATGTGCTTTTAACTTAAGAAAAAAGGATATAATGACTTAGTTTACAATTAGATTTTACGTTGATTCTACTAAGAATGATGTTTCATTAGGAGATGGCATAGATGGTGAGAAAGAAAGAGAAGGAGAGAGAGAAGGCAGAAGACATAGGATGTTGCAAATATCTTTTTTTTATTCTTTTAATTATTTTTTTAACGATTTAGATCAGTCTCAACTATTTATTTTGTGAACAATAGTATTCTTTTATTTTCTAAAATGTAAATACTCCATTTAAAAATTAAGCATAGGTAAAAATTGGTTAAAATTATAAGGAGAAATGTTTAATTAAACATTTTTATAGTGTATTTGCACTTTTAAATTTTTTTAAGTATTCTTAATAAACTGAACAATATCAAGATAAATACTTAGTACTTTTAATCACCTAATAGGGCACTTAAGTAGGGAAAGATGATGAAATTTGTCAGAGGTGATCAAGGTAAGGTCTTCAAAAAGATTTCAAATTTTAACTAAGAGATTAAAGAAAACAAAGTGGATGCGAAGTGAAAATTATCCATTAAAAAAGTATAGTGTAAATTTTATAAAAAAAACCATCCACTGAATGATTAGCTATCCTGATCCATGGCTACATTAGAATTAAAATGGTACGTACTTATTGTTATTTCTTTAAACTAGTCTAGTTTTCTCTATGAAACACTCGGTTTCTCCGTAAACGTGAAAAACATAATGTCCAGTTTTTCCGTAAATATGCGAAACTCACCAAATATAAAAGGAAGTCCCCCATATAGAATGATTTAAGGTCAAATAAAATTAGAATAAAATTTTAAATAATAAAAAATGGGGATCTAAGGTCCAAGATGCCCAGAAACCAAAGTCATAGTGGTTCAAGAAAATTGCCAAAAATATAATGGTATTTTCATAATTTTAAAAACTTTTAGAAAACTCAAAGGAGGGATTTTTAAATAAGAAAAATAAGTTTTCTGAGGTTCTTAGAGATCCTATAAATTATAAGAACCCCTAGAATAGTTAAAACCCCTCCGGTTGATGTTTTATAATGTTAATTGACTCAAACTTTGACCGGTTTGCTTAGAAAGGTTTTAGATCCAATTTAATGATTCCAAAAGCATTTTATAAGTTAGAAAACCTAAATTTCATGATGGAAAAGACTGTTCTCAAAAAGAAGTTAAAATGAGTCTAAAATGAAAATGCAAAAAAAGTGAGACGTAAATGGCATTTTAAGCAACAATTTTAAGACTCCTTTCCTCTATAAGTGGCATCCCACTTTTGCCTCATTTAACTAACTTTCTTTTCTACCTAAAATAGAGAGGAAGACTAGGGGAAAGAAATGCACAAGAGGGAGGAGGAAAGAGGAAGAAAAACTCCAAGAAAATGTAAAGAAAATGAAGATTTTTCATGGTTCTTCCTTTAGTAACTTGGTTCTCATCATTCCCACCTCTCTTTCCATGATTTTAGTTATTCATTTGGGGTTGTTTTAGGTTTGGTCTAGAAGAGGAAGATTAGAATTTAAAGGAGAGGAATTCACCAATTAAAGAGCTCTTGAGATAAGCTAAAAACCAAGGTAATTTCATTGTCTTCCATGCCTTCTTATTGTTGCTTTTGTTATGGTGTGTCTTGGCCTCATATAGGAAAGCCAAGTGGGAGTTGTTTCTGACCCAAGCCAAGCGTGAAACCTATGGTTTAGAGTTTGGGAAACAAGATAATGCAAAAAAAAAAATCCAAGAACGAACTATTGAAATTCAAGATACAATTCTTCGGGTTTCACTTGCACCTTAACTTGTAGAAAGCTTTCTAATGATAATTTAAGGTGTCTAAGAGTTTGTGTGAGTTTTTAAGACATCTAAGAAGCCTCCCAAGTGCATCTCCCATAAAAAAAATAGAACAAACTCCATGAGTTCCAAAGGGAAGCATAGTCTCGGCCTAGACAAGAAGGGAGACCTAGGGAGTTTTTTAAATTTTTCTAAGCCTAGATTAGGACTATATATGATGGAAGAACATTAAAGAAAGTCTTGAAAAAATTTTAAAAGCTATGAATAGTGAGATAGAGGTGTAAGTTCCATAATGGAACATAATGAAGCAACTCTTAGCTAGGCTCCTCAAAATGAATGTACGATGGCTCCAAGGAACCTCAATGGAGTCAAAAATCATAAATTGAAGGAGAGAATGAAGCCAAGATTATAAATTCTTATAGTTGCTTCATTAGGTGCTTTATAGAACCATAATTGAACCATATGAGAAGCCAAGTCTCCCTAAAGTGTGTAACACCATATTTCTTTAGCTTATCATATCTCATTCATAGGTTCTTTTCCTTTTTCCCCCACCTTTTCTAAGAAAAATGACTAAAAATAATAGATTATTTTGTATTGCATAGCGAATAAAATTTTCATTTCTCATCCTATGGACCATATGAACTTTCTCATGTCATTCTCCTATTTAATTACATCCATATAACTCCAAACATCTCAAAATGTTGCCAAAAACTTGAGCTTATACAATATATACCCAAAATAATGCAAGTCAATTTCAGGTCCAACATGATAGATTTCTAAAGCAATTTTCAAAAATTATAACTAAATGTAGAAAAATCAAAATCTGCTCCACCATAGCTTCTTGGAAATCTCTGAGTGTTAACTTTACAGTAAAAATAAATTCAATCCATGAACATAGCATTTGGATGACGTTTGACAATGAAAAATGCACAAAAGTCCAGCTATTTAGTGATACTGATACAGATTTATAATATGAACTTCGAAAATATCCAATTAATTTTACAAAAATCTAATCCATACAAACAATACTAATATAGGAATCTAATGATGTTAACTTCATGATAAAAATAAGTACAAACCAAAACAAGAGCAATTAGACCATGAAAACAAATGAAACAGTAACCAAGGTCTAACTATCTCACTATTTCTGCTGCACCATTTCAAAAATTTGTTTCTCACTCCACAGACCTCCAATTGAGGTGCTTCTAGTTGGTACAAGTCACTGTGATCATCTAGTTTATGCCTATAAAATTTCAACTTCATTGTACATCGTTTGGCCTTGAGATGACACAAACTTAGAATGACCAAATGAACAGTAAATTCTATAAATCCGATTTTTGAGGCCAACTTTGAAAAATCCCATAAATTCTATAAACCTCCAAATGAGGTGGTTCTTAGACTAACAAAAAGATTTAAATGAGCTCTATATACATGCCAAATTTTGTACAAAAACTAACTCATTTGGTTAGACTTTGACATAAGGGGCAAAATGAGATTTTTTTATGTTAAAAGAGGGCTCCATGGGTTTAGATTTGCTTCTCCTACTTCTAAAGCTCTATGAGCACGTAAGAAAGCATCAACATAGGCTACCAAACATGGCTCAAAGGTCTAACAACCCAGATTTGTAAAACTCACTCTCCCACACTAAATCATACACCATGTACATAATGTCAAAATCTTGCTATTCATACCAAAAACTTGTTACATCATTCAATATAGTTCTAATTCTCATACATATACAATATGTTCATACATTTACAAGTATTCATAAGTGCATACACCATGTACATCATTAGATTACATTTCTTGACAACAAAATGGTTACAAAATGACTATTTTACAAGTCCTTTGCCAAATTTCCTATCTTCAAGTTTGGTGGCTCCCATTGCTTTGTTTACTTAGTCCACCTAGACATATTTGGCAATGGGGAGAAAAGAATGAAATTCTAGGAATCTCAATAGCTCACCTCCCTTTCAAATACACACACTTGATGCAAATTTCAAGTCTAAAATGCATGTAAGTCAAACATGAATTTCTCAATTATACATAAAGCATTTCTTTCATTCAATAAGACATAAATAACATACATAGGCTTGCTAAGACAAGGATTTAGCCTCACCCATTCTCTTTGGGACTTTTGGACTTGTCTCACCCATTTTCAAGGGACTTTTGACTAAGCATCACTCTTTCTAGAGATTTTTAGCTTTGTCTCATCTAATCTTAGGGACTTTTGGCTCATTCTCACCTTAGATAAGGAACTTTTGGCTTCACCAAGTTCAAGCAAACCAAAAATATTCATGAAAACATCTTTCAAGTACATAACATAGCAACATGGTACCAAGGCATGTAATCATTCACTAAAAACATGTTTCATGGCTTAAAATATCCACCTACACATTCAAGACAAGAAAGACACTCAAGCATGCATGAAGAAAAGTGGAGAGAGCTACCTTGCTTGAAATGGCACACTTTTTCCCTTAAAAGTTCTTCTTCTCCCTTCACCAAACACCCATAAAGAGGTGGAGCTTGATTCCTTTAGCCTATATACATGAAATGGGACCCAATTATACTTTTGGAGCATTCAACAAGGTTGCACACACTCTAGAAAAATTAACTACTCCTAATGTTCCATAATGGATCCATAAGGCATCCAAAGGAGTAACCATTAGCATTTAAGGTCTTGGCTCCATTTTCATCTTATATCTAGGTCTCTTGGTTCCAATGAGACTTCTTGAAGTTATCAAACACTCAATTCCTAGAGACTAAGACCATATTGCTTACATAGTTCATATTATGGAACCTATTGCCTCATCTCCTATTCTAAGGCTTCTAAATTTTTTTCAAGGATTTCTCTCATACTCTCCCATCATATAAGGTCCCGAACCAAGGCTAGAATGAATTAAAACATCTTATAGCCTATTCCTTTAGTCTTGGCCAAAAGTGACACACCACTTGGAGCCCATGGAATTTTTTTTATTTTTCCTTGATGGGGGAGGCACTTGGGAGGCTTCTTAGGGGTCTTAGAAACTCAAATAAACATTTACACATGCAAGAAAATTCATAAATTAAATCAATTTTTATAAAGTGTCTAAGAGTTCTACACTTTCCTAACTTGATTTTCATTAGCTTTTCTTTCAATATCCTTGCATCTACTAACTCCCCATGGTTTAAAACCCACAATTCTTTCTTATTTCTAGAAAAAAATCCTCCCCCCAAGACGGTTCTGTTCTAGCAGAACTCCACACATAAAAGGGCAAGAAAAAGAAAGCAACCAAGATAAAAAAATCACCTTAATTTCAAACTTATCTTAAGAGTTCTCTTCCTCGCTTCAGCCATCTCCCTGAATTTCAAAATTTCCTCCTCTTTTCTGGGCTCAAAACAGAACCAAACATCTCACTAAATCCATAGGAAGAGAGAAAGAAAGGAGGAGAAGAAGTTTTCTAAAAGGAAGAGCAAACGTTTCCATGAATTCTTCTTAGCTTTTCTTCTTGCCTTGAGCTTGCTCTTATGCACCACTCTCTCTTTAAGTCTCCTCTCTATTTTCTAGGCAGAAATAGAGTGTTTAAGTGCAAAGAAGGTGCTAGAACGTGGATAAGAAGAAGCTAAAAGTCACTTTATGCAACTTTTTATTTTTATATTTTAGTCCATTTTCTTAACTTTTTTATTTTAGGCCCATTTCAACTCTTTTTTGAAATCCTTCTTTCCATCATAATATTTATGCTCTCTAACTTATAAAATGCCTTTGGAACTACTCAAATTAGATTTAAAACTATTCTGAACTATTTGGTCAAAGTTTAAGTCAACAAATGGCCGAAATTGCTCATTGGGGGGGTTTCAACTATTCTAAGAGTTTCTATGATTTTTAGGGCCTCTAAGAACCCCAAAAATCTTAAATTTTTCATTTAAAAAGCCCTTCTGTGAGTTTATCAAATTGTCCAGAAATTACGAAAATACCCTAACTTTCTTTCATAAATTTTTCTAGCTCGTTTGGCTCGGGTTTTCAAGTATCTTAGACATTGGATCCTTATTTTCAACTATTTAAAATTTTATTCTAATTTTTTTTGGTATTAAATAACTCATCTCAGAGGACTTGCTTTGAAAACTAACTTATTTCGATGTTTTACAAAAAATCAGATGTTAGAGAGTGTGTGTGGTGTTAGAGTTTGTTTCAAGAATATAATTAGGTCCTATTTGATGTGTCTAGGCCAAAGGAATCAAGATTCACCTCATTGTAAGGGCGCAGCTAAAAGAGGGGAAGAGAATTCAAGAGAAAGTTTGCAATTCTTGCTTCAAGGTAGCTCTTTAGCCTTTCTCTCATGCATTCTTGGATGTTCTTTTATCTTTAGATGTGTGTGTTCATGTTTATGCCATTAAAAATGTTTCTAGCAAATGTTTTTATGCTATGGTAGAATGATGCTCTTGTTATGCTCTTAAAATGTGTTTTGGCTTGAATGGATTTGGTGAAGCCAAAAGTCTCTTAGCTAGGATGAAGATGGTCCAAAAGTCCCTAAGATTGGGTGAGACAAAGCTAAAAATTTCTAAAAAATTGAAGCTCAATAGCTTTGTCAAAAATCCCTTAAAAGTGGGTGAGACAAGTCCAAAAGTCCTAAAAAGAATGGGTGAGGCTAAACCATTGCCTTGGCAAGCCTATGTATGATGTGTATGAGTTTTGGAACATGAGAAATGCTTTATGTTTGTTCATAAGTTGTGAGATTGCCATGCTTCATTCTTAGACTTGTAAATATATCTATTATGTATGTTTGAAAGGGTGAAAAGTTATTGGGATTCTTAAAATCTCACTCTTCCCTCCCCAATGCCTAAATATGTCTAGGTGGACCAAGTAAGCCAAGAAATAGGAGCCACCACTCTTGAAGGCAAAGAGATTGACAAAGGAAATGCTAAATGGACATTTTGTAACTATAATATTGTTAAATGATGTACTCTTATGTTGTATTTGACATGTAGTTACTTGAATATATATAAATATATGGATACATGATGGATGTATTGAAATTGGGAGCATAGGAAGGAAAATATATATTTTTGACATTGATATGCCTTAATAAGCTTGTGAAACCTTGTGTATATGAATAAGTAGGGTAGTGGTTTTGTGATGTATGAATATTTGGACCTCCTAAACAAGTTTAGTAGGCTGTATTTAAGCTTCCTCACATGCTTAAGGGGTCATGGGTAAGGTATAAGCAAATTTGGTTCACATTTGACCCTATATGATACTTAAAATGACTATTTTGGCACATTATGTCACAAACTAGCCAAATGAATGAATTTTTTCATGAAATTTGGCTTGCATATAGGTCTCATTTAGAAATTTTTGTAAAGCTAAAAATCACATTATTTGGAGCTAATTAACTATGAATTTCCAAAGTTGAGAAAATTTTTAGATTTGGTATATGCACTATTCATATGGTTAGTTTCTTCTCCTATATTATCTGAGGGCTAAATGTTATCTAATGCCCATGAAATTTTACAAACATGAACTAGACATGATAAGCTTTCTGTAACTACCAAGATCACCTCATTTAGATTTATATTAAGGGAGATATGAATTTTTGAAATTGGTGGTAAGTACTAGTAATACAATAGGATCTCTGGTATTATTCCATTTAGTTCCATAAAGTAAATGCTTCTGTTTTGGTCTAGAAATATTTTTATCCTTCAGTTAACATCCATAACTTTCTAGAATGGTATGGTTTGATTCTGATTTTTCTAGAATTAGTTATAAATTTTTCAAATTCATATCAGAAACCTGTGATAGTAAACTTGGGCAACTAGACATTTGGTACTATTCTATTGTCAATCATGGTCTAGTTGGTGTTTTCATGGCCTAGAATGATTTTTAACTATAATGGGCATTCTGGGCTTTCCATAAAGCTATCATTTGCTTGATTTTAATTTTTTTAGAATTAATTATGATTTTCCAAACTTGATGTCAGAAAGTTGGAACATGGAAAGCGCGGTAAAATTCTAGTTTTTGCATGATATGGTTCCAAACCCAAAATGAATGAGACCAAATGTGATATTTATGATTTGAATGAATATGATATGGATAGAAAATAATATTGATGAGTTCACATGATCCCTAAAGCCATAAATCGTGAATATGGTCTTCCAATCATATAAAGGAAAACATTAATTTCCTTGTAAATATTGCCTAATATGCTAAGAATAGATTCGGATAGACCATGGGACCATTGTGTATGTGCTAAGAGGTCAAAGTATGACACTCTACACAAAGCACAATCTTGGCATTTTTTCCTTTCTTTCTTCTCAATTGATCCCTATGGAGGGTAAGGGGTTGTATGATCAGACAATAAAGCAGCTAGCTACTTAGTTCCTTTTCATATGGTTATAATAAAAAGTATGAATAATATGAGCTTTGAAGCTCAAATATTTCAAAAGTAAAGTAGCTTAATTAGATATCCCTTCAAATTATAATTGATTTTTAAAAAATTTTATGATGCACATTAAAAAGTTAAATGTACCTGCGTACATTAATAATAGCCTGTTATCGTGTTAATAACACTTTTAAAAATGTACTAGCAAGTCATTAATGTACTGATAATTAATCAACTACTAATACTAATAATTTGTAATTATTAGCACCCGAAGGATTCATAAAATAACAACTTTTTGTCATGTCGATGCCAGCATGATGACAATCAATCATTGATTTACATCAATGTACCTAATTTTTTAATATACATCAAAGAGCATACTTTTTTTTACACTGAGATTCAGTGACTCTTGAGAAAAATAGATCCCTTCTTTATCTTAAAGGTTGAGTAGGAAGTGCTATAACACCCAATTTTCTGTAAAGGCTAGAAACTAGGAATTTTTAAAGGAAGTCCCATAAATCATACGAGTAATGACCAAGTAAAGTTAGAGGGATAAATTAGACCTCTAAAAATAAGAATATGAAGCTTGAGATGCTTAGAAACACAAGATAGAAAGGCTCTAAAAAATTGCGAAAATATACAGTAGTATTTTCATAGTTTCGGGAAAATTTTGAAAAACTCACATGAGAGATTTGTAAATGAGAAAATTGAGTTTTTTGAGATTCTCAAAGGCTTTAAAAATTATAAGAACCCCTAGAACAATTAAAACTCCTTCAGTGAGTAATTTCGGTCATCAGTTGACTGAAACTTTAACCGAATAATTCGAATTAATTTCAAATCCAATCTGGGTGAAACTAAAAGCATTTTATAAGTTAAAGGATCTAAATTGTATGATGGAAAAGACGATTCTAAAAAAGGAGTTGAAATGAGACCAAATAGAGAAACCATGGTTTAAGGATTAAAATGAAAAGTTGAAAAAGTGTACTAACTTTATATTTTGCTTTTAAAAACATGTCCAACCCTTATCCTTTCTCTCCACCAATGCTCTTCTTGTTTACATGGAGTTTGAGAGAGCTTAGGAGATGCACCAAGAGGGAAGAGAAGAAGCTTTAAAAGGGTGAGAAATTCTTGCTTTTTCACACTCTTTGCTTCTTTAAATTTGTTCCCCTCTTCCTCCTCTCTCTTTCTACGATTTTATTGATTGAATTAGTGCTAGTTTATGGCTGAGTCAATTAAGGGAGGAGAAGATTTGGGAGAACTCTTGGGAGCATGAGAAAAGCTCTTAGGAAGCTAGAAAGTAAGGTATGATGCATATTGTAATTTTGCTTCCTCTTACTTCTTTTTTTCCCTTGAGTTTCAACCAAAAATAGATGGGTATGTGAAGGGCTTAATTTTGATTCAAACATGCTAGGGCAAGAGGTTTTAGATCCTAAGGAACTTAAAGGAAGTAATAGGATTAAAAAACAAGCCAGAGAAATCAATTTATGACACTTAGGGAATTTGATATGTGTATGAAAATTTGAAACTTCCTAAGGGTCCTATAACTTATGTAAGAGTATGAATGAGGTCCCAAGATATTTAAAAAGCTTCACAAGTGGCTAATTCCTTAAGAAAACAAACAAAACTCCATGGGCTCCCACATGAGGCATAGTCTCAACCAAGAGAGGGTTTGAGCACCTAAGAAGATTTTTTCTTGATTCTAAGGTGAAGAGTGTTCTAGATATGAGTTTTAGATACTAAAGGAACCATTGGTTTCAATTTAAAAACTATATTTGAAAAGATGAAAATTTTGGGTTCTTTTAGGTCTAAAGAAGCAACTTGAGGTTAGGTTCCTTATTTTGAGCTGAAAATGACTCTAATAAGTTTAAATAGAGTCATATGACTTAGAATGGATGAGAAATTGGAGCCAAGATTATAGATTATGAGAGTTGCTTCATGATGCCTTATATGGAGCCATAATTGAGTCATAAGACACCATATAAGTGTGTAGGGCTTATGAGATGTTAGAATTAGTTCCAATGATGTTTTTGTGTCTTGTTGGATATGTCTAAGTCAAACAAATCAAGCTCTCCATCATTGGGTGTGTGAGGCCGAGAAGACGGGAGAAGTTTTAAGGAGAATGTGATCTCCTAGCCTTAAGGTAGCTTTCTATCATTTCTTGTATGCATTTGTTGGTTGTTTACTTGTCTTTAGATACTTGTGTTTATGTTTGAACAATGAGATATCTTATAACTTTTGATTACATGTTATGGTACCATTATGTGCATTAATGTGTTTTAAATGCAAGATAGCTTGAATTGGGTAAGATTGTGCCAAAAGTTCCTTAAATTGGGTGAGGAGGAGCCAAGAGTCCTTAAGAATGGGCGAGACAAAGCTAAAAGTCCCTAAGAGTAGGTGAGATAAAGCCAAGAGTCTCAAGAGTGAGTGAAACTAAGTCAAAAGTCTCTAAAAATAGGTGAGAAAAATTCAAAAATCCTTAAAAGTTGGATAAGACTAGACTAAAAATCCCTAAAGGCTATTCTTAAATGAAATGAGTTTAGATGACATGAAATTATGTTTATGTATATTTACTAAGTATCTAGAGCATACTTGCATTTATTGACATCAAAATGTGCCATTTATGTGTGCATGAAAGGTAGATAGCTATTAAGATTCTTTAAATCTCATCCCTCCCTATTTTATCATTAACCATGTCTAGGTGAGCCATATGAAGCAAAGAAAGAGAGCCAAGAAACATAAGAGATAGTACTTTGACATAAGAATAGGTTTACATACAATTTGATGTCAAAGTATGTAATTATATAATGAAAATGAGATGTGAATGATTGATCATATGTAAATGCATGTATGAATATTGTATATATCATATTTGAGCTTAAATAAATGAGAATGTGTATTTTTGCCACCCTTAAGCTTACTTGCATAAGTGTATAAGTCCATGTGGGAGTATGATTTTGAGCGCTAAGATGTTTTGAGCTGAATGGAATGCTTATATATGTTGCATTGGTACTTTGGGACTTGCTCAAATGGTCATGGTCCAAGAAGAAGACCATTTTAGGACCATTTGAAGCTATTTTGGTATAAAATTGACCATAAACTAACCATGAACCTACATCTAACCAAATGGAATATTTTTGACATGAAATTTGGCATGCTTATAAAGATCTCTAGAGCTTTCATAGAGCCAAATAACAACATTTTTGGAGTTCTAGAGAATTAATTATAAGTTTTTTAAATTGGCCAAATTATGCAAAATTGCCACTTTCACTTGTCCTATGGTCAGTTTCAGTTTCAGTGTCTCTCAAGGGGCAAATAAAGTCCAACACTCATAAAATTTTACAGGTACAAAATAGACATCATAAGCTTTCTATAGCCACTAAGAGAACTCAATTTGGATAAGTATAAAGAGAGTTATGAATTTTTAAAAATCAAGGTCTGTAGTACTTTGAAAGCATGACCTAGTGTATTGTTCTATCAATTTTTATGGGCCAAATGCTATTGTCTTGATCTGAATTATTTTTAATTGTTAGTTGATATTTAAAACTTTCTAGAAAAGCTATAATTGCCATGATTTGAATTTTTCTAGAATTAGTTATGAATTTTCAAAATTCATATAAGAAAAGTGACCCTGCAACCCAAGAGCAATTTTCTAAACTTGTGAAGTATGGTCCAAATTTGAGTTTTGTGTAATGAATTATGATGTTTCTAATATGAATGAGTATGTTATGGATGGAAAATAAATTAAGAAAGCTTAAATAATTTATTGAGCTAAATATAAAATATTTTGGCTTTTAATGTCGGTATGAACCACTGCCAAAGGTGTGATTTTCATGCAAATGTATTAAAATAAACCTTTGTAATATAATTTGAAGACTAGGAAGTTAACGTATTACAAGTGCTATCTTAAATTTAGACCATTTAGATTGGTAATCCAAATCAAATTTGGATTGGACATATTTATTTTTTTATTTTTATTCTTTAATTGTTTTTAATGATATAGGATATAGAATAAAAAATAATATATATATATATATATACACACATATATAATTTAAGCCATCTAAATTTAATTTGAATGGTTTAAATTTAGAGTAGCACCTTACTCATTCTTTAAGATTTAAGGTTTAATAGGAAATTTGAACTAGATCCTCAGGAAAAAGGTTTAATTAAATTTCTTTATACTTTAATCATTTTTTTAATTTTCTATTTTTATAGAGATGCTTATGAAAGCCACTGAGAATTGTTAATTAAGAATCACAGTTGTTTAAAATCCAATGTAAAGTTTCAGCAAACTATTATATTTGGCATATTCCATTTCTTCTTTCATTGATTAATTAGTTCTTTTTATGTGGCTATAATAATATATAACTATGAATGTTATGAACTTTGAAGCACAAATATATCAAAAACAAAGTTGTTTGATAAAATAAAATATTATCCTTAAAATTACTTCTTGCAAATCCTAGGATGCACATTAAGAAACTAAGTGCTTTAGTGCACATTAATGATAGCTTTTCATTATGTAGGCTTTGAAACCAACATGTTAAGGATGCAACCAATAACGACTTCTTATCATGCTATTATTAGTGCTTAGTTCTTGAACTAGCAATGCACGGTATAAATTATATATACATTTGATTAAAAAAATAAAAAAATGAAAAGGTGGTGAATTAAATGGATTAATTTTAAAATATTACAACAATTCAATTGTGATAAAATCTGTTATTGGATTAAGAAGAACTCATTCACAACCATCAAATAATCAATGGGAAAAAAAACAAAAAGGATTATCAAGGGAAATGGTGAAGAAAACATCATTTGGAATGGACTTGACTCACACCTAAAGCTATTAATAATGGAAACCCAAAATCTAATCAAAGAGTTCAAAAGGTAATAACAACTTACTAATAAGTAGTAGTGGGGCACTAAGAAAATATAAAATAATTCAAATAGTGCATATTTAAGGATAAGAGGATGAGTATAAAACTCTTAATGAAAAACTATTAACAAAGAAAGAGTAAACCTTTGAGGTTTTACAAGAAGCTTCACTCATACAAACATCAAAAGAGTAAGGCTGCTCTTCTTAAAAATGAAAAATTAATTTTTGAAGGGAGCAATACATGGCCATACACATGCTAGTTTTTTTAGTATTATTAAGGTATTTAATGTCATGTGTATAATAATTCCAATTTTAACTTAAAAAAATTATGGTTCAAAGATGTTTTTTTTTTTGTTAATTTGTTAGAACTTTGAGTTATTCATATTAATGAAAGGTCCAAGTTGAAAGATGCATTTTTTATGCATGTTTCTATAAGTAGAAAAGTCATTTTGTTTTCCAAACTAAGTAGGGGGATCGTTAAGATTAGTTTGAAAAACCAATTAAAAACAAAGTTGGAGAAGAAGTAGTCAATTGATTACATTAATTAGTCAACTGGATGGTTAAAGAAGCAAGAAGATTTGCTTTTGGAAGGTACCAATCGATTGATTTAAAGGTAGCAATTGATCAGTGCAAGATAGGGTGAAACAATTAACTACTGTAATGTAGTAGTTGACTGATTCCAGTGAATTTGTCGATTGGCATAGCACAAATAGTCAACTGATTATCTGAAACTAATCAATTGGAATTTTACAATAGGAAACTTAGATCATTCCATTACAAGTCAATCAACTAGTTTCTTAACTAGTTGATATTTGTGACTGAAACTTCTAATATTTTAAATTTATTGTCTATTTGTTGGTGACTTTTGGTTCTAAAGTTGTGTTCTTTCATTTCAATAATCAAGCATTTGATTAGGGTGTGTGAAAAACTAAAAAAATGCTTTCTGTATCAATGTTTAAAATTGAATTTCAAATTCAATTTAAATAAAGGGACATGATGGTCCAAGAATCAATCTATAAAAAATTGATTCTAAACACATAATCAAAACACTTTTATAGCCATCCTTTCTCGTATATTATGAACTAAGAATATGCTTTAAAAAGAAACAGATTCATTACTTGCTAAGTGTATCCCTTTAGAGTACTTTGGATAACTCTTTGAAGCAACTTTGTCATAACCTAGCAACTTTTATAGGGGACAAATCTTACTTTAAGGACAATATGATTTGCACGCATTTCAAAGCTTTCATCTTCTTGTTTTGACTTTATTCTCTACATTATTTTCCAACAGATTGCAAAAGTATTGAAGATTACATAAGTCTCTCACCTACTTCAAGGGTGGAATGGAGAAAGGAAGTTGTGAATTCACTTACATTCATTCCCATGGTTGAACCACCCTTAATCACTCCTAACTCCAAGCTCATGAAGGGAAGATGAAAGCTCCCATCCCAAATATAGGATGTTGAAATTTAAAGCTGCTACATTTTTTGTCTAAAGAGGAAACTATGCATTTTTAGTTGTTTAAAAATGTGTTCGTCTTAATGTTGTTGATTACTCAGACAACTCTAATCCTTGCAATTAAGGTGCACCAGAAGATCCTCTCAATTAAGTGGATCCAAATGCATAAAAAGGGATATGGATTAAACTAAGATTCTATGAGACATTTGTAAATCAAAGTTGTTCATCGACTTGATTATTATTTATATGTCTAGCCCATAAATATTTGTAACCCAACTTGTTACTTTCTGCAATATTGTCACATATCAATTTAACATATTATTTTAAATCACTTTTTGGTCATTATGATCAATGGTATTTTCATTTTTTATTTGACTTCATTAAATTCTTTCTTTGGATGATGTTAAGGCCACACTTTCTCATAATATTGTTCTATGTATTTAGTATTTTTACTCTCAACGTGCTTTATAAAGAAATTGAATTTAGATTGTTAGTTTGACGTATTGTCTTCTTTTTACTAATTGAATTGATCTCTCTAGCCATCATTAAACAACTAAAGATAAGGTAGAAAACCCACTTTTAGAGTTTCATTTGAAAGATTATTTGATGGTTTCATTAGTCATTCAAAATTAGTTGGGACCATTTTTTGTTTGTTCCTACTCAAAATCTATTTATATTTTATGGGATTTGTGAATTTAATTTGTTGTATGTATAGTTTTAGCATCTATTGATTTTCGTTAAATGTTGCCATCACATTCTTGAAATTAATCAAGGGATTGCTAAATCTAAATAAGAGAATTTTTCTCTCATAATCAGGTAGGTAGAGAATAATTAATAGAGCCCTCTTTAAAACAACTCAAAAACTAGCAAAGGAAATTGCCTAATTATACAAATAATTGCTAATGAAAAAAAATGAGGACTAATTTATTTCAATTTAAAATTCAAATAATCCAACATGTTTGGGAATTGTATAGTGATTATATTTGGTTCCATGATCTAGAGCTGCTAAAGTGGGCTAGGCTCACAAGGATTTGCTGACAACAAGTTATAGATTAAATATGTTGAGTTATACTAACCCACTTATTTAAATGAGCCAAAAGCTCGAATATAATCCATTAGTTGAGTTAAACAAGTCAGGTTGTTTAACAACCTACTAAAAAAATAAAAATATTAAAAAAGAAAAAAGCAAATAGTATTCATTACAATAATAAATATCTTTTAAAATATTAAAAACAATCTCAAATAATTAAATCCAAAATTTAAGCACTCAAATAACTCCTTCAAATTTTAAATATCAAAGAAAAATAACTAATTAGCTAACTCAAATTTCATCAAACAATGAAAATAAAATAAGTAATGAAAATTTTTAAATTTCTCAATTACAAGCATTTGAATCTTATCATAAAGGAATAGTTCTTTAAGCAAAAGTTAAAATATTGTTCCAATTTTTTAAATTATTAGGATTAGTAAAAGAAAACAAAAGACTACAAATTGGCTCATTTAACTCATAAGTTAAGTGAGTCAACTCAACATAATCTTGAAATTATAACAGTTGACAAAATCTACATTTAATTTATTATTTTAGTAGGTCATACTAACCAATCCAATATATTCAGCTCATTTAAGGGTTCTACCATGATCCCCCCCCCCCCCCCCCCTCTTGTCTTCTTTCTAATCTTTACGAAGTCTCTTTGCGATAAAATTATCACTACTTTTGCCTTAAAAAAAATGATGCCATTGAAGTTGATTTTAATTCCGGCTCCATTTCTACTTTCCACACTCAATTGGGAGTGGTTGGGGTGTGCTCAAGTGTATGATAAATTAAATGAGAGATCGGGAGTTCTGTGGAATGAAAGGTGGTTACTTTAATCTTATCACCTCCACTCATGGGAATAAACATCTGAAAACATAGTGGAAATATTTTCAATAAATAAAATTTTTCAATCTTCACATTATCGAAATATTAAATTTGTCCCTATATTCTTACAGTGTTGAAACCTCATTTATTACTAAAAAGAATTATAATTTCTCTTAAACAATATTTTTCCTCTCATGAGCTTCTTTTTACAATTACATGCTGAAAGAAATGCTACAAATTAAAAGAGGGGGACTTGGCAGAGAAGTATTCCTTGTTCTTTCGGGCCAAAGGCATACCTCCAAATTAGCAAATATAAGCCCAACACCTGTGAAGGCCTTAGCGACCATTTCGGTTGCTTAATTAATTAAATATTTTTAACTTAAGTCATATTTATTCATTTTTTTTATTATAAATTAGATTTAAGTATAATTTTATATATTTTTGTTATCATGATATCTAATAAAACTATAATATTTTTAAAATATTTTTAAAAAGATTTAATCATATAATATTAAATTATAAAAAAATTATATACATATTATATTTTAGTTAAATAATCTAATACATATAAATTTTATATTATATTACAAAGGATTATTTTAAAACTATTTTAAAACGTTAAGAAAAATCAAAAAATCACTTATGAAATAGTAAAAATATTTAAATAGCTATTTTAAAATATTAAATAAAATTCAGAAATGTATGGTGCAAATTTAAAGTTTAAAGATTAAATTAAAAAAATTGAAGGAGCAAAATAAAAATAATTATAGCCAATGTCAAAATTTCTTCAATATAATTGAAGTGGCAGGGAATCGAAACGTTAATGATTAGTAGGAGTGTTCATTGGCCCGATATGCCTTAGAAATCCACCCTAACTTGGTCTAATCAGGTTGGACCAAAAATATAATTGGACAAAATTTTAAATAAAATCATATTAAGCTGGACTAGGCCATGGGCGAAGTATATTCTATCCAATCTGCCCTAATAGTTACATTTTTTAATTATTAATATTTTACCATCTTATATATATATATATATATATATATATAATTCTTATTTCATCTGATTTTTTTTACATATTGCAATTTTTATTTTCTACACAAACTTTCCCTACTTCTTAATTGTTTTTATCATTAATATGTATACTTATTGGTATTTTTTTTTGTTAAATAATAAAAATATACATATTTATTTAAGATTAATTATACTAATATAGTTTATATTTTGTTTGATAATACTAGACTATTTTTTTATTACTGATAAAAATATAAGAGTTTTAAAAATTTATTATTTTAAAATATATATCTATGAGTATGTAAAAAGATATTTTTATATTATAAATATTAATTTATTAAAAAAAAGTTTGGGCCTCCCTAACCCATCTTAAATTGTCTTAGAATTGAGCTTATTTTGACTGGTCTAAGCCATGAGTATAAAAATAAATTCAATATCTTAATCAAATAGAATATCGGGTCCATTAGATATCCGGTGCGACTCGACCCATTTTCTACCCTATCCACTGGACGAAAAGGGCGAGCTTTGCCGTCTGATCTGGCTCTCTACCATGCGCTGAGTGATATAATATTTTTTAATTGATTTTACATTCTGAGAGACACAGTAGTCATTTGGGGATAAGTGGATCGGATAACAAAGAAGCCCACCAGAGGCAGAGAAGATAATGGCCTCTTCGACAATGGCGTTAACGCTGTCTCCTTGGGTAACGTATGGAGGCACAAGAGCCCGAAGTCCTTCAGCTTCTCTCACACTCCTCACTGGTTCTTCAAGACCAAGGTTACTGTCCTTGAATGTTTCCCACAATTCCTCTACCACTCGCGCTGCGCTGCTTCAGTGCTCCTTCCTCTGCTCTTCTTCATCTCTCTCTTTCCCTTCTTCTGTTTCAGGTAATTATGTCATAAACCCATTTGTTTGGTGATTTTGGCATATTGGAAAATTTTCTTTTCCCCTCAAGGTGATTGTTTCCGAAGCGTACTGTGACTTGTGCTGAAATTTGAGTTTATAGTTCGGTTTAATTGAAAATTTTCTTTTCTGACAGCAATTTCGAAGTGACCTTGTTGTGTTATGAGGTGGAAATAATTTTTTTTTCAAAAAAAAAAAAAAGAACTGGACAGATGTTGTTATGCAAACCAAACAATAGGCCTTTTGTCGGAAACTGGTTATTTAGTTTTTTTCTTAATTTTATCATAGTAACCCTTTTGCTAGATGGGTTTGTCAGAATTGTGGGCAGTGAGAGATATTAGCGAGGTGGTTAGAGAAAAAGAAGAGAACATAGCTCTTTGAAACTTTCTCTGAACGCTTCCATTACTCTATTTTACAATACTAACTGAATAATTCCTAATTTATCCTTTATGGCAGATATCAGTGAGGGGCAGTAGATTGTGTTTTTCTGAATACTATACAGAAGTGAGTTTGATATTCTTGTTTTCTGCCCTCGTAATGCTTAATCAGTCAATTAGTTATTGCTCTTTGGAAATATATAATAAAAATCTTTCTTCAGATTTGGTTTAAATTTCTCTCAGCTAACTGAAAAATTCCCTGTAACGTAGATATTAATAAGGAGCAGGAAACTCTGTTATTATGAATGCTGTGCAGAATTTTGTTTGATGTTCTTGTTTTCTGACCTTTTGGCATGGTTAACTATTTATACTTTCAGGAAATATGCAATAAAGAGCCTTTCTTCATATTTGGTTTGACTTCCTCTCTGCGGATTTTTCAATTTTCAGGTTTATCATTGGGTTTGGACTTAAAATCTAATGTTGGCCCTAGAAGGGAAAAAGGAGGCAGGCTAGTTGTAAGGGCAGGCAAAGCTGCTCTTTGTATGACCAAGAGGAACAGATCACGAAAATCATTGGCACGAACTCATGGTTTTCGCAGACGGATGAGAACCACAGGCGGAAGAGCAATACTAAAACGCCGACGGGCCAAGGGACGGAAGGTCCTTTGCCCAAAGTCTTATCCAAATAGTGGCAAACTTGCTTAAATTTATTCTATTTCATTAGGTAAAAGCATTAATTCCTGTGAACTTGTCTAAATTTCAAGTTTTTCTCCCTTGAACTATTGGTTTTTGTACTCTCTATATTTGAAAAATTTTATTCTTTCTTTTGATCAACTGATCTTATTAATTGCATAGTTAGTTGTTCCAAAGATGGTTGTTGCCACCCAAATCATAAATTACCCTTATTAAGATGACGAAGTCAGTCACTTTAGACAAAGTTCTGCATGTATGCTGTTCCTTGTTATGCTATATTGGCCTTGTAATCATTAGACTTTTGTATTTCGGTACTTCATTATCTAATTGTGTACGTTTTGGTGAATATTTCATCTTTACTCACTCCATTTCAAACTGCCTCTTGTCTATTCCAAGGGATCTATTACGTGTTAAACTGAGGCATTACTTGTGAACAATGTCAGCGCATTCTTTTACATTAGTGGGTACTATAGACAAGAGGCTAAAGACTCAAAAATGAGATTTCCCTTCCTTCCGCCTACTTTAGTGGAGCAGTCTTAACGGTGCAAGTGGTTAAGCCATTTGATCTTTCATTCATGTGTGTCTGCTCCATTCATTTTGGTTGGAGGTACAGCTGTGCCCCAAGATTCACTATTTTATTGAAATCCGATTGATCTGTACGGTTTACACTCAACAAGTGGTATGATAATTTTGCTCATTTGTAAGGACTCATTAAAGGGCGCTGAGGGGAAGTTATCTGATTTAGTGTAGTTATTGTGGTAACTGCTAACCACTATAATAATAGGGAATACCAAAAATTCTAGTTGATGCAGTGGTCAATATCCCTGAGCAGTATTCTTTCTTGGATTATTTTGGCGTTTATTGACTTATTGTGATGTTGTGTGATGTAAAACAAGTCAAGGGGCTGGAATTGAGTTTATTTCTTTGTTGATCAGAACAGAAAAAATTTCCTTTTCTGATAATAAATTTCGGTGTCTGAATTATTTAGATATGGTGATCTTAATTGGATTGTCAGTTTGTCACCTCATATCCTGCATTGGAGAAAAGTTATTTATCATTAAGTCAATAAATGGATTAAGGTTAGCTTGTGAGTGAAGTTCCCTTGGTTGAACTTTTCTGCAAATACCAATTTCCTCAGATAGATGTAGCTGTTTCTCCTGCTCTGACCATTCATATAAATGTTCTGCATAACTGGACAATAAATTATTAACACAACGTTGGAAGATGGCTACTTGAGTGGAGATGCCCAAGTCAAGATCATCAGTTTTGTGGTTATTCTTGAAGTGTGAAAGCCATTATCCTACATAGTTTAGCAGACTTGTGGTTATGGCTAAGACAATCTGAGATGCATGACTCATTATTGATCTTTCATATGTTGCAAGTATTGTTATTGAGGATTATGATTGCTAATCACCTTATGAATGGTGTCCTTCAGGTGCTCCTAGAGTCAGAGAACCTAGTTTAGGTCATTGATATAGAGCAAGTGTCCAAATATAAGGCTCTGAAACAGATGGAATTTACCTGTATATAAGAACCTTGGGTTTTATTATAGTGCCCTTGAGCAATAGAAACGCTTGCATGTGTTGTGTGATTCTTTAATGACCTACTGAATATCGTTCTCATTCTATACAGCGGGCAGCTTAATGTCTATTAACGTGGACCAAGCTCTGTACCTTGATATGTTGTCTTTCTTCAAGTCATCTGGGCATGTCTGTGTTGTAAATTTTTTTTAAGTTTCTACAAAATTTGTTCTTATAAAAATTATTTTCAAAGTGTTGAAAAAGAAGGCAGTTAAATTTTTCAGCAAATGCTTTTAACAAACGTTTGAGGTAATGTTTTTCTTTTTTATTTCAATGAGAATACTATCTATAAAAATATCTATTTTTGCTTTTGATTCAGTGAAAGTTATAATTCTTCCTACTTCTCTCATAACAGAAGGGGGAAAAAAAAGCAAAGAAAAGACCTATGTCTTATTTGAATATGTGTGAGATTCACTTAAACGGTGGGTCTCATCTGAATATACAGAACCAATTTGAGTAATAAGTCTCAGAGTTTATTTCTTTTAGAAATTGATATTATCAATTACGAAAAGAAATGGAGATGATCCATTCTACATTTTTTTGTGTTGGCCAACACAACATGATCAATTAGACATTAGTGACATTTGTCGTGAAATAAGAATTGTGAGTTAGCAAGGTAGCAGTTTCCAGAATAATTAGGCAATAAAACAAGCATGACGAAGAGATTTGAGCAAATCAAGCACTGAATAACAAGTCAATGCCAAGAAAAGTCATCAAAAAAGCATCAAACTTTTCACGAATGCTTAAACATTACATTGCTAATTTAAGTTTCTTCGTCACAAGAACTAACACATGGAAAATAGAAATTCTACATTTAAGAAACTAAATCCCAATCTCTAATCAATGAGAAAATATTTTCAGTTTTAAAGCTACTTAAGCAGTAGGATAAGAAGCATGTATTGCAATCCCACAGTGACCTTCGGAACTTTCAATAACTCTTCAAAGCTTCATGTAACCATCTTCACCCCATCTCAAACCCCAAGAGTTCTTTATTAACCAATATTTCTGCCCCTTCTCACTTCCATACCCAATCACAGCCACACCAAGATTGAGTGAATCCCCACATGGCCCTTCATATATCCTTCCACTGTAAAACTGAAAGCCATCACTGATAGCAATTGCAACTGACACAGGTTGCATGGCCACAGCTTGTAGTAGTTGTTCTTCGCTGTTGGGTGGCACAGCCACAAAACCCTTTATCTTGGCTGCGTGTTTAGCTGCCTTCTCACTGTCAAAAGTTTCATCAATTCCTTGATATGGGTAATCTGCTTCTCTAGCCAATCCTTTGTTCTTCACAACATATTTGAAGGCTTAATGACGCCTTCATCGTTATCGTCGTCTTCTCAGTACTAACGCTATCCGCCAGTTGTTGCTCAGACAATGATGTGAACTTACCCGTTCTGATCTGCACAATGCCTACCACTGCTGCCACGTCTGAAAATGCCCAGCAGCTTCCTATGTACGTGTCAATTATAATAACTAATTACATAAGCAGTGGATAACATCTGTAAGAGATCAAACTTACGTAGAATTCTCAGGTGTTTATTATCTGATTTTTTCAATAAAACTAGACAGCTCCCAATGCAAACTTAGCACGGGATTCAAGAGAGATGAGGTAATTGTCCATGTAAATACACGGATTTCTTAAAAAAGACCAAAAAAAATTTTTAAAATTTTGATGGAAGGAAAAAAAAAAAAAAGGGGCCTACACATGTAGTCCGAAATAAGCCAATAGTTTATTCTTAGTGCAAAAATGACTTATGTACAATAATTCAAAAAATAATTTCTTTCAAAGTTTGTTTATATGTGTGTGTGTATATGTACATATACATATAAAAGACCGGTCAAATATTTTTTAAAAAGTTACTTGATATGATAAAAAAAAAGCCTTTGTATTATTTTTCTAGTTTTTATTTTTAAAAAGTTGATGGTAAATACAAAAATGCTAGACCTTAACTATTCCGCTTGACAAGCTGTCTAGTGTGGATATCTGCAGCATTTTAAGATACGTGTACCTGAGATACTTGGGAATGCTATCCGACCACATTGGATGCTTGTGTTTGAGATGTCATCAGGATTAATCATGCCTGCAGAATCGAGATCTCCACGGAGAGCGTCAAGTCCTGTTAAAATGAACAAATTAAGCCAAATATATGCAGGAATAATGATATCTGTTACGCAAAGTACAAAGTAGAATGACACTAATTAGAATGAGAAAACAAAACTTTTTACATATTTTTGGTTATATATATGTGTGTGAATAATTTGAATAATATAGTTCAATTTCTTTCAACTTAATAATTTTTTTTTTAAGTAAAGTTTGAAATACTTAAAATAAAAAATAATATAATGATTGTGTTTTTCTTTAGAATTAGATCGGTAAGAGAAATTTTTTATGAAAATTATTTAAATATTGCGCCTACGTTTGTGCAGGCTATGTCATATCGCATATCAGTGTTGGAGTTCAAATTCTCAGTATTTAAGGAATAAATTTATACAATACGTATTTTTATCATTTTTATATAATTTTCCTTTTTATTACGCATAATATTATACCACAAACATAAATTAACATTAATTATGAATGTTCTAACTTAACCATTCAAGCTTAACAAATAACAGCGACCAATAGACTTTTGCATCTGCAAACACCTAGTTAGGTTTTATTTTCTCCAAATATATCATTTCAAGTATCAAAAATAAATTTTATAGCTCTCTCTTGAATTTTATTAAAATTATATATTTTTTATTTTTAAAACATATACAAATTTCTTTTAAAATAAAAGTTACTTTACACTTTAATATAATTTTAACTTTTTAAACTAAAATATCTTCCATTTAAAATTCTTTGATCAAAAAAATTTAAATGTATGGTATTTCTTAAATTTTTTTAAATTTTAAATAAAAGGCATTTTGATCAAAAAATTTAAAATTTTGGCCAAAAAATTAAAAATCAAAATAAAATATAAAATAGTTTTTATTTTAGGAAAAATTTATATAATTTATTCAATCTTTATATAGTACACCCTTTATCTAGTGAATATATATATGTGTGTTTGTATATATATAATTTTTAAAAATTAAACATCTCATTTTAATTTTTCAAACAATACAGACCAAATTTCTTATTAGAAATCCTTCAATATGCGATTTTTAAGTAGATCTTATTTTAATAAAAATAGATAAAATCAAACATAAATAAATATATGAGTATATTAGAGATCTCTATGATATATATATATATTTTTCAATGTATGATTGACAATATATACATAATTTTTTTTAGATAAAGTTAGCCAATGAAATGTTTACTAATTTTAGGTATCATAAAGCACATTGGTCAATTGGTCTTAATGTTGAAAACCTTTATGGATGTATTTGTAATATAATCTTGGATTTTATGTCCCCTTTGAGTTGTATTAAATATTATGTTATCTTCAATTATTATCACCAAACTACTTATCAAATGTGTTTGACATATAACAATTGAATATTGATGTGGTTTTAGTAGTCTTCTACATGTGATTTTATTACCTACTATAGCTCTTAATTGTATGGGGTAATGCTTGATTTTTTTTTCTTTTTTTTTTTAAATCCTCACAAGTTTAGGTGTTGTGATAAGTTTACAGTTTACTTAGCTGATTATCATGGCTAATCAACCTAAGGTTTTCTCCCAAGGCACTAAGCACGTGTAGACGCTAGAGGAAGATACTGTGCTTGTGGCATGCCTGATTGATCTACAAGCTAATGAGAAATATATTACAAAAAATGGATTCAAACTTGGGCATCTACTCGTACTAGAATTTATGATGGAGCAAAAATTACCCAACAATAGGATCAAAAGTTTTCCACACATTCAGTCATGCATAAAAACATTAAAGAGGGCTTGGGGAGTTGCTCGTGATATGGTGTATGGTACATAAACTAGTAGATTTGGGTGGGATTATCAAAGGAAGTGTGTGATACTAGATAAGGAAGTTTTGGATAAATATTTGAAGGTAAAACTAGCCATTTAAGCATAGGCTACTATTTGTAAATATATAATTATTAGTTATTTTTTTGGGGTTGGTTTTAATATATAATCATGATACTTATTAGGAATTAATGTCATTTTCTCTCCTAGATTTGTAGCTGATCTCTAAGGGCTCTTATTTATATTGCACCTACTTTTTCTTATACTATTACCATGATTTTTATATATTTTCACAAAAATGTGAATGTATAGTCATTGGTGGCTTTTTTTTTTCTTGGTTTTCACATATGGTATAACTTGTGAATATATTTTCACTATTGGCTGATTTTTTCTGTTAGTTTTAACATATAGTTGTGGTATTATATGTGAATATATGTGCATTTCTTATATAGTTCATTTTCCTATATGTGTAGTCACACAAAAAGGCAACACTTTTTAGGAGTAGGCTTTTTTCGTTATTTAAAGAACTATGTATAGTGTTTGGTAAAGACAAGGCAACTAGAAGGGACACCCAATCTGCTATTGATGTACTTGAGGAGATTGGCAAAGGGGACATGGACACTAGCATAGAAGACTTTATGAAAACTAACTTTGGCTATGACCTAGATGCAAGTTTGCCACAATTTGAAGTGCCACTACCCAAACAGGTGAAGCCACTTCTAGTTTGAGGAAATGGAAAAGACGTAGTCGTGATGATAAATTTCTGGAGGCATTCATGGAGGTGGATTCATATTGTAGCATGGAATCTGAGATGTAATAGATAAATTATGCATAACTTTTAGTGATGAGTTAGAGTTGAATACCAAAAGAGACCATCTTTTTTTTGAGTTAGTAGTGGTGGAAGGTCTTATGTGCCATGAAAGGAATGTTGCTTACCTTATTCTTACCTTATAAAAAGTGATCTAATTGGATTCACCTCCTCATCAAATAAATGTAAGTTACATGTTCTTAATGTTTACTCTTTATTGAGTTTGAACTTGTTATTTTGCAACTAACCTAATCTTCATTTGCCATTGTAAAAGGATTCATAGATACTATTAATGGGAGAGATGGTGGGTGGATAACTTTTTTTTACTACATGCACAATTTTGTTGTCCCATATGTGCTTTAGTTTTAAACATTTTGATTCCATATATATTGCAAATTTGCTATGTTTTGGTTGGTACCATATGACATAGGATGCGCTGATTTTTTTGTGTATATATGCTAGAAAATTAGTTGGATGTTTTTTGTGTATATATATATATTGCACTCTATTGGTCTAAATGTGCAATCTATTGTAGTTATTTTGGAGCATATAGGTGTCAAAATTAAGGGATGGTTTGGATGTGTTTTGAAGGATATTTTTATTGTAAATACACTGCTAGTTGATATTTATGGATGCTGCTTCATGCTAAAGGTTGGACTATACCAGTGCTATTTGTATTGATTGTGTTTGCGAGGGATGTTGCTAGTTTCTAACAAAGGTATATCTAATGAATTTAGTGCCATAAGCACTTTACTTGCTATTGAAATTATCGACTTAGTGTATATTTTTGTGTTTCCATGGATACACCTTTCTTAGTAACTTGTTTGTTCTACCTAGGATGGAAGGGTAAGGTTGGTGGAAGTGCATATTAGTATTGAACCATATGTGCACTGTTGTGGTAATTTTGGTGTATATAGCCTTACCATGTGCATGCTTTGTGTGTAATTTAGGTTCACATTCTATGGTTGGACTATGTAATGTGCACTTGAATATGTAGGATGTGCACTCTTTTGTAGTAACATATGTGGTTTTCTTTAATATAAACCAAGTACTTATTTCTAATGATATCAAGCTATGGTTTCATATTGTGCAGCATTAAGCATATTATGGTTAATGAAAAAGAATATATGTTTGTCATTTTCCCTATTTTTTTGTCCAATCTGTAATAAATTTGTGCATTAAAGGGTATAAGCATGTGCACTATGAATGACCAAAGTAAATCAAGACCTCCATAACCTTCATGGAAAATGGTTGAAGCTAATGGAATTTTTTTAGATTGGGTAACTAAATAGGGAAGTGATATCATAGAAAATAGCTAACAAAACAAGTTGGTAAGTTAAGCAAGCTTATTAGTGGTATGATGTGATTAAATATGTTTACTTAGCTAGTTGAAATGTTATGGCAGTTGTCAAATGATGGATTTTAAAAGTACAATGGTATTGGGAATTAAAAAAATATAATACATTTCCTGTGATGCCCTACACATTGTGTGAAGTCATACCAAGAAATTCCATTACAACTAAGACAGTTTTTGCCAAAATCCAATCTCAATATTTTCACATATATTACAAATAGATCATACACTATAGTCAATGCACAAGGATAAATAGAGCATTACATTCCCAATCTACATTTTCACTAGTTCACATTTACAAATGCAAAATTAAATATGTATATCTACCATAACAATTGTGAATTTCCAACATGCTATCATACGAGATTAGTACAAAATTAGAAAACCCCATCTATTTAAACATATATACACAATCAAAACATCCTATCTATCAAAATAATGTCATACATATGGGTTCACTTGTGAACTATGAGCACACACACAAAACATCTACATTATGCAAAATACTACTACCATCTTCAACCCAATTATTTGCCCTTCTAAGTTTATTATTCGCTAGTTGAGGTGACCAATATCCATCCCTTTCAAACCCCTTCTAATTTTGATAACCTCTAGCACAATTTATTGATTTCCATGTTCCATGTATAAACATCAAAATGCTTAGATTTTTATTGGTTTGTGATATTTTAATGGTGGCATTTCAATGACAATAGCAATTCTTTTTGTGTGGTAGGACCAGGATGTCCATTGCTTTCACTTGCACTGTAAGAAATCATCAAATCTTACAAGGAAGACATACTCATCAATCAACCATGGTTAACAATGGAAGTCATAGTCAAGAAATCGATGAAAATTAAACCACTACTACTAAAGAGTACTTTGGGCAATTTTCCATTTTTTTAAATTGATCCATAATTCTCAAAAAAGGTTAATATTCTATTTGAGTATTTTCAAGGTAAGTTAACAAAAGAATATGGGCTCATAAATACAATTAAACAATTAAAATAAGGAAACATATTTCCAATAACTATACTAGTTTTTGCCTCACTCCTTGTTTCCGCAATCTCCTCATTCTATATATCTATTCCATTTTTTATAATTATTCTTAACACTTTATTTTCTTTTTTCCTCATCTTTTCTCTATTCTAATAATATACTCCAAGGAAAAAGAAGAGAAAATATTCTACTACATATTATATATATATATATATTGAAGAAAATCCTACTTTTATCAGTGACATATAGGTGATTTTAAATTTTGTCCTTCACAAATCATTTTATTTTTAATTTAGTCCCTTAATTATTAAAATGCTTGCAATTTTAACATCAATTTTAAAGTTTTCTGACTTCGCTATTAGTTGCTTACTTGGCACTTTAACTTACCTTAATTTGGCATCAGAGTCAAAATTCCTAATGAAAAAAATTAAAGCTTGCAACTTTTCATTCCTTAAATTTTTTTGCAATATATGTTTATATTCTATTTGGTTAAAATTAACATATATTCAAGTAACTTCTCTATATAAATCCTATGTCGTAATTGTGAAATTATAAAAAACATACTTGGTATTAGTATGCCTACCATCTAAAAATACTTGTATGAATTGTAAGGCTATATTATTTTAGTTTATGATTTAAAATTGTTGCCCATGATTCTAGAAAATTGTTCTCTTGATAAAAGTCCTTAGAGCAGTTGAAAACTTACATAAAGTTTCCCTTTAATCTAAACATCTACTACATTTTTTATTCATTTTACTATAGTCATGTTTGTTTTCTTAGAGAGAGAATATTTAGAACACTTAAATGCATACTCTTACCTTGTTTTTGAATAATATAAATTTGTTCTTAGACCTACATCCCTTTATATTTAATTAGCTCAAATGTCAAACTGCATTACCAATGAAGGTTTGTGTGATAAAAAATTTGTTAAAAAATCCATGTGGGTGTGTGTGTGTATCCACTACCATGATTATGAAAGTACCTAATTCCTTCAAATTTCACTTTTCTCTATTTGTATCTTGGAAAGATTCGTGTTTTTTCCCATTTAAAACAATATCTTCCTTAAATAATCATCACTATTTCTTTCTTTATGCTTTTGCTTTTTCAGTTCTCCCATTCACAAATAACACAAAATAGCATGTCAAGGATACTATTTCTAAGTGAGAACTTCAACTAGTTAAACTAAAGAGAGTTTAAATGAAACTTAAATTCAATCTTTGACCTACTTGACAAGTTCAAGAGACAAGCCAATGTAAAGAGGAACTCACAGATTTTTTTCCTTGACAAACCTAGTGCAATTTGAAACCCTCCATTGAAGACCCTTGTCAGGGCAATGAACTTGTCCGAACTCCCACCATCATCTGTGACTGCAAGATCATTTGATGGAGATTTTGCATAATGGAACATGATGTGTTGTCTAGTTTAGGGCTCCTCGTGGGTGCTTGCTCTATCTTTCTTGTATTTTCATTTTATATGAATAATAAAAAGCAAAAAATAAATCTCTATAAAGGATTTTTTTATTAAGAGATATTTGGTCTTTTAATACCTTTTCTTTTCATTCTTATCTTATTTTTATCTAACCAAGCAAAAAAATAATGGTATTTTTACTTTTCCCCATGTAATGCCAAACGTATTATGGGTCACATAATTCTTTTCCATTCCCAATCCTCCTTCCATCCTTATTTCATTATAAATCTCTTATGTGTACCAAACAAGGCCTAAGAGACCAATTGCAAGAGAGCAAACAAGGAATAGTGCACCAATTTGGTTCCAAATATGATGTTGAAAACAATACGGCTTTCAACCCATATATTTTTAGTTGGGTCATAAAAGAAATTTTAAAATGAGATGATTTTGGATCAAAATTAACAAAAAATTTTGGTGCAAACTACATAATTTTATTGAAATTACACAGATTTTTTTTTAATTTTTAAGATACATATAGATTTCTCTTCATATAAAAAAATATCATATATTTTAATCCAATTTTAAAATTTTTAACTAAAATACTCTTCATTAAAAAAAATTTTAATTAAAAAATTATGTATTTAAGTTAATGAAAAGTATTTTGGTCAAAAGTATTAAAATTGAACTAAAGTAATAAAATAACTTTTTATTTTGAGAAATATTTGTATATATTTAAAAAATAGAAAAATCTTTGTAATTTAAATAAAATTTAAGGAAGGGTGATATGTAATTTACTTAAAATTTTTTCAAATTGATAATGGACCAACCCAAAATTTTGAACACAAGTTAGGTTGGGCTTGGTTTCATATCCAAACTATTTTTATACAGGTCTATATAGGAACCTGGGGAGCACAACTCAAATAGAAACCTAAGAAAACAAGTCATGCATGTGATTGGTCTTGGACACTAATATTTCTATTCGGGTTTAAATTAAAATTTTGAAAAAATATCATGGGCCTAAGCTCAGGGCAAAATATAATTATTCAAGTACAGTTTTAAACCAAGTAAAAAATTTGTGATTCAGCCACGTCATGTTGTCAATTTTGAAATATTTTCTTCACCAATTAATATCAATTCCAATTTTCAAAACATTAGTAATTAAGTAGCATACAGATAAGCAATTTCTTGTCTCTGAAAACTTTTCATTTATACTGGTCAAGATATACAAATGTTGATGAGATTTTTCACCAAAGGTGAAATTTTCGCAATCTCATTTTCTTTTCCTACTTAATGATGCCATCATTATAGCACATATGGAATTGAAAGGGGGAAAATAATAACGATTAATAATTAGTAAGGCAAACTCTTGGAACTTGTACTGATTATTAGAGACTTGAGCTTAGAAGATTCTCCAGCAGCAATATTTGCTCTCTCAGTATTTATTTCCATATTCCTATGTAAACTTTGTTTAACCAAACTCTTCATCATTCTCTTCCCTTCTTTTGCCTCCATTTGATTCACTGGTGAACCCATGGCTATTCTTGATGTTTGTGGGCCAGAATGTGGGCCCATTTTCACTTGCCTTTCATCCTTAAACCATTGCAACAATTTCAATGCTCTCTTCTGAGCCAATGTGCTCCCGAGTAGAGCCACTTCAAGAAGCACTTGAACAATCCCTGCCTTGGCCATTTTTTGTCTCTGTGATGAACTTTGATGAGCAAGAATCATCAAAACATAAGCTGAAATCTCTTGGCATTTTGGTTTGTCTTCCCATGTCAAAATCTCTATCAAGCTCTCTGGTACCATGGAGCTATGTTCTATTGCTTTCTTTCCCATCAATGTCACCACTAAGTTCCCTAGAGTGGCTAGTGCTTTCTCTGAAACTTGTTTCACTGAGGAAAGTTCCAGAAGGATAGGAACAATCCCACTAGAAACCAAAGGCCCTCCATTCTCTAAAACAGTCGAGAGATTGTATATGGCTCCCAAACATGACTGTTTGGTGTCAAAACTTGAGTTTGACTCAAGAATATCTCTGAGAAATGGGAGAAAGTCCAATGAAGCAAAAGGGAATTGGGTGTTTGCTAAAGTTGACAATGACAAAAGCAACTCTGCAAATTCACTTATTGCTGATTCATCTACGAGGTCAATCCTCTTGGGCAGCTTGGACAGTATTCCTGCCTCCACTATCAAGGCCTTGTTCCTAAAGAAAGAAAGAACTAACTCTTCAGGTAAAGAAGCATAAACATGTTCCAACTCGGTCAAAGTTAGGTTCAAAACAAATATTTGATATGATCTATTGAGTCAATATAAACTATTCAAGTAATAAACTTTTCATAGCATACTCAACTTCTCCAATCACCTTTTTTTTTTTTTTTTCATTTTGGTAGGGATGCAATATGTATATAACTAAGGATAGATTTTTAGCTAGACTTAATTTATTATAGATAAATGATTTTTTTATTTTGTTATCATAGTCAATAGTATTTTCGGACTTTAATCTCATCCCGAAATATTCTCAAGAGAAATTAAACTTAAATCGTTAAAATAAGATAATATCTTCATTCGTTAATTAAGCTAACTGTTTTGAAATACCATAAATAAACATGTGAAATATGTTATAAATAATTTTTTGAAAAATATACTTTGATATTGTTGCATGACTATTCATAATCATTTTAATTTATAAATCTTGTATAGAGGAGTGCGTCGAAAGAGTCTTTATAAACAATAAACAAGGAAAACTAACCAAATAAAATAAACCATTTATGGCAGAGTGAAGTCAACCAGAATCTGAAATTATTATGGGTGTTGGAAAGAGCAGGTCAACGACTTAGACTTGACAAAATATAAATCTAAAGATTATGTAGGAATCTTATCAACAACCCTATATTTTATATTATAATCTATAATTCATGAATTCTAAAGACAAAAATGTTGCCTCAATAAAAAGTTGGTCTCCCTGTAGCTCATCCCACAGGCCAACAACTTAGTTGGCAGTCAGCATATATTTTGGTGATTTAATTCTAATTATGTTTAATCTTCCAACTAATACTACTGGCATTGCACTTTATAGCATGGTGGTGACAGTGGGATTTGGGCAACTGCGATCCGAAAATATTGGCAAAATTTATATTCTCAGATTTAGTGCTATTAATGCAAGTTTAATTTCTTCGATTACTCTTACAATATTACAGCCTGTAGAGAAAGACACCACACACACCGCCTTTGCCTTTGCCTTCTTTTGTACTGTCAATGCCTTTCTTATATAGGAATAGAAGATCACTTTGGTATCCATCTTATTTTGATTCAGTAGTATTAGAATTGTACCTTAAGACTTGAGGATCAGAGTTTGAATTTTAGTCTGGAGCTCAATTAATAAAAAATGATAATGAGAATAAATCACTATAATACTATCGATTAGGATTATTTTAAAGAAATTGACCACTGATATGAATTCTTAACAATAAGAAAAATTTATAATAAACAACCTAAACAAGTGCAAAACTCTAATTGAATTCCTTTTTGTCAAATGAGCCGACCGAGTGCCTATGGTCAAGGCAAGTTGGCCATTGGCCTAATTAGGCGTCTTGGGCCAACTAGTTTGAGCTTTTGTTTTTGTTTTAATAAAAAATTATAAAATAATCTTTAAAAAAAATTAAGATTTTGATACAAATTTTTATAAAATTATATTTTTTGAAATATTAAAATTTTATATAATTTTTTAATATTTGACTAGGCCAACTGAACCAAATAAATATCCCTTGATAGAGTGACGATATTTTGTCATTTTAGGTTTAAAATAAAATTTTGAAAGACACTTGAATGACTCCCCGACATCCCGATAACCACACCAGTCAAAGCTCACCACCACTTCTTTGTAATTCTAATGTATCATGATTGTGCATTTACTCTAATCCTAATACTATTAAAAAATTAATTTTATAATTATTTACATAAAAAAATTGAGGAGAAAAAGACAGAAAGTATGGGAAAAAAAAATTTAGCAAGCATTCATGCACCTTGTAGTGGAGCTTGATTCAGACAAATATAGCTCTGTCTTATTCTGTATATCATCTCCAGCTACATTCTAACCTAAAATATTTAATTATCAGATACAGGAACTAGCTAAGTTTTAAGAATTTTGAGGATGTGCATAATTATTTCAACCACGTATTTTATCTTATGGCCCACTTAATGGAAATCTTTTCAAGGAATGATTCAAGACGAAGAATCAGATCAAACAATAGCATCTAAACAAAGAATAAAATCAACCACGAAATCAAATTTGAATTGAACACAAAATTTCCCATTCAGGTAATGAAAGAACTTGTATGTTATTCAGCTGACTACTTCTAATTTGTTGGTAAACTTCTATCAAACGCTGAAAATGAAGCAATTTAAGGTGGTAAGCATGCAATTGCAAAACTGATAACATACCAAGAATATAAGAATGGATAAGAGCTAGTAAAGTTTTTAAGTTTTTGTTATCAATTTTTTTTAATAAGAAGAAAAAAATTAAAAAGCTTAATTATGTAATGTGAAGATATTAAAAAATACATATATTCAAATAGTAAGTTTTGATAAGAGAACCTTGGGAATTGTAAAACTTACGCGAAGCTTCCATTTGCGAGCTGAATCAACGCCGTCACGCCCGATCGCTGGCGGCTAGCGACGTCAGAAACCACCATAGACACGAGCACCGGCACCACCCCAAGCTCCATGATCAACTTGCGCGCCTTGGCATCTTGTTTAGCTAGAATTTCAATGTCTTTTGCTGCAACCTCCTTCTCTTCCCAATTACCAAAGTGAAGCTTCTTCACAGACCTCTGCAACAAAATCACAGAGTTCTCCTCCTCCTCCTCCTCCTCCTCCTTCTCCTTCTCACCACTCTCACTCTGTTTCTGCATAACTTGCACAATTTCAAACTTCTCAACCTTCTTGTTGTTTTCTGATTTGGTTTTCAATACGCCAAATTGATCGGACGCGTCGTTGCACTTTCGGGAAGATTTGGATTGCAGAAAACGTCTGATACGGGTAAAGAATTGAAGCTTTATCGAAGATACTGCCCAAATAGAAGAAGTTGCAGAAGAAGAAGGGGAAGAAGACATGTCTGGCTTGGGAGTGTGAGACACAGAAAGAGAGATGTTGTTGAACCGTTTTGAGCTTGTTTCTCTTTTTAATGTTCTTTTTATTTAAGACAAAGAAAGTAGAGAGAGAATGAAAGCAGAAAGTGGATCAATGAGATAATTGGAAGAAACTCTGAATTTAAGAAACAGGGGAAGCACAGAGCACATGCTGATGCACAGTGGGGTCCCATTTTAATATAATGGTAGATATTTGAGAAACAAAGATTATATATTTATGGAGTCTATTTATATATAATAAAGATATGTTTGGCCTTGGAGATTTAAAAGTAGAGGAAAGGAGAGATGTTGATGTATGTAAGTATTTTTAGAGTTTTTTATTATAAATCTTAGTAAAATTTAAAAGAAAATACAAAGAGTAGAAGTGTCGATAATGCTTATTTTCTCTTTATTTTTTTATTTTTTTTAACTTTATAAGAATTTTATAATAAAAAATTTTAAAAGATCTATGTTGATGCCCCTAATTTAACAGCTAATTTTTTTAATAATTTAATAGCTCATCTGACACAAATTTCTGTGTTTACGATTTTGATAAATTTTACATGCTTATATTCAATATAACCTAAAATTTGTATAAAAAAAATAGAAGAGTAATAACTAATCAGGACATACCAAATATTCTTTTTTCCTTTCTTTTCTTTAAAATTTGTTTACAATTAATTTGTTGCATTAAGTGTTGAAAATATAAAGTTTAAGGACACAATTGGACACATTGGTGTCTAGGTTTTCACATTTTTTATGCTTGAATTTTGATGCCTGCAGGTAATAGGTAGCTGAGATTATATGATGTCTGAGATATGAGATATCATTTAAAAATAAATAAATTATATTTTTTCAGAGATATTTAAATTATATAATTTTTTATTATAAAAACATATATAAACATTTTTTGTAAGAAAATGATCTTTATGGATAATATTAATTTTTTATTAAAAATATATATTTCTTATTTTTTATTTTAATATTATTTATTTTATATCAAAAATTATAAATTTAATATTGTAAATTTAAAAAATAATCATTTTATATTGACCAAATATATTTTTACTATTTATTATATTATATAAGTAAAAAATTTTAACAATATTTTAGTCAAATTAAGTGTAATTGAAACTTATTTTATATTATAAAATAAATTAATTTAACATATTTTTTTATTTTAAAAGGATCGAGTATAATTTTTTAAAATAAAAAGTATTATGTAATTTAAACAAATCTAAAAGAAAAAGATAATAATTTATCCTTAAAAAATAATAAGATGTGACTACGCATGAAATCTTTTAACATTTAAGCGGTCTTATTTTGTTTTGATAAATTATCAAATTTGCTCTTATTTATGAAAGGGGTTATAATTCAAAAAGAAATTATTATAATTATTATTAAATAAAAGTATGGATCAAACTTATATATAATTCTTTATATCTTTACTATTAGGTTTTTAATTAAAATATAATAAGTATATAATTTTTTAATAGTAACATATAATATGTATATAGTTTAATTAAAAAATTATTTAATTTTCAACAAAAATTTTTTTACATATCATATTATTATTAAAAAACTATATATTTATTATATTTTGATTCTTGACAATACAAATATAATGAATTATATAAAGATTTTTTTAAAAAATATTAAATATAATTATTTATTATATAAAAATAAATATTTTAAATACTCAAATATTTTATGTTGTAATATATATTTAAAATTAAAAATTTAAGATATCAATATACTTGACATGTCTTAAATTGGATGAATGGCACAACACGTCTTGTCATTTATGAGATGAAGTAATGTGTAAAAATATTCAAAATGTCCATTTTTCTAGAAATAACATTTGGCAGAACTTCACCACATTGATTGCATCTCTTGGCCTGTGTATCACAATGCTAGTTTGCTTAGTCTATAAATAGTGGGGGTGAGAATAATGAGATAATTGGACTTACTCATCGCATCCCACCAACTCCATTTGTGAACCTTTATTGGGTGGGGTCCAAATCGTACGGTTCGAACTCTTTGTTCATTGATCCCAAGTTGATGGAAGTATCTTTCAAGAGTCTTTTAAGAAAGAATAATATAATAGATAAAATTTAATGAATTTATCAATATAAACTCATATTTATTGTGTTACCCTCTATCTTACGAACGACTTTTAAATATGAATATGAGTAAATTTAAACTCCAAGTAAACTTAGCACTCAGCTATAGGACTCGGACTTTTTTTTTTTCGTTAAATGAGAAACTTTTCTTTTGTATAAAATAATTTTTAATTATTATATACAACTTGACAATGAAGACTATGAATCTACCAGCAAAATCCTTAAAACCTAGGGCTTTGATGTAATCATTATTTGAGGCATGTGAGAATCAGGGAGGCCCAGCCTACGTGTTGGAAGCATATATTTCAAGGCGGTGTACACGTGCGAACTATTATTGCTCACTTCATTTTTTCTTTTTTTCTAATTGTTCATTGGGTACGAAATCTGATCTGAATCAGAGGCTGTGATATTCTCACATGCATGTATGTTTGATTGGTTTATGGCTATTTCCTTCATTGAAGGGAGGCAGTTTATCAGTTGTCGATCAATTACATTGATTTTTCATGGTTATATTCCCAAAAAAAAAAAAGTTTAATCTTAAATAACATTTCAAATATTTGAGCCATAACGTTGTGTCTTCTTTCAAGTTCTCAAGCCCAATTACAACACCCATGTCTTGTTAATAAATTTTTCATTTTTTATTTTTGTTTTGTTTTTTGGGGAAGGGGGGAGGTTTTTTTTTAATGATTTGATCGTTTCAAAATTTAAATAATCATTTCAATTTTTAAAATGATTATTTTATAGGTATATACAAATTTTAAAACACAATTGAGAAGTTAAAATTTTGAGTTTTACAAAACTGAGTTTTTTGTATTCAAATCTTCATTTCTAATTTATTTTTTATTAAAAAGTTAAATTTTTGTAAATATGAGACAATGATTTCATTTTTGATATGATAACAAAAAACTAAATTAATAGTAAGCATCAACATAAAAATTTGATTTCTTTTCTCACAATATAATAATAAAAACAATGCAGCAATTTGTTTTCTTGAACAAAATACATATTGTGCCTAAAACTAATTAATTTCATTGACAAAAAAAAAAGTTAGGTATCAAGTGTAATTTACAAAATTTTAAGGGAGGTTAGTGTGATTTACTTTGAATTATTTGAAAATTTTTCATTTTTTATTAATTACTAAAAAATATTTTGCCTTAAAGCATTTCAAATACTATATAAAATCACATCCCTCCTCCTAAAGATATTTTATCCAAACACAACCTAAATGGAATTTCAATCCAGCATTTAATTTTGAATTATTAATCATATATATATATATATATATATATATATATAATTGTTGCTAAAGAAGAAGTAAGTTAGGTTATTGAAGAACATTTTCCAGGAAAACTACCTTACTTAACCTAAGGCATGCATCGCCAATTTTGACCCAGTGAAGAAAGCTAAGCTGACAAACGAAGTTTTGGTAAATGTTTGGGTGGATTTCGATTACTAGGGGTATAGTTAGACGGCTTCGGCATTTTCATGTGTGATTCCACCACAAACTTATGTCATCTTGAAGAAATTTTTTAATAGAAACACCAATCTATCAACCACTAGATAAATAATAAGGATCGGCTCTTTGTATGCATCCGGATCTACTATTGTCCTTTTCAAATAGTTGAGGGGGGCATTTTTTTTAATTAATTTTATTTATTTTCAACATTTTAGAGAGTTCCCGCACAACAAAGAATCTAAAATGTTCTTTGTACATATGTGATAATTTTTTAGTGAAACTCTATTTTCTATATTTGCATATGGTTATTATTATTATTATTATTATTAGGTACATTGAACTAGTTGATTATACAATGAGTTAATAAAAATCACATATTTCAAATTGACATATTAATTTTTAAATATTTGGCAAAATAATGTTTGGAGTCCTTTTGTGTTAATTTTATTTTATATAATATTTGTTAACATTCTTAATATCATTCTAAATACTAACTACATCAGTTAAATTAACAAAAATTGATGAACAGATCAAATCCTAGGCTCTAATATAAGGACTTTATCCGTTCTAGTTTTTAACTTGAAGGAGAGTTGTTTACTCCATAACAAGTAGTAAATGATTAAAAATAAAAAATAAAAAAGTATGATTGAGGTGCTTGAGTGTTATGAAATTAATTAGATATCTAATTTTCTATATCGATATGTATACACACACACACACAATGTACTATCTATGTTACTATACTATAATATTGGTCATACAATGATAGGTCATCAATTTGGTTAATTTAATTGACAAAATTAAAATTTAAGACAAAATTAAAAATTTTGAAAAATAAAATACTATCAAATTTAACATAAAATAAATATTTATAATAAAATTGACAATAACCCTAAATCTTTTGTACAATGAAAAATTTTTGACTAAATATTTCTTCTTAGGCGAATAGCGAAAACTACCACTTTCCCACGAGACTCACAGATTTCACGAAATGATCCCATTCGTCGGAGTACGGTATGTCAAACAAATTGGTACCGTATAGAGTAAACGTACGGATAATTTACTTGGTTTTTTGTATATTTTGTTACAGGAACAACTACACTTTTTCTATAATTTCAGAGGTATGTTTTCCGGAGTACAGTATCTCAACTCATAGCTATCAAGTTTGAGATTTTTTTTTTCTTTTCAAAGTGGGTGTCTATGTCCTTAGGTTCAAAAGTTTTGTTTTTATTTTTGTTTATAAAATTATTTTACATGTTGACACCAACTAGCTTTATGAAATATGTAACGTTTGAGAGTATAATAATGATTTGTCATTTAAATAGTTATTATTATATTTTCAGATATTGTATATTTCGCAAGTCCGTCTAATATAAATAGATAAAATAATTTTATAAAAAAATTGAACTTAGTGGCTATGCACTTGGGAAGATAATTTTTTATATTGTTGCATTTAATATTTTTTTTTAATTTTCTTATTATATATGATTCAAAATTGGTATGATTTTCTCTCTCTTTTGTTCATAGACTATGATTTTCTCTGCCTACCATAGAAGTAAGTACCGCAAAGTCAGAATACCTAATATATGTGCCTTCCCAAATAAAAAAATAAGAAACTTTAAGAGCTATACTATACATGTTCATGAATAACTAAATCATTTAAAACCTTATAAATAATTAGTCTCATTTTCTCACCCTTAAACGTTATTGACTGGATTATGTATTTTGAAAAAACAAGATCGATTTTTTAGTATCTTTCCCTGATGCTATCATGAGTCACCATTCCAAAATTGTTCGATGTACCAATAAATAAATAAGTCTCATTGGATACCATCATAAAATACAGTATCTTTTGGAATCACTTGAATAAGATTAATTTTTCTACAAACCTAATATTATACGACGCCGTTTTTGTTAATTTGGCTTCCATTAGTATTCCAATTTGATTCTTTCAAGAAAGGCCTTGATAGTACAAGGCAAATAACAAGAGCCACAAAAAATTTCAGAAGGTAAAAGAAGAGGGGAGCTTGTTCATAGTCTCAAAATCCTCTGTATTATTGTACCATGTATAGCATAAGAAGAATTAATATAAAAAAAAAAAGGGTATATATAAGACTTCTATTTTACCTGCCCTTTTTTTTAATTTTTTCTTCAATTATATATCATATATTTATTTACTAAATACAAAAAACCCAAATTCTATGCTGATGACATTCCTTCAGCAACAAGCTTAATGGGACATATTCTGGATCTATATATAATTTATCTATTGAGGGAAGAAAAATGTGTGGGTGTGAGAAACCTGGTTCCATTACAGTGTCATACCCCAAATGATGATTTGTGATCACAAGTGGCATAGTGAAGTTACATATGAGACTGAAAATGGGTATTCCACCAATGAATTAATTTTTCATTAATTATAATGGTGAAGTTAGAGCAACGTTAGGTTGGGTCAATTTCCACAACAAACACTAACCGCACCGCCACCAAAAGTGGATAATATTGAAGAAGTTGATAGGCTCATGAGATAAGGTCTGGGTCTTGGTTGCATTTTCATCCAATGATAGTTTTTGAGACTTTATCTACGAACAAAAGTGTAAAATACCCACTAAGGCAATGATACGTGTGCACATCCTTTTTGGGAGCTAGTAGACTTCCGAGAAAATAACTGGGAGCCATAAATATGATAAATTCAACTGAGATAAAACTCTTTATATATTTGTTATTAATTAGATTTTATAATTAAAATATAACATCTTAAATTTTTTTAAACATTCAATTATATAGTACTAAATGATAAAATATTTTTACTTATAATATTTTTATTGAATAAATTAATAAGAAATACAAAAAAAAATTATGCGTAACTTTTTTCCTAAAATCCATCTTTTTGGCATCTTTTCACTAGGCTAGGCTCAAACTCGTGAAGTTTCAATAATGGGTAGTTTTAAAGGCATAGTCCACAGAGATCGTTTAAAATTTTTTATTGCAAATTTTTTTTTAATAAAATTGAAAAAAATAAACAAGAATATAGAGTCAAATATCGAAAACATTTAACATTGAAAGCTATTAAAAAAAGGTGTAGTCCTTATAACCTACATCTTTTTTTTTTTTGTAACTTTGTAAACAAATTTATCGAAAAATGCTTTGGAAAATCTTTCTTCATAGTCCTTCACGTGATTGAAAGACAAAAATTGAAGGTTGCTCTGAAGCACTTTTTATCCGGGGCTTATAGGTCATATAGTCACATTAAAGCAGTTTAGAAAGTAATTCTTCCTTGCTTTTTAGTTTTTGTTTGTTTGTTTTTGGGTATTTTATTAGACTCACATAAAATTCTTTTTAGATATTTGTTATTATATTTATATAATTAAAAAATAACATGTTAATTTTTTTTCAAACATTCAATTACATAATATTGAATGATAAAATTTTTTTATTTATTATATTTTGATTAAAGAAACTAATAACAAATACATAAAAATTATGATTAAATTTTTCCTTGAAAGTCCATCTTTGTGGCATCTTTTCACTAGAAAGGCTCAAACTCGTGAAGCTTCAATAATGGGTAGTTTCAAAGGCATATACTCCATCACGTGATTGAAGGACAAAATTTGAAGGATGTTCCATAGCATTTTTTCCAAGTTCATGGGTCACATAGTCATCATATGGAAATAGAAGCAGTTTGGAAAGTGACCTTTCTTCCTTCTGTTTCAGTTTTGTTTGTTTGTTTTTGGGTGTTTTATTAATTATTAGGCTGCCAACTCACACCTAATATTCACTGAAAATTATAATATTGAAAGATTTGTTGGGGAGTGGCTCGTGACCAGAAAACAGAGTGACATGACATTATCGAAAATCAATGCACCAGCCGGGAATCGAACCCGGGTCTGTACCGTGGCAGGGTACTATTCTACCACTAGACCACTGGTGCTTACTTGACGTAGTGGGCAAAATTTATGATGCTAACTAGTCTATTTGGTTTTCAACATCGTTGCTAAAAGTAATCAAGACAATTAGATTAAATTCTACACTTGATATTATTTTTGTGTTAAAAATATCATGTCTTATTTATCATTTAATATATATTACAAAAAAAATTTATTCGATTTATTTTTTTATTAATAGAGTTAATATTTTGCACAACATATATTATAATTTTATTTATGATATAATAATAAAAACAACTATATTAATTTTAGTATCTAAATATGAAACTGTAATTTTTTTAATATTATAGTAAAATTCATAAAATATTTCTTTTAAATACAAGTTATAAAAAAAAATTAACTTTATTGATATCCATCGGTGGGCCACCATTGCACGAGAGAATGAGGGGCAAACCAAAAAGAGGCAACAAACATGAGAAAACAAAAGTTGAGAAAGACAATTCGAAAAGGGTCATGCTCCCCTTCCTGTCTGTGAGCTTTGTTATTGCCTAATTGCCGTACCCGCGAGTGTCTTCTCACGAGGTAGCATAGCAGTTTCGAAACCCTAGTCTAGATACCCTGCTTTTGGTAAAACGCATTTGTGTTGAGCTAAAATGCTTCTGATTTTTGATTCTTCTACACATTGAATTTTGCCTTTTAGGTCATAATGAAGGAATGGTTTTTTCTTCTTCTGGGTGTTCGGTTTTTATTTTTATTTTTTGGTGGATTGGTGGGCTAGTCCATTTAATCCGCCAACCTATCCTGTCGAGCTAGCTCATTCCTAGCATGTCCAAAAAGTTAGCGGGTCTGGCCTAACCTGTTTTCCTCCTATCCGCAGCGAGCTTATTCATTTTGACAACGCTCTCATATATACTTCACTCCTTTTTCTTTCTTTCTTTCTTTCTTTCTTCCTTCCTTCCTTCCTTTTTTTTTTTTAATATTTTCTTCGCTCATTTTCTCTGATCAGGAGAGAAGTTTGATATCAATTTTCCTTCAGTTATAGCGGTTTTTCTGTCCCTTTTCATCACATAGGCTTTTTTCTTAGGTCTCTGCGATCCATCTTCCCAACCTTGTCATGTGCCATTCAAAAAAAAAAAAACCACATTATATATATATATATATATATATATATATATATATATGACTGCTAGTGCTGTAACTTTTTAAACTTATATTGCAGTGGTTTGTTTTTTTTTAATATACTCTATTGAGGTGATTCCAGATTCTTTACACTTCCTTCCACCCTTATAAATTATAATTGTTTTCTACTTTATTTTTCCCCATGATTCATTTGTTGACTTGGAGGAAGGATTCTTTGCTGTCCACATAGTGGACAGTTGTATTCAAATTTTTTTTTCTTTTCTAAAAAAAAATGCAGTAAAATTTTCATATAAGTATGATCTCTAATGTTATATATATATATATATATATATATTACTTAATTTAGTAAGATGTGCAAAGAAAAATAACTTGAGATAAAATATACATGGTGTATAACAGCTCTTATTAGTAGTTTCATATTGATTTTTTTTTCAAATCTTACTAAATTAACTAGTATGCATTTTAAATATTGCAAATCTTATTAATATGAGGATCTAACTAAATTTAGAAAAAAGCTGTGTACAAGACCGTGCTCTACACTATGCACAATATAGGATCCTTCTAAGTTGATTGGGTTTTACAATATTGCTTATTTATTGTACCTATTGCAATTTTTATGTTATTACTTTAGCATAACAAAGGGGACAAAGGCCCAACCTATTGCGTGTTTTCTGTAGGAGTTCAATTGAGTCATTTTTGCATGATATATGGACATGCAAACAGTTTTCTTGTATTTGGTACATAGCAGCAAGAAGGATGAACCTCTTACAAAATACTCAAATCCCTCGATTATTAGACCACTGCCAGTGACTCATGTCATATTAGGTTTAGTCGTTCAATAGTTCGATAAGATGGCGACAATTAGGAAACAAAGACATGCCATGTAGAATAGAGTAGAGCTTTAGCAAGGAAAAGGGATATAGTTGCATCAATGTCAAACATTGGTAAAAAAATTAACTTACATGTAAATTAGTTTTGTACAATTGAAAGATTACAGTAGCCAAAGCAACTGGTAAGAGTGGAAAGAGTATGAATTGTTCAAATTAGCCTTTTGTACAAATTGGCAAGGTATATCATCAAAAGCAATATTGTAATATGACTAATTGTTAAATTTCAACACAGTCACCATCATCACCATCATTCTCCGTATCATTGTCCCAGTCCAACGAGAATGAGGTAGCTGATTTGATCAACTCTGTTAATCCAGTCAGATCCTCAAGGTAGGTAGGATGATTAACTGCTTGAAGTATGAATTCCATTCCCTTGTTACGATATTCGGATACAACCTGAACGGTTGTAAGTTCCCAACAAAGAAAAACTGATAAGAAATCTGAAAATTTCCAGTGAATTATGTATCAAAAAAAAGTTAATTGTTCTTTTGTGCTTCCAGGGGCATCATATCCAGAACAGTATCTCATAAGATATCACTTTTCACTGTCATTTTGAGACATCTTTCTGGAATTACTTGATGAACCAGAGAGAGAAGTGAATCTCATCAGATGCCGTTCTAAAATATAGTTGTAATTTCACAACAACAATCAAGCTAGGAAGCATGGATACTAATATATAAACAGGACACAATACTGACACATATACCGCTACGTGAAAAAATAAAAATGCCCATATCATGTCATATACAAAACATCTCCTTTTTTGAACTGTCCATGATTCATGTTAACAAGAGATAAGAGATCTAAAAATAGAAGGGTTAACTAGTTATGAACCTTGAAACCAAAAACTAGTGGCTACAAGAACATGCTCTTATATATCCAATAGCCATTGCCACAGCATTAGAGATAAAATCAACCAAAAAAAAAAAATGAAGGAAACTTGACATTTATCAGGCATTTGCACGAGAAGCTCAACAAAGGCATTCCATATATGTAAATAACTGGCTGAAAGGGGAGGGTTATATGGACCCGCAAACATATTTTTATTAAAATTATCAGTCTTTCCATTTTTTTTTTTTTAAACTTTTGACCACAACATACCCACAGAATTTTTTATGCTTGCACCTGTTTGTCTAAGTTGTTTACATTGATACTATCAAATCTCAAAGGAATTTGAGAAAGTTTTCATAATAAAATTTTAAGTAGACATAAGGCACTAGGTGTGATCTAATGGTGAGAGATGAGGTTAGTTATTAGGGGTATTAGGTTTAAACCTTTGCTTTATCATGAACCAAAGAAATTTAAGTAGATGTAGTTTGATGACATCCGGGTAAAGTACCAAAATTGTTTTAAGCACACAATCAAACTTATGGCTCATGAGTTCAAGATACCACATCCAAGGGCGTTGCTAGAGGCAATGGTGATATTTGAAGCATACAACATTAAAAATTTGCACAAGCGTTACCATAGGAGCTATTCACCCCCCAAACTTACTGTCTGGCAACAAGCTGTACAGCTGGAGGACGAGTAACCTACAAGGATCATTTGAGAAAATTGAGAAAGGGAACCCCGAATCTGATGAGGTAAAATACCAAGAGGTTGCTCTGTAGTTCCACTGACGCTCGAGTTAATTTCACCATCTGCATATATCCTGAAAAAATGTAGTCAAGATGTGAATTTCAAGCCAAATATATAAAGCAAAGCAGGTGGAATTTTCTACTTAGGATCTCTCTCATAATTCCTTAAAATCTTTGCACAAGCAATTATCAAATAACTATTAGCCAGATTACCCTTGAGGGTGATGTAAAATCCCTACTAAAAGTTCAACTGCAAGGGATGAAGCAATAGGAGCAAGCCCTGGCCGAGTCACTGTGCATTGCTGATCCAACGTGCGGTTTGAGGTTGACTGCAGAAAGGCCATAAGATTTAAAACTGAAAGATAAATAAATATATATATATCTGTGTGTGTGTGTGTGTGAAGAGAGAGAGAGAGAGAGAGAGAGAGAGAGAGAGAGATAGAGGGGAGGGATTAATTGACACTAGTATTAATCAAAATTAGTCTTACACTCTTGAATAACTTCTTGTAGCTTGATTGTTTTACAAAATTCACCATTGAATTGAAAGTTCTAATCATGAGGATCATATGCACAGAATTTTATATCAATCCAATATTGTTTGATACGCCATCAACATATAAAAAATTAACATACAATATACATTTTAAATATAAAGAGATTATTAACTATTTGATTACATAGTTATTGTTGTCTATTTTTTTTTTCTAAAATAAGATCAACACGATAATTACTTATATTGAACAACTGGAACAATGAAAATCATGTTTCATAATTAAATATTAAGAGGTGTAAGTATGTCAATTATTATATTGGTATCAATTGATCCATCCTTATATAAAATATCTCATAATGCTGCAAGAAAATTACATCAGTTGGCGCAACAACATCATTGCAGAAATAACAGCCCAATCTTTCCTTTCCAGTCGCATCATTTACGTTAAGTTTGCGCATATCATCACATAAAGAATTTGCAGTTTCAGTACTTGAGTCAGGGGTTTGGCTGAAAGGGCCAGCTCCATGGCGCATAACCAAGAAACTATCAAACCCTAGAGCTGCAGTAATTGTGATCTGCAAATAGATAAATTGTACATATATAAGGCATGTTAGTTTAAAACATTCAATCCAGATATGGAGGAAATGATATATGCTTCAGTTCATAATGTTAACCAAATGTGCTGCACAGATGCGGAGTAAGACATAGTGACATATATATCATCTATAAGATTAAATTGATCAACCTTGTTAGTATTAGCACAAAGAAGTGATGGAAGCCATCGACTTTCTCTTGTATCTGTCAATAAGAAAACTGCATCATGTGCATCAATTAAATCAGACAGGCGTCTCCAATCATCAAGTACACTATCCTCTTCTTGGCTAGGTACTGGATGCCCAGGCATTGGTATAGCCATAACAATGCCTTCAGCTTCCTGAAAAAGAACAAAAAGCATGCCAATATGAGAAAAAATGTTTGGGTTGAGCATCAAGCAGTTTCAGGGTTCAATCAATTACCACTGCTGGGAAAATCCGTTGAAGACCTTTAACTGCTGCTGTAGCTTTGAATTCACCACCATTAAGACAGTCATCCAAAGTATACAGGGACTGCCTCAATGGGTTAGACATAGCCACCCTGCCATTGTCAAGTAGCGTAATTTTTCTAACACCCCATGCCTGCAACATTCATAAGCCTTATCACCAGGGGATGAAAAAACAATAAAATCAAGACTTTACCACTACTCACCATAAGCATACGAGCAACCTGGCATCCAAGTGTACCGGCTCCAAGGAGAAGACACTTGACAGAAGATAAGGCACTCAAGTTTAAAGAAGGCAAAGCACGCCATCTCATAAGCTTTAAATTCAAATCTGCAGCAGATATGGCCAACCTGTAAAAGTACAAATATAAAAATAATAATATAGAAGAACAAAAATAATGATAATAAAGTAGCATCAGAATAAGACAAAGAATAGAGAAAACAAAGCGAGTGAGATACCTGGTAGGATCCATAGACTGAGCAAGGCTAATACATCTAGGTACTTTTCTCCCTTTGTTAAGTTCCCATCCAACTGCATTAGGCACATTATCTCTCTCCCCTAAACATGCATTCCTTTGAAGTTAGAAAACTAACATACTAAATGAAAAATAACAGCAAGATATCATGTCCATTGCACAATTTCAGCAGTTCTACCTTGTGGATCTGTAATCAATGCTTCACCAACAAGGGACAAGTCCATATCTGCAAAACCACGGTTCTCTCTGTAGCAGAAAAACTGAACTCTCTTGAGATTCCACCTTGCAAAAAGAAGTGCTAAGAAGTTGCGTAGAGGCCAGCCAGGATTATTTGGAAGATGACATGGGTCATAAAAACCAAAGAGGATCTGCCAAAAGAATGAGGTAACTTCCAGTTAAAAGACACCTATAATTTCACATCCGGTGAAATTGCTTCACCAGTACAAAGCAATTTCATAGAGACAACACTCAATTATTATAATTTAAGACCTTGTAAGCATCACTTTGACAAGTCTCCCAATCCTTCAGATGCCTGATAGTAGCGCATGAGTTTGGATCTATACTGATAAAAAAGAATGGAACATCTGCCGTGTACTCTTATTATTAGGTAAATCTTGACAAGTTTAAGGGAAGCAACAAATTATAAATATTTGCAACAAATCAGCCAGATGGTAAAACACAAAATTAAAGATATTTATGTACCTGCTGTTGATCTTGAGCTACGCCACTCATTACAAACTGCAGAGAGGGATTCTGCCTGGCATTTTATAATAAAACAAGGCTAACATTAACTAAAGAGTGGTGGTCTAATCACATATGTGATTAACAATAAATATATTCAAAGCACCTCTTCTTTGCTCAACCACTGAGAAGCTGGCCCTAAATAGTTGACAGTTGCAGGTGGATCCAGCATAAGAGCAGGGAATGCAAACCAGTAGTGGAAGGTCCATTTCTTCAAGTCAGCAAAAGAAATAAGCAGGAATCGTGAAAGTACTACACAGTCCTCCACAGCTTTTCCAGTTTGAATGTCATCCCAGATCTAATTTTTTTTTCCAGAAAGGGAAAGCTTACATGAGAATTTAATCTTATCAAGTCAAGAACCATTGCATCCTAAAAACTGAAGTTGTTATGTGAAGGCTCAGGATTTTAATATATTCAACATGCCCTTCATGCAAATTTATTAATTTAATATCTAATAGCTCCCCACGCAAAAGCCTTTTAGGTTTGAGGCATGGACAAAACATAGACCCAACATACTTTTTACCAAAAATTAGTTTAATAGTAGAATAGAGGTTCATGACTTGTTTTAGTAATATATCTAACATCCCTTACGCAAAAGCTCTTTAGAAGTGTGTATAAAGCACAAGCCCAGCATACTTGAAGATTGGATGTGATAAGGATCAGCCACTTGCTTGAAAAGGCTTTGATACTATGTCAAGAACTATTTATCTCAAAAGCTTAATTTGTTTTGTAAAGGCTTGGAATTCATTTTATCAACATTTCTAACATATAGGAAAATTTTTCTTGATCAATTATCTCATCTAGTGAGGTCTTTATAAACAGTTACCTTTCTTGATTCTGCCTTCAAGAGACTCTGCTTGTCAAGTGCATGGAAGCTTTCCACAGTATTAGTATTGTAAAGTATGCCTGGAACAGAGCACCTGTTTCTGTTGCCACGGCTGGTTTCTGGAGCCAATAATGACTCACCTGACTCGGAAGGTAAGGACTCAACTAAAAGGGTTAAATGATTTGATACTAGAGAATGTGAGCAAGGTGCGTAAAATCCTGCAATGAGGCAACAGCATTAGAAGATTAAGATTGCATTATGCTAACAAACTTTATTATAACATTGTTCAAACTGCAGCTTTAAAACGTGACAAAAAGAATCTGCCTTGACTATAAAAGAAAAAAGAAAAAAGAAACAATTGCATATATCATTAGTCAATCCTAGTTCGGATTTCTCATAAAGGAAAGTAATAAAAAGAAAAAGAAAAAGTTAGACATAGAAATTAGAATCCAAAACATAAAAAGAAAACGCAATTATCAAACTTGTTCAATGTTTTTAATTTGCCCTTTCTCACTGGACCAAGAAAAAAAAAAACCAAAACTACATAGCGTGAGTTCAATGAAAAAGTTTGAAAGAAAAGAGGGCAAGTGAAGGGAAGAACCATTAAGTGGTATTGGAGAATCATCAATGCCAAGCTTGTTGAGCTTTAAAGAAGACAATCTGTGCCAGAAACCTTCATCGACTAAGCTCTGCATCGGTGCGAATTGCAGTAAGGATCCCTTCTGGGTGCGTCCCGCCATAGTTGTTTCCTTCTTCTTCTTCTTCTTCTTCTTCTAATTTCGAAATTGAGTGAAGCTTCAAATCAATAAGCTTGTTTGGGTATACAGCTACTTCTAAATTTTGAAGTCCCAAGTCTTGACGACCTGAAAAATTCGAAGGAAGATGGATTCTGCATCCTCCGGGAATGATTCCTCGGTGTTGGAGGGTTTGGTTCCGGGCCTACGCTCCGTCGCTTATCGCCGTTTATTGACGGAGTTGAAGATGTTAATTGGAAATATTTATTTAAATTTTAAAATTATTTTAAAAAATTTAAAAGAAAAAATTTAAATTAGGTAAAAAAATTATTTTTTATAATCTTAAGCTACATTTTTAATTTTTAAGTATTTTAAAATAATTTTAAAATTTTAAATTGTTAATATGGATATTTCTTATTAATTAACGACTCATTTTAAGTATAGAAATAAAAATAAAAAAATAATTTTGTAGATAAAAAGTTATTATAATATTTTTTATTTTTAATAATTAAATAATAATTAAATAATAATTAAAAAAATAAAAATAAAATTTCTCCCAATTTTTCTTTTTCTTTTTCGTTTCCCGTCGCATGCCAAACATGCCAAAAGATGACGACTTGTTTGCAAACTTAACATCTGGCTAATTCATCGTTGGAGCCCACAAACCCTGAATTTTAAAATTTTAATCCCTTGGTCAAATCAGTTTGTTTATTAGAGCGATCTAGATATCTACCAAAAATTAGAGTAGTTTAGGGGTTTCAATTGGTCTAGTTGATCTGACGTGTTTTAAAGCAAATTAATATATATACAATTCGAATCAATTAAAAGGTTAAACGAGTTAAGGTAACAAAAATTACAATAGAATGATAAGAAGGGCAATATAAAACTCAGATAAAATGGCCAAAACCAAGAAAGGTCATCCAAATATGTTAACTCGTCAGTCATCATCCATCAAACATTCAAAGTTTCAAACCAAACAGTAAAGATAAAGGCACGCAAAACTCAATTACAAATTCCTTTAATTTTATGTCATCCCCAATTCAATTCAAATGACTAAATATAATCAAATCAAACCAAACAACTAAGTCAACGGAATTTCTTTCATCGAAGCATTTGTGTTGTTTTGATAGAAGGGTCTCTTGGTAGACTTGGGCTGACATTTGGGTAGGGTAATGACCTCATAAATTTGGGCCTTCTTAATCAACATACTAGACGGGTTAAAGAAAAAAGGCCAGCATGTAACTTGGCCTAAATAACTTGTGAGTTGCGTGAGGTGAGCCATGTTAATTTTAGGGCTATATGAGTTGGCAAAATGTCAATCCATCTCATTAAAATAGTATGATTAAATGAGTAAAAGTGATGGGTTGAACTCATTATGATAACTCCAAAATGATCATTATAATTATCATACTAAATAAATTAGGTTTTCATTTGATCTTGTCAAAATAATAAATTTTCAAATAAAATATTTTATTGGTCTTTATATTCAATTATCCCAATTTATTTTGTGTACATGAAAACTATTCATATTTCATAATAAAATATAACATACATAATTTTTTTAAAAATGATAAATTAAAATAAATAATATAGGAATAAAAGTAAAGGACATCAAATTAGAAGCTATAGAATTATATAAAAATTAGATAGATAAATATATGATATTATGTATGTAATATTTATAAAAAGATAGTGCAATTTCTATTCAGTGAAAAAAAATAAAAAAATATAGTAAGATACATATAAGCAACAATATAAACCTAGCATTGTACATTTGAATTCAAATCCTTCAATTTTTAAGATGACTCCAATATCATGGAGTCAAAGCTTATTAACAGAGATACATGTATCATAATATAATAACATAGTTTTGCCATTAGCATGAGCAAGACTATTGGTTGCTCAAGGGAGTACATGTTTGAATGAAGTGAAGTCTTGGGTGCTTGCTTGAAAGTGGCATATTTAGGGAGTATCTCAGTTAGCTAGAAGGCTTATCTAGCAGGTAACTCAATGCTTGGTGAACAATACTTGCAAAAAGTTGATATTCTTAATCATTTACTTTGTCCCTTTTGTAGCAAGCATAGACAAATTCATTCTTCACCTTGTGTCCAAGAGTTGATATTTCTAGCCTCACCAATTCTAGTTGAAGATCAAAGTGTGCCTTAGGTCAAACAGAAGCTAAGGTTGTTAATCACAGCACATAGATGCCTTATAAGATATCGATCTCACTTCTCCTTCATCCTTTGTATGTTTCCACTTTTATTTTATTTACATTGTTTGGAATCACAAAGCCTTTACTTGCTTCAATTGCATTCTTCTTCAATTCATTCATTTGCCTAATACCTTTACGTAGGGGCATGGCTTTATCCATTTGAGTTAAAATTAAAGTCACAAGTCAAATTCTAGATATAATAAAACAACTATTTTTCAAAAGAATATGGAGGATTATAGTAATATGTATTTGCAATAAAGATTATAGCTTTATTAATTTTTTTTACTTGTGCTTTAATTAAATTGATTTATACTTTAAGGATGGTATTTTGAGTCAAGTCAACAAGACAATAACTTCAAGGTGTTAAATGTTAGAGCCTGTTTAGAAAAGCCTGAGTTATTGGGGAGATATTCAATCATTGGGTCTTTGGCATTGGACTTTGGAGAGGGATCTATATAAGTAGGTTCAAAATCACATCTCAACTCAAAATTTTAAAGCATTATATTTATGAGCCCTTTTCACTTATATACTTTTATCAAAGTCCAATTTTATCTAATGTGGCACCTTTTCACTCACACTTGTGACCCAATAATCACCCCTTCAAGTGTGAATCTATCACACTAATATGGTCTCTTTTTCCAAGTATCTTTCATGGTAGTCCATAGCTATATCTCAAGTGTGCTTAAGAATGTCTACCTACTCTTCAACTTAAGTCTACCATTCTCCCTCAGAAGAGCCCCATTCACCTTCAACATGTGCATCTCCCGACCTTAACCATCCATGGGCTAGTACCACACCCATCTTAAACCAGAGACTTGGAGCTACTTGGAGCTATGCCTTACCACTCCACCTTAGAAAGACTTCACTATATCACTTGTTACTTGAGTGTGGGCCTGGTGACCTCCACAATCTATGGGTTGTGGGTCACACCTCTACTAATGGCTCTAATACCAAATGTTAAATGTTAGGGCTTGTTTGGAAGAGCTTGAGTTCATGAGGGAAACTTTCAACTATTGCGCCTTCATCATTAGACTTTGAAAAGAACCTAAATAAGTGGGCTTAATACCATATCTCAATCTAAAACCTTAAAGCATTAGATTTATAGGCCTTTCTTATACCCTTTCAAAATCCAATTCTATTAAATGTGAAACTTCTCCACTCACACTCACCCAACAATCTTCCTTTCAAGTGAATCTATCACATAGATATGTTTCTCCTTTTCCAGATATCTTTATAGTAATCCACAATTATATCTTAAGCGTGCTTAGAAGTGTTTACCTGCTATTTAGCTTGAGTCCATTAGTTTCCTTAAAAATTAGAAGAGCCCTCCTTCACCTTTAGTACATGTGTCTCATGATCTCTACAATCCATAAGCTAGATCCACACCTATCTTAAATTGAAGCTTTGGAGCTATGCCTCATTATTCTACCTTAGAAGGGCTTCATTGCATTGTTCATAACCCATAAGAGAGACAGGCCAATTTGGTTATTAATTATGTACTTATGTACTCTGTATCTTGTTTTAAGTTACCAGCATATATATATATATATATATATATTAGAGGATAAAGCCTATTGTTGCAAATTATTTTTGGGGATATCGTCTAAATATACATCCAATTCATTTTGTAAGCTAGGACAAGGTTTTCAATGTGAAGAGAATGGTGGATTTCAAAAGATTGCATAATATGAATATGGCATTATTAGCAAAGCATATGTGGAGGTTACTTGGGTCGAGTTAGAATTCTTTATATGTCAAGGTCATGCAAAAGAAATATTATAAGGATAAATTTTTAAGACATCTTACCCCTCATTCTAACATGACTTGGATGTGAAAAGTATTCAAAAAGCTAGAAATTTAATTTGCTTTAAATTGCAATGGCAAGTGTGTTATGATCGATGTATTAATTTCTCTTAATCACCACTTTTGGTGGGAAGGGTAGCCAAGTTCTTCAGTTTTCTTTGAAATTGCTAAGAACCTTATTCTACATGATAAGAAATAGTAGAATATACTCATACTTCATATATATTCTCTATAGGTAGTTTAGCAAATTATACAGTAGGTCTTTTTAATAAATGGAGTAGACTAACAAGTTGTGTTAGACAAGTCATCAATTAAGGGTTTATCCTGTGGTGGCTGGTTATAGGCTTTTAGCTCAAGAAACTTATGAGTCCATGACTGCTCCATTTTTGGAATGGAAGACCATGTGGAAATTGCAATTATCATATAGAGTGATTTTTTTTTGTACAGAAAATATCTACAATGCCTTAATCGTGATGGAAATTTTAGAAAGCTGCGATTTTGAAAGTTCAAAATAGATTTCCATTTTTTCAAAATAGTCCAAAATTTGTTAATTATATTTTTATTCAGTGCTCCTTTGCAATGGTAGTATGGTTTGCCTCTCTGTTGATCATGCGTGTAGATTCCTTTCAACCTCAGGGCACATAGATATGGTTGCAAATGTGGTTCTCAAACTCTAATAACGCTCCCTTAGGTTTTGATGAGGATCAACACTAGAACTATTTTACTTTTACTATATAGCATTTGGAGATACAACCTCAAGACATATAGCCCTGGTTGAAGTGTTTTAGAGTGTTATTGGTGAGGGATTATTCTCTCACTATTTCACCTTTTTCTATATAGTGGATAAAAGTGGCACCACAATTTTCGTCACTATTTCCCTCACACATATAGCCTTTTCAAACCTTATACCAAGGGAAGCTCAACTAGCTTTTACAAATTTTCATCCACCACATAGGTTTTTCTCCAAAAACTTGGTAAAACTCTAACCAGTAAATTCTTTACAAGTACTTAGCAGACTCTCAAGAAATGATTTAACGCTCAAAAAGAGAGCCTCTAATAAACAACTCGTAAAGAGTACGTATAGTACAACATAGATAACTCACAATAACATATATCATTGCTAAGAATGAGAATATAATTAATTTCAGCCTTTTTATTCTCTAATTTTTCAGTGGATGTTGTATATAGTTGAGGATGGATAAAATAGCTATTGATGCATTTAATGTCTCCAGTAACCTTCCAACATTATTCTTCAGCTGCATCTATGGCTTGATCTGCCTTGGCTTACTGATTCTCGTAAAGGCAGACTTCACGGTATAGAGTTTAGGACATTGTCCCCTTATTGTTTCCTTGTCTGATATATCGTTTCAAGGAAGCGATAAGAACTTTGTACAAAAGGAGAATAGCTATATTCAGACTTTGGGCTAATATCCAAACAAAGCTTTTACGCAAGGGGATTTAATCACGTATGAAAGATTCACAACCGGTCTCATTAAAAACATGAGATGTTTAAACTTTGGAGAAATAAAATATTAAATAAATAAGGACTTGAAGGATATAAATATGATTTAAACACTTCAATGGTTGACTTCATCAAAATTATGATTGTAACAATTTAGATTATGAGAGAAGCAAATTAGGATATAATTCAGTTGCAAATTTCAATTTCAAAAACTAGTGCAATAAATTAATTAGTTATGACTCAAGTGAGAAACCATGGATTGAAAGCAAAATTTATTCATGGGAAGAAAACAATCATTTGCAGGATCGCAGGATCGCTATATTACCCTTTGGATAATAGAGTACCTTAATTTCAAGCTTCAACAAAGGCCCTTTGTCTATTTGGTTTGAGAAATTTTTACCTACATCTGGTGTATGACATCATTTATACACTATCTAATAAAATGGAGCTAAATCTTATAACTTGACCCCATACAAAACTCTATAATGTGATAGCATTGTAATGGGTAGTAAAATGTGGGTCTCATACAACAATTTATTATGTAATACTGTGATGAATAATAAAATGTTAGCCCCGCATAGCATTCTATATATGTGATAATGTTGTAATGGATAGTAGGATGTGAAATCCAATTATGTGATTTGCTCTATTTTATTAGATAGTATATAAATGACATCATGTGCATCTAATAATTTGTTATTTGTTTTTGCAATTCCAATTAATGAATCGGGGTTAGGTAATATTGATGGAGCAACTATGCTCAATCAATTACATGATATTTTCAGAAAGTACAAGAGTTTAAGTTCCTTCAAGTAGCCTGACTATCACAACTGGAACGAAACTCCAGTATCATATTAATTTATCTTCCTTTCCATGAAAAGTCCACTCTAAGTTCATGAATGGTTGTAGTTTACAATCTATGGGACCATTGACCTCGAACAAACAACGGCAATGACGGTTTAGTCAAGCCTTCCTTTATGGACGGTTTAGTCAAGCCTTCCTTTGTGGACTGATTTATTTCTAAGCTCATATAGATATTAATGACAAGAAGAATGGATTTAAAAATAATCTCATGGGATAAATAGTAAAAAAAAAAAGAACAAAGAATACAAAAGTTTTTCTTAAATTTAGATCCCTTGCAAATATCTTCTTAAACGGTTAAGATATACAAAATAGGTTCCTCAATTTTACGCTTAAGGAAATTAGTCATTTGGTCTATTTCATCCTAACGCCATCACAACAATGAAACGCAAAGTGAAGACTACTAATTGAATATGTCTACCAACCAATCACCACTCCATGTTGAGTCTCTATGAATGATGTTAAGTATGCTATATTTGGATCAATCACCGATCTAATATCGACATTTGAGACCCAAAAACTCTATCATATTCAGTTGAGCGCGTGAATTATTTCTGGGAATTTACATACTAGCGTATACATTGTTATATGTTGGTGGTTTCTTTTTTGCCTAATTTATATTGGAGATTTATTAAGTTATTAGGTTATGTATATTTCAAACTTAAATTAAATGTAACATTTGCCAGTTTTTCTAAATAATTTTAGTCATTCACATGTGTTTTGATTTCATTAATGCCCGATAACCATGATTTTTATATGTTTTAATTCTCCTAACTTAGGTATTTTAATGATTAAATATGGTTTCAAAACTTCAATTAGATAAGATTTTATTTTAGTTGCCATCTTTTGCACTTTAGGAATTAAATCACAAAATCTTGGATTTTTAATGCATAAATCTTTTTAAATGAATTTTGTGAATATTTCTACTTAATATTTTCTAATCTTTTTGTGCAAGCTTTGGGCAATTTAAATCTAAGGGATAGAGGAGAATTTAGGAGGTGATGGAGGTTTTAGAAGAAGAAAGGATTTTATGCAAATTTATTCATATCCATTCCATTTAACAGCTCACTTGTACATGGTTTCTCATTTATCCATGCACTTGTCTAGCCATTCAATTACACTCCACAACACTCTCACTTTGCACCCACATTTCCCACACATATATTATTTTCTATAAAGCATGCATCCACGTCATTCACTCATTCATGCATGGGCACACATTTCACGTTAAACATGTCACATAAGCTCCCACTCTCATACACACATCCATGCAGCACCATGCATAATACACACGAAAAGAAAAGGGCTAAGCACGAGAAAATAAAGTATATCATGTGAGAATAAGGAACTCAGGCAGAATCATTATTCCACACGCCAATCCATTCATCAGACAAGCCATTCACGCCTCTGATCCATTCAAACCCACAATCCATTCCATTCACGCCTCTATAATTCAGGAAACCCTCGCCTATATATATCCACCATTCATCCATCCATCCACACAACTATTCATTCATTCATTCAGCCACATTCATCCATCATTCCATCTTCCATCCATCTCCACCATCCCATGAAATTCTAATCCATCTTGAGGCTAGCTAGGAGGAACCCTTGGAGAAGCTTGAATCCATGGAGAAGACATAGAATATTTGGGCTAAGAATTTCTTTATTTTCCTACACTTTTTCTCTTTCATTTATTGTCTTGGTTAAGTTATATTTGATAGGAAATTTGTGTAATTATAATTAGTGGCTGGTTAGACACTAATTAGGGAACCTTTTTGTTGATTAATTGATCTGATTAATTTCAATATTATCTGAATTCCCATGTATGCTTCGAAAGTGTTCGATAAAATACATGAGTAATGATTAATTGTTTGGATGTTTAATTTGAGGATTCCTTAATGTTTAGTTGGTTAATTAAATATTTAAGATGATTCAGAGGCTAATCAATTAGTTAATCAATCAAATTGAGTGTTCAAGATCTTAAAGACAAGAATTAACAATTTAATGCGGGATTGAGGTCTCAATTCAACGTTAGATCGTTAATCTCTTGATTCTTGCGTGGTAACTCAAGATAAATTGTTATGAGCACATTTAGAGACTCTTAGGCCAGAATCAATTATAATTAGAATAGGATAAGAATAGTGGATACCAAAGGATGAATCCAAAGCTAGTCACAAGCCCATCTTTCACCCATAATCCATATAATTAGGTAGAATTTAGGAATTTAATTTTAAATTTCATTTTGCTTAGTTTAATTAAATCAAAACCCCCTTTAGTTTAGAAATTTTAGAATCTTTTAACATTTGGAAAACTCAATTAGGCATTGAACACCAATTCCAAGGGAGATGACTTAGGTTGTGCCATTAGCTACATATTTTATCAACCTAGTATTATTTTGAGGGTTGTGCGACGAGCCACTCAAAATTTGGCGCCGTTGCCGGGGAATTGGATTCTCAATTGTTTGAGAAATTTTTCTAAGTGTTTTAGCTCTATTTTTATTCTATTTTGGTTTAATTTTTGTTTTGTTTTGAACTTGGAATTGGCTGATTTCGGTGTTACGCGTCAAGTGTCCTGCTTGCTGAAATTTTTGTTTAAAGTGCCTAGAAAATTCTCAAACTTTGTTTTCTAAGGTTTTTGGGTGTTTTGAGCAAAAGTAATAGCAAAGCTATTAGGTATACCATTTTTTGGCCAAATGCCAACGTTTAAGGCACTTTTTCGAATTTTTTAGTATATTCTCGAATTTTTTAGGAATTTTTCAATTTTTTCGAATTTGATTTCTTTATTTTTTTGTGAGTTTATTTTACATCATTAACCTCTGTTTAGGAGTGTTTTTGAGAGTTAAGTAAGTCTTAGTTTCATTGAAATTTTATTTTCTTGAAATAGAATTAATTTTAATTATAATTTGTTAGTGAATTGTTTTTATGCTGAAATTAATTGAATCTCTCATTTTTCTTTGCTTTAAATGGATCATTATTATTCTAATCAAGGTGTCGATGATTCTTGTGCAGAGCATAGGATTTCTTGAAAGTTGGATGATGCCATGTTAATGCTTCAAGATCTTCTTGAAAGACAAAGACAAGAACGGCACACACAATAATACCAACAGGTCCAACAACCATGCTACCAACCATACCACAATTCATATGAAGTTCACCCTAGCTACCAACCATACCACAACTTCCATAGGCAAGAGTTAGAGTATGATAATTACAATTATCATGAGGGGTACATGCAACAAGAGGTCCCAAGGGAACCAAGTTGGGAAGAGCAGCTAATAGAAGCTTGTATTATCCAAAACCAACAATTGGAGCAAATGGTCCAACGGGAAACTGAATGGTTGCAACTCCAAGACCAGCAAATGGCAGATAACCTCATGAAGAATTCAGGATTTCAAATGAATCAACTTACTTCAAGTGCTAATGAATCAATTGAAGAGCAAATTAGAAGGGAATGTTTAGAGGAGGAAGAGTCCTATTCATCGGGTAATACCCTTCCATCTTCTAATACTTTGCAATTGGTTGAAACTGAATCTAGTTTACTTGATAGCACTGTGATTCTTGATGCATATAATGTTGTTGATTCTGAATTGCATGATGAGGAAGTTAATAAGGAAATTGTTGTTGAATCTCCTGAATTAATTGATTGTGGTAACTCATTGAGCAAAATTGACACATTTGCTGATGTTCAGGAACCCTTGTGTACTGATGCACTTGGAATTTCTACTCCTAGCTGTGATTGTAGTTATGAATTCATGTCTGAATTTGTTAATGATGAATCTATTGAGTCTAGCGTAGTAGATAAGTGTGGGGGTGATCTAGAATGTAATGATCATTCTGTTCTTAGTCTGGAATTGGTTGATAAGCCTGTTGATGATGCATCTACTGAGTTTAGGGATAGCATACCATCTGGATCATGTGATATAAATGATTTAAATGATTCTGTTGATTGTGTGTGTGCTGGACCCACTATATATGATAGATGCTCTCAAATTAATGCTTTCATTGAGACTAGTGAGTTCCTCACATATTCTAATCAACATGATTCCATACTAGCCTATGATGGTATGACTGATGAAACAATGAAAGTAGCATGTGATAATGATATAGACAATAAAATTGTTGAGCAACTTCTTGTTGATGAATCAGACTTAACTCTTAAATGTTTATGTGATGATATGCATGCGTGTCCTGTGTGTGCTGAGATTAATGAGTTTCTAGAGTCTGATAAGTCTGTTGAATCCATAGAGTCCTTTGCTTGCACTGAAACTGTCAATAAAATTGATTCTCTTGATCATACTAGTATTGATAAGGGCATGCATAGTGATAATGCTGATATTAAAAATCCTATTGATGCTTGTGCTATTATTGATACTAAAGAGACACTGAATTTTGTTATTGATCCTTGTTTAGAATCTTGTGAGCCTACTGATGTCTCTTTGGTCAGGGAAGATACTATTTCTCTTGTTGAGAGTCCTGAACAAATTCTTGAAATTGGTGAAGTAATTTCCAACAAGCCACTGACTCTCCCAACTGAGAAAAAGCAACTGACAGACACCTTGAACTCAAAGGACTGTGAGAAGTTACAATTAAATTTTTTTGTTGATGTAGTGACTCTTACTGATGGGAGTCCAGTAGATTTTATTGGCTTTGATAGATTTTTAGAAAGTTTTGATTTTAAATTTCCTTTCTTTGGTTTTAATTGCCTTAAATTTGATTTTCCTTCTTTTCTTGCTCATGAAATTGCTGAATTTGACTTTCCGAAACTACTGATGGTTGAGGAAGTCCATGAGTCATCACTACATGATCAATCCAAATGTTTTAAAGTAGTGAAACTTAAATTTCTTGAATTGAGGAGGAAAAAAGTAGTTTTAATTTTAGTTTTTGATACATATGATTAGTTAGCATTTAACATAGTTCTGTTTAGTTTAGGATGTAGTTTTCTTTTTTCTTTTTTGCATTACAGTTTGTCTTTATTTTGTAGGTAATAAAAGGTTGCTAACCAGCTACATGGAAATCTGAGCCTACCTTGAGATCTTCGATTCAAGTTCATCCGGTTGTATTCTCTCCTTTCACTCACTTTATACTGTGCTGTTTGTCTATTGACTGGATTATGTGCTGGCATTGAGGACAATGCAATATTTAAGTGTGGGGGGGGGAGAGAGCTATTTCATTCCATTCTATCTTGCCCTTGTTTTGAAAAAAAAAATTGGAAAATTTTTGAGAATTTTTTGAAAAATAGCATGATTCTTTTTCAATTTTTTTACAAAAGTTGCAAGTTGAGATGATTATAGCTTGGATTCACCTAGACATGATTAGTGATGGATATTGTGTTTTGATTTAAGTGAAGTAGCAATGAATTTGATTTCAATGAATTGGTTGATAGTCATTAGCTGGTGAGAATTTGAGCTTGAATTATTCATTTCTAGTGTGTATTCACTTATCAACTGTTTTCACTCTAGAACTTGTCTTGATTCTTTGTTAAAACTACATTTGCACTTGCATCCATGAAAATGATAAGGCATTCCTTTCTTTTTGTAGCTACATAGCCAAAAAGCCAACTTACATGCGTCTTAACCATTATTTAACCACTTTGAACCTTGATTTCATTTTCTTGTTAGCCATAGCCATTAAAAATGTTCTCCACCTTGTTTTAGGATGCTTTAGGGATTTTAAGGAGCATTACATCTAATTGGGATGAGAGAATATGTGTCTTACATCCATTTAGGCCATGGTTATTAAAAGTTGAGGAAATTGTCTTGAGAAAAAAAATGCAAAGAAAAGAAGAGATAGAGATGAAAAAAAAAGCAAGAAAGCAATGAAAAAGAAAAAGAAAAAGAAAAGCAATTGAAAACCAAAGCAAGAAGTATTCTGAATAGTTGCTTGTATGAAAAGAAGGCCTTCAAAATGCACATTTCCCTTATCCTAAGTCTCATTTTATTGCTCTTGAGATCTTTAAGGTATTCTATTTGTTAGTTGTTTTCCCCTTGTTTTAGTCATCCATTTAATTCACTTCCTTAGCCCCATCACAACCCTGAATAAAGTCCTCTTGATTTATGCTTTGCATTTGGCATGGGTGGTGGAGACTTAGAAGCTTGACAAGCTTATGGTAGTGAGGTTTTGATAGGTGGAACTTGAGTGATACACATACATTGACCATTTGAGAGTTGAGAGTAAACATTAATCCATGTGAGAGGCTAGGCATTTCGATTCATTCTTTTCAAATGAAATTGCCATGGAACTTAATTCTTGATGCAAGTGAAGTTATCTTAGACTGTTGAAGTGATGAAAAGATGTGATCATTCTCTAGCTTGTGATTTTTACACTTTCTTTTCCATTACAATTTTCTACCTGCCCTTCTACTAGCTGGGTATTTCAATTCATTCTTTCATCTTTAGATTTTAAACTTTGCCCAGGAGTGCAAAGGTTTAAGTGTGGGGGAATTTGATAACCATGATTTTTATATGTTTTAATTCTCCTAACTTAGGTATTTTAATGATTAAATATGGTTTCAAAACTTCAATTAGATAAGATTTTATTTTAGTTGCCATCTTTTGCACTTTAGGAATTAAATCACAAAATCTTGGATTTTTAATGCATAAATCTTTTTAAATGAATTTTGTGAATATTTCTACTTAATATTTTCTAATCTTTTTGTGCAGGCTTTGGGCAATTTAAATCTAAGGGATAGAGGAGAATTTAGGAGGTGATGGAGGTTTTAGAAGAAGAAAGGATTTTATGCAAATTTATTCATATCCATTCCATTTAACAGCTCACTTGTACATGGTTTCTCATTTATCCATGCACTTGTCTAGCCATTCAATTACACTCCACAACACTCTCACTTTGCACCCACATTTCCCACACATATATTATTTTCTCTAAAGCATGCATCCACGTCATTCACTCATTCATGCATGGGCACACATTTCACGTTAAACATGTCATATAAGCTCCCACTCTCATACACACATCCATGCAGCACCATGCATAATACACACGAAAAGAAAAGGGCTAAGCACGAGAAAATAAAGTATATCACGTGAGAATAAGGAACTCAGGCAGAATCATTATTCCACACGCCAATCCATTCATCAGACAAGCCATTCACGCCTCTGATCCATTCAAACCCACAATCCATTCCATTCACGCCTCTATAATTCAGGAAACCCTCGCCTATATATATCCACCATTCATCCATCCATCCACACAACCATTCATTCATTCATTCAGCTACATTCATCCATCATTCCATCTTCCATCCATCTCCACCATCCTATGAAATTCTAATCCATCTTGAGGCTAGCTAGGAGGAACCCTTAGAGAAACTTGAATCCATGGAGAAGACATAGAATATTTGGGCTACGGATTTCTTTATTTTCCTACACTTTTTCTCTTTCATTTATTGTCTTGGTTAAGTTATATTTGATAGGGAATTTGTGTAATTATAATTAGTGGCTGATTAGATACTAATTAGGGAACCTTTTTGTTGATTAATTGATCTGATTAATTTCAATATTATCTGAATTCCCATGTATGCTTCGAAGGTGTTCGATAAAATACATGAGTGATGATTATTTGTTTGGATGTTTAATTTGAGGATTCCTTAATGTTTAGTTGGTTAATTAAATATTTAGGATGATTCAGAGGCTAATCAATTAGTTAATCAATCAAAGTAAGTGTTCAAGATCTTAAAGATAAGAATTAATAATTTAATGCGGGATTGAGGTCTCAATTCAACGTTAGATAGTTAATCTCTTGATTCTTGCGTGGTAACTCAAGATAAATTATTATGAACACATTTAGGGACTTTTAGGCCAGAATCAATTACAATTAGAATAGGATAAGGATAGTGGATATCAAGGGATGAATCCAAAGCTAGTCACAAGCCCATCTTTCACCCATAATCCATATAATTAGGTAGAATTTAGGAATTTAATTTTAAATTTCATTTTGCTTAGTTTAATTAAATCAAAACCCCCTTTAGTTTAGAAATTTTAGAGTCTTTTAACATTTGAAAAACTCAATTAGGCATTGAACGCCAATTCCAAGGGAGATGACTTAGGTTGTGCCATTAGCTACATATTTTATCAACATAGTATTATTTTGAGGGTTGTGCGACGAGCCACTCAATGCCGCGTTCACCGATTTTGGTTTCTCCTTTCATCTTGCTGTCACTTTTACGGATTAATATTGATCGAGCTATTCATGTCATTCAATCATATTTTTTGCCTAATTTATATTGAAGATTTATTAAGTTATTTGCATAACACTTTTTGAATTTTCTTAGGCATTTATATTAATAACTTTATCTAAGTTCGATTTTAAGAAACTGAGGGAAAGTTATTCTCTAGTGTCTCTTCGAGATATTATTTTTTAGAATGTTTGTGAGGCTATGCATTTCTTCTAGTGTACATATGTAATACCGTTACGTAATTATAAATAAGATTAGAAGAGATATGATGACTCATGAAATACGAGATATAGGTACCTCATGTACACGCTCAAAAATATGTTTCCTAAAAACCAAATGTAAATAATAAAAATGTAGAAATATCCTTTCTCCATATCAAATTATTGAGATACAATATTACTTTCCAGAAATCAAATGTAAATAATAAAATTAGAAATATCCTTTCTCCATATCAAATTAGTAAGATATAATATTACCAAAGAAAAAGAAGAAATTGTTGAGAGACAACAATGTGAACAATAGAGAGAGAGTTTAGGGTTTAAGGTTTGGATGAGTTTGTATATATAACTGGCTCATCTAATAATATTTAATATCACTGTTATATAGTCAAAGTACTAAAGTAGTAATATTACACTATAAATATGATAGGATTTTTCCAAATCTACCACATTCACAAACCATCTTCACCTCTTATATGCAAGAGGGGCTTCCCCTTGCCAACCACTCGGCCATCAGACAATAAATGAGCCAATTTTCATAGTTTTTATTCTGATTCATGTACTCTTTTTTTTTTTCATCCTGGTGACATAGGGAAGGCCTTGGAGGTGGGTCTTGAGTCATCATTGCATTATTCTTCTCACAAGTTGAACACAATATCCAGAAAAGCCTCTGATCTGCCGATTAATACTCCACGAAGCCCTCAATGCAGTCGTGAGTTAAAACCATCAGAGGCACCACCATCACCAAGAACAAGAGACTAGTTGTTTGTTACTTTTTCCTATATGTCATCACTTTCTTCACTGTTCAGCTAATAATATATATCAAGGCTGCTGTAATGTTGTTTTCTATCTATTACGGTTTGTATAACATAATAGCGCGGCGGCTGTTGCTGCTTAAGCCACTTACGTCATCCAAAAATAATTGATGTGATCATTTTAGGCTATGCTTTATTTTGCTTGAAAAATCTTTCCTCTACTTTCGATTTGAAAGCAATTATTTATCATTTTGATTGGGGCCTGAACATCGGAATGTTTAACGTATAATATTAATTAATGGGAGCACAGGGAATTAAATTTAAGACTTTGTACCAGATACTCGGGAGTAAGGTTGTCAAATTTGCTAGTTTAATTGATAAATTCGTGAAGGGAATAAACTTATAATATAGATTTGTAATGTAAACTCTTACCAAAAAGAGTTATTGAAATATATAACTCCATTATACATAAAAATTAAAATACAATATAAGGCAAGAAAGATGGGCACCGTTTCTATGATTGGCTAAGGCAAGAGAAGCATAAAGCAAAGGTGCAGAACAGAAACACGATGACGCGGATTATGGGATGCAAGTTATTTTACCTGATCAGCCTTATATAGTGGTGCTTTTATGTTACATATATAATATGGAAATAAATTTCAATCTTTCAACTTGTATCCAAACACAAAATAATAGAAAAATTTTAATAATAAATCGTGAGAATATAAGCAGGAATTTGTATAATAATACATGAAATCATAAAAAAATTGCATTATACATGAGTGAGGAATTATCAAATTAATAATTTGTTTATTTTAAAAAAGTATTATTTAACAAAACAAGAATTTCTCATAATATCTCATAATCTTCACAAAAAAATGACGGTGTAAAGTATCAAAATTTTTGTAACTTTGTCTTTGCCTTAATAAGTTATATACATGGCACTAAATATCAGACTTATATGGGAAAATAAACATATTAAATATGGCGCAAGCAATGAAAGAAATTTAATTTATGACTTTGGACAAGTACCCATTGTGGTATTCAATAGTTTTTTTTTTCAATTTTAAATTATTTGTAATCCATGGTTAATTAATTATTCATGATAAATTTTGAGTAAAATTTATGTGCAATAATGAATGAAATTGAAAAAAATTATCATGTTATATATATTGAGGTATTGCAAGTCTTTATTATGAAGCTTCTTAAGACTCATTTTTTGGCTCAAAATTTTCTTTTCTTTTCTTCTTTCTTATAATAATTACATTCTTCTCTCCTCTTTATCTTTCTCATAACTTAAATCCTCTTATTATAATCACCGTCAACAAATTCTGCTCTCATATGAACCCAAGAGCCTTCATTCAAATGACACCTCCTCTAAATCTAAGTTCTAGGCGTACTTGATGTATCTAGGTTCCAACCTTCTCCTACCTCTTTTCCCTCCATAGGCTTGTGTCTCCTTTGTAGCCAAAAAAGAAATTATTAATATACATTTATATAATAAAAGGATAATTCTTCTAAAGATTAATTCTCATTTTCCCGCTTAAAATGTTTTCCCTCCTGCCTCTCATAATAATTACATACTTCTCTCTCATTTTCCTCCTCTTGTAACCTAAATTTTCCTTTCTACTCTTAATCATCCATATTCATGAGACACATAATTAGATTACTGTTGTAATTAAAATACTCTATCTTTATATTGTACCAATAATAATCACAAGCTAATAAAAGAAGAAAAAATGGATTAATCTCTCCCACATAAATATTTAATTATTATATTCCTCTAATACTGAAATATTGGACACTAATACTTCATTTAGTTTTTAAATTTTAGTTGGCACTAATATTTCTCACATTTTAAACATATATTTATTTGCCAACTTATTGTTGATAAGCTTTTTCTTACCTTCTTTAATCGACAAACTTTCTGAGATATATACAAAAAAAGAGTGTAGCTTGTCAATCAATGCTTGAAAGATTTTGAATTTGAATACAATAATAAATGCAATTATTGGTTTCACCGGTTATCAATATACATTCAAAGTATCTATTGAGGTTTTGATTATACTGTTTGGGAAGAAATCTAAAATTCATGGTACAAAATTAGAATGGCAAAAGTCCCAGGATTTTATTTCTGATTGCTGTTATAAAAATCTTAATTATTATGAGATGGGAAAGGAGAATTTTCAGCAAAGAAATCAAAGAATTCTAAGAAGAATTAATCATTTTATTATACAAATATAGATTATTATATTTATTCGAGCAGAATTCGTTGTGCATGGATCTTTTAATCATACAAATGTAGATACATATATACATATATATATTTCTTCAGATAATATTCATGTTTTATAATATTATAATACTTAATTTTTTTAAAACATTGTGATATCTTTATATTTTAGTTCATAAATTCATCTAGAACTCAATTTCATTTATTATCAAAACATTTATTTTGTACTAAAAAGTTATGGTAATTATAATATTTAATAAATTTCAGAAAATAAATTATGTGAATTATGATAAACCTAATTTATTTTACATTTACAATAGTGCACATTTTGATTAAACATATGTACGTGGCATGAGTTAAAATATTAAATTATTATATAGTCAAATTATTGAATAAATTACTCTCTTATCTCTTAAGAGATGATTCAATTACATTGCCTTATTTGATGCCAAACGGCAAGTTATAACTATATTTATTTTAATCAAAATACCCTTAATATAGAATTTTTTTAATTAAAATCATATTTCTTAAAACTTTATTTCAATGTTATTTATTTTGTATTTGAAATCATAAACCTAATTTATTTTACATTTATACTAGTGTCTATTTTGATTAAATATATGTACATGGCATGAGTCAAAATACTAGATTACTAGATAGTTAAATTATTGGTAAATTATTCTTCCACCTCTTAAGTGATAACTTAATCATACGGCTTCATTTGATGCCAAAAGACCAGTTATAACAATATTATTTTAACCAAAATACCCTCAATGATAATAAGTTTTTTTTATTAAAATTGCATTTCTTAAAATTTTATTTTAATGTTATTTATTTTGTGTTGAAAATAGTAAACCTAATTTTAATTAAACATATATTTAAAAATGATCAATATTGATTCTTTTCTCATCTTTTTTGGACATTATATATTCAATTTTTTGTCACATATATATATATATATATATATATATATATTAAATATAAGGTTTTTTTTCCTTTTGCAAGTAGCTCTACCCATTTCATTTCAATTATACAGTGCACATTATTTTAAATTTTAGTAAGTATCAAATCATGTATATTTTTATTGTGTTATGTTATCACTCTCTCATCTCAATTACTAAGCAAGGTTTATTATTTTTTCTATTTTCTTAGGACTAAAATCCATTGTGCTATGGGAAAAAGTCTTGCTATTGTTTAATAGGTTTAGATGTTAAATTGAGTTTTTTTTATACCTACTAACTATTTTTCTCCAATTGTGAGAGGTGTTGACATTGAAAACTTAAGGCTTGCCTGTGGCCACATTGAATGGAAAACAATTAATATTTGTAATATTGTAGAGAACTTTAAAGCTCTCACCAATCAATATTTATTAATTGGATTTAATGTAATATCCTATGATTTAGAAATTTAGAATAATTTCTAAAGAGTGAAATGAATTATTTACAATGGATCATGGGCCTAGAGAAGGCCAATATGAATTACAATAAATCAAAATTAAAATTGTTTAGTTAATGAATGAGGAACTTGAAGTTTAAGGCAAAATAAAGCTTGAATGTTAGATATACCATCTAAAAATGAGGTTGGAAAGCTAAGAATAGCCCAAAATAAAAACCGAAATGGCTAAACAAAATAAATTGAAATGCAGTGGCAAAATTGTGATTTCTAAAAAAATTTTTAAAACTCAAAAGAGAAAGTTGTAAATGATAAAATTGAGCTCACTAAAGTTCTCAAAAGTTTCAAAAATCATAAGAATTGTTAAAATCCATCTGGTATACGATTTAAGTCATTGGTTAACTGAAATTTTGACTGAATAGTTCAATTAGGTTTTAAATATGATTAATGTGAAACCAAAGGTTTTTAATGAATTGAAAGACCTAAATTTTATGATGCAAAAGACGATTTTCAAAAAGGAGTTGAAATGAACTCAAATGGAGGAATTGAAATGGAAATATTGAAAATGTTATGAAGTGGCCTTCCTCTCTTCTTATAAGCATGCCACCTTCAAGAAAACTCTAGAACCAACCTATTTTTGGTCTAAACTAGAGCCAAAACATGGAGGGAGATGGAGGAAGAACCAAGGGAAGAGGATGGCACCTAATATAATCAAATGTTTAGAATTTGCCTATGATGCTCTTATAAACTCTTTCCCACTCCTTCTCCTCTCTTTTTTTTATGGTTTTAGAATTCTGAATGGTGGTGTTTTGTGGATGGTTCAGTTGAAGGAAGAAAAAGTTTGGAGGAAACCTTAACAACACAAGAAAGTTCACTTGATAAGGAAGCAAACAAGGTATGTTTCTCCATCTAAAACTTATTTCTCTTGATTCTCCTATCGCATCTCCTATTTGGCTAGACCAAGAGCACTATGGAGGGAGTTTGGTTTTGGCCCAAACTTGATAGGAAATAAGGTTTTGAAGCATAGAGATTCATGTAGAACCAAAGGAATTAAATAAAAAGCTGTTGGTAGCAAGTTATGGAGATTAAGGTTTTAATTGCACCTAGGGAAATATGAGATTTTAAAATGATATTTTAAACTATATAAGAGTATGATTGAGTTAAGAAGAAACTAAGGAACTCATATAGGTACTAAATTCCTTAAAAAAGTGAACAAAACTCTATGGGTGCCTCTCTATGTATATGTCTCAGCAAAGGGATAGATGTAATACTTAGGGAGAGTTTTCTTTGATTTTAAGGATAGAAATGGTCTAGATATGAATTATAAATACCAAAGGACTTTAAAAAGTGAAAGTTTAAAGTTTCATTATGCATAAAAAAGCAACTGGGTGCTAAGCTCCTTTATTTGAATTTGTGATGACTCTAATAACTTTAAATGAAGTCATATGACTTATATTAAGTGAGAAATTGGAGCCAAGATAATAAATCATATGATTTGCTTTATTATGCCACTAAATGGAGCCATATGGAAGCCTAAAACTAGAATTGACATATGTAAGACTTATGTGAGTCCAAGGATAGTTCCATTGATGCATTTGTGTCTTATTTGATGTGTTTGGATTAAGCAAGTTAAGTTTCTCTCAAGTGTATTTGTGAGGCCGAGAAAGGAAAGTAAGAACTAAGGAGGGAATTTGTGCTTCTTGAGTAAAAGTAGCTGTTCATTCATTCTTGTATGTTTATCTTGGTTGTTTGATTGTCATTGATTGCTTGTATGTATGTATGGATTGCAAATTATGTTTATTGCTATTGGTTTGATGCCAATATGTTTTTTTATGGGTGAGATTGTGTCAAAAGTCCCTTGTTTTGGGTGAGGTGAAGCTAAAAGTTTTGAAATAAGGGTGAGATAAGGCCAAAAGTTTAAAAAATGAATAAGATTAAGTCAAAAGTCCTTAAAAATGAATGATGTCAATCTAAAAGTCCCAAATAATTGGGTGAGGGTAAACCAAAAATTTTTAGAGTTTGTTTTTAACCTTGATAGATCCATATGATTTCATAAATATAATTATGTTTGATATTTGGATGCCTATAATGTATGCTTGCTTTCTTTAATATGATAACATGCCTTATAAGTATGCGTGAAGGGTGAATAAGCTTTTAGAATTCATAGAATCTCACTCTCCCCTATATTATTTCTAATAATGTCTAAGGAACTCTTAAGAACCTAAGGATGAGAGCTAACAAGCATGAATTATGCTACTTTAACAGTAGATTTTGTTTTTATATAATATATTGCAAATGAGAGATGGTACATATTATTTTTATAATGTAAACATTCTCACATATATAAAAGCATGAGATTATGATATAAATACTATTTTTGGATGTATATGTGCCAGAATGTGCAAGTTGACCATATGTGTATCCTAGAAAGTGTGTGTATGATGATAAGTGAAAGAGTGATTTTGAATTGGATGATATTTGGGACCTGATAAAATAGTCATATATACTATATTTCATATTTGGAATGTGCTTAAATGGTCACATGCATGGAAGAAGCTTATTTTGAACCATTTGGTACCATATATGTACTATTTTAAGTCATATTTTGCTTTTGAACCAAAAATAGACCAAATAAATGCATTTTTAGATAAAATTTGGCAAGAATTTAGATATCATTTAGAGCTTTTTATAAAGTTAAAGAATACAATTTTTGGAACTCTATAAAATTTATTATAATTTTTTAAAGTTAGCTAAAAAATACAGAATTATCTAGATACTATTCATAAAATTTTATAGATATATAGTTGATATTATAAGCTTTTCATAACCACCAAATTTGCATAAAACGAAACTGTATAGCCAAAGATATGCATGCTTAAAGTTTCAAGTTTGATTTATCCAAAATTCTGATATGGTTACTATCCCATTAGATTTTCATGGCCCCAACAAGTTTGTTTTGATCTGAAATTTTTACATCATGTAGTTCATGTTTTGAACTTTTCATAGAGTCCTAATTTGCACAAATCGAAGTTTTCTAGTTCAAAATATGAATTTTTGAAGTTAGTGGCTGGAATGGAAACCTATAAGAAGTTATACAAAATTACTAGTTTGATCCACATGGCTTGAAACCCAAATTTCATGATTCTCTTTAGGTTGAGCAAATATGTTAGGGATGGGTTTTGAGATCAGTAGGTTAGAATTGTGTATTTACATTAAAATAGAGAATTTGGACCTTTAACATCAATTTATTTTGCTGTTAAAAGAAAAAAAATAAAAATTGTAAGCCTATAATAATAAAAAATATATGCTACTCTTTGTGATATGACATTTAGAATAATATATTGTAATGTCTCTGTTGCCTATTATTTAATGGGTTTAGATTTCAAAGTATGAGTTTTTAGATACTTGCTAATTTTATTCCCTCAGCCATATATATTTTATTATCATAGTGTTTTAGTATACATTATTTCATTACTTACATATGCATTTTTTTCAATTCGTCCCCATCATTTATCTTTTATTAATGTAGATATGCCTTTGTATTAAGTTACTTTACATTGTAATCTTATATTCATGCTGTTTCCTTTAACATACATATTCATAAATTTGCGACGAATCCCATGCATCACATAGGTAACACATTAAGAAGGGTTTGAAATTTTGAATGTGTAACAAGAATGGTCTAGTTTGCTACAAATATAGTATAAATGGGGAATTTGGGAATTTAAAATGGATAATTTTTATAAAATAAATTTTTGTTAACAGTCTCTTTGATGTCTATTTGTGTTCTTTAAATCTCATTATGGTCTACACAATATATCAATTACTAAATATCATGTGCTATTGATAAATATTACTGAGAAAGACTAAATTATATTTCATCCTAAATTTGCCTTGTACTTGAATCTGCAAAATTAGTTTGATGTGTTATCAATGTTAATTTTTATACATATTTAAAACTGGATGATGCTTGAAGTATGGTTTTAATTAAAAGTAATTACTAAGAATTTATTGTTGTTCAAGTCTATAGTATACATTCTTCAACTCCTTGCTTTGTTATGTCTTTCATAGCTTTGTTATTTTCTTTAGGAACTGATTTCTTCTTACTAGCAAATGGATTCTTTGTAGTACTGCACAATATATCGTTGGAGAGAAAAATATTGAACAACTTGTAACATTAGAACCATCTTTCTCTAATTTCTAATGTTGGAAGCTGCTTGGTCCTATATCTTTTAGTTTATCTCTCACCAATTGTGCACCATTGCCCCCTAAATGTAGAGGATTTAGAATGTTCTCATTATTATAAATTTAAATGTCTAACATATCATTCTTGTGTCCATACATATTTGTCATATCATAAGTAATCCATGAGAATATGTTCAATTTCTCTATCATGACTTGATATAGTCCTGTTTGCTTTATGGATTGTTATAAGGAACTCAAGCACCATTTCATATGGCCAACTCATTCAATTTGACAAAAATATTGTCTTCACTCTTCATCATTAAAAAATTCTTTACAACTTGATGCAAGATTTTGTCATGTTTGATTTTTTTTTTTTTGAACAAACGAACGAAACACTACTAGAAAATTACTTATTAGTGAGGACAATTAGCGACAACTTGGATATTCCTCTCTAATAAACTAAATTAGCAAGGAATTTTGCAAGGAAAATTAAATTTGTCTCTAAGAATAACTTTAGCGAGGCTTGTTAGCGAGGGATATTAAAGTCCTCTCTAATTCTCCAAATCAACAAGGAATGTTAGCGAGGGATAACACGACCCTCTCTAAAATTACCCATTAGCAGGGAAAATTTGTGAGGGCATGCACAATCCTCTCTAAAATTATCCAGTTAACGAGAAAAAATAGCGAGGAATAATGTAGCCTCTTTAAATTGCCCAATTAGCGAGGAATTTAGCGAGAACTAATTTTTCCTCTCTAAATAGCAAGGGATTGTTTTCCTCTCTAAAAAATTAATTGAAAAAAAGGGGAAAGCAAGGCATAAAAATTAGCTATGATGGGGTTCGAACACAGGATCATGTCATTTGAGTTGTCAATATTTAACCAACAATACTATTATTTAACAATTGTTTATTTTTACACGAAGTTTTATTTAAAGGTTTGATTATCTGAAATTTCATTTTCCCTCCCACACTTTTAGCAAGTTAGAAGCGCATCCCTCTAATAGGTAATTTTGCAACCAAAAAAAAAAAATCCTTACTTTGCTAATTCACAACGTGCCACACGCAGACATAGACCCTCATTCTCTTTCTTAAATTTCAAGCATGTTCTTCTCTTCTCAAATCTCTTCATCGTTGTTCATCCACACCATCCTTGTTGTCGCATTATTCCCTCCTCACCAGTGTCGTCGTCTCCTTTTCATTTTCCTTCATCAGCGTCGATTTCCTTGCTATGGGTGTGCCATCATTTACCAGTAGCTGCCTCAAGCAAAAGGCGAGGCAAGGGGCTCTCCATCTCTAGAAAGATTGTGTCCAGGATCTGGTAATCTAAGGCTTGCTTCTTTTGGTCGGCTTGTATTAGCTTGTGCTTTATTACAAGTAGTTATTCCCCCCGTTCCTTTAGTCTTTTCAACAGTACTTGAATCTTAAGTCGCAGTCATGTCTCGCGCCCCCCCCAGTATAGTGATCAATTCCATGTTTCCCTCGAATTTAATCAGTTCTAGGCTTTCATTCCTATCTTTATTACTCGAGCTAAGTGTAACACCATATATTTCTAGCTTGCTTTCTATCATTTCTAGGTCTCACGTGATGAATTCACAAGAAGGAATGGAAAAATAGCATTAAAATAATGTTTTATTTTGTGTTGCGTCGCGTATGAAAATGCCATTTGGTGTCGCGCGGACCATATGAGCTCATACATCACATTATTATATTTAATTACATACATAAAACTCATTTGCATCACCAAAGTTGGCCCACAACTCGTGGAATTCAAAGGGGAGCATCAAACTCACATTATTATTTTCGACCAGAATCTCAGTTTTTCTGTCACAACTGCAGAAATTCATAACTAAATCCAAAAAAATTGAAACCCAACAAAATTTACCATTCTAGAAAGCTCTAGATGTCTACCCCATGGTAAAAATAATTTCGGCTCATGACTCATTAGGGGAAGAACATTTGACATCTGAAAAGCCACTGAGGTCGCTGCTATCTGGGCCACTGGTTCAGTTTACTGATATGAAGTTTTAAAATTCATAACTAATTCTAGAAATATTGAAATCATGAATTCTTGAATTTTGGAAAGCTACACATGTCTACCTTATGTAAAAAATATGTCCAGGCCATGAAACACAACACAGAAAGCGTTTGACACATGAAAAGGGAAAAAAGTTCGGACAGCTACTGGTACTGATGCAAGTGTCTGCTATAAATTTTGAAAATATCCAATTAATTCAAAACAAATCCAATCCATGCAAATGATACAAATTTGGAAAGATATGAATGTTAAGTTTATGGTAAAAATAGACTCATACTAGAGCAAGCACGTTTATCTACCAAAATTCAATGGAATAGTGACTCAGGTCGTGCTACCCTATTATTGCTGTTCCAAAAATTCAAAAATTCATATCTTTCAGCTCAGACCTTCAAATGAGGTGTTTCTAGTTGCTACAAGTCACTGCGAATGCTTAGTTTCTGTCTATAAAATTTTGTAGCCATTGGACCACGTTTTCCCCTCAGATGACACAATTTTACAACTGACCAAATGAATAATACTGGTGCAAATCCAAAATTCTGATATCAATTTTAAAAAATCATAGAAAATTCCACATACCTCCAAATAACCTGATCTTTAGCTTCCCAAAAAGCTCTAGGCAAAATCTACTTGCATACAAAATTTCAAGGCAAGAAGAGGTCATTTGATTAGACTTTGCCATAGCTCAAGAATATGGCAATTTTGGTCCCAACAAGAGGCAAATTTAGTTCAAATGAGTCATCCGTTGTTCCACACATATTTGAGCAACTTAGAAAGTATAAATAAGTCCCTCATAAGGTTTGAACCCTAATGCAACTCAAAGTCACCATGCCACTTCCATAAACATACATACACAAGTGGGCTCCCAAGTGGTCAAAATACACAATTCTACTCATTAAACTCTATTCTTGATACATATACTAACTTTATATAGTTTTATACTTGTTCAAAGTTTCATGGCTCAAAAATAACATTTACATATCTACTTTGACATTCTAGATATCATAGTACATCAAAAATGGAAAGATTTGCCAAGAGATGGAGATTTAAGCTCCTTGGCTTCCATCCTTTAGATCTTGAACTTCATCTAGATCATATGAGATGAGAGAAAGGAGGAGGGTGAGATTCATTGAATTTTAACAGCTCATACACTTATTCAATCACATTTTCAAGGCATACAATATGTCAAAGGTACAAGTATGCAATCACTCAATCTATGAAGCATTCATCTTTCATATTTTTGTGTCACAAACTCATGTCAAGTACAAGAATGAGCTCTAGGGACTTTTGGTTTGGCCTAAACCCATTTCTAAGACTTTTGGATTGCCTCACTCTTGGTTCTTGGGGCTTTTGACTTAGCCTCACCCATGCCATGAGATTTTTGGCATCTCCTTACCCACATTAAGGGACTTTTGACATTACCTCACCCTTATGAGCCATTTCTACAATTCAAAGACATTCAAGAAAGCATATTGGTACCAAAATAATAACATAGTATCAAATGACATGCCTCAAACATATAAATATATACACAAGTACACAATGACATATATGCAACAAGAAAATGCAATAAGAAAATGTAGAGAGCTACCTTGGTGCAAATTCAAGTGTTACTTTGCTTGTTTCTTCTCCTTTTCGGTTCCACAAACACAAGGAGGTGGGGTTGAATTTCCTTGGCCCATTCAGAATAAACAACACTTAATTATACTCTTGGAACAAGTTATAACATCCAACTCACTCTTAAGACTATACTTTGTTCTATTTGTCACAATATGGTTCCATTAAGGACCTAATAAAGCAACTACCATAATTAACATTCTTAGTTCCATTTTCTTGCCATCTTTAGACCTCTTGACCTCATTTAAGGTCCTTGAAGCCATCACACACTCACTTTCACAAACCTAGGTCCATGTTGCTTCATAAGGTTACATTATGGAAGCCATTGCCTCATCTCCTAACCTAAGGCTTCTAAATTTTTTCCAAGGGTTTCTCCTATCTTATTTTATCATATAAAGTCCCAAATCAAGCTTGGAACTATTTAAAACATCCCCTAACTATCTCTAAGGGTCCTGACTTAGTTATGCTTCCATTAAAGACCTATGGAGTTTGGGATTTTTTCTTAATGGATGTGGCACTTGGGAGGCTCCCTAGAAGTCTTAGAAACTCAAACAAAGGCTCATATATGATGGGGAAGTCTTGAATCAACCCATATTTTAAACTATGTTCAAGCACCCTACACTTTTTCAACTTGAGTTTTACTAGTTTTTCATGCATTTCTTTGGTGTATTCCATCTTCCCATGGCTTAGTTTGATGGATTCTTTTGGATTATAAAATAGAAACTCTTCCCTCTTCATGGCTCTGTTTTAGGCATCCCACCATGGAAGAGGAGAAGGAGAAAAAGAAGCATCAAAGGGAGAGAAACTACCTTGTAATCAAGCTTCCTTCAAGAGTCTTTCCTCTTCCCTCTTTCTCCTTCTTAAATTTTGAATTTATCTCCTCTGATCTAGACCCAAATCAGCACCAAAAATGGCATTAAAATCATGGAAAGATGAAGCAAGAAGGGGAGGATGAAATTTCAAGAGGAAGGAGCATGAAAACCTTACACTTTCTCACCTTTCCTTGGCTTTTCTTCCTCCAAAATTCCCTCTCTTTGTGTGCCTAAGACAGCAGCTCCTTTTTGAGATTTGGGTAGAAGAAAGTCGGTTTAGAGAGGGGGAGGCTGAACGTGACTTAAAAAGAGAGTTTGGAAGCTTCCTTTGTGTAATTTGTTTCCATTTTTGTCCTTCCATAATGGCATTTCCTGTTTGGCTTCGTTTTAGCTCCTTTTTGAGAACTATTTTTTCCATCATAAAATTTAGATTCCCAATTTAATAAAATGCATTTGGAATCACTCAAATCAGAGCTAAAACATTCCTGAACGAATCGGTCAAAGTTTGGGTCAACCAACATCTGAAAAGAGTACACCAGAAAGGGCTTTACTAGTCCCGGGGCTTCCCATGATTTTTAGGGTCTCTAAGAACCCTGGGCAACTCAAAATTTTCATTTAAAAAGCTCTCTTAAGTGTTTTTCCAAAATTATACTTATTTACAAAAATACCATTGGCCTTTCAGCAAATTTTTCGAATCACTCCGACCTCGGTTTCTAGGCAACTAAAGGCTCAAATCCTATTATTTAAAATTTTATTCAAATTTTATTTGGCCTTGAATCACTCATCTCAGGGGATTTGCTTTTCAAACTGGCCTGTTCCGGTGATTGTACAACGTACCAGGCGTTACACTAAGAACATCCTCTCCCAGCAACACTAAAGCACATTAGTATAGGTATGAAATCTGTAACATCCGGTCCCTCCGTAAATGTGAGAAATGCAATGTTCAGTTTCTCCGTAAACATAAGAAATGGGCCAAATATAAAAGGAAGTCTTTGAAATAGAAGGAATTGGGGCCAACTAAAATTATGATAAAATTTTAAATATTAGAAAATGAGGATTTGAGATTTGAGATGCCCAGAAACCAGAGCCAGAAGAGCTCAGAAAATTTGCCGAAGAAAGTAGGGGCATTTTTGTAATTTTTGGAAAATTTTGAAAATCTCATAGGAGGGCTTTCTAAATGGAAAATTTGAGCTTTCCGGGGTTCTCAGAGGCCCCGAATACCATGGGAACCCCTAGAACAGTTGAAACCCCTCCGATGAGCGATTTCGGCTGTTGGTTGACTGAAACTTTGACCGAACGGTTCGGAATGGTTTTAAATTCTTTTTGAGTGATTCCAAAGGCAATTATTATGATTAAGAGCCTAAGGAATATGATGGAAAAGACGGATTTCAAAAAGGAGTTGAAATGAGCCCAAACGAATAAAACTACAAAGAGGGACTAAATTGCAAATTCAGAAAGTTGCTTAAATGAATCCCTAGCTTATAAAAGCGTCCCTCCTCTGCTCAGATCTCCTCACCCACTCTCTCACACGTTAAAATAGAATTAAGAAGGGCTAAGAGTGGCGCACAAGAGGGGAGGCCAAGGAAGGAAGAAGAAGCTTTGAAAAATGTAAGTTTTGGCCACTTTTTCCTACTCCTTGCCTTGTTAAACTTCTTCCCCTCTTCTTCCTCTTCCTTCTCATGGTTTTGGCATTTAATTTGGCGCTGTTTTGAAGGCAGAACAGAGGTGGAATTTTCGGATTTGGTGAGGGGAGGCTAGCCAAGTGAAAAGCAACCAAGAGAAAGTAAGAAAACAAGGTAAAACTTCCATTCTTTGGTAGTTCCTTCCTCCCCCTTTCTCTTGCACGAATTTGGGTATCATGAGTCCAATTTTTAGGGGCTGTTTTCTGCCCAATTTATGGAAGGATTAGAGGTTTTAGATGGCAAGGATTAAGAAGGAACCACTAGAATCAAGAAAGGAGCATTAAGAGATAAGATAGAACCATTAGAGATCCAAATGCTCCCTTGCAAATCTGATTTTCTATGAATGTTCTTAGACTTAATTGAATGTTTAAACATGCTCCTAAGACCCCTAGAGAGCTTCCCACATGCACCTCCCATCCAAGAAAGCAAAGAAATTGCAAGAAAAATTAATGAACTCTAAGTAGAAAAAGTGTAGAGCTCTTGAACACTTTGCAAAAACTGATTTGATATATGAGTTTCCTTGCATGTGTGAGTATTTGATTGAGCTCCTAAGACCTCTAGGAAGTCTCCCAAGTGTGTCTCCCATCAAAGAAAAATCAAGAAGGCCATGAACTCTTCTTCCCCTCATAGTCTCGGCCTAGGCAAGTTCCTATAGCTAACGAGAGTTTTAGATTTTTCTAAGGCTATTCTTAAGTCATATGTGATGAGTGAAGATGAGTAGAGGCCTTAGAAAAAATTTAGAACTCAAAGAAAGTGATTTAGTGCCTTAGTGCCCTAGGTTCCATAATATGACCTAAAGAAGCAACATGGTGCTAGGCCTTTTGTCTCAATGATGTTATGACTCCAAGAGGTTTAAAAGGGGTCAAGAATCATATTTGATAAGAAAGAATAAGGCCTAGAAATCGTTCGAGGGGTGTTGCTTCATTAAGTGTAATTATGGACCATAATGAAGTATATAGAGTAATCTAGTGGTTCATCAAGTTATGTAGCCTTAGAATGTGTTTCATGAACCTAATTGGCTCCCATAATTTGTATATAGGCCAAGAGAAACCATATCCACCAATTTGTGGGTGTGTGGCCGAAAGAGGAGGCTTGAAAGCTAAAGAAAAAGTGTGTGAAATTGTGCAAGGTAGCTCTCCACCTCATTCTCTTTGCATTCTTGTGTGCATATGTATGTCTTAGTGTGCTTGCATGCATTCTTGATGCTTGATAATATGCCACTTGATCCTTGTTGTGCATTGGTACCAATGTGTTGTCTTGAATGACTATGGTTGTGGAAAGAGCCCATAAGGGTGAGGTGATGCCAAAAGTCCCTTGATGAAGGTGAGGAGATGCCAAAGTCTCATGGCATGGGTGAGACAAGGCCAAAAGTCCCTTGAATGGGTGAGGCAAAGTCAAAAGTCCCTAGACCAAGAGTGAGGCAAATCCAAAAGTCCTAGCAATGGGGTGAGGCTAAACAAAAAGTCCCTAGAGCATGAAAGTAATCTTGACATGTGTATGTGGCATGGAATGGAATTTATTGCACACTTTATGCTTGTATAGTTATGCATTTGGTATATGTATGCCTTGAATGTGATGTAAATGGGTGTGTGAGCTATTGAGATTCTTTGAATCTCATCCCCTCCTCTCCAATGATCTAACATGCTAGGTGGACCAAGCACTTATGGTGAAGGGAGCCAACAACCATAAAGAGCAAGGAGTGACAAGTTTATGTAGTATTTTGCCTACTTTGGAACCATAATGATGGTTCATAGTGTATATGAGGTTGTATATGTACCATGAACCTTGAGACATGTGTGATTATACTATTATGTGTTGGTTAGACGTATGAAAATGATATATGCCCTATAGCACATATTTTGAGTATGTATGGCCAAAGTGTGCAATATGGGATTTTGATGAATGTATGCATAAGTGTGGGTTGAATGACCAAAATGAGATGCATGAGGTTTGGGACCATTTGGGCAGCTTACCGAAGTCTCAAATGTACTTTTAGACCTGCCCAAAAGGTGCCACAACCAAGGAAAGGCCATTTGGTAAATTTGATACCTCATATGGAGCCAAATTTGACCATAATGGAACCTTATGTCACTTTTTGGCCAAATGAGTTAGTCTTGCCTTGAAACTTGGAATGGAATGAGATCTCATTAAGAGCTTTTTGGGAAGCTAAAGATCATAATTTTCGGAGACCTAGAGAATATTTGAGGAATTTTCAAAGTTGGGATTTTTCATGGATTCTGGTATGGGTACTGTTCATACTGGCAGTTTTGAATTCTGTGTCACCCGATAGCCAAATGGTATCCAATGCTTATGAAATTTTATATGCATAAACTAGAGGTCATAAGATTTCTGTGGCCACTGATATCACCTCATTTGGAGGTCTAGAGAGGAAGATATGCATTTTCGAAGGTTCTGCCCAGTATCAGACATCTTGCCAGACCCGAGGTACTGTTCCATCAATTTTCGGGCGTTTGGCTTGATGTACTGATCTGGGGATATTTTGTCTCTCTATTTAACATTCACAAATTTCCATAGTGATATCATTTGCAAGCATTGGATTTTTGTGGAATTAGTTAGACATTTTTGAAGTCCATATCAGTAAACTGTGACAGTATCAGGAACCCTCCGACCAGTAGATGATTTCGCATGTCAAACGCATTATATATGCGATTTTAAGACTTCTACATATTTTTAGCATAAATTAGACGTCTTAAGCTTTCCAGAATGACTGAGATTACATGTTTTCAATTTTTATAGATTTAGTTATGAATTTCCAAAGTTTGTGACAGAAAAGAGGAAATTCTGGCCGAAAATACAAACATGGATTTCATATGCTCCTTTGCTTTCTACGAGTTGTAGGCCAAATTTGATGATGGAAATGAGTTATATTCATGTGTTTAAGTATGATAAAGTGATAGATGCTTTCATATGGCCTACGGGACTCCAAAAGAAAAATTTACCGGTAGAGAAATGTACTTTTATTCATAACTTCCTATGCTACTATATTGTTTCCATTAAATAAACATAAGATGAGGCATGTGAATTGTATGAATTGAGTCCTAAAAATATGGTGTTACAAAATCACTCGACTGAAAGGAAAGGAGGGAAGATATCTTAGATGCTATTGAGTTTGATTGCTAGCTTCACTATTGAGTTTTCTTGCTCCTTGCTTGTTTGCCTACTCTTGTCAGAGGCATCTTCAAACCAGCCATAGTTTACCAGCAGCTGCCTCAAGCAACTCCAATGTCCCATTGTTTATCTTCTTCTATTGCTTTGCCTCTCAAACTGTCGCTGTTACTGTGAGTTGCAGAACATTGAATTGGTTTTTTTCATTGTTGGTTCCAAATATATTAATTGATTTATATATATATTTTTGTTGATTATTTTTGGCTATATGATGGTTTTTCTTGATTTGTTGAATGATTTTGGATATAGTTGGCTTTTATTTTTGGATTTGTTGGTTGATTTGTTGATTTTCCTATACTTATTCTGAATTGTTATATAATGATTTTTCTAGTTGATTTGTTGATTTTACTAACAAAAAAATCTTGTGGATTAAAGATTCGAATCTGTTGGGGCAAGGCAAAAAGAGGGAGATTAAATAATTAAGAATAATATAGAGGGGATTAGGATACAGAGTGAGATGATGTCTTTGGATTTATGATGGCCAGATTGTGTTTAACCCTTCTATTAGTGTTACCATTGTCCAAGATGCATGAGCCGACACCATTTTCTTATCTATAAAAAAAATAAGGGATAAAAAGTGTAGTTTGATGATAAATACCCTTACCTTTTAATGCCAGCAGTAATAGTAATAATAGTGATGATGATATATATTTAATTCTTCATGCTTTCCTACCAAACAAAATACTTTCATGTCTGTCTGTTAAGTCAGCATATTTTTTAGAGATTTATGTTCAACTGTGTTGCAAGTAGACCAAATGCAAATATTAATGAATGATATTGTTGTAACACTTTGCAAATTGGAGAAGATCTTTCCTCCTGGGTTTGGAACATTTACCAATCCATCTATCATATGAAGCCAAAGTTGGTGGCCCAGTGCAATATTAGTAGATATATCCATTTGAGAGGTATGATGTTCAAATTAGCTGCATAAAAATTATAAAAATGAATAAATAGGTGCCATCATGATAAATAACTTGTAAATTTTTTTACAGGATCTTACATGACTTGAAAAGAATGGTTAAGAATAAAGCTTGAGTTGAGGGATCTATTTGTGAAGCATACCTGATGCAAGAAATTTCAAACTTTGGTTCATATTATTTTCTTCCTCACATTGAAACCAAGTTAAGCAAAATGGGTAGAAATGATGATGGTGGTGAGGTTGATGTATCAGATGGATGCCTCTTAATATTTACCCATCCAAGTCGTCTTAGTGGGAAGATGCATGAGAGATGGTTAAGTGATAAAGAATTCAATGTAGCTACAATATATGTACTTCTAAATTGTGCTGAGATTAAGCCATTTTTGGAGTAAGAATTGCAATAGTTTTTAATTCTTATACTTAATTAAATTTTATACTATATTTATCTACCTTTAAAAATGTAGGATTTTTGAAGATAAATTGATGGCAAAGAATCCTACTATAACTAAGGAGGAGATTGAGAGCAAGACAAATGATAAGTTTGCATCTTGGTTAAAAGAATATGTCAGTTTCTAACTCTATTATTCAAAATATTAAGGTTTTACTTATTATATTTTATATGAATTATTCAATATTTATTTGATCTCACTAATTTTTAATAAGTATTCAATCCAGAAAATGGTGTTTTTGATAGTCGTGTGAAGTACTTAGCTTCTAGTCCTTTTAGAGAAGTGCGAATGTGGCCTCAATGTAATGTCAATGGTTATAGGTTTCATACTATTGCATATGGCTCAAATAAGATGACAATGAATAGTGGTGTTTGCATTAAAGGAAAATATTATGGTGATTCTGAGAATGATTACTATGGATTATTAAATGATATAATAGAATTAGAAATACCATAACCCAAGTCCAAAAAAAACAACACTTGTGTTATTCAAGTGTGACTGGTTTGATCCTACTACTAATAGAGGATGGAGGATGCATGATCAATATGGTCTAGTTGAAATTAACCATAAGAGAAAGTTTTCAAAGTATGAACCTTTCATATTGGCTGAGCAATCTCAACAAGTCTATTTTGCTGAATATACTAGTAGAAAAAAAGGATAGAGCTAATTGGAGGGTTGTGTATAAAATAAAAGCTAGAAGTATGATTGATTCACCGAATTTGGCTTATCAAGATGATGAAGTGTCTAATGTGATTGAAATAGATATAAATGATGGACTCCATCATTTGAGTGTAGATGGTGAAGAAGTTGTAGTGGATCAACAAAACCTTAATTGTGAAATAATTGAAGAGGAAGATAGTGAAAAAGAGAATGATGAAGTTGAAGAATCTGAATTTGAGTCTCAAGAGGAGAATGATGAAAGTGTCCAATATGATAATGAGGATGAAGATAATGGAGAATCAAATTAATCAAGATATCTTGTCTTTGTATATGCTCTTTGTAGTTTTTGTATGTTACCTTTGTTTTTCTTTTTGTAAGTTTACTTTTTCTTCTATTGAAGTTTACAATTTTTTCAATTATCTCTTAATTTATTGTCTTCATTTTTTATGTTTGTAGAGTTCAATCTTTTAAGCAGTGACTATTCTTGGTGGTCTACTCCAAATTCTATCAGCACAAACATTTAATCCTCGATAAATCTCCTTTTTTTGGGCTGCATTTTAGGTTTAATTTCCATTTTCTACATTACTTTACTACACTTTTCCAATATGATAAATTGTGTCATAGACTTGTAATTTTATATAGTTAAATAGTAGGATGATCTTGTTGATAAATTGTGTTATCCATCTCATACCCAGATCGTGCCTTTTAGAATCTAATGCCTCTTAATTAAAGGAAATCATTCACATTTGCTGCATTTTAGAATATGGAAATAGATAACTCTTTTGGTTTATTCTGTTTTGCCTTCTTGCTCTTCTTTTGCCATGCTTTATTTTATGAGTTACCACTTTATTTATTTCTCCACATGATTATTGCTCGGGGCCTTACTGTAAATATGTCTTTCTCAGGAATTTTCATCAGATGGTCGATTCATCATTAGTGCTGATCAGGATTTTGAAATTCGTGTAAGGCTTCTTTTTTGCCCACCAATGAGAATTACCTATTTAGGTGCTTTTGTTATTGATATCCTTATTGCAGGTTACTATTTTTCCAAACAACCCTTTAAGTGGTGCTTAAGAGATACAAAGCTTCTATCTTGGTCATACAGAGTAAGAAAAAGCTTGCTCCTGATCACATACTTCCCAATCTAGTTGATTCTTGATGTTAATAACAGTAAATTTCATGATTATAGATTTTGACTGTTTCTCATGCCATTGAGTGTGATTATTTTCCAATGACTATCACCTCAAAAAATTGCAATGTTGAATGGATTTGTTTTCTTTCCTTATAAGTCTATGAGGGAAGTCGATATTTGCATTTAGCTATTAAATACTGATACATATCTATTTTGCAAGTTTGTTTCCTACATTGCCTTCATTCATGATCAGGATTGCCTGCAAGGCCTTCTCATCTTTGGTAGTGGTATTTCAACTATGAGTAATTAGAACAACATTGCATGATTTAGACTGTTCACATTGTTTAATTTTTTGTTCTCTTTTGGAAATAAAAAGCAATCTTACATTGTTTTCTACAGGTCTGTTTGTGGGACACTTCATTTGGAGCACTCCTAGATACCTGTGAGGTTGCTATTAAGGTATTTATATATATCCCAGATTCCAACCATTCTATTTGATGAGCAAATTAAGAAAAATAGAGAGAGAGAGAGAGAGAGAGAGAGGAGAGAGAGAGAGAGAGAGAGAGAGAGAGAGAGAGAGAGAGATGTGTCTCTGATTTATATTCTGCATTCTAAAATTAAATTGCGAAATTGAAGTGATCAATGTTGTTAACTCTAGACTCTAGTTTCTCTTTTGATGTGTCTACCATTGGTGCTTTCTTATATTTTTCAAGTACATAAATATACAAGTCCTAAATGTCTTGCCCAAGTTAATGACCTTCACATTTAATCCCGTACATATTGTGACATTTGGTTAAAAAAATCATAAAACTATAATATTTTAGAAATATCTGGGTGTGCCCCAACTATAGAAAAAAGTTTATGTAAATTCCAATAGTCAATAGTCAATAGTATCACCACCAGTTTTAGTGTTAGTGTTGGTGTTGGTGTTGGTTTTGGGGTTTCATATGTATTCTGTATGATCAAATTCTTAAATTCCTCACTCCTTCTCTCTATTACCCTACTAAACCCTAAATAAAATAACTTCTCCCATTCCTTTTTCTTCTCTCTTCTCTCTCTCTCACTCCCAAGCTTGTCTCTTACAGGTTTGTGTACCTTCCTCTCTTCCCCTCTTCCTATTTACATTCCTCTTTATATATACATGCTTTTGACTTTTTTCTCTATCCATTCATTCATGTTTGATTACACTTTATTTTATACATTCATCATGTGAATATGTGGGTTTCCTATGTGTTTGGTTTTAGTGCAATGGAGGTGAGAAAAATTTAACTAGTTTAGTTTAAAAAATAGTTAAGTAGGCAGAGAATTTTTTAATTAGGAGAAAAACTAAAACAAAAAAAAAGCACTAAAATATTTATGTCCCAACTCTTCATTTTTGTGAATCGAACTAGTTAAAATTTTCTTGTTGGTTAAAAAAAAAGCTCTAAAAGTTAGTTGCTCCTCATTTTGTGGAGGATTTTATAAGGCAGTAACCTTGGGCTTTTAAGCCCCATCTAGTCCAAGAAAAAAGAGGGGAAAAGATTAATTGGGCTTACTCCTAGAATATTGTTTTCCTAGAAAAATTAAATCACATGCTCTAAAGGCCGTACCTTTTTTTTGGCTTTAGAGTGATGATCCGTTTGCAGGGTGATTATTTATTTCATTTCATTATTATAGTAAGTTTAAAATAAGAGTTCTAGAGTAGTGTCTTGGCATCAACATCTCAAAGAGGGGAAATAAAAGGACGGATCTGTCAATTTGCATTATTTCATTTCCTAAACTAGTTTATAGAAAAAATTATTGTAAACTGAAACTTAGATATTATAGTTAGCTGTTCTATTTTCTTATGTGTTATCAAACTATGATAAAATTTTCAAATCAAGACAAAACCTGGGTGAAACTTTTTCCAAAATATATATAATGACTTAAATTTTATTTGAATTGTTTGAAAGTGGTGAAAGTTTAAATTTAGCTATGCCTAGAGGAAGAGGTTGAAGAGGAATATAAGGGGATAGGGGAAATAGCAATAGTGGAAGAAGTCAAACAACTTCCAACACACCACAACATCAAGATCCTTCAGAAGTTGTCAACACACATGCTGGATGTGTTCGACCACACTTATGCATATATGGAAATGGAAATTCACATGTTTTTCTTGATTTACAATTTTAGTTTAATTTTTTTTTCTATTAACACATTTCTCTTTGCAGGTTCACCTCACATTGTGCAATTCGTGATATCACTAGAACATTCAAGAAGTCATTTTCAGGTGCATGGCCTACTTGGACTTTAGTCCCTTCCCATGTTAGAGACTAATGGTTTGAACATCTAAATGTATGTTAAGATAAATTCTACTTCTTATATTTAAATTTGTAAATTCAATTATTATTGAAATAATTTGGGAAAGCTTTTGGCTTGTGAATTTGACTATTATTATTGCAAAAATTATATCATTGGGAAGAAAATGAAAAAGATATTATTAGAGACACCTTTGAAACTGTCGGCTCTAGATGACTTTGTGACATATTTTTAAAGAGAAAGATAAGCTAAAAAAGAATGAAGATTATGTTCCAAATTTGATCAATGCAAACCATTGGAATGAACTTAAATAGCATTGGAGCACTCCAAAGTTCCAACAGATGTCAACCACCAATTCAAAAAATAGATTGATAAATCCTTCTTTGCATATAGGAGGATCGCGCCCTACACATGAATATGCTTCTAAATTAGTAAATTCTAAGTTATTGATTTGTAAAACTCCTTCATTTGTATAATTTATGTCTTGATTTAGTAATATATTGATGATTTTTATTTTTGAAGGAAAAAGATAATGGAAAGAGACCTATGCTATCCCAACTGTATTTGGCAACACATAAGAAGAAGAAGGACAATCAATGGGTTGATAACAAATCCAAAAATACATATGTAAGTTTAGATATTAAAAATGACATAATACCTCTTTATTTTTGTTTACTCACTAATTAAATTGAATTTTGTTAGATAATGCATAAAAAGAACATTCAAATGCATTTGACTGGAAGTTCAGGAGAAATGGGCATGGAAGGACAATCAGTTGGGGAAGGTGAGCAACATAGAGATTCTGAGAATGTTGCACAATTTGAAAATGGAGGAAGAGATGAACATATTAATGTTGATGATGATGATGATGTGTTCATTGAAGCCTAAGCTTCTCTCCCTTCGGATCAAGTGGCTCAAGCATGGTTGAAGGCAGTTGGTGGGATGAAGAAGAGTGGTCAAGTTTATGGACTTGGATCACATGCTGTCATGGTATGCTGCAATCGTGGCAAGACAGTATGTAACATTCATACTGTTCAACCTACTCCTCCTCAGCCTACACTAAATGTGGGAGATTTTGTTGGGATGCCTGTATTTGAAGAAGTTGTCAACCGTGTAGTAGAAGAAAAGATAGAACATGTATTGAATCAAAAGATTTCAGAGATGAGATTCTCTATACAGCAGGATATTTTTAGGGCTATTTGATCTTTAGGTGAGATGACCTTTGCTCCAAAGTGACGTGCTAGTAGTGCAAATTCTTTCAAGCAACCAGATCCAAATCACTATGAAAAATGACTGTATTATTTGGACCTTTTATCCTTTAACTTCTATGTATGAAATACCTTTAAGACTTTTTATCATACATTATGACTTATGATTATGGTTAAAGAAATGTTGAACCACTTTGTGTACTTCAGATTACTATTTAAAATTTGATTTGTGGGTCAATTGTGTGATTAAACAGGATTTATTTATAACCAAAATTTTAAATTTTGTAAGTATGTTATTCAGCTAGGGATTAGAAAGGAAGTAATATATATCTAAAATTAGCGAGGAGATCATTCCTCTCTATATAGTAGAATATTAACTAACTTAGCGAGGACATAGCGAGAAAACTTTTGTCACCAAATTTTGCGAGGGATAAATTACTCACGGATTAATCGCTAAATTACATGAGAATAGCGAGGAATTAGCGAGGAATAAATCCCTTGCTAATATTAGCAAGGAAAAACTTCCTCGCTAATTTCTCGCAAACATTAGAGACAATGGCGACTAATTAGCGAGGAAAAACATGCCTCACTAATTCCTTGCTAAGTTAGCGAGGAATAAAAGTTCCTCGTTATTTTTTACCGACTCGTCTGTTAGCTACGAAATTAGCGAGGAACTTTTTTCCTCGTTAATTTTGATTTAGCGAGGAATAAAGTTGTATTAGCAAGGAATATTTTCATCACTAAATCGGCTTTTTCTAGTAGTGAAATGACAAGGTTATTATATAGGTGAGAATTATTATTATCAAGGAATATTTTCCTCGCTAAATCAACTTTTTCTAGTAGTGAAATGACAAGGTTATTATATAGGTGAGAATTATTATTATCTTTTGAAGTTAATTTGTCTAATTCAATTTTTTTTAATTTCATATTGTTCTTTTAAATTATATAACCAAAACAAAATTTAATGTAATTTATTACAATTTAATCATAGACAAATAATAATATCTCATGAATTGCATAGGTCTACCACCAGTTAGTGTAAACGGCTTTAATGAAATGCTTCGTTTGTCCAAAACTATAACTCTACCTAGTGCATGCTCATAATCAGTTCCAATTCCCCTCCAACATTTAGAGAATACGAGCCATCTGCGGCAAAATAAGTAAAGTTACGGGATTTTTTTTCTTTTTAACTTAGGCTCCAGGAAATTCACAAGGACAATGTTGTGTACATCACTTGCTTGTCATAAACCAACTCCAACTTAATCATGTCATAAGGCTATAATATATATTTGAACTCGTTATATAACTTGTATGGGTTTAATTTTTAAATCAGTCAATGGTATATTACCAATATCGGCTTTGCAAACATTGTTATTAATCAATGAACACTTCAAAGCAATGGGAAGAGAAAAGTTCAGATTTTTCAGCTTTCTTACATGTAATATTAATTGTGCAATGTTTGGATTGAAAAATTTAATGATGGAATGCAGTTTTTAAGACTTTAAATTATTATTTTTTTAAAAAATTTTGTTTAGACAAAAATTATAGAACATATTTTAGACTTTCAAGAGATTTTACAGATGAAAAAATTTCAAGATATTTACTTAATTAAGTTGACTACTTGGTATTGGAAAATTGTACTTATCCATAACTTAGATTGTAATTCTTCTCCCAATCAATCAACTTAGAAATTAATCCCCTCCTTTATTTGTTTTGACTTTGGATCTTTCAAATTTTTTTCCTTGTAATATTTTTGTAAATTTTGGAGGGGGAAGAGAGAAAAGAGAGAATGGGTGAAAAGATAAAAAGTAGAGCACACACACATTCTTACTTTCTTGTATTACACTCTTTGTCCAAAATTTGTAAGAAATTTAGAAGATCCTTACACATTTGTCTCATAATAACATCTCTCTAGGACTTACTTTTGATAATTGAGCACTCAATGTTTTTGCTCTTTATATTTTGTCATGTAATTTAACTTTTTGAAAACTAAAAGTAATATAATTTAATCTTAAATTATGGCTAAGGTAGAACAAACATTTGAAGCTAAAATTTGTCAAAATATAAATAATAATAATATTAAAATTTTCAATATGATAAACATATAATAAATATTTTACTCTGACATCTAAATTAAACTATATCTTTAATTAAATTAACATCACCTACATCTTGCATTGGCCGTGGATGGGTGAAATAGGTGGGACGTGAAGAAAATAAGAATATAAAATTCAGTTGTTATCATTGACTTTGGGGGTGCTCATTTGATCTTATTTCCAAGGCTTCAAAAAGAAAACAAAAACCAAAATTGGGCTTGTTGAGTGATTGAGTAGGCCATCCCAACCAGTCAAACCCGGCCGGGCTTGGTGATATTATAAGAAATAAGGACTAAATTGAACGAAAATATTTTATGGTTGTTTTATAATTTTAGCAAAAAATTTTTAATTATATTTTACAAATTTTAAATAACCAATAGAGTCAAAAGCCTACCCTAAGCCTTTCTAAATCTCACATATAGACAAGAAAAAAAGGATAAAAAAAATATGTATTTTTTAATCTAAAAAGCAAAATATCATGACTTGAGATAGTAAAATTTTTTTTTAAAGAAAAATAGCCAATCAAACTGCTTTGGAGGTTTGGTTGGGTCTATCTTGAAATAATACCTAAAATTAAAAAAAAATTCCAATCCAACCAGCGCATTTTGAAGTTTTGAACTTTATATATATACATTTTCTTTCTATTTTTTCTTTTGAACCCATGTCTTTAAATTTCCAATGTGTAGATATAAAAAAAAATCAAAATAAGTGTTTATATGCTCAAAATAGTTAAGTGAATACATAAATATGAACATTGAAAATTTTAAAAAGAATGTCCTATAAATAGATCTGGTTTGGCTTGACCATAGCCAGGCAGGCTTAGCTGTAGTCCAGAAAGAATTTTTCTAACTTAAGCCAAATTGGGTTTCTAACTGAGTCTAAATCAACCATAATGTGTTTTTGCATCATTGACTCCCTATATGATTGGTGACAATTTTTCAACAAAACGACCAGGAAAATACTTTGAGAGGTTTCGAGGAAAAACAAATGCATTAAATAGAGCAACCCCACCACATTGACAAAAGCCTCCATTCGCTGTTGAACAAAACAATCAATCACATTGCAAGTTTTGGTGGTAGATTGCGAGACCATGCATGAAAATGAATGTTCTGTAATTACCCCACCTCCATAACTTGATTTTCATTGATGAGTCTATAATTTATGATTTGGGTAACTTTTCGAAGAGCGGTATCATATTCAAATGGTATTAATTACTGTTAATTGTTAGACTGGCTCATCTAATAATATTTAATATCACTTTTATATAATCAAAGTGCTAAACTAGTAATATTACACTATAATATGGCGGTAGGATCCTGGTCTGGTAGGCTAAAAATCACGTTTTTTTTTAATTTTTTAGAGTTTAAAGTTTAATACAAAGGCTAAAAATTACAACTGTGAGAATAAAATGTTTACTTGTAAAAAAAAGTTACACTTTACAAATTTTAATTGAAGTATTCAGTATAATTAAAATTTTTGAAGTATAATTTTTATTTTCAGGTGAATTTTTTAATCCTCTTAGTTATAACTTTTTATTTTTTATATTAGACTTTAAACTCTAAATAAATAAATAAGAAACATTTTTTTTTTGGGGTTATTATATCCCCTGCAGTAGGACTCTTACTGCAGCGGATCGGGGGATCGGGATTTATAAATACGATAGGATTTTTCCAAGTCTATCATTCACAAACCATCTTCCCCTCTTATATGCAAGAGAGGCTTCCCCTTGCCAACCACTCGGCCGTCAGACAATGAATAAGCCAATTTTCATAGTCTTCATTCTGATTCATGTGCTCTTTCTTTTTCATCCTGGTGGCATGGGGAAGGCCTCGGAGGTGGACCTTGAGGCATCATTGCATTATTCTTCTCACAAATTGAACATAATATCCAGAAAAGCCTCCGATCTGCCGATTAATATTCCACGAAGCCCTCAACGCAGTCGTGAGTCCAAACCATCAGAGGCACCACCATCACCAGGAATAAGAGGGTAGTTGTTTGTTACTTTGGTCGTATATATGTCATTACTTTCTTCACCTCTCAGCTAATAATACATATGAAGGCTGCTGTAATCTTGTTTTCTTTCTATTACGGTTTGTATAACATAATAGCATGGCGGCTGTGGCTGCTTAAGCCACTTATGTCATCCAAAAATAATTGATGTGATCATTTCAGGCTATGCTTTATTTTGCTTGACAAGTCTTTCCTCTACTTTCTATTTGAAAGAAATTAATTATCATTTTGACTGGGGATGTCCGAGTATCGGAAGGATTAACACACGATATTAATTAATGGGAGCATAGAGAATTGAAGTTAAGACTTTGTACCAGATACTCAGGAGTAAGGTTATCAAATTCGTTAGTTTAGTTGACAAATTCGTAAAGGGCGCGAACTTAAATTATAGACTCATGATGTATACTTGTAAAAGTTTATCTTTATTGATAAATAATTTTTGGAATATAGAATTACATTATACATAAAGATTAAAATACAATCTAAAGCAAGGAAGATGGGCAATGTTTCTTTCCTTGTTTAGGGCGCGGGAAGTATAAAGCAAAGGTGCAAGTTATTTTATCTGATCAGCCTTATGTAATGGTGCTTTTATGTTACATATAAAATACGGAAATCGTGAGAATATAAGCGGAATTCGGATAATAATGCATGAAATCATAATAAATTGTTTATGCAGGAATGAGGAATTATCAAAATAATAATTTGTTTATTTTAAAAGTATTATTTTACAAAACAAGAATTTCTCGTAATATCTCATACTCTTCACACAAAAAATGATGGTGTAAGTATCAAAATTTTTTAAACTTTGTTTTTGCCTTAATAATTTATATACACGGCACTTAATAATAGAATTGAATTATATGGGAAAATAAAGATATTAAATATGGTGCAAGTAATGGGAGAAATTTAATCTATGACTTTGGACAAGTACCAATTGTGGTATTCAATCGGTTTTTTTTAAATATAAATTATTTGTAATCAGTGATTAATTTAATATTCATGTTTAGTTTTGAGTAAAATCTATATGCAATAATGAATAAAATTGAATTAAAAAAAAATCAGGTTATATATTGAAGGATTGCAAGTCTTTATTAGGAAGCTTCTGAAGACTCTCATTTTTTGCTCAAATTTTTTTTTCTTTTCTTCTTTCTTATAATAATTATATTCTTCTCTCCTCTTTATCTTCTCATAACTTAAATCCTCTTATTATCACCTTCAAATGGGACCTCCTTGTTCTGAGTTCGATCATTGTCCTGCCTCTTTCTCCTTCTCAGGTCTTGTGTCTCCTCTGTAATCAAAAAAGAAATTATTAATATACATTTATATAATAAAAAGATAATTCTTCTAAAGATTAATTCTCATTTTCCCACTTAAAATTTTTTTTTTCTCTTGCGCTCTCATAATAATTACGTTCTTCTCTCCCCTTTTTTTCTCTTATAACTAAATTTTCCTCTCTACTCTTAATCATCCTATCATAACCACCCTCAACAATTCTGCTTTAATAAATATAATTAATCTACATTTGTATGATAAAAAGATGCATGCACAACGAATTCTGCTCTAATAAATATAATAATCTATATTTGTATAATAAAAAGATTAATTCTTCTAAGAATTCTTTCATTTCTTTGCTCAAAATTCTCCTTTTCCATCTCATAATAATTAAGGTTATTTACAACAATAATCAGAAATAAAATCCTGAGACTTTTGCTATTCTAATTTTGTACCATGAATTTTAGATTTCTTGCCAAACAGTGCAATCAAAATCTCAATACATACTTTGAATGTATATTGATAACCTATGAAACTTATAAACACATTTATTATTGTATTCAAATTCAAAATCTTTCAACAATGAGGAGCTACACTGTTTTTCTTTTTCTTTTTTACTTTGTCAATTATAAAAATTAAAAAAGCTTATCTATTGGTGACTCATAACCGCTAACAAAAAGGAATCACATTTGATAACAGTTTAAAACTAACAATAAAAATTAATTTTGTTGGTGGTTATATTTAATAACTGCCAACAAATATATTAGATTTTGTTGGCCGTTATAACAATAACCACCAACAAAGATGCTTTATTTTTGTTGGCAGTTATAGCAATAACCGCCAACGAAGAAGCATGACTTTTGTTAGCAGTTATGTCTTATAAGTGTCAACAAAGATTGCCTTTGTCAACAAAGATTGCCTTTCTTGATAGTTCAAAATAACATTAGTTTTACTAAAAAATTAAAAAAATGGGATGAACTTGCAACAAAACGGAGGGGGAGATCTTTACCGCAGAGGGCGTCATTTTCTTATGTTGAGAAGCAGTAGTGTCAAGACAAGCAACCCTTCCTTAAGTTGGCCACAGCCAGAGACGCAGAGGGAGTCGTCAAGAAGTTAACCGCAGCAAAAAATGGCGGAGGGAGTCCTCAAAACTGACGCATCGGAGTACGGCGCATTCTGCTTCTTATCTAGAAAGGGGTGCTAAAGTCGTTCCATTGTGCAGCTAGTATAGATGAATAAAGGCAAACCGTTTGAATGGATGTGGATTGGAACTTATCTACTTCAATAGTTCACTAACCACTCAGAGTAGCGGCAAAGCAAAACCAGGTGAATGCTTTGACTACTGCGACGACATTAAGGACGAAAGCGACCGTGCAAACTTCAGCCAACACTGTCTAATCGAACCAAGCGAAAGCTTTAACTACTGTGATGACATCGTCTCCCAAGAAGTAGGTAAATGCTTCGACCAAGTTTAGAGAACTAGGCACTGAAGAAAATGAGTTGGGGTTCTGTAATCAGGGGGCAAGTGAAAATGGGTTTTGGAAATGGTTTTGAAATAGACTTAGCGATTTTAAAGAAATCGCCAAAGATTATAGTTGGCAATTCTTAAAATCGCCAACTGTAATTCAGCTTTAGTTGGTAGTTCTTATGAATTGCCAACTTAAGGGGAGCCTATAGTTGGCGGTCCTATTTTTTCTTCTTTTATTAGCATGTGATTATTATTTACCTACAACATGAAGCTAAAGTATTTCAATCACAATAGTAATCCTAATTATGTGTGTCATGATACTAAAAACTTGTGGTATATAGGTTATGCTTGAATATGGTTTTTCAAAATATGGAGTAATTTTCTTTTATATATATATATATATATATGTTCTGATAATGTTCATATTTTATAATATTATAATACTTAATTTTTTAAAACATTGTGATATCTTTATATTTTAGTTCATAAACTCATTTAGAACTCAATTTCATTTATTATTAAAACTTTTATTTTGTATTCAACAGTTATGGTAATTATTAATATTCAATAAATTTCAAAAAAAAATTATTTGAATTATGATAAACCTAATTTATTTTACATTTGTAATAGTGTTTATTTTGATTAAACATATGCACATGACATGAATCAAAGTATTAGAATACTGCATAGCTAAATTATTGAATAGATGATTAAATTACCTAGCCTTATTTGATACCAAAGGATAAGTTGTGGCTAGACTTATTTTAATCAAAATACGCTTATTGATAGAATTTTTTTATTAAAATTATATTTCACAGCTTTATTTTGATATTATTTATTTTGTATTTGAAATAATAAACCTAATTTATTTTACATTTGAGTGTTTATTTTGATCAAATACATTTACATGGTATGAGTCAAATTTCTTCTTGTACCATGAACTCTTGAATGAAGTGATGTCATATTCAATGTGATTGGTGCAACTATTGATTACATGATTCTGTCATTACAATGGTAGACATCTTGTCTCAATATATTCTTGTTGGTGAGTTGACACATTGATGTAAATTCTCTAAAATTCTTTTCAGTCCGATTACTTCACATACGACACTCGTTGCTGCCATATATCTTACTTTTATGAATGAAAGTGCTAATATCTTTTGCTTTTTGGATGACCATAAAATTACCTTGGAACCTAAAAAATCATATATCCACAGTACTCTTCCTATCATCAATTCTTCCTAACTAGTTGCTATTGGAGTAGCCAATTAAATTACAATTGTTCTTTACTTTATACAAAAAATTCTTCGTACCATTGACATATCTTTAAATTCTTTTTATGGTTATGAAGTATTATTTGCTAGGCTTGCTCATGAATCTTGTAACAATGCTAACATCATGAATTATCTCTAACTTCTTGTTTGTGAGATAAATCAACATACAGACAAGACTTTGATGAATTGTCTTGTCCACTTTTTCTTTTCCATATATCTTCTTTTAATAGCTTTTCTTTTTGTTCCCATTGGAGTGTAGGCTAGCTTGCACTTTTTCATCTTGAATTTCTTCAACAATAATCTGTGTAGTTTTCTTGAGAAATAAATATTTGTTTGGGCGTTTGTTTGATTTGCATTTCAAAAAGATACATAATGAGGCCAAAATTAGTCATCTTGCACTCCTTCATCATGGCCTACTTAAAGTCTATAATCATCCTTACATCATTGCTAGTATATATTAAATCATCAATGTATAAACATATGATGAAGAAATGGTCTTCTTTCCTCTTCATGTATAATAATAGCTTACTTGAGCTTTTTATGAATATGTAATCAAGAAGATAATATATTGTCACGTCTCAAACGGAGACTTAACCAACATGGAGTACACGATAATCTTGCATTCGTAAACCTAATTAGACATACAAAATCTTATTTTTCTCAATATACCATTTAAACTTAAATAAAGGTAGCAATAAGCTAACACTTTACTATAATAGTACATTTCAAATGAATTCCTTTTCTTCTTCTTCTTCTATCAAACTCTAGTCGCATTTGAATGTTATAGCAATATTTTAGACTTAATAAGTTGAAGCCAATTTGACATAGCACCTTCTATAAATAAGATATCTTAGGTCATTTATAGCAATCAACTAGTCAAGTTAACAAAAGAGAATACCCCTATTATTTTTAATCAAGACAACATACAACCAACAAATTAAGGATTCTACCTGTTGTCTATGGAGCAAACTTTAATATAAAACATATACATACAAGACAATCATAAACTAATAATGGGCAAACCCTCTGCTAGCTCTTCATTAACAATTCTTCCAACTATATTGGAAGGGCATTGGACATAATTTCCCTATATGCATAAAAATATAAATAGAGGAATGAGTTACGGTACTTAGCAAGTAGAGAATAAAGCATGATAGCTAAAAGAACGAGTGGATACAGAGTTCCTCAAAAACATTGTTCACATTGAGGGTCAATAACCAATCATGATTTCATATTATTTTAAATAATGTGAAGAATAAAATAATTTGCAAATGATATGGAATAACAATGCCAATGTGCAAATAATACAACATTTCGGTCCTAGTTAAAATGAATACTTCAAATAAATTCTTACTATGAGGTCATTTAGCAAACTAGTATAGGAAGCATCTAGTTAAAACCAAAATAGAATAGGCACAAAGCATATAGCTCATGAGGGTAAGTAAGTACAAAACATAGAGCATACAACTTGCGATAATCATAACAGATCCACATATGGTGCCCTACACATGAGGCTAGCAACACCCCTGCTAGCTAGGGTTTAGATCAAGGTGCAAGGATAACAAATACTGCTTTTAGCTATAAGGTTTTATACTAGACAGCTTCCCAAAGAAATCCAAATTCATATATTCATATTTAAAACATTTAGAAGGTTCAAAATTATAATACTATCATAGTTTAGAATCATTAGACTGAGCATAATCTTATATCACAATTTATCTCTTAAAGTAGTATACGATTTCAACTTCAATTCAATAAAAATTGTATTTTAACATAACAAAATATAAAAGATTTGATATCCAAAATATTTACATACATGAAGATACTCCTTAAGAAGCCTGTCCCAAAGTTGTGTAGAAACAAGCAAGAAGTAAAGAAGTAAAAACTGAAGGAAAGTTAAAAATATATCAAACTTTATAATCTACTCACAGTGTGTGTCAAATGATAGTGGTTCCTCCATACCGAATTGATAGATCCCTCCAATGGGAATAATCAAAATATTTCCTAAAACAAAATCATAACAATTCACTCAATTTAAATAACTCTACATATATATATATATATTAACCTTACCTTGTTATTAGTTATTTTAATACTTTGTCTTAATCCTAATTTTGACTTTAATACTTAACCTAAATTATTAGTCAATCCTTTATATTTTCACAATTGAGATTTATTATTATTTCTCTTGTTTGATTTCATGGCTATTTCTATCTATATAATATACAAATGTCCACTCAATCAACTTACTACAGTTGCCAATTCCTCAATTCCAATTCAATCTATAACATAACAAGTTCAATTACTTTATTTTTGAATTTGCTTTAGTTGCCTAGTATCAATTCTAGTTTCCATTTCAAACACTACCCTATCTCAATTCATTCTTCTTGTTAGTTCCTTTTAACTCCCCTAATTTCCTTGTGAGCACTATAACTTAGAAAATAGCATAATACCTCTAAGGTGTAAATTGAAAAAAAAGAAATGAAACTACCAAAAGGGCATCTTACCAAGTGATAATATTAAAACTTTGCAATTTATTCAGGTCGTCACAACAAGAAAGCCTCAAAGCAAACGCATGGTCAATTCAAAGCAATTTAAAGGAGATTTTCCAAAGTTTCCAATGGCATCTATGAGTTAGCAACCTTCTTGTCCTAGAGCACGTCCCCCACACTTATGCATATAACTTCACAAGAATCTATTGCTCATGATTAGCTCTTTAGGCTTGGGAAAAACAAAAAAACCAATAAAAAGGAGGGACCATAATGATAGCTTATTTAAAAACTGAGTTATAATGCACACAGCTGAAGAAAATTAGTCCCCAGGTTCATGACACACATAATGCAGCAGAAGAAAAGAAAACTCCATAATGACAGTAAAGGAAAAAGAAACAAAGCAAAAGGAAACCCAAGTGTATAGACCAAGAAGAAATGTATAAAAAGGTAGCTCAAGGACACCCATCTATTTTCCCTTTTTTTCTATGTAATATCTGGTAATTGAAAATAGAACTGAACCTAATAAATTGAAATAAGAATACCCTAAAGCAAGCTAAATTAAGTCTAGATATTAATTAGAATATCTTAAAATATATTAGAGCCTAAGGTTAGCCTAGAATCGAAGCCAAAATGGCCAAACAGAAAGCTACAGAGGCTAATGGTATTTTCATAATTTCAGACAACTTTTAGAAAACTTAAATGAGGGATCTTTAAATAGGAAAATTGAGTTTCTCAATGTTCCCAGAAGCCCTAAAAACCATAGGAAGCTCTGGAATGGTCGAAACTCCTCCGGTTTGCATTTTAGAGTATCAGTTGACCAAAATTTTAATCAAATCATTTGGTAATATTTTAAATTCAATTTAGGTGAAACCAAAAGAATTTTATGAATTACAGAACCTAAATTTTATAATAGAAAAGATGATTTTCAAAAAGGAGTTGAAATGAGCTCAAATGGAAAGAACCAAGATGAGGGATTAAATTGAAATTTTAAAAAAGTACATAAATGAATGCCTAGCCTCCTTAAATCATAAGCCACTTGTGCCCAACCTCTTAACCTACATTTCTCTAGGCTAAAACAAATTCAAGGGTAGCTCAAGGTGGCGCACCAAGTGTGGGAGCAAGGAGAAGAAAATCCAATCAAAAAAGTGTAAGAATTCCTTACTTTTTCATACTTTTTCCTTCACCAAACTTCTTCTCATCTTCTTCCTCTCTCTTCTCATGGTTTTGATGATTTATTTGGACATGTTTTGTGATAGTTTCAATAGAGGAGGGGGAGAGTTTGAAGGGAAGCTTTGAAGTATAAGAAAGTGCTATTGAAAAGTTTGTAAATAAGGTAAGAAAACATGGTTTAAAGTGCTTCTTCTTGGCTCCTTCTTGTCTTCTTCATTTCGATTAGATCAGGGATGATATATTAGGGCCTTTATTTTGATCCAAAATTGATAGGAGATAGGGTTTTGAAGCAAGAGGAATCATATGAAGCAATTAAGATTCAAAAAGAACCTATAAATAACAAGTTATGGTATTTAGGGTTTTGGTTGTAACTAAGAATTCATGGAGCTTTCTAGTGATGATTTAGATTATGTAAGACCATATTTGAGTTTTTAAGACATCTAGGGAGCTTTATGGATGCAAATTCCCTAGGAAAACCAAGAAAACTCCATGGGCTCTTTAAGTGTGTGTGCATCTTGGCTAAGAAGGGGATTTCATACTTAATGAGAGTTTTTCTTAATTTTAAGGATACAAATATCCTAGAAATGAATAATAAACACTAAAGGAACCATTTTTTTTGAATTTAGAAATCATATTTTGAAAGTTGGAAGTTTAAGTTCCTTTTTAAGTATAAAGAAGAAACTTGATGTTTGACTCCCTAGATTGAGTTTGTGATAGCTCTAATGACTTTAAGTGGAGTTATATGACTTAGATTGAGAGAGAAATTGGAGCCAAGGTCTTGAATTATATGAGTTGCTTCATTATGCCCTTGTATGAAACCATAACCATGGCATAAATTAGAAACAACTTGTGTAAAGTTTATGTAAAGTTAGAGATGGTTCTATTGATGTGTTTGTGTCTTGTTTAATGTGTTTAGGCCAAGCAAACCAAGATCCTCTTAGGTGTGGGTGTGAGTGTGAGGCCGAAAAGGGAAAGTAGGGCTCTCCATCCTTTCTTGTCTATATTTCTTGGTTGTTTGATTGTCATTGAATGTGTGTATATATATTTGAATCATGAGACATGCTTATAACTATTGGTTTGATGCTATGGTACCATTATACTTCTTAAATTACTTTTGAATTGTGAGATTGCTCTTTATGGGTGAGGTTGTACTAAAAATCCCTTAGAATAGGTTAGGAGAAGCTAAAAGTCTCTAAGAATGGGTGAGACAAGGCTACAAGTCTCAAGAGTGAGTGACGCTAAGTCAAAAGTCCTTAAAAAAAGGATGAGGCTAATCTAAAAGTCCTAAATAATAGGGTGAGACTAGACCAAAAGTCCCTAGAGTTTGGTTTTAATCTTGTCATGTTTATGTAATCTTGAACACATGATTTGAATGGTACTTGAAAGTGTTTCGTGCATACTTGTATTCTTTGACATAATTATATGTCATGTATGCTTACTTGAAGGGTGAAAAAACTATTGAAATTCTTTGAATCTCACTCTCCCCTACTTTCTATATAACCTTGTTTAAGTGAAGCACAAGGAACAAGGAATAGGAGCTAAAGAACATAATTTGTAATACTTTGACAATAGTATAGTTTTTTATGCAAATTAATGTCAAATATGTATGTACAAGTTATATATGAGATATAAACCTTTGAGCATATGTAAAAGCATGCAAATATGTTGTATTAACCAAATTTGAAACCACATGAGAATGTATGATTTTGACATCCTTGAGCCATGATGTCTACATGCATATATGCAAGTAGGATAGTGAATTTGAGTCCCATGATGATTTGGACCTATTAGGATGCTTCTATAGGCTATGTTTACTATGACACCTGGTTTGTCAAAAAAGAACAAAAAATATGCAATTTTCAAAAGAAGTCCCCTAAAGTAAGGTGATAGTGGCCAAATAAAATTAGAGTAATAATCTAGACCCTTAAAAATAAAGATTTGAGACTTGAATTGCCCGAAAACCTGAGACAAAAGAGCCAAGAAAATTTACAAAAATAAGTTTAGGCATTTTTGTAATTTCTAAAAATTTTGAAAAACTCAAAGGAGGGCTTTTTAAATGAAAATTTTAAGCTTTTTGAGGTTCTCAGAGACTCCAAAAACTATAGGAACCCTTAGAATAATTAAAACTTCTCTGGTGAGCAATTTTGGCAAAGAATTAATTAAAACTTTGACTGAATAGTTCAAAATAGTTTCAAATCTAATTTGGGTGCAACCAAAAGCAATTTATAAGTTTAAGAGCCTAAATATTATGATGGAAAAGATAAATTTCAAAAAAGAGTTAAATTGAGGCCAAATAGAGAAACCATAGTTTAGGGACTAAATTGAAAGGTAAAAAAGTAGGATTACTTTACCTTTTTGGTCTTATAAGTCATGTTCCATTTAGCTCCTCCTTTACCCAACATTATGGCTGGCTAAAAACATAATTTCAAGAGGCTTTAGGAGATGCACAACCAAGAGGAAGAAGAGGGGAGAGAACTCAAGCTTAAGGTGAGAAATTCAAACTCTTTTCTTGCCTCTTGCTTTATCCAACCTCTTCTCCTCCTTCTCTTCTCTTTTCCTATGGTTTTGATGGCTGATTTAGGTATGTTGTGAGGTCAGTTTAGCAAGAAGAGGAGAGCTTTTGAAGGAGAGACTAGAAACAAGTGAAAGCTCCATTGAAAAGATAGCAATTAAGGTAAGAAACCATGGATTTTCCTTACTTCATCTTGTCTTCTTCTCTTAGGCATATCTCGGATAGACCTAGCCCACTTAAAGAGAGATGAATTTTGATCATATCAAAAAAAGAACAAGTGTTTTAGAGTGTGAGAAATTAAAATAGACAAACAGAATTAAAAGAGAAGCTTAAAAATTCAAGAATGGGAACCTAAGGATTTTAAGATAATTGGCAAATTTTGAATTTTTCTAGTAATGTTTTGGATTATATAAGAGTTTGTATGAGTCCATGAGACCTTTAAGAAGATTTATATGTGTCATTCCATTAATAAAAATCAAGGAAACTCTATGGGCTCCTTTTCATGAGTGTGCTTCAGCCTTGAAGGGTTTGTGTACTTAGGGAGGTTTTCTTTTTCTTTATTCTAAGAGTAGAAGAGCCCTAAATATGAATTACAGATGCTAGATGAACCAATGAATTGAATTTAGAAAGTTTCGTTTGTGAGATGAAGGTTTAGGTCTCATTTAGACATAAAGGAGTGACCTGGAGTTTGGCTTCTTGGATTAGGTTTATGATAACTTCAATGAGTTTAAATGAAGTCATATGACCTATAATGAATAAGAGTTGGGATCCAAGATCATAATTTCATGTGGTTGCTTCCTATGCCATGAATGGACCATCTTAGTGTTTTAAGACCAAGTGAGCTAGCATAGAGGTTGTATGAAGCTAGAATTGGTTCCAAGGATTGATTTATATCTCATTTGATGTGTCTAGACTAAGAGAATCAAGAATTCCCCTATTGGTGTGTGTTGGCCAAGAAGGTGCATGGGAAAAGCAAGGGGAAAAGTTATGTTTTCTAGCATGAAGTAACTCTCTAACCTTTTTCACATGCATTTTCTGGTTGTTTCTTGTTTTTGAGTGCTTGCGCATATGTTTAAATAATGAGAAATGTTTCTAGCCATTGTTTATGTGTTATGGTACCATTATAGTTCTTGAAATGAGTTTATGTATCTAATATGGCTTAAATGGGTATGATTATGCCGAAAGTTCCTTAGCATAGGTAAGGATGAGCTAAAAATCCTTAGGAATGGGTAAGACAAAGCCAAAAGTCTCAAGAAGAGTGAGGCTTAGTCAAAAGTCCTTTGAAAGTGGGTGAGGTAAATCCAAAAGTCCTAAGGCAAATGGGAAAGGCTAGACCAATGCCCTTGAGAGCTTATGTATGACATGTATGGGTTTCTATGACAAGGAAAACACTTTATGTATGTTCACTAGTAGCCTAAATGCCATACATGCATTCTTTGATATGAAATTGCATCTATCATATATGTTTGAAATGGTAAAAATCTATTGGGATTCTTGAAATCTCACTCTTCCCCCATTTATGTCTAACCATTTCTAAGTGAGCTAAATGGATCAAGAAATGGAGGCTAACCACCTTGAGAAGCAAGATTTTGACAATAAAGTAGTTAAATAGGTGATTTGATGACATATTAATGTCAAATGTTGTAATTACATGACGTATATATGATGTATACCATTTAGCATATCCAAATATATGTAATGATGATGTATGTATCCATTTTGGAACCAAATAAATGAATACATGAGTTTTTGCCATTCCTATGTTATGATATGCATATGTATAAATGCAAGTGGCATGAAGAGAATGAGCTCCATGATAATTTGAATCATTTGGCATACTTTCATAGTGTAACATCCGGCCCCTCCGTAAACGTGAGAAATGCAATGTTCAGTTTCTCCGTAAACATAAGAAATGAGCCAAATATAAAAGGAAGTCTTTGAAATAGAAGGAATTGGGGCCAACTAAAATTATGATAAAATTTTAAATATTAGAAAATGAGGATTTGAGATTTGAGATGCCCAGAAAATAGAGTCAGAAGAGCTCAGAAAATTTGCCGAAAAAAGTAGGAGCATTTTTGTAATTTTTGAAAAATTTTGAAATCTCATAGGAGGGCTTTTTAAATGGAAAATTTAAGCTTTCCGGGGTTTTCAGAGGCCCTGAAAACCATGGGAACTCCTAAAACAGTTGAAACCCCTCCGGTGAGCGATTTCGGCAAAAGTTGACCAAAACTTTGACCGAATGATTCGGAATGGTTTTAGATCCTTTTTGAGTGATTCCAAAGGCAATTATTATGATTAAGAGCCTAAGGAATATGATGGAAAAGATGGATTTCAAAAAGGAGTTGATATGAGTCTAAAATGAAAAAGCCAAGAAAAGGGATTAAAATGCAAAAGTAAAAAGTTGCATAAAGTGCCTTTTAGCTCCTTCTTATCCACGTTCTTTCTCTCCTCTCTAAGACTGACTTGCTTCTTCCCAATTTCAGAGGAAAACTCCAGCTTCTTAGGTACACAAGAGGAGGAAGATTTTGGAGGAAGAGATTCAAGAAAAAGGTAAGAAACTTTAAGAAATTCCATATCCTTCCTTCTTGAACCTTGCTCCTCTCCTCTCAAGCTTTCTTTCTATGATTTTAATGGGGAGTTTGGTGCTGTTTTTGGGGCAGAACATAGAGGTAAATTTCGAAAATTGAGGGAGTAAGCCAACCAAGTGGAAGAACAAGCCAAAGGAAGCAAGAAAACAAGGTAAAACTTCCATTCTTTGGTAGTTTCTCCCTCCCCCTTTCTCTTGCACGAATTTGGGCATCATGAGCCCAATTTTTAGGGGCTGTTTTCTGCCCAATTTATGGAAGGATTAGAGGTTTTAGATGGCAAGGATTAAGAAGGAACCAATAGAATCAAGAAAGGAGTATTAAGAGACAAGATAGAACCATTAGGGATCCAAATGCTCCCTTGCAAATATGATTTTATATGAATGTTCTTAGACTTAATTGAATGTTTAAACATGCTCCTAAGACCCCTAGAGAGCTTCCCACATGCACCTCCCATCCAAGAAAGCAAAGAAATTGCAAGAAAAATTAATGAACTCTAAGTAGAAAAAGTGTAGAGCTCTTGAACACTTTGCAAAAACTGATTTGATATATGAGTTTCCTTGCATGTGTGAGTATTTGATTGAGCTCCTAAGACCTCTAGGAAGTCTCCCAAGTGTGTCTCCCATCAAGGAAAAATCAAGAAGGCCCTGAACTCTTCTTCCCCCCATAGTCTCGGCCTAGGCAAGTTCCTATAGCTAAGGAGAGTTTTAGATTTTTCTAAGGCTATTCTTGAGTCATATGTGATGAGTGAAGATGAGTAGAGGCCTTAGAAAAAATTTAGAACTCAAAGAAAGTGATTTAGTGCCTTTGCCCTAGGTTCCATAATATGACCTAAAGAAATAACATGGTGCTAGGCCTTTTGTCTCAATGATGTGATGACTCCAAAAGGCTTAAAAGGGGTCAAGAATCATATTTGATAAGAAAGAATAAGGCCTAGAAATCGTTTAAGGGGTGTTGCTTCATTAAGTGTAATTATGGACCATAATGAAGTATATAGAGTAATCTAGTGGTTCATCAAGTTATGTAGCCTTAGAATGTGTTTCATAAACCTAATTGGCTCCCATAATTTGTATATAGGCCAAGAGAAATCATCACCAATTTGTGGGTGTGTAGCCAAAAGAGGAGGCTTGAAAGCTAAAGAAAAAGTGTGTGAAATTGTGCAAGGTAGCTCTCCACCTCATTCTCTTTGCATTCTTGTGTGCATATGTATGTCTTAGTGTGCTTGCATGCATTCTTGATGCTTGATAATATGCCACTCGATCCTTGTTATGCATTGGTACCAATGTGTTGTCTTGAATGACTATGGTTGTGGAAAGAGCCCATAAGGGTGAGGTGATGCCAAAAGTCCCTTGATGAAGGTGAGGAGATGCCAAAAGTCTCATTGCATGGGTGAGACAAGGCCAAAAGTCCCTTGAATGGGTAAGGCAAAGTCAAAAGTCTCTAGACAAAGAGTGAGGCAAATCCAAAAGTCCTAGAAATGGGGTGATGCTAAACCAAAAGTCCCTAGGGCATGAAAGTAATCTTGACATGTGAATGTGGCATGGAATGGAATTTATTGCACACTTTATGCTTGTATGGTTATGCATTTGGTATATGTATGCCTTGAATGTGATGTAAATGGGTGTGTGCGCTATTGAGATTCTTTGAGTCTCATCCTCTCCTCTCCAATGATCTAACATGCTAGGTGGACCAAGAACTTATGGTGAAGGGAGCCAACAACCATAAAGAGTAAGGAGTGACAAGTTTATGTAGTATTTTGCCTATTTTGGAACCATAATGATGATTCATAATGTATATGAGGTTGTATATGTACCATGAACCTTGAGACATGTGTGATTATACTATTATGTGTTGGTTAGAGGTATGAAAATGATATATACCCTATAGCACATATTTTGAGTACGTATGGCCAAAGTGTGCAATATGAGATTTTGATGAATGTATGCATAAGTGTGGGTTGAATGGCCAAAATGATATGCATGAGGTTTGGGACCATTTGGACAGCTTACCCAAGTCTCAAATGTACTTTTAGACCTGCCCAAAAGGTGCCACAACCAAGGGAAAGCCATTTGGTAAATTTGGTACCTCATATGGAGCCAAATTTGACCATAATGGAACCTTATGTCACTTTTTGGCCAAATGAGTTAGTCTTGCCCTGAAACTTGGCATGAAATGAGGTCTCATTAAGATCTTTTTGGAAAGCTAAAGATCATAATTTTTGGAGACCTAGAGAATATTTGAGGAATTTTCAAAGTTGGGATTTTTCATGGATTCTGGTATGGGTATTGTTCATACTGGCAGTTTTGAATTCTGTGTCACCCGATGGCCAAATGGTATCCAATGCTTATGAAATTTTTTATGCATAAACTAGAGGTCATAATATTTCTGTGGCCACCGATATCACCTCATTTGGAGGTCTAGAGAGGAAGATATGCATTTTCGAAGGTTCTGCCTAGTATCAGACATCTTGCCAGACCTGAGGTACTGTTCCATCGATTTCTGGGCGTTTGGCTTGATGTACTGATCTGGAGATATTTTTTCTCTCTAGTTAACATCCACATCTTTCCATAGTGATATCATTTGCTAGCATTGGATTTTTGTGGAATTAGTTAGACATTTTTGAAGTCCATATCAGTAAACTGTGATAGTATCAGGAACCCTCCGACCAGTAGATAATTTCGCGTGTCAAACGCATTATATATGAGAATTTAAGATTCTAAATATTTCTAGCATAAAGTAGACGTCTTGAGCTTTCCAGAATGACTGAGATTACATGTTTTCAATTTTTATAGATTTAGTTATGAATTTCCAAAGTTTGTGACAGAAAAGAGGAAATTCTGGCCGAAAATACAAACATGGATTTCATATGCTCCTTTGCTTTCTACGAGTTGTAGGCCAAATTTGATGATGGAAATGAGTTATATTCATGTGTTTAAGTATGATAAAGTGATAGATGCTTTCATATGGCCTACGGGACTCCAAAAGAAAAATTTTACCGGTAGAGAAATGTACTTTTATTCATAACTTCCTATACCACTATATTATTTCCATAGAATAAACATAAGATGAGGCATGGGAATTGTATGAATTGAGTCCTAAAAGTATGGTGTTACACATAGGCTATAGTTGTGCTTAGGGATGTGCTCAAGTGACTATGGATTGAGAATAGAGCTTTTTGATACCTTAAGAACCCATTATGGATTTCAAATTGACCAATTTGTGAGTTGAATCAAAGTCTAACCAAATAGATTATTTTTTGCATAAAATTTGGCCAGCAAATATAACTCATTTATAGATTTTCACAGAGTTAAAGATCACTTAATTTAGAACTCTAGAGAATTTATTATGATTTGTTAAAATTGGCCAAATTATGCAGAATTGGTATGTATACTATTTACATGATCAGTTTACTTTTCTATGTCACTTGTAGGTCAAATGAAGTCCAATGCTCATGAAATGTTACAAGCATAAACTGGACATTATAAGCTTTCCATAACCATTAAGAGCACCTCATTTGGAACTCTGTAGAAGGCGAATCAAATTTTTGAAGTTTCAGGTCCTGAAGCTGTCGAAGAACAGGTCTAATGTACTATTTTATTACTTTTTATGTGATAAATACTATTTTCTTGGTCTAGACCTATTTTTAATTATTATTTAATATCTAAATATTTCCATAAAGCTATCATATGTATAATTTTAATTTTTCTAGAATTAGTTATAAATTTGTAAAATTTATATAAGAAATTTATGATAGCAAACCCCAGAGCAAATTTGGTTCTTCTTAAAGTTTGGCCCCAAATCCGTGATTTATGAGATGAGTTGTGATGTTTATGATATTATTAGATATGTTATGAATGAAAAATGATATGGATAGCTCACTTGATCCTTAAAGTATAAAACAAATTAATTAAGTTTTTCGTTACGCAATTATTCATACATAAAAGTGTCACACCCTTAGAAATGTGCACCAATATACCAAATATGTGTTAGGATAATCTATGTGACCATTATTTAAGGGCTAGGAGGTTAATTTATTACATTTAAGCTTTTGGACATGCTCAAATGATCATGATATGTGTAGAAGACCATTTGGTTCCATTTGATGCCAATTTAATCTCAATTTTTGCCATATTCTTTCCCTAAACTAAAACTAGACCATATGGAGAATTTTTGCATGAAATTTGGCAGGCATATAGATTTCATCTAGATATTTTCATAGAGTTAAAGATCATAATTTTTGGAGCTCTAAATAATTTATTATGATTTTCAAAAATAGTTAAATTATGCAAAAAATGTCATATGGTTAGTTTGATGTTTAGTGTCATTTAAGGCCCAATGAAGTCCAATGCTCATAAAATTTTACAAACATATAGTGGACATTATAAATTTCTTGTAGCTACTAAAAACACCCAATTTAGAGCTTTTGTAAAGGATGATATGAATTTCTAAAATTTCTGATTTGCTACAAAATGTCCTCCAGACCTAGTTATTGTTCTATTAGATTTTTTGTAGGTCAAATGATATTGTTTTGATCTAATATTTTTATGATAGTTAGAGGACATTCTGAGCTTTCCAAAAAGTCATAATTTGAAAGATTTTGAATTTTTTGAAATTATTTATGAATTTTTAATATTTATATCATAATATAGATACCATGGAAAATGCATGTTTGATTTGAAATTGGGGTGCATTGTCCAAACCCAAATTTCATGCTTCAAATTATGATGTTTTTGCTTGAATAAATGTGTTAAGGATGGAAGATGAGAATGGTAAGCCTAAATGATCTATTTGGCCAAAAAATGAATTATTTGACCTTTGATAATGGTTATTTTTGCTACTAAAAGTGTAAATTTGGTGAAAATGGATGGAATTGCCATTTGTGATATAACTTAAGGGATATCTTGATATGGTATGATGTTCTATATGATCAAATGAGATTGAAGGGCTAAACAAACATTGTAGCAACACGAGAAAACCAAACTAGCAAAATGGGGCTTTGGAAACATGGTAGAGGAAGTCAAAATGTTAAAGTTGAATATGAAAGTTGGAGACCCACGAAACAGTAGCATCAAGGTAGAGAACAAAGGAGTAAAGGAAGACTAGAAGGTTTGGTCTCATGATATCTAGCAAGGGGGGTTCTTAGACTTCATATGAGGGTAGGCAAAACAAAAGCTTATAGACAAGCCAAGTGGTCAAAACTAAGAGAGGTTAAAAAATTAAACAAAGATAGAGGAGGTGACACCTATGTAGATAGGACAAAAAAATCTTAAGGGACCATTGAGTAAATATAAAACAATAATAAGTTGAAGAGTAAAATTTTTTTTGGAATTTGCAATTTGGCCCCCTTCAAAGCACACACCCACAACAGGATATCAAGGAGTATAAGGAAAAATATATATATGACATAAATTTGTTACATTATTTATTTTAATTAATTTATCATTACTATTGTTATTTTGATCAAATTATTATTACTTTAAATCTTATTATCATTTTATTATTTATATTTATTTGCATTTTCAATTTTTTGTAAACATCACATAATCTTAAATTATATAAATTCTAATAATTTTTTTAATTGTTACATATATAGTATATATAGTCTATAGAGTGCTTTCTTCAAATGATATACTTTGGCTTCTTAACCTTGACCTGCATATCCTTAAGGTTGCTTCATGTGCACTTCTTCATCAATCTTTCCCTTCAGGAACACATACTTCACATCTAATTGATATGCTTGAAGCTTTAATTATGTGGCCATAGCAAATACTGTTCTTATTGTCTCCATGCACATTATAAGGGTGATGGTCTCATTGAAGTCAATGCTTGGTTGTTGAAAATATCCTTTTATGATGAGTGGTTCCTTATTCTTTTGGATCGATCCAATTTCATTGGACTTGATTTTGTATACCTATTTTAGCCTAATGATATCTTTTTCTTTCTGTTTCTCTACAAGCTCCCATGTTTGATTTGTCTTGATTATCTTGATTTCCTTGTCCATTTTTTTTCTTTATTCTTCTTCAATAGCTTCTTTAAATCTTTGTGGCTTACAAGAGAAGAATGCAACATCACAAGTTTGGTAAATATCTTACAATGATCATATCTTTCTTGGAGGAGATGATTTTGGTGACAAGTTTTTGTCTTGAAAGTTAAGTCATGCTTAGGTTTGGATCATTTATTGCATTCTCCTTGACCTTAAAATGTTAAGCTCTTTTAAGTGCTTCATTGCTCCATTCCTAACTTATGTCTTCATTAAAGATGATGTCCCTTGAAATACTTATCTCATATCAGGGATGTAAAGATTAAATCCCTTGGATTCATCATTGTAGCCAATAAAGATACACTTTTCTCCTTTATTGTCCAATTTTTCTTTATTCCCCTTTAGGATGTGGATATAAACAATGTATCCAAGGACTTTAAAGTGATTGACCTTTGGCTTTTTCTTAGACTAGGCTTCATAAGATATTCCATTTGGAATAGCACTTTCTTATGCAAGAATAATTGATGTATGATTCCAAATGCAATTTTAAAACCTAATTTATTTTTAAATTTTTTACACCCTATTGGGTATAGAGAATGGAATGAAAAAAGTAATTTTAAAGATAAAAAATGAACCTTCTATCCTTACATTTAAAATGTAATAAAAAGGGATATAAATTATTGAGTAATGATTACAAGGATATAATAGATATTGCAATAAAGGAAGGAGTGAAATTCCATTCCTTTTTGCAAACTAAGTAGGGTGTTGTCTATTTGAGTACTATGATTTTTGAAATTTTGATCAAATTTTAAATTTCATTCCTTTGTATTTTACAAATGCATTTTTGGAATAATAATTTTTTCTTTTAGGAGATTGTCTAGTACATGACCTTATAGCTAATAATAGTAGTTGTTAGCCTTGGTGCACACCTCGGTCAGAACACAACTAGTAGGGGTGTTGCTAACCTCGTGTGTTAGCCACTATGCATGGATCTGCTTTAATGATTATGAGCATAACACTTCCTATTGATTGTTTATCCTTGTAAGTTGTGTGCCACATGTCTATATTTTGATTTAGTTATGTGTAAATGCTTTCTAGCTATTATAGTTTGCAAAATGATTTCATAATAATTATTTTATTCGAACTACTTGTTTTAATAATTACATAAATGTTGATTTAATCACTCATTGGCATCATTACTACTTACTAATTGTGACTTCTTATTGAAATTGTGCAATGTTACTATTAATTTCTTACAATTTATTTGATTATTATTATAAATCCATGTTTAGTAATACCTTTGCTTTGTCCTTTTCTTGTCATAGTTTGTATTATTTATTCACAGAGTGTCAAAACTTACTCCTTTACTTTTTACATGTTCTAGATAATAGAGAACCTAAGATCCACTTCTATGGCATTAAGTGGATTAGCATTTAATTGATGAGCCCCGCATCTCTCCATGTAGGCATTGTATTAATTATTTTGTCATCGATAAACTAAACTTGTTTTATACTTTAGATGTGGCTTTAGTAATCCATAGGTAAAATTCCTCACTCCTTTTATGTTGTGTAGTTGATAAGATTTAAGAGTAGAGTTCTCTTGATATTATACTAGGTTCTGACTAACTATAGAAATTTTACATGTCTTAATTTTTAGGGGACTTTCTATTGAATTTTTTTGCAAAATGTTGGGAAAGAATTGGTTATGAAATTAAGGGTTGAATTATGAAATTGAGTGGTTAAGTGAAATGAATTTTCCAACTAGATCATCTTCATGCATTAGTGTGATTATTGTGATAAAATCACTATAAAAAAATTGCTTTTATCGATAATACATGTTGGGGCTAAAATCCAAACGTTGTTACCAAATATTTTTAATGGTGACAAGCAAAGTTGCCACTCAAAATAATATTTAATGGTCACAAAATTCACCACTAAAGTTTCATTAATTTGGTTTTTATGAAATGTTATTATAGAAAGGATTTTAGGCAATATAATTTGATGCTAAAAGTACGCTTTCAGCAATACTTTGAGCGTTGATGTAGTGTCAACACTAAAAGGGACTTTCAATGGCAATAATAGTTGTCACTAAAATTGCATTTTAAAAAAAATACTGGCAACTTTATTCTTTAATTTTTTTAATAATTTAGTTATACACATCACATTAAATAATCTCATTATCATTAATAAAAAGACTAGATATGATGTAACTGCCAACCTTAGACTTACAATTCCTTGCATAGAAGATGCAGAGTATTAATCACATATATTGAAGCAATTTTAGGCGAATAAAAATATGAAATCAGAAAATTGATAATCAAGTTTCATAATAACAATAGAACGATGTATAGCTATGACTTGATAGAGATATCCTTTTTGCCATAACAATTGAACTTCATAACATAAAGACTAGGTAGTTTGATATAAAACTTAGTACCCAAGATTAGTACAATAAAATTATACATAACTATTAATGATACTCTCAGGATTCATCAGATCATGTATGAGATTTGATGCTTAGAATGTTGTTGTCATATTTCTATATGTCAATTTCTATTTTAGAATCTTCCCAAAAAAAAAAAGATGACATCTAAAAACATCACACATAGATGACATCTAAAAATATCACATATGTTAAGTATCAAGCAAAAAAAGGGACCTTAATGAATCTTAACAGTATCATTAACAATTATGGTCTTCTTATACTCTCTTTTTGCATGCCTATGATCATGCTAATTTGCATTATAACTACAATTTGCATTCTAATTTTTTTCGATGGGCTTGTTTTAGTTCTTTAAGTTTAAAATTGCACACTTGGAAAAACATTCAATGGATGGTGCTTCACTTTATGCTTTTTCTATTTTTATCCACTCAAAAAGGTAAAGGTTTTTAGGGCATAAATAAAAGGGTTTGAAAGTGCAATAGTCATGGAAAAAATTATGGAATCGCTTCAAAAGATTTCTAGCATCATAAATAGTTAGAGATTTTTTTTATCTTTCTATATCTATTTTGTTGCCTATGTTTCTATGCTTTTGTGTAAAGGCAACTTTGACTATGTTTTGGCAATTTAATTAGGCAATGTAATTATTTTAGTAATGTAATGCATTTGTTTTAGCAATCAAGCAAGGCATTATTGATTAATATCCAGGTTATTCTAACAATCAAATTAATATGAATAAGAGGCGATCAAGTATGGTAAAGTAATGGTTGAACTAGACTATACAATTCAAATAAGCATAGGAGGTAATAACTCCATTTTTTGTAAGGGTAGAAACATGTAAATCATATGGTAATGCACAAATACTTAGACATAGCCTCCTAATATATTCATAAGATATAAATGAGTGGCTAACACCCAAATCAAACATAGCAGTTACATTACAATCAATAATCTTAATAGTATCTTAGATCAAACTCAAAGATCTGCTAGCCTTCTACTATATCAAGGTAAAAACGCTACCTTGGGTCTATGGTTTAGGTGTAGAAACTACTTCTCTCTTCTAGGTATAGTCTCTGGCCATATGCCCTAATTTTTCGCATTTGTAACAAACGTTCTGGCCTACTAAACATGGTTTAGAGCCATGATTTCTACCATAATGATTGCATCTTACTAGGGTGGCTGTTGATGTGGAATTGCTTCTATCTGATTGATTGAATCTTCTTCCCTTTTAGCATCTTCTATTCCATAGCCCCTTGCCACCTTTCTTATTACTATTTGTGGCTATCTCTTCTGCTCTTGGTCTCTTAGCTTCAGGAAGGGGTTTTGGGACTAGCTACATTCTTCTCTAATTACTTTCTGTCACTCTGTATACCTCTATTAATGCATTGAAGTTTTGAGCCTCAAGGGTATTACTTTATCTCTAATATCATACAATAGCCCCTTTTCTAGCTTTTTTAGTCTCCATCTTTCATCATCTTACTTTTAGAGGTAGGAGGAGTATCTAAAGAGCAAAAGGAAGTTTGCTACATATTAGTCAACCGACATGTTCTCTATTTGCCTTTATAAGATAAACTCTAATTCCTTCTCATCTCTAATTGAATTGGGAAAGTATGCTCCTTAGAACTCCAGTAGGAAGGTTTCCTAGTTGATCAAGATGTTCTTGGATCTCATGATTGGCTATATACTCTTCCACCAATATGCTTCCTTTTCTAACTTGAATACGGCCAACAATGCCTTTTTCTCTTATGTGCACTCCATGATCTTGAATATCTTCTCCAATTACATAATCCAAGCCCTAACTTTCTTTATGTTCAACTCACCATTAAAGGATGGGGGACCACACTTTCTAAACTAGTTTATTATCAACTAAGTAGTGAGTTAAGGCTAGACAAGGTTAATTTGAGGCTGTGTTTATAGGTTTTGTCTTAAAGGATTTGCCTCTAAATTTTTAGGGTTATCTGGATGTTGTGTGTAACACCATAACTTTCTAGCTTATCTCATGTTATCTCCATGTCTCACATCATGTATTTCATGAAGAAGCAAAGAAAATGGTATGAAATAATGAGTTTTTTTGCGTTGAGCTATACATAAATTTTTTTCTCACAAAGTCCCATGGGCCATATGGATTCATGTATCACATTCTCATATTTAATTACATAGATGCAACTCAATTCTATTACCAAAAGTGGCCTAGAACTTGTGCAAGGCAAGGGGACACACAAAATTCATAGTTGCAATTTCGGCCAAAATTTTTCCTTTTCTATCACAATTTTGGAAAATCATAACTAATTTTAGAAAAATAAAAATCATGCATTCTTTACCATTCTAGAAAGCTATAGATGTCTAATTTATGGTAAAAATATGTCTAGGCCATGAAACATCACATAGAAGGTGTTTGACATTCGAAAATGTACAGAGGTCTGACTAGTCATTGGTACTAATATAGATTTCTGCTATAAATTTCAAAAATATCTAATTAATTTTACAAAAATCTAATCCATATAAATGATACCAATATGGAAAGTTACGGATGTTAGCTAGAGGAAAAAAAATAACTTCATACTAGTCTAGGCATGTCCATGACTAAAAAACTAATCAAATAGTAACTTAAGTCTATCTGTATGCCTGATACTAAACAAAAACTTCAAAAATTTATATATCCCTCTTTAGACATCTAAATGAGGTTCTTTTAGTTGGCACAAGTCATTGAGAATGTTTAGTTTCTCTATACAAAATTTTATAACAATTGGACATTTCCCCACAAGTGATAGAATTTAAATTCAGACCAAAATGAATAGTACTCTAAACCAAAATCAGAAAATTTTTTAACTTTAAAAATTCATCAAATATTCCAAAAATTTTGTACTTTAGCTTCCCAAAAAACTCTCAACAAGCTCTAAATGCATGCCAAATTTCTAACCAAAAAGAGCTCATTTAGACAAAAAGTGGTATGGCTTTCCAATATAGTTAATTTTGCTCCATATAAGATACCAAATGTGTCCAAATGGCTTCTCTTGATATTTGGCACCTCTTGAGTAAGTTTAAAAGCATGAATATGACTTGTATAAACTGCCTCCCAAACCTCATACATCTCAATTTGACCTTTTCACTTCCATTTATACATGCATTTCCATAACACTAGTTTGCCATAATATGTCCAAGATACATATTTCCATACATATAATCTTAAATCTTATTTATACATGATACATTAGCATAATTATACATGTTCATAATATCATAGGACATATACAATAATGGATTACAATATTTGCCACTTATATGGCCTTAAAGAAATAAAATCTATGTACTTTGATGTCATGCTCTCATCTTTCAAGTGGTTGGCTCCCATTTCCTTGTTCTCTTAGTCCACCTAGCATGTTAGAAGATTGGAGAAAAAAGAATGAGATTCAAAGAATCCCAATAGCTCATCTCCATTTCAATCATACATAAAAAATGTAAAACAAGTCTTGAAAATGCATGCATGAGTATCATAGAGTGTGCAATCATTCAATAGGTATTCTTGGCATTTGAACAAGTCATACATAGCATACATAGGCTTGCCAAGTAAATGAATTAGTCTTACCCATTCACTTGTAGATTTTAGACTTGTCTCACCCATTTCTTTAAGAGGTTTTTGACTCAACCTTATGCTTGGGAGTCAACCTCACTCTTGGGAGACTCTTTACTTTGTCTCAACCAATTCTAAAGGTTCTTAGCTCATCCTCACTATGGCTAAGGGTTCTTGGCTTCACCACACTCAAGCAAACCCAAGCACACATAATAAATATCATATAAAAGCATATAGTAACATCATGGCACCATGGAATAAAAGTCATGCTAGAATACTTTTCATGACTTAAAATTACACATACACACATTCAAAGACAAGCCAAGCATACATTCATACATGAAAGAAGGAAGAGTAAGCTACCTTAGAGGTAACTACACACTTTTATTCTTGAAACAATGTTCCCTTCCTTGGCCTCACATACACAAGGGGTGTGAAATTAGTTTCTCTTCGCCTAAACACAATTTATGGAAGCCACTTAGATTCATGAAATTAATTCTAAGGCTACACATCTTCCTTAAACACTAATTTGGTCCTTTAACACCTTTATGGTTCCAAGAATGCACCTAATGAAGCAACACCCATCAAATAAATTCTAGACTCCATTCTTTCCTTTCATATATGATTCTTGACTCCTTCTAATCTTCTTGGAGTCATCACATAATTAAAATAAAGAGCCTAACTATATATTGCTTCTTTAAGTCATATTATAGAATATATAAGGCCATCTCACTTTCTATGGTTTCTAAATTTTTTCCAAGGGTTCCTCCAACCTTCTACCATCATATGAAGTTCCAAATCAAGGTTAGAACAATTTAAAACATTTCCCAACCTATTTAACTAGCCTAGGCCGAAACATAAGGGAGAGGAAGAGTTCATAGACTTCTTGATTTTTCCTTGATGGGAGACACACTTGGAACGCTTCCTAGAGTCTTAGAAGCTCAAATATACACTCACACATGCAAGAAAATATATATATTAAATCAGTTTTTACATCTCATTCAAGAGTTTCACACTTTCCATTCTTGCATTTCATTGATCTTCCTTCCAATTTCTTTACATATTCTAAATTCACACACCTTAATTCATGTGATTCATTATTGGTTCTACCCAAAAACACTCTCCCCTTGGCTAGCTATAGGGAGGATGAATTGCACACAAGAAGGCTAAGAGAAGTGAAGCATGTAGACTAACATTTTTACCTTGATTTCAAGCTTTCTTTGAATACTTTCCCTTTTCTTCTAGCTCTCATCTCCAAATCTAAATTTTCACCTCTATTCTGCCCTCCATACAGGCCAAAAAATATCATCAAATCCATAAAAAAAAAGAGGAGAAGAAAGAAGAGCAACTTGCAAGAGAAAAAGCTTGAATTTTCATAAATTTTCCTTACTTTTTCTCTCTTCAAAATCTCCTCTCCTTGTGCGCCTAAGAGAGCTAGCTTCCTTCTCTATTTTTGGGGTAAAAAAAAATCATGGAATGAGGAGCTATTGGAACATGGATAAGAAGAAGAAGCTAAAAGTCACTTTATGCAACTTTTTACTTTTGCATTTTAGTCACTTTTCTTGGTATTTTCATTTTAGGATCATTTCAACTCCTTTTTGAAATTCATCTTTTCTATCATAATATTTATGCTTTCTAACTTATAAAATGCCTTTGGAACCACTCAAATTGGATTTAAAACTATTCCAAACTGTTTAGTCAACTGATGGCCGAAATCATTCATCGAAAGGGTTTCAACTGTTATAGGGGTTTCCATAGTCTTCAGGGCCACTTAGAACTCTGAAAAACTCAAATTTTTTATTTAAAAAACCCTCTTGTGAGTTTTCAAAATTTTTCAAAAATTACAAAAATGTCCCTACTTTTTTTGGCAAATTTTCTGAGCTCTTCTGACTTTGGTTTTTAAGTATCTTAAACCTCAAATCCTTATTTTTCAATATTTATAATTTTATCCTAATTTTAGTTGGCCTCAAATCCTTCTATTTCGAGGACGTCCTTTTATATCTAGCCCATTTCTAACATTTATGGAGAAATCGAACATTGCGTTTCTCATATTTACAAAGAGATCGGATGTTACATTGTGATTGTGGGGGATTAGGTTTTTCTATTTCTCTCCGGGCTAATCTTTCTTGTAGCTACATTATTACTTCTTCTTGTTGCTGCTTCATCGCTTATTATTGATCCAAGCCAGCCATTATAGCCTATAGTGCACCTGCCATAGGGTCCACAAACTCTACCCTATCTGGCCTTCCTGGCCTTCATCTTCTAGTGTTCACCATCTTTTATCTAAAACAATTTAAATACTTTAGCATATATATTAAACAATAATGCCACAACCATAGACACCCAGAATTTCCATAAAGCCAACACATAACACATATCCCTCATCCCTAAGCCATAATTAGATCTAAACTACTTGAACCAAGCTCTAATATCAAAAAGTGTGATAACTAGCTCTACTTAATCATTTTCATTGAATGCAATAAAATACAACCATAGTAAGACTTTCCGCTACAGTATTTAACCATTTACTACTACAAATGAACTCATAAGGCTAAACAAAAATTTCTTTTCCTTTTTGTTTCATAACCTTTATACTTGTTTTGATCCACTTGATCATAAGATAAGCCCCATTTGTATAAGAAGGTTATATAGCTCATTTTGACCCTTTTTGACATATTAAGGTCTAAATTTCAAGAATTTATAATTTTAACTATACAACTCTAATTTACATAAATTAGGTGTCTACGAAAAGTATATAATCTGAACGTAAGTTAAAATGAATCCATTTGACCTTTTAAATTGTTTATGAAAAGTATACAACTATAAAAATTTCAAGTTAAAACAAATCCATTTGACCCTTCAAAGGTCATGAAATTCAAGAGCTATACAGAGTGAACAATAATTGATATTTGATAGCCTTTTGGAACCAATTTAAAAAATTTATCAAATATTCTATAGAGTACTAAAAATGTAAACACTGGCTTCTTAGAAAGCTCTATATCTCCCTTAATTGCATGCTAAATTTTAGCCCCAAACTATGTTATTTAGGCTATCAAGGGTAAGATTATATTTATAACTCATTTGGATCAAAATTTAGTTCTAAAATGATCTATTTGGGCCCTAATACGCAATCTCTTCCATTGAGCAAATTTTAATCCATTCATATTTCATTTCCATAGGGGTTAATATGAAAAATATGGCTAGCCACTAAAAATCACTATCCTACTTGTTTCCTTCCACATGGAACTCATAGTACATCTTAAGATAATTCATATTCTAAAAGCTCATATATACATTGAAATAACATCATTTTTATGGTCTTATGTGTGCACATAGCTTTTCATCACAATTCTTCATCATATGCAACATGGTTTACTACTAATTGTTTCAAAATATACATCACAATTATATATGCATCAAAAGCTTCCTATTACACATCCTAAGCTCTAAATCTTCTCTAGTTCCTTCTCCTTGCTTGTGGTACCTATCATGATTAGTGGGAGATAAAGGGAGTGAGATTCTTAGAGGAATCTCAGCAGCCAAATTCATTCCAAATCAATGCACATAATGGATAAGCATGAGGAAATGCAAGCATATAGGTTTTATGCATATAAGCAACTCAAACATGGGAGTGGTATGCAACTCATACTCACCTAGCCATTACATGTAAACATACTAACTAGGTTCGACTCTAGGTAAGGAAAGAACTACTGCATGCAATTCCTTGCCATCTCAAACTAAGAGCTAAGCGTAACTCATATGGATATGCAACTCATGCTAAAGAACTAATTCAAAATATAACTTATGCAATCATCAAGCAATCAATACATACAAGCATCTTAACTCAAATGCACCCAATTTATGCAAGAAAGAAAGAGTAAGCTACCTTATATAGATAGAACTTTTGATGTATCACTAACCCACTCGATTCTTCTCTTTTCTTTGTTCTTTTTTGGGTTGGCACACATACACACACACACACACACACACACACACACACACACATAATTTATGCAAGAAAGAAAGAGCAAGCTACCTTATAGAACCATAACTTGGTCTTTTTAGCTTTCTATGTTGTTTCCTTTGCATAATCTTACTCTCTCCTCTTCTAAACCCTTGTTGTTATCAATTTTTCATCAGATATGAGCTCTCTCCTCTGCCTTTCTCTCTAGCTAAAACATGAGAGAAATGGAGTCCTTGGAAATAGCAAGTTTCTTAACTCATAGTATACCTTATTTAGAAGCTTATTGAATGGTGATTTTTTTGCTATACTTTATTGCTTTAAACCTCATCTTTTCTTCAAGAGGTTAGCCACCAACTTCACTTTTTCAAGAAAGTAAACCATCATTAGAAAGGGCTTGAAGAGGAAAAGAAGGTTTATAACTAGTAAATCATATAATTGTGCATGATTCCTTACCTATTTGGCTCCTTCTTCCTTTCTCCTTCCTCTTCTTTCTTATGCCTCTTTGTTACTATTTTAGGACTGGTTATATCAGTTCTAAAGGGAGGAGATGGGTTGGCATGAGTTAATAAGGAGAAGGGAGATATTTTAAAATAAATTCAAAAATTCCATTTATGTCCTTACACTTTGACTCTTTCGTTTGAACTCATTTTGTATCTTGTTTTGAAAAATGTATTTTCCATACTAAATCTTAGGCTCTCTACTTTATTAAAAAGATCTGCTTTGGAATTTTTGAGATTTAAAATAGTTTGGAAAAGTCCAATCAAAATTATTGCTATTAAGAAGCCTAAATTGTACACTATCAAGGATTTAACCATTCTGGCCTTTATTATATCATATTATGGTGAGGAATATGAGTATCTCATATTAAATCTCATTATTTTTTAAATCCCTAATTTTCCCTGGTTTTCAATTTGACTGGCCCTTTTTTCCTTTTGTTTTACAATTTTTGCTCTTTTAGCCTTTTCCTTTCATTTTATTTGGGCTCATAGTATATCATTATCATGTCACCTAACCTTTCTTTAATGTCTTGATATTATCAAAATACTGGTTATGACATTCATTGGACTACACATCACAATCTTGAACAACATTATCATCAATATAAGTGTCTATACTCTTTAAAATCATGATATGCGACTTAATGAACTTGCTCTTATTTTAGTTCCACAACTTAGGAAGAGTAGTTTAATCAAAGTTGGGAACATTCAATAGCCCACTCTATGTTGATATAAAAAAAAAAGAGTTCAAGTCTTTCCTTGAGCAGTGTGGTACAGGTGCCTAATAGTAGCACATGAGTTTGGGTTTATACTAATCAAAAGTAATGGAACATCTGCTACATACTCTTATTATTAGGAAAATCTTAACAATTTTAAGGGAAGTAACAAATTATAAATATTTGCAACAAAATTAATGATATTTATGTGCTTGTTGTTGATCATGACCTATGCCACCAATTAAAAGTTACAGAAATGGACTCTGCCTGGTATTTTATAATAAAACAAGCCTAATATTAGCTTAAGAGTGTGGTCTAATCAAATTTGTGATTAGCAATAAATAAATCCAAAGCACCTCTTCTTTGCTTAACAACTAAGAAGCAAATCTTAAATAATTGACATTTGTAGGAGGATCTAGCATAAGGCCAAGGAATGCAAACCAATAATGGAAGGTCCATTTCTTCAAGTCACTAGAAGAGATAAGAAGGAATCATGAAAGCACTACACAGTCCTTCACAGTATTTGCAGTTTGAATGTCATCCCAGATCTAATTTTTGTCAAAATGCATAAGCTTACATGAGAGTTTCATTTAATCAAGTCAAAAACCATTGCATCCTAAAAACTAAGTTATTATGTGGAGGCTTAGGATTTTAATATATTCAACGTGCCTTCCACATAAATTTATTAATTTAACATCTAATACCCCCTCGCGCAAAAGCCTTTTAAGTTTGAAACATAGACAAAACGCTAAACCATCATACCTTCTACTAAAAATTAGTTTACATAGTAGAACAAAGGGTCATGACTTGTTTTAATAATATATCTAATGTGTTCCTTACACAAAAACTCTTTAAAAATGTGTACAAAACACAAGCCTTACATGCTTAAAGAATGGAGATAATAAAGATTAGCCACTTTGTTGAAAAAGCTTTGATACCATGTTAAGAACTACTTTAACTTAAAATTTTAAATTATTATGTAAAAGCTTGTGATTCATTTTATCAATATCGCTAACATATAGGATATTTTTTCTTATGCAATTATTCATCTAGAGAGGTCTTTATGAATAGTTGCCTTTATTGCTTCTGCCTTTAAAAGGCTATACTTGTCAAGTGCATGGAAGCTTTCCATAGTATTAGTGTTGTGAAGTATGCTTGGAATAGAGCACTTGCTCTTATTGCCACGGCTAGTATTTGAGTCAATAATGAGTCACTTGATCAGGAGGTAAGGACTCAACTAAAAGAGTTAAAATGATTTGATACCAATGTCTTCAAAACTAGACCAGTCATTGAATTAGTAAAGACACTAATTCATGGTTTATTAGTTGAACTATGGTTAAATCATAGTTGAACTGTTAAAAATTAAATATATTTTTTTTAAAATTTTATATATCAAAGTTCTAATATAATAAATAAATATTAGTAAATTTTAAATATTTGATTACTAATTTAATATTTTTTAAGATATTTGAAAATTATTTTTTAATTAAAAAAAAACTACCCATGATTAAAAGTTAAGAATATTTAATATTATACTTTTGGAGTTTCCCAAATTATATTAAAATTCTACTTATTATTAAAAATCAAAAACAAAAAACAAAAAGCAAATGGCGATTTTGGCTAAATTCCTGGATATTTATAAGAAATGCTATTATAAGATGGGGCATCATAGAGAGTAAACACAAAAAATAGCTAAATACGATCCTTTTTTTCTCTTATATTATTTTTTTATTTCTCTATATTTCAACCTCTTCTTTCTTCTAGTGTCTTTTATTTTTAATTTTTTAAATTTATTTAAAATGAACTATTCTATTACATAGGAAAATTTTTTTAAAAAAACTTTAGACCAGTTCAAACTGATTTTTGACTAGTCCAATTTTAATCAATTTAGTCAATTTTTTATTGATTTGACTGATTTTTTATTAGTTATTTAACTAATTAGTTTTCTAGCTGATCTAGTATGGTTCTAAGAACACTATTTGATATAAAAGAATATGAGCAAGGTTTGTAAAATCTTGCAGTAAGGCAACAACATTTGAAGGTTAAAATTGCTATAATGCCTATTAATTTAAAAATATGAATAAAGTGAAGTAATAATAATAATAATTAAATTGAGAGATATCAATCTAGATATTCTTAATATAAGAATTTAATGCTAAAGAATTAACAACATAATAGGAAATACATACATACATACATACATACATATATATATATATATAATAAGAAAAAAACATCAAAATGAAATAATAATTTTCTAACAAGGTGCCCCTCCCTTGATGCATCACGTGAAGAAGCACCACTTTACAATTGCTTTTCCAACCACAAAATTTCCACATGTGCTTTCTTTTTCAATCTTCCTTAATATGCTTCATTCCTTCTTCTATTTCATCAATATATATATATATATATATATATATATATTATGGTATTAAATCTTTTAGACTATAATATGCAATGTATGTTATGTTATCAAGATAGCTATGAAATGACATATGGACTTAAAATATTATTTTTGGGAATCCAAATAATGAAAAGTTTGCCCCAATATGCTTTTATAATATTATTTAAGTTTTGTTTTTTGAAATACCATACTATTAATTGTGAACTTTGCTTTTTTGACCACTTACTCTAGATGATTTTCGGGCATGAATTACACATATTATATGATACGCAACACAAACATATAAAGAAGAATTGTGCAAAATGCTAGTTGCTAATAACAATTTTGTTAGTCCTCAGTGCGCTTTAGATATTATCACATGATTTTTGTGATTGAGCACCTTAAGATTATTGAGCTAGATGCTCTCTAAATGCTTAGGAGTTATAAGGATAGTGGTAGGTAGGAACTGTGGTAGTAATCCTACCTATGATTTCTACCTACAATGTTCTAAGATTAAATATATAATTATTTACCCTTGTGAGCTATGTGCCTATGTTAGTATATATGTTAGAATTTAGATTTTTATATGGACCTTCTTAATGAAATATTTTTATTAAATTGTTTTTAGTATAACAATCATTTTCTATTTAGCATTAAGCTTCTAAATGTTTGAATTTAATTTTTATTTTTTCTATTATAATTATTTTTCATAATTATCTCCTATTAATTTTTCATTTTGATTAAAATATAATATGCAAACGTTCCTTGTATTTTATTTCATTAATAATGTAATGAACTAAATTTCCTTTAATTTTTTATTTATGCCATTTATTGCATACCTCTTTTATTTAAAGATTTATAAATTTTGAATTTTTTAATAAAATTTATATCATGCCTTTCCATACTTAAGGTTTTTGATAATTAGTATCATGTCAAAATCTATTTTTATTACAAAGATTTTGTGCCCACTCATTTTTTTAGTTATTGTATTTTATCTTCTACTCATTGAGTACCATGACTCATTCTATTATTTATTTTTGCATGTATGGAATTGTGTCCAATGTTCCTCCAATGCAGTTCAAGAGAGCTGTTAGTGAAAAGCCAGCAGTAGGTTTATCAAATATTATTGAATTGTCATGTCTTTGTATGTATTGTTGTACTTTAGAATCTATTCCATAGACCACAGGTAGGATCCTTGCCTTATTAATTATGCTTTGTTATTAATTGAGAATTAGGAGTAGAGCTCTTTTTGTGAGATTTGATTGTTACCTATTGTAAGTAATCCAAGATGTCTTGAGGACACTTTGTCAAGTTTTCTATAAATGGATTAACACTAAATTTATTCTATAGTATTGTTTATGTAAAGAAAACCTTAGGTATGGATAAGAAATCATATGTTTAGTTAGGCATATGGATGCAAGATTATCTCACATTTTATGCCAATCACATCTCCGATTTTGGGCATGACAATTATATTATGCTAGCAAACTTTATTACAACCTAGTTCAAATTAAAGCTTTAAAACTTGAAAAAAATAATTTGCATTGACCTAACAAAAAAAAGAAATGATTGCATAAATCATTAGTCAATCCTAGTTTTAATTTCTTATAAAGGAAAGTGAAAAATGAAAAGAAAAGGTAAGACATAGAAATTAGAATGCAAGACATAAAAGGAAAACACAATTTTTAGGCTTGTTTAGTGCTTTTAATTTGCCCTTCCTTACTAAAGGGGAAAAAAACCAAAAACTACATAGCCTGAGTTCAATAAACAAGTTTAAAAGAAAAGAGGGATAAAGGGAAAACTATTAATTGGTATTGGAGAATCATTAATGCAAAGCTTGTTGATCCTTCGTCAACTAAGCTCTGCATGGGTGCAAATTGCAATAACGATCCTTTTAGGTGTATCCTGCCATAGTTGCTACCTTCTTTTTCTTCTTCTTCTTCTTCTTCTTCTTCTTCTAATTTCAAAATTTAGTGAAGTTTCAAATTAATAACTTAGTTTAGGTATATAACTACTTTTAAATTATGAAGTCCCAAGTTTTGATGAACTAAAAACTTTAAAGGAAAATGGATTAAGCATCATACGGGAATTAAGCTCAAAATAATAATTATAACTATCATACTAAATAAATTAGGTTTTCATTTGATCTTGTCAAGTGAATAAATTTTCAAATAACTTAATTTATTAGGCTTTATATTCAATTATTCCAATTTATTTTGAATATGGATCCCCCTATGATTTGCAGGAGATGTAATCACCACATTGTTTTGGAGAGATAATAAATTTTAATTGTAAAGATAAAAACTTTAACTGTAAAAAAAATTTTAATTGTGAGGACAGATAAAAGGTAGTGACTATGTATCAAGCTAATTTTAGTTGTGGGATAAAAATTTTAACTATGAGAAAAAATTTAACAAAAATTTTAATTATGAATGTAAAATTATACTTCAAAAATTTTAATCATGAGGATAAAAAATTTCTATCTGTTGAGTTTTTAAAATAATTTTAAAATTCAAAAGTAAATATTTTCAACTCATAGTCATGAAATATAATTTTTTTTCAAAAATTTTAACTATAATTTCTTAAACAATAATGAACATGAATGGGTGGGGGAAATTGTTATATAGTAAAGACTTATGGTTTTTACAATATGAAATGTAGTTTTTTATCATAACTAAAATTTTCATCCATAAAGTTAAAATTTTTTATCTCTAAAGCAAAGAAAACACATGTAGTGGACACATAGCTTGACATGTGGTGACTACATCCGTGATTGTGGAAAATCCATGTTCATTTATTTTGTATACATGAAAACTATTCATATCTCATAATAAAGATATAACATGTATTTTTTTAAAAAATGATAAATTGAAACAAATAATATAGGAATAAAATTAAAGGACATCAAATTAAAAGGCTATAAAATTATAAATAAAAATTAGATAAATAAATATATGAGATTTATGTATGTACTATTTATAAAAAGATAGTGACAATTTATATTTGGTGAAAAACCAATAAAAACATAGTTGGACACATATAAGAAATAATATAAACCTAGCATTATACATTTGAATTGAGATCCTTCAATTTTTAAGATGACTTCAATATCATCGAGTCAAAGCCTATCAACTAAGATACATGTATTATAATATAATACAATGTTGCCAATGGCACAAGCAAAACTCATGGTTGCATAAGGAAGTAGATGTTTGAATGAAGCAAAGTCTTGGTTGCTTGCTTGAAAGTGGCATTCTTAGGGAGTATTCCAATTACCTAGAAGCCTTATCTATTGGAGAACTTAGTGCCTAGTGAACAACACTTGTGAGAAGTTGACATTTTTCATTATTTACTTTGTCCTTTTTGTAGCAAGCATAGACAAATTCATTCTTCACCCTACATTGAAGAGTTGATATTTCTGCCCTCTCCAATTGTAGTTGAAGGGCATCAAAGTGTGCCTTAGGTCAAATAGAAGCTTAGGTTGTTAATCATAACACATAGATGCCTTGTAAGATATTGATGCCTCTCCCTTTGTCCTTTATATTTTCTACGTTTACTTTGTCTATGTTGTTTGAAATTATAAAACCTTTGCTTGCTTTAACTACATTCTTCTTTAGTTCCTTCACTTATCCAATAACTTTACCTAATGGCATGGCTTTATCCATCTAAGTCAAAATTAAGTTCACAAACAAAGTCCAAACATTATAAAACAAATATTTTCTAAAAAAATATAAAGAATTACAATAATATGCATTCGCAAGAAAAATTATAGCTTCGTAAATTTTTTTCTTGTATTTTGATTAAGTTGATTTATACTTTGAGAATGGTGAATTGATTCAATTCAACAAGACAATAACTTTATGGTGTTAAATGCTAGGGCATGTCTAGGGAAGCTTAACTTACTGGGGAGATCTTCAACTATTGGGTCTTTGGTATTGGAATTTGAAGAAGAACCTATATAAGTAGGATTGATACCACATCTTAACCCAAAACCTCAAGGCATTAGATTTATGGGTCATTTTCACTCACTTACTCTTCCTAAAATCTAATTATATTCAATGTGAGACTTTCTCATTCATACTTGTAACTCAACAATCACCCCTTCAAGTGTGAGTCTATCACACAAATATGCTCCCTTTTAAAAGTTTCTACTTGCTCTTTAACTTGAGTTTGTTAGTCTCTTTTAGAAGAGCCCTCTGTCACCCTTAATGTGTGCATATCTCAATTTCAACAATCCATAGGAGAGAGAAATGAGGAATTTGTGCAGGAGCACGTGGCACGCTGAATGGTTTGGAAAAGCCAAAGGAAACATTTCAGAAAATCCACTTGTCAATAGCTAGAGCATATAGATTTTATCTTACATGTCACATGCGTGTGAATAGATCAATATCTCCTCAAATATCTTTAAAAAAAACGAAGGAAAAAAAAACAAAGAAAACTACTCTATCAAATCACTTCAATATTTAAGCATTTGGATGGCTTTATGATTTAAAAAAAATTCAGGGGATAAATTGATGTACGCCCCATTTTTAAGGGACGAATTTGCTGATTCACTTAAAATATTATTATTTCTAGGTGAATGAGATCCAAATAAAGGGAAGAAATTTTAGAGCACGGATATAGTTAGAGTAGATGGAGCCTAATTAAACTAGCCCAAGTCATTTTTGTTGAAATTCGTTACCCAGATTCTTTGGTTTTGTGACCCTCTCAATCAATGAGCCATACCCTATAAAAATGGTGTTAAAATTTCAGCAAATTAAGGATTTAAACTGTCAGAAAGGCACAAGCATCCATTTCTATATTGTGAAGAAATTTTACGTCCACGGAAGATATTGGGTTCTTTATTTCAGTTAAGGCTCCAAGAGACACTGTTTTTTGAAAAGCTAAACCCATTACAGCTACCAATCCATTCAAACCAACACTTGGCACTAGAACTGAAGCATTTTGTAATCAACAAATCATATAAAAATACATAAAATTTATTATTCTGAATCTCGTCATGTGAGTTTTATATTTTTAATTTTTTAAAAAAATAATATTGAACTCCGTACATAAATATAGAATACGAAACTAATTTGCAAAAATCAGCAAAAGCCTAAAGTGGAGATGTGCGTTCAGCTCAGAGATAAATTCCCCGAGACTTGGATCAAGGTTCGTGCAGTGGGTTTATACAGTCAATTGTTGGATTCTTTTCAATGGCAGTCCCACACATGTATCCTAACTCAAAAGGGATTAAGATAAGGTTGTCCTTTACCTTCTTGCCATATTATTTTTACGCGTAAATATATTATCCTGATTTATCCAAAATTTTTGTATTAAATAATTATTTGCAAGTGGTCTAAAATTTAAAAATATTTTTTTTGTATTTTCACATTTGTTTATTGTAATATTATTAGTTTAAGTTTTATAATATGAATTTTATAATTTAAAATTATAAAATTTGTAATTAGAGTTTATTATTTGAAATATGAATTTGTTTTATTACTTATTAGTTAATAGTTAATATATTGTTTTCTATTGTGAAATTTTTTATTTTTATTTTAAGTTTGTAATATTTTGTGGCTTATATGAACCAATCTATTACCTGTATTATTCATATTTGTGTGTATCTCTCTCTCTCTCTCTCTCTCTCTCTCTATATATATATATATATACATATATTAGCCCATATAAATTGGAGTAAACCCGACTCATCTCTTCCTTTATCTTCGATTGTCTTGGAAGCCATAAAATTTTGCAGCCGACTCATCTTGGACCCATTTGTTTGCATCCAAGGGAAAATTTCTTTTTAAATTATGTACAATTATACTTTTATAATAAATTATTTAATAATATTTATTTTTATTATTTTTTAAAATAAAGATATTATATATTTTTATTTTTATATTTTCTTATATTTTACATCATTCATTAAACTATTTAAAATAAAATAAAATAAAATTGTTATTGTTGACCTTATTTCTATTTATAATAATGATATTAAAAACTTTGAAATATCATGTATCCTTATTATAGTGTAATAATTTTTAAATATAAAATAATTTTATTAAATAATTACTTACATTATTAAGTTATATCATAATTAATAAAATTTAATTAAAAATAATATAATTTTTGTTTCATTTATTATGAGAATAAAATGCGATGTAATTTATTTCTTGAATGTCTGCCCAGAGGAAACTAGTAGTGACAGTGAGGTGGATGGAGATTTGTATCCCCATCGCCATGAAATCCGCGGAGCTCGAGGTCTGTACAGTTCATCTCTTTCAGATTAGTATATATCTCTATTTTTCTTAATTGTAGTTAGTTAATCTGATGAGGGTTTGGTCTCTTTGCGTTAGAGGTACAACCTGGGGAGCAAGATGGGAAATGCGAATCTCAGTTATTGGTATTCTATGTAAGTGGGTGCGGTAAATGCGGGAGAGGAACCAAGATAGCGATGGGGGAATTCAGAAGAATAGTTGGCGAGCAAGAAACTGTGTGGAAGACGAAAACGGAAAACGGAGCAATCATGTAGTAATGGTGGAATGTAATCTGTTGCCGCTCTGATTCTAAGTGGGACGCATCTTCGGAGATGTCATATGCAGAATAGCCAATAAAGGCCATGGATCAGAGCCAGAATAGCAGAATAGCCAATGCGATGTGTTCAATGGAGAAGATGGAAGAGTGGGTGAAGTCTTGTGGCGTGAAATCAAGCTCGGTTTGCTGGGGTTCTGGCTGAAGACAGTCCTCACTTGGCTCCTATGGTTTCACTCGGTGATCGTTCGTTAGAGAAGGGAATGGCAATGGAGGTGAGATTATGGGGCTTCCAAAGATTGGCGTTAGAGATTTGGAGGAGGGTTGGGGCTGTGAGAGCTGGAAAGAGGGAGAAGAATGGGAGAGGTCCGAGAGGAGGGAATCTGTGTTATTATCACAGATTTGGCACTTCTTCTCACTTGTAGTGGCATTGTCGAAGCTCTACTTTGTTCGTCTATAGCTGCTGCCCAAGCTGCGACAAAGACTCCGGTGGTTAGCATTTGACATTTTGGTAACAAAATTACAACTTTGGTAAATATCATTTTCCTTTGACTTGGAAGCATCTGCATATTGATTAACAAGAACATGAATAGATTTATTTGGTTTCAAAACTTCCTTAATTTGACTGCTTGATTACTTATTGCTTAAAAAAAAAAAAATTAGAAGCTGAAGTTTGGAGACAGGCTAAAATTTGGGTTAGAAGCAGAACATGTAGGCATTTCATTTCCCATATCAATTTGGAGACAAGTCATGTTAGAACACGCAAGAACATGTTCACACAAGTTGCAAATCCTGAATTGAGTTAAAAATCAAAATAGCTAAACATGTAACAAAAAAGTATCTTTTTGTTTCTGTTTGATTGCAAATACTGTACTGCATGCCCTGTTAGTTTCATGAAGGGCTTATTTTTTATATATATATATGCTTGCAAATTAGCAGAATATATATGCTTGCCAAGCTGTGCAACTTCAATAAATCAACACAGTTTACAAACGCTTGAAATGACTGACAATGTTTTGTTCTGTAGGTTTCTCACCTATCAGATATGAACCCTCATGAATTTGTCAGTTATGCATTACATTGCCTGGATTTGTTCTGTAGGTTTAATGGTACATCTTGGAAATGATTGAAAATGTTTTGTTCTGTAGGTTTAATTGTACATCTTGGAAGCTCACACTAAGGTTGAGGAAAAGAAGCAATCATATGCCCCTTATAATATTCTGCCGATTGATCCACAGAGCGAGAAAGAGGCTATCATGAGATATCCTGAGGTTTGTATCCATGTGTTATTTCTTAATACCCATTACCTGTAATCCCCAAATAGCCAGAAGTTAATATCATATCATCATTGTTCAGTTTGGATTGTTGCAACTGATAATCATAAGTATATATATGATTATATATGTCTATGTGTTTGTGTGTGTGTGTGTGTGTACACGCAATTTCAGACTATGACAATAAACAGGAAAGACTCCAGAAGTGAGTAATGGGAAAAGGATGAAGACATACCTTGGAAACAGATATAGCGAAAAGACCTTCTTGGCAAAGGCTCACGTCCACTGAAGATCAGTTTCACTTGCATACAATTTTTTTTAAAATATATATATACCATTTAATTTATATTATTTATCTTTGTTTATTTATAGTCTAAGCTTGACAGTGTATTTTCCATTTTAATTTATATTATTTATCTTTGTTATTTTATGTAATTTTGTAGGTTTCATTGAAACAAATGGAAGGATGTGTTGTGTGTGATATCTAGGTTCCTAATGCCATAAACCCAAGTTGCTGATGCTGTTGAAGCAGATAAGCATCCTGTCATATTACTTTCCAGGTCACTTGCTTTCTCTTCTCTGATTTGGAGTCTGCTCAGCTAGTTTTGTAATAATTCTTCCTTAATCAGTGATTGGGTTTGGGAGTCTGCTGAGCCACTTTTCAGATTTGGATTCTGCTTGGCTACTTTCCAGGTAATGTGCTTTCTCCTTTCATGTTGAATCTGGATTGTGATCACTACATCAACAATAGCAAGGCTGTAGCTATGTGCTTTTTAATGGATCCTCAGCTGGGTAGTCACAATTGTTTTGTTATGTTTTTTTTCTAATGTCAAAGACCTGTGCGATGTGGTTGAGTGGGTCCTGTCAACCAAGTATTTTAAGCATTGCTAATTTAGATTTAGAACAAATGTAGATTGTTCATTTAACTCTTCTTCAAGCAAAGCTGGGATGGGTGTTATTTTTGTATGCTTCCTTAATATCCTCTTTCAAAATTCAGATTATTCTATATGATCCCCATTTTCTCTGTAACATATGTTAAGGACTTACCTTATTTAACATTTGTTAAAGCATTTTACTTTATATGCTAACTTTCAGTTGCAGGAACTTGGAAATTTTTTAGATACCACCAATGGCTCTCCCAGATTTCCAGGCATCAGGAAAACAAATGACACTTCTGTGATCAAATTAGATAGTACACCCCCAAAAATAACTAGTGTGCATTATGTTCAGGTGAGATGTTAAACTATATAGTTTCCCCATTTCCATAAAGTAATCCATAGCTCATGCTTCGCCATTGAGCATTTCATATTTTTTACCTATTTCCTGACCTTTTTAACTGTTTATGACTTTTACCGGTTGTTCAGAAGTACAAATTCGAATAGATAACCTTAGGGATGTTCCCCAGGTACTGACCTTAAGTTTCTAAATGATTACCAAGCTGATTTTATTATGGTTATCAGATCAAAAGGTTCTCAACTCATTTCTGGTATATATATAATGTAGATTTTATGTTATCTGTTCAGTTATTTTTGTATGCTTCTTTAATCTCTTCTTTCAGAATTCAGATTATTCTATATGATGCCCATTTCCCCCCTGTAACACATTTCAAGGACTTACCTTATTTAACATTTGTTAAAGAATTTTACTGGATACTCAATTGCGTGTTAAAATTCTAAATCATGAGCTCAAGAGTCCAAATTCTCCTGTGTTGATTAGATTAAAAATCAGAAGAACCAAGAGAAAAAAAAGAAGGGGACTGTAGCTCATCACTATATTTGTCATGTTCAACAAAAGTTATAAAGTTTCAAAAAATTATCCAAACTGCAGGTTTGGGGACACTGGAAAAAATTTGCCAAGACTCTTATTTTACCCCCCAAAAGAAAAATCACATGCTTATTTCTTTGTGACTGGGAAAATGTAGCTCATTTTGAACATTGTTTCTTTAAGCTTTACTTATATTCTCATCTATAGATAGCTAAAGATGGTATCACCAATAAACCTTTAAAATGGCAAGGAAACTTTGTCAGCCAAACGCTGCTGACTTGCCAGTGAAACCACAAACAATTACCAAAAAACCAGTGGATAGAACTAAGAACATGAATTTAGTCAAAAGAACTTAAGGTTAAGCTAAAATAGGCAAGAAGCCTACAATAGACATAAATGTTAAGTGAAGTGCTGTTGCTGTGAATTTCAACAGACAATAAACGTTAACTGCAATAGAAGTTGGTAATGCCTTTTTGGTGTTGACAAATAAGGACAATAAACAATGGACAATAGTTTTTAGTCTTTGTGACTACTTATTTTGACATGAAATTCTGATCTTGGTTAGTACTTCAGTATCGATTAAAGGGGTTTTATTAGCCAATTAGAGACATTGTGACTTTATCAGAGTATGTTCTGTTGCTGTGAATTGATGTGCTTCTTCTTTTACACATAATTGAGTATTTGACTATACTGCAACTCTTCATGGTTGTCAGAACAATTTTGAAGTATTGTTACAAATCTAAGTTAAATTTGTTGAATTTAAGAGATAGACATAGTATGCTGATAGTGCCATTGAATATCCTTTTTTTTCCCCCTTTTTTCTTTTTTTTGTCTTCTTAAGTTTCAATTGAATCTCACTTTTAGTCTTCTTTGTTTTCCTTTTGCAATTCTAATAGTTATCAGTAGCCATTTATCTCATATTTCCTTTATTTTTAATTTTTTATTTCTGCATCTCAGTCCTTTGCTGATACATGCCATAGAACCCAAAAGACCTAGGCTCTCTTCTCTTCTCACCTCCTTTGAAATGGAAAATCAACACTCTCTCTCTTCTACCCTATAGTTCATGTTGAGTACATTTGCCATTTTCTTCAGTAATTTTTTGATCTGGTAGTATGATAACTTTTTTTGCACTACTACAGAACTAAGAGATCCAATGGGATTAATAGTTGAAGTTTAAAACCTTTGCTGTGTCAAGGTTCCAATAATCTTTATTTTTTTTAATTGAGTTCTACAATAATACGATGTTCAGTACATAACTCAAGCTGGTTTTACATTTCTTATTTTATGAATTAATAAAACATACCTTATGTATCTTATGTTTTTTCAAGGTGTGTGTTTGGCCATTGCACTTTTGGAATAAAGCTGGCAAATCACCAAGTTTTATTGCAACAAGGGATTCTCGATGCATGGCATAAACCTGTTAATTTGTGGATAAAAAGAAAATCCTCATGAATTACTGGTCCTATATCTCTCACATTGAGGAGGAGGAAGCGATAATGGAGTTCTTTGCAAGTGAAATGGGTTTCATCATACTGTAAAGATCTATTGAATATTTGGAATTACGTCTCTGGTGTTAAGTGATGAAGCTTGATATGATCAATTTTTTTTAGATTGTTATAATAAAATTTTAAATATTTGGAACTTTTATAATACTTACCTGGAAAATGTTATCTGAAAATGTTTAATAAGTATGTTAGTGCGTAGACTGAAGGTATAGATGGAGTACAAGTGTTGTTTGCTTGATGACTATATAGATATTGTTTAAATCAACATTTCACGATTATATTTGTCTGAAAAATTTGGTAAGATCTACCATCATGTGGAAACAAAATAAAGCTATTGGTCCAGCTTTTATCCATATGTTAATGTAAATAGGTTAAGTTTCTCTATAATGGAGGGAAATGGGTTTGTGGACATTATTAGAGGGGTTGCTGCTTCTTGCAAATGCACTAGCAAGTATTGGACGGGGATCGTTATCTTGCTCCTAGAGGATGGAGCTACTTTGTTTAATGGGTTTATATTTCAAAATAATTTCTTTGATACCTTCTAACTCTTTTCTTTTATTTATTGAGTGAACGTGGTAGCTTGCCTCAAATGTAGTAAAAGGATTGTGGTCTAAATAAAAGCTTCTTTGTAGTTCTTGTAGAGAGGGGCCCCCAAAAAAAAGACTGAACTTAGAATTAGAAATTATACAGAATTAAAGATTTTGAGTTATGATTTGTTTTGTATAATTTCTGCTATTGGTTGATTAGAAATTTTAGGTGACATGTTCACAGATGAATAATTTGAGTTAATTGAATTAGTAGTACAGATGCTTTATCGTTTGATTGCTCCCTACATAACAATAGGGAAGTTCCCTGTCACTTCTTAAATTTTTCTAAGTTGTATAACAAACTAAAAAGAGAGTATTAAGGGATATCATCAAGATTAGTCACCTAAATAAGCAAAGAAAATTAAAGGAGAATTCAAGCAAATCTTAAGGAATTAATCATGGTTAATTAGGAGTTAATTGGCTAATTTAGGATTAATGAAAATCTGGAATTGAATTAAAGAGAACAATGGGAAAAATATGTTAAATACTCCTTAATATTATGTGGCATGTCATTCCTCATCCAAATTCATGAACAAACATATATATATATATATATATATGTTTGGTTGGGTGGCATTAGGATTCTTTAGCTATGCAAACCATGAAGCTCCACTTAAATAAATCGTTTTGATGTATATTGGAGCAATTGACAATTTAGCATGACCAGTGGCACTTAGGGAAGCAAAGAGAAGCAATTAAAAAATCAAATTATATTGATTTACTTGATGCAATCCACGGCCAGCAAAGCAACACTTGGGACAGCCACCTAATTGCCTCATTTGGTCCCTTTTATTCCTAATAAACTGAGACCACTTTTGCAAGAAAGAAAGAAGACTTTAACAGCTGCCACGGCGTCTTGAGAGAGTTGAAGAAGAAGTGACTACATGAGGTAAGAATAGAGGTTTTTAGTTAAACTTGTAGAAGGCAAAAATGATCTAAACCATGAGAGCTTCCTTCCCCATCGATTAATTTTCTGGTTGCCATTTTTTTGGTTCTGGTTTAGTTAAGAAATTGGAGAGGGAGGACTGTTATGGAATGAGAAGAACAAAGGAAATCATTCTTGAGGGCTATCAAATGAATTGATGAAAGGCAGAAGTCATATAAGGTAAAGAATCCAAATTTTTTCTATCTAGATGTAGCTAGCTGAGAATGTATATATGTGCTTGTTTTGGGATTGTGTGTTGAGCCAATAAATTGTAGACTTAATAAGTTGTGATTTGGAATAAAAAGAGATGGTGCAGAATGTGTATGGGCTGTCTTGACAATTAAAGATATTATATATATCTCTATGGTAGATTGTAAGTGCACTTTGTTGTCATAGTTGGAGAGAAATATTAAGGCCAGAGGAAAACTTGTTAGTGAACCTATATTGTCATTTAAAATGATATTTAGGAGCTGGAATTTATGATTATAAATTTATTATGGTGAATCCTAATGAGGTTAAATTAGTAGGGAAGAGAAAAATGGAGATTTGAATAATTCTTAGATTGAGAAATTTGATTTTCAATTGACAAGAAGCAAACTATAACTTATGGCACTTGAATTTAGTAATTTCATCTTATTTTGGAGCTTTGGCCATGGCTTATCCTTAGCTTAGGATGTTGTGTGATTGTAATTGTAGAAAAGGAAATTTGACAACAAGGATTAGGAGTTAAATTGGCTAGACTTTTGCAATTGCATAAACCTTGGTAAGACTCTCCAAAACTTTTGAATTTAATTGTGTTAACAAGTTGAAAATTATATGAAGTTGCTACTAATTTATATACATTTGTGTATATTTCCAACTGAATTAGATTTTGGGTTCTTGACTTGCTGGGAATAGGAGGTTGATGAGACTTTGGAATTGGCTGAATAGGTAGTTAGTAGCATATTTATTTTATATATGTTTATGCATTGAACTGAATGAATTTGACTATGTTATGTTAAATGTTTAGTTGCATTTATATATTTCTCTTGACTAAGACAGATGTCCTGAGTACTAGTTCCTCTGATGTTAGCCAATAATCTAAGTATGATAGTCTAATGAATAAATGAAAACTACTATTTAGTAACCAGACAGTTTCTCTATTGAAACTATGCATTGAATGTGATCTAAATTCTGATTTAGTGCCATTTATATATTCTTTAAATGTGATGTTGACTATTGAGATTGTTATTTGATTACATGACTAACTTTGCTTTCTAGAAATTTTAAAGCTAACAGAGCCAAATTTGTAGAAAATTAATGGATGAAACATTTAACTTATGTATTGTTGATATAATTAATACTATGTAAATCTTTTGGCAATGTAAATATTAATAAACTAACCTAGTTTTGGTGGTTGTGGAAATAAGTATTATATGTGTGTGTGTGTGTGTTTGCGTGTTTTGTGTTGCAAAGATATGAAGGTGATCCTTAGTTTGGCTGTACTATTACATCTGTGAGAAATTTGACGTTGTTAAACATATTTGTACTATGTGACCATTTGTGTATGAAGTTGATAGTCAGGGACCTTGAGAAGCTTTGAAATTTTTTCATATACATAACTAACGTCCCTAGGATTTATTTTGGTAAATTTATGAATTTAACAACTTGGTTTGGCTAAGCAAGATAATGGATAACAAGATAGTACTTAAAATTGGAATGTGCTCTGAACAGTCCAACGTTTGGTTTCTGTTGAGGCATTTAGAGGTTGATTTTTTAGTCTCAATTTTTATGGTGAGTCATTAACTCTCTAAACTTGTGGTCTGGAGATTTATAGAACTTTTAGAACAGGTTAGGTCCCTGAATCATGCACCAACAGAACCACACTTAATTGCTGGACAGATTTGAGTAGATTTAATAAGGAATTTACTTCAACAGGTATATGAAGGAATTTATGCATGAAATTTTATAGGAGAATAGTTAAGACCTAAAAACTCAAGATCTGGAAATTTTAGGGACATTTGGAATTCATTTACTAGGTTAATTAAGCCAATTTCAGAGAAGATTGAATGCAGCAAGCAAAAACGGGATAGGGCTCTAAAGGGGTTTTGTTAGGGGGTCACAAATAGGAGTTTTTAGAAACTGTTTCTATGGCTTTTAGTTAACACTAAGAGAGAGCATTCCACCAATTTTCATGGAATTTGGATGTCTTTTGAGGGGTCAAAGAAATTACACAAGAAGCAGATCTGAAACTAGATTAATTTGTGCCTTTACTAGTGTTTGATCTCTTTAAAAAAAGAAGTTTGCCAAGTGGTAATGATATGGAATTATTAACTTTCATTTGACCTAATAATCAAATCAAAACTCTCTAGGTATGACACTCCCGAACATTGCCTTTGGGAACATTGGTTTGGCAAAGAATATCGTTTTCATGGCACGTGCTTCAAATGTGCTAAAAGGATGGCACACTAAATAAAAGCTTTTTCTTTATAGTACCTATAAAGAAAACAGACTTGCCTTGGAATTGGAAACTGTACTAGATAACGTTTTGATTTATTGGTAATGGATATGTAATTGAGGATTGGTGAAAAGGTAAGGTAAACGCTCATCGCAGGAAAAGGAAATTAGTTAATATTAAGGTTCCATCTTTTGAATTATAAAGATCTTGTTTATTATTTGTTTCTTTTAACGGAAGAAGAAGCTTTATTAGGAAGAGAGAAACTAAAAAAGGAGGAGGTTAAGATACTGGTGCATTTCATATTGAAGATAAATCTAATCTTCAGTACATTGCTGGTGTTTTATTAAAAAATTGGACAGTCGAGTTAATTTCTTTCAGATAACAATATGATTCTTATGTAGACCAACTGTTGCTCAGTGGTGTAGCTTCTTGATGTCAAGAAGTTGCAAACCCATTAATCTGCTAATTTGGGTCTCAAGAGTTCGTTGCAAATTAGCTTCCTCCTACTCAACATTTCTTGGATATTTTAGTACATTCTTCCTCCCAATTTTGAAGAAGAAATGGTGGAAAAAAGTAGTAAAAATGCACAAGATCTTGAATTATTTGTTTCATGTTATTATTTATTTGTATAAATTATAAATTACTTGTATCATAAAAATAACAAAAAAATTTAAATATAATAACTAATCATAACCCATGCATTTGCTCGGGTCGCGATACTAGTTTCCTTTATATTCATCGTCTCACTCTATCGTACATAAATCACTCATACAAAAATCCAACACTTCTAATTGAGAGTTCCTTAATCATATGATAATGTCGTTGGTTTGCGGAAGCCGGAAACCATCTCTCTGGATTCTAATTGACGTCGAATTTATTATATTAAAATGATTCAAGACCTCTCTCAAGCTCAGTTATTTCTCAAAACAGAAAAAGAAAAGATCCTGTTTATCACAGTGACGCTTTAATCTCAAATCCACGACTTCTTAATTGTCTTAAATATTACGAAAGATGTATTTGAAGTTTACAAATATGACAACGCTGTATATGGATAACTCGACTGTGATATAGCTGTGGAGAGTTTGACCTCCCCTCTCGATGGCAAAATTTTAGAAATATGGGAGCCCACAGTATAAGGCTTGACTAAACCATAGTTGTCCTCATTTTTGTTTATATTTTGCTAAAGTTAGTCATATATATTTTGGTTCAAAAAGAATAAAGAGACGCCATATTGTCGGTGACTTGAGGTTAATGGTAACCATTTTTTTCAAAATTTTCATCTTCATTAGATCCCATGGATTGCACCAACACTGTTTTAATGGAAGATAAAGGCACGAATACTTAAAAAGTAAAAAAAAAAAAAAAAAAACTATCTCCGGCCAACACATGTCGAACACACGAATTGACTACAAAGTAACACTTTGATTACATATGATAACTTAAGATTTTAACACGTTGCCGTTCGTGCATGTAAGTGTCCTTACTTCTCTCTGCACTTTAGACCTCCCTGCGCACTTTATGTTGATGGTGGGGGTGGTGGTCGAGGAGGAGCTTTCCAAATGTGGCCAGTATTGAGTTTAGGGGCTGGTGGTCTTGGCAGCTCTCTACGTTTTCTGGACGCTGTCTCTTTCATGTAATTTGGAGAATCCATGGATGCCCCAGAAACTACCACGGAGGCCATGCCTATGTGACTCGAATATGAAAATAGCAGAGCATGTGCAAGGATGAACAAAATCAAGAATGATTTAGCACCCATTATTACTCACCTGTAAAAGCGTTTGAGGAAGGAAGGCTATCTATCTCCATTATATAAAGGTGAGAAGGGTGTGTGAATGGGACCGCCATTTTTCTGGACCAAAAATGTTTTAATAGATTTATTTACAAATACGATGTGAACACATTGAAATTGTGGGTATACCACATTTGCCTCCCTTATAGTCAAACCGGGAGCTCGCATTTCTCACATTCATTATCAACAATTTTTTCCCTAGTTTTTTAATGAGCCAAACAATTATGAATACTAGCATTTTGTATATGTTCTTGGTGCGAATACATCATAATAATCAACGGATGGAGGTCAAAAGTCATAGGGTGTGTTTGGTTGGGGGTTTTTTTTGGAAGGGAAGGGGGTAAGATGTTTGGTTGAAAGAAATTGGAGGGAGGGGAGGGAAGGAGAGGGAAGGAGGGCAAATTTCTCTCTCCTCCAAATTAGGGGGTTTTGGAGGGGAAGGGAGGGAAGGGGAATTTTTTAATTTATAATTTATTTTTTTTGTCCCTTAATATTTTAATATTTAATAAAAATTAAGATAATTTTTTTCATCAGAAATTAAAAATAAAAAAAGATTGGAATTCATATTTTTTTTTAAAAAATGTTGATATAAATAACTTTTTTATAAAAAAAATTAAAATAATATAAGGATAAATTTGTCTAAATATAATTACCTCCCCTCCTCTCCCATTTTGAACCAAACAATAATCTCCTCTTCCCTCCCTTCCAATCAAACAGAACTCATTAGACCCCTTCCCTCCCCTCCCCTTCATTAACTTCCCCTCCTCTTCCCTCCGTTGAATCAAACAGAACCTTAGGCTATTTTGAAAAATTACATGCTCCTAAGGCACTCAAGAACCCCTCAATTTAATTATTATTATTATTATTATTATTATTATATGTGTGTGTATATTTCCTTGGCCTATATTTGTAAATATACTATATTTAACATCTCTGATTCCTCTCTCAAGTTGATGAAATTCATATTTTGCCATTGACTCATTAAAAATTATTGCATATACTATATTCAGTTTCATGTTAGCATTTTACATAAGTTTATTACGGATAACCATGCATGAATATTATCATTTATTGAAGTGAATTACATGATATTCTTTTTCAGTATTGGTCATGTGGCATTTAGGTCAACCAGTAAACGTCTTAATTAACTTAATTTTTGAAAATAATATATATTCATTATTCATGCGACAATTTTTTTTTTTAAATTTTGGCCAATGCTAAAAATATTGAATTGATGTATCTTCTAACTTTCTATGGGGAAGAGACTTATAATACAGGCATAAGCATGTGACAACTACGACAATCATGGGAGATAAATTGCGTTAATTATATTTTTAAAGTCATTTGTCTATGGTATATATATAACTCAATTATCCCAAAATCAGAAAATATTATAACATGGTGAAAATGTTCTCCCTTGCAAAATCTAGAATCTTAGGAGGAAGTTGTGACATATTCTTATGATGATCATGTCATTAATTTCTGCAAGTTACTTAGCTCTAGATTCTCATTGTCCGTGCATAATATAGAATCTTATAACTTTAAATGATTCAATCTCAAGCCAATTGGCATATCAGATGTGGAAAAATCTCAAGACGCGCATAAATATGGATTGTACTCTTGCAGTGTTAAAAAATTAAGTATTATTGTCAATGAAAAATTCTTAAGAACTATGTACAATGTAGTTAGGTGGTATAAGAAGTCAATGACATTTCTTTAAAAACAGTATTATGAGGAGACTATTGACATACCCAATTTAGTGAATTACCATATTAACTTCTTGCAGTGCGTGATTGTATAAGGAGTGTACCTAAAAATTTTTCATAATATCATTCATACTTTGATAAATAAATAATATTTTTTTAAAGAAAATTAAGATCCAACTTAATCATAATGTAAATTTAGATTATAAAAGGTAACAATGCCTACTGTTCACTTACAACTACTCATTAATTTCAAATCCATAAAGTCTTAATTGTCATAAATATCTAGAAAAGATATGTAAAGTTAAAATAAATTAGTCCATTATGGAATGCTTGACTAAGCCATCATGGTCGTTGACTTCACGTCAACGGTAAGCATTTTACAAAATGTTGATCTTCATCGGTTCCTATACGTTGTACCTAACTTCAACCACACCAATGAATGCAAAGTGGACTTTTTATTAATTATCTTAAATTTTCATAAATATTTAGAAAAGATATATAAGCTTAGAAATAAATCACTCTACCATGGAAGGCTTGATCAAACTATCATGATCGTTGACTTCGGGTCAACGGTAAGCATTTTACAAAATGTTGATCTTAATCGGGTCCTATACACCGTACCAAAATTTAACCACACCAATGAATGTAAAGTGGACTTTTTATTAAGGAAGATGGATAATGTCTTCAACTTTTTTGGCACGTAATAACTAGAACTTAACCCAGGCATTGTACACATGTACGTAATGAAATAATTAACTCAATACTTTTTTAGATCAAATAATTAACAAAATGAGTTGATTATTTATTTTGCTTGAGTAAATGATATTTAATTCCATTAATTATACATATGAAATAAGACAAAGATATGTGTATATATTTAGTTGTATATAATAGAAACAATCATTTCTCTTTTCGATCTTAAAAATCACTGCTCCTAAGAGTTATATTGCTTGAATATTAATATGTCAGAAGTACAAGGGTGTATCGTTTTGAAGAATGTAGCTGAAATATTAAAAAAAAAGAATTTTATAATCAATATTCATTATAGTAATGCCATAGCTTCCACTCCAAAAGCAAGTTAAAATATTTATTACAAAAAAGAGTACGTACATATAAAAAAACTAATGACAAAATACATATTTATTTATCAAATCTGTTCTATGCATATATGAGATGTCACAGCAAAATGATGATTTCTATAAATTTTATATGTCAAATCAGTGACGGATCTAAGAAAGTGGAAAAGTAAAGGAAATCTAGGAATTAGATATCAACAAAACTGATGCTAATTTAATAACAGTATATCAACTTAATCTGTTGAACAAGAATTTCTTTGTTTTTTTTTTTTAACTTTCATCCTCATTCTATTCCATGGGCTTTAAAGCTTTGTCACTTTTTGATTTAAAATTTTTACTTAAATAAATATATTAATTTTATTTTTTTAAAATTTTTCCTCCAATAGTTTAATCTTAAATGTGTTCTTGTGCCAAATTATACGTAATATTTACTTCCATATTTCTTCCTAAAATCTTTATAGTAAATCGACCTTAATGTCAAATGGTAGTCACGGTAAACATCCTCCTTCATTAGCTTCTTCCTAAAATCAATATCAAATTGTCTTGCTTTCAGGAATTTGTAAAAAAGTAGAAAACTAAGAAAATACAGATATAAGCCATTTGTTGAACCGAGATCATAGAAGAGATTTAACACCTTCCTAAAAGAAGCACCTTAGCATCACACGGTAATCATCCTTGCTGCATTTAATGGCCAGAGTTCCTTAGTTAAGAGACTCAAGGTATTAAGATAATAATCAGACCTTTTTTTTTGGGGTATAATCTTATCAATCAAACATATAATGGAAGACAGCAAGAAACTTTAATGCTATATAAAACATAGCACAATAACAGATGGGTGATTTCTTTGTATAGATCCTCATTGAAAGTGAACAATTTTAAATCATTTACTAATATCTCAGCACCGTTTGCCTTGTCCTGCCAGAAATTTTAAACACAACAAACAAAAGATGTGAAGCTTTATAACACTAACAAATCTTTAAGAATCGATGGCTATAATCCGTTAATCAATATGCATATTATGAATGCAAACTACTTCCATTCTGTTCGAACATATTAAACGTTGTAACATTTAATTTTAAAATTGTATCTGTTTGAGAACCACTTCAAGAACCTGAAGACATGCATGGAGAATCATACAAATCATTAGAAAAGAAATGGCACAATGGCACAATGGCACAAGCCAACAACAGACTGTAGAAAGTTCCAACACCTAACGCAAATATATAATTATATTAATCTACCAGCACATAATCAAGGTCCAAGGCAAGGACGAACCACAAGCTTATTTAATACCTTTGCAACAATCATACGATGCAATAGCCGTGACTTCCAAAGTTTATTTAATATCTTTGCAACTTTAAGCACTTATTTGCCAAGAATCTTATGCTTCTGTACACAATGGTGCACATCATGTGATGCTGATAGATAAGAACTGGGAGGAAGAATGCAATAGCCGTGACTTCCAAAGCTGGGATGGGTGTTATTTTTGTAGCTTCTTTAATCTCCTCTTTCAAAATTCAGATTATTCTATACGAACCCCATTTCCCCGTAACACATTTTAAGGACTTACCTTATTTAACATTTGTTAAAGCATTTTACTTCATATGCTACTTTTCAGGGGCAGGAACTTGGAAATTTTTAGATACCACCAATGACTCTTCCAGATTTGCAGGCATCAGAAAAACAAATGACACTTCTGTAATTGAATTAGATAGTGCACTCACAAAAATAACTTGTGTGCATTATGTTCAGGTGAGACGTAAACTAGATAGTTGCGCTACTTCTGTAAAGTAATCCATAGCTCATGGTTCACCATTGAGCATTTCATATTAATTTGTTACCTATTTGAATTATTATAATTGCAGGTATTGCAAATAGTATAAGAAAAACTGTGAGTGTTGTGATGAATTGATGCAGATGTAGCTTATATCACAACAACAATATTGTGGCCATATCATATGATGCGGACCACAATTTAAAATTATGCCTATTTCTTGACCTTTTTAATTGTTTATGACTTTTACAGGTTGTTCAGAAGTATAAATTTGAATAGATAAGCTTAGGAATGTTCCCAGGTTCCCAGGTACTGACCTTAAATTTCTAAATGATTACCAAGCTGATTTTATTATGGTTATCATATCAAAAGGTTTCCAACTCATTTTTGGTATATGTTTTTTTTAATAATATAATGTAGATTTTATGTTATTTGTTCAATTATTTTTGTATGCTTCTTTAATCTCCTCTTTCAAAATTCAGATTATTCAACATGATGCCTATTACCCTCCTATAACACATTTCAAATGATATTAAGCCAAGAGGAAAACTTGTTGGTGAACCTATATTGCCATTTAAAATGATATTTAGGAGCTAGACTTTATGATTATAAATTTATTATGGTGAATCTTAATGAGGTTAAATTAGTGGGGAAAAGAAAAATGGAGATTTGAATAATTTTTAGATTGGGAATTTTGATTTTCAATTGACAAGAAGCAAACTATAACTTATGGCACTTGAATTTAGTAATTTCACCTTATTTTGGAGCTTTGGCCATGGCTTATCCTTAGCTTAGGATGTTGTGTGATTGTAATTGCAGAAAAGGAACTTTGACAACAAGAATTAGGAGTTGAGTTGGCTAGACTTTTGCAATTGCATAAACCTTGGTAGGACTTTCCAAAACTTTTGAATTTAATTGTGCTAACAAGTTGTAAATTATATGAAGTTGCAACTGATTTATATACATTTGTGTATATTTCTAACTGAATTAGATTTTGGGTCCTTGACCTGCTAGGAAGAGGAGCTTAACGAGACTTTGGAATTGGCTTATTAGGTAGTTAGTAACATATTTATTTTATACATGTTTATGCATTGAACTGAGTTTGTGAATTTAACTATGTTATATTGAATGTTTAGTTGCATTTATATCTATTTCTTGACTAAGACAAATGTTTTGAGTATTAGTCTCTCTATTGTTAGCCAATAACCTAAGTATGATAGTCTAATAGATGAATGAAAGCTACTATTTAGTAACTAGATGATTTCTCTATTGAAACTATGCATCGAATGTAATCTAAATTCTGATTCAATGCCATTTATATATTCTTTAAATGTGATGCTAACTATTGAGATTATTATTTCATTACATGACTAACTTTGCTTTTCAAGAATTAGTTTTAAAGCCGACTAAGCAAAATCTGTAGAAAATTAATAGACAAAACATTTAACTTATGTATTGTCTATATAATTAACATTATGTAAATCTTTTAGCAACGTAAATATTAATAAACTAACCTAGTTTTGGTGGTTGTGGAATTAAGTATTATGTCTATGTGGGTGTTTTGTGTTGCAAAGAAACAAAGGTGATCCTTAGTTTGGTTGTACTACTACTTCTGTGAGAAATTTGACATCATTAAACATATTTATACTATGTGACTATGTCACACCCTACAACCAAGGGTGTGATCGGCACGAAAAATAGACAAATTCTGAACAAAAATGTTATTTAACACTTATGCAAATCCTTACAATTTAATACCAAATAGAACAAATTTCAAATTTTATATACGCATTATACATTTAGTTCCAATGGACTCTTGTAGAAATTCCGGCAGAGTCTCCCTTGTAATTTGGACCTCCCGTAATTTCTACAAATAAGCCAACTAGTTCAACACAAAAAAAATAAAGATTCAGTTAGCCATTCATATCAAAATTACATTAGTTTCTAGGGTTGGGGAGCCCTATCTATGACTCCGTGGAGCTACATACAACAGTCTACATTACAAAATGAATTTCAAAACAACACAAAATATGCCCATGTGAACAAATGCAGGGCTCACCAAGTGTGCAGGAAAGTGCCAGAGTTAAATTGCTGATAAGGGATCGGGCTCAGCTCTACTATCTGAAACCGATTGGAAAAAAAAGGGTGAGACGATGCATATTGAGTAAACAAGGCTAACTATATTGTGTAAGAGCATTAAGATATTATTCAAATAGCAATTCACAAGTGAAACTATAAAAGTGATTGTATGTATACAAATATAAGAAATAATAATAATAATAATTCATGCCTCAAATGCAATGGGAAGCATCCAATCAGTACCAATTTAGCCATACACAAAGCACACAACCCACAAGGGTAAATAATACAGACGCTGAGCAACTTGCTCATGAAAATGAAAATAGATCCACCTATGGGAGCCAACCACGCGGGGCTAGCAACACCCCTGCTAGTTGGGGTATTTTTCATAGTGCACCATGGCTAACCTCTACTGCAGTTAGCTGCAGGGTTCCAAAACAGATAGTTTTCACTAGAAAAAATCTCAGAAATACCTACTCAGAATAATCAAATTATACTCATACACATACTTATAGTCCCAACATCTAACAGAGTACCTCAATAATTATTCCTATAGTCAAAAAATCCTCAATAAGCATTCAAGTCCGTAAATAATCCAAAAACATATTTGAGAAAGAAAATTCATTAACGTAATTAATCAAAAATGTATTTAATGAAATAAATACGATAACTGAGGAGTAAGTAATCACAAACCGTGAAATAAAAGGTATAGCCGGCATTATTTACTCACCTTTGAAGATGATACAGAAATTCCCTATAGTATTCTCTACTCACTCCTTAGCTATGATTCATTCTCTTGAAAATCCTATAGCACCCGTTCACAAGATTTTAGAGTTTGAATGGCCATCAATTGCCTCATAATAAACTTATCTTGATTACCACAAAATTTCAATATTTTACAGGTTTGAAGCACATACTAAAAATGAATGAGTAAGGATAAGTTATACATTTTAGGTGGCTAAAGATCACCTCTCCCTACAAACGAGAGATTAATCACAACGATAGTCCATATAATCATCTAATTGGATCTATTTGAACAAGATTCTTGAAAGGCATGGCTCATAATTTGAGAGGCAAATTAGACTGAGAAAGAAAGGGTCAAAAATAAAACTATAACTCTTTTTTTTTCCTCTTATTCTGCACATTCCTACTAGCATACCATGTACATATTTTTTTTTTTCAATTGGCTAATCACACTTCCCCTCTCAATTTCACAGATTCCAGCCCCACACACGCAATACATGGAAGCAGGGCAATCATAGATGCGAGTATAAGAATAGGAGAAACAAGTCTACAAGGAACAACTACCCACCTAGATAAAGTTTGAGTTCAGACCCCAAAATGTGACCCCTTCTTCCCTGATTTCCAAATACCGCTGTCACCAAATTTAGCCCCTCAAACAACCATTAGCTCTGCACTCAAAAACTGAGACCCATGAGGGGTGAAGGGAGAAACATACAAATCAAAAAATTAAGACCATTTAAAGGATAGCGCAACACACAACTAGTTGCAAAAGAATCATAAAGACTGTATGACATATTAGCAACAAGAATAATAAAACCCACCCTGAATATACTAGCCTTGCACGAAGAAGAAGAAAAGAAAAAGAAAAACTAGCTACCAATTCCTCGCACCCACTCACGGCCAAAATAGAATGGAAGTAGGTTGTAGTTAAGGAATGAAGATGCAAAGAAGAGGACACTGACTGAAGACTCAAGCGCTACTATCCCAAGCTGAATGAATTAACTCTAAACGAGGGACATGGCTGCCAAACTCTAAGAACCACCAACTGAGAATCCAGTGTCTAGACTTACTCTTACCAGGCATGATTTTATAGCAAAGTCACAAGACACCGATGGAGATTATGGGAGTGGGGCTACCGTGGAACAAGGCTGAAGCAGAGGACAACCTTGTGGTTGATTTTGTTTTTCTGATCTGAGTTAATTGCCCAAGAAAGAAAGTTCAAATTGATGGAGGCATATGGCAGAAGATTGGAAGGGAAAAGACAAAAAGAACTAACCTTTTTTTCTACACACGAATAGGGTATTTTTGGTAGTACAATATAGTGACCTGGGAAAAGACAAAAAAAATTTCAATCATTGAGACCCACACGACAAGCTCAGCTGATATATATGCACATTTTGTGATTCCTATACATACAGATTTCGATTCTTTACAGACTATTTGTGAATGAAGCTAATAGATAGGGACCTTGAGAAGCCTTGAAATTTTGTCATATACATAACTAATGTCCCTAGGATTTATTTTGGTAAATTTATGAAATTAACAACTTGATTTAGCGAAGCAAGATAATGGATAGCAAGATAGTAGTTAAAATTGGAATGAACAGTCCAATGTTTTGTTTTTGTTAAGGCATTTAGAGGTTGATTTTTGAGTCCCAATTCTTATGGTGAGTCATTAACTCTCTAAACTTATGATATGGAGATTTATAGAATTTTTGGAATAGGTTTGGTCTTAGAATCATTCACCAATAGAACCACACTCAATTGCTAGATAGATTTGAGTAGATTAAATAAGGAATTTAGTTCAACAGGTATATGAAGGAATTTATGCATGGAATTTTATAGGAGAATAGTTAAGACCTAAAAAATCATGTCCAAAAATTTAAGTACATTTGGAGTTCATTTACTAGGTTAATTAAGCCAATTTCAGAGAAGATTGAGTGCAGCAAGCAAAAACGAGATAGGGCTCTAAAGGGGTTTTGTTAAGAGGTCACAAGTAGGAGTTTTTAGAAACTGTTTCTATGGATTCTAACACTAAGAGGGAGCATTCCACCAATTTTCATGGAATTTGGATGTCTTTTGAAGGGTCAAAGAAATTACACAAGCATCAAATCTGAACCTAGATTAATTTGTGCCTTTACTAGTGTTTGATCTCTTTAAAAAAAGAAGTTTGCCAAGTGGTGATGATATGGAATTATTAACTTTCATTTGACCTAATAATCAAATCAAAACTCTCTAGTTATGAAACTCCCAAAAATTTCCTTTGGGAATGTAACACAATAATTTTCTAGTTTATCTCAAATTGTTTCTAGGTTTATTTCCATGGATTATATAAAATTTTCAACAAAAGTCATGAAAACGTTATGTCATGTATAAGTTTTTCATTCGGTGTCCTATGGATCATATGAAATCATTCATCTCATTTTCATATTTAATTACACAAAATACAATTCAAAATCATCCCAAGAAATGGCCTAGAACTTGCGCAAGTGGATGGTATACAAGAAAATATAGTGTGTAGTCTCGGACTAACTTTTCATATTGCTGTCATAAATTTTGAAAAATTATAACCAATTTTAGAAAAATCAAAATTAAGCACATTATACCATTTTGAAAAGCTATAGATGTCTACTTTATGATAAAAATAATTTCAAACCACAATAGAGACATCTAGCCACTGGAAATTGATGGAACAGTACCAGAGGTCATCTATAGCTACTGGTACTATCCACTAATTTCAAAAATTCATATCTCCCTACTCAGATGTCCAATTGGGGTGATCTTGGTGGATATGAAAAGCTTATTATATCTAATTTATTTCTATAAAATATTATGAGTATTGGACGCCATTTATCCCTCGAATAACATAGCCTAAGCAACTGACCATATGAACAATATCTGCATCAATTTAATAGAAAAATGGCAACTTTGAAAAATCATAATTAATTCCACAGAGCTCCAAATAATCTGGTCTTTAGCTTTCCAAAAATATATGAATGGGATATATATACATGCCAAATTTCATTTGCAAATTCGTTTATTTAGTTAGATTTTGATATTGGGTTGCAAAGTGCCTCATTTTGTGTCATATAAGGGCTCCAAATAGTCCATTTTGGTTTCTAAGACAGCCATGGCCACTTGAGTATTTGGGAAAGTACCAAAATGGTCTATCAAATATGTCTTAAAGGTGCACAAATCCAAAAATTAAAAACTCACTCTCTCCTTTAAACCATACACAAGAATGCCTACACTTTAAGTTGTCATCTAATGTCCAAAAACTACAATATCATTCATTTAGCACTAAATCTCATACATACATCAAATATTTGGGTATTTACATGTATTCAATTGAGTATACAATATTTCCACCGTAGGATTATATCATATGCCATTCATGTGGCTACAAAATGAACATAACAACAAATCTTTATCAAACTCTCATCTTCCAACTTGATGACTTCCATTACCTTACTCATTTAGTCCACCTAGCATATTAAGACATTGGAGGGGAGAGAATGAGATTTAGATAATCCCAATAGCTCATCTCCCTTTCAATCATACATAAAGAATGCAATTCAAGTTTTAAAAATGCATGCATGAGCATAATAGAAAATATGATCATTCAAGAAGTATTCTTGGCATTTGAACAAGTCATACAAGGCATATATAAGCTTGCCAAGTAAGTGGATTAACCTCACCCATTCTCTTTAAAGTTATTGGACTTGCCTCATCCTTTTTCTTAAAGGCCTTAAACTAAGCCTTGCTTTTGAGAGACTCTAAACTTTGTCTCAACCATTCTTGAGGGTTCTTGGCTCATCTTCACCATGGCTAGGGGATTCTTGGCTTCACCACATACAAGCAAACCAAGCAAATACACAAAGTGTCATTTGAATGTATAAAATAATATCATGGTACCATAGGATATGAATACATACTAGAATACTTTTCCATGGCTTAAAATATACATACACACATTCAAGACAAGATAAGCATTCATCCATGCATAAGAGAAAGTAGAGAAAGCTACCTTTGCCACACAAGCACACTTTTTCTCTTGAAAATGCACTCCCTTCCTCAGCCACACACTCACAATGATGGGAGGCTTGTTTCCTTTGGCCTAAATAAAATAAAATAGGAACCAATTATACTCTTGAAATCATTCTTAAACCTACCTATTCGTTTGGAATACTAGTTTTGTCTTATAGCTCATTTATGGTTCCAAAATGTACCTAATGAAACAACATCTATCATTTAAGTTCTAGGCCCCATTCTTTCCTTCCATTTAGGATTCTTAACCACATATAAACCTCTTGGAGCTATCACACCATTAAAACAAGGAGCCTAATTAGATGTTGCCTCTTTAGGCTATAATATGAAACCTAGACTACCAATTCATTCCCTAGGCCTCCTAAATTTTTTCCAAAATTTCCTCTCATCTTCATCCATCATATGTGACTCAAAAATAAGCTTGGAATAAATTAAAACTACCCCTAGATGCCTTGAACCCTTTAGGCCGAGGCATGCTCCCTTCTTGACATCCTTAATTTTTTTTTTTTCTTGATGGAAGATGCATGTGAGGAGCCTTCTAAGGATCTTAGGAGCTCATCCAAATACTCATTTAGGCCTAGAAATTATGGTATCAAATCAGAATTTACAAGGGACACTTGAAACCCTAACTTTTCTATCTTGAAATCTAATGGCTCTTAGTTAATTTCCTTTGCATATTCTTACTTTTCACACTCAAATTCCTAAGATTCATCCTTGGTTTAGCTAGAAACTCAAGCCTCTTAGGGCTGGTCCTACCTAGGTCAAACCACCCACAAAAGGAGGAAGAAGGAAGATTAAGCATGGAGATAACAAAATACCTTGGTTTCCTTGATTCTTCTTGCTTGTTTTCACCTTTCTTGGCTTTCTCACATTGAATCCGAAATTTTCCCTCTTTTCTACCCTCAAAACATATCCAAGAACTTCAACAAAACCATAGGAAAGAAGAGAAGATGGAGAAGAAGGAGTTTGCTAAGAAGAGAGTATGAAAATTCATGAAAAACCATACTTTTTCATTGCTTTTTCTCCTTCCTTTCTTCTCCTTCTTGTGCACCTAAGTCCCTTGAGTCTTCTCTAGTTTTTGGGTAGAATAGGTCAGTCTAAGAAATGAGGGAGAGTGGGATGTGCTTCTTAAGAAGTTTCAAGAACAAACAATTTTAAAAATTCCCATTTCGTCCCTTCTGTCATGGCATTTTCATTTTAGCTTCATTTTAGCTCTTTTTTTAGAATTGTCTTTTCTTTCATAAAATTTAGATTCCCAATTTTATAAAATATCTTTTGAATCACTCAAATTGGAGTTAAAACCTTCCCGAACGAATCAGTCAAAATTCAGGTCAACCGAGGGCTTTAACTGTCTTAGAGCTTCCTATGGTTTTCAGGACCTATAATAACCCTGAGCTACTCAAATTTTTCATTTAAAAAATCTTCCTATGAATTTTTTAAAAATTATACGTAATTACGAAAATATCATTACGTTTCATCAATATTTCGTTAAAATTCATTCATTTGTTCTAACTCTATTTATCTTTTCGTTTGAGTTTGGAATTCTCATTTTTAGGAGTGTAAAATAATACTTAAATTTTTTGAGACTTTAATTAATTCATTTCAGAGGACTTGCTTTGAAAATGTATTTGTTTCCGTTGTTTGACGAAAGCAGATATTACAGGGAACATTGGTTTGGCAAAGAATATCGTTTTCATGGCACTTGCTTCAAATGTGCTAAAAAGATGGCACTCTAAATAGAAGCTTTTTCTTTATAGTTCCTATAAAGAAAACAAACTTGCCTTAGAATTGGAAACTATACTAGATAATGTTTTGATTTATTGGTAATGGACATGTAATTGAGGATTGGTGAAAAGGCATGGTAAACGCTCATCGCAGGAAAAGGAAATTAGTTAATATTAAGGTTCCATCGTTTAAATTATAAAGATCTTTGTTAGGTTTCTGCACAGTATTGTGAATTGTTTATTATTTGTTTCTTTTGACGGAAGAGAGAAACTAACAAAGAAGGAGGTTAAGATACTGGTGCATTTCACATTGAAGATCAATCTAATCTTCAGTACATTCCAGTTATTTTATTAAAAACTTGAACAGTCGAGTCAATTTCTTTCAGATTACACTGATTCTTATGTAGACCAACTGTTGCTCAGTGGTGTAGCTTCTTGATGTCAAGAAGTTGCAAACCCATTAATCTGCTAAATTGGGTCTCAAGAGTTCGTTGCAAATTAGCTTCCTCCTACACAACATTTCTTGGATATTTTAGTACATTGTTCCTCCCAATTTTGAAGAAGAAATGGCGGAAAAAAGTAGTAAAAATGTACAAGCTCTTGAATTATTTGTTTCATGGAATTAATTATTTGTATAAAGTATAAATGACTTGTATCATAAAAATAACAAACAAATTTAAATATAATAACTAATCATAACCCATGCATTTGCTCGGGTCACGATACTAGTTTCCTTTATACTCATCGTCTCACTCTATCGTACATAAATCACTCATACCAAAATCCCACACTTCTAGGACGTAATTGAGAGTTCCTTAATCATATGATAATGTTATTTTGCGGAAACTATCTCTCTGGATTCTAATTGACTTCGAATTTATTATATTATAATAATTCAAGATCTCTCTCAAGCTCAGTTATCTCTCAAAACAGAAAAAGAAAAGATCCTATTTATCACAGTGACGCTTTAATCTCAAATCCATGACTTCTTAGTTGTCTTAAATATTACGAAAGATGTATTTTAAGTTTACAAATATGACAACACTGTATATGGATAACTCGACTGTGATATAGCTGTGGAGAGTTCGACTAAACCACCGTGAAAGGCTTGACTAAACCATAGTTGTCCCCATTTTTGTTTATATTTTGCTAAAGTTGGTCATATACATTTTGGTTCAAAAAAAAAAACAAAAGAGACACGATATTGTCGGTGACTTGAGGTCAATGGTGAGCATTTTTTTCAAAATTTTCATCTTCATTAGATCCCATGGATTGTATTAACACTGTTTTTTAATGGAAGATAAAAGCACGAATACTTAAAAAGAAAAAAAAAAAAAACTGTATCTTCGGCCAACACATGTCGAACACACGAATTGACTACAAAGTAAAACTTTGATTACATATGATAACTTAAGATTTTAGCACGTTGCCGTTCGTGCATGTAAGTGTCTTTACTTCTCTCTGCACTTTAGACCTCCCTGAGAACTTTATGTTGATGGTGGTGGTGGTGGTAGAGGAGGTTTAAAAATGGGGCTAGTATTGAGTTTAGGGGCTGGTGGTCTTGGCAGCTCTCTACGTTTTCTGGAAGCTGTCTCTTTCATGTAATTTGGAGAATCCATGGATGCCCCAGAAACTACCTCGGAGGTCATGCCTATGTGACTCGAATATGAAAATAGCAGAGCATGTGCAAGGATGAACAAAATCAAGAATGATTTAGCACCCATTATTACTCACCTGTAAAAGCGTTTGAGCAAGGAAGGCTATCTCTCTGCATTATATAAAGGTGAGGATGGTTTGTGAATGGGCGCTTTTCTTGACCAAAAATATTTAATAGATTTGTTTCCAAATACGGTGTCAAGGCATCGAAATTGCGGGAATACTACATTTGCCTCTTTTATAGTCAAATCGGAAGCTTGCTTTTCTCACATTCATCATCAACATTTTTTTTTCCTAGTTTTTAAATAAGCCAAACAATTATGAATACTGGTATTTTGTATATGTTATTGATGTGAATACATCATAATAATCAACGGCTGGTGATCAAAAGTCATAGACTGTTTTGGAAGATTACATGCTTCTAAAGCACTCAAGAACCCTTCAATTTAATCCCTTTTTTTTTTAATCTGAAGAAACACTTTAACTTTGAATTTTCTGAATATATTATTATTATATATGTGTATAATTCCTTGGCCCATAAATGTAAATATACTATATTTGACATCTCTGATTCCTATCTCAAATTGATCAAATTGACTCATTAAATATTATTGCATATACTATATTCACCATCATGTTAGTATTTTACACAAGTTTATTCAGGATAACCATGCATGAATTAATATTATCATTTATTGTAGTGAATTACATGATTTTCTTTTTAGGTATTGGTTCATGTGGCATTAGATCAACTAGTGAGCGTCTTAATTAATTTAATTTTTGAAAATAATATATATATGTTATTAATGGGACTTTTTTTTAATTTTTCCCAATGCTAAAAATATTTAATTGATATATTTTCTAATTTTCTATGGCGAAGAGACTTATAATACAGGCATAAGCATGTGACAACTACGACAATCATGTGAGATAAATTGCATTAATTATATTTCTAAAGTCATTTGACTATGGTATATATATATATATATATATAACTCAATTATCCCAAAATCTGAAAATACGATAATGGTCAAAATTTGCTCCCTCGCAAAATCTAAAATCTTAGGTGGAAGTTGTGACATGCTCTTATGATGATCATGTCATTAATTTGTGCAAGTTAATTAGCTCTCTTATTCTCATTGTGCGTGCCTAATATAGAATCTTATAACTTAATATGATTCAGTCTCAACCCAATTAGCATATCAGATGTGGAAAAATCTCAAGACGCGCACAAATATGGATTGTACCCTTGTAGTGTTTAACAAATTGAGTATTATTGTCAACAAAAAATTCTTAAGTAACTATATAGAATATAGTTAGGGGGTATAATAAGTTATTGAAATTTCTTTAAAAATAGTATTATAAGGAGACTATTGACATACTCAATTTAGTGAATTGCTATATTAACTTCTTTCACTACGCGATTGTACAAGGAGTGTACCTAAAAATTTCTCATAATATCATTCATACTTTGATAAATAAATAATACTTTTTAAAAAAATTAAGATCCAACTTAATCATAATTTAAATTTAGATTATAAAAGGTAACAATGCCTACCGTTCACTTACAATTAGTCATTAATTTCAAATCCACAAAGTCTTTATTGTCATAAATATCTAGAAAAGATATATAAGGCTAGAACTAAATGAGTCCACCATGGACAGCTTGACTAAACCATCATTCGTTGACTTCAGGTCAACGGCAAGCATTTTACAAAATGTGATCTTCATCGGGTCCTATGCATTGTACCAAACTTCAACCACACCAATGAATGTAAAGTGGACTTTTATTAATTGTCTTAAATTGTCATAAATATCTAGAAAAGATACATGAGGTTAGAACAAATAACTCCACCATGGAAGGCTTGACTGATCCTTCATGGTCGTTGACTTCAGGTCAATTGTAAGCATTTTACAAAATGTTAATCTCCATCGGGTCCTATACATTGTACCAAACTTTAACCACACCAATGAATATGTAAAGTGGGGTTTCCATTAAGGAAGATGGATAATGTCTTCAACTTTTTTGGCACCTAGTAACTAGAACTTAACCCAAGCATTGTACGCATGTACGTAGTGAAATAATTAACTTAATATTTTTTTAGATCAAATAATTAAAATATGAGTTGATTATTTATTTTGCTTGAGTAAATAATACTTAATTCCATTAATTATACATATGGAATACGACAAAGATATCTGTATATATTTAGTTGCATATAATAGAGACAATTATTCTGATTTTGATCTTCAAAATCATTACTCCAAAGAGTTACATTACTTGAATTTTAATATGTTAGAAGTACAAAGGGTGTATCGTTTTGAATAATGTAGCTGAAATGTTAAAAGGAAAAAAATTATTTTATAACCAATATTCATTATAGTAATGCCATAGCTTCCAATCCACAAGGAAGATAAAATATTTATTAACTTTTCAGGTCATAGATTACAAAAAAGAGTACGTACATATAAAAAAACTAATGACAAAATACATATTTATTTATCAAATCTGTTCTATGCATATATGAGATGTTATAGCAACATTATTATTTCTATAAATTTCATATGTCAAATCAGTGACGGATCTAAGTAAGTGGAAAAATAAAGGAAATCTTGGAATTAGATATCAACAAAACTTATGCTAATTTAATAACCCTATATCAACTTAATGTGTTGAACAAGAATTTCATTGTTTTTTTTTTAAATTTTCATCCTCATTGTATTCCATCGGCTTTAAAGCTTTTTCACTTGTTGATTTAAAATTTTACTTACATAAATAGATTAATTTTATTTTTTAAATTTTTTTCCTCCAATACTTTAATCTTAAATGAGTCCTTGTGCCAAATTATACAATAATATTTACTTCCATATTTCTTCCTCAAATCTTTACAGTAAATCAACCTCGATGTCAAGTGGTAGTCACGATAAACATCCTCCTTCATTAGCTTCTGCCTAAAATCAATATCAAATTGTCTTGCTTTCAGGAATTTTTAAAAAGTAGAAAAATAAGAAGATACAGACATAAGCCATTTGTCGAACCAAGATTATAGAATAAGTTTAACACGTTCCTAAGATAAGCACCTTAGCATCATACGGTAATCATCGTTGCTGCATTTAATGGTCAGAGTTCTGAGAGAGACTCAAGATATTAAGATAGTAATCAGAACTTTTTTTTGGGGGGGGGGGGGGGGGTATAATCTTATCAATCAAACATATAATGGAAGACAGCAAGAAACTTTGATGCTATACAAAGCACAATAACAGCTGGTTGATTTCTTTGTATAGATCCTCATTGAAAGTGAACAATTTTAACTCATTTACTAATATCTCAACACCGTTTGCCTTGTCTTGCCAGAAATTTTAAACACAACAAACAAAAGATGTGAAGCTTTATAACACTAACAAATGTTTAAGAATCGATGGCTATAATCCGTTAATCAATATGCATACTATGAATGCAAATTACTTCCATTCTGTTCAAACATAGTAAACGTTGTAAAATTTAATTTTAAAATTGTATCTGTGTGAGAACCACTTCAAGAACCTGAAGACAAGCCTGGAGAATCATACAAATCATTAGAAAATGAATGGCACGACAGCACAAGCCAACAACAGACTGTAGAAAGCTCCAACACCTAGCGCAAATATATAATTATTATTAATCTACCAGCACATAATCAAGGTCCAAGGCAAGGACGAACCAGAAGCTTATTTAATACCTTTGCAACAATCATATGATGCAATAGCCGTGACTTCCAAAGCTTATTTAATACGTTTGCAACTTTTAAGCACTTATTTGCCAAGAGTCTTATGCTTCTATGCACAATGGTACACATCATGTGATCCTGCTAAATAAAAATATTTGTCAAACATGCAACCTGTTAATAAATAGCGCACCCTTCGTTAAATAAATTGCAAACACCAATACCAAGATAATTCCATAAAAGCAAAATATTGAGCGTTTGAATTGTAATTAAGAGGCTAAATCCACAAGCTATATTACTAACGTTATGCACTTTGCACATCTATCATGCCACCCCAATAATATTAAATAAAGAAAACAAAACTCCACCATAAGATAATTACCTTCCGTCAATAGATTTAATCAAACTTATAGCACCTCCATAAGTTCCAATATGAATAGCTCCCTTGACCAGCATAAAAGGAAGGATATTAATTCTACCAGTCATTAATGATATAATTAACTTCACTTTTAAGAAATAATCATTTAAGATACTAGCTATTTATAGATAAATACATGTCACAAACACCTTATAGAATACTAAGATTAGCAAGGCCAGCAAAAATGTCTCCAATTGCAAGGAGAGTGCATTGTGGCTAACTTCCTTAAGAATCTGATGGAATATTGTTTTAAATTGTGGTTTGCATCATGTGATATAACTGCAATGTTACTACTGTAGCATAGGCCACATTCACATCAATCGACCACAATGCTCACAATTCTTCTTATACTATCCGCAATGCCCACAACCGTAATTTAAAATCATGGATGGAACTCACCAAAATATAGATAAGAATCTCCAAATATTATTGAATAACAGAAATGAAATAGAGGAATCTTTGCATACACTCACAGTGGCAAATAGAATCTCCAACACTAGTAGAAACAAATATAACTTTGGTGGCAGGATAAACCAATGGTAAATTGACATAGAATAAAAGATAAGTACTAAAAAAAGAAACTCAAAACATCTCCTAACTTTCAAGTGGTTAGAGACTCTTGCAATTTAAACTAAAATTCTTCTCTACCTCCTCCCAAACAAACCCCCTTGATACATTGCTCTAACAACCTCTCCTCTTTCCTCCACCTCACACACCCATCCAATTAGTGTCACACAATTAATTCTTGGTAGCCCTTCCTTTTTTAACCCCTTTAGCCACCTCAACATCACATATTTCAACATCTAAATTTATTTCATTTTTCTTCTCTTTATCCTCTTTCTTATAGGCCTTCACCATTTTAGGCTTATTAGAATTGAGTCCATTAAAATCACATAAAAAGACAATATGAGAGTGGCTCCAATATATGACCAAATTCAATGAAATGAAATAATTTTATATATGCATGGAAAAGCAACTCATAGATGGTTGAGGGGAAGCCATTGTAGAAATGAAATAAGGAAGATTTCCACTCAAAGTTATTGCTTGTAATGTTCTTACTTCATCATAAAAAAAGTCAACTAACATAGCAAAAAGTGGGAAGTTGAATAATAAGAATAAAAATCAAAACAAACCCATATGAAGAAACAGCTAAAAGTTCTAGCAACTACCATTGTAACATGGGCATCCTTGTTAATGAAGAGCTTTGAAAGACCAAAATCAGAGACATAAGGCTCCAAGTTTTCGTCTAGTAGGATATTGTTAGATTTTATGCTTACATGTCATGCACACTAATATTACAATTCAACAAAATCTTTGATAAGACATTATTGAGCAAAATTACTTACGAGTTGTTCTTGAAGGTGCTTACTACTCCGATGTCAGGGATTTCACTAGAAAAGAAATTAATAGACAAGTTCATAAGACGAAATTAGCTTATACCATTAATGTCCCATTCAATTCTTGTTTTAAGAAAATACATATCAAATTAAAGTTATCATTATACTATAAAGCTATTTGCTAAATGAACTTGCAGTAGTTGTAAATGTGCGAGGCTGCCAATTGATGAAGTTATAGCACCCTTTCAATGTATTGCTTGATAAATCATTACATTCAAACATTGTATTAGATCTTAATCCCTAAATATGAACTAAAAAAATATGTATAAACAAATGATGTTCATAGTCTTATAGAAAACCTGAACATAGATAACTTTATAGAAAGCTAACAACCAATTCAAAGCATTTTAAGTTGATTTACTAGGTGTGAAAAACTGATGACTCTAGTGCATAGGGAGGGAAGAAGATGAGCTTTGTGATGATCAAATACCATTCAATAGAGCAATCCAATAAAAGTAGAAAAAGTAAAATCAAATCGCATAATTCATTCAAGAAGACATGAGGAAGATAGAAGAGAATTTTCACATCTTAATAATTTACTCAAGGTAGTAAAATTCTCAAGAGGCATTTCCAATCTAAACACCAACCTGATTGATGTGGACTGAAAATGGAAGAAGAAAACCCAAAACAGTGGGAAAGATCATAAATCAAAATTTGAAAATGAAAATGCTATAAAATTGATCATAGGAGTAGCTATCATCATCTTATCCAAATGAGAGCTACATCACCGTCTTTAACTTTAACCTAGACAAAAAAGAGGGAAAAATATCAACAGAAGTAAACTAAAGATGTAATGCACTAATGGATTTGAAAAGGTCTTTGATAGAGGGTTTGTATAGAAGACTGTGGAGCATGAGCATGAGATAAACTCCTATTGGCCTTTTTGGTGTGTTAAGAGGTGTTTGGATCCTCTTCATTGAGAATCGATCAATTGTCTCTCAATTAAGTGAAAGGAACCATTTTGCTCTATGAAACAATGCATTTTGCTTAACCAGAATTATTCATTTTGAGCAAATTGCGAGAAGCAGAAATGGAAGCCATTTCTAGTTTTTGGGTTAAAATGCAATTGGGTTTCTAGGTTTAGGGGGAGGAGATAAAAATGGAAAGCCATCCCTAATGTAAGTTGTCAAGAAGCAGAATTTGGCTAAAAGGTGAGTTTGGTGACTTTGTGCTCTATATGGTTCATATTTCAAATACAATGCAGGACTTTCTCAGCATAAGAAATCCATGTCTCAATGATCTTACAGTATTTTTAGGCAATGGAATCGATTTAGTGGTGGAGGTTGGAGGGACCTATAAAATTCTTTTATCTTTTGGTTATGTACTAGATCTTAATTAAACTTTTTATGTTCTTAGTTCTTCTAAGAATTTGATTTCAATTTCAAACTATTGTTATTGAGTATTTTGATAAATATTTTTAGGCTTGAATTTAATTTATTAAAAAATTATATTCCCATTAGGAAAATTTCTTTATCTGATGGCTTGTTTAAACTTCTTACTATTAATGATATTCCTAATTCTTTTATAACCCTACATTATAGTTTTGGCATCAAACAACGTGTCATGGAGGAGAACTCAGCTAGCTTGTGGCATAGGATATTAGGCCATATCTCTATGGATAAAATCAAAAGATTAGTAAATGATGTGATCTTTTAATATCTAGACTTTACTGATCTTGATTCATGTGTAGACTAAATAAAGGGCAAGCAGGCCAATAAGTCATTTAAGGGAGCTAAGAAAGGTTTTGAATTATTATATATTATTCATACTGATATATGTTGTCCTAATTTATGTTCTAATAGTCAAAAGTATTTCATTTCTTTTTATTGATGACTTTTCTTTATAGATGTATATCTACCTACTTTATAATAAAAGTGATGCACTATATACCTTTGAGGAGTATAAAGTAAAAGTAGAAAAACAAATGAGAAAACAAATCAAAATAGTAAGATCTAATAGAGGAGGTTGATATTATGGAAGATACACTAGTTAGAAATAGATATCAGGTCCATTTGTTTAATTTCTTCAAGAGCATGATATTTTTTCATAATACACTATGCTTAGTTCACCTAATATGAATGATGTAGCTAAAAGAAGAGATATGACACTAATGAACATGATGAAAGTATGCTTAGCATCTCTAAACTTTATCTTCTTTGTGAAGAGATGAACTAAAGATAGTTGTATATATTCTAAATAGGGTTTTAACAAAAGTAGTGTCTAAAACACTTTTTGAAATCTAAAAAGGTTGGAAACCCCACTTGAGTCATTTACATGTATAGGGCTATCTTGATAAGGTAGGAGTGTATAATACACATGAAAAGAAGTTGGATCCTAAGGATATTACTACATGTTTTCTTGGTTGTGCAAAAAAGTCTAAATGTTATAAATTCTACTATCCTTCACATGCCATGAAATTTGTTGAATCTAAGAATGTCAACTTTTTGAAGAATAACATAATTAGTAAGAGTGATCAACCTCATAACATAATCATTGAAGATGATCATATTTAACCAACAATGTCTAATTATTATAGGACTTTTTTTCTAGAAGAGACATATTCTGCTAAGGTGAATGAACAATATAATCGAGTTCTAGTTATTCCTATTGATTATAGTAGAGACCAAAAGTATCATTATTTAAAGAATTTTACCATTCAAGTTGGAGAGCCTCATAATGTGGAAGAGGCACTTTAACTAAAGATGGAGGATACTCCAATAGTGCAACCTCAAACTTCACAAGAGGTTCAATTAAGAAAATCAACTAAAGAAAGGAAGTTGGTAATACTTAGTAACTACATACTATATCTTACTAAAGTTGACCATGACATAAGTGTTGAGAATGACCCCATTATATCTACATAGGCTATGAATGATGATAATTCTAAATTGTGGTAAGATGTCATATTGATAAGATGGAATATATGACAAACAACAATATATAAGAACTTGTAGAGTTGCTTAGTGGGGCCAAGGCCATTAATTGTAAATGGATCTTTAAAATCAAAAGGGATTCACTAAGCAACAAAGAGTGTTACAAGATAAAGTGGGTTGTAAAAAGTTTTACTCAAAAGGAAGGAATTGATTATAAGAAGACTTTTTTTCCTATTTCTAAAAAGATTCTTTCTACATCATCATAGTATTAGTAACCCATTTTAACTTAAAATTATATCAAATGGGTGTTAAAAATTCCTTCCACAATGATGATCTTGATGAAAAGGTATATATAAAATAGTCTGAAAGGTCTCAAAGGGTGCTAAAAATTTAGTTTGCAAGGTAAAAAAGTTAATCTGCGGGCTCAAGCAAGCTCACAACAATGGTACTTGAAATTGCATGATATAATCACATCTTTTAGCTTCGTTGAAAATATCATAGATCAATGTATATACTATAAAGTCAGTAGGAGTAAGATCGATATTTCTGATCTTATATGTTGATGACATTTTACTTGCCTCAAGCGATTTAGGGTTGCTACATAAGGTGAAACAATCTTGTTTAAGAATTCTGAAATGAAACATATGGGTGAGACATCCTATATCATTGGCATAAGAATCCATAAAGATAGGTTTCAAGGTATATTAGGACTATCGCAAGAGACTTATATAAATAAAATTTTTGAATGATTTAGAATGAAAGACTATTCATCTAGTGTGGCACCTATAGTGAAAGGGGATAAATGTGATTTATTTCAATATCTTGATAATGAGCTATAGAGAAAAAGGATGAAGAATGTTCTCTATGCTTCAATAGTTGGAAGCCTAGAATATGCATAAGTTTACTCAAAGCCTGATATAGCTTTTATTGTAAGCACGTTAGGAAGATATCAAAGTAATTTTGGAACGGATCATTGCAGAGCTACGAAAAAAGTTATAAAGTATCTTAAGGGTATCAAAGATTATATACTTATTTATAAAAAGATAGACCACTTAGAAGTCATTAGGTATTTAGACTCAGACATGATAGGATGTGTTGACACTAAAAGGTCAACATTCGATTATATATTTACATTAGTTGAAGGTGCCATTTCGTGGAGGAGTGTTAAGCAGTCTTTGATTGCTACTTTTACTATAGAGGCTAAGATTGTTTTAAGTTATAAGACAAGTTCACAGGTTATATGGTTGAAAAATTTTATTGCTGAACTTAAGATTGTGGATTCAATCTCTAAGCCTGTTAAAGTGCACTATGATAATATAGTTGTAGTTTTCTTAACTAAAAATAACAAGAGTAGAAGTCAAAGTACACATATCAACATTAAATACATAACTTTAAGGGAACAAGTCAATGTTGATCAAGTTATCATAAAACACATTTGGTCAAAAGAAATGTTAGCTAATCTATAAACTAAAAGAATGCATCTAAAAGAGTTTAAAGATCATGTGTCTCATATGGGTCTTAGGCCATATTTGGTCTAAGTAAAGTATATAATGAAATAAAATTTCTGATTTTTGGTTTGTTGTCACTATATATTTGTATACATTTTGGTGGACATTGACAAGCATATAAGTTAGAAGCCAAATAAATATTTAAAGTTTATTCATAAAAGTTATATGTCCTATAAAGTTAAAGACATGCTATAATGTAATACATAAAAAGTAATATTTATTTGATTAAATGACTTACTGCTATGATTTTTAGTATATGTTTATTTACCTATAAATATATTGTTGGACAAATCATAATAAAACAAATGGGAGAATGTTGAAATATTTTAATTTAATATATTTGTTAAAGATATTATTTTAATTAAATATTTACTTAAAATATTCTAATTGGTGATTATTAATTAAATAATATCTCAAAGTTAAATTAAATTATTTGATTGGTGATCTTTGATTTTTAAATTTTAAATTACTTGATATTTTTTATTAGTGGATTAATATATATTTGTACATTGTTAACTAACTTTTTTTTATGGGAAAGTGGTCAATCTTACGTTAATACTTTGAGAGATTTCAAATAAGTAAAATAAGTCAATTGACCATTACAAATACTTATAAACTTATCAAAAAAATCCTCTCTTCCTCTTCCTTACTCCTCTTTTTTCTTTTCTTCTACACTCTATAATTTTCTTAGCTACAAATTATTGAAGAGAATTTGATTAGTGCTTTGAGTTTTTCATCAAATCAAGGAGACTGAAGGTATTTATGTTACTAGATATGCTTCCATTGTTATTTAGTATATAATACTTTATTTTGCCAGATAAATTGCTCTTTAGTTTAACATGCTAGAGCAATTATTGTTATCAAATCCAGCACTGACGGATCGGAGAGATGGTTGAGTACCATAATTTATGTACATCACTGTTTGGTTGTTCTCACATACCATTTTGTAATATCTGCTAAAATCACCAACTTGGTCTTCGGGTAGAGATAAAAGAGAGACCATGCCAGATACCATCAACAGATTGGATAATCAGACAAAACATACACAAATTTGTAGGGGGAACGAGAAAGAGCAAGATTTGTGTCATCATGGAGAGAGGTCAGATGATGAACTCAACTAAACAAAGAAAGATCAGACCAAAAGGATCCCATGGAAGTGATGAGCAACTTACGGAGAAGGTGATGATCCAATTTGTCCATGTCAATGATAAATACGAACCCACCGCCACGAATCAATGTGGTGTGAACTTTTTATGTAAAAGAAGACAATGAAATGTTTGGACTTTGGTTTCATCAGACCAAAAGGCCAAAACATACAATATAAATTATACAAATCTCTTGTAAGTTTTGATAAGATTATATAGACATTTTTTTTTATTTTTAAAATATACACAAATCTCTCTTAAAATAAAAAGTTAATAATACTTTAATCTAATTTTAAAATTTTTAAATAAAATAAAAAATTTAAAATTAGATTAAAATTAACTTATATTTTAATATAATTGTAAATTTTTTTACTAGAATAAAAAATTTAAAATTAAACTAATATGTAAAGTAATTTTTTTGTTTCAGAAGTAATTAGTATTTATTTTTAAAATAAAATTTTTTTGCATAATTTCAATAAAACTCAGAAAGGTCTTTATAATTTACTCAGAAAGGCTAATTACACAAATATGAAATGGCACTTGCATGTTGGGCATGGCCGAATGGCTAATTTTGCTCAGAAAGGAAATCCCATTCTTATTCTTTTGCTTCATAACTATTTTTGCAGGAACAGGTTTCCTTCGCCCATGCATAGAATGGACCAGCCATTCGATTCCCGTTCAGGCTTAAAGGAACACAATCAGAGAATGGCGTGGCTATAATTCTGGGTTTGATATATCATGTACTGAAACAAAGCAGACAGTGCTCAAACTGCCATTGTCTGTAACGGTTTTAGTCAACAGCATAGACTACAAATCATGGGTCTTAACTGTGTAAGGATGCCTCGCTCATTTCAATTTATCTGCCTCTCCTTTTCTGTTCCACGAGCACTTAGACGGATATACATTATTCAATTGTTTAGAGATGTCTCATACAAATGCAGATAGCAGATACTTTCCATCGACAAAGACTCATGGACAATCCCCTTTTATCATGCACTAGAATTCATCGCCATATATCAGTACCTAATTCTTTTTATAAGAACAGTAACATTAGAAATCTATCTTGGCTCCAACCAGATTGCAGAAACTGCAAAGTAGATGGTGGACAATCTAAATTGAGGATACAAATTTGAACGTGAACCTAAATGTTTGCCCAGTCCTCATAAAGGTATAATTTCTTCTCTGATTTGACCAACTTCATGAACCCTGCATTTAAAATCTGTGCGTGAAGCTCATACACATCTTTATTTATTTATTTTAGCAGGGTCCATCAAAAGGGAAAGTAATTGCAGGTAAACATTCTTCAGCGATGACTCATTTCGCATAACGAACATAGTAAGTTTTTCAATCAGTCTATTAAATATTCTATATGTTGCTATATCTAAAGGTCAAATCCTAGGCCCATTACGGGTTATATTAGTCGGGGTTCTTGTCTATTGTTTCTATGTAGCTGGCCTCAAGAGGCAGAGTAACAAAAGGATATAATAATTTTTGCAGGACGACCAAGCGCTTAAGCCTGCTCGATAATCCTATGCAGATATAAAGAGACTTACAAATCAGTTTAGACATGAACTTGGACAAGGAGCTTATTGAATCATCTTCAAAGGGTAGTTATCCAAGGAAATTCAGATCGATGTTAAGCTCCTAAATACTTCAACGGTCAATGGACAAGAGTTCATCAATGAAATGGAAACAATGTGGCTTGCTTAGTTGGCTTATGTGCCAATGGATTCACACGAGCTTGGGCGTATAAATTTTACCAAATGGTTTATAGCAGAAATTCATAACTTCAGCTGATGCAAAGGACCTTTTCTAGGTTGCGGAAAGCTTCATGATATTGCTCTTGGCATAGCCAAAGGAATTGAATATATTCACGAAGATTGTGACTAAAAAATCCTCCATTTTGATATCAAACCTCTTAACATAATGATGGATGATAAATTAACACCCGAAATATTGAATTTCGGTTTAGCCAAGCTTTATTTTGTGTCAATGACCACAGCTAGGGACACTTTGGGTTACATTGCACAACAAATCTTTTCTAGAAACTTTGGCCATGTATCATACAAGTCATATGTTTATTGTTAGGGTTGCTGCTACTTGAAATGGTTGGAGGAAGGAAAATCATGGATGTCACAGAAGATAATAGTAGCCAAGTTTACTACTCTCAATGGATTTATAATCTTCTGGAGAACAATGAAGACAGACAAATCCATATAGAAGGTTAGGACACTGAGATAAAAAGAAAGCTATCTACTGTGGGACTTTGGTGCATTCACTGGCACCCAGCAAATTGTCCAGCCATGAAAGCTATGGTTCAAATGTTAGAAGGAGATGGAGATAAGTTAATTATGCCTCCTAATCCATTTGGCTCTATCCCCTTAACTAAAACAAGTACTGTTATTGGACAAAGGCATCACCCTGTGTCTTCTGTCACCTCTGAAATAGAATGAAGTTGAAAGGGTTCATAGTCATAGGCTAGTTGTCTAATGTTTTTTCAGTAATAATCTTATTAGGATGGAATGAGCAATATTTAAATTCAGAGTTCAAATTATGTTGTGAAAGTCTCATATAAAGGCTTGAAATGGGATCATACCCATGAAAGAAATTCTAGAGGGGTTATAAAAGAGAATAAAATTAAATAATATTTTCTCCCCGAAATCTGTTTTAAAAAAAAAAAATCCATTATAGAGTTTGAAAACTACATGGTTTACAATGAAAAAACCACATTATAATCAATAAACAAAAAGATCTAATGTCATTCAATTCTTCAACACTCTCTAATGATTAATCAATGAGAGACAGGAAATGAGAAGAAATTTAACAGTAAATCAACATATATATATATATATATTACAAGAAGACAAGGAAATAACAGAAAGAAAAAAAAAAAAAGCTAAAACTTCTGTGCTCAAACAGAGTTGCGCAAATTGACGATGATAATTTCTCCATAACATTAATCATCTGGAATATAAATGGAACAGCAATCCTCAATCAAGAAGGTAAGAACTGCAATTCCACATATGCATCTCTCATGTGAAACTTGAACAACAAATTACAGTGAGCAATGCAAAGACAAATTAAATAAGTGATTCCCATATTTCCATGTTGAATATAGTGGTACCTTTTGAAAGCTTTGGGCCAACTGCGGCAATCAACAAATTGTCTTTCTTGTCATCGTCAACAATATGATGAGCTATGTTAATATTCAGAGTTCAGATTTTGATGTTAAAGTCTCTTCTTGTGGCAACGTTTTATATAGGATCAAAGTATCAAACCCAGCGGGGAAATATCGTGGAGGATTATTAAAGAGAAAAAAGTTAGATCCATTTTGTCCCCAAGATCAGTTAACCAAAAAAAAAATTGCAATATAGTGTTTGGCTGTTTGCAAACTACCTCGTTCACAATAAAGAGGCCACTCTACAATATATACATAAAGATCTAATATTATCAGTTTCTACAACGCCTTCTAATGATTAAGAAATAAATGAAAGAAAATGGAGAGGAATTTAGCAGTAAATAGACATATATAAGTCACCACCAAAAACAAAACGAAAAAATGATAATAATAATAATAATAAAAGACTATATGTAAAAAGCTAAAACTTCTGAATAATAAAAAATGGGGCGGTGCTGAAAGGAAGCTGTGCCAATTCAGTACTTTCTCCATAATAGTAATATGGAATATAATTGGAATGGCAATCCTCAAGCAAAAACCAAGTGTTTGCGGTGCTTTTAAAGTTGGACAGAGTCATCAACAACGAAATGTGCAAGGCATTGCAAAAATTTTAGCCTCAATAACACGGTCCCCCTGAAGATATGAAATAGACACTGCCGGATCACATCTCTGCTGTTAGGTGTGGAAATTTCTTATTTACCAAATGAATTTTGATTATTCAGTAATTGTAACTCAGGGATCACAAACACTGGAAAGTGAAAACTAATAACTAATGTGCTTAGAATTGGAATTCACCATTTTTCAGCCAGTAAGGAGTCCCCTCTTACTGTCTCTACTCTGAAAATTTTGTCTTTGTACATCATTTTTCTGAGCTCTAAGTTCAGCTTCTCCGTTACCTCTCTAATTTCCATCCATTGCTAGCTTTCTTTCTCATCGTAACCCAATCCCGCTCTCAGATCACTCCAAGCAACTAACCGAAGGGCACGCGCTTTGGGATAAGCACAGAACCAAGAAGAAAGGAGATGCCGCCGACCATGGATAGCGGCAGCGAGGGTGAATCCCGAAATTTCGAGGTTATACTAGCGATATTACATTGGTAAATGAGGAAAAAGTAAAAATTCTTTGAAAAATTTATATATTATATAAAAGTATACATGTGCTCCACTATATTATTTTATTTTTTAAATAATTAACATTAAACCTCGTATATTAAACAGGAATATGAAACTAATTTACACAAATATTAAAATAAATTTAGTTTCACAAAAATAATTTTCTCAAATAAATCCTTCCAACCACATTTTTAGAATTAGAGTCCATCCCTTGGTCAATGAAAAGGAAAAGAAGACATGACATGCCTCTCGAATTAGTTTCTCGATTGAAAAAGTTTAATGCAAATGAACTGTATTAATTAAACTTTAAATGTCGTATGTTAAGAACTCAACATTTCTATGTTTAATAAACAAGAAAAATTACAAATTGACCAAATTATTCTAGCCCTTCACCTGACTCTCTCCCTCTTCTCAAATTGTAGAATGCCAATACTTTCTAAAAATGAAAGGATCTAGGGCGTTACATTATTTCAAGAAAATTGTATATTTTAGACGGAATTTTTATGCGATGAATGAATGTGTGACAATTTTTTATCCAGACTTAAATTTCGTTACAAAATGTTTTTTTCCAATTTTGGATTAGCGACCAATTTTTTGGATTAGCGACCAATTTTTTTCCATCTCTAATTCATTTTTTTCCTTTTCAGGTCATGTTTCTTTGACTAATTAAGATAAGACATTACTAATTAGGTATGTGGGCCAGAAAGCGAGGATGGTTAAAACAAGTGTTTCTTTCTACTTAGTGAAAATTCAAAATCTCCATTGAAGAGTAAGAAAAATAGAAGTGACTAAAGGAAGATGAAAAAGGAGAACAAGATGGATGGTAAGACAGAGGAAGGTGGTATGGAAATGTAAGAGTATGCGACAGAGAATTTTTCTTTTAAGAAATGTTTTATCTTTAAAGTTGGTGTTGATGAAAAGAAAGGGGGTCAAAATGTCGAAGGTTCTTGTTGCTAGACTAATTTAGCCACTCAAGAATTATGAAGCTCATATCTTGGAACTGCCAGAGCTTGAGTGTGGCCTTTGCAGTGAGAAAGAATTTAAGGGAGATATGTAGGAAAAATAAACATTTCTTAGTCTTTTTAATGGAAACAAAAACGGCTACTAAAAATTTGAAAAACTTAGGAGAAAAATAACTTCACTTTTTGAAAGAATTTTATGTTGAACCTGAGATTACTAGGTGATTTAACTATTTAGTGAAATGAGGAGGTGCAAGTGGACATTGTAATACATTAGCTCCCTGACCTTCAAATCATATTACATAGGCTTATTTTAACATATACTTGACATATGATACATATTTACATGAAAGTGGCACTTTTTTGTCTATGGTTAATTGTGTAATTGGAAAATTATATACATGATTTTTAGCTTTAGAAACCATGTGAACTTACAAATTTCATTTCCATCCATAACATATTCATTCATATCATAAATATCACAATTTATCTCAAGAATTTCATATTTGGAACCACATTTCAAGAAAATCATAATTTGCTCTTGGGTTAGTGCTCCAAATTTTTGATACAAATTTTGGAAATTCATAAATATCACTTACAAATTTCATTTCCATCCATAACATATTCATTCATATCATAAATATCACAATTCATCTCAAGAATCTCATATTTGGAACTACATTTCAAGAAAAGCCATAATTTGCTCTTGGGTTAGTGTTCCAAATTTTTGATATAAATTTTGGAAATTTAGAAACCATGTGAACTTACAAATTTCATTTCCATCCATAACATATTCATTTATATAATAAATATCACAATTCATCTCAAGAATCTCATATTTGGAACCACATTTCAAGAAAGCATAATTTGCTCTTGGGTTAGTGTTCCAAATTTTTTATATAAAATTTGGAAATTCATTAATAATTCTATAAAAATTAACATCATACATATGATAGCTTTCTAGAAAGCTTTCGATGTTAACTAATGATTAAAAATAGTTTCAAATCAAAACAATAGCATTTAGCCTACGAAAAATAATTGAATAATACATAAGGTATGCTCTTAGATAGCTACATGATCTGAAATTTTAAAAATTTGTTTCTCTCTCTACAAAACTCTAAATGAGGTGTTCTCAGTGATTATAAAAAGTTTATAATATCTAGTTTATGTATATAAAATTATATAAGTATTGGACTTCATTTAACCCATAAATAATATAGGAAAGTAAACTAACCATATGAATAGTGTCATTAACAGATTTTGCATAATTTAGACAACTTTAAAAAATCATAATGAATTCTCTAGAGCTCTAAATTGAGTATTCCTTAACTCCGTAAAAAGCTATTTGCTAGCCAAATTTTATGTAAAGACTCATCTATTTGGTTAGACTTTGGTTCAACTCAAGAAATGGTCAAATTTAAAGTTCATAAAGGGTTTAACATGCATCAAATGCCTTTCTCACCTTTAACAACTACTTGACCAAGTCTAAAAGCATAACTACAGCCTGTAGAAGCATGCCAAATGGTTCATATCATCATGGAACTCATTCTCACCTTGCCACTTGAAATCATACACATAAGCATAATGGCATATGAATGGTAAAAACTCATATATTCATTCATTTGAATTCAAACTGGATATATATATATATATATCATATTTACATATATTTGAACATGTGCAAAAGTTTAAATCACATATACATCATGTGGTTACAAATCTTGACATTAAAATGCCATCAAAATGCTTAAATATCTATTCCATTGTCAAAGTCTTGCTCTTCAAGATGTTTGGCTTCTATTTGTTGGTCCATGTTGTTCACCTAGATATGATTAGACATATGTGAGAGAAGAATGAGATTCAAAAAATTTTAATAGCTCTTTATCCTATCAAATATACATATATGATGCATTTACATGTCAAAAATTACATGCATGCGATATAAGCTACTAATGAATATATATAAATCATTTTCTTTGTCATATGAATTCATACATATCAAATATAGACTTTCAAAGGCATTAGTCTAGCCTCGCTAAATTTTTTTAGAACTTTTAGATTTGTCTCACTTACTCTTAAAGGACTTTTGACTTAGTTTCACTCTTTTTGAGACTTCTAGCTTTGTCTTACTCATTTTTAGGGACTTTTGACTCACTCTCATCAATACTAACGGACTTTTGATATAACCATACCTATACCCATTCAAGTCACATTATATTCATAAATATCTTTCAAGAAGCATAATAGTACCATTACATGTAACTAATGGCTAGAAACATATCTCATAATTCAAACATGCACACAAGTACTCAATGACAAACAAACATCCAAACAATACATGTAGAAAATGTTAAAGAGCTACCTTGAAGTAAAAACACAACTCTTCCCTTTGCTTATTCCTTCCCTCTCTTAGCCAAATACTTGAAACTAGGAGAGTTTGATTCTCTTGGCTTAGACACATCAAATAAGACATGATTACATCATTGAAGCAAGTTTTAGCTTCACACAAACTCTATACAATGTTACTTCGTTCTAAAACATCATTATGGTTCCATACAAGACATAATAAAAGCAACTTTTTGAATTCATGATCTTGGCTCTCATTTCTCATTCAATCCAAGTCTCTTGACTCCATTTAAACTTTTTGGAGTTATCACAATTCAAATTCAAGGAGCCTAAACACTAGTTACTTCTTTAAGTCTTAAAATGGAGCCTGCACCTTTATCTCATCAACCATGATTCCTAAATTCATTACAATGCTTTCTTTGATGTTTACAATCATATTTAGTCCCTTTCTAGCCTTAGAATGAATTAAAAACTCTCCCTAGGTGCTTGGTTCTGGTTTGGCCGAGACATGCACAACAAGGAGCACCAATGGACTTTGCTTAATTTTCTTTAGAGAGTTGGCACTTGTGAAACTTCCTAGATATATTAAGAACTCATTCACATTCTTAGACAACCTAAATTATTATTAGAAAGTCTCATACATATCAAGGTGCAACAAAATCCCTAACTTTGAAAACTTAAATTCTAATGCTTCTCTTTTGAATTTCATTGCATATTCTTATTTCTCTTGCTCTAAAACTAATGTTTCTTCTGTACTAATGTGACACCTTAACCTCTAGCTCATACCCAACGTGCCCCTAGCCCATATGGGCGATGCGGAACTCACAAGGGAGATACTTTCTCTACCTTATGCTTGCTCTCTTTATGGCACTATGTGTGGGTAGAGATCCACTTAGAAGTAATATGGACCGGTTGAGCTCTCTCTACGCTCCCTCATGCTCAATTACACTATTGAGACTTATTTCAATCCCAACTATATGCTTCAAACTCATGGAAATCAAAAAGGGATTGGAGACATGCATTTTCGCTATGGGCAGATTTTGCTTCATTTCTGGGCTAACTTGGAAAATACATAACTAAATGCAGAAAAATAGTATCTGCATGATCTGGGTCATTCTAGAAAGTTTGAGACGTCTACTTCATGCTAAAAATACTTAGAAGTCTCAATCTCTCACTCATTCTGCGTTTGACATCGAAATATTTCACTAGTCAGAGGGGGCCTCTTTACTGTCACAGTTTACTGATATGGACTTTGAAAATGTCTACCTAATTCCACAAAAATCCAATGCTCATAGAATCTATCTCTATGAAAATATGTGGATGTTAGCTAGAGGAGAAAAATATCTCCAGATCAGTCCACCAAGCCAATTCCCCGGAAACCGATGAAACAGTACTTCGGGTCTGGTTGGGGGTCTGATTCTGGGCAGGAACTTCAAAATTGCATAACTTCCTCTCTGGACCTCTAAATGAGGTGCTTCTAATTCCTACAAGTCACTGTGACCATCTAGTTTTTTTGTATAAAATTTCGTAGCCATTGGACTACGTTTGCCCCTCGGATGACATGATTTCAAAACTGACCAAATGAACAGTGATTTTCTGAATCCGAATTTCTGATGTCAACTTTGGATGATCATAGAAAATGCTATAGACCTCTAAATGACATGAACTCTAGCTTCCCAGAAAGCTCTAAACATAATCTAGCTACATGTCAAATCTCATAGCAAGAAAAGGTCATATGGCTATTCTATGACATCATGTGCAAAAGGCCCTTTCTTGGCCAAAAGTGTGGCTAATGGGGTCCAATCTTAAGTTTTCTACTTCTATGACTCCTTGAGCACATGAGAAAGCATCTTTAGGAGCTATCAATCATGCCTCAAGTGTCTAATAACTTAGATTGGGGAAACTCACTATCCCATGCCCACTTATGCACCCATGCATACTAGGCTATCATGGATTCTTTCTCATTCAACCATGTTCTTTCATTCATCATAAATCTCATTCTCATACATTCATCATAAATACATACATTGTCTTACAACATTTGTACATGCTACATCATATACATCATTTACATTTCACATCTCATGTACAATTCTCATATACAATGTATTACAAAAGGTCTTTACATTCTTCTTCATCTCTATCCCTAGCCTCATGCTTGGTGGTGGTTACTCCCATCCCTAATCTCACTTGGGCCACCTGGCATGGTTGGATGGTGGAGAGGGAGGGTGAGATTCGGAGAATCTCAGTAGTTCAACTCTCATTCAAACATACATATATTGCATGCAACAAGTCTCCTTATGTATGTAGGGCATGTTAGCATATAAAACATGATGAAAAACATTTAAAACATGTAGAATGGCCATGGATAACATTCAAGAGTTCGTTGAGTACTTGGATCGGCCTCACCCCTTCCCTTATGGCTTTTGGATTTGCCTTCCCATACTTTAGAGGTACTCAGACTCACCCTTACTCTTTGGGAGTCAACCTCACTTTTGGGAGACATGGCTCAACCAACTTAGGGCTTCGGCTCATCCTCACCTTGGCTATAGGGTTATTGGCTTTTCCCATTTCCTCAAGCAAACCAATCAAGCATTTAAAACATCATCTCAATCATATCACATAATCATGCTAACACACTTCTCATAGCTCATATCATTCATACACACAAACACGACAATGTAAACACACAATTATGCATGAGAGAAAGTGGAGAGAACTACCTTTGTTGGCTATTTCCTACTTGCTCTGTCAATTGTCTCCTCCCTTGTTGGATTTCACAATAATTCCTAGATGGGAGGGTCCCTCTTGAGCCTAACCACACAAAAGCATGGAATTAATACCTTATACGAAATTCTTAAACTAGGGATCTTTTCTAATTAGCTCTACTGAGCTTCTCACTCTAGGTCTTTTCCTCACTCTAGGGTCCATTAGCTATCCCCTCTCTTTCTCAACTCATAAGCTCTTAAAAATGGGGAGAAGCAAGATAGAGAAGACTATCTACTTCTACTCTCTCTCAAGAATGGTTTCCCACTCTCTCTCCTCTGAACCAGACTCAAAACCTAACCATTTCTATCATCTAAACCGTAGGAAAGAGGGGAAAAGGGGAGAAGGGCAACTTACTAAGAGGAAGCCATGAAAATTCATACCTTTCTTGTGCTTTCCTCTTCTCTTCAGCTTCTCTCTCTCTCCTCCGCCCTTTTCTCTCTTCTAAGACGAGTTTGAGTCGGTTAGAAGAAGAAAGAAGAGATTTGGAAGTCTTTAAAAAGTCAAATTCTCTTTTTCTCGCTTTTCTGGACCGCTCTCGCTATAGCGAGTTAGTGCCCTCGCTACGGCGAGCTCGTGTCTGTTCCAGACCTCTGCCTTCGCTATGGCGTCGCTACGGCGAGATCGTGTCTATTCTCGACCTTTGCTATGGCGTCGCTATGGCGAGATCGTGTCTGTTCCAGACCTCTGCCTTCGCTATGGCGTCGCTACAGCGAGCAACTCACTGGTTTTTATATGGAATGCCACACTCGCTATCGCTAGGAACATCTTCGCGACTGCGAGGAGGCATTCTCGCTATGGCGATTCCATTTCTCGCTATGGCGAGAAGACTTAGAAAATTCTCAGCTCTTCGAAAATTTTTCAGCTTTCTCTTTTCTTTTTCTTTTCTCATTTCTTTTCTATTTTCTTTTTCTGGGTTGTTACAACTAACACTAGAAATTATCCCCTCTTGATTAGGCCTAGGGCTGGCTGAACATACATGGGAGAGAAGTAAACAAAAAAATACAAGATAAACCATTGTTCTTACCTTGTTTCAAAGCATTTTTAAGGTGCTTTTCCATGCTTCTAGCTCCTCTTTCAAATTTTGATTTCCTCACTCTAAATCAGCCACAAACTAGCCCCAATTAAGTTATTAAAACCATAAGAAGAAGGAGGAGCAGGAGAAGAACAAGATTATTAAGGAAGGAGCATGAAAATTCATAATTTTCTTACCTTTTTACTATGCTTTTCTTCTTCTTCCCTTCTTTTTAGGCATCCCTCTCTGCTAGTCTCTCCTCTATTTTGGGCAGAACTTTGGTCGGTTAGAATGAGGAGAAGAAGTGGGACTACACATATAAGAAGGAAGCTTCTTAAAAATTATTTTTAAAATTTTCCTTTTTATCCTCTTTTCTTGGCTCTTGTTATTTAGGTTTATTTCAACTCCTTTTCAAAAAAAATTTTTTTTATTATAAAATTTAGATCCTCTAAATAAATGCATTTGGTTCCATTCAAATTAGATTTAAAATTTTTCCAAATGAACTTATCAAATTTTGGGTCAACCAACACTTTAAAACATAAACCAGATGGGTTTTAACCATCTTAAAGGTTTCGATGATTTTTAGAGTTTCTGAAAATATCGAGAAACTCAATTTCCCCATTTAACGATCCCTTTTTTGAGTTTTTCAAAAAGCACTCAAAATTATGAAAATGTCACTAGTTTTTGTCGAATTTTATTTAGCTACTCTAACTCTGATTTTTGTCCATCTCAAACATTGTACCTCATTTTCAATTTTCTAAATTATTATCCTAATTTTATTTAGCCTCAAATCTTCCTATTTAGGAGACTTCCTTTTATAATTGGTTCATTTCTAATGTTTTCAAGAAAACCAAACATTATAGAGATTCTATACTTTTCAAAAAAATTTGATTCATGCAACAATTTGCTCATCCACTTTGAAAGTCCCTTCTTTCATCACGTTTGTCTATGGTCCTCCTAAGGAAACTAATTGATTGATAGTTTGGGAGAAGCTGAAGAGGTTAGCTATTGTAATTGATAGTGCTTGGCTTTATTTAGGTGATTTTAATGATATGCTAGCACAATCTAAAAAACTACACTACATATGATATTCCATTTTGGCCCTTACTAGCTCTTGGCTTGGTTACACAAAGCTAAGAGGGAATCCTACAATGGCTAAAAAGATAATGAACTTTTAGAGTCTCTTTTTTCTTTTTTATTGTAATCTTATGGATTAGAAGTTCAAGGAAGCTAAATTCACAAAGAATAATATGAGGCTAGGAGTGAAGCACATATTAAAGAAAGTATTGATAAAGCCTTTTGGGAAATATGGAATTTAGAAATAATTTTCCTAAGGCATTGGTTTTTCACTGGGAACTTGTGGAATATGATTATCATTTACTTTTGATGGATTATTGTTATCAAAAGGTGAAAGCTCTCAGAACTTTTAAAGTTAAATCTTTTCAGATTAAGCACCCAGATTTTCTTAAAGATATTAATGCAAGATAAAGTGTTGATTTCAAGAATGCTGATGATAATGTGATGAATTTAGTGAAAAGATTAAACAAATGCATGGAGGACTTAAAGTAATAAAACAAAGTTGGTTTTTCAAACAATAGAATTCTAATAAAGAAGTTGATGAAAGAATTAGAAATGTTCAATGATGGGATCCAAATTAAGGAAAAGGCTTGGAAAGCTAAAGAAATAGTGAGAGAAATTGAAAGGCTTAGGATAATGAAGAGATCGAGACTAAATTGATTAAAGGCTGGAAATAGTAACATGAAATTCTTCCACACAATTACCTTATAAAAAGGTGTTTTGTGGTTGAGAAATGATAATGGGACTTAGTTGGAGGAAGAAAATAAATTTGTTAATTTCTATTATGATCTCTTTTTTATTTCAGCTACTAGTTCACTTGATGTTGCTCCCAATTATGTTGATAAGATGGTGTCTGAGGAAGATAATAAAATGCTTCTTAAGCCAATAACTATAAATAAAGTGAAAGATGCTATTTTCCTATTAGGAGCTCTAAAAACACCTAGTTCAGATGGATTCTCTAGTCAATTCTACTAATCTACTTGCCAAAAGGTTAGCAAAGGCATTTTTGAAATGGTAAAAGCTTATTTTAAGAAAGCTATCCCTTAGAATGAATTGAATGTAATCGATATGGTTCTAATTCCTAAAGTTGATAAACCTAAGATGTTGGGATAGTTCTAGCCTATCAGTTCATGCAATTCTAACTACAAAATCATCTCTAAGGTGTTGGCCAAAAGAATGAAAGGTTTTGTTCCTAAATCCATATCTCAAAACCAAGGAGCCTTTGTCCTTAGTAGATTGATACAAGACAATAGAGTGATTACTTATAAGGTGTTTGACTACTTAAAAAAATAAGAAAACGAGGGGTAAGTTTAGATTTGCATTCAAAATAAGCATGAGCAAGGCCTATAACATGGTGGAATGGAATTTTTTAGAAGGTGTTCTTTTGAAATTAGGCTTCTGAAATCAATGAGTGGAAATGATCATGGGATGTGTTTCTTTTGTAAAATTCAATATTCATGTCTCTAGTAGGAAGGTTGCTTCATTGGAACCTTAGAGATGTATTTGGCAATGTAACCCTCTCTCACCTTACCTATTCATAATTTTTGTAAAGATCCTCTCTAATATGATTCTAAAACATGTTGATAGTGGCAAGTTGAAGGGTGTTAAATTAGTGGAGGAGTGTCCTACTTATCTCATTATTTCTTTGTGGATGATGCATTATTTTTTATGAAAGCAAGAAGTGCTAATTGTGAGTTGTTGAGTGAAAGTTTTAAAGTATATGGGAATGCATCTAGATAGAAGGTAAATTTGGAAAAGTCTAGTATCTCTTTTTTCCCACAATACACCTGACGATGTTAAAGACAATGTTATCAAAATATTAGGTATTAAAGAGTTAAGTGATATTGCAAAATACTTAGGCTTAGCTATTTTATGGAGAAGATCCAAAACTAAGGCCCTTGCTTTTATTAAATATAGAATTACTCATAAAGTTTAGTGGTGGAAGCAGAATCTACCATCTCATGCTAGAAGGGAAATCAAGATAAAAGTTGCTATAAATGTAATGCTAGTGTATATAATGTCTTGTTTCAAGTTCCCTAAGAAGACTTATGAGGAGTTTGATAAAACTATTTCTAAATTTTGGTCAGAACAAAAGAGTGAAATAAGAAGAATTGATTAAAAGACTTGAGTAGTTTAACAAAGGCAAAGAAAGGTGGTGGTTTAGATTTTAGTGAGTACTAAAGCTTTAACTTGGCTCTTATTATTAAAAGTACTTGGAGACTTTTATGAAATCTTGGTGATCTATGGGTAAGGGTCCTAAAATGTTTATACTTCCTCAAGGTGTTTTTTTTGCAAAGAAAGGCCATAAGGTCTTATTGAGATGGTCTAGCTTGCTTAAAAGTAGAGATTTATTGTTACAAAAGCTTTATTGGCAAATTGGGGATAGTAAATAGGTGAAAGTTTTTGGGGGAAAGGTGGATTTCCAACATTGTTAATTGCAGTATTAGTTCTAATAATCTTAATGATAGTGACAAAGAAATTTTGGTAGCTAATTTGATAGTAAATGATAAATGAGAGTTGTCTTTGATTTCTAAAGAGGAAAGAGATGGTATAATGAAAATTCCTATCTCTTTCTTTAGAGGTGTGGATAAACTAAGATAACCTAAGAGTAAAAATGGAATGTATAGTTGTAAATACTGTATTTTGTTCGGACAAAGTCTAAAATAATAATAAAATCAAATCAAAATTTTTTTTTAAAAGATCAAAAATAGAAAAAAGAAGGAAACAAAAAAAAGCAAACAAAAAGAGACAAAAACAGAACAAGAAAAGAGAAAAAAAAATAGGGAAAAGATTGCCCAAAAAAAAAGTAAAAAATAAAAAGAAAAATTTTCAACCCAAAAATTATTACAAAAAAAGAGACTTTAGCCAAAATTAAAAAAAAGACTAACTAAAACCAACTAAAACAGCTCAGCCCAATTCCTCTAAATCCGCCGGCCCAACTCCAAAAAATAATTGAAATTGAACGGGCGTTTTGACCCAGATCGCATTCCTTCATTTGTTCACTGCCATCAGCAAAGAGCGAGACCGAAGCAGAGAACAGAGCACGAAAGGGGAAGGGGCATCTTGCATCTTAAGAGGGTCCGAGAGAGCAGAACACCGTGATGGGTTCGAGGATTTGACTTCCCCGTCATGTCCCTTTCACCATTGGAGGTACGAAATGGCAACGCGAAAACGGAAAGGGGGGATGAAGACACGGATCGAGGAGGAAGAAGAAAGCATCAAAGGGAAAGAGAGCGGCAGAGGGGAGTGAAATACGGTCTCAGATTTAATATAAAGGGAGAACGAGAGAAGAACAGGGAGGAGAGATTGAGAGAAATTGAGAAGAGGATAGAGTGGAGAGAGGAGGAAAACGAGAGGGAGACCGAGAGCGAGAGAGAAGCTGAACGATTAAAGAAAAAAAAAAGAGAGTGAGCAGTGGATTCGGGGAAGAGAGGAACCGAGAGGGAGAAGAGGGCCTCCTGGTAGGATATCTTCGGCCAAAGAAGAGAAAGCTCCAGTTTTTTTTTTACACTTTGCATATTTTCGAGCAAATTGAAAGGAAGCCCCATTTTCGGCCAGAGAACAAAGAGAACAGAGAGAGACTGAAAGAGATTTTGTGAGGAGGAGAGAAAAAAAAAAAAAAAGGAGCGGGAAGCTGTTCAGCGAGAGAGATCAAGAAGGAAAACAAGAGGAGGACTTTTTTGAAAAAAAACAAAAAACAAAAGGTGAACAACAGCAAGCCACCCAAGGTTTAGTGGGAACACAGAAAGAAGTCCAAGAGGTATAATCCTGGTCCCATTTTCTATGTCTCTATATCCCCCTATCCCTCCATCCTGTTCCTCGTTTAAAGGTATAACTATAGTGGTGGTCTGGTTTTGACATTGGGAATTTTGGGTCTAATGGCTTGTTAGTTGAGGCCAGGATATTAGATTCCACGATCTTGAACTCATTGAACTGAATGGAGGTTAGGGTAGTTCATTCGGGGCTCTAAGTTTGGATTTGACATGCGGGTCTCAGTTTGCCTATGATATGGTCAAAGGGCCCGAATAATCTGTGTGTTATGTAAAAAGTAGGAGGCATGAACGAAGATGGGTCATATTTGCATTTGAGTAGAAAATCTGAATTGTGATGCATCTCATTTGATTTGGAAGAGTTCGTTTAATTGTCTTTGTCTGGGCATGATAACCGAGCTCGATTGTTTTGATAATGGTTACTGTAAATTACTTGTATACCTTGAATTGGCCTCATGAATTTTGAGTCTCTACATCCTGAGGAGTGAGATTGAATTTTCACACGGTATTCGTCTATCCTAATTGATTACCACTAAAGAGGTAAACCCCCTTTATACCAATCTGATCTATTTTACTGCGTTAAACTATTTAAGGATCCGAGTATGAAATTAGGAGGAATTAACTTCTGTTGAGGTGTCCTAAAATGACGTGGACCCTTTCTCTTTTATAATATTTGTTGCTTGTTGATCCCTGCGTTGATACTGGTTAAGTTCCGCATGTTTGTTGATGGTCTCAGTGACTTAGAAAGTTCGCTTGTTGATTTCGGTCTCAACCCGGTGAGCATATCTAGACGGGGAGATGAATTTTACTGTTGGGTGATTCCAGTGCAAGGAGGGTTGTTTGAGTTGGATTGTAACCCTTTATTGTTAAATGGGGTTTTATCCTCTTCCTGCGTGGAGTCTTGGTATGCTGAGAAGGTGAACCAATATTTTGTTGCAATGGCTGTACGCTAATATTCACATTCATTAGCACTGATCGTTTATAAAATTTTGATTTTCTTTTCTCATTGATTTATTTATTTACTTATTTATTTGGGTTTAAAATTGCCATGTGGGATTTTTGTCCCCTCATATACTTAAATTAAAATAGAAGCCATGTGGGGCAAGAAGTGTCCTTAGTCTTTATTAAGTTGATAATTACACTTTAATTAACTTAAGGTTTCAATGGCCCACATCAAACTGTTTTGTCTTTAAAAAAAATTCAAGAAAAGAAAATCAAATACTTAAAAAGAAAGAAAGAGAATAATAAAAATTCTAAAAATTTTACATAGTTTTCAGAAAAAATAAAACATATTACAATTTAGAAAAAAGAAGTAAGGGTTTTGGCAAAGTCAATTGTGTTTTTCTTAAAATTAAAAATATATCCACAGATGTTAAATTCAGGTTTTTAGATATAAAAAAATCATCAAAAATTAAAAAAATCATAAAAATTAAAAAAATTAAATTAAAAACAAAAAATCAAAGAGTAAAAAAAATTATTATTAGAAAATCAATCAGCCAACCAACAAAATCAACCCCAACAAAAAATAATAAAAAGGAAGATCTCAAACAAAAAATCAAAAATTATAAAGAAAAAAATTAGGAAAAGAAGTGTCATTTCATATATATATATATATATATAATAAATGTGTAAAGAATAACAATTAAAAAATCAAAAATAATCTAAAAACCCAAAAAATAATAGAACAAAGGTCATAGAAAATGAATTAAAAAAATCAAAAAGTAAAATAAAATAAAATAAAAATGAGAAGAATAATAAAGTAAAATTAACTTCATCTTTTGCAAATTAAAATAAATCTACCAATTTTAAAGCCATCTTGTTTGCAAAAGATAAAAGAACTTTCTTTTTTTTATAAAATTAAAAAAAAAAAGAGTCTCAAAAAAAAATTAACCACAACAAACATTCAAAAGGTTTAATACTTGAGTTTTGAAGAAATAAATCAAAAAATAAAAAATGGTCATAAAAAGAATATATATATATATATATATATATATATATATAAGATCAATCAAACAATAAAGTCAACCAAAAAAAGAAGAAGAAGAAAGATCTAAAATAATCAAAATAAAAATCAATCATAAAAAATTAAAAAAAAAGATCATAAATAAAAAATAAATCAAAAATAACAAAGGATAATAAAAAATAAAAATAAAAATTAATAAATTAAAAAAATATTTAAAAAGGGGAAAATCAAAAATTAAAAAAATATTAGAGAAAAGCTAAAAAAAGAATAAATAAAAAAGTCAAAAAAATCAAAAATCAAAACAAAAAAAATATCAAAAATCAAAAAATAATAATAAGAAAGTTCAAAAAGCCAAAATCAATTAAAAAAAATAAAAATCATAAAAAATAAACAAATAAAAAAATAAAAAAATTGAATAAAAAGAATAAAAAATAAAATTAACTCTATGTTTTACAAAGTAAGATATATCAATCAATTTTAAGGCCATTTTATTTGCGAAAAATAAAAGTAACTTTTATTTCTTTTCTTTTCATACAAATTAAAAAAACAAAACAAAAGTAAAAACAAAAACAAAACACCAACTAATAAACACAATTTTTGGGTCAAACTATGTGGACTTTAATCCCTCCTATATGATGTATAAATTCTAGGTTCTCATCCTAAGTCAAGCCTGTCTTTACAAATAAATACTTTTTTTCCTTTTATTTTCTTTTGCTAGTTTCTTTTCTTTATCTTTGTATGTGATTACTATTTCTTTTCTTTATCTTTGTATGTGATTACTAGGAGAATTAAAATTAAATTAAGGTTGAACTAATTTTACATAATTAACTTAGAGTAACTATTTTTAGAAAAGAGTGTTATAGGTGACTAACACTTTTTCCACTTACAATTGACTCCAAAATCCACTCTTGGTTCGTAAACCATTTTCCTATAAAAAAAACATTTTTAAAGTTTTGCATTTTAAAATTAAAATTTTAGTGGCGACTTTACTACTTTGATTTTGGTTTTCTTTTTAAAAAAAAATCAAAATTGAAAAAAAAATTTGGTGCCACATGGTCACATTTCAAGTGTGACAAAAGTGTAAGACTAGGTTATGGAATTATTGGAGATTTTGATTTCAAAAGCCACCAACGAGACTAAGCTACTCTTATACGGTACTTGATGATTTATGGGTTGTGATTTGGTCTTTGAAGGTTCCCCCTAAGGTAAGGCATTTTATTTAAAGAGATAATTCTTGTGTACTTGCTACAAAATAGGCCTTGTTTAAGAGAGAAAGTACTGCTAGTCCACAATGTCCAATTTGCAGATATGAGGCTGAGTATGTTAAACCCTTACTATTACTGTGCCCTTAGGTTATGAAGGTTTGGTCTGTTAGTCCTCTATCCTTAATCATTCATAGAAGATAGGTCACCAAATTTGACTCTTGGTGTGTTCACCTTTTGATTAATTTTAAGGGTCTTGGTGAGTATGGTAAGGCTATTATAGCTTGCATTTATTGGAGAATATGAAAAAAAAAGGTGTGTTATTATTTTCCAAGATTGTGTAATTGATCTAATAAAAGTTGTGACTAGTGTAATATCCTTTATGAATATTCAATGTGAATTATGGGTAGCTAATGTTAGGGTAGGGAGGCTGTTATGGAATTTTGCTACTCCTAGTGAAACTAAGTTTAATTTAGATGGTTCCTTTAATGCTAAGTTAAACAAATATGGTATGGGGATTGTTTTGTAGAGTTGATAAAAGAAATATGGTAGATGGTTTTGGTGGTTTAATTGATGATAGCTTGACTTTTATGACTAAAGCTTTTGTTGGAAAATTTTTATATATAGGCTCACATTAATTGTATAATTTTATTTTCTAAATCACGAGGTGGCTAATAGTCTATTGAAATATTATAAACATAAAGTGCTTAAGTGATCATGTGGTTATTGGCACCTACACACATTTAAGTTTAAATTTAGTTAGTAGTTAAAAATGTGGGCTATTAGTTTTTACCAAATCCTACAATAGGAAGGTCCAATAAAACACTATTTAGGGTAAGACTATATCTTCTCTTTAATCCTAATTTTATGAGCTCCCCTATTTAAGCTTCTATCAAGCCTAGGCCTATAAAGAGAAAGATTTGGCCATACCAAATCTAGCCTTACAGTGATTGATAAGCAAGGTACATTCTTTAATAATTCAATATTTGTATTCTAAATATTGTACACTAGATTTATATTATTATTATATTGTTTAATGGAATTTTAGTATAATATTATATGTGGTATCAAAGCTAGGCTATGTATGATTTTAAAACATACTTTTTTTGTATATGGCCCTTGTATTGATATGATATAAAAAAAAGTTCAACCCATGAATTTTTGATTTATGGGCATTTAAAATTTTTCCTTTCATGATCTTGTGTTATATATAAATTTTGATTTGATTTCTTATATATGTTTCCTTATTTGCATGATTATAGGCATATTTAACATGTTTAATATTCTTAAAATCCCTAGAAAGGTTTAAAAAAATGTGTAGGTTCAAAATCACAAATATATAAAAACATCTTTGTTTTCACCTCATTTTGTTTGATTGATGCTTTAGATTGACTAAAAACAAAGATTCCCACAAAAATTTGGTCTTTTATAGCATGAAATGGTGTTGAAAATGTTGAAATATTATGCCAAAATTCATTTTGTATCTATTGGCTGACATGACTAAAAGTTGAAAATAACCTCTAATCAGGCCAACAAGGTTCGCGCACAACCTATTATGGTGATGGCACATGTAAGCCACCTCCAACTTGTTTAGGGTGGTTCTTTCTCCACTTTACTTCTTTCATATTTTAAAATATTTATTTGTAATTTTATTTTTATTTTATTATTTTCAAAAAAATTATTTATGATTTTTTTTGCCTTTTCTTATGGTATAATCACTTGTTTTATTTTTCTAAGATAGTAATTCACATAAAAAAATTATACAAAAATTTAAGAGTGCATTTTTGTATATGTTGAACATGAAATTAAGGTCTACTCTCCCTGGATAGGTCTATAGTTTATTTACTTTCAAGTCTAAGTTAATGGAATTAAATATTACACTATTTAACATTTAATTTGAAACTAGAAATATTGTTAATATTTTAATTGCAACTATGTTTCATAATTTGATCCTTTAAGGCATATTTGGTGTAATATCCTATTTAATTGATCAAATTTAATTTTCTTTGCAAAACTACAACTATTGTTAACCAAGGAAAAAAATTCGTGGCAAAAATAAGATACACTTAGGTCAGAAAACCCATCCTCAAAATAGAAAAAAGATTTTTTTTTTCTATATCTTCAATTCTTTTTCCTTAAAAGAGACCCTTCCCCTTTTTTTCTATTGAAAAAACAAATGTGCAGACTATTACGAATGTTTATTATCAAAGTGATTTATTTATTAAAGTTTTACAAAATCATTTAGTTTTCTTATTGATAGGAGGTAAGAAACTTCTTTTACTTCAATTTAGGAATATTACTTTGTGAATTATTGTGAATGTTTATTATCAAAGTGATTCACCCATCAAAATCTATAAAATTGTTTACTTCCTTTATTAATAGAATTGTTTGAATTATTATACATAATTACCTGCCCAAAGGGGTCATTATGTGTACTAATTTTGGTATTACTTATAATATGTAGGTGGAGGTACGTGGTGGAGAGGGTCCCTCTATCCAAAAGAGATGGTTTCTTTGAGATTATATATTTTTTTGATGGGTTGAGGTATATAATTTGAATGATTTATTTGTCCAAAAAGGATGAACTTTTTAATATTATGTATTCTCTTTTATTTTGATTTACTTCATGTAAATGGGCCAATCGTGTAATATCTTGTAAATATTTAATATGGATTATAGAGAAAAAATAATTAAATAAGATATGATATAGGGAAATAATTAAATTAGGAATTTTTAAGAAAATAAATTTTATTATGGGTTTAATTTAATTGAGTGGACATTTAATGAGTGACCTTAAAAAAAATTAAAGTTTATTTTTCATTAGGACTTAGTTTAAAACATGTTAGAATGGCTTTAAAATGGAAATAAAAGGAAGCCCATTAAGAATATGAGAGCCCATGATCGATGACTCATTTAGACCCATGACCCAACTCACTTAAAACCTTAGACTTAACCTAGCTCTCTCCTTCACTCTAGTAGATGCAACAACCAATAAGGAAAAGAGAAGAGAAAAGCATAGAAAGATAGAAAAGGCTTGGGGGTGCTACATCTCGAGTTAGATCTGAGAGAAAAAACATAACTTTTGGCTTAAGTGAGTGAGAAGAAACTCGATCCCCTCATTTTCCTTTTCTTTTTGGTCCATTTAGTTTTTCATTTGGTGGCTATTCATAGATACATAGGTCGGTGAATTTGGAGTTTTTGGGCTGCTTTGGGTGAAGAAGAGGAAGGAAAAGTTGGAGAACAAATTAGATGCACATTTTTCCTCCATTTGTGATGTTATTTTGCCTAATATCCATCTTGAAGGTTGATTTTATGAGGATGGCTCTCTTATGTGCAAAAATTAGGAGACCTATTAATGAGGCTTGGAATGTTGTGCTTAAATTAGTATTTTGTGACCTTTGGAATCTTAGGTAAGGTAAAATTATTTGATTTATAGGGTTTTTATTGTTTGTGAAAGGGTCCCTTTGGATTAATGAGTATGCACTTATTGTTCATGTTGCTCTAAGTGTGTGTTTCTACATAAAAGGTGTTTATAGTTGTTTAGGAAGTGAAGAACATCACTAAAGGTAATTAAAATTTAATTCCATTCATATTTGTTGAGAAATCATATTTAATTGTTTGTACATGCATATGTATATTTGTGTAATGCTATGATTAAGTTTAACTACTTATATTATTTTTCATTATAGACCTCATTAGTGTGTCTGATAGTTATCATGGACCTTGAATAGTGTTCTAATAGAATAAAAAAGTTGTGAGGCCTTACTATACTCCTCTATAGGCCTTGCTATGCTTGTTTCTGACTATGTTTAGGGATTTTGAATAGAGCACCCAAGTTATTGGCTAATCACTATATTGTATATAGTGTTAGTATGGGATAATGGTAGTATTAATGTCAAACTCATTCTTTATGACTATTTGAACATGTCATGTTTGTTGATTTCCTCATGTGAATAAACGTGAATGGAAATTGCATGTTGGTTATTAGGATTTTATATTTCATACTAGTTGTGGGCCAACATTTTTCGAGTGAGGGTTCAAAGCTTTGGAAAGGATAAGTAAATGGAGAATTGACGGGCTAGACTAGGCATATTTTATTTAGGCCTTATTTTGATTGTATTTGAAGCTTAAGATTACCCTCGTACCTTAGTGAATTATGATATGAAATACTAAGGGTAGAAATTTATTATATTTTGTATATGTGAAATTGATACTTAGATCTCATTTTGATACTTGATTCTTTGTAAAGATATCTCACTTGTAATTAAGATTTACTTTGGATTACTTTGTAAATAATGGTTAATTTTATGTATTCATAACTCTTTTAATGGTTTTTATGTGTGATGACTTGAAAAATTTTAGTCAAATACTAAATAAATGAATAAATAAATACATAAACAAATAAACAAGAGAAAGGAAAATAATGAAAAATTTAGTAAAAAATTTTAAAATTTGGTGCAGACTTTCTAGAGTCAGGGAAGTTCAACTAAGAAAACAAAATAGTTAACCAAAAGTTAATTTAGATTATGGGGTATGTAACATCCGGTTTTCTGAAAACGAGAGAAAACATGAAAAACGTAACATACAATTTCTCCGTTAACGAACAAAACTCATCGGATACAAAAAGAAGTCCCCCAGATGATATACTTAAGGTCCCAAAAAATTTAGGAAGCATTCTAGACTCCTAAAAATGAGAATCCCAGCTTTAGACGAAAAGAAAAACGGAGCTAGAATAAAAAAATAATTTCTTACAGAAAGCCTACAAAACGTAATGATATTTTCGTAATTTCGGGTAATTTTTAGAATTCACACAGGAGGGCTTTTTAAACCAAAATTTTGAGTTCTCCGAGGTTCTTGGAGGCCCTGAAAACCATGGAAGCCTCCGGGACAGTTAAAACCCCTCCGGTAGACGTTTTTTAACGTCAGTTGACCCAAACTTTGACTAATTCATTCGGGAAGGTTTTAGCTCCAATTTGAGCGATTCCAAATGCATTTTATTAAATTGGGAACTTAAATTTTATAATGAAAAAGACGGTTCTAAAAAAGGAGCTAAAAAGAAGGAGAAATGAAAATGTCAAAAACGAAGGGTAAAATTGAAAATTTTGAGAAAGTGGAAGCTTCTTGAACACACTTTAAGTTTCTTATTTTTTCTCCCCTCCATTTGCATGACCTATTCTGCCCAGAAACCAGAGAACACACCAGCTCTCTTAGGCACACCATGGAAGAGAAGAAAGGAAGAGAAAAAGTGAGGAAAAGATAAGGAATTTCATGGTTTTTCATATTTTCTCCTTTCCAAACCTCTCCTTCTCCATTCCCCTTTATTTCCTATGATTATAATGAAGTTTATAAATCTGTTTTAAGGGAGATATTAAGAGAAAAATTCGAATTTGAAGAGAGAAACTCAAAGAACACAAGATTCAAGTAAGAAAAAGTAAGAAAACAAAGTAATTTCTCTTCCTATGGTTGTCATTTTTGATGCCTTTCTCCACCATTTCGTCCCACTTGAGAAAACCCTAGAAGGAGATGATTTTTAGGCAGAACCAAGCATGAATCTAAGTAAAAAGGGTGTGCAAATTAAGAATATGCAAAGAGAATTATCAAAAAATCATTAGATTTCAAGATGCAAGTTCTAGGGTTTCAATTGCACCTTGTAAAATTTGATTTTATATGATGATTCCTAGGCCTAAGCAAGAGTTTAAATGAACTTCCAAGATCCCTAAGAGGCTCCCCATATGCTTCTTCCCTTGAGAAAACAAAGAAAGCTCCATGGAACCTAATATGCTTCATAGCCTCGGCCTAGATGGGTTCTCCTAGCTAGGGAGAGTTTTAAATTTTTCTAAGACCATTTTTAAGTCATATTTGATGAATGAAAATGAGGGGAGGCCTTGGAAAACATTTAGAACTCATAAAAATTGATTTGGTGCCTTAGGTTTCATAATGTGACTTAAAGAAGTAACATGGTGCTAGACTTTTTGTTTTAATGATGTGGTGACTCCAAGAGGCTTAAAAAGAGTCAAGAATCATATTTGAGAGGAAAGAATGAGGCATAATAATTGTTTAAGAGGTGTTACGTCATTAGGTGCCAATATGGACCATAATGGAGTTTATAGAGTCATCCAGTGTTTCACCAAGTTATGTAGTTTTAGAATATGTTTCATGAACCTAATTGGCTCCTATAAGTTGTATCTAGGCCAAGAGAAACCATTTCTACCAATTTGTGGGTGTGTGGTCGAAAGAGGAGGCTTAAATCCAAATGAAAAAGTGTGTGATTGTGTGCAAGGTAGCTCCCTCCACCTTCTCTCATGCATGGATGTGTGTTTAGCTTGTTTTAGAATATGTGTATATATATTTTCAAGTTATGAAAAGTATGCTAGCATGCCTTTATGTGCTATAACTTTTGATGCTATGTTATGTTTTAAATGAATCCATGATATTTGTATGAGTTTACTTGAGTAAGGAGAGGTCAAGAACTCTTCCCTTAGGTGAAGATGAGCCAATAACCCTCGAACTTGGTTGAGACAAAGCAAAGAGTCTCACAAAAGAAAAGTGGGCTCCTAAGAGTATGGTTGAGTCCAAAGTGCTCAAGAATGAGTGAGACAAGTCCAAAATCCATGAGGAGAAGTGTGAGACCAATCTAAACACTTAATAAGCTCTTGAATGATTTGTATGAGTTGTTCACATGCCAAGTTTGCTTTTAAAATGCCCATGGCTTTTATTTTCTCTATGTATACATTTGTAAAGCTTGCTTTGCACATATTATGTGTGATTGAATGGGAGATGAGCTATTAGAATTCTTTGAATCTCATCCCTTCCTCTCCAATGCTCTAAAATGCTAGGTGAACTAAGTGGATATGCTAATGGGAGCCAACAACACTAAAGGAAGGAGATTGGCAATCATATATTTAACTTTTGCCACTTTAAGACCATGATTGTACCATATGATGTATATGATATTATAAATGGTCCATGACCCTTGAGACATGTATAAATATGCTATTATAATATTTGATGATTTTTTGAAATTGGCAAATTTTATGGATTTGGTTTGCTGCACTATTCATTTGATTCGAAATTGTTTTCTGTCATTTAAGACTCATATGATGTCCAATTGCCATGAAATTTTATACAGAGAAACTAGGAAATCACAATGACTTGTGCCAATTGGAAGCACCTCATTTGGAGGTCTAGAGAGGGAGATATGAATTTTTGAAGTTTTTGCCTAGTATCAGTAACCTTACCCGACCAGAAGTACTATTCCATCTATTTCTGAGTTCTGGGTTTGTTGAATTGATTTAGAGATATTTTTTCTCTCTAGTTGACACCCACATATTTTCAGATTGGTATCATTTGTATGGATTGGATTTTTGTGGAATTAATTGGACATTTTTGAAGGTCATATCAGTAAACTGTGACAGCATCAGGATCCAGTTCGACCTCCAGACCATTTCGCATGTCAAATGCTGTGTGTGGGATGTTATGACTTGTACATATTTTAAGCATGAAGTAGACATCCCAAGTTTTCCAAAATGACCAAGATTGCATGATTTTGATTTTTTTAGATTTAGTTATAATCTTCAAAAGTTTGGTCAGACAATAGAGTAAATTTGATCGAAATTAAATAATTTCATTTTATGCTTCCTTTCGGTTTCCATAAGCTGTGAGCATATTTTTGAGATGTAAATGAGTTATAATAATGTAATTAAATATGAGGATGCATAGCATAAGCGCACTCGATCTACGTGACACCGAATGGTGTAAATAAAAATCCAAATTTTTCATGTATCCTCTTTGGGAATTATATATATATTTCATGATAATTATATCATTCAAAGGCATGAGATGAGCTAGATTTATGGTGTTACAGGTATACTTAACTTGAAAAGAAAAAGATGTGTCAACTAAATTTTTGGGTAAAAATTTATTTTAGACAATATTAAGTTGAAATTGAAAAATTTGCAGGGTTTCTGCTTTATGTTAGAAGCCAATTAGTCGAAGGTAGAAGCAAAAAAGGACTTTAGTTGGCAGCCTTTCGATTTCATATTTCATGAGGAAACAGATTCGAACCTTGAAACTCACGTTTCCTTCTCTTTTGCATCACATTTTCTCTAAACATTAAATTGACCCTCATTCCTATCATTAATTTCCCAATTGCCATAGATACATCAATATTTTTTTGACCAAAGCTTCCTTTCCTTTACTTTCATTTTCCCTTCTCTGCGTTGTTTCTCTTCTGGTCCGAAAAGCTCTATCTGTAAAACCCAAATGCTATTTTGCTTCAATCTCAGCCGATTCTTGCGCGATCGGCCAGCTCTTCATGCTTCTGTACTGTTCTCTTCAAATCTCTGGTTCAGTTGAGGTCCTTCTATTTTCTCCGCGGCAGCCGCGTTCGTGAATCCTGAGCTTGAAGTGCAACAGCGTTTGTGGTGAGTGTATCTTATTGTCTCGGTGTTATACTCTTCTCTTCCATTTTCCACCCTCACCATTTTGGCTTCTTCCCATTTGGCTAGAACTTCTTCCATCCTTGTAGTTTTCCCGGCTGCCGTGAAGAGCCCGACATTTGGAAGGAGAAAACCCACTGTGCTTCAGCACCAGTACGGTTTGAGCTTTAGGTTCGTCCTCCTCATTCGCAATTAAGGCTAAAGTTGCTTGATTGGGTTTCTTTTTATCGCTAATTATTAGGTTGTGGGTTGGATGAAATTCTGAAAATTTCATCATCTAATTAAAGCATTTTCCCCATATGTTAAATTTTTATTTTCCAGCTACTCTTGTTCTTTTAACCGTGGGATGGCTTGAGACTTTGGTGGGTTGTTGATTCAGGAGATTGGCAAGTAAAGTGAAGTCAGTAATCCTTGGCAAGTGGCTGCCCTTCTCCCAAATAACTTACCTTTCGTGGATCTAAGAGAAATATTAGTTAGTTCTTCAATTAAGTCTAGTGAGCATGCTCAATAAATTGAAGTTGGTGATTGTTGGATAATTCAACTTACGTGATGCCTTGGAATTAAATCGTAGGATGAATTGTTCACTAAATGCTTGCAGGAGATGTCCATTTATCCAATCCCACAATTCTAATATCCTTAGGTAAAGTGCAATCCATTTGTTGTTTTAGAAAATTAAATGGGAATGAGTTAAGCTAGGCATAGTTAAAAACAAGATCAAGGCCTAATGTGAGTAATTTAGTTGCTTACTGTATTAGAATTAAGTTAGGAGTTATAAGAGCTTGAATTAGTGTAGGAACAAGAGTTAGATCATATGATGTGTGGGAAGTCATTAAATTTGGAATGGGAATATATTAGTGGTGATAGCTAGTGGATTGCTACCTTACCATTATCACCCCTTAAATTTTCAACTTCAATGAACTTGGGACTTGATATTGTGAACTAAAAGCTAAGACAAACATGGGTAAAGTTAGTGATAAGAGTGGGGTTTTGTGACCATAAAGGAGTTGATTTGGGTATACACTTGCGTGAGGGTAAATTTGTTGAAAAATCTAACGTTGGCCTCCAAGGTAGAATTTTATAGTTTTTTTTATTATGTTGTGAATAAATTTAAAGACTTATATGGGGTGGCAAAAGTTAAGGTCTAGTGAATGTGTGAAGGAGTATAAAGAGATTATATTGTGGCATAATTCTTAAATAAGGATGACGGTGAAACAATGACTCTATTCCTAAAGTTGGTTCATTATTACCCGTAAGACCTGGGTTATAGGAAAAAGAAATTTGAGTCAATATAATTTATGTTGCAGTTCCAGTGGCAACATTAGAAGTGGATGATGAACCTTGATTGATCAACTTTTGGAGCCATTCCACCTATTCTTTGCTGACAAAGGCAATTTCATTTGTCAGTTTTTCACTTTCTTCTAAAGTAGCATACCCTTTTTGTTTTGTTTGTTTATTTGGCTTCCATTCTACTAGTTTTTCATGTATTTTCCAACACATTTCAGGAGTATGTCCTGTGTGTTTACGGTGATCACACCAAGGCCTCCCTTTCTTTGTTTACTATCATGATTCTGGTTCACATTTTGGGTCACGAGGGCAGAACGATCAGATGGAGTAGTAGTAGCTACATCGGTTCCCATCTTGAGTTTCTTCCTACCATCTTCCCTTTGCACCACAGGGAAAGCAGCTCTGAGTGAAGGCAAGGGTTTTAAACAAAGAATTCTTCCGCTGACTTCATTGAGAGATGAGTTCAAGCCTACAAGGAATTTGAATATTCTCTCTTTCTCTACAATGTCCTGTTTTTCTTAGCATCTTTGAGGCAGGCCCAATCTCTATTTTTAAAGACATCCAATTGTTGCCGCAAATGCATCAGTTTAGTAAAATACTTGGTTATTGACAACTTTCCTTGCTTAAAATCATGAAGAGTGCTTTTGGTCTCAAATAATTTAAAAATGCTGTCTTTATCAAAGTATGTCTCTTTTGTAGCTATCTATATTTCATGGGCAGTGTTATGGAACATAAAATCTTGCCCAATCTTACTGTCCAAGGTATTGACTAACCAGGAAATGGCCATACTATATTGCCCTTCATATCTTATATTTTGGGTCCTTCCTTTTTGGTTGGACAGTCACTCTGGTAAGGTAATCATCTTTCCATTTGCCTAAGACAAACATCATTAAGGACTTGGCCCATTGCAAGTAGTTGTGACCATTTAATTTGTGTCTTGTGATGAGTTGGATGGAGCCATCTGTTTCTCCATGGCTGGAGAAGTCTTATCCAAAGGACCCACTTAGAACTTGGCTTGTTTTGGAGGCCATAACGTACAGGACAAGGCAAAAAAGGTGGTTGGAGAGGTTTTAAACTGGTCATAGCTACTGGAAAACAAGTTAAAAAGGGTGGTGAGTTGAACACACCATGAACAAGGTTAAAAATAGAAGGAATAGGGCTGGGCTCGAAGGTAAAGTGGCTGAAGAGGTTTTGAATTAGTCACAGCCACTGGAAAACAAGCCAAAAAGGGTGGTGTGTTGAACACACCATGAACAAGGTCTAAACAGATAAGGAGCAGGGCTGGGCTTGGAGGTATGGTGGCCAACGATTAGTTTTAGGCAAAGGGCAATCAGAGAGGAGACGCACTTTCATTGTGTGGTGGTGTGTGTGATGGTGGTGGAAGTCCGGTGTCCTGGAATGGGTCAGTTGGCAACGTCTGTGGGGATTTCTAAGGTGTTTGGGATGATATAGGGCCAAACAATAGATAAAAGAGAGATGTGCCTTAGGGATGAAGGCCACAGAACATGAGATGGAGAGCCTAAGGCTCTGGTACCGTGAGGAAAGCGTAGAGAAAGAGTAGAGAAGTGTATACAATTAGTGAATGGATACTTTAGTGTCTTTACAAGTAATGGGCACTACTATTTATAGACCTAGAGCTAAAGTAAAATTACAATAATATCCCTAGGAGTAAGGTTACTTACAAGAAACACAAAAAAGAAAAATAAATAAATAGAAAACAAGAATTCCACACTCTAAGCATGAATTCCAATTATAAAGCGCCAAGTTTGGTGTTGTTTTAGAAGCTTAAGGTTTACTTGCTGGAAAGTATGGCACATAGTAGTCTTTTGAGGTGTTAAAAGAGTGCATATGATATGTTGAAAAGTCACAAATGGTGATCTTTTGGAAGTGTCTGAAATTCCATTTTATTGACCATTGATTTGGTAATCTTACTTTCATGTAACGAAAAATTTGGTCTCTAAATGAAGGGTGTGGTGATTTTTGTGACTTTGCATTTTTGGGCTATAGCTTGGACTGAGGCTTAATCCTATATCAAGTCAAACATTGGAATTATAATCAAAATCATGTGAGCTCATATTTAATTTTAAGTACAATTTAGTGTCTTTACTTTAGTCTAAAGCTAAAAAAGTATTGTTATATTTTAAAATTTATATATTAATTTTATAATTTTGTTATATTTTAAAATTTATATTTTATAATTAAATCTGAATTTATAAAGATAAAATATAATTTACCTTTTTTTTAATAAAAAGAATTGTTTGTTCAAAATTCTCACAATCTTTGGAACTAGTTAAAAGCAATGATATGTACGTATACATAAGGTAGACCAAGCGAATTTCCTAAAGCCAAGTCACAAAAATGCCACAATCTTATATTTTCTTTTTTGGCCGATTCATAATTTTGTTTATTTTGTTGTAGATGGCATTTCTTTTCTCGGACGCTGGAGGGGAATTGGTCATGAGCACTACTTATATAAGTTTTAGTTTTAGTCACCACCTAGCTAACGGCAAGCATTTAATTAAGTTAAAGGAAATAGTTTCTACTTAAAATAATTGTAAGTACTAAAAAGAGTAAAAGTGGCAAATGAAGCTTCTGATTGATGTTATTGTGAGACTAAAGTAGATGCCCAAATTACGGAAAGATCACCTTGGATTATTTCTTAAATTAATGCAGGACGTCTGCTGGGGGCTACAAGATATTATTAGCTGTTAAAGTGTGTGCGCTACTCGGCTAGTTTCTATTGATCCAAATGGCTTTATAGATTATGCAAAACAATCAAGGACCATGTAAGTCAAATAATTACCTAAATTAACCTTAGATCATGCTTGATTAGGGTGTACACACACACGTACACACGATCTAGACACTAATTAAGCTTGTCTATTTCATACAGTAATCATCTTATTTAATTCGCCAATAGACTTGAGACACAGGTTAATGTTGAAATTGAATTGCCTCTTGAATCATCCTTTTGAAGCGCCAGTAGTTGTGGCTATGGCCACACCAACCCTTTCGTTCTTATCGCTCTGGGTTTCGATCTATATGATCTCCAGGCGATACAAAGTACACCTCTTCCGTTGTCATTCTCTGCGTAGGCCAAAGAGGTTCTGGTGGCAGAACCTGTGATGGCTCAATGTCTCCTTGAAGCATCTCTATGACTATGCTCATTGAAGGACGATCACTTGGCCTCATCTGAATACAATTCAAGGCTATTGCAATAATTTTCTGGGCTATATTCTTCTCCTCGTCTGTGGCATTGCTCTTAAGTATTGTTTCCTCAAACTGGTCATAAATCCATTTGGCAAAGTAAGTCTGCCATGAATTCTCCATAACATTATAGTTCTTTCTTCTTCCTGCCATTTCCATCAACATCATTCCAAAACTATAAACATCAGCTTTGTATGAGATGCTTCCAATGTTTTTGTAAAACAATTCAGGAGCCATGTAGCCCATTGTACCTCTGGCCACAGTCAGAGACACAATACTTTTATCTATTGGAGACAACTTTGCTAGCCCAAAGTCTGAAATCTTTGGAGCGAAATTCTCATCAAGAAGAATGTTGTGAGGTTTGATATCAAAATGCAGGATTTGCATGTTACAACCTCGATGTAGGTATTCAATTCCACGAGCCACACCAAGAGAAATGTCATAGATTTTCTCATAGCTAATGGATAAATTTTGTTGCTCTTGAGAAAGTATGTGCTTATCAAGAGATCCATTGGGCATGAACTCATAAACAAGAGCTCGCTTTGTTCTCTCTGCACAAAATCCTATCAGTTGCACCACATTGATGTGATGAATGGTTCCAAGGGTGGCAACTTCATTGATGAATTCATGCCCATCAGTTTTTGACTTTCCTAATAACTTCACAGCCACATCACGTTTGCTTCGAAGCTTTCCCTTATACACAGCACCATAGCCTCCTTCACCTAACTTGTTCTTGAAACCATCAGTCATTCTTTTAATGTCAGAGTAAGAGTACTTGATGGGCATCAGATTATTATAACTTTGGAGAAAATCCTCAACGGTGTCAAACTCAGACAAATGGCGCCTCCTCCATTTATATAGCAAGAACCCACATAAAATTGGGAATCCAACCAGAAATCTTACTGCACACCACCCAAGCACTGTACACAAGATATTCAAACATTATGTTATGCAATAACATTATTTTAGGTTCATATTTATTATGCATGAAGGGGCTCTAAATCTTAGTGAGCTGCATATTAGTTCTCAGGCGTTTGGGGCAGTCACTTAGGCCTGGGAGTTGAAGGTTATCGGTCTGATTTTGAGAATTGTGAGATGGGCAAACCATGAGAATTGAAGGTTGTCATCAGTTGTAGAGACCAAGGCTTGAACATGGTGCATGTTCTAGAATATGTTAGGAGGCCTTGATGAAGCTAGTTCATATGTTCCAATCTTTGTATTTCATATGATTAAAGTCAAGAAGAATAATTTCCCTCATTTTGATAGATCAAATGTTGATGATTGGGTGTTCAAGATATAGGAATTTTTCGTCATGTATAATACACTGGTTGAACAACGAATCAAGTTTGCTTCTTAATTTGCATATGACTAGACCAGCTTACACTTGGTACAAGTGAATGTTGGGCAAATAGTTCTTGGGTTCATAGGATATTATAAGGAAGCTTCAATGATCAACTTTGGATCAAATCTTTTTTATGATCCTAACACATGGCTTTAAAGTAATGTAAGCAACTTGGAGCCATATAGACGAGATCCAGCGGGGTTTGAGGAACTGCATAGAAGAGTTATTGATTTTGTATGAGGCTTGGCTAGTTATTTCATAGTAGGTTGCTTGACATTTGAAGTATGAGTTATTAATTATTGCTCAGGCTAATGGTTATTTGATATTTCCATGTAGTTTTCATTGGCAATGTTCGATGAATACAAGCATTTGACCGTTCAATCCACTTTTCTTGAACCTTAGGGAGTAGAGAGGACTACTAACTATAGAAATACTAGTCAATGGCTAAACCTATTCAGAAAGTACCATCTCTTCCAACCACCGCTGCTCAATAATCCATACCTATCTCATACCTTTTAAAGATTTTCTTCTGCTAAGTTTAAGGGAAAAGAGAGAGAAGGGACTCTGTTATAATTGTAAGGAGAAATTTATTCTCAAACATAAGTTTAAAAGCTTCTATTTCCTTTGCAAACTAAATCAGAATATCAAGTTGTCACAAGCTGTGGTAGACGTTCAAACTTCAGAGCACACCATTTTTAAAAATGTTAAAAAGCTTAAAAGCTTCTATTTCCTTTGCAAACTAAACCAGAATATTAAGTCGTCACAAGCTGTGGTGACTTCTTGCTTTTCCATATTAAGTGTGTGGCGATGAAGTTGTTCATACAAGGTAATATATTTTGGATAGTTTATATATATATATATATATATATATGTATGTATGGGATCAATTTAATGCTTGGAGTATAATGGCTTGAAACCTTGGGTGTATTTTTGACTGATCATAAGAACTTGACTATGAATTTTGTGGAAGGAGCAGCCCATCCACGTCTAGGAAGAATCATGATTTAAGTTAGATCCTCTTGCAGCCAATCAATCTGAGAGAATGGTGCAACCTGATACCATTTCTAGTTGTCAAGATTAAGCTATGTTGGCTTGACCAAAGCTTTCACAAGCTTTAAATGGTTAAGAGGATTTCTTGGTCTTCCTAACTACTATTTCATTGCGATTTTTTGAGCTCCATCATATATATATATATATATATATATATTTTCCCAGTAGATCTCCTCCACGAACCTTTGATCTTCCACTTATGTATTTAAAATCATTCTAAATCTTATTTCTTTTAGTAAAAATACTTAGTGGGTTTTCTCACAGTGCCCAATGATTAATACTTCTATGATCAAATAGCAGTGTTAGGCGAAGTCATAAAGTGCTGTCGCTCAGCACCTAATGATGGATTTGCAAATAAAAGAGCACTGGTGTTGGATTTCCACATGGATCAAGTGTCAAAAACCCAACAGAGCCATGACTTTGCTATGGACTTTGATGATTAAGTTTGTAGGTCTCCTTGATTAAGAGAACTATGTGAGAGATAGTTTTCTAGGGAGTATATGCAATTAAGCAAATGAGAAACTGTTGCTTAGAAATGGTTAGGGAGGTTCTTTTGTCTATCTGTTATGCAAACTGAGATAGCTAGGGGGGATGCTACGACGTGCAATGTATATTCTGCTAGTGGTTAGTTGAGTGGTTGTGCAGGTGGTCTACTTCTCTATGATAAGCTCCATGGTAGGTCAGGTGAGGATATGTAGGGTTAGGGGAGCTTGATCCAAGTGTAAGATAGCCTAGTGTCTTAGTTAAGTGAGCAAGGAGACTGGCCTAGCAGAAGATCGGCCAAACGTTTTGGCTGGGTGAGTAGGGAAACCAGCCTCGGCATGGCTAGGTAACAAAGGAGATGGTTTCTTAAGGCAAGGACTGAGGAGAGACATTAGCTAATTGGAAGTCAATCTAGCATCTTAGCGAGATCAGCAAATGAGAAGCTGACTTAGCATCCTAGTTAGGTAAGAAGGGAGATCAGCAAATGAGAAGCTGACTTAGCATCCTAGTTAGGTAAGAAGGGAGATCAGCTAATGGAAGATTAGCCTATCGACTTGTTATGACTTCCTTGTTGTACTATAATCGTTTCTATAAAATTGAGATTCTGTTTGAAGAGAGAACAAAAGATTTGATTTTTAGATTTGAAGCTGTTTATATTGTGATGTTCTTCTCTTCTCTAACTCTCACATTTTGCCATTGAAGTTTTATTTTGCTTACTCTTTTTGGCATAAAATTATCTTGAGTAAAACTTCAGTTTTGATATCTTGTGTTTTCTATCTTAAACGATTAAACATTTACCTTATAAAGGGGGCAGATTTCTAATGTAACATGCTATGTAAGGAAATAGATGGCCAAAAAAAGAAAAACAATGTTCCAAAGGAGGAAGAAGTCTTACATGGTATTGAAAGCTCGATTGCTGTTGAAATTATAACAAGTAAAAAGAAAAATAAAAAATGGTCAGGATAATTGGATAACTATGACTGAAGGAAAAAAAATAAAATTTCAGAATTATTAAAGAGAATTTTCAAGAGTACATCTAATAAATTCTACGCATTCTTTAATTAGTTAGGTACGTTTAGAGTAAGGTACAAATAACAACAAAAATATAAACAATAAGCATTTTTTAAGCAAAAGTAACATTATGTTAAGTACAGATTGATCCATATAAGTAGTCATTAAAAAAAAACATCTAAAGTTAATTTAGATAAAAATTCATTACTATATAATATATATATATATATATATATAACAATATATTTCAGCTTAATAAAGGATAAAACCATGACTCCTTAGAGTTTTAACGAAGGACCTTGACTATTTTTCAAATGTGCGGCTAAATCGTTAAGATAAAATGTCAAGACAAAAATTGTAAAAAAAAAGAAAAGAAAAGTAGGTTGCAGTTACGAGATTGATACAATGGCTGAACTTATCTTGATAGCAATATGATGATTGTAATTGTAATTGCGAATCTTAATTTAAAACCCAGCATATATATTTTTTCCTTGTTATGTTCTTCTAGAGTTGATATTATCACAACTTTGTAAGTTTAATCCTCGGCCAACAGTAATGAAATTTAGTCGCTTACCGAGAATAAACGCTATCTCCCAAAACCCTGCATTGTACACGATGTAGATTCTGTTAATATACTGACTTAAGTCACCATAACCAAACCAGTCAAACAATAGAAAAAAAAAGTATAATCATACAGTGTTGTAATTAGTCTAGGTATGGTGATCCGGCCAAAAATTACAATGTCAATTAACTCTATTCTTGCATCCTAAGTTTGATAAGGATAAATTACAATTTTATCCTCTTATGATTTGGTCCAAAATCAATTTGTTTCCCTTGGATTTAAATTGTATGATTCAACATTTTTGTGGTTTGCTTAGCTACAATTCAATCACCATGGTATTTTACATCCAAACTTTAAAGAAAATAATCACATGATTATTAAAGCAATGAACAACTTTAATGTTAAATATTCATTTTCCGTATATCTTGAACATTCATACTATTGTTGGAATTAAAAAGAATAGTTTATATTTGGAATATTACCTTTTTATCCTAGTAACAGCCCTAAAAGACTATGAAAATATTCAAAATATAAATGAGACACACTCTTAACAATGAAATTGTTGGTCATTTTAACATTTTCATCATTATTTCTAAGACGGAAGATATCACATGTCGGTTGGTGGTAACAAAATAAACTATAGAAGAGTTGAATACCTAAAGATAGTTTCAATAACAAAGAGGTTGGGCTTATTTTCAAGTCTGCGACTCAATTGTTAAGATAAAATGTTACAAAAAAATTTGCTAAAATAAAGGATATATTAGTCTCCCCTTGTTCTTTGAGAAATTATCAAATTCTAGTCTTTCTCTTTATTATGAAAATATTTGCAAACCTTGAATACAATAAAACATAAACTCCAATTATATCTATTTTGACCAAAAAAATCTTTATATCTATTATTAATATAATATAAAAAGTATTCGATTTATATAGAAATAATCAATTTTAAAATTAAAATAAATTAAATATATGATTTTTAATATAAAATTAATAACATTAAAATAAATGTTTAAAATATATATTAGTTTTTTAATTAAAAATCAATATTATTCTTCAAGATATTTTAATTTTATTTTAGCTTCAAGTGAAATTATATATACACTTTCATAAAAATATACTAAAAAAAGGAGAATAAGTTATACGGGATATTATTATGATTGTAATTATGATTGCGGATCTTAATTTATAACTTCGCTTTCCGTTATATTTTTCTAGAGTTGATATTAGGCTTTTTGACACTTATATATAAACCAAAAAAAAAAAGGTAATACATATAACTGCCAAGACTTATTTCCAATATATATAACTGATTTTAATTTTTTCCAAAATGTGAAATTTATACCTCTGCATTCAATAATTTTTTTAATTAAATAAATGAACGCGGACTATCCAAAAAACTGAAATTTAGCTGCTTACCGATACGATACCCATAGCTCTCTGCATTTTACATAATATAGATTCTGTCAATATACTGTCTTAAATCACCATAACCAAACCAGTCAAAGAAAAAAGAAAATATATGATTGTACAAGGTTGAGGCAGAATAAGAAAATAAAATAGCATGGAGAGCAAAAATATGTACTTGACACAAATATTAATAATTATAAAATTTTAGAGAGACATTAATATTATATATATATATATATAATGTCTATATATATACTCCCTCTGGTCTCATACATAAGAAACAAATAACTAATTTACGAATATTAAGAAAGTTAGTTAAAAGCAATTAATCTTTCTTAATTTTGTCTCAAATAAAAATTATTTTCCAAAAATACCCCTATTTAATATGTGCACTTTCTCTTTGAAATTAATGACCACCACTACTCATAATTTGAATGACCTATTTAATGAAGGGCATAATTGGAATACTGTAATTAATATAATAGGTTGTTTCTTATATATAAGACCAAATCAAATCTCAAAAAAATCTCTTATATATGAGATCGGAGAGAGCATATTCTGAGGAGAATGGGAGGAAGGGGGGGGGGGAGGGCAACTGCCCTTAAATTATAACTCATAGATTGGTCCCTGATTGTAATTATTCTAAGCATGGTGTCTGGCCAAAAAATATGATGTCAATTGACTCTTGCTCATATATAAACCATGAACCAAATTAATCGGAGCTAATGTGCTATTCTTTATATTCCTATATTCGACAAGTCTAAATTACAGATTATGGTCCAAACTCATTTTGTTTCTCTGTGATTCAAAGTGTATGATTAAACACTCCTTTAATTTGCTCAACTGCCACTTAATCACTATGTGGTATTTTAGATCCAAACTTCAAAAAAAAAAAAATCCCATGATTGTTAAAATAATGAAATTTATTATTGAATATTTGTGTCACTTATATCTTAAAGATTCATACGACTGTTCACATCAAATGGATAGTCTTATGTTTGAAATATCACTTTCATCCCATTAATAGCTCTAAAAGACCATAAAAATGTTCAAAGCATAAATGAAACATACATTTAACAATAAAATTGTTATTATCTTAACATTCACATGGTTATTTTGAAAACAAAAAATATCACAGTAGTTAAGTGAAAACAAAATAAATTATTGAAGAGTTGAATAAGATACTTTGAACCATAAAAGAGTAATTTGATTTCAGGCCAAATCGCATGACATATATTACGCAATTGATAAAAATTATAAAATTAGAAATAATATTTTCATACATTAGTATATCAATCAGGTTCAGAAAATTTTGCAAACTCACCTAAATTTCCATAAGAGCGCTCCCATTTGCTGTCGGTGTCCACACAGGGGGTTGCTCGCCATCTGATCTCAAGCCCCTTTACCATCTCAATGTGATCTTCTGGATTTGAACATTTCTTATTACATGTCCTGCGCCTCCTCGGCAGTAACCTCAATGTGAAGTCAATGCTGCAAAATTCTGGCACTTGGGAAACGCTTGCATTTAAAGGCATAACATATGAATAATGCCCTCTCCTACATGGTTCTGGGCTAACCCCGTACTCAACAGAAGGAATTGGACTTTCACAGTTGATGTATATTATTCCTTTCGCTTTCCCATAATAATAAGTGCGGCTATCATGAGGACTAGAATCATAATAATAATAATAAGGATTATAATAAGGATAGTATTCTATCTCTGGTACTGTTTGTTCGTCGAGATAATGTTGGGTGATATCGTTGTATGTGAAGGAAGGAAAAGTGAAGATGGTAGAGCAATTATTGTTGTCGAATCCGGCGCTGACGGATCGGAGAGTGGAATTAGTGGCAAAGAGGGCCTGAACATGTTCAGTACCATAATTTACGTACATCACTGTTCTGTTTTTCTCACATGCCATTTTGTAGTAACTGCTCATATTACTAACCTGGTCTTCAGGTTGATGGTGAGCGAAGAGAGAGTCCGTGGAACCAGGAAATCGGCTTGCCGGACTAAGCCGGTACACAACAAAAGTGAGAATGAGAAAAAACAAAAAGATCAGAAATTGTGTCATCGCGGAGAGAGGTCAGATGATAAACGCAATTAAACAAGGAGAAGAAGATCATTCAAAGATCAAACCAAGAGGATCCCATGGGAGTGATGAGCAACTACAATGGAGGTGGTGATTCAATTTAAATAACGGAGTGCGGTTGATTGGTTTGATCACGAAAGAGAGGAAACATTTGTCGATAAGGGTGGGATTCTCAAACTTGTGCCATCAATTTCCCTAGAAAATTTCCCATACAGTGTTTTCTTTTCTCTTGATGGTGGATAGCGTTAATAGAAGACCAACCTTTTGGGTCAGCTCGCTGTTAATAGCATTGAAGATTCCTCCAACACACTAAAGGGTAGTAGCCCAGGAACGGAGTCAGGACGAGACTTGTAACGATAAATAAATAAATAAATTATACGAATTTCTTTTAAATTTTATTAAAATTATAAAATTTTTTATTTTTAAGATATGTAATTTAATCTAATTTTAATTTTTTAATTAAATTAACTTTAAAAAGTAAATACATAATATTGCCAAATATAAACAAATAAAAATAAAAAAATAAATTTTTTTATTAAAATAAATAAAAAATATATTTAAGTTAATAAAAGGCATTTTAGTTCAAAAATTTAAAATTAAACCAAAATATTTTGTAAAAGAAACTCATATATATTTTAAAAATAAAAAATTACTCTAACTTTATCATAACTAAAAAATTTGTATAATTTTAACATAACTAACTTATCTAATTTTAACGTAACAAAAAAAAATTGTATAATTTGCGACGTAGGCTTGTGAATTTGTCTAATCTAAACGCAACGCCCACGTCTTGGCTAAAAGACATCAATTATGGGCCACTTGGAGTCAATGATAAATACCATCAATCAACAAACCCCACCAATTAATTAATGTGGTGTGGACTTTCCATGTAAAGATAGACGCGATGCGTTCGAAATGGGTCTGGATTCCCTCATTTTTTGGAGAGAAAATGACGGTCATTTTTACAAAATCGTGACCATCCAGTTTCATCTTATGGTTATTACTTTATCATGTTTTATTCATGAGATAGAAATGAAATTTGTTTGTATCATAAACTTTTATATTTTTTCGCTCATTAAAAGGCGTTTGTCTCTATTATAATATCTTTTTAATAAAGTTTTTATTAATTTTATATTATTTGTCCATATCTTATTTTATTTTATAATTAATAATTTTAAATTTTTTTATTCATCTTTTAATATAGATATTATTTCACATGATATTTTTATTAATTTTAGAATAAGTTAAAATAATTATAATATTAAAAAAATCTGTAGAAAATTAGAATAAAACAGTTAAATTTAATATATTAAAATTTTTATAATAAAATTTTAAGATATTTTTTTGATTGAGAAATATATGTTATATAATACAGCCAGGTTACTCTAATTTCTTTATCACTATTTTATAAATATATTTATTAATTAAAAAATTATCTTAAAATTTTATTATATAACATATGAAAATTTTTATATGTTGAATTTAAGTATTATGTTCTAATTTTGTACAACTTTTTTATATTATAATTATTTTAACTCAAAAAAATCATGTAAAGTAATATCTATGTTAAAAGATGAATAAAAAAATTTAAAATTATTAATTATAGAATAAAATGAGATATAAAAAAATAATATAAAAATTAATAAAAACTCTATCAAAAGAATATTAGAGGTAAAAGCTTCCTATTAAACGAAGAGTTATAGAAGTTTTTGACATAAGCGAATGTCTTTCTTTACCTCATGGATGAGACATGGCAAAGCAATAACTATGAGATGAAGCGGACGGCCACAATCTTGTAAAAATGACTGCCATTTTCTCTCGCTAAAATGAGGGAATCCGGACCTGTTCGAAATTTTGTTTCGCGGAGAAATCACCATTATATATTGAAAATATTTATATTAAATGATTTTAAATTTAAAATTATTTTAAAAAAGTATAAGATTAAAAATTTAAATTATAAAAATTATAATTAAGACTTTAAGTTTAAATTTTTAATTTTAAAACCATTTAAAATAATTTTAAAATTTAAAATTTTTTAATATAAACAACTTCAACTTAAAAGTTTTAAACTGTTATTTTTTATTATTTCATTGTTGTTCACAATTCATTTCATTATATCTCATATTTTAAGCGTATGCCTCGTTCCAATAGGTTTTCTAGAGACCATAAGATATATGAAACAATCCTTGCATTATTCAATTGTTCAGGGACGTCTCAAAGAAATGCAGATCACAGATACATTCCAATATGTATATTGGTAGGTCCCTTTCTGCCCATATTTCTGTTATTTCCAAAATGATCAAACAGTTTATGGAGGATTACATCGTACTTAAAACTGCTAAATACCCCTATGCAAATATAAAGATTAAAGACGATTACAAATCAGTTTAAGGATGAAACTAGGACAAGGAACTTATAGAACTGTCTTCAAAGTTAATCACATGTTCCTTTTATCAAATATATAATTTTTTTACATTGTGACATTAAAACTATAATGCGTTTTTGCAGCTTCACTTGTGCAAGGTTTCACACAATCCCTATGCAGTGATGAATAATCTTAAGTTTAAATTTCCGTGTCCTTATTTATTATTTGTTTATTGAATTCTTATCATATTTATTAGATCGTGGATAGCGTTACTGCAAGACTCGTCTTGTAGGTTTGGACAAGAAACAAAAGGAGGCATTTGTCAATGGGGGTGGGATTTCTAACTTATGCCATCATTTTTCCTCAAAATTTCCCACATCGTGTTTTCTTGTCTCTTAATGGAAGACAGCGTTATTGGAAGACTTGTCCTGGGGGTCACGTCACTGGTAATAGGAATGCAAATTCCTCTAATTAACACTCTAAATTTGTATGGAATTGGAGATTCCAAATCCACCACAAACTTGTTTATTGTTATCTTTGTTTCTTTAAGTGTCTGCATCTTCACTTAATGGATGTACATTAATTGGCAGAATATTGAAGATTTAAACAAAAAAAGAAAGAGACCTAAAAAAAAAAAAATGAACAGACTCACAAGATATTTCGGTTGCTTTATAAATAAATCAGTCATAGTAAAAAGATAAAAACAAGGAGGGGTTGGGGGGGGGGGGGACTAAGTATACTAAAGTAATTAATGAAACCAAGGTTTTGGAGTCAGTAATACGAAATATAAGTCTTGAGAATTTGTCCAAGTCAACACAATATCGACGACTCGACTATAAGACATGCACTAATTATGGGTGCCTCGAAGTCAATGATAAGTCCCAATCCACCGCCACCTATCAATGCGTGTGGACTTTTTATGTAAAGGAAAACAATGAAATGTTTGGAATTTGGTTTCATTCCAAAATTTCTATTGTTCACACTTCGCGTCATTCGCATTTTCCCGTAACATTTCCTACGTTCGTTACCATGCCTTTTGCATATTCATGATCTCTACATTACTTTCTACTCCCGTCATTGTTTAGATTGGTCCACATTTGTCTACCACTTAAATCTTTCAAATGTAAGATTCGGTTCAACAAATATAGTAACTCAGTAGTATTTGAAAAGTTGCACGTAAATATGCATAATATTACACATAATTTTAAGAACTCAAATAAAAGACCAAAATTACGGTTGCTAAACGACCTATAGTGGTGAAATGTTTGAGTAATTCATAACAAGATCTTCAATACATTTCCATGTCTTGATAAATCAAAAATAAAATAATAGATGAAATGTTTTTTCTTGGATACGTTTGATATTTGATTGATCGTGGATAGAAGACTAGTATGGTCAAGAAAGAAAGGAGGCATTTCTCAATGGGGATGTATGCCATCATTTTTCCTAGAAATTTCATGGTGCTTTCTCGACTCTTCTTGGTGGATAGCGTTAATGGAATACTAGTCTTGTGGGTCAGGCCACTGTTAATAGCGACGAAAGTTCCTCCAAAACTCCAAGGGGTGGTTCCCCAGCATCGTAGTTGTAATTTTGTTCCTTTGCATTTCTTTTGTTCAAACTTTCACATAACGGTATCTTACATTTCAAGTGTAAGAATCGTAACCACAGATTTTATGAAGACCAAAAGATATATGAAACAGCAGTTGCATGTCAGGCATGCCCGAATGGCCATTCTGTTCAGAAAAGGAATCCCTTTCTTATTCTTCTGCTTCTTAACTATTTCTGCAGAACCTGGTTTCCTTGATCCATGCATAGAATCATGGTGCAATGCTGATGGACCAGACATTCGATTCCCGTTTAGGCTCAAAGGAAAACAACCAGAATGGTGTGGCTATAATTCTGGCTTTGATCTACACTGTACTGAAACAAATCAGACAGTGCTCGATCTGCCTTTATCTATCAAGGTTCTAGTCAACAGCATAGACTATAAATCACAGCTCTTAACTGTGTCTGACCCTGAAGGATGCCTTGCTCATCTCAATTTATCCGTATCTCCTTTTCTGTCCAAAGATCATTATGACTCAGGCGGATATGCATTATTCAATTGTTCAGGGATGTCTCATAGAAATGCAGATAGCCGATCCTTTCCACAATGGTGGAACTTTTCTTGCCTCGATATCGGTGGCTATGAAGTTATAGCTATACCATCTGCAGAGAGAATCATGGACAATCCCCTTTTATCATGCACCAGAATTCGTGGTTATGTATCAGTGCCCTATTCATTTTACGAGAACAATAAGTGGGTAAGTCTATCTTGGCACAAACCAGATTGCAAAAAATGCGAACGAAAAGGTGGGCAATGTAAATTAAGAGAAAACAAAGTTGAACGTGAACCTGAATGTATCCACAGCCCTCATAAAGGTACAAATTTTTCTGCAATTTTAATAACTTCATTAACAGGGCATTTAAAATCTGTGTGTGAAGCTCATATATACATTTATTTATCTTAGCAGGTTCATCTGAAGGGATAGTACTTGCAAGTAAAGATTTTTTCAGCCAACGATTCATTTCATATATTTGAGATAAAAGTTCTACAATCAATTTATTACATATTGTATATGTTGCTGTATTTGCAGGTGAAATCCTAGGCCCATTTCTGCTCATATTAGTTGGGATTATTGTCTATTGTTTCTATGCAGCTAGCCTCGAGAGGCAGGGTTACAGAAAAATAAAACGGTTTTTAGAGGACTACAAAGCACTCAGGCCTGCCGATACACGTATGCAGATATAAAGAGAATCACAAATCAATTCAAGGATGAACTTGGACAAGGAGCTTATGGAACTGTCTTTAAAGGGAAGTTATCTAATGAAATTCAAGTCGCTGTTAAGCTCCTCAACACTTCAACAGGCAATGGACAAGAGTTCATCAATGAAATGGAAACAATGTGTCAAATTCACCATGTCAACGTGGCTCGCTTGGTTGGCTTCTGTGCAGATGGATTCAGACGAGCTTTGGTTTATGAATTTTTACCAAATGGTTCGTTGCAGAAATTCATAACTTCAACTGACACAAAGGACCTTTTTCTGGGTTGGGGAAGGCTTCATGATATTGCTCTTGGTATAGCCAAAGGAATTGAGAATCTTCACGAAGATTGTGACAAACGGATTCTCCACTTTGATATCAAACCTCATAACATACTCTTAGATGACAAATTCACACCCAAAATATCTGATTTCGGTTTGGCCAAGCTTTGTTCCAAGGATCAAAGCATTGTGTCAATGACCACAGCCAGGGGCACTTTGGGTTACATTGCACCAGAGATCTTTTCTCGAAACTTTGGCAATGTATCATATAAATAAGATGTTTATAGTTATGGGATGCTACTACTTGAAATGGTTGGAGGAAGAAAAATCACAAATGTCACGGCAGAAACCAGCAACCAAGTTTACCACCCTCAATGGATTTACAATCTTCTAGAGAACAATGAAGACATACAAATCCATATAGAAGGAGAGCAGGACACTAAAATTGCAAGAAAGTTATCTATTGTTGGACTTTGGTGCATTCAGTGGCACCTAGCAAATCGTCCAACCATGAAAGCTGTGGTTCAAATGTTGGAAGGAGATGGAGAAAAGTTAATTATGCCTCCTAATCCATTTGGCTCTACACCCCCAACTAGAACAAGGGCTTCTAACGGACCAAGGCGTTTGAACCCAGAGTTACCTGTCATCTGTGAAATAGAGTGAAGTTGAGATGCTTCATAGTCTTGGACTCATAGGCTATCCTCTAATGTTTCTCATTAACTTTCTAATTATGTTGTAATGACCTGTCTTAATTAAAATTCTGAGTTCAGAATCTGTTGTTACGGTCTCTTGTTGTAGGAAGGTTCAAAATGGGATCATACCCAATTAATCATGATAAAATTCTAAAGGGTTATTGAAGAGAAGAAAGTTAACTCATATTTTGTTCACATACTGTAAACAAATAAAAAAAAATTGCTACATTGTTTCCAGTGAAAAAGCTTCATTATAATTAATAAAGGTAAAGATCTAAGAACATTATTTTCTTCAAAACTATCTAATGATTAATTAATGAGAGAAATGAAATAAAGAAGAATATAACAGTAAATTGACATATATAGATTACCAAAAGAAAAAGAATATATATAAAAAAGCTGACTTCTGAATAATCAGTTTTCTGTAATTAAACAGAGTTGTGGCTATTCATGATGGTAGTTTCCATAATAAATTATCTGGAATATAATATGAATTCTATCCTCGTATAAAATGGAAAGATTTATATATTCACAATCAGTTTTTTTTTAAATATGCATCTTTATTTGTGAAACGTTATTATTATTATTATTTTTCTTTTTGGCCACATTTATTTGTTAAACTTCAACCAACCATTATGCTGTTTTTCTAAAGTTGCACTTTGTGGTATCTTCGAAATGTTTGGGCGAACAAATAAGTAGGATAGGAGGCATTGTTACCCCGATAACACATGGAGGAAGGAGGGAAGTAGAGGAGGTTTGAATGACATGACACAGAATAAAGAAAAATGCAAGAATTAGGTGATTTCCCAATCCCTAGGTAAATGAAAAGGATAAGGAAAAAATACTTTATCAAATATATCTATTTTATATTATACTATTGACACTAATATATATATATATATATATATCAAAACACATTTTGAAGGTACAGCAATTCATTCACAATAATTACCAAGATATAATTACGCTTGTTACACACTTGAACTATCAATTGAGGAATTAAAATGTCACGGAAATCAAATATTCTAAATTCTGTTCAAAATAGCCTTCTTTGACTCCCACAGAGAATGAAATAGTTAAGTTGTACCAGAGAACATGGAAAATATGACAATTCAATTGTTTAATTTGTGAATTGGTCCACTAGGAACTTTCTTCTTCAAAAAGTCTTGGCTACTATATCAAAATACTTTCCATGGTACTACACTATGGCTTGGAAGTCCTTTCTAAGAAACAACATATAACATGCCGTCTAGCATGCTATCTTAGACTTCCGTTCTCTTGAATGATATGGATTATAAGGAATGCAATTAATGGGTGTTAGGTTTAAGTTATAATTCATGCGAAGCCAATTGTTAGGCTATGAGGTTTATGCTTTGCATTGATAACAATATTATACCGGTCCCCGCCAATATATATTGGTTCATTTTCTTTTCTAGATCAATTGTTTTTATTCGTAATTCTTAATGGATATCTTTCATAATAAATTTTATCTGAAAATAAATTATTAATGTTAATCGAAGCGACAATAAGTTTGAAGTATATAATCATAGAAACAACTCAATTTTGACATATTCTACCTTTATTGAAAATAAAGATTTCATCAATTAATTTTCTTTATCACTTGAAATCCCAAATTTTATAATATATATATGTAGTAAAATTTTCACAAGATAATATATATGATGTCTTGACTGATCAAAATAAAAGCATTTAGTAATAGAATAATAGCAATTTTGCTTGAACCAACATAATCTTTTGCACATTATTTTAATGAAATAATTTAAGCGTGATTAACCAAGTTATTGAGCGCTTTAGTAAAGTAAATATAACATGGTACTGTAATAGGAAGTCCGCAAACCTTACAATTTAGTTGTAGTTTCCCAGATAACAAGGCAAGCACTTATAATTTGTCGTTGCATTGCATACTATAATTTGTGGTTCAAGTTTCACATATGAAGAGATGTATACGTGTAATTATAGTCCGTACTTTTTTTTTTTAAATTAAGGATTGAAATTCATATATTCCAGATGGTTTGTGTTATGGATAAACTATTATCATGAATGGGCACAACTCTGTTTCAGCACAGAACAAAACTTGATTATTCAGAAAATCTACGGGTATGAAGCATACACTTGAAATCTAAGATACAATAATGAGGTGTGAACATTAGAAATGGAATGAAACAAAATTCCGAACATATCATTGTCTCTCTTTGTTGAAAGTTCACTCTGTTTTAATTAATTGATGTGTTGGTGGATTGGCACATTGCATGGACTCCAAGTCAACCATAATTGATGTCCTAGTCAAGCCATGGATATTGTACTCAGTTGGCGAATTCTCTAAGCTTAAAACAAATTGAGTGACTCAAGAAGGTTTCTAAACTAATAAATCCAATGCCCTCAGTTTAATCTTCCCTCGCCTGATGACTCTGAGAACCATCATCTCCTCTGCTAGACTTGTAGCTCACTTTCTGATCCTTCACAATGATATGGGAAACCTTCATCATCCTTTCCACCTTAGTTCTACTTACGTATTTTACGGGATTCAGTTCCGACCTTATCGATCCCGCTCCATACTATATTGACTCTTGTGGACTTATATTCAACGTCTCTACAGGTGAAGACATTCATAACAGCATCTGCAATGATCCCAGTTACGCACTGCTCTGTGAGAACAACAGAACAGCGTTGTATTTAAACTACGGTAGGCACCAGGTGCAGGCCATTTCTGCCACTAACTCCACCCTCCAATCCATCACTGGTGGAGTTGACAACAATAACTGCTCTACAATCACTCGTCATTCTCTGACATACGACAACTTCAGCCACGTTTTCTCAGAAAAAGATGGAAAACCGGACACCAAACATTACCATTATTCTGAGAATGAGATGTTGTTTGTCAGCTGCGAAAATCCAGTTCTTTCTCCTCTGTATACGGATATTGTGGCGCCTTGTACAAGCGAAGCGGCAAAAACGCATTATTCTTATGTGCTGCCAGGGAATCCAAGTGTATCTGATGTGGCAGAGTCGTGCAAAATAGATTTGATGGTGAAGGTGTTGCCACTGGGGCCAATGACATGTAATAAGAATTGTTCTTATCCGAAAGTTCAGAGTGAAGAGGTAAAGGGAATTGACGTCAAATGGCGTGCAAATCGTTGTGGAGAGTGGGAAGGAGGGGAACGTAACTGCAGGTTTGAAAATGCCACAAATATGGTTCTTTGTCCTCCACATGCAAGACTTTATTCCGCGTTTGCAGGTGAGCTTCATAGATAGTTCTCATGGTATTCTCATGGTGATCTAGTCGAAACCTTATGTTTTGAATTTTGACAACGCAGTCTTCGTTGGGAGCGCGGTCGGGACAGGTGAGCAAAGCAGAGTTTTCTCCTTGTGGGAAAATTTTTTAGTCCTTCAATTTCATTGTTCACGTTTTAATTTCTTATAGTTGCTAGTTTGATCCCAAAACCTATAACTATTAGAGAAATAAGTGCATCCATCAATTTTTCCTATTCTCGATTTAATAATAGTAGAACTGACTCCGCTGAGGACTTAGGGTTAAGGTAAGCGGATTAAGCCAAAGTTTAGGGGACGAAATTTGGAGTGCTTATAAAACTTAAATGATCAAATTTGTAACTTTACCTTTTGTCTACAATTTTATCAATTTGCAGACATTCTCCGTCTATGATAGGATATACCAACTCTAATTAAGTTTCATATTAACTGTTCTTTTAATATGGTGCTTTGTACGAACATAACACCAGGAAGCTTGATGTTATGGGGTTGTAAACTCAACCCCCCCTTGATTGAGGAATTTAAGAAGTTAATGAGGAAATGTACTTTTAGTATCTAAAAAATACATGTCACAGCTATTTTGTTTCTAAATCATATAATTTGAGATTCAGACTTAATCCTTAAACAATTTTTATTCCCTAATTGTTAGTCCTGAAAGCATGAACATTTGTCCTATTTTTTATTAACTGGGGATTAACAAGTAGCAAGTCGTAAACTTCCAAGATTAGTAAATCATGCAGAGTTAAGTACCAAATTATTAAGGTATGCATCATACAAGGACCAAAAAATACATTTCCTCTAAGTTAAATTTCAAAAATATCATCTAACACAAACAAAAACTAAGCCTCGTTCCATATATTATACATACATTGATCTGATCATAGGAATGAATTGATTTATTAGTGCTGATGTTCAAATTTTTTGTGCACAGTAAGTTATTGGTCTATAGCTAAATTTGTACTCGGTGCCCCGTGTGCTTTTGCATTTTTGATTCATCGGTGGAGAAGAAGGCATCAATCTCATTATGACAAGGTTGAGGACTTCCTCCAAAATAATACTAATCTAATGCCCATCAAGTACTCCTACTCTGAGATCAAAAAAATGACTAAAGGCTTCAAGCACAAGTTAGGTGAAGGAGGCTATGGTTATGTCTATAGAGGAAAGCTTCGAAGCAAGCAGGATGTGGTTGTGAAGTTATTGGGCAAGTCCAAAGCCAATGGACAAGATTTCATCAATGAAGTCGCCACTATTGGCAGGATTCATCATGTCAACGTGGTGCAACTGATTGGATTCTGTGTTGAAAGAAGCAAGCGAGCTCTTGTGTACGAGTTTATGCCCAATGGATCTCTGGACAAGTACATACTTTCTGAGAAACAAGGGAATTCGTTCATAAGTTATGAGAAAATCTTTTATATTTCTATTAGGATTGCTCTTGGAATTGAATATTTACATCAAGGTTGTGATATGTAGATTCTACACTTCGATATCAAACCTCACAATATTCTTCTTGATGAGAACTTTAACCCCAAGATTTCAGACTTCGGACTGGCAAAGTTGCATCCCGCAGATAATAGCATTGTATCTTTAACAAATGCAAGAGGAGCAATGGGTTACATGGCACCTGAATTTTTTTATAAGAACATTGGAGGCATATCTTACAAAGCTGATGTATATAGTTTTGGGATGCTACTAATGGAAATGGCAAGTAGAAGGAAAAACTTGAATGTCATGGAGCATTCTTGGCAAACCTATTTTGCTAAATGGGTTTATGACCAGTTTGAGGAGTCAATAGACAGGAGTAATGCCATAGATGAGGAAAGGAAAATAGCGCAGAAGATGATTATGATAGCTTCACATTGCATTCAGATGAATCCTGGTGATCGACCCTCAATGAATGAAGTGATAAAGATGCTTGAGGGAGAAATTAATCTCCAAGAAGCTCTTCCACCTGAACCTTTTATAACTTGGCAAGGGATTCCAAAAGAGGATGTTGGCGCTGGTGAAAATTTGAATTCAGAATGAGCTATATATGTGTAAATCTTCAAAAATAGCATGATAGGTAGTACATTAAATGTTTCCTAGTGCTTCAAAGCCATAATGTAACACCTTAATATTTTGATTTACTAGACTAGGCTCTTAAAAGAAGACATTCATCCCACTAAAAATGAAATTATTAAGTTGCCATGTTTTTCCATGCCTCTTTGGTACAGCGTAACTATTTCATTCTATGGAAATCAAAGATAAACAACTCTCTCTGTTGGGATGACTTTTGAATAGAATTTGGACTATTTGACATTCAAAATTGATAGTTCAAGTGTATGACATGCATGATGATATATGTAATCCCCTTGTCAGTTTTCCCTATTATTATATAAATTTTAACTTGGTAATTGTTGTGAATAGCTATATCACCAGAATGGGAAAAATATAGTTTTAATGTTATAACGTATAATAAATATATTTGATAAAAGGAACATGTGATTGACTTTTATTATATTATGCAACTGTTATTATTATTTTTATTATTATTAATTTTTTTTAAACGTGTCCTGTTCATTGCCGTGGGGATGGGGAAATCGTTTATTTATTACAGTTATTGTTTAATTTCCATGTGATGTCATTATTCAAGATTATGTGTTATAGGGGCAACCGACCCTCCTCTAAGGCTAGTTCCTTCCAGAGGAAATTGCAGCTTCAACATTCTTGCAATTTCTTCCACATTTCATTGATTATGACCAAAAAATGACAACTTGTTAATTGACTCAATTGGTTGGACCAAGGCTTTGAGAGACTTCACTTATATTCCTGTGATTGATGTTATGGAGAAATTATCATCATGAATTGGCATATTTCTTTCTGCGCAGAACAAAATTTGATTATTCAGAAGAGCATTCTTTCTATAATTTCTTTTTCTTCTAGTAATCTACATATATGTCAATTTACTGTTAAACTTCTCATTCCTTTCTCTCATTCCTTAATCATTAGAGAGCGTTGAAGAAAATAAAAACATGAGGTCTTTATATTTATTGATTATAATATGGCTTTTTATTGTTGATCATGTTGTTTGCAAATTACTGTAAAACTTCTTCAATAGATTTTATGGACAAAATAAGAGTTAACTTTATTCTATTTAATAGCCCTTCTAATCTCTAAATTTACTCTCATGGGTTTGATCCCCGTTTCAAAAGTTTCCACAACATGAGACTATAACAACATATTCTGAACCCTGAATTTTAACATAGGTTTGAGAGAATTATAGAAAAACATTACACACCTAGTCCATGACGACCATATATGCACCATTTCAACTTCACTCTATTTTTGAGATGACCAATAACTCTATGTTTATTCCAATAATGTCACTTGTATTAGTTGGAGGTGTAGAACAAAATGGATTAGGAGGCATAATTAACCTTTCATCATCTCCTTCCAACATCTGAACCATAGCTTTCGTGGTTGATATTCTATCTTCAACTGTGACGTCCGTGATTTTCCTTTAACCATTTCACGTAGCAGCATTTTATAACTATAAACATCTTACTTATATCATACATTGCCAAAGTTTTAAAGATCTCTAGCACAATGTAATCCAAAGTGCCCCTTAGTGTGGCCATTAACATAACGCTTTGATCCTTGGAACAGAGCTTGGCCAAACTAAAAATAGATTTTTTTCTTGGGTGTTAATTTGTTATCTAGAAATATGTTATGAAGTTTGATAGCAAAGTGGAGAATTGGAGTCTCACAATTTTTGTGGAGATACTTAATTTCTTTGGCTATACCAACAACAATATCATGAAGTTTCCCAACCTAGAAAATGGTCGTTTATGTCAGCTGAGCTTACGAATTTTTTTAGTGAAACATTTTAAGGAAACAAAAATATAAGAAATGGATTCCCATTTTCAACAAAATTGCCATTCGGCCATGCCTAACTTGTAATTGCCGTTTCAGATATCATTTGGTCTCTAGAAAAATGTGTTATAGAAGATGGAATAAAGATCCAAAGTCCAAATAACAACTTATCTTCCTTTACGTGTGGAAAGTCCTCCTCGCATTGATTGGTGGTGGTGGAATAGTCGGTGGATTGGACCATAAGAAAATGAAAATAAGAAGATAAATCATTGACTTCAAGTCAACCATAGCTGAAGCGTTTTAGTATCATTAACTTCATGTTTGATGGCAATTTTTCAACAAAGTGATAAGGAAAATACTTCGGGAACTTTCCAGGAAAGGCAGAGGCATTAATTAAAGCAACCCGTACTGCATTGACAAAAGCCCCCATTCTTTGTTGAACAAACCAATAGGCCACCTTAATCAGGATCATCGTCTTGGCTTTAAACACGCATTCCACACTCCTCCCTTCTTTGTTTAACGTAACTAGTCATCTGATCCCATTCAATAATGTTGTGACAAATCTTGTTCATTATTTTTGAGTTCCTTGTTGTGCCCGCTATACTTCTGTCCTGCTACCAAATTCTGCCTATCAAATTGGCTGACTTCACCTATTCCTCATCTAATCCACCCTGAAGGTAGTAGCAGCTATTACATGTTTTGAGAAAGATTCATTCACTGTATAAAAAAAATAAAATAAATAAGTAAAACAAGTTAATTATAACAAATCAAAAAAAACATTTAAGCATGTTGATAGTGAGATTTATTAAAAATTGTATTTGACATATTTATTAGGAGTATTTATAAGTTCATTGGTTTAAAATCAAATCACATCAAACATTTTCATTATGAAAGGAAAGTGACTTATTCAGTTTGGGCAATTTGATCTATGTTAATCGGACTTTTCTTCATTTGGGCCTATATTCACAGAAAAAAAAACAACAAAAGCAGTACTTACTAACAATTTTACGTGTTCTCCATTTTCATTTAGGCCTATGTTTTATATCTCAAGGGATTATGGTACTCACCATTTGCAGGCCCTTTTTGCCACTAATTCCACTCTCCCATCCGTTAACGCTGGATTTGACAACAATAATTGCTTTACCATCCTTACTTTTCCTTCCTTCACGAACAACAATATCACCTATAGCATCTTAAGCATCAAACAAAACAAGAGAGAATACTATCCTCATTATTATTATCATTATTAGGCTATGATTATTGTTGTGGGAAAGCGAAAGGAATAATATACATCAAATGTGAAAATCCAATTCCTTCTGCTCAGTACGAGTTTAGCCCAGAGTCATGTAGAAGGAGAGGGCATTATTCATATGTTGTGCCGTTAAATGCAAGGGTTTTGCAAGTGCCAGAATTTTGCAGCATTGACTTCACACTGAGGTTACTATCGAGGAGGCCCAGGACATGTAATAAGAAATGTTCAAATCCAAGGGACCACATTAAGGAGGAGAAGGCGCTTCAGATCAGATGGAAAGCAATCCCCTGTGTGGACGCTGATCACCATCATATGGGAGAAGGACTCTACTGAGGTTGCAGGTGAGTTTGCTAGAACTTCTGAGCCTCATGTTTGAATTCAGCAGACGAGAAGAGAAAGGAAGGGACGAAAAATATTTAATTTATATATTTTTGTCGATTTAGATTTTGGTTTATTTTTAGAAATTAATTTATGAGTAACACTAACAGAACCTATATTATGTAGATGAGGATTGGATGCACCTAACAGTACTTGCTCTTGGTAAGCAGTTTAATTTCATTATTGTATTTAGTTTCTTTTCTTTTAATAAATTTTATTGTATTTGGAGAAAGGGTTCAAATTCTAAGAAACAATCCTCTTTTCTACTTATACTGCAATCTGTACCTCACATCACAAATAATTTTTACTAAAAATTGCGTAATAAAAAGCACGTTGGATTTATTTATTCTCTGGGGAACTCTTTGGGCTAAGTAATAATGATCTGTATTGCTTTTCCTATTGTTGCTATTATATAATCTGATCATTTTTTATTCGCCTTTTCATTTATCATACATATTACCAATTTTCAACAGCACTTCTGGCTAGAATTCCATGTAAGACCTCTCTATTCCTTTTGCTTCTTTTTCTTCCCCCCATCTCTTCCGCGGCGCGGAGGCGTTTTGGCCATGTCTCTATCCCTGTTGTTTGAATATGTGTTTGCGTGTTTTTTTTTTCCTTAATCCCGTGTTAGTGTTTTGAATTGGGAAGATAACTAATAACCAAAACTCTTTTTTGAAATATTAGTTTTTGATATGACATTGAAATATTTGTGAACAAATGATAAAAGTATTATTTCATCTAAAATTAATTATCATATATTTATTATTCTCAACTATTGATTTGTGATCTAAGGATAATTATTATGATTATTCCTCTTAACTAATACATCATGTAACATATATATATCAATTGAAAACATGCCCTAATTGTTTTATTTCAAAAAGCAAAAAGATTACTAATTGTTCCATGTTGAAGTATCCTTAGAGAAAATATGAAATTGCAAATACGCCATGTCAACTTGTATTTCCATTTCCATAACATTTTCATTTTCTATATATAGACATGCAAACTAGGAACAATAAAATTGTTTTAAACGTATCTTATTCTTCCATACCTTCTATTTTTGTTAGTTTCTTTTATTGATGCTTGATTTATTTTCCTAATCCCAAACTCTACAAAAATGTGGAAAAACAATGATGGACCAATCCCTTGCTAAAACCAATCAGCAAGGGAATAATGAGGGACAAGCAAGGGAATCGTTCCTTACTACAGATTGATCGAAAAACCAACAAATGAATATTCAATTACTAATAGATCTTGCCATACCAAATAACGAGGGACATTCCCTTGTGTGCCTTCACAAAACAAACATTGATCTTTTAAAAGGAAAAAAAAATCCCTTACAAATTGATGATGGACTATTGAGGAAATTTTGCCTCACAAACCCTTGCTAATCATAGCTATTTCCTCATTAGTTATAAACTTCTTGCACAAAAAGTTGAAAAAGTTAGAGCATTAATGAATATTTCCTCACTAACCCCTTTCTAGTCCTTCACAAATTTTTCTCCAATCTCTTACTGATCCCTTGCAAATCCCTTACTAGATTTTTTAAAAAAATGTAATGTATTATTTAGTTTTTTACTCATTTTCATATATAACCTACAATAAAACTATACAAAATAGTAGCAAATAAATGGTGATAAATCTTTCGAAAGCAAGCTATATATAAAAGTCCTTATCATTCAATTCTAAATAAACTACACAACAAGGTATAAGTTAATAATGTCATATATCATACATCTAGCTATCCCTATCCAAGTTCTCAAGCTAATCATCTTGACCCTTGTCATCTTCCTAACCTTATTGTGCTTGTGTTCTAGATGATCCAATGTCTAGTAGGGGTTAAGATCATCGTTGTGCTACTTCTTACATAGCAAGGTAACTAGAAAGTCAGGATGGCTAAAAAATAGTGCTAAGAAGAAGCTTTCAACTAAGAAGTTGTTCAATAGTTTATCTACTAGGTCTTTATCAGTAATATCTTGCCTAATGTCTCGTTCACTTGGGTTTGCATCTAAGCAATGGGCTGGAAGGGACCTAGCTAATAAAGACTTTAATGAGGGCTACTTAGGGTCAAGCCATGAATGAAACCATGAATGCATGCCTCTTGTTCTCTTCTACATCTAAACTCTTGTCCAACTTAAGACAAGGACTGAGAAATATGTATTCGTTTTTTCATACACATTGTTGAAGATATTACAATGTTACAAAAACTAGCCAACATGAATAAGATGTGATGGAACCACGAAATGGATTGAATCTATCCAAGCAAAGGCCAAGCCAAACATTTTGCAACCCTTGGACAATGTGTATACTATAAAATTAGTAGGAGTAAGATCAATATTTCTGATCTTATATGTAGATGACATTTTACTTGCCTCAAGCGATTTGGGGTTGCTACATGAGGTGAAATAATCTTGTTTAAGAATTTTGAAATGAAACATAAGGGTGAGGCATCTTATATCATTGGCATAAGAATTCATAAAGATAGGTTTCAAGGTATATTAGGACTATCGCAAGAGACTTATATAAATAAAACTTTTGAACGATTTAGAATGAAAGACTATTCATCTAGTGTGGCACCTATAGTGAAATGGGACAAATGTGATTTATTTCAATATTCTAATAATGAGCTATAGAGAAAAAGGATGAAGAATGTTCCCTACGTTTCAACAATAGGAAGCCTAGTATATGCATAGGTTTACTCAAGGCCTAATATAACTTTTATTCTATGCATGTTGGGAAAATATCAAAGTAATTTTAGAACGGGTCATTGAAGAGCTACGAAAAAGGTTATAAGGTATCTTAAGGGTATCAAAGATTATATACTTACTTATAAAAAGACAGACCACTTAGAAGTCATTAGGTATTTACACTCAAACATGATAGGATGTGTTGACACTAAAAAATCAACATTCGATTATATATTTATATTAGTTGAAGGTGTCATCTCATGGAGGAGTGTTAAGCAATCTTTGATTGTTACTTCTACTATAGAGGTTAAGATTGTTTTAAGTTATGAGGCAAGTTTACAGGTTATATGATTGAAAAATTTTATTGCTAGGGTTAAGATTGTAGATTCAGTCTCTAAGCCCGTTAAAATGCTTTATAATAACATAGTTGTAGTTTTCTTAACTAAAAATAATAAGAGTAGAAGTCAAAGTAAACATATTAACATTAAATACATAACTTTAAGGGAACAAGTCAATATTGATCAAGTTATCATAAAGCACATTTGGATAAAAGAAATGTTAGCTTATCCATAAATTAAAAGGATACATCTAAAAGAGTTTAAAGATCATGTGTCTTGGATGGATCTTAGACCATATTTGGTCTAAGTGAGTTATATAATGAAATAAAATTTTTGATTTTTGGCTTGTTGCATTATATATTTATATACATTTTGGTGGAGATTGACAAGTATATAAGTTAGAAATTGAATAAACATTTAAAGTTTATTCATAAAAATTATATATCCTATAAAGACATATTACAACATAATACATAAAAAGTAATATTTGTTTGATTAAATGACTTAGTGTTATGTTTATTTACCCATAAATATATTATTTGACAAATCATAATAAAACAAATGGGAGAATGTTAGAATATTTTAATTTAATATGTTTGTTAAAGATATTATTTTAATTAAATATTTACTTAAAATATTCTAATTGGTGATTATTGATTAAATAATATCTCAAAGTTAAATTAAATTATTCTGATTGGTGATCCTTAATTTTTAAATTTTAAATTGCTTGCTATTTTTGGTTAGTGGATTAGTATATATCTATACATTGTTAACTAACTTTTTTTAATGGAAAAGTTGTCCATTTTACGTTAATACTTTGAGAGATTCCAAATAAGTAAAATCAATCAATTGGCCATTACAAATACTTATAAACTTATCAAAAAATCCTCTCTTCCTCTTCCTTACTCCTCTTTTTTCTTTTCTTCTACACTCTATAATTTTCTTGGCTACAAATTATTGAAGAGAATTTGATTAGTGCTTTGAGTTTTTCATCAAATCAAGGAGACTGAAGGTATTTATGTTACTATATATGCTTCCATTGTTATTTAGTATATAATACTTTATTTTGCCAGATAAATTGCACTTTAGTTTAACATGCTCGAGCAATTATTGTTATCAAATCCAGCACTGACCGATCGGAGAGATGGTTGAGTACCATAATTTATGTACATCACTGTTTGGTTGTTCTCACATACCATTTTGTAATATCTGCTAAAATCACCAACTTGGTCTTCGGGTAGAGAGAAAAGAGAGACCATGCCAGATACCATCAACAGATTGGATAATCAGACAAAACATACACAAATTTGTAGGGGGAACGAGAAAGAGCAAGATTTGTGTCATCATGGAGAGAGGTCAGATGATGAACTCAACTAAACAAAGAAAGATCAGACCAAAAGGATCCCATGGAAGTGATGAGCAACTTACGGAGAAGGTGATGATCCAATTTGTCCATGTCAATGATAAATACCAATCCACCGCCACGAATCAATGTGGTGTGAACATTTTATGTAAAAGAAGACAATGGAATGTTTGGAATTTGGTTTCATCAGACCAAAAGGCCAAAACATACAAAATAAATTATACAAATCTCTTGTAAGTTTTGATAAGATTATATAGATATTTTTTCTATTTTTAAAATATACACAAATCTCTCTTAAAATAAAAAGTTAACTAATACTTTAATCTAATTTTAACATTTTTAAATAAAATAAAAAATTTAAAATTAGATTAAAATTAACTTATATTTTAATATAATTGTAAATTTTTTTACTAGAATAAAAAATTTAAAATTAAACTAATATGTAAAGTAATTTTTTGTTTCAGAAGTAATTAGTATTTATTTTAAAAATAAAATTTTTTTGCATAATTTCAATAAAACTCAGAAAGGTCTTTATAATTTACTCAGAAAGGCTAATTAAACATATATGAAATGGCACTTGCATGTTGGGCATGGCCGAATGGCTAATTTTGCTCAGAAAGGAAATCCCATTCTTATTATTTTGCTTCATAACTATTTTTGCAGGAACAGGTTTCCTTCACCCATGCATAGAATGGACCAGCCATTCGATTCCCGTTCAGGCTTAAAGGAACACAATCAGAGAATGGCGTGGCTATAATTCTGGGTTTGGTATATCATGTACTGAAACAAAGCAGACAGTGCTCAAACTGCCATTGTCTGTAACGGTTTTAGTCAACAGCATAGACTACAAATCATGGGTCTTAACTGTGTAAGGATACCTCGCTCATTTCAATTTATCTGCCTCTCCTTTTCTGTTCCACGAGCACTTAGACGGATATACATTATTCAATTGTTCAGAGATGTCTCATACAAATGCAGATAGCAGATACTTTCCATCGACAAAGACTCATGGACAATCCCCTTTTATCATGCACTAGAATTCATCGCCATATATCAGTACCTAATTCTTTTTATAAGAACAGTAACATTAGAAATCTATCTTGGCTCCAACCAGATTGCAGAAACTGCAGAGTAGATGGTGGACAATCTAAATTGAGGATACAAATTTGAACGTGAACCTGAATGTTTGCCCAGTCCTCATAAAGGTATAATTTCTTCTCTGATTTGACCAACTTCATGAACCCTGCATTTAAAATCTGTGCGTGAAGCTCATACACATCTTTATTTATTTATTTTAGCAGGGTCCATCAAAAGGGAAAGTAATTGCAGGTAAACATTCTTCAGCGATGACTCATTTCGCATAACGAACATAGTAAGTTTTTCAATCAGTCTATTACATATTCTATATTTTGCTATATCTAAAGGTCAAATCCTAGGCCCATTACGGGTTATATTAGTCGGGGTTCTTGTCTATTGTTTCTATGTAGCTGGCCTCAAGAGGCAGAGTAACAAAAGGATATAATAATTTTTGCAGGACGACCAAGCGCTTAAGCCTGCTCGATAATCGTATGCAGATATAAAGAGACTTACAAATCAGTTTAGAGATGAACTTGGACAAGGAGCTTATGGAATCATCTTATCCAAGGAAATTCAGATCGATGTTAAGCTCCTAAATACTTCAACGGTCAATGGACAAGAGTTCATCAATGAAATGGAAACAATGTGGCTTGCTTAGTTGGCTTATGTGCCAATGGATTCACACGAGCTTGGGCGTATAAATTTTACCAAATGGTTTATAGCAGAAATTCATAACTTCAGCTGATGCAAAGGACCTTTTCTAGGTTGCGGAAAGCTTCATGATATTGCTCTTGACATAGCCAAAGGAATTGAATATATTCACGAAGATTGTGACTAAAAAATCCTCCATTTTGATATCAAACCTCTTAACATAATGATGGATGATAAATTAACACCCGAAATATTGAATTTCGGTTTGGCCAAGCTTTATTTTGTGTCAATGACCACAGCTAGGGACACTTTGGGTTACATTGCACAACAAATCTTTTCTAGAAACTTTGGCAATGTATCATACAAGTCATATGTTTATTGTTAGGGTTGCTGCTACTTGAAATGGTTGGAGGAAGGAAAATCATGGATGTCACAGAAGATAATAGTAGCCAAGTTTACTACTCTCAATGGATTTATAATCTTCTGGAGAACAATGAAGACAGACAAATCCATATAGAAGGTTAGGTAGGACACTGAGATAAAAAGAAAGCTATCTAAGAAAGCTATCTACTGTGGGACTTTGGTGCATTCACTGGCACCCAGCAAATTGTCCAGCCATGAAAGCTATGGTTCAAATGTTAGAAGGAGATGGAGATAAGTTAATTATGCCTCCTAATCCATTTGGCTCCATCCCCTTAACTAAAACAAGTACTGTTATTGGACAAAGGCATCACCCTGTGTCTTCTGTCACCTCTGAAATAGAATGAAGTTGAAAGGGTTCATAGTCATAGGCTAGTTGTCTAATGTTTTTTCAGTAATAATCTTATTAGGATGGAATGAGCAATATTTAAATTCAGAGTTCAAATTATGTTGTGAAAGTCTCATATAAAGGCTTGAAATGGGATCATACCCATGAAAGAAATTCTAGAGGGGTTATAAAAGAGAATAAAATTAAATAATATTTTCTCCCCGAAATCTGTTTTTAAAAAAAAAAAATCCATTATAGAGTTTGTAAACTACATGGTTTACAATGAAAAAACCACATTATAATCAATAAATAAAAAGATCTAATGTCATTCAATTCTTCAACACTCTCTAATGATTAATCAATGAGAGACAGGAAATGAGAAGAAATTTAACAGTAAATCAACATATATATATATATATATATTACAAGAAGACAAGGAAATAACAGAAAGAAAAAAAAAAAAGCTAAAACTTCTGTGCTCAAACAGAGTTGCGCAAATTGACGATGATAATTTCTCCATAACATTAATCATCTGGAATATAAATGGAACAGCAATCCTCAATCAAGAAGGTAAGGACTGCAATGTCTCATGTGAAACTTGAACAACAAATTACAGTGAGCAATGCAAAGACAAATTAAATAAGTGATTCCCATATTTCCATGTTGAATATAGTGGTACCTTTTGAAAGCTTTGGGCCAACTGCGGCAATCAACAAATTGTCTTTCTTGTCATCGTCAACAATATGATGAGCTATGTTAATATTCAGAGTTCAGATTTTGATGTTAAAGTCTCTTCTTGTGGCAACGTTTTATATAGGATCAAAGTATCAAACCCAGCAGGGAAATATCGTGGAGGATTATTAAAGAGAAAAAAGTTAGATCCATTTTGTCCCCAAGATCAGTTAACCAAAAAAAAAAAATTGCATTATAGTGTTTGGCTGTTTGCAAACTACCTCGTTCACAATAAAGAGGCCACTCTACAATATATACATAAAGATATAATATTATCAGTTTCTACAACGCCTTCTAATGATTAAGAAATAAAAGAAAGAAAATGGAGAGGAATTTAGCAGTAAATAGACATATATAAGTCACCACCAAAAACAAAACGAAAAAATGAAAATAATAATAATAATAATAAAAGACTATATGTAAAATGCTAAAACTTCTGAATAATAAAAAATGGGTCGGTGCTGAAAGGAAGCTGTGCCAATTCAGTACTTTCTCCATAATAGTAATATGGAATATAATTGGAATTGCAATCCTCAAGCAAAAACCAAGTGTTTGCGGTGCTTTTAAAGTAGGACAGAGATACCTCTGAAAGCTTTAGCCCAACCGAGGCTATTCAACAAGTTGTCTTCTGTCATCAACAACGAAATGTGCAAGGCATTGCAAAAATAGGGAAGCTCACTATTTTTTTTCTTTGAGAGGAAGCGGAGGAGACTTGGTTACCCTCAATAACACGGTCCCCCTGAAGATATGAAATAGACACTGCCGGATCACATCTCTGCTGTTAGGTGTGGAAATTTCTTATTTACCAAATGAATTTTGATTATTCAGTAATTGTAACTCAGGGATCACATACACTGGAAAGTGAAAACTAATAACTGATCTGCTTAGAATTGGAATTCACCATTTTTCAGCCAGTAAGGAGTCCTCTCTTACTGTCTCTCCTCTGAAAATTTTGCCTTTGTACATCATTTTTCTGAGCTCTAAGTTCAGCTTCTCCGTTACCTCTCTAATCTCCATCCATTGCTAGCTTTTGTTTCTCATCGTAACCCAATCCCGCTCTCAGATCACTCCAAGCAACTAACCGAAGGGCACGCGCTTTGGGATAAGCACAGAACCAAGAAGAAAGGAGATGCCGCCGACCATGGATAGAGGCAGCGAGGGTGAATCCCGAAATTTCGAGGTTATACCTGCGATATTACATTGGTAAATGAGGAAAAAGTAAAAATTCTTTGAAAAATTTATATATTATATAAAAGGATACATGTGTTCCGCTATATTATTTTATTTTTTAAATAATTAACATTAAACCTCGTATATTAAACAGGAATATGAAACTAATTTACACAAATATTAAAATAAATTTAGTTTCACAAAAATAATTTTCTCAAATAAATCCTTCCAACCACATTTTAGAATTAGAGTCCATCCCTTGGTCGATGAAAAGGCAAAGAAGACATGACATGCCTCTCGAATTAGTTTCTCGATTGAAAAAGTTTAATGCAAATGAACTGTATTAATTAAACTTTAAAATGTCTTATGTTAAGAATTCAACATTTCTATGTTTAATAAACAAGAAAAATTACAAATTGACCAAATTATTCTGGCCCTTCACCTGACTCTCTCCCTCTTCCCAAATTGTGGAATGCCAATACTTTCTAAAAATGAATCGATTTAGGGCGTCACATTATTTCAAGGAAATTGTATATTTTAGACGAAATTTTTTATGTGATGAATGAATGTGTGACAATTTTTTTATCCAGACTTAAATTTTGTTACAAAATGTTTGTGACCTGGTTTTTTGGATTAGCGACCAATTTTTTTTCATTTCTAATTCATTTTTTTCCTTTTCAGTTCATGTTTCTTTGACTAATTAAGATAAGACAATACTAATTAGGTATGTGGGCCAGAAAGCGAGGATGGTTAAAACAAGTGTTTCTTTCTACTTAGTGAAAATTCAAAATCTCCATTGAAGAGTAAGAAAAATAGAAGTGACTAAAGGAAGATGAAAAAGGAGAACAAGATGGATGGTAAGATAGAGGAAGGTGGTATGGAAATGCAAGTGTATGCGACAGAGAATTTTTCTTTTAAGAAATGCTTTATCTTTAAAGTTGGTATTGATGAAAAGAAAGGGGGTCAAAATGTCAAAGGTTCTTGTTGCTAGACTAATTTAGCCACTCAAGAATTATGAAGCTCATATCTTGGAATTGCCAAAGCTTGAGTGTGGGCTTTGCAGTGAGAAAGAATTTAAGGGAGATATGTAGGAAAATTAAACATTACTTAGTCTTTTTAATGGAAACAAAAATAGCTACTAAAAATTTGAAAAACTTAGGGAAAAAAATAACTTCACTTTTCGAAAGAATTTTATGTTGAACCTGAGATTACTAGGTGATTTAGCTATTTAGTGAAATGAGGTGCAAGTGGAGATTGTAATGCCTTAGCTCCCTAACTTTCAAATCATATTATATAGGCTTATCTTAACATATACTTGACATATGATACATATTTACATGAAAGTGACACTTTTTGTCTATGGTGCAATTGGAAAGTTTTATACATCATTTTTAGCTTTAGAAACCATGTGAACTTACAAATTTCATTTGCTTATAAATTTCATTTGCATCCATAACATATCCATTCATATCATAAATATCACAATTCATCTCAAGAATCTCAGATTTGGAACCACATTTCAAGAAAACCATAATTTGTTCTTGGGTTAGAGTTCCAAATATTTTATATAAATTTTAAAAATTCATAAATAATTCTAAAAAAATTGATGTCATACATATGATAGTTTTTTAGAAAGCTTTTGATGTTAACTAATGATTAAAAATAGTTTCAAATCAAAATAATTAACTCACGAAAAATAATTGAACAGTACATCATGTATGCTCTTAGACAACTATAGGACCTGAAATTTTAAAAATTTGTTTCTCTCTCTACAGAACTCCAAATGAGGTGCTCTTAATGACTATAAAAAGCTTATGATATCTAGTTTATGTCTATAAAATTTTATAAGTATTGGACTTCATTTAACCCATAAATGATATAGGAAAGCAAACTAACCATATAAATAGTGCCTTTAACAGATTTGGCATAATTTAGCCAACTTTAAAAAATCATAATAAATTCTCTAGAGCTCCAAATTGAGTACTCATAATCTCTGTGAAAAGCTATTTGCTAGCCAAATTTTATGCAAAAATTCATCAATTTGGTTAGATTTCGGTTCATCTCAAGAAATGGTCAAATTTGACGTCTATAAAGGGTTTAACATGCACCAAATTCCTTTTTCATCTTTCCACAACTACTTGACCAAGTCTAAAGGCATAATTACAGCCTGTAGAAGCATGCCAAATGGGTCATATCATCATGGGACTCATTCTCACCTTGCTACTTGAAATCATACACATAAGCATAATGGCATATGAATGGTAAAAACTCATATATTCATTCATTTGAATTCAAACTGGATATATACATCATATTTATATATATTTGAACATGTTCAAAAGTTTAACTCACATATGCATCATGTGGTTACAAATCTTGACATTAAAATGCCATCAAAATACTTAAATATCTATTATATTGTTAAAGTTTTGCTCTTCAAGATGTTTGGCTTCCATTTGTTAGTCCATTTTATTCACCTAGATATGATTAGACATATGTGAAAGAAAAATGAGATTTAAAAAATTGTAATAGCTTTATACCCTTTCAAATATACATATATGATGCATTTACATGTCAAAAAATGCATACATGCCATATAAGCTACTAATGAACATATATAGATCATTTTCTTTGTCATATGAATTCATACATATCAAATATAGGTTCTTAAAGGCATTAGTCTAGCCTCACCAAATTTTTTTAGGACTTTTAGATTTGTCTCACCCACTTTTAAAGAACTTTTGACTTAGCCTTACTTTTTTTGAGGCTTTTGGTTTTGTCTTACCTATTCGTAGGGACTTTTGACTCATCTTTATCAATGCTAAAGGACTTTTAGTATAACCAAACCCATACCTATTCAAGTCACATTATATTCATAAAAATCTTTCAAGAAGCATAATAGTACCATCATATATAACTAATGGCTAAAAACATATATCATAATTCAAACATGCACACAAGCACCTAATGACAAACAAACATCCAAACAATGCATGTAAAAAATGTTAAAGAGCTATCTTGAAGTAAAAACACAACTCTTCCCTGTGTTTATTCCTTCCCTCTCTCAGCCATATACTTGAAAACTAGGGATGCTTGATTCTTTTGGCCTAGACACATCAAATAGGACATGATTACATCATTGAAGCAAATTTTAGCTTCACACAAACTCTATACAATGTTACTTTGTTCTAAAACACTATTATGGTTCCATACAGGACATAATAAAGCAACTTTTTGAATTCATAATCTTGGCTCCCATTTCTCATTCAATTCAAGTCTTTTGACTCTATTTAAACTCTTTGGAACTATCACAATATCAATTCAAGGGGCCTAGATACAAGTTACTTCTTTAACTCTTAAAATGGAGCCTACACCTTCATCTCATGAACCATGATTCCTAAATTCATTCCAATGCTTTCTTTGATATTTACAATCATGTTTAGTCCCTTTCTAGCATTAGAATGAATTAAAATTCTTCCTAGGTGCTTGGTTCGGGTTTGGCCGAGACATGCACAACAAAGAGCACTAATGGACTTTGCTTGATTTTCTTTAAAGAGTTGGCACTTGTGAAACATCCTAGGTATATTAAGAACTCATTCACACTCTTAGACAACCAAAATTATTATTAGAAAGTCTCATACATATTAAAGTGCAACAAAATCTTTAACTTTGAAAACTTAAATTCTAACGCTTCTCTTTTGAATTTCATTGCATATTCTTATTTCTCATACTCTAAAACCAATGTTTCTTCCTTACTAACATTAGAAATCATCCCCTCTTGATTGGGCCTAGGGTTGGTTGAACATACATGGGATAGAAGTAAACAAAGAAATTCAAGATAAGCCATGGTTCTTACCTTATTTCAAAACCTTTTTAAGGTTCTTTTCTATGCTTCTAGCTTCTCTTTCAAAATTTGATTTCCTCACTCTGAACTAGCCACAAACTAGCCCTAATTGAGTCATTAAAACCATAAGAAGAAAGAGGAGAAGGAGAAGAATAAGATTATTGAATGAAAGAGCATGAAAATCTATAGTTTTCTTACCTTTTTATTAGGCTTTTCTTCTTCTTCTTCTTCCCTTCTTCTTAGGCGTCCCTCTCTGCTGGTCTTTCCTCTATTTTGGGCAGAGCTTAGGTCAGTTAGAATGAGGAGAAAAAGTGGGATGACACATATAAGAAGGAAGCTTTTTAAAAATTCTTTTTAAAATTTTCCTTTTTATCCTCTTTTCTTAGCTCTTGTTATTTAGGTTTATTTCAATTCCTTTTCAAAAATTGTCTTTTTTATTATAAAATTTAAGTCCTATAACTTATAAAATACCTTTGGTTTCACTCAAATTGGATTTAAAATTTTTTCGAACGAATTTGTCAAAATTTGGGTCAACTGACACTTTAAAACGTAAACCAGGTGGGTTTTAACCATTCTAAAGGTTTCTATGATTTTTAGAGTCTCTAAAAATACTGAGAAACTCAATTTTCTCATTTAACAATCCCTCTTTTGAGTTTTTTAAAAAGTACTCAAAATTATGAAAATATCACTGGTTTTTGTTGGATTTTATTTAGCTACTCTAACTCTGATTTTTGGGTATCTCAAATATTGTATCCTTATTTTTAAATTTATAAATTATTATCCTAATTTTATTTGGCCTCAAATCTTCCTATTTAGAGACTTCCTTTTATAATTGGTTCGTTTCTAATGTTTTCAAGAAAACCAGACATTGCAGAGATTCTGTCCTTTTTAAAAAAATTGATTCATACAAGAATTTGCTCATCCACTTTGAAAGTCCCTTCTTTCATCACATTTGTCTATGGTCCTCCTAAGGAAACTAATTGTAATTGATCAAATTTTGATGGATCTATCGTGCAACCCTTAAAATAAAATTAGGTTAGACTAAATATGTAGCTAGTGGTACAACCTAAGTCATCTTTCTTGAAAATGAAGCTTAATGTTCAATTGAGTTTTCTAAGTGTTAAATGACTCTAGAATTATCTACATTAAAGGGGGTTTGGTTGACTAAAACTATTTAAAATAAAATTGAAATAAAGTTCATAAACACTACCTAATTATATGAATTGTGAATGAATGATAGATTTGTGACTAGCTTTGGATTTGTCCTTTGGTATCTACTATCCTTATCCTAATCCAATTGTGATTAATTCTAGCTTAAGAGTTCCTATTTGTGTCCAATACAAATTATCTTGAGTTACCACTCAAGAATCAAGAACTTAACAATTTAGTGTTGAATTGAAACCTCAATCCCATATCAAATCGCTAATTCTTGTCATTAGGATCAATGAACATTTGAATTGAATGATTAATTGATCAATTAGTCTTTGAATTTACACCCTAGAATATTTAATTAACCAGCTAAACTCTAAGGAATCCTTAAATCAAACAATAAAGCTCATAATTTCACTCATGCATTTCATCAAACACCATTGTGGTATACATAGGAAATTAAAGGAAAGTGTAAAATTCAGTGTTTAATCTAACCAATCAATCAACAAAAAGGTTTTCTAATTAGTGTCTAACTAGCCACTAATCACAATTACACAAATTCCTAATCAAATACAATTTAACCAAACTTGTACAAGAAAAAAAAAGTGTAGAAAAGTAGAAATTCTTAGCCAAAATTCTACTTGTAATTCTATAGATTCAAGCTTCTCCAAAATCCTTCTTCCTTGCTAGTCATAGATGGAGGATTAGAGCTTCATTTGAATGGAAGGAGATGGAGGAGGTAGATGAAAATGGCATGGTGTGTGGTCTTTGGACAAAGGGTTGATGAAGGGGCATGGATGCGAATGACGATTGAGTGAATGAATGAGTGTTTATAATGGATGATGGCGTTGAATGAATGATAGAATGAATGTATTATTCACATGCTCCCCTTGTCTCATTCTCACGTGAATTTTTTTATTTCCATGTGCTTAACCCCTTTCATGCCAATTGCCCGTAGCTTCTTCTTCTTAATATGTATAAATATGGGTCCCAATTTATTTCTTCTATAATATTCCACATGAGCTACGTTTTTCCTATCTTCTTCAGCCACTTCATCATGTGATCTTTTATTCCTTTTTCACGTTCTAAACCCATGGCTTTGTTCTTCATTTCTACATGTGTGTATTTGTTCAACGTAAATCCCACGCTCTTCCAGCTCATTTTCTACGATTCACACTTTTATTCCACATAAAACTGTAGCTTGTACTGCTTCTTCCTTATGTAGCTGCTCCTTGTTGGTGTTAGCTCGCAACTCTAAAAACCCATAGCTTTTTCTTCATGTTGACTCTAGCAACTTTTCTCTTTGCTATTTGACGTCTTTTTTCTCCTTCACCATGTGCTGCAGCTGGTGCTTCCTTCTCCATCCATTTGCTCGAGTGTGTATTCTTCCACATAATAATCTGGTTCTCACGTCGCTTTTCACATTGCTGTCCAGCCTGCCTTCAGCTTGCCTTATTCCCCTATTCCAGCTCGCGTTATGCTCTCTGCTTCTTCATCTATTCAATTCTATCATCCTCTTCCTTGTGAGCTTCCTCTCGAGCTCAAAATTCTTCTTGAAACCATAGTTTGTTATGTTCTATATTTCATCTCCTTTTCTCACGCTTAAAACGCAACTCATGCTTCTTTCTTAGCTCGTGTTGCTTCTTCTTGATGTTCTTTGAACCCGTGGCTTTCTTCCTTCATTTCTCAACCAGAACCATGGCTAGTTCCTTCTCAAACCAGAGCTCACATTCTTCCACGTGAAATGTTTGATGAAGATAATAAAATGATTCTCAAGCCAATAATTATAAATAAAGTGAAAGATTCTATTTTCCCACTAAGACCTCTAAAAACACCTAGTCCAGATGGATTCTCTAGTCAATTCTACTAATCTACTTGCCAAAAGGTTAGCAAAGGCATTTTTGAAATGGTGAAAGCTTATTTTAAGAAAACTATCCCTTAGAATGAATTGAATGTAATCAATATGGTTCTAATTCCTAAAGTTGATAAACCTAAGATGTTGGGATAGTTCTAGCCTATCAGTTCATGCAATTTTAGCTACAAAATCATCTCTAAGGTGTTGGCCAAAAGAATGAAATGTCTTTTTCCTAAATTCATATCTCAAAACCAAGGAGCCTTTGTCCTTAGTAGATTGATACAAGACAATAGAGTGATTACTTATAAGGTGTTTGACTACTTAAAAAACAAGAAAATTAAAGGTAAGTTTAAATTTGCATTGAAAATAAGCATGAACAAGGCCTATAACAAGGTGGAGTGGAATTTTCTAGAAGGTGTTCTTCTAAAATTATGCTTCTACAAACAATAAGTGGAAATGATAATGGGATGTGTTTCTTTTGTAAAATTCAATATTCATGTCTCCAATAAGAAGGTTGCTTTGTTGGAACATGGAAGAGGTATTTGGCAATGTAACCCTCTCTCACCTTACCTATTCATAATTGTTGTAAAGATCCTCTTTAATATGATTCTAAAACATGTTGACAGTGGCGAGTTGAAGGGTGTTAAATTGGCAAAGGAATGTCCTACTTATCTCATTATTTCTTTGTGGATGATGCATTATTTTTTATGAATGCAAGAAGTGCTAATTGTGAGTTGTTGAGTGAAAATTTTGAAGTATATGGGAATGCATCTAGAAAGAAGGTAAATTTGGAAAAGTCTAGTATCTCTTTTTTTTCATAATACACCTGACAATGTTAAAGATGATGTTATCAAAATATTAGGTATTAAAGAGTTAAGTGATATTGCAAAATACTTAGGCTTAGCTATTTTATGGAGAAGATCCAAAGCTAAGGCCCTTGCTTTTATTAAATATAGAATTACTTATAAAGTTTAGGGTGGAAGCAGAATCTACCATCTCATGCTCAAAGGGAAATCAAGATAAAAGTTGTTATAAATGTAATGCTAGTGTATATAATGTCTTACTTCAAGTTCCCTAAGAAGACTTATGAGGAGTTTGATAAAACTATTTCTAAATTTTGGTGGGAACAAAAGAGTGAAATAAGAAGAATTGATTAAAAGACTTGAGTAGTTTAACAAAGGCAAAGAAAGGTGGTGGTTTAGGTTTTAGTGAGTACTGAAACTTTAACTTGGCTTTTATTATTAAAAGTACTTGAAGACTTTTATAAAATCTTTATTATCTGGGGGTAAGGGTCCCAAAATGTTTATACTTCCTCAAGATTTTTTTTTTTTTTGCAAAGAAAGGCCATAAGGTCTTATCAAGATAGTCTAGCTTGCTTAAGAGTAGAAATTTATTGTTACAAAAGCTTTATTGGCAAATTAAGGGATAATAAATAAGTGAAAGTTTTTTGGGGAAAGGTGGATTTCCAATATTATTAATTGCAATATTAGTTCTAATAATCTTAATGATAGTGACAAAGAAATTTTGGTAACTAATTTGATAGTAAATGGTAAATGAGAGTTGTCCTTGATTTCTAAAGAGGAAAGAGATGGTATAGTGAAAATTCCTATCTCTTTCTTTAGAGGTGTGGATAAACTAAGATAACTTAAGAGTGAAAATGGAATGTATAGTTGTGAATACTGTATTTTGTTCGAACAAAGTCCAAAATAATAATAAAATCAAATCAACAAAAAATTAAAAAAAAAAGAGAAGAAAGAGAAAAAGAAGAAAACAAAAAAAAATATAAGCAAACAAAAAGAGACAAAAACAGAACAAGCAAAAAAAATTAGAGAAAAGATCGCCCAAAAAAGAGGTAGAAAAATAAGAAGAAAAATTTTCAGCCCAAAAATTATAATTAAAAAAAGAGACTTTAGCCAAAAAAAAAAAACTAACTAAAACCAACTAAAACAGCTCAGTTCAATTCCTCCAAATCCGCCGGCCCAACTCCAAAAAATAATTGAAATTGAAAGGGGGTCAAAACGCAGGTTTGACCCAGATCGGTTTGACCCAGATCGCATTCCTTCATTTGTTCTCTGCCATCAGCGAAGAGCGAGACCGAAGCAGAGAATAAAGCACGAAAGGGGAAGGGCATCTTGCATCTTAGAGGATCCGAGAGAGCAGAACACCGTGATGGGTTCGAGGATTTGACTTCCCCGTTATGTCCCTTTCAGCATTGGAAGTACGAAATGGCAACGCGAAAACGGAAGGGGGGGATGAAGACACGGATCGAAGAGGAAGAAGAAAGCGTCAAAGGGAAAGAGAGCGCCAGAGGGGAGTGAAATACGGTCTCAGATTTAATATAAAGGGAGAACGAGAGAAGAACAGGGAGGAGAGATTGAGAGAAATTGAGAAGAGGATAGAGTGGAGAGAGGAGGAAAACGAGAGGGAGACCGAGAGCGAGAGAGAAGCTGAACGATTAAAGAAAAAAAAAAAGAGAGTGAGCAGTGGATTCGGGGAAGAGAGGAACCGAGAGGGAGAAGAGGGCCTCCTGGTAGGATATCTTCGGCCAAAGAAGAGAAAGCTCCAGTTTTTTTTTTACACTTTGCATATTTTCGAGCAAATTGAAAGGAAGCCCCATTTTCGGCCAGAGAACAAAGAGAACAGAGAGAGACTGAAAGAGATTTTGTGAGGAGGAGAGAAAAAAAAAAAGGAGCGGGAAGCTGTTCAGCGAGAGAGATCAAGAAGGAAAACAAGAGGAGGACTTTTTTGAAAAAAAACAAAAAACAAAAGGTGAACAACAGCAAGCCACCCAAGGTTTAGTGGGAACACAGAAAGAAGTCCAAGAGGTATAATCCTGGTCCCATTTTCTATGTCTCTATATCCCCCTATCCCTCCATCCTGTTCCTCGTTTAAAGGTATAACTATAGTGGTGGTCTGGTTTTGACATTGGGAATTTTGGGTCTAATGGCTTGTTAGTTGAGGCCAGGATATTATATTCCACGATCTTGAACTCATTGAACTGAATGGAGGTTAGGGTAGTTCATTCGGGGCTCTAAGTTTGGATTTGACATGCGGGTCTCAGTTTGCCTATGATATGGTCAAAGGGCCCGAATAATCTGTGTGTTATGTAAAAAGTAGGAGGCATAAACGAGGATGGGTCATATTTGCATTTGAGTAGAAAATCTGAATTGTGATGCATCTCATTTGATTTGGAAGAGTTCGTTTAATTGTCTTTGTCTGGGCATGATAACCGAGCTCGATTGTTTTGATAATGGTTACTGTAAATTACTTGTATACCTTGAATTGGCCTCATGAATTTTGAGTCTCTACATCCTGAGGAGTGAGATTGAATTTTCACACGGTATTCGTCTATCCTAATTGATTACCACTAAAGAGGTAAACCCCCTTTATACCAATCTGATCTATTTTACTGCGTTAAACTATTTTAGGATCCGAGTATGAAATTAGGAGGAATTAACTTCTGTTGAGGTGTCTTAAAATGACGTGGACCCTTTCTCTTTTAGAATATGTTGTTGCTTGTTGATCCCTGCGTTGATACTGGTTAAGTTCTGCATGTTTGTCATGTTTGTTGATGGTCGTAGTGACTTGGAAAGTTCGCTTGTTGATTTCGGTCTCAACCCGGTGAGCATTTCTAGATGGGGAGATGAATTTTACTGTTGGGTGATTCCAGTGCAAGGAGGGTTGTTTGAGTTGTATTGTAAACCTTTATTGTTAAATAGGGTTTTATCCTCTTCCTGCGTTGAGTCTTGGTATGCTGAGAAGGTGAACCAATATTTTGTTCAATGGCTGTACGCAAATATTCACATTCATTAGCACTGATCGTGTATAAAATTGTGATTTTCTTTTCTCATTGATTTATTTATTTACTTATTTATTTGGGTTTAAAATTGCCATGTGGGATTTTTGTCCCCTCATACACTTAAATTAAAATAGGAGCCATGTGGGGCAATAAGTGTCCTTAGTCTTTATTAAATTGATAATTACAATTTAATTAACTTAAGGTTTGAATGGCCCACATCAAACTGTTTTGTCTTAAAAAAAACTCAAGAAAAGAAAATCAAATACTTAAAAAGAAAGAAAGAAAATAATAAAACTCCTAAAAATTGTACATAGTTTTCAGGAAATATAAAACATGTTACAATTTAGAAAAAAGAAGTAAGGGTTTTGGCAAAGTCAATTGTGTTTTTCTTAAAATTAAAAATATATCCACAGGTGTTAAATTCAGGTTTTTGATTAAAAAAATCATCAAAATAAAAAAAATCATAAAAATTAAAAAAATTAAATTAAAAACCAAAAATCAAAGAGTGAAAAAAATTATTATTAAAAATCAATCAGCCAACCAACAAAATCCACCCCAACAAAAAATAATAAAAAGGAAGATCTCAAACAAAAAATCAAAAATTAAAAAGAAAGAAATTAGAAAAAGAAGTGTCATTTCAAATATATCTATATATATAATAAATGTGTAAAGAATAACAATTAAAAAATCAAAATTAATCTAAAAAACCAAAAAATAATAAAACAAAGGTCATAGAAAATGAATTAAAAATAATCAAAAAGTAAAATAAAATAAAAATGAGAAGAATAATAAAATAAAATTAACTTCATCTTTTGCAAATTAAAATAAATCTACCCATTTTAAAGCCATCTTGTTTGCAAGAGATAAAATTTTCCTTTTTTATAAAATAAAAAAAGAGTCTAAAAAAAAAAATTAACCATGACAAACATTCAAAAGGTTTAATACTTGAGTTTTGAAGAAATAAATCAAAAAATAAAAAATGGTCATAAAAAGAATATATATATATATATATATATATATATATATATATATATAAAAGATCAATCAAACAACAAAGTGAATCCAAAAAAAAAAGAAGAAAGATATAAAAAAATCAAAATAAAAATCAATCAGAAAAAATTAAAAAAAACAAAAGATCAGAAATAATAAAAAATCAAAATAAAGAAATAAAGAAATTAAAATCAAAAATAAAAATAAAAAATATTTTAAAAAGGGGAAAAAACAAAAATTAAAAAAATCTAAAAAAAGAGTAAATAAAAATGTCAAAAAGTCAATAAAAAAAAATAAAAAATATCAAAAATCAAAAAATCAAAAAAAGAAAGCTGAAAAAGCCAAAATCAATCAAAAAATTTAAAAAAATAAAAATCATAAAAAATAAACAAATAAAAAAATTGAATAAAAAGAATAAAAAATAAAAGTAACTTTTATTTTTTTCTTTTTATAAAAATTAAAAATACAAAACAAAACAAAATTAAAGTAAAAACAAAAACAAAAACAAAACACCAACTAACAAACAATTTTTGGGTCAAACTACATGGATTTTAATTCCTTCTATAAGATATATAAACTTTAGGTTCTCATCTTAAGTCAAACTCGTCTTTGCAAGTAAATACTTTTTTTTCTTTCATTTTCTTTTACTAGTTTATTTTCTTTATCTTTATATGTGATTACTAGGAGAATTAAAATTAAATTAAGATTGAATTAATTTTACACAATTAACTTAAAATAATTGTTTTTAGGAACGAGTATTATGGGTGACTAACACCTTTTCTACTTATAATTGAATCCAAAATCAAATTTTGGTCCGTAAACCATTTTCCTATAAAAAAAGTATTTTTAAAGTTTTGCCTTTTAAAATTAAAATTTTGATAGCAACTTTACTATTTTGATTTCAATTTTCGTTTAAAAAAAATCAAATTTTAAAAAACTTTTTTTGGTGCCTCATGGTTACATTTTAGGTGTGACAAAAGTATAAGACTAGGTTATGGAATTATTGGAGATTTTGATTTCAAAAGCCACCAATGAGACTAAGCTACTCTTATATTGTACTTGATGATTTATGGGTTGTGATTTGGTCTTTGAAGGCTCCCCCTAAGGTAAGGCATTTTATTTAAAGAGATAATTCTTGTGTACTTGCTACAAAATAGGCCTTATTTAAGAGAAAATGTGCTGCTAGTCCACAATGTCCAATTTACAGATATGAGGTTGAGTTTGTTAAACCCCTACTACTACTGTGCACTTAGGTTGTGAAGGTTTGGTTTGGCAGTCCTTTATCCTTAATCATTCATAGAAGATAGATCACCAAATTTAACTCTTGGTGTGTTCACCTTTTGATTAATTTTAAGGGTCTTGGTGAGTACGGTAGGGCCATTATAGCTTGCATTTATTGGAGAATATGAAAAAAAGGTGTGTTATTATTTTTCAAGATTGTGTAATTGATCCAATAAAAGTTGTGACTAGTGTAATATCCTTAATGAATATTCAATGTGAATTATGGGTAGCTAATATTAGGGTAGGGAGGCTGTTATGGAATTTTCCTACTCCTAGTGAAACTAAGTTTAATTTAGATGGTTCCTTTAATGCTAAGTTAAACAAATATGGCATGGGGATTGTTTGTAGAGTTGATAAAAGAAATATGGTAGATGGTTTTGGTGGTTTAGTTAATGATAGCTTGACTTTTATGATTAAAGCTTTTGTTGGAAAATTTTTATATATAGGCTCACATTAATTGTATAATTTTATTTTCTAAAATGCGAGGTAGCTAATAGTCCATTGAGATATTATAAACATAAAGGGTTTAAGTGATCGTATGGTTATTGGCAACTATACACATTTAAGTTTAAATTTAGTTAATAGTTAAAAAATGTGGGTTATTAGTTTTTACCAAACCCTACAAAGGTCCAATAAAACACTATTTAGGGTAAGGCTATGTTTCCTCTCTAATCTTAATTTTATGAGCTTCCCTATTTAAGCCACTATTAGGGCTAAGCCTATAAAGAGAAAGATTTGGCCATACCAAAATTCAATATTTGTATTCTAAATATTGTACACTAGATTTATATTATTATATTGTTTAATGGAATTTTAGTATAATATTATATGTGGTATCAAAGTTAGGCTATGTATGATTTTAAAACCTAACTTTTTTGTATATGGCTCTTGTATTGATCTGATATAAAAAAAATTTCAACCCATGAATTTTCGATTTATGAGCATTTAAAATTTTTCCTTTCATGATCTTGTGTTATATATAAATTTTGATTTGATTTCTTGTATATGTTTCCTTATGTGCATGATTATAGGCATATTTAACATGTTTAATATTATTAAAATCCCTAGAAAGGTTTAAAAATAAGTGTAGGTTCAAAATCACAAAGATCCACACTTTCAAATATATAAAAACGTCTTTGTTTTCACCTCATTTTGGTTGATTGATGCTTTAGATTGACTAAAAACAAAGATTCCCATAAAAATCTGGTCTTTTATGGCATGAAATAGTGTTGAAAATGCTGAAATATTATGTCAAAACTCATTTTGTATCTATTGGCTGACATGACTAAAAGTTGAAAATAACCTCTAATCAGGCTAACAAGACCCACGCACAACTTATTATGGTGATGGCACATGTAAGCCACCCCTAACTTGTTTAGGGTGGTTCTTCCTCTATATCACTTATTTTATTTTTTTAATATTTATTTGTAATTTTATTTTTATTTTATTTTTTTCAAAAAAATTATTTATGATTTTTTTGCCTTTTCTTATGGTATAATCACTTGTTTTATTTTTCTAAGATAGTAATTCACATAAAAAAAAGTATACAAAAATTTAAGAGTGCATTTTTGTATATGTTGAACATGAAATTAAGGTGTACTCTCCTTGAATAGGTATATAGTTTATTTACTCTCAAGTCTAGGTTAATGGAATTAAATATTACACTATTTTATGTTTAATTTGAAATTAGAATTGTTGTTAATATTTTAATTGCAACTATATTTCATAATTTGATCCTTTAAGGCATATTTGGCGTAATATCATATTTAACTGATCAAATTTAATTTTCTTTACAAAACTACAACTATTGTTAACTAAGGAAAAAAAATTCATGGTAAAAATAAGATACACTTACGTTAGAAAAACCCATGCTCAAAATAGAAAAAGATTATTTTTTCTATATATTCAATTCTATTTTCCTTAAAAGAGACCCTTCCCCCTTTTTTTTTCTATTGAAAAAACAAATGGGCAAACTATTATGAATGTTTATTACCAAAGTGATTCATTTGTTAAAGTTTAACAAAATCATTTAGTTTTCCTATTGATAGGAGGTAAGAAACTTCTTTTACTTCAATTTAGGAATATTACTTTGTGAATGTTTATTATCAAAGTGATTCACCCATCAAAATTTATAAACTTGTTTACTTCCTTTATTAATAGAATTGTTTGAATTATTATACATAATTACCTGTCCAAATGGGTCATTATGTGTACTAATTTCGATACTATTTATAATATGTAGGTGGAGGTACGTGGCATAGAGAGTCCCTCTATCCAAAAGGGATGGTTTCTTTGAGATTATATATTTTTTTGATAGGTTGAGGTATATAATTTGAATGATTTATTTGCCCAAAAAAGATGAGCTTTTTAATATTATGTATTCTCTTTTATTTTCATTTACTTCATGTAAATGGGCCAATCATGTAATATCTTGTAAATATTTAATATGGATTATAGAGAAAAAATAATTAAATAAGATATTATATAGGGAAATAATTAAATTAGGAATTTTTAATAAAAATAAAATTTATCATGGGTTTAATTTAATTGAGTGGACATTTAATGTGTGACCTTAAAAAAAAATTGAAGTTTATTATTCATTGGGGCTTAGTTTAAAACATGTTAGAATGGCTTTAAAATGGAAATAAAAGGAAGCCCATTAAGAATATGAGAGCCCATGACCCATGACTCATTTAGACCCATGACCCAACTCACTTAAAACACTAGGCTTAACCTAGCTCTCTCCTTCACTCCAGTAGATGCAACAACCAATAAGGAAAAGAGAAGAGAAAAATATAGAAAGATAGAAAAGGCTTGGGGGTGCTACATCTCGAGCTAGATTTGAGAGAAAAAACACAACTTTTGGCTTAGGTGAGTGAGAAGAAACTTAATCTCCTCCTTTTCCTCTTCTTTTTGGTCCATTTAGTTTTTGATTTGGTGGCTATTTATAGATACGTAGGTTCATGGATTTGGGGTTTTTGGACTATTTTGGGTGAAGAAAAGGAAGAAAAATTTGGAGCACGAATTAGATGCGCGTTTTCCCTCCATTTGTGATCTTATTTTGCCTAATATCCATCTTAAAGGTTGATTTTATGAGGATGGCTCTCTTATGTGCAAAAATTAGGAGACCTATTAATGAGGCTTGGAATCTTGTGCTTAAATTAGTGTTTTATGACCTTTGGAATCTTAGGTAAGGTAAAATTATTTGATTTATAAGGTTTTAATTGTTTGTGAAAGGTTCCCTTTGGATTAATGAGTATGCACTTATTGTTCATGTTGCTCTAGGTGTGTGTTTCTACATAAAGGGTGTTTATAGTTGTTTAGGAAGTGAAGAACATCACTGAAGGTAATTAGAGTTTAATTCCATTCATATTTGTTGAGAAATCATATTTAATTGTGAAACAGAACAGTAACTCCCCCCCCCAAAATCATGAGCACTAATGCACCATCATAAACCTTCATAACCATCTAATAACTCTTACAATAAGTTCTTTTGTAACATCCATAACATCCCTTTTAGACTTAATACATTTTTTGTATGTTGTCTGGCCAAAACTAGTATAAATAGGGCCTCCCTTTTGTTGACAAAGCATCAATCAGCATACAAGTCCAATTTCATTTTAAGTTTGAGTGTTTTCTCGCTTTTCTCTCTGGCTTCTGAGCCATTTTGATATTAGAGCAAGGTTTGAGAGTCTGGGAGATGAGAGGTGAAGGAGGAGAGTCAGAAATTAGCCAGGAAGTGAGAGTTTTTCAGAGGTGTTGCCACTGCCACTGTTGAAAACACCATTTCCAATAAGTTTTCAGCAAATTTGACATCATCATCAAGCTCAGAGGATCCAAAAACCTTGGACTAGAGCTTCTCACTGTCAGAAACCACCACACGCGTTGTCACTTGTTGTTGCCAAAGCTACACGCCTCGTCCACGCGCCACCAGCTATCTTCACATGCTGTCCAGAGGTTGAAGACAACCACATCAGTGCCACATCATCCTACTATTGCCACCTTATCTATTCAGCATTTGCCACTTGTCAGGTTTGCCATGTCATAGTCCCCGTTAGCAAACTTTTTGAAATTTCATTTCAGCCCCTCAATTTCTTGAAATTGCATTTTAGCCCTTGACTGTTCTAAAATTGCATTTCAACCCCTAAGTTTTTTGAAATTAAATTTAAGCCCCTTGTATTTCTCTAAAATTACAAATTTACCCTTATATTTTTTTGAAATTACAGTTTAGTCCCTTAATTTCCCAAAATTGCAATTTGGCCCTATTATTTTTAGAAATTACATATTTGTCCTTGAATTTTCCAAAATTACATATTGACTTATAATTTCTTGAAAATTGTGTATTGCCTCTACCTTTAAACTTAATTTCTAGCTTCATCCTACATCTTCCCATCCCTTAAGTAAGGCCTATTCTTCTATATCTTACAAAATGCCTCCAAGATGGAGACCAGTAGAAGATGCATGAGATGTCGAGATTGAAGAGTTGAGATGTCGAGTTCACCTGTTACAAGAGATGATAAATATTTGACATGCACAAGACGAATTGGAAGAACATGAAATGCAAAGAGAAGAGGGGTCAGATAATAACGACAATCTGTCAGCTGGCAATCATCGACAGTGGAGACAAGCCTCTCGCTATAACGACATCAAAGTTGAAATTCCTGACTTTGAAGGAAAGTTGCAGTCAGATGAGTTTGTTGATTGGCTACAAACTATTGAACGAGTGTTCGAGTACAAAGAAGTGCCAGACAATCAAAAAGTTAAGATTGTCACCATCAAGTTGAAGAAACATGCTTCTATTTGGTGGAAGAATCTCAAGAAAGGATATGAAAGGGAAAGTAAAAGTAAGATTAAAATGTGGGACAAGATGCGATGTGAGCTCTCACATAAGTTCTTACCTGAACATTATTGTTAAGATAGTTTTCTTCAATTGCATAAGTTTCGCCAAAAGACCTGGTCTGTTGAAGAATACACTAGGGAATTTGAAAAGCTTATAATGAAATGTGACATACAAGAGAAGGAGGAACAGATGATAGCCTAGTATATTGGAGGATTGAATTCCAACATTGCCCATCCGGTCCGGCTTCAGCAATACTGGACTTTAGATGATGTCATCTGTCTAGCTTTCTGCATTGAGAAGCAGTTGTCGAAGAAGTCATCCTATCAACCATCATCCTCTTCCAGGGTTCCTTTTAGTGGTCATAAACCACAAGAGCAACCTAACTTGTTAAGCAAGCTTCAACTTAAGGCTACTAGGGAGTCTAGTTCTAAGGCACCCAAGTGCTTCAAATGTTAGGGGTTTGGCCACGTTGCTGCGGACTATCCTAATCGAAGGGTTGTCACCATTATTGAAGGAGAGGTTCATGAAGTATCCGAAGAAGAAGATGAGCCGATACACCATAAAAGACCAATCTTTGATGAAGAAGTCACGCTTGCCGATCATGGTGAAATTTTGGTGATTAGGCGAAGTTTACACACAGCTCAAACAAAAGAGGAGCCATGGTTATGTCACAATATCTTTCACACCCGCTGTACTGCCCAAGGTAAGTTGTGTGATGTGATTATTGACAACGGAAGTTGTGAGAATGTAGTATCCAACTACATGGTGGAGAAGTTGAACTTGCCTATTTAAGCTCATCTGTATCCGTACAAACTACAGTGGCTTAACAAGGGGAGTGAGGTAAAAGTCTCTAAATGTTGCCTTGTTTCGTTTTCAATTAGGAAAAAATATCAAGATGAGATATGGTATGATGTTGTTCCTATGGATGCCTATCATCTTCTTTTAGGGAGACCTTGGCAATATGATCATCATGCTCTATACGATGGCCATGCCAACACCTACTTATTTGTGAAAGATGGGATGAAGATCAAGCTAGCACCATTGCCACTTAGTGAGCATGTCAAAGACGCCATTGGTGACTTTGATTAATAGAGAGCCATTCAAGATGACAAAATTAAAGGCTCAAGCTATGGGTTTTATTCTGTTGCTCAAGTCAAACGAAGTTTCCACCATTCCATCAGAGGTTAAGCAATTGTTAGCTGAATTTTTAGATGTGATTCCAAATGATATTCCATTTGGATTATTGCCTATTAGAGAAATCCAACATGCAATTGATTTGTTCCCAAGAGCAGTCATTCCTAATAAGCCTGCCTACAGGATGAGTCCTTAGGAACATGCTGAAATTCAATGACAAGTGGAAGAGTTGCTGAGGAAGGGAATGGTTCATGAGAGTGTTAGTCCTTATGCGGTGCTTGTATTATTGGTACCCAAGAAAGATGGAAGTTGGAGAATGTGTGTTGATAGCAGGGCAGTCAACAAGATTACCATCGAGTACCGATTTCCAATTCCTTAACTTAATTATATGTTAGATTAGTTGCATGGTGCAACAACATTCTCTAAGATTAATCTTTGTAGCGGATACCATCAAATCCATATTCGTACTGGAGATGAATGGAGGACCACATTCAAGATGAGAGATGGCTTGTATGAATGGGCCGTGATGCCGTTTGGGTTATCAAATGCCCTTATCACTTTTATGCGCTTGATGAATCAAGTACTCCGGCCTTTTATTGGTAAATTTGCTGTTGTTTACTTTGACGATATCCTTATCTATAGTCAAAATGGAGAAGAGCACCTATGGCAAGTTTTGCAAGCCCTTCGTGAGTAGAAACTTTATGCCAATTTGAAGAAGTACACTTTTTTGACTGATGAGGTCATTTTTTTGGGCTATATCATCACTGCTAAGGGTGTTCCAGTTGACCTAGTAAGATTGAAGCCATCAATAGCTGGCCTACCTCAAGGTTTGTCCATGATGTTCGAAACTTCCATGGATTGGCTTCTTTCTATAGAAGGTTCATTAGAAATTTTAGCTCCATTGCTGCTCCACTTATCGATTGCATCAAGGGATATAAATTCCAGTGGACTGAGCAAGCCCAAAGAAGTTTTGAAGAATTGAAGAAGCGTTTGACAGAAACACCTGTGTTGGCCCTTCCAAATTTTGATCAAATGTTTGAGATCAGTTGTGATGCCTCCAACACCAGAATTGGTGCTGTGCTAAATTAAGAAGGACATCCGATTGCCTTTTTTAGTGAGAAGCTCATTGACACTAAGGTGAAATATTTCACCTATGATAAGGAATTTTATGCGATTATTCAAGCTTTACAACACTAGAACCACTATCTACTAAACAAGGAGTTTATCCTTTATTCTGATCATGAGTCGCTCAAGCATTTGAATTCCCAATAGAAAATCAACTGTAGACATGCTGCTTGGAGTGAGACTTGCAGTCTTATCCATTTCTACTCAAACATAAAGTTGGGACTTTGAACTCAGTAGCTGATGCACTTAGCCATCGTCATGCCTTACTATCCATTATCCAAACCAAAGTGGTTAGGTTTGAAACCATCAAGGAGTTGTACAAGGATGACCCTAATTTTAGTGAAGCATGGAGTGCCACCAAAGCTCAACCTTTTCAGCAATACTACAGGCATGAAGGATTTCTATTTCGAGGGAAAGCCCTGTGTATTCCTTAATGCTCCTTGCGAGAGGCGATCATTTGGGAAGCCCACTATAATGGATTAGCAGGATACTTTGGTCGTGACAAAACTGTGGCCTTAGTAAAGGAAAATTTTTATTGGCCAAGGCTGGAATGAGACATCAACAGGCATATGCAGAGATGCAGGACCTGTCATTTGGCTAAATCCAAAAGCTAGAACACGGGTATATACATGCCCCTTCCTATGCAAGAAGCTCATTGAGAAGACGTGAGTATGGATTTTGTCCTTGGACTACCTTGGACCCAATATCAGAAAGATTTTATCATAGTTGTTGTGGATCGATTTTCTAAAATGGCACATTGTATTCCATGTTAGAAGATGAATGGTGCTGTTCAAGTTGCGAATTTATACTTCAAGGAAATTGTTCATCTACATGGGGTTCCCAAGATTATCACCTCTAATCGTGATGTCAAGTTCCTTAGCCACTTTTGGAGGATTCTATGGAAGAAAATGAGAACCAAGCTTCAATTTAGCAGCGCTAGTTATCCACAGATAGATGATCAAATTGAAGCTGTCAACAGAGTTTTGAAAAATTTACTTCGTAACTTTGTGGGAAAGAATATGAGGCAGTGGGACCTTATCCTTGCATAGGTTGAGTTCACCTACAATAACTCAATTAATCAAGCTACCGGAAAGTGTCTGTTTGAAGTAGTTTAAGGTGCACGCCCACTTATCCTGTGGGATTTGACTTTGTCACTTGATAGTCAACATTATAGCAACGATGCAGATCAAAGGGCCAAGGAAATCAAGAAGTTGCATGAGCAAGTTCAAGAGTGAATTCAAAAGCAAAATGAGATACAAGACTCAACATAACAGGCATCGAAAGCAATAGACTTTCAAGGTGGGAAACTTGGTATGGATACACTTGCAAAAGAATAGTTTCCAAACCAGTCGAATGCCAAATTGTCACATAGAGCTGATGGCCCATTCAAGATTGTGCAGAAGATCAACAACAATGCTTAAAAAGTTGAGCTGCCAGGAGCCTATGGCGTTTTTGCCACCTTCAACATTGTTGATCTATCCCATACTATGATGATGACATCGAGGTTGACTCGAGGGCGAGTTCTGTCCAACCCAATAAGGATGAAACGTAATAGCAACTCCCCCCCAATCATGAGCACCAATGCACCATCATGAACCTCCATAACCATCCAATAACTCTTGCAATAAGTTCTTTTGTAACACCTATAACATCCTTTTTAGACTTAATACATTTTTAGTATGTTGTCTAGCTAGAACTAATATAAATAGGGCCTCCCTTTTGTTGACAAAGCATCAATCAGAATACAAATCCAATTTCATTTTAAGTTTGAGTGTTTTTTCACTTTTCTCTTTAGCTTCTGAGCCAAATTGCTTGTACATGCATATGTATATTTGTGTAATGCTACGATTAAGTTTGACTACTTATATTATTTTTTATTATAGACCTCATTAGTGTGTTTGATGGTTATCATGGACTTTGAATAGTGTTCTAATAGAATGCAAAAGTCGTGGGGCCTTACTATACTCCTCTATATGCCTTGCTATGCTCGTTTCTTACTATGTTTAGGGATTTTGAAAAGAGCACCCGAGTTATTGGCTAATCAATATATTGTATATAGTGTTAGTATGGGATAATGGTAGTATTAATGTCAAACTCATTCTTTATGACTATTTGAACATGTCATGTTTGTTGATTTCCTTATATGAATAAACGTGAATGAAAATTGTATGCTGGTTATTAGGATTTTATATCTCATACTAGTTGTGGGCCAACATTTTTCAAGTGAGGATTCAAAGCTTTGGAAAGGAAAAGTAAATGGAGAATTGACCAGCTAGACTAGACATATTTTGTTTAGGCCTTATTTTGATTGTATTTGAAGCTTAAGATTACCCTTGTACCTTAGGGAATTATGATATGAAATACTAAGTATAGAAATTTATTGTATTTTGTATATCTGAAATTGATACTTAGATCTCATTTTGATACTTGATTCTTTGTAAAGATATCTCACTTGTAATTAAGATTTACTTTGGATTACTTTGTAAATAATGGTTAATTTTATGTATTCATAACTCTTTTAATGGTTTTTATGTGTGATGACTTGAAAAATTTTAGTCAAGTAATAAATAAATGAATAAATAAATACATAAACAGATAAACAAGAGAAAGGAAAATAATGGAAAATTTAGTGAAAAATTCTAAAATTTGGTGTACACTTTCTGGAGTCAGGGAAGTTCAACTAAGAAAACAAAATAGTTAACCAAAAGTTAATTTAGATTATGGGGTACACTTAAAGTGTAAAGAAAAAGATGTGTCAACTAAATTTTTGGGTAAAAATTTACAATATTAGGTTGAAATTGGAAAATTTGCGAAGTTTCTACTTTATGTTAGAAGCCAATTAGTCGAAGGCAGAAGCAAAAATGGAGTTTAGTTGGCAGCCATTCGATTTCATATTTCATGAGGAAACAGATTCGAACCTTGATGCATCACTCACGTTTCCTTCTCTTTTGCATCACATTTTCTCTAAACATTAGATTGACCCTCATTCCTATTATTAATTTCCCAATTGCCATAGATACATCAAGATTTTTTGGCCAAAGCTTCCTTTTCTTTCCTTTCATTTTCCCTTCTGGTCCGAAAAGCTCTATCTGTAAAACCCAAATGCTATTTTGCTTCAATGTCAGCCGATTCTTGCCCGATCGGCCAGCTCTTGATGCTTCTGTACTGTTCTCTTCAAATCTCTGTTTCAGTTGAGGTCCTTCTATTTTCTCCGCGGCAGCCGCGTTCGTGATTCCTGAGCTTGAAGTGCAACAGCGTTTGTGGTGAGTGTATCTTATTGTCTCGGTGTTATACTCTTCTCTTCCATTTTCCACCCTCACCATTTTGGCTTCTTCCCATTTGGCTCGAACTTCTTCCATCCTTGTAGTTTTCCCAGCTACCGTGAAGAGCCCGACATTTGGAAGGAGAAAACCCACTGTGCTTCAGCACCAGTACGGGTTGAACTTTAGGTTCGTCCTCCTCATTCGCAATTAAGGGTAAAGTTGCTTGATTGGGTTTCTTTTTATCGCTAATTATTAGGTTGTGGGTTGGATGAAATTCTGAAAATTTCATCATCTAATTAAAGCATTTCCCCCATATGTTAAATTTTTATTTTCCAGCTGCTCTTGTTCTTTTAACCGTGGGATGGCTTGAGACTTTGGTGGGTTGTTGATTTAGGAGATTGGCAAGTAAAGCGAAGTCAGTAATCCTTGGCAAGTGGCTGCCCTTCTCCCAAATAACTTACCTTTCGTGGATCTAAGAGAAATATTAGTTAGTTCTTCAATTAAGTCTAGTAAGCATGCTCAATAAATTGAAGTTGGTGATTGTTGGATAATTCAACTTACGTGATGCCTTGGAATTAAATCGTAGGATGAATTGTTCACTAAGTGCTTGCAGGAGATGTCCATTTATCCAATCCCACAATTCTAATATCCTTAGGTAAAGTGCAATCCATTTGTTGTTTTAGAAAATTAAATGGGAATGAGTTAAGCTAGGCATAGTTAAAAACAAGATCAAGGCCTAATGTGAGTAATTTAGTTGCTTACTGTATTAGAATTAAGTTAGGAGTTATAAGAGCTTGAATTAGTGTAGGAACAAGAGTTAGATCATATGATGTGTGGGAAGTCATTAAATTTGGAATGGGAATATATTAGTGGTGATAGCTAGTGGATTGCTACCTTACCATTATCACCCCATAAATTTTCAACTTCAATGAAATTGGGACTTGATGTTGTGAACTAAAAGCTGAGACAAACATGGGTAAAGTTAGTGATAAGAGTGGGGTTTTGGGACCATAAAGGAGTTGATTTGGGTATACACTTGTGTGAGATTTGTTGAAAAAACTAAAGTTGGCCTCCAAGGTAGAATTTTATAGTTTTTTTTATTATGTTGTGAATAAATTTAAAGACTTATATGGGGTGGCAAAAGTTAAGGTTAAGGTTTAGTGAATGTGTGAAGGAGTATAAAGAGATTATATTGTGGCATAATTCTTAAATAAGGATGACGGTGAAACAATGGCTCTATTCCTAAAGTTGGTTCATTATGACCCGTAAGACCTGGGTTATAGGAAAAAGAAATTTGAGTCAATTTAATTTATGTTGTAGTTCCAGTGGCAACATTAGAAGTGGATGATGAACCTTGATTGATAAACTTTTGGAGCCATTCCACCTATTCTTTGCTGAAAAAGGCAATTTTATTTGTCAGTTTTTCACTTTCTTCTAAAGTAGCATACCCTTTGTGTTTTGTTTGTTTATTTGGCTTCTAATCTACTAGTTTTTCATGTATTTTCCAACACATTTCACAAGTATGCCCTGTGTGTTTACAGTGATCACACCAAGGCCTCCCTTTCTTTCGTTTACTATCATGATTCTGGTTCACATTTTGGGTCATGAGGGCAGAACCATCTGATGGAATAGTAGTAGCTACATCAGTTCCCATCTTGAGTTTCTTCCTACTATCTTCCCTTCGCACCACAGGGAAAGCAGCTTTGAGTGAAGGCAAGGGTTTTAAACCAAGAATTCTTCTGCTGACTTCATTGAGAGATGAGTTCAAGCCTACAAGGAATTTGAATATTCTCTCTTTCTCTACAATGTCCTATTTTTCTTAGCATCTTTGAGGCAGGCCCAATCTCTATTTTTAAAGACATCCAATTGTTGCCGCAAGTGCATCAGTTTAGTAAAATACTTGGCTGTTGACAACTTTCCTTGCTTAAAATCATGAAGAGTGCTTTTGGTCTCAAATAATTTAAAAATGCTGTCTTTATCAAAGTATGTCTCTTTTGTAGCTATCCATATTTCATGGGCAGTGCTATGGAACATAAAATCTTGCCCAATATCACTATCCAAGGTATTGACTAACTAGGAAATGGCCATACTATATTGCTCTTCATATCTTATATTTTGGGTCCTTCCTTTTTGGTTGGACAGTCACTTTGGTAAGGTAATCATCTTTCCATTTGCCTAAGACAATCATCATTAAGGACTTGGCCCATTGCAAGTAGTTGTGACCTCTTGTGATGAGTTGGATGGAGCCATTTGTTTCTCCATGGCTGGAGAAGTCTTATCCATAGGACCCACTTAGAACTTGGCTTGTTTTGGAGGCCATAAGGTACAGGACAAGGCAAAAAAGGTGGTTGGAGCGATTTTAAACTGGTCATAGCTACTGGAAAACAAGTTAAAAAGGGTGGTGAGTTGAACACACCATGAACAAGGTTAAAATAGAAGGACTAGGGCTGGGCTCGAAGGTAAAGTGGCTGAAGAGGTTTTGAATTGGTCACAGCCACTGGAAAAGAAGCCAAATAAGGGTGGTGTGTTGAACACACCATGAACAAGGTCTAAACAGATAAGGATCAGGGCTGGGCTTGGAGGTATAGTGGCCAACGATTAGTTTTAGGCAAAGGGCAATCAGAGAGGAGCCTTCACGTACTTTCATTGTGTGGTGGCGTGTGTGATGGTGGTGTGGAAGTCCGGTGTCCTGGAATGGGTCAGTTGGCAACGTCTGTGGGGATTTCTGAAGTGTTTGGGATGATATGGGGCCAAACAATAGATAAAAGAGAGATGTGCCTTAGGGATGAAGGCCACAGAACATGAGATGGAGAGCCTAAGGCTCTGGTACCATGAGGAAAGGGTAGAGAAAGAGTAGAGAAGTGTATACAATTAGTGAATGAATACTTTAGTGTCTTTACAAGTAATGGGCACTACTATTTATAGACCTAGAGCTAAGGTAAAATTACAATAATACCCCTAGGAGTAAGGTTATTTACAAGAAACACAAAAAAGAAAAATAAATAAATAGAAAACAAGAATTCCACACTCTAAGCATGAATTCCAATTTAAAGCGCCAAGTTTGGTGTTGTTTTAGAAGCTTAAAGTTTACTTGCTGGAAAGTATGGCACATAGTAGTCTTTTGAGGTGTTAAAAGAGTGCGTATGATATGTTGAAAAGTCACAAATGGTGATCTTTTAGAAGTGTCTAAAATTCCATTTTATTGACCATTGATTTGGTAATCTTACTTTCATGTAACGTAAAATTTGGTCTCTAAATGAAATGTGTGGTGATTCTTGTGACTTTGCATTTTTGGGCTATAGCTTGGACTGGGGCTTAATCCTATATCAAGTCAAACATTGGAATTATAATCAAAATCATGTGAGCTCATATTTAATTTTAAGTACAATTTAGTGTTTTTACTTTAGTCTAAAGCTAAAAAAGTATTATTATATTTTAAAATTTATATATTAATTTTATAATTAAATCTGAATTTATAAAGATAAAATATGATTTACCTTTTTTTAAATAAAAAAGATGTGTTTGTTCAAAATTCTCACAATCTTTGAAGCTAGTTAAAAGCAATGATATGTACGTATACATAAGGTAGACCAAGCGAATTTCCTAAAGCCAAGTCACAAAAATGCCACAATCTTGTATTTTCCTTTTTGGCCGATTCATAATTTTGTTTATTTTGTTGTAGATGGCATTTCTTTTCTCGGACGCTGGAGGGGAATTGGCCATGAGCACTACTTATATAAGTTTTGGTTTTAGTCACCACCTAGCTAACGGCAAGCATTTAATTAAGTTAAAGAAAATAATTTCTTTTTAAAATAATTGTAAGTATTAAAAAGAGTAAAAGTGGCAAATGAAGCTTCTGATTGATGTTATTGTAAGACTAAAGGAGATGCCCAAATTGCGGAAAGATCACCTTGGATTATTTCTTAAATTAATGCAAGACGTCTGCTGGGGGCTGCAAGATATTATTAGCTGTTAAAAGTGTGTGCGCTAGTCGGCTAGTTTCTATTGATCCAAATGGCTTTATAGATTATGCAAAACAATCAAGGACCATGTAAGTCAAATAATTACCTAAATTAACCTTAGATCATGCTTGATTAGGGTGTACACACACACGCACACGCGATCTAGACACTAATTAAGCTTGTCTATTTCATACAGTAATCATCTTATTTAATTCGCCAATAGACTTGAGACACAGAGGTTAATGATGAAATTGAATTGCCTCTTGAATCATCCTTTTGAAGCGCCAGTAGTTGTGGCTATAGCCACACCAACCCTTTCGTTCTTATCGCTCTGGGTTTCGATCTATATGATCTCCAGGCGATACAAAGTACACCTCTTCCGTTGTCATTCTCTGCGTAGGCCAAAGAGGTTCTGGTGGCAGAACCTGTGATGGCTCAATGTCTCCTTGAAGCATCTCTATGACTATGCTCATTGAAGGACGATCACTTGGCCTCATCTGAATACAATTCAAGGCTATTGCAATAATTTTCTGGGCTATATTCTTCTCCTCGTCTGTGGCATTGCTCTTAAGTATTGTTTCCTCAAACTGGTCATAAATCCATTTGGCAAAGTAAGTCTGCCATGAATTCTCCATAACATTATAGTTCTTTCTTCTTCCTGCCATTTCCATCAACATCATTCCAAAACTATAAACATCAGCTTTGTATGAGATGCTTCCAATGTTTTTGTAAAACAATTCAGGAGCCATGTAGCCCATTGTACCTCTGGCCACAGTCAGAGACACAATACTTTTATCTATTGGAGACAACTTTGCTAGCCCAAAGTCTGAAATCTTTGGAGCGAAATTCTCATCAAGAAGAATGTTGTGAGGTTTGATATCAAAATGCAGGATTTGCATGTTACAACCTCGATGTAGGTATTCAATTCCACGAGCCACACCAAGAGAAATGTCATAGATTTTCTCATAGCTAATGGATAAATTTTGTTGCTCTTGAGAAAGTATGTGCTTATCAAGAGATCCATTGGGCATGAACTCATAAACAAGAGCTCGCTTTGTTCTCTCTGCACAAAATCCTATCAGTTGCACCACATTGATGTGATGAATGGTTCCAAGGGTGGCAACTTCATTGATGAATTCATGCCCATCAGTTTTTGACTTTCCTAATAACTTCACAGCCACATCACGTTTGCTTCGAAGCTTTCCCTTATACACAGCACCATAGCCTCCTTCACCTAACTTGTTCTTGAAACCATCAGTCATTCTTTTAATGTCAGAGTAAGAGTACTTGATGGGCATCAGATTATTATAACTTTGGAGAAAATCCTCAATGGTGTCAAACTCAGACAAATGGCGCCTCCTCCATTTATATAGCAAGAACCCACATAAAATTGGGAATCCAACCAGAAATTTTACTGCACACCACCCAAGCACTGTACACAAGATATTCAAACATTATGTTATGCAATAACATTATTTTAGGTTCATATTTATTATGCGTGAAGGGGCTCTAAATCTTAGTGAGCTGCATATTAGTTCTCAGGCGTTTGGGGCAGTCACTTTGGCCTGGGAGTTGAAGGTTATCGGTCTGATTTTGAGAATTGTGAGATGGGCAAACCATGAGAATTGAAGGTTGTCATCAGTTGTAGAGACCAAGGCTTGAACATGGTGCATGTTCTAGAATATGTTAGGAGGCCTTGATGAAGCTAGTTCATATGTTCCAATCTTTGTATTTCATATGATTAAAGTCAAGAAGAATAATTTCCCTCATTTTGATAGATCAAATGTTGATGATTGGGTGTCCAAGATATAGGAATTTTTCGTCATGTATAATACACTGGTTGAACAACGAATCAAGTTAGCTTCTTAATTTGCATATGACTAGACCAGCTTACACTTGGTACAAGTGAATGTTGGGCAAATAGTTCTTGGGTTCATAGGATATTATAAGGAAGCTTCAATGATCAACTTTGGATCAAATCTTTTTTATGATCCTAACACATGGCTTTAAAGTAATGTAAGCAACTTGGAGCCATATAGACGAGATCCAGCGGGGTTTGAGGAACTCCATAGAAGAGTTATTGATTTTGTATGAGGCTTGGCTAGTTACTTCATAGTAGGTTGCTTGACATTTGAAGTATGAGTTATTAATTATTGCTCAGGCTAATGGTTATTTGATATTTCCATGTAGTTTTCCTTGGCAATGTTCGATGAATATAAGCATTTGACCGTTCAATCCACTTTTCTTGAACCTTAGGGAGTAGAGAGGACTACGAACTATAGAAATACTAGTCAATTTTATAGGCTAAACCTATTCAGAAAGTACCATCTCTTCCAACCACCGTTGCTCAATAATCCATACCTATCTCATACCTTTTAAAGATTTTCTTGTGCTAAGTTTAAGGGAAAAGAGAGAGAAGGGACTCTGTTATAATTGTAAGGAGAAATTTATTCTCAAACATAAGTTTAAAAGCTTCTATTTCCTTTGCAAACTAAATCAGAATATCAAGTTGTCACAAGCTGTGGTAGACGTTCAAACTTCAGAGCACACATCATTTTTAAAAATGTTAAAAAGCTTAAAAGCTTCTATTTCCTTTGCAAACTAAACCAGAATATTAAGTCGTCACAAGCTGTGGTGACTTCTTGCTTTTCCATATTAAGTGTGTGGCGATGAAGTTGTTCATACAAGGTTATATATTTTGGATAGTTTTATATATATATATATATATATATATATATATGTATGGGATCAATTTAATGCTTGGAGTATAATGGCTTGAAACCTTGGGTGTATTTTTGACTGATCATAAGAACTTGACTATGAATTTTGTGGAAGGAGCAGCCCATCCACGTCTAGGAAGAATCATGATTTAAGTTAGATCCTCTTGCAGCCAATCAATCTGAGAGAATGGTGCAACGTGATACCATTTCTAGTTGTCAAGATTAAGCTATGTTGGCTTGACCAAAGCTTTCACAAGCTTTAAATGGTTAAGAGGATTTCTTGGTCTTCCTAACTACTATTTCATTGCGATTTTTTGAGCTCCATCATATATATATATATATTTTTTCCCAGTAGATCTCCTCCACGAACCTTTGATCTTCCACTTATGTATTTAAAATCATTCTAAATCTTATTTCTTTTAGTAAAAATACGTAGTGGGTTTTCTCACAGTGCCCAATGATTAATACTTCTATGATCAAATAGCAGTGTTAGGCGAAGTCATAAAGTGCTGTCGCTCAGCACCTAATGATGGATTTGCAAATAAAAGAGCACTGGTGTTGGATTTCCACATGGATCAAGTGTCAAAAACCCAACAGAGCCATGACTTTGCTATGGACTTTGATGATTAAGTTTGTAGGTCTCCTTGATTAAGAGAACTATGTGAGAGATAGTTTTCTAGGGAGTATATGCAATTAAGCAAATGAGAAACTGTTGCTTAGAAATGGTTAGGGAGGTTCTTTTGTCTATCTGTTATGCAAACTGAGATAGCTAGGGGGGTGCTACGATGTGCAATGTATATTCTGCTAGTGGTTAGTTGAGTGGTTGTGCAGGTGGTCTACTTCTCTATGATAAGCTCCATGGTAGGTCAGGTGAGGATATGTAGGGTTAGGGGAGCTTGATCCAAGTGTAAGATAGCCTAGTGTCTTAGTTCAGTGAGCAAGGAGACTGGCCTAGCAGAAGATCGGCCAAACGTTTTGGCTGGGTGAGTAGGGAAACCAGCCTCGGCATGGCTAGGTAACAAAGGAGATGGTTTCTTAAGGCAAGGACTGAGGAGAGACATTAGCTAATTGGAAGTCAATCTAGCATCTTAGCGAGATCAGCAAATGAGAAGCTGACCTAGCATCCTAGTTAGGTAAGAAGGGAGATCAGCTAATGGAAGATTAGCCTATCGACTTGTTATGACTTCCTTGTTGTACTATAATCGTTTCTATAAAATTGAGATTCTGTTTGAAGAGAGAACAAAAGATTTGATTTTTAGATTTGAAGCTCTATATATTATGATGTTCTTCCCTTCTCTAACTCTCACATTTTGCCATTGAAGTTTTATTTTGCTTACTCTTTTTGGCATAAAATTATCTTGAGTAAAACTTCAGTTTTGATATCTTGTGTTTTCTATCTTAAACGATTAAACATTTACCTTATAAAGGGGGCAGATTTCAAATGTAACATGCTATGCAAGGAAATAGATGGCCGAAAAAAAAAAACACAATGTTCCAAAGGAGGAAGAAGTCTTACATGATTGTGCAAGCCCAATCGCTGTTGAAATTATGACAAGTAAAAAGAAAAACGAAAAATGGTCAAGATACGTAGATAACTATGACCGAAGGAAAAAGAATAAAATTTTAGAATTATTAAAGAGAATTCTTAAGAGTACATCTAATAAATTCTATGCATTCTTTAATTAGTTAGGTACGTTTAGAGTAAGAAACAAATAACAACAAAAATAGAAACAATAAGCATTTTTCAATCAAAATTAACATTATGTGAAGTACAGATTGATCCATATAAGTAGTCATTAAAAAAATATCTGAAGTTAATTTAGATAAAAATTTATTACTCTCTCTCTATATATATATATTTCCGCTTAATAAAGTATAACAGCAAGAAGGAGCTTGGGCTATTTTTCAAATGTGCGGCTAAATCGTTAAGATAAAATGTCAAGACAAAAATTGTAAAAAAAAGAAAAGAAAAGTAGGTTGCAGTTACGAGATTGATACAATGGCTAAACTTATCTTGATAGCAATATGATGATTGTAATTGTAATTGCGAATCTTACTTTAAAACCCAGCATATATATTTTTTCCTTGTTATGTTCTTCTAGATTTGATATTATCACAACTTTGTAAGTTTAATCCTCAGCCAACAGTAATGAAATTTAGTCGCTTACCGAGATTAAACGCTATCTCCCAAAACCCTGCATTGTACACGATGTAGATTCTGTTAATATACTGACTTAAGTCACCATAACCAAACCAGTCAAACAATAGAAAGAAAAAGTATAATCATACAGTGTTGTAATTAGTCTAGGTATGGTGATCCGGCCAAAAATTACAATGTCAATTAACTCTATTCTTGCATCCTAAATTTGATAAGGATAAATTACAATTTTATCCTCTTATGATTTGGTCCAAAATCAATTTGTTTCCCTTGGATTTAAATTGTATGATTCAACATTTTTGTGGTTTGCTCAGCTACAATTCAATCACCATGGTATTTTACATCCAAACTTTAAAGAAAATAATCACATGATTATTAAAGCAATGAACAACTTTAATGTTAAATATTCATTTTCCGTATATCTTGAACATTCATACTATTGTTGGAATTAAAAAGAATAGTTTATATTTGGAATATCACCTTTTTATCCTAGTAACAGCCCTAAAAGACTATGAAAATATTCAAAATATAAATGAGACACGCTCTTAACAATGAAATTGTTGGTCATTTTAACATTTTCATGATTATTTCTAAGACGGAAGATATCACATGTCGGTTGGTGGTAACAAAATAAACTATAGAAGAGTTGAATACCTAAAGATAGTTTCAATAACAAAGAGGTTGAGCTTATTTTCAAATCTGCGACTCAATTGTTAAGATAAAATGTTATGAAAAAATTTGCTAAAATAAAGGATATATTAGTCTGTTCTTTGAGAAATTATCAAATTCTAGTCTTTCTCTTATTATGAAAATATTTGCAAACCTTGAATACAATAAAACATAAACTCCAATTATATCTATTTTGACCAAAATATCTTTATATCTATTATTAATATAATATAAAAAGTATTCGATTTATATAGAAATAATCAATTTTAAAATTAAAATAAATTAAATATATGATTTTTAATATAACATTAAAATAAATGTTTAAAAAATATATTATTTTTTAATAAAAAATCAATATTATTCTTCAAGATATTTTAATTTTATTTTAGCTTCAAGTGAAATTATATATACACTTTCATAAAAATATACTAAAAAAAGGAGAATAAGTTATACGGGATATTATTATGATTGTAATTATGATTGCGGATCTTAATTTATAACTACGCTTTCCGTTATATTTTTCTAGAGTTGATATTAGGCTTTTTGACACTTATATATAAGCCAAAAAAAAAAGTAATACATATAACTGCCAAGACTTATTTCCAATATATATAACTGATTTTAATTTTTTTCAAAATGTGAAATTTATACCTCTGCATTCAATAATTTTTTTTTAATTAAATAAATGAACGCGGACTGTCAAAAAAACTGAAATTTAGCTGCTTACCGATATCAGACGCATCGCCCTCTGCATTGTACATAATATAGATTCTGTCAATATACTGTCTTTAAATCACCATAACCAAACCAGTCAAAGAAAAAAGAAAATATATGACTGTACAAGGTTGAGGCAGAATAAGAAAATAAAATAGCATGGAGAGCAAAAATATGTACTTGACACAAATATTAATAATTATAAAATTTTAGAGAGACATTAATATTATATATATATATATATATATATATATATATAATGTCTATATATATATTCTGAGGAGAATGGGAGGAAGTGGGGAGGGGGGGGGGGGGGGAGGGCAACTGCCCTTAAATTATAACTCATAGATTGGTCCCTGATTGTAATTATTCTAAGCATGGTGTCTGGCCAAAAAATATGATGTCAATTGACTCTTGCTCATATATAAACCATGAACCAAATTAATCGGAGCTAATGTGCTATTCTTTATATTCCTATATTCGACAAGTCTAAATTACAGATTATGGTCCAAACTCATTTTGTTTCTCTGTGATTCAAAGTGTATGATTAAACACTCCTTTAATTTGCTCAACTGCCACTTAATCACTATGTGGTATTTTAGATCCAAACTTCAAAAAAAAAAAAATCCCATGATTGTTAAAATAATGAAATTTATTATTGAATATTTGTGTCACTTATATCTTAAAGATTCATACGACTGTTCACATCAAATGGATAGTCTTATGTTTGAAATATCACTTTCATCCCATTAATAGCTCTAAAAGACCATAAAAATGTTCAAAGCATAAATGAAACAATAAAATTGTTATCATCTTAACATTCACATGATTATTTTGAAGACTAAAAAAATATCATAGTAGCTAAGTGATAACAAAATAAATTATAGAAGAGTTGAATAAGATACTTTGAACCATAAAAGACTAATTTGATTTTAGGCCAAATCACATGACATAAATTACCCAATTGATAAAGATTATAAAAGTTAGAAATAAAATTTTCACACCTTAGTATATCAATCAGGTTCAGAAAATTTTGCAAACTGACCTAATAAATTTCCATAAGAGTCCTCCCATTTGCTGTCGGTGTCCACACAGGGGGTTGCTCGCCATCTGATCTCAAGCCCCTTTACCATCTCAATGTGATCTTCTGGATTTGAACATTTCTTATTACATGTCCTGCGCCTCCTCGGCAGTAACCTCAATGTGAAGTCAATGCTGCAAAATTCTGGCACTTGGGAAACGCTTGCATTTAAAGGCATAACATATGAATAATGCCCCCTCCTGCATGGTTCTGGGCTAACTCCGTACTGAGCAGAAGGAATTGGACTTTCACAGTTGATGTATATTATTCCTTTCGCTTTCCCATAATAATAAGTGCGTCTATAATGAGCACCATTATGATAATAATACTGATCATGATAAAAATAATGATAATAATAATAAGGATTATAATAAGGATAGTATTCTATCTCTAGTTTTGTTTGTTCGTCGAGATAATGTTGGGTGATATCGTTGTATGTGAAGGAAGGAAAAGCGAAGATGGTAGAGCAATAATTGTTGTCGAATCCGGCGCTGACGGATCGGAGAGTGGAATTAGTGGCAAAGAGGGCCTGAACATGTTCAGTACCATAATTTACGTACATCACTGTTCTGTTGTTCTCACATGCCATTTTGTAGTAACTGCTCATATTACTGACCTGGTCTTCAGGGTAGTTCATCAAACCAAGAAATCGGCTTGTCGAAGTAGGCAGGTACAGAACAAAAGGGAGAATGAGAAAAAACAAAAAGATCAGAAATTGTGTCATCGCGGAGAGAGGTCAGATGATAAACGCAATTAAACAAGGAGAAGAAGATCATTCAAAGATCAAACCAAGAGGATCCCATGGGAGTGATGAGCAACTACAATGGAGGTGGTGATTCAATTTAAATAACGGAGTGCGGTTGATTGGTTTGATCACGAAAGAGAGGAAACATTTGTCGATAAGGGTGGGATTCTCAAACTTGTGCCATCAATTTCCCTAGAAAATTTCCCATACAGTGTTTTCTTTTCTCTTGATGGTGGATAGCGTTAATAGAAGACCAACCTTTTGGGTCAGCTCGCTGTTAATAGCATTGAAGATTCCTTCAACACACTAAAGGGTAGTAGCCCAGGAACGGAGTCAGGACGAGACTTGTAACGATAAATAAATAAATAAATTATACGAATTTCTTTTAAATTTTATTAAAATTATAAAATATTTTTATTTTTAAGATATGTAATTTAGTCTAATTTTAATTTTTTAATTAAATTAAATTTAAAAAGTAAATACATAATATTGCCAAATATAAACAAATAAAAATAAAAAATAAATTTTTTTTATTAAAATAAATAAAAAGTATATTTAAGTTAATAAAAAGTATTTTAGTTCAAAAATTTAAAATTAAACCAAAATATTTTGTAAAAGAAACTCATATATTTTAAAAATAAAAAATTACTCTAACTTTATCATAACTAAAAAATTTGTATAATTTTAACATAACTAACTTATCTAATTTTAACGTAACAAAAAAAAATTGTATAATTTGCGACGTAGGCTTGTGAATTTGTCTAATCTAAACGCAACGCCCACGTCTTGGCTGAAAGACATCAATTATGGGCCACTTGGAGTCAATGATAAATACCATCAATCAACAAACCCCACCAATTAATTAATGTGGTGTGGACTTTCCATGTAAAGATAGACGCGATGCGTTCGAAATGGGTCTGGATTCCCTCATTTTTTGGAGAGAAAATGACGGTCATTTTTACAAAATCGTGACCATCCAGTTTCATCTTATGGTTATTACTTTATCATGTTTTATTCATGAGATAGAGATGAAATTTGTTTGTATCATAAACTTTTATATTTTTTCGGTCATTAAAAGGCGTTTGTCTCTATTATAATATCTTTTTAATAAAATTTTTATTAATTTTATATTATTTGTCCATATCTTATTTTATTTTATAATTAATAATTTTAAATTTTTTTATTCATCTTTTAATATAGATATTATTTCACATGATATTTTTATTAATTTGAGAATAAGTTAAAATAATTATAATATTAAAAAAATCTGTAGAAAATTAGAATAAAACAGTTAAATTTAATATATTAAAATTTTTATAATAAAATTTTAAGATATTTTTTTGATTGAGAAATATATGTTATATAATACAGCCAGGTTACTCTAATTTCTTTATCACTATTTATAAATATGTTTATTAATTAAAAAATTATCTTAAAATTTTATTATATAACATATCAAAATTTTTATATGTTGAATTTAAGTATTATATTCTAATTTTGTACAACTTTTTTATATTATAATTATTTTAACTCAAAAAAATCATGTAAAGTAATATCTATGTTAAAAGATGAATAAAAAAATTTAAAATTATTAATTATAGAATAAAATGAGATATAAATAAATAATATAAAAATTAATAAAAACTCTATCAAAAGAATATTAGAGGTAAAAGCTTCCTATTAAACGAAGAGTTATAGAAATTTTTGACATAAGCGAATGTCTTTCTTTACCTCATGGATGAAACATGGCAAAGCAATAACTATGAGATGAAGCGGACGGCCACGATCTTGTAAAAATGACTGCCATTTTCCCTCGCTAAAATGAGGGAATCCGGACCTGTTCGAAATTTTGTTTTGCGGAGAAATCACCATTATATATTGAAAATATTTATATTAAATGATTTTAAATTTAAAATTATTTTAAAAAAGTATAAGATTAAAATTTTAAATTATAAAAATTATAATTAAGACTTTAAGTTTAAATTTTTAATTTTAAAACCATTTAAAATAATTTTAAAATTTAAAATTTTTTAATATAAACAACTTCAACTTAAAAGTTTTAAACTGTTATTTTTTATTATTTCATTGTTGTTCACAATTCATTTCATTATATCTCATATTTTAAGCGTATGCCTCGTTCCAATAGGTTTTCTAGAGACCATAAGATATATGAAACAATCCTTGCATTATTCAATTGTTCAGAGACGTCTCAAAGAAATGCAGATCACAGATACATTCCAATATGTATATTGGTAGGTCCCTTTCTGCCCATATTTCTGTTATTTCCAAAATGATCAAACAGTTTATGGAGGATTACATCGTACTTAAAACTGCTAAATACCCCTATGCAAATATAAAGATTAAAGACGATTACAAATCAGTTTAAGGATGAAACTAGGACAAGGAACTTATAGAACTGTCTTCAAAGTTAATCACATGTTCCTTTTATCAAATATATAATTTTTTTACATTGTAACATTAAAACTATAATGCGTTTTTGTAGCTTCACTTGTGCAAGGTTTCACACAATCCCTATGCAGTGATGAATAATCTTAAGTTTAAATTTCCGTGTCCTTATTTATTATTTGTTTATTGAATTCTTATCATATTTATTAGATCGTGGATAGCGTTACTGCAAGACTCATCTTGAAGGTTTGGACAAGAAACAAAAGGAGGCATTTGTCAATGGGGGTGGGATTTCTAACTTATGCCATCAATTTTTCCTCGAAATTTCCCACATCGTGTTTTCTTGTCTTTTAATGGAAGATAGCGTTATTGGAAGACAAGTCCTGGGGGTCACGTCACTGGTAATAGGAATGCAAATTCCTCTAACACTCTAAATTTGAATAGGATTGGAGATTCCAAATCCACCACAAACTTGTTTATTGTTATCTTTGTTTCTTTAAGTGTCTGCATCTTCACTTAATGGATGTACATTAATTGGCAGAATATTGAAGATTTAAACAAAAAAAGAAAGGGACCCAAAAAAAAAAAAGAACTTCAACAGACTCACAAGATATTTCGGTTGCTGTATAAATAAATCAGTCATAGTAAAAAGATAAAAACAAGGAGGGGGTGGGGGGGGGGGGGGGGGGGAACTAAGTATACTAAAGTAATTAATGAAACCAAGGTTTTGGAGTCAGTAATACGAAATATAAGTCTTGAGAATTTGTCCAAGTCAATACTATATCGACCGCTCGACTATAAGACATGCATTAATTATGGGTGCCTCGGAGTCAATGATAAGTCTCAATCCACCACCACCTATCAATGCGTGTGGACTTTTTATGTAAAGGAAAACAATGAAATGTTTGGAATTTGGTTTCATTTCAAAATTTCTATTGTTCACACTTCACATCATTCGCATTTTCCCGTAACATTTCCTCCGTTCGTTACCATGCCTTTTGCATATTCATGATCTCTACATTACTTTCTACTCCCGTCATTGTTTAGATTGGTCCACATTTGTCTACCACTTAAGTCTTTAAAACGTAAGATTCGGTTCAACAAATATAGTAACCCAGTAATATTTGAAAAGTTGCACGTAAATGTGCATAATATTACACATATTTGAGTTTAAGAACTCAAATAAAAGACCAAAATTACGGTGGCTAAACGACCTATAGTGATGAAATGTTTGAGTAATTCATAAAAGGGCTTCAATACATTTCCATGTCTTGATAAATTAAAAATAAAATAATAGATAAAATGTTTTTTCTTGGATACGTATGATATTTGATTGATCGTGGATAGACGACTAGTATGGTCAAGAAAGAAAGGAGGCATTTCTCAATGGGGGTGTATGCCATCATTTTTCCTAGAAATTTCATGGTGCTTTCTTGACTCTTCTTGGTGGATAGCGTTAATGGAATACTAGTCTTGTGGGTCAGGCCACTGTTAATAGCGACGAAGGTTCCTCCAAAACTCCAAGGGGTGATTCCCCAGCACCGTAGTTGTAATTTTGCTCCTTTGCATTTCTATTGTTCAAACTTACACATAACTGTATCTTACATTTCAAGTGTAAGCATCGTAACCACAGATTTTATGAAGACCAAAAGATATATGAAACAACAGTTGCATGTCAGGCATGACCGAATGGCCATTCTGTTCAGAAAAGGAATCCCTTTCTTATTCTTCTGCTTCTTAACTATTTCTGCAGAACCTGGTTTCCCTGATCCATGCGTAGAATCAAGGTGCAATGCTGATGGACCAGACATTCGATTCCCGTTTAGGCTCAAAGGAAAACAACCAGAATGGTGTGGCTATAATTCTGGCTTTGATCTACACTGTACTGAAACAAATCAAACAGTGCTCGATCTGCCTTTATTTATCAAGGTTCTAGTCAACAGCATAGACTATAAATCACAGCTCTTGACTGTGTCTGACCCTGAAGGATGCCTTGCTCATCTCAATTTATCCGCATCTCCTTTTCTGTCCAAAGATCATTATGACTCAGGCAGATATGCATTATTCAATTGTTCAAGGACGTCTCATAGAAATGCAGATAGCGGATACTTTCCACAATGGGGGAACTTTTCTTGCCTCGATGTCGGTGGCTATGAAGTTATAGCTATACCATCTGCAGAGAGAATCATGGACAATCCCCTTTTATCATGCACCAGAATTCGTGGTTATGTATCAGTGCCCTATTCATTTTACGAGAACAATAAGTGGGTAAGTCTATCTTGGCACAAACCAGATTGCAAAAAATGCGAACGAAAAGGTGGGCAATGTAAATTAAGAGAAAAAAAAGTTGAACGTGAACCTGAATGTATCCACAGCCCTCATAAAGGTACAATTTTTTCTGCAATTTTAATAACTTCATTAACAGTGCATTTAAAATCTGTGTGTGAAGCTCATATATTCATTTATTTATCTTAGCAGGTTCATCTGAAGGGATAGTACTTGCAAGTAAAGATTTTTTCAGCCAACGATTCATTTCATATATTTAAGATAAAAGTTCTACAATCAATTTATTACATATTGTATATGTTGCTGTATTTGCAGGTGAAATCCTAGGCCCATTTCTGCTCATATTAGTTGGGATTATTGTCTATTGTTTCTATGCAGCTAGCCACGAGAGGCAGGGTTACAGAAAAATAAAACGGTTTTTAGAGGACTACAAAGCACTCAGGCCTGCCAGATACACGTATGCAGATATAAAGAGAATCACAAATCAATTCAAGGATGAACTTGGACAAGGAGCTTATGGAACTGTCTTTAAAGGGAAGTTATCTAATGAAATTCAAGTCGCTGTTAAGCTCCTCAACACTTCAACAGGCAATGGACAAGAGTTCATCAATGAAATGGAAACAATGTGTCAAATTCACCATGTCAACGTGGCTCGCTTGGTTGGCTTCTGTGCAGATGGATTCAGACGAGCTTTGGTTTATGAATTTTTACCAAATGGTTCGTTGCAGAAATTCATAACTTCAGCTGACACAAAGGACCTTTTTCTGGGTTGGGGAAGGCTTCATGATATTGCTCTTGGTATAGCCAAAGGAATTGAGTATCTTCACGAAGATTGTGACAAGCGGATTCTCCACTTTGATATCAAACCTCATAACATACTCTTAGATGACAAATTCACACCCAAAATATCTGATTTTGGTTTGGCCAAGCTTTGTTCCAAGGATCAAAGCATTGTGTCAATGACCACTGCCAGGGGCACTTTGGGTTACATTGCACCAGAGATCTTTTCTCGAAACTTTGGCAATGTGTCATATAAATCAGATGTTTATAGTTATGGGATGCTACTACTTGAAATGGTTGGAGGAAGAAAAATCACAAATGTCACGGCAGAAAACAGCAGCCAAGTCTACTACCCTCAATGGATTTACAATCTTCTAGAGAACAATGAAGACATACAAATCCATATAGAAGGAGAGCAGGACACTAAAATTGCAAGAAAGTTATCTATTGTTGGACTTTGGTGCATTCAGTGGCACCCAGCAAATCGTCCAACCATGAAAGCTGTGGTTCAAATGTTGGAAGGAGATGGAGAAAAGTTAATTATGCCTCCTAATCCATTTGGCTCTACACCCCCAACTAGAACAAGGGCTGCTAACGGACCAAGGCGTTTGAACCCAGAGTTACCTGTCATCTCTGAAATAGAGTGAAGTTGAGATGGTTCATAGTCTTGGACTCATAGGCTATCCTCTAATGTTTCTCATTAACTTTCTAATTATGTTGTAATGAGCTGTCTTAATTAAAATTCTGAGTTCAGAATCTGTTGTTACGGTCTCTTGTTGTAGGAAGGTTCCAAATGGGATCATACCCAATTGATCATGATAAAATTCTAAAGGGTTATTGAAGAGAAGAAAGTTAACTCGTATTTTGTTCACATACTGTAAACAAATAAAAAAAATTGCTACATTGTTTCCAGTGAAAAAGCTTCATTATAATTAATAAAGGTAAAGATCTAAGAACATTATTTTCTTCAAAACTATCTAATGATTAATTAATGAGAGAAATGAAATAAAGAAGAATATAACAGTAAATTGACATATATAGATTACCAAAAGAAAAAAAATATATATAAAAAAGCTGACTTCTGAATAATCAATTTTCTGTAATTAAACAGAGTTGTGGCTATTCATGATGGTAGTTTCCATAATAAATCATCTGGAATATAATATGAATTCTATCCTCGTATAAAATGGAAAGATTTATATATTCACAATCAGTTTTTTTTTTTTTAAATATGCATCTTTATTTGTGAAACGTTATTATTATTATTCTTTTTCTTTTTGGCCACATTTATTTGTTAAATTTCAACCAACCATTATGCTGTTTTTCTAAAGTTGCACTTTGTGGTATCTTCGAAATGTTTGGGCGAACAAATAAGTAGGATAGGAGGCATTGTTACCCCGATAACACATGGAGGAAGGAGGGAAGTAGAGGAGGTTTGAATGACATGACACAGAATAAAGAAAAATGCAAGAATTAGGTGATTTCCCAATCCCTAGGTAAATGAAAAGGATAAGGAAAAAATACTTTATCAAATATATCTATTTTATATTATACTATTGACACTAATATATATATATATATATATATCAAAACACATTTTGAAGGTACAGCAATTCATTCACAATAATTACCAAGATATAATTACGCTTGTTACACACTTGAACTATCAATTGAGGAATTAAAATGTCACGGAAATCAAATATTCTAAATTCTGTTCAAAATAGCCTTCTTTGACTCCCACAGAGAATGAAATAGTTAAGTTGTACCAGAGAACATGGAAAATATGACAATTCAATTGTTTAATTTGTGAATTGGTCCACTAGGAACTTTCTTCTTCAAAAAGTCTTGGCTACTATATCAAAATACTTTCCATGGTACTACACTATGGCTTGGAAGTCCTTTCTAAGAAACAACATATAACATGCCGTCTAGCATGCTATCTTAGACTTCCGTTCTCTTGAATGATATGGATTATAAGGAATGCAATTAATGGGTGTTAGGTTTAAGTTATAATTCATGCGAAGCCAATTGTTAGGCTATGAGGTTTATGCTTTGCATTGATAACAATATTATACCGGTCCCCGCCAATATATATTGGTTCATTTTCTTTTCTAGATCAATTGTTTTTATTCGTAATTCTTAATGGATATCTTTCATAATAAATTTTATCTGAAAATAAATTATTAATGTTAATCGAAGCGACAATAAGTTTGAAGTATATAATCATAGAAACAACTCAATTTTGACATATTCTACCTTTATTGAAAATAAAGATTTCATCAATTAATTTTCTTTATCACTTGAAATCCCAAATTTTATAATATATATATGTAGTAAAATTTTCACAAGATAATATATATGATGTCTTGACTGATCAAAATAAAAGCATTTAGTAATAGAATAATAGCAATTTTGCTTGAACCAACATAATCTTTTGCACATTATTTTAATGAAATAATTTAAGCGTGATTAACCAAGTTATTGAGCGCTTTAGTAAAGTAAATATAACATGGTACTGTAATAGGAAGTCCGCAAACCTTACAATTTAGTTGTAGTTTCCCAGATAACAAGGCAAGCACTTATAATTTGTCGTTGCATTGCATACTATAATTTGTGGTTCAAGTTTCACATATGAAGAGATGTATACGTGTAATTATAGTCCGTACTTTTTTTTTTTAAATTAAGGATTGAAATTCATATATTCCAGATGGTTTGTGTTATGGATAAACTATTATCATGAATGGGCACAACTCTGTTTCAGCACAGAACAAAACTTGATTATTCAGAAAATCTACGGGTATGAAGCATACACTTGAAATCTAAGATACAATAATGAGGTGTGAACATTAGAAATGGAATGAAACAAAATTCCGAACATATCATTGTCTCTCTTTGTTGAAAGTTCACTCTGTTTTAATTAATTGATGTGTTGGTGGATTGGCACATTGCATGGACTCCAAGTCAACCATAATTGATGTCCTAGTCAAGCCATGGATATTGTACTCAGTTGGCGAATTCTCTAAGCTTAAAACAAATTGAGTGACTCAAGAAGGTTTCTAAACTAATAAATCCAATGCCCTCAGTTTAATCTTCCCTCGCCTGATGACTCTGAGAACCATCATCTCCTCTGCTAGACTTGTAGCTCACTTTCTGATCCTTCACAATGATATGGGAAACCTTCATCATCCTTTCCACCTTAGTTCTACTTACGTATTTTACGGGATTCAGTTCCGACCTTATCGATCCCGCTCCATACTATATTGACTCTTGTGGACTTATATTCAACGTCTCTACAGGTGAAGACATTCATAACAGCATCTGCAATGATCCCAGTTACGCACTGCTCTGTGAGAACAACAGAACAGCGTTGTATTTAAACTACGGTAGGCACCAGGTGCAGGCCATTTCTGCCACTAACTCCACCCTCCAATCCATCACTGGTGGAGTTGACAACAATAACTGCTCTACAATCACTCGTCATTCTCTGACATACGACAACTTCAGCCACGTTTTCTCAGAAAAAGATGGAAAACCGGACACCAAACATTACCATTATTCTGAGAATGAGATGTTGTTTGTCAGCTGCGAAAATCCAGTTCTTTCTCCTCTGTATACGGATATTGTGGCGCCTTGTACAAGCGAAGCGGCAAAAACGCATTATTCTTATGTGCTGCCAGGGAATCCAAGTGTATCTGATGTGGCAGAGTCGTGCAAAATAGATTTGATGGTGAAGGTGTTGCCACTGGGGCCAATGACATGTAATAAGAATTGTTCTTATCCGAAAGTTCAGAGTGAAGAGGTAAAGGGAATTGACGTCAAATGGCGTGCAAATCGTTGTGGAGAGTGGGAAGGAGGGGAACGTAACTGCAGGTTTGAAAATGCCACAAATATGGTTCTTTGTCCTCCACATGCAAGACTTTATTCCGCGTTTGCAGGTGAGCTTCATAGATAGTTCTCATGGTATTCTCATGGTGATCTAGTCGAAACCTTATGTTTTGAATTTTGACAACGCAGTCTTCGTTGGGAGCGCGGTCGGGACAGGTGAGCAAAGCAGAGTTTTCTCCTTGTGGGAAAATTTTTTAGTCCTTCAATTTCATTGTTCACGTTTTAATTTCTTATAGTTGCTAGTTTGATCCCAAAACCTATAACTATTAGAGAAATAAGTGCATCCATCAATTTTTCCTATTCTCGATTTAATAATAGTAGAACTGACTCCGCTGAGGACTTAGGGTTAAGGTAAGCGGATTAAGCCAAAGTTTAGGGGACGAAATTTGGAGTGCTTATAAAACTTAAATGATCAAATTTGTAACTTTACCTTTTGTCTACAATTTTATCAATTTGCAGACATTCTCCGTCTATGATAGGATATACCAACTCTAATTAAGTTTCATATTAACTGTTCTTTTAATATGGTGCTTTGTACGAACATAACACCAGGAAGCTTGATGTTATGGGGTTGTAAACTCAACCCCCCCTTGATTGAGGAATTTAAGAAGTTAATGAGGAAATGTACTTTTAGTATCTAAAAAATACATGTCACAGCTATTTTGTTTCTAAATCATATAATTTGAGATTCAGACTTAATCCTTAAACAATTTTTATTCCCTAATTGTTAGTCCTGAAAGCATGAACATTTGTCCTATTTTTTATTAACTGGGGATTAACAAGTAGCAAGTCGTAAACTTCCAAGATTAGTAAATCATGCAGAGTTAAGTACCAAATTATTAAGGTATGCATCATACAAGGACCAAAAAATACATTTCCTCTAAGTTAAATTTCAAAAATATCATCTAACACAAACAAAAACTAAGCCTCGTTCCATATATTATACATACATTGATCTGATCATAGGAATGAATTGATTTATTAGTGCTGATGTTCAAATTTTTTGTGCACAGTAAGTTATTGGTCTATAGCTAAATTTGTACTCGGTGCCCCGTGTGCTTTTGCATTTTTGATTCATCGGTGGAGAAGAAGGCATCAATCTCATTATGACAAGGTTGAGGACTTCCTCCAAAATAATACTAATCTAATGCCCATCAAGTACTCCTACTCTGAGATCAAAAAAATGACTAAAGGCTTCAAGCACAAGTTAGGTGAAGGAGGCTATGGTTATGTCTATAGAGGAAAGCTTCGAAGCAAGCAGGATGTGGTTGTGAAGTTATTGGGCAAGTCCAAAGCCAATGGACAAGATTTCATCAATGAAGTCGCCACTATTGGCAGGATTCATCATGTCAACGTGGTGCAACTGATTGGATTCTGTGTTGAAAGAAGCAAGCGAGCTCTTGTGTACGAGTTTATGCCCAATGGATCTCTGGACAAGTACATACTTTCTGAGAAACAAGGGAATTCGTTCATAAGTTATGAGAAAATCTTTTATATTTCTATTAGGATTGCTCTTGGAATTGAATATTTACATCAAGGTTGTGATATGTAGATTCTACACTTCGATATCAAACCTCACAATATTCTTCTTGATGAGAACTTTAACCCCAAGATTTCAGACTTCGGACTGGCAAAGTTGCATCCCGCAGATAATAGCATTGTATCTTTAACAAATGCAAGAGGAGCAATGGGTTACATGGCACCTGAATTTTTTTATAAGAACATTGGAGGCATATCTTACAAAGCTGATGTATATAGTTTTGGGATGCTACTAATGGAAATGGCAAGTAGAAGGAAAAACTTGAATGTCATGGAGCATTCTTGGCAAACCTATTTTGCTAAATGGGTTTATGACCAGTTTGAGGAGTCAATAGACAGGAGTAATGCCATAGATGAGGAAAGGAAAATAGCGCAGAAGATGATTATGATAGCTTCACATTGCATTCAGATGAATCCTGGTGATCGACCCTCAATGAATGAAGTGATAAAGATGCTTGAGGGAGAAATTAATCTCCAAGAAGCTCTTCCACCTGAACCTTTTATAACTTGGCAAGGGATTCCAAAAGAGGATGTTGGCGCTGGTGAAAATTTGAATTCAGAATGAGCTATATATGTGTAAATCTTCAAAAATAGCATGATAGGTAGTACATTAAATGTTTCCTAGTGCTTCAAAGCCATAATGTAACACCTTAATATTTTGATTTACTAGACTAGGCTCTTAAAAGAAGACATTCATCCCACTAAAAATGAAATTATTAAGTTGCCATGTTTTTCCATGCCTCTTTGGTACAGCGTAACTATTTCATTCTATGGAAATCAAAGATAAACAACTCTCTCTGTTGGGATGACTTTTGAATAGAATTTGGACTATTTGACATTCAAAATTGATAGTTCAAGTGTATGACATGCATGATGATATATGTAATCCCCTTGTCAGTTTTCCCTATTATTATATAAATTTTAACTTGGTAATTGTTGTGAATAGCTATATCACCAGAATGGGAAAAATATAGTTTTAATGTTATAACGTATAATAAATATATTTGATAAAAGGAACATGTGATTGACTTTTATTATATTATGCAACTGTTATTATTATTTTTATTATTATTAATTTTTTTTAAACGTGTCCTGTTCATTGCCGTGGGGATGGGGAAATCGTTTATTTATTACAGTTATTGTTTAATTTCCATGTGATGTCATTATTCAAGATTATGTGTTATAGGGGCAACCGACCCTCCTCTAAGGCTAGTTCCTTCCAGAGGAAATTGCAGCTTCAACATTCTTGCAATTTCTTCCACATTTCATTGATTATGACCAAAAAATGACAACTTGTTAATTGACTCAATTGGTTGGACCAAGGCTTTGAGAGACTTCACTTATATTCCTGTGATTGATGTTATGGAGAAATTATCATCATGAATTGGCATATTTCTTTCTGCGCAGAACAAAATTTGATTATTCAGAAGAGCATTCTTTCTATAATTTCTTTTTCTTCTAGTAATCTACATATATGTCAATTTACTGTTAAACTTCTCATTCCTTTCTCTCATTCCTTAATCATTAGAGAGCGTTGAAGAAAATAAAAACATGAGGTCTTTATATTTATTGATTATAATATGGCTTTTTATTGTTGATCATGTTGTTTGCAAATTACTGTAAAACTTCTTCAATAGATTTTATGGACAAAATAAGAGTTAACTTTATTCTATTTAATAGCCCTTCTAATCTCTAAATTTACTCTCATGGGTTTGATCCCCGTTTCAAAAGTTTCCACAACATGAGACTATAACAACATATTCTGAACCCTGAATTTTAACATAGGTTTGAGAGAATTATAGAAAAACATTACACACCTAGTCCATGACGACCATATATGCACCATTTCAACTTCACTCTATTTTTGAGATGACCAATAACTCTATGTTTATTCCAATAATGTCACTTGTATTAGTTGGAGGTGTAGAACAAAATGGATTAGGAGGCATAATTAACCTTTCATCATCTCCTTCCAACATCTGAACCATAGCTTTCGTGGTTGATATTCTATCTTCAACTGTGACGTCCGTGATTTTCCTTTAACCATTTCACGTAGCAGCATTTTATAACTATAAACATCTTACTTATATCATACATTGCCAAAGTTTTAAAGATCTCTAGCACAATGTAATCCAAAGTGCCCCTTAGTGTGGCCATTAACATAACGCTTTGATCCTTGGAACAGAGCTTGGCCAAACTAAAAATAGATTTTTTTCTTGGGTGTTAATTTGTTATCTAGAAATATGTTATGAAGTTTGATAGCAAAGTGGAGAATTGGAGTCTCACAATTTTTGTGGAGATACTTAATTTCTTTGGCTATACCAACAACAATATCATGAAGTTTCCCAACCTAGAAAATGGTCGTTTATGTCAGCTGAGCTTACGAATTTTTTTAGTGAAACATTTTAAGGAAACAAAAATATAAGAAATGGATTCCCATTTTCAACAAAATTGCCATTCGGCCATGCCTAACTTGTAATTGCCGTTTCAGATATCATTTGGTCTCTAGAAAAATGTGTTATAGAAGATGGAATAAAGATCCAAAGTCCAAATAACAACTTATCTTCCTTTACGTGTGGAAAGTCCTCCTCGCATTGATTGGTGGTGGTGGAATAGTCGGTGGATTGGACCATAAGAAAATGAAAATAAGAAGATAAATCATTGACTTCAAGTCAACCATAGCTGAAGCGTTTTAGTATCATTAACTTCATGTTTGATGGCAATTTTTCAACAAAGTGATAAGGAAAATACTTCGGGAACTTTCCAGGAAAGGCAGAGGCATTAATTAAAGCAACCCGTACTGCATTGACAAAAGCCCCCATTCTTTGTTGAACAAACCAATAGGCCACCTTAATCAGGATCATCGTCTTGGCTTTAAACACGCATTCCACACTCCTCCCTTCTTTGTTTAACGTAACTAGTCATCTGATCCCATTCAATAATGTTGTGACAAATCTTGTTCATTATTTTTGAGTTCCTTGTTGTGCCCGCTATACTTCTGTCCTGCTACCAAATTCTGCCTATCAAATTGGCTGACTTCACCTATTCCTCATCTAATCCACCCTGAAGGTAGTAGCAGCTATTACATGTTTTGAGAAAGATTCATTCACTGTATAAAAAAAATAAAATAAATAAGTAAAACAAGTTAATTATAACAAATCAAAAAAAACATTTAAGCATGTTGATAGTGAGATTTATTAAAAATTGTATTTGACATATTTATTAGGAGTATTTATAAGTTCATTGGTTTAAAATCAAATCACATCAAACATTTTCATTATGAAAGGAAAGTGACTTATTCGGTTTGGGCAATTTGATCTATGTTAATCAGACTTTTCTTCATTTGGGCCTATATTCACAGAAAAAAAAAACAACAAAAGCAGCACTTACTAACAATTTTACGTGTTCTCCATTTTCATTTAGGCCTATGTTTTATATCTCAAGGGATTATGGTACTCACCATTTGCAGGCCCTTTTTGCCACTAATTCCACTCTCCCATCCGTTAATGCTGGATTTGACAACAATAATTGCTTTACCATCCTTACTTTTCCTTCCTTCACGAACAACAATATCACCTACAGCATCTTAAGCATCAAACAAAACAAGAGAGAATACTATCCTCATTATTATTATCATTATTAGGCTATGATTATTGTTGTGGGAAAGCGAAAGGAATAATATACATCAAATGTGAAAATCCAATTCCTTCTGCTCAGTACGAGTTTAGCCCAGAGTCATGTAGAAGGAGAGGGCATTATTCATATGTTGTGCCGTTAAATGCAAGGGTTTTGTGAGTGCCAGAATTTTGTAGCATTGACTTCACACTGAGGTTACTACCGAGGAGGCCCAGGACATGTAATAAGAAATGTTCAAATCCAAGGGACCACATTAAGGAGGAGAAGGCGCTTCAGATCAGATGGAAAGCAATCCCCTGTGTGGACGCTGATCGCCATCATATGGGAGAAGGACTCTACTGAGGTTGCAGGTGAGTTTGCTAGAACTTCTGAGCCTCATGTTTGAATTCAGCAGACGAGAAGAGAAAGGAAGGGACGAAAAATATTTAATTTATATATTTTTGTTGATCTAGATTTTGGTTTATTTTTAGAAATTAATTTATGAGTAACACTAACAGAACCTATATTATGTAGATGAGGATTGGATGCACCTAACAGTACTTGCTCTTGGTAAGCAGCTTAATTTCATTATTGTATTTGGTTTCTTTTCTTTTAATAAATTTTATTGTATTTGGAGAAAGGGATCAAATTCTAAGAAACAATCCTCTTTTCTACTTATACTGCAATCTGTACCTCACATCACAAATAATTTTTACTAAAAATTGCGTAATAAAAAGCACGTTGGATTTATATATTCTCCGGGGAACTCTTTGGGCTAAGTAATAATGATCTGTATTGCTTTTCCTATTGTTGCTATTATATAATCTGATCATTTTTTTATTCGCCTTTTCATTTATCATACATATTACCAATTTTCAACAGCACTTCTAGCTTGAATTCCATGTAAGACCTCTCTATTCCTTTTGCTTCTTTTTCTTCCCCCCATCTCTTCCGTGGCGCGGAGGCGTTTTGGCCATGTCTCTATCCTGTTGTTTGAATATGTGTTTGCGTGTTTTTTTTTTCCTTAATCCCGTGTTAGTGTTTTGAATTGGGAAGATAACTAATAACCAAAACTCTTTTTTGAAATATTAGTTTTTGATATGACATTGAAATATTTGTGAACAAATGATAAAAGTATTATTTCATCTAAAATTAATTATCATATATTTATTATTCTCAACTATTGATTTGTAATCTAAGGATAATTATTATGATTATTCCTCTTAACTAATACATCATGTAACATATATATATATCAATTGAAAACATGCCCTAATTGTTTTATTTCAAAAAGCAAAAAGATTACTAATTGTTCCATGTTGAAGTATCCTTAGAGAAAATATAAAATTGCAAACACGCCATGTCAACTTGTATTTTCATTTCCTTAACATTTTCATTTTCTATATATAGACATGCAAACTAGGAACAATAAAATTGTTTTAAACGTATCTTATTCTTCCATGCCTTGTATTTTTGTTAGTTTCTTTTATTGATGCTTGATTTATTTTCCTAATCCCAAACTCTACAAAAATGTGGAAAAACAATGATGGACCAATCCCTTGCTAAAACCAATCAACAAGGGAATAATGAGGGACAAGCAAGGGAATCGTTCCTTGCTACAGATTGATCGAAAAACCAACAAATGAATATTCAATTACTAATAGATCTTGCCAGACCAAATAACGAGGGACATTCCCTTGTGTGCCTTCACAAAACAAACATTGATCTTTTAAAAGGAAAAAAAAAATCCCTTACAAATTGATGATGGACTATTGAGGGAATTTTGCCTCACAAACCCTTGCTAATCATAGCCATTTCCTCATTAGTTATAAACTTCTTGCACAAAAAGTTGAAAAAGTTAGAGCATTGATGAATATTTCCTCACTAACCCCTTTCTAGTCCTTCACAAATTTTTCTCCAATCTCTTACTGATCCCTTGCAAATCCCTTACTAGATTTTAAAAAAAATGTAATGTATTATTTAGTTTTTTACTCATTTTCATATATAACCTACAATAAAACTATATAAAATAGTAGCAAATAAATGGTGATAAATCTTTCGAAAGCAAGCTATATATAAAAGTCCTTATCATTCAATTCTAAATAAACTACACAACAAGGTATAAGTTAATAATGTCATATATCATACATCTAGCTATCCCTATCCAAGTTCTCAAGCTAATCATCTTGACCCTTGTCATCTTCCTAACCTTATTGTGCTTGTGTTCTAGATGATCCAATGTCTAGTAGGGGTTATGATCATCGTTGTGCTACTTCTTACATAGCAAGGTCTACTAGAAAGTCAGGATGGCTAAAAAATAGTGCTAAGAAGAAGCTTTCAACTAGGAAGTTGTTCAATAGTTTAGCTACTAGGTCTTTATCAGTAATATCTTGCCTAATGTCTCGTTCACTTGGGTTTGCATCTAAGCAATGGGCTGGAAGGGACCTGGCTAATAAAGACTTTAATGAGGGCTACTTAGGGTCAAGCCATGAATGAAACCATGGATGCATGCCTCTTGTTCTCTTCTACATCTAAACTCTTGTCCAACTTAAGACAAGGACTGAGAAATATGTATTCGTTTTTTCATACACATTGTTGAAGATATTACAATGTTACAAAAACTAGCCAACATGAATAAGATGTGATGGAACCACGAAATGGATTGAATCTATCCAAGCAAAGGCCAAGCCAAACATTTTGCAACCCTTGGACAATGTGTATACTATAAAATTAGTAGGAGTAAGATCAATATTTCTGATCTTATATGTAGATGACATTTTACTTGCCTCAAGCGATTTGGGGTCGCTACATGAGGTGAAATAATCTTGTTTAAGAATTTTGAAATGAAACATAAGGGTGAGGCATCCTATATCATTGGCATAAGAATTCATAAAGATGGGTTTCAAGGTATATTAGGACTATCGCAAGAGACTTATATAAATAAAACTTTTGAACGATTTAGAATGAAAGACTATTCATCTAGTGTGGCACCTATAGTGAAATGGGACAAATGTGATTTATTTCAATATCCTGATAATGAGCTATAAAGAAAAAGGATGAAGAATGTTCCCTGCGTTTCAACAATAGGAAGCCTAGTATATGCATAGGTTTACTCAAGGCCTAATATAACTTTTATTTTATGCATGTTGGGAAAATATCAAAGTAATTTTAGAACGGGTCATTGGAGAGCTACGAAAAAGGTTATAAGGTATCTTAAGGGTATCAAAGCTTATATACTTACTTATAAAAAGACAGACCACTTAGAAGTCATTAGGTATTTACACTCAAACATGATAGGATGTGTTGACACTAAAAAGTCAACATTCGATTATATATTTATATTAGTTGAAGGTGCCATCTCATGGAGGAGTGTTAAGCAATTTTTGATTGTTACTTCTACTATAGAGGTTAAGATTGTTTTAAGTTATGAGGCAAGTTTACAGGCTATATGATTGAAAAATTTTATTGTTAGGGTTAAGATTGTAGATTCAGTCTCTAAGCCCGTTAAAATACTTTATAATAACATAGTTGTAATTTTCTTAACTAAAAATAATAAGAGTAGAAGTCAAAGTGAACATATTAACATTAAATACATAACTTTAAGGGAACAAGTCAATATTGATCAAGTTATCATAAAGCACATTTGGATAAAAGAAATGTTAGCTTATCCATAAATTAAAAGGATGCATCTAAAAGAGTTTAAAGATCATGTGTCTTGGATGGATCTTAGACCATATTTGGTCTAAGTGAGGTATATAATGAAATAAAATTTTTGATTTTTGGTTTGTTGGATTATATATTTATATACATTTTGGTGGAGATTGATAAGTATATAAGTTAGAAATTGAATAAACATTTAAAGTTTATTCATAAAAATTATATATCCTATAAAGACATATTTCAACATAATACGTAAAAAGTAATATTTGTTTGATTAAATGACTTAGTGTTGTGTTTATTTACCCATAAATATATTATTTGACAAATCATAATAAAACAAATGGGAGAATGTTAGAATATTTTAATTTAATATATTTGTTAAAGATATTATTTTAATTAAATATTTACTTAAAATATTCTAATTGGTGATTATTGATTAAATAATATCTCAAAGTTAAATTAAATTATTCTGATTGGTGATCCTTAATTTTTAAATTTTAAATTGCTTGCTATTTTTGGTTAGTGGATTAGTATATATCTATACATTGTTAACTAACTTTTTTTAATGGAAAAGTTGTCCATTTTACGTTAATACTTTGAGAGATTCCAAATAAGTAAAATCAATCAATTGGCCATTACAAATACTTATAAACTTATCAAAAAATCCTCTCTTCCTCTTCCTTACTCCTCTTTTTTCTTTTCTTCTACACTCTATAATTTTCTTGGCTACAAATTATTGAAGAGAATTTGATTAGTGCTTTGAGTTTTTCATCAAATCAAGGAGACTGAAGGTATTTATGTTACTATATATGCTTCCATTGTTATTTAGTATATAATACTTTATTTTGCCAGATAAATTGCACTTTAGTTTAACATGCTAGAGCAATTATTGTTATCAAATCCAGCACTGACGGATCGGAGAGATGGTTGAGTACCATAATTTATGCACATCACTGTTTGGTTGTTCTCACATACCATTTTGTAATATCTGCTAAAATCACCAACTTGGTCTTCGGGTAGAGCGAAAAGAGAGACCATGCCAGATACCATCAACAGATTGGATAATCAGACAAAACATACACAAATTTGTAGGGGGAACGAGAAAGAGCAAGATTTGTGTCATCATGGAGAGAGGTCAGATGATGAACTCAACTAAACAAAGAAAGATCAGACCAAAAGGATCCCATGGAAGTGATGAGCAACTTACGGAGAAGGTGATGATCCAATTTGTCCATGTCAATGATAAATACCAATCCACCGCCACGAATCAATGTGGTGTGAACATTTTATGTAAAAAAAGACAATGGAATGTTTGGAATTTGGTTTCATCAGACCAAAAGGCCAAAACATACAAAATAAATTATACAAATCTCTTGTAAGTTTTGATAAGATTATATAGATATTTTTTCTATTTTTAAAATATACACAAATCTCTCTTAAAATAAAAAGTTAACTAATACTTTAATCTAATTTTAACATTTTTAAATAAAATAAAAAATTTTAAATTAGATTAAAATTAACTTATATTTTAATATAATTGTAAATTTTTTTACTAGAATAAAAAATTTAAAATTAAACTAATATGTAAAGTAATTTTTTTGTTTCAGAAGTAATTAGTATTTATTTTAAAAATAAAATTTTTTTGCATAATTTCAATAAAACTCAGAAAGGTCTTTATAATTTACTCAGAAAGGCTAATTAAACATATATGAAATGGCACTTGCATGTTGGCCATGGCCGAATGGCTAATTTTGCTCAGAAAGGAAATCCCATTCTTATTATTTTGCTTCATAACTATTTTTGCAGGAACAGGTTTCCTTCACCCATGCATAGAATGGACCAGCCATTCGATTCCCGTTCAGGCTTAAAGGAACACAATCAGAGAATGGCGTGGCTATAATTCTGGGTTTGGTATATCATGTACTGAAACAAAGCAGACAGTGCTCAAACTGCCATTGTCTGTAACGGTTTTAGTCAACAGCATAGACTACAAATCATGGGTCTTAACTGTGTAAGGATACCTCGCTCATTTCAATTTATCTGCCTCTCCTTTTCTGTTCCACGAGCACTTAGACGGATATACATTATTCAATTGTTCAGAGATGTCTCATACAAATGCAGATAGCAGATACTTTCCATCGACAAAGACTCATGGACAATCCCCTTTTATCATGCACTAGAATTCATCGCCATATATCAGTACCTAATTCTTTTTATAAGAACAGTAACATTAGAAATCTATCTTGGCTCCAACCAGATTGCAGAAACTGCAAAGTAGATGGTGGACAATCTAAATTGAGGATACAAATTTGAACGTGAACCTGAATGTTTGCCCAGTCCTCATAAAGGTATAATTTCTTCTCTGATTTGACCAACTTCATGAACCCTGCATTTAAAATCTGTGCGTGAAGCTCATACACATCTTTATTTATTTATTTTAGCAGGGTCCATCAAAAGGGAAAGTAATTGCAGGTAAACATTCTTCAGCGATGACTCATTTCGCATAACGAACATAGTAAGTTTTTCAATCAGTCTATTACATATTCTATATTTTGCTATATCTAAAGGTCAAATCCTAGGCCCATTACGGGTTATATTAGTCGGGGTTCTTGTCTATTGTTTCTATGTAGCTGGCCTCAAGAGGCAGAGTAACAAAAGGATATAATAATTTTTGCAGGACGACCAAGCGCTTAAGCCTGCTCGATAATCGTATGCAGATATAAAGAGACTTACAAATCAGTTTAGAGATGAACTTGGACAAGGAGCTTATGGAATCATCTTCAAAGGGTAGTTATCCAAGGAAATTCAGATCGATGTTAAGCTCCTAAATACTTCAACGGTCAATGGACAAGAGTTCATCAATGAAATGGAAACAATGTGGCTTGCTTAGTTGGCTTATGTGCCAATGGATTCACACGAGCTTGGGCGTATAAATTTTACCAAATGGTTTATAGCAGAAATTCATAACTTCAGCTGATGCAAAGGACCTTTTCTAGGTTGCGGAAAGCTTCATGATATTGCTCTTGGCATAGCCAAAGGAATTGAATATATTCACGAAGATTGTGACTAAAAAATCCTCCATTTTGATATCAAACCTCTTAACATAATGATGGATGATAAATTAACACCCGAAATATTGAATTTCGGTTTGGCCAAGCTTTATTTTGTGTCAATGACCACAGCTAGGGACACTTTGGGTTACATTGCACAACAAATCTTTTCTAGAAACTTTGGCAATGTATCATACAAGTCATATGTTTATTGTTAGGGTTGCTGCTACTTGAAATGGTTGGAGGAAGGAAAATCATGGATGTCACAGAAGATAATAGTAGCCAAGTTTACTACTCTCAATGGATTTATAATCTTCTGGAGAACAATGAAGACAGACAAATCCATATAGAAGGTTAGGTAGGACACTGAGATAAAAAGAAAGCTATCTAAGAAAGCTATCTACTGTGGGACTTTGGTGCATTCACTGGCACCCAGCAAATTGTCCAGCCATGAAAGCTATGGTTCAAATGTTAGAAGGAGATGGAGATAAGTTAATTATGCCTCCTAATCCATTTGGCTCCATCCCCTTAACTAAAACAAGTACTGTTGTTGGACAAAGGCATCACCCTGTGTCTTCTGTCACCTCTGAAATAGAATGAAGTTGAAAGGGTTCATAGTCATAGGCTAGTTGTCTAATGTTTTTTCAGTAATAATCTTATTAGGATGGAATGAGCAATATTTAAATTCAGAGTTCAAATTATGTTATGAAAGTCTCATATAAAGGCTTGAAATGGGATCATACCCATGAAAGAAATTCTAGAGGGGTTATAAAAGAGAATAAAATTAAATAATATTTTCTCCCCGAAATCTGTTTTTAAAAAAAAAAAATCCATTATAGAGTTTGCAAACTACATGGTTTACAATGAAAAAACCACATTATAATCAATAAATAAAAAGATCTAATGTCATTCAATTCTTCAACACTCTCTAATGATTAATCAATGAGAGACAGGAAATGAGAAGAAATTTAACAGTAAATCAACATATATATATATATATATATATTACAAGAAGACAAGGAAATAACAGAAAGAAAAAAAAAAAAAGCTAAAACTTCTGTGCTCAAACAGAGTTGCGCAAATTGACGATGATAATTTCTCCATAACATTAATCATCTGGAATATAAATGGAACAGCAATCCTCAATCAAGAAGGTAAGGACTGCAATGTCTCATGTGAAACTTGAACAACAAATTACAGTGAGCAATGCAAAGACAAATTAAATAAGTGATTCCCATATTTCCATGTTGAATATAGTGGTACCTTTTGAAAGCTTTGGGCCAACTGCGGCAATCAACAAATTGTCTTTCTTGTCATCGTCAACAATATGATGAGCTATGTTAATATTCAGAGTTCAGATTTTGATGTTAAAGTCTCTTCTTGTGGCAACGTTTTATATAGGATCAAAGTATCAAACCCAGCAGGGAAATATCGTGGAGGATTATTAAAGAGAAAAAAGTTAGATCCATTTTGTCCCCAAGATCAGTTAACCAAAAAAAAAAAATTGCAATATAGTGTTTGGCTGTTTGCAAACTACCTCGTTCACAATAAAGAGGCCACTCTACAATATATACATAAAGATCTAATATTATCAGTTTCTACAACGCCTTCTAATGATTAAGAAATAAAAGAAAGAAAATGGAGAGGAATTTAGCAGTAAATAGACATATATAAGTCACCACCAAAAACAAAACGAAAAAATGAAAATAATAATAATAATAATAATAATAATAATAATAAAAGACTATATGTAAAATGCTAAAACTTCTGAATAATAAAAAATGGGTCGGTGCTGAAAGGAAGCTGTGCCAATTCAGTACTTTCTCCATAATAGTAATATGGAATATAATTGGAATTGCAATCCTCAAGCAAAAACCAAGTGTTTGCGGTGCTTTTAAAGTAGGACAGAGATACCTCTGAAAGCTTTAGCCCAACCGAGGCTATTCAACAAGTTGTCTTCTGTCATCAACAACGAAATGTGCAAGGCACTGCAAAAATAGGGAAGCTCACTATTTTTTTTCTTTGAGAGGAAGCGGAGGAGACTTGGTTACCCTCAATAACACGGTCCCCCTGAAGATATGAAATAGACACTGCCGGATCACATCTCTGCTGTTAGGTGTGGAAATTTCTTATTTACCAAATGAATTTTGATTATTCAGTAATTGTAACTCAGGGATCACATACACTGGAAAGTGAAAACTAATAACTAATCTGCTTAGAATTGGAATTCACCATTTTTCAGCCAGTAAGGAGTCCTCTCTTACTGTCTCTCCTCTGAACATTTTGCCTTTGTACATCATTTTTCTGAGCTCTAAGTTCAGCTTCTCCGTTACCTCTCTAATCTCCATCCATTGCTAGCTTTCTTTCTCATCGTAACCCAATCCCGCTCTCAGATCACTCCAAGCAACTAACCGAAGGGCACGCGCTTTGGGATAAGCACAGAACCAAGAAGAAAGGAGATGCCGCCGACCATGGATAGAGGCAGCGAGGGTGAATCCCGAAATTTCGAGGTTATACCTGCGATATTACATTGGTAAATGAGGAAAAAGTAAAAATTCTTTGGAAAATTTATATATTATATAAAAGGATACATGTGTTCCGCTATATTATTTTATTTTTTAAATAATTAACATTAAACCTCGTATATTAAACAGGAATATGAAACTAATTTACACAAATATTAAAATAAATTTAGTTTCACAAAAATAATTTTCTCAAATAAATCCTTCCAACCACATTTTAGAATTAGAGTCCATCCCTTGGCCAATGAAAAGGCAAAGAAGACATGACATGCCTCTCGAATTAGTTTCTCGATTGAAAAAGTTTAATGCAAATGAACTGTATTAATTAAACTTTAAAATGTCTTATGTTAAGAATTCAACATTTCTATGTTTAATAAACAAGAAAAATTACGAATTGACCAAATTATTCTAGCCCTTCACCTGACTCTCTCCCTCTTCCCAAATTGTGGAATGCCAATACTTTTTTAAAATGAATCGATTTAGGGTGTCACATTATTTCAAGGAAATTATATATTTTAGACGGAATTTTTTATGTGATGAATGAATGTGTGACAATTTTTTTATCCAGACTTAAATTTTGTTACAAAATGTTTGTGACCCGGTTTTTTGGATTAGCGACCAATTTTTTTCCATCTCTAATTCATTTTTTTCCTTTTCAGTTCATGTTTCTTTGACTAATTAAGATAAGACAATACTAATTAGGTATGTGGGCCAGAAAGCGAGGATGGTTAAAACAAGTGTTTCTTTCTACTTAGTGAAAATTCAAAATCTCCATTGAAGAGTAAGAAAAATAGAAGTGACTAAAGGAAGATGAAAAAGGAGAACAAGATGGATGGTAAGACAGAGGAAGGTGGTATGGAAATGCAAGTGTATGCAACAGAGAATTTTTCTTTTAAGAAATGTTTTATCTTTAAAGCTGGTATTGATGAAAAGAAAGGGGGTCAAAATGTCAAAGATTCTTGTTGCTAGACTAATTTAGCCACTCAAGAATTATGAAGCTCATATCTTGGAACTGCCAAAGCTTGAGTGTGGGCTTTGCAGTGAGAAAGAATTTAAGGGAGATATGTAGGAAAATTAAACATTACTTAGTCTTTTTAATGGAAACAAAAATAGCTACTAAAAATTTGAAAAACTTAGGGAAAAAAATAACTTCACTTTTCGAAAGAATTTTATGTTGAACCTGAGATTACTAGGTGATTTAGCTATTTAGTGAAATGAGGTGCAAGTGGAGATTGTAATGCCTTAGCTCCCTAACCTTCAAATCATATTATATAGGCTTATCTTAACATATACTTGACATATGATACATATTTACATGAAAGTGACACTTTTTGTCTATGGTGCAATTGGAAAGTTATATACATCATTTTTAGCTTTAGAAACCATGTGAACTTACAAATTTCATTTGCATCCATAACATATCCATTCATATCATAAATATCACAATTCATCTCAAGAATCTCAGATTTGGAACCACATTTCAAGAAAACCATAATTTGTTCTTGGGTTAGTGTTCCAAATTTTTTATATAAATTTTAAAAATTCATAAATAATTCTAAAAAATTTGATGTCATACATATGATAGCTTTTTAGAAAGCTTTTGATGTTAACTAATGATTAAAAATAGTTTCAAATCAAAATAATTAACTCACGAAAAATAATTGAACAGTACATCATGTATGCTCTTAGACAACTATAGGACCTGAAATTTTAAAAATTTGTTTCTCTCTCTACAGAACTCCAAATGAGGTGCTCTTAATGACTATAAAAAGCTTATGATATATAGTTTATGTCTATAAAATTTTATAAGTATTGGACTTCATTTAACCCATAAATGATATAGGAAAGCAAACTAACCATATAAATAGTGCCTTTAACAGATTTTGCATAATTTAACTAACTTTAAAAAATTATAATAAATTCTCTAGAGCTCCAAATTGAGTACTCCTAAGCTCTGTGAAAAGCTATTTGCTAACCAAATTTTATGCAAAAATTCATCAATTTGGTTAGATTTCGGTTCATCTCAAGAAATGGTCAAATTTGACGTCTATAAAGGGTTTAACATGCACCAAATTCCTTTCTCATCTTTCTACAACTACTTGACCAAGTCTAAAGGCATAATTACAGCTTGTAGAAGCATGCCAAATGGGTCATATCATCATGGAACTCATTCTCACCCTGCTACTTGAAATCATACACATAAGCATAATGGCATATGAATGGTAAAAACTCATATATTCATTCATTTGAATTCAAACTGGATATATACATCATATTTACATATATTTGAACATGTTCAAAAGTTTAAATCACATATGCATCATGTGGTTACAAATCTTGACATTAAAATGCCATCAAAATGCTTAAATATCTATTCTATTGTTAAAGTTTTGCTCTTCAAGATGTTTGGCTTCCATTTGTTAGTCCATTTTATTCACCTAGATATGATTAGACATATGTGAGAGAAAAATGAGATTTAAAAAAATTTAATAGCTTTATACCCTTTCAAATATACATACATGATGCATTTACATGTCAAAAAATGCATACATGCCATATAAGCTACTAATGAACATATATAGATCATTTTCTTTGTCATATGAATTCATACATATCAAACATAGGTTCTTAAAGGCATTAGTCTAGCCTCACCAAATTTTTTTAGGACTTTTAGATTTATCTCACCCACTTTTAAAGAACTTTTGACTCAGCCTTACTTTTTTTGAGACTTTTGGTTTTGTCTTACTTATTCGTAGGAACTTTTGACTCATCTTTATCAATGCTAAAGGACTTTTAGCATAACCAAACCCATACCTATTCAAGTCACATTATATTCATAAACATCTTTCAAGAAGCATAATAGTACCATCACATATAACTAATGGCTAAAAACATATATCATAATTCAAACATGCACACAAGCACCTAATGACAAACAAACATCCAAACAATGCATGTAAAAAATGTTAAAGAGCTATCTTGAAGTAAAAACACAACTCTTCCCTGTGCTTATTCCTTCCCTCTCTCAGCCACATACTTGAAAACTAGGGATGCTTGATTCTTTTGGCCTAGACACATCAAATAGGACATGATTACATCATTGAAGCAAATTTTAGCTTCACATAAACTCTATACAATGTTACTTTGTTCTAAAACACTATTATGGTTCCATACAGGACATAATAAAGCAACTTTTTGAATTCATAATCTTGGCTCCCATTTCTCATTCAATCCAAGTCTTTTGACTCCATTTAAACACCTTGGAATTATCACAATATCAATTCAAGGGGCATAGATACAAGTTACTTCTTTAACTCTTAAAATGGAGCCTACACCTTCATCTCATGAACCATGATTCCTAAATTCATTCCAATGCTTTCTTTGATATTTACAATCATGTTTAGTCCCTTTCTAGCATTAGAATGAATTAAAATTCTTCCTAGGTGCTTGGTTCTGGTTTGGCCGAGACATGCACAACAAAGAGCACTAATAGACTTTGCTTGATTTTCTTTAAAGAGTTGGCACTTGTGAAATGTCCTAGGTATATTAAGAACTCATTCACACTCTTAGACAACAAAAATTATTATTAGAAAGTCTCATACATATTAAGGTGCAACAAAATCTCTAACTTTGAAAACTTAAATTCTAATGCTTCTCTTTTGAATTTCATTGCATATTCTTATTTCTCATACTCTAAAACCAATGTTTCTTCCTTATTAACATTAGAAATCATCCCCTCTTGATTGGGCCTAGGGTTGGTTGAACATACATGGGAGAGAAGTAAACAAAGAAATTCAAGATAAGCCATGGTTCTTACCTTATTTCAAAACCTTTTTAAGGTTCTTTTCTATGCTTCTAGCTTCTCTTTCAAAATTTGATTTCCTCACTCTGAACTAGCCACAAACTAGCCCTAATTGAGTCATTAAGACCATAAGAAGAAAGAGGAGAAGGAGAAAAATAAGATTATTGAATGAAAGAGCATGAAAATCTATAGTTTTCTTACCTTTTTATTAGGCTTTTCTTTTTCTTCTTCTTCCCTTCTTCTTAGGCGTCCCTCTCTGCTGGTCTTTCCTCTATTTTGGTCAGAGCTTAGGTCAGTTAGAATGAGGAGAAGAAGTGGGATGACACATATAAGAAGGAAGCTTTTGAAAAATTCTTTTTAAAATTTTCCTTTTTATCCTCTTTTCTTAGCTCTTGTTATTTAGGTTTATTTCAATTCCTTTTCAAAAATTGTCTTTTTTATTATAAAATTTAAGTCCTATAACTTATAAAATATCTTTGGTTTCACTCAAATTGGATTTAAAATTTTTTCGAACGAATTTGTCAAAATTTGGGTCAACTGACACTTTAAAACGTAAACCAGATGAGTTTTAACCATTCTAGAGGTTTCTATGATTTTTAGAGTCTCTAAAAATACTGAGAAACTCAATTCTCTCATTTAACAATCCCTCTTTTGAATTTTTTAAAAAGTACTCAAAATTATGAAAATATCACTGGTTTTTGTTGGATTTTATTTAGCTACTCTAACTCTGATTTTTGGGCATCTCAAATATTGTATTCTTATTTTCAATTTTATAAATTATTATCCTAATTTTATTTGGCCTCAAATCTTCCTATTTAGAGACTTCCTTTTATAATTGGTTCGTTTCTAATGTTTTCAAGAAAACCAGATATTGCAGAGATTCTGTCCTTTTCAAAAAAATTGATTCATACAAGAATTTGCTCATCCACTTTGAAAGTCCCTTCTTTCATCACATTTGTCTATGGTCCTCCTAAGGAAACTAATTGATTGATAGTTTGGGAGAAGCTAAAGAGATTAGCTATTGTAATTGATCAAATTTTGACGGATCTATCATGCAACCCTTAAAATAAAATTAGGTTGGACTAAATATGTAGCTAGTGTCACAACCTAAGTCTTCTTTCTTGAAAATGAAGTTTAATGTTCAATTGAACTTTCTAAGTGTTAAATGACTCTAGAATTGTCTACATTAAAGGGGGTTTGGTTGACTAAAACTATTTAAAATAAAATTGAAATAAAGTTCCTAAACACTACCTAATTATATGAATTGTGAATGAATGATAGATTTGTGACTAGCTTTGGATTTGTCTTTTGGTATCTACTATCCTTATCCTAATCCAATTGTGATTAATTCTAGCCTAAGAGTTCCTATTTGTGTCCAATACAAATTATCTTGAGTTATCACTCAAGAATCAAGAACTTAATAATTTAGTGTTGAATTGAAACCTCAATCCCATATCAAATCGCTAATTCTTGTCATTAGGATCAATGAACATTTGAATTAAATAATTAATTGATCAATTAGCCTTTGAATTAACACTCTAGAATATTTAAATAACCATCCAAACTCTAAGGAATCCTTAAATCAAACAATAAAGCTCATAATTTCACTCATGCATTTCATCAAATACCATTGTGGTATACATAGGAAATTAAAGGAAAGTGTAAAATTCAGTATTTAATCTAACCAATCAATCAACAAAAAGGTTTTCTAATTAGTGTCTAACCAACCACTAATCACAATTACACAAATTCCTAATCAAATACAATTTAACCAAACTTGTACAAGAAAAAGAAAAAGTGTAGAAAAGTAGAAATTCTTAGCCAAAATTCTACTTGTAATTCTATAGATTCAAGCTTCTCCAAAATCCTTCTTCCTTGCTAGTCATAGATGGAGGATTAGAGCTTCATTTGAATGGAGGGAGATGGAGGAGGTAGATGAAAATGGCATGGTGTGTGGTCTTTGGACAAAGGGTTGATGAAGGGGCATGGATGCGAATGACGATGGAGTGAATGAATGAGTGTTTATAATGGATGATGGCGTTGAATGAATGACAGAATGAATGTATTATTCACATGCTCCCCTTGTCTCATTCTCACGTGAATTTTTTTATTTCCACGTGCTTAATCCCTTTCATGCCAATTGCCCGTAGCTTCTTCTTCTTAATATGTATAAATATGGGTCCCAATTTATTTCTTCTATAATATTCCACGTGAGCTACATTTTTCCTATCTTCTTCAGCCACTTCATCATGTGCTCTTTTATTCCTTTTTCACGTTCTAAACCCATGGCTTTGTTCTTCATTTCTACATGTGTGTATTTGTTCAATGTAAATCCCACGCTCTTCCAGCTCATTTTCTACGATTCACACTTTTATTCCACGTAAAACTGTAGCTTGTACTGCTTCTTCCTTATGTAGCTACTCCTTGTTGGTGTTAGCTCGCAACTCTAAAAACCCATAGCTTTTTCTTCATGTTGACTCCAGCAACTTTTCTCTTTGCTATTTGACGTCTTTTTTTTCCTTCACCATGTGCTGCAGCTGGTGCTTCCTTCTCCATCCATTTGCTCGAGTGTGTATTCTTCCACATAATAATCTGGTTCTCACGTCGCTTTTCACATTGCTGTCCAGCCTGCCTTCAGCTTGCCTTATTCCCCTCTCCCAGCTCACGTTATGCTCTCTGCTTCTTCATCTATTCAGTTCTATCATCCTCTTCCATAGTTTGTTCTGTTCTATATTTCATCTCCTTTTCTCACGCTTAAAACGCAACTCATGCTTCTTTCTTAGCTCGTGTTGCTTCTTCTTGATGTTCTTTGAACCCGTGGCTTTCTTCCTTCATTTCTCAACTAGAACCATGGCTAGTTCCTTCTCAAACCAGAGCTCACATTTTTCCACGTGAAATGTTTGATGAAGATAATAAAATGATTCTCAAGCCAATAATTATAAATAAAGTGAAAGATGCTATTTTCCCACTAAGAGCTCTAAAAACACCTAGTCCAGATGGATTCTCTAGTCAATTCTACTAATCTACTTGCCAAAAGGTTAGCAAAGGCATTTTTGAAATGGTGAAAGCTTATTTTAAGAAAGCTATCCCTTAGAATGAATTGAATGTAATCAATATGGTTCTAATTCCTAAAGTTGATAAACCTAAGATGTTGGGATAGTTCTAGCCTATCAGTTCATGCAATTTTAGCTACAAAATCATCTCTAAGGTGTTGGCCAAAAGAATGAAATGTCTTTTTCCTAAATTCATATCTCAAAACCAAGGAGCCTTTGTCCTTAGTAGATTGATACAAGACAATAGAGTGATTACTTATAAGGTGTTTGATTACTTAAAAAACAAGAAAATTAAGGGTAAGTTTAAATTTGCATTGAAAATAAGCATGAACAAGGCCTATAACAAGGTGGAGTGGAATTTTCTAGAAGGTGTTCTTCTAAAATTATGCTTATGCAATCAATAAGTGGAAATGATAATGGGATGTGTTTCTTTTGTAAAATTCAATATTCATGTCTCCAATAAGAAGGTTGCTTTGTTGGAACATGGAAGAGGTATTTGGCAATGTAACCCTCTCTCACCTTACCTATTCATAATTGTTGTAAAGATCCTCTTTAATATGATTCTAAAACATGTTGATAGTGGCGAGTTGAAGGGTGTTAAATTGGCAAAGGAATGTCCTACTTATCTCATTATTTCTTTGTGGATGATGCATTATTTTGTACGAATGCAAGAAGTGCTAATTGTGAGTTGTTGAGTGAAAATTTTGAAGTATATGGGAATGCATCTAGAAAGAAGGTAAATTTGGAAAAGTCTAGTATCTCTTTTTTCCCATAATACACCTGACAATGTTAAAGATGATGTTATCAAAATATTAGGTATTAAAGAGTTAAGTGATATTGCAAAATACTTAGGCTTAGCTATTTTATAGAGAAGATCCAAAGCTAAGGCCCTTGCTTTTATTAAATATAGAATTACTTATAAAGTTTAGGGTGGAAGCAGAATCTACCATCTCATGCTCAAAGGGAAATCAAGATAAAAGTTGTTATAAATGTAATGCTAGTGTATATAATGTCTTATTTCAAGTTCCCTAAGAAGACTTATGAGGAGTTTGATAAAACTATTTCTAAATTTTGGTGGGAACAAAAGAGTGAAATAAGAAGAATTGATTAAAAGACTTGAGTAGTTTAACAAAGGCAAAGAAAGGTGGTGGTTTAGGTTTTAGTGAGTTCTGAAGCTTTAACTTGGCTCTTATTATTAAAAGTACTTGGAGACTTTTATAAAATCTTGATTATCTGGGGGTAAGGGTCCCAAAATGTTTATACTTCCTCAAGATTTTTTTTTTTTTTGCAAAGAAAGGCCATAAGGTCTTACCAAGATAGTCTAGCTTGCTTAAGAGTAGAAATTTATTGTTATAAAAGCTTTATTGGCAAATTAGGGGATAATAAATAAGTGAAAGTTTTTTGGGGAAAGGTGGATTTCCAATATTATTAATTGCAATATTAGTTTTAATAATCTTAATGATAGTGACAAAGAAATTTTGGTAACTAATTTGATAGTAAATGGTAAATGAGAGTTGTCCTTGATTTCTAAAGAGGAAAGAGATGGTATAGTGAAAATTCTTATCTCTTTCTTTAGAGGTGTGGATAAACTAAGATAACTTAAGAGTGAAAATGCAATGTATAGTTGTGAATACTGTATTTTGTTCGAACAAAGTCCAAAATAATAATAAAATCAAATCAACAAAAAATTAAAAAAAAAAGAGAAGAAAGAGAAAAAGAAGAAAACAAAAAAAAAACATAAGCAAACAAAAAGAGACAAAAACAGAACAAGCAAAAAAAATTAGAGAAAAGATCGCCCAAAAAAGAGGTAGAAAAAAAAAATTTCAGCCCAAAAATTATAATTAAAAAAAGAGACTTTAGCTAAAAAAAAAACTAACTAAAATCAACTAAAACAGCTCAGTTCAATTCCTCCAAATCCGCCGGCCCAACTCCAAAAAATAATTGAAATTGAAAGGGGGTCAAAACGCAGTTTTGACCCAAATCGCATTCCTTCATTTGTTCTCTGCCATCAGCGAAGAGCGAGACCGAAGCAGAGAATAGGGCCCTGTTTGATTTGATTCTAGAAAACAATTCTTTTGTTTTCAAGAACAAAAAAACAAAAAAATCTATTTGATAATGTGTTTTTAATGAAGTGTTTTGTAAAATAAAAAAATAAAATTTTATTTTTAAAAACAAAAAATTCAGAATATTTTTTAAATATTTTGTAATTTTTATTCTACAAAATCAAATAAAAAATAAAAAATAATTATTTTTTAAAATAATAATTTAAATAAATTTTTTAATTTTTTTATTCTCAAAAATAAAAATATATGCATCTTAGAGGATCCGAGAGAGCAGAACATCGTGATGGGTTCGAGGATTTGACTTCCCCGTTATGTCCCTTTCACCATTGGAAGTACGAAATGGCAACGCGAAAACGGAAGGGGGGGATGAAGACACGGATCGAAGAGGAAGAAGAAAGCGTCAAAGGGAAAGAGAGCGCCAGAGGGGAGTGAAATACGGTCTCAGATTTAATATAAAGGGAGAACGAGAGAAGAACAGGGAGGAGAGATTGAGAGAAATTGAGAAGAGGATAGAGTGGGGAGAGGAGGAAAACGAGAGGGAGACCGAGAGCGAGAGAGAAGCTGAACGATTAAAGAAAAAAAAAAAGAGAGTGAGCAGTGGATTCGGGGAAGAGAGGAACCGAGAGGGAGAAGAGGGCCTCCTGGTAGGATATCTTCGGCCAAAGAAGAGAAAGCTCCAGTTTTTTTTTTACACTTTGCATATTTTCGAGCAAATTGAAAGGAAGCCCCATTTTCGGCCAGAGAACAAAGAGAACAGAGAGAGACTGAAAGAGATTTTGTGAGGAGGAGAGAAAAAGAAAAAAGGAGCGGGAAGCTGTTCAGCGAGAGAGATCAAGAAGGAAAACAAGAGGAGGACTTTTTTTAAAAAAAACAAAAAACAAAAGGTGAACAACAGCAAGCCACCCAAGGTTTAGTGGGAACACAGAAAGAAGTCCAAGAGGTATAATCCTGGTCCCATTTTCTATGTCTCTATATCCCCCTATCCCTCCATCCTGTTCCTCCTTTAAAGGTATAACTATAGTGGTGGTCTGGTTTTGACATTGGGAATTTTGGGTCTAATGGCTTGTTAGTTGAGGCCAGGATATTAGATTCCACGATCTTGAACTCATTGAACTGAATGGAGGTTAGGGTAGTTCATTCGGGGCTCTAAGTTTGGATTTGACATGCGGGTCTCAGTTTGCCTATGATATGGTCAAAGGGCCCGAATAATCTGTGTGTTATGCAAAAAGTAGGAGGCATAAACGAAGATGGGTCATATTTGCATTTGAGTAGAAAATCTGAATTGTGATGCATCTCATTTGATTTGGAAGAGTTCGTTTAATTGTCTTTGTCTGGGCATGATAACCGAGCTCGATTGTTTTGACAATGGTTACTGTAAATTACTTGTATACCTTGAATTGGCCTCATGAATTTTGAGTCTCTACATCCTGAGGAGTGAGATTGAATTTTCACACGGTATTCGTCTATCCTAATTGATTTCCACTAAAGAGGTAAATCCCCTTTATACCAATCTGATCTATTTTACTGCGTTAAACTATTTAAGGATCCGAGTATGAAATTAGGAGGAATTAACTTCTGTTGAGGTGTATTAAAATGACGTGGACCCTTTCTCTTTTAGAATATGTTGTTGCTTGTTGATCCCTGCGTTGATACTGGTTAAGTTCTTAGTGACTTGGAAAGTTCGCTTGTTGATTTCGGTCTCAACCCGGTGAGCATTTCTAGATGGGGAGATGAATTTTACTGTTGGGTGATTCCAGTGCAAGGAGGGTTGTTTGAGTTGGATTGTAAACCTTTATTGTTAAATAGGGTTTTATCCTCTTCCTGCGTTGAGTCTTGGTATGCTGAGAAGGTGAACCAATATTTTGTTCAATGGCTGTACGCAAATATTCACATTCATTAGCACTGATCGTTTATAAAATTTTGATTTTCTTTTCTCATTGATTTATTTATTTACTTATTTATTTGGGTTTAAAATTGCCATGTGGATTTTTGTCCCCTCATACACTTAAATTAAAATAGGAGCCATGTGGGGCAATAAGTGTCCTTAGTCTTTATTAAGTTGATAATTACAATTTAATTAACTTAAGGTTTCAATGGCCCACATCAAACTGTTTTGTCTTAAAAAAAATTCAAGAAAAGAAAATCAAATACTTAAAAAGAAAGAAAGAAAATAATAAAAATCCTAAAAATTGTACATAGTTTTCAGAAAAAATAAAACATGTTACAATTTAGAAAAAAGAAGTAAGGATTTTGGCAAAGTCAATTGTGTTTTTCTTAAAATTAAAAATATATCCACAGATGTTAAATTCAGGTTTTTGATTAAAAAAATCATCAAAAATAAAAAAAAATCATAAAAATTAAAAAAATTAAATTAAAAACAAAAAATCAAAGAGTAAAAAAAAAAACTATTATTAAAAATCAATCAGCCAACCAACAAAATCAACCCCAACAAAAAATAATAAAAAGGAAGATCTCAAACAAAAAATCAAAAATTAAAAAAAAATTAGAAAAAGAAGTGTCATTTCAAATATATATATAAAATAAATGTGTAAAGAATAACAATTAAAAAATCAAAATTAATCTAAAAAACCAAAAAATAATAAAACAAAGGTCATAGAAAATGAATTAAAAATAATCAAAAAAATCAAAAAGTAAAATAAAATAAAATAAAATAAAAATGAGAAGAATAATAAAATAAAATTAACTTCATCTTTTGCAAATCAAAATAAATCTACCCACTTTAAAGCCATCTTGTTTGCAAGAGATAAAATTTTCCTTTCTTATAAAATAAAAAAAAAAAGAGTCTCAAAAAAAAAATTAACCACGACAAACATTCAAAAGGTTTAATACTTGAGTTTTGAAGAAATAAATCAAAAAAATAAAAAATGGTCATAAAAAGAATATATATATATATATATAAGATCAATCAAACAACAAAGTGAATCCAAAAAAAAGAAGAAGAAAGATATAAAAAAATCAAAATAAAAATCAATCATAAAAAATTAAAAAAAAAACAAAAGATCAGAAATAATAAAAAATCAAAATAAAAAAATAAAGAAATAAAAATAAAAAATATTTTAAAAAGGGGAAAAAACAAAAATTAAAAAAAATTGAAAAAAAAAGCTAAAAAAAGAGTAAATAAAAATGTCAAAAAGTCAAAAAAAATAAAAAATCAAAACAAAAATAAAAAAGCTCAAAAAGCCAAAATCAATCAAAAAAGTTAAAAAAATAAAAATCATAAAAAATAAACAAATGCAAAAAATTGAATAAAAAGAATAAAAAATAAAATTAACTTTGTCTTTTACAAAGTAAGATATATCAACCAATTTTAAGGCCATTTTATTTGCGAAAAATAAAAGTAACTTTTATTTTTTTTTCTTTTCATAAAAATTTAAAAAATAAAACAAAACAAAATAAAAGTAAAAACAAAAACAAAAATAAAACACCAACGAACAAACAATTTTTGGGTCAAATTATATGGACTTTAATCCCTTTTGTAAGATATATAAACTTTAGATTCTCATCCTAAGTCAAATTCATCTTTGCAAATAAATACTTTTTTTTCCTTTCATTTTCTTTTGCTAGTTTCTTGTCTTTATCTTTGTATGTGATTACTACGAGAATTAAAATTAAATTAAGGTTGAACTAATTTTGTATAATTAACTTAGAATAATCTTTTTTAGGAACAAGTATTATGGGTGGCTAACACTTTTTCCACTTATAATTGAATCTAAAATCAACTTTTGGTTCGTAAACCATTTTCCTATAAAAAAGCATTTTTAAAGTTTTGTCTTTTAAAATTAAAATTTTGATGGCGACTTTATTACTTTGATTTCAATTTTCGTTTAAAAAAATCAAATTTTAAAAAACTTTTTTTGGTGCCTCATGGTCACATTTTAGTTGTGACAAAAGTGTAAGACTAGGTTATGGAATTATTGGAGATTTTGATTTCAAAAGCCACCAATGAGACTAAGCTACTCTTATACTATACTTGATAATTTATGGGTTGTGATTTGGTCTTTGAAGGTTTCCCCCTAAGGTAAGGCATTTTATTTAAAGAGATAATTCTTGTGTACTTGCTACAAAATAGGCCTTATTTAAGAGAAAATGTGCTGCTAGTCCACAATGTCCAATTTATAGATATGAGGTTGAGTTTGTTAAACCCCTACTACTTAAGTTATAAAGGTTTGGTCTGGCAATCCTTTATCTTTAATCATTCGTAGAAGATAGGTCACCAAATTTAACGCTTGGTGTGTTCACCTTTTGTTTAATTTTAAGGGCTTGGTGAGTATGGTAGGGCCATTATAGCTTGCATTTATTGGAGAATATGAAAAAAAGGTGTGTTATTATTTTTCAAGATTGTGTAATTGATCCAATAAAAGTTGTGACTAGTGTAATATCCTTAATTAATATTCAATGTGAATTATGGGTAGCTAATATTAGGGTAGGGAGGCTGTTATGGAATTTTCCTGCTCCTAGTGAAACTAAGTTTAATTTAGATGGTTCCTTTAATGCTAAGTTAAACAAATATGGTATGGGGATTGTCTGTAGAGTTGATAAAAGAAATATGGTAGATGGTTTTGGTGGTTTAGTTGATGATAGCTTGACTTTTATGACTAAAGCTTTTATTGGAAAATTTTTATATATAGGCTCACATTAATTGTATAATTTTATTTTCTAAAATGCGAGGTGGCTAATAGTCCATTGAGATATTATAAACATAAAGTGTTTAAGTGATCATATGGTTATTGGCACCTACACACATTTAAGTTTAAATTTAGTTAGTAATTAAAAAATGTGGGCTATTAGTTTTTACCAAACCCTACAAATGTCCAATAAAACACTATTTAGGGTAAGGCTATATTTCTTCTCTAATCCTAATTTTATGAGCTTCCCTATTTAAGCCACTATCAAGGCTAAGCCTATAAAGAGAAAGATTTGGCCATACCAAATCTAGCCTTACAGTGATGGATAACCAAGGTACGTTCTTTAATAATTCAATATTTGTATTCTAAATATTGTACACTAGATTTATATTATTATATTGTTTAATGGAATTTTAGTATAATATTATATGTGGTATCAAAGTTAGGCTATGTATGATTTTAAAACCTAACTTTTTTGTATATGGTTCTTGTATTGATATGATATAAAAAAAATTTCAACCCATGAATTTTCGATCTATGGGCATTTAAAATTTTTCCTTTCATGATCTTGTGTTATATATAAATTTTGATTTGATTTCTTGTATATGTTTCCTTATTTGCATGATTATAGGCATATTTAACATGTTTAATATTATTAAAATCCCTAGAAAGGTTTTAAAAAAGAGTGTAGGTTCAAAATCACAAAGATCCACACTTTCAAATATATAAAAACATCTTTGTTTTCACCTCATTTTGGTTGATTGATGCTTTAGATTGACTAAAAACAAAGATTCCCATAAAAATCTGGTCTTTTATGGCATGAAACAGTGTTGAAAATGCTGAAATATTATGTCAAAACTCATTTTGTATCTATTGGCTGACATGACTAAAAGTTAAAAATAACCTCTAATCAGGCCAACAAGATCCACGCACAACCTATTATGGTGATGGCACATGTAAGCCACCCCCAACTTGTTTAGGGTGGTTTTTCCTCTATATTACTTATTTTATTTTTTTAAGATTTATTTGTAATTTTATTTTTATTTTATTATTTTCAAAAAAAATTATTTATGATTTTTTTGCCTTTTCTTATGGTATAATCACTTGTTTTATTTTTCTAAGATAGTAATTCACATAAAAAAATTATACAAAAATTTAAAAGTGCATTTTTGTATATGTTGAACATAAAATTAAGGTGTACTCTCCCTGAATAGGTATATAGTTTATTTACTCTCAAGTCTAGGTTAATGAACGACAACTCCAAACGTCACACATCCGTCGCCTACCTATTGTTTAGGTGGCACCAGTGAGATCCAGCTAAGGTAAGGAACTTCGTGTCGTGGCTGCTCCACTCCGTTGCGGTCTCATGAACTGAACTTCGTTGCCTTAGAATTGTTTAATTTGAAATTAGAATTGTTGTTAATATTTTATGTTTAATTTGAAATTAGAATTGTTGTTAATATTTTAATTGCAACTATATTTCATAATTTGATCCTTTAAGGCATATTTGGGGTAATATTCTATTTAACTGATCAAATTTAATTTTGTTTGCAAAACTACAACTATTGTTAACCAAGGAAAAAAAATTCGTGGTAAAAATAAGATACACTTAGGTTAGAAAAACCTATGCTCAAAATAGAAAAAGATTTTTTTTTCTATATATTCAATTCTATTTTCCTTAAAAGAGACCCTTCCCCTTTTTTTCTATTGAAAAAACAAATGGGCAAACTATTACGAATGTTTATTACCAAAGTGATTCATTTGTTAAAGTTTAACAAAATCATTTAGTTTTTCTATTGATAGGAGGTAAGAAACTTCTTTTACTTCAATTTAGGAATATTACTTTGTGAATGTTTATTATCAAAGTGATTCACCCATCAAAATTTATAAACTTGTTTACTTCCTTTATTAATAGAATTGTTTGAATTATTATACATAATTACCTGTCCAAATGGGTCATTATGTGTACTAATTTCGATACTACTTATAATATGTAGGTGGAGGTACGTGGCGAAGAGAGTCTCTCTATCCAAAAGGGATGGTTTCTTTGAGATTATATATTTTTTTGATGGGTTGAGGTATATAATTTGAATGATTTATTTGCCCAAAAAGGATGAGCTTTTTAATATTATGTATTCTCTTTTATTTTGATTTACTTCATGTAAATAGGCCAATCGTGTAATATCTTGTAAATATTTAATATGGATTTTAGAAAAAAATAATTAAATAAGATATTATATAGGGAAATAATTAAATTAAGAATTTTTAATAAAAATAAATTTTATCATGGGTTTAATTTAATTGAATGGACATTTAATGTGTGACCTTAAAAAAAAATTGAAGTTTATTATTCGTTGGGACTTAGTTTAAAACATGTTAGAATGGCTTTAAAATGGAAATAAAAGGAAGCCCATTAAGAATATGAGAGCCCATGACCCATGACTCATTTAGACCCATGACCCAACTCACTTAAAACACTGGGCTTAACCTAGCTCTCTCCTTCACTCCAGTAGATGCAACAACCAGTAAGGAAAAGAGAAGAGAAAAACATAGAAATATAGAAAAGGCTTGGGGGTGCTACATCTCGAGCTAGATCTGAGAGAAAAAAACACAACTTTTGGCTTACGTGAGTGAGAAGAAACTTAATCCCCTCATTTTTCTTTTCTTTTTGATCCATTTAGTTTTTGATTTGGTGGCTATTTATAGATACATAGGTTCATGGATTTGGGGTTTTTGGACTATTTTGGGTGAAGAAAAGAAAGGAAAATTTGGAGCACGAATTAGATGCGCGTTTTCCCTCCATTTATGATCTTATTTTGCCTAATATCCATCTTAAAGGTTGATTTTATGAGGATGGCTTTCTTATGTGCAAAAATTAGGAGACCTATTAATGAGGCTTGGAATCTTGTGCTTAAATTAGTGTTTTATGACCTTTGGAATCTTAGGTAAAGTAAAATTATTTGATTTATAGGGTTTTAATTGTTTATGAAAGGTTCCCTTTGGATTAATGAGTATGCACTTATTGTTCATGTTGCTCTAGGTGTGTGTTTCTACATAAAGGGTGTTTATAGTTGTTTAGGAAGTGAAGAACATCACTGAAGGTAATTAGAGTTTAATTCCATTCATATTTGTTGAGAAATCATATTTAATTGTGAAAAAGAATAGTAACTCCCCCCTTGAAAAATCATAAGCACTAATGCACCATTATAAACCTTCATAACCATTCAATAACTCTTGCAATAAGTTCTTTTGTAACATCTATAACATCCCTTTTAGACTTAATACGTTTTTTGTATGTTGTCTGGCCATAACTAGTATAAATAAGGCCTCCCTTTTGTTGACAAAGCATCAATCAGAATACAAGTCCAATTTCATTTTAAGTTTGAGTGTTTTCCTGCTTTTCTCTTTAGCTTCTGAGCCATTTTGGTATCAGAGCAAGGTTTGAGAGTCTGGGAGATGAGAGGTGAGAGAGGAGAGTCAGAAATTGGCCAGGAAATGAGAGTTTTCCAGAGGTGCTGCTACTTGCCACTGTTGAAAACACCATTTTTGGTTAGTTTTCAGCAAATTTGACATCATCATCAAGCTCAGAGGATCCAAAAACCTTGGATTAGAGCTTATTGCCGTCAGAAACCACCACACGCGTCGTCACTTGCTGTTGCCGAAGATGCACGCCTCGTCCACGCGCCGCTAGCTGTCTTCACACGTCGTCCAGAGGTTGAAGACAACCACGTCAATGCCACATCATCCTGCTACTGCCACCTTATCTATTTAGCATTTGCCACGTGTCAGGTTTGCCATGTCATAGTCCCTGTCAGCAAACTTTTTGAAATTTCATTTCAGCCCCTCAATTTCCTAAAATTGCATTTTTAGCTCCTTGACTGTTCTAAAATTGCATTTCAACCCCTAATTTTTTTGAAATTGAATTTAAGCTCCCTGTATTTCTCTAAAATTATAATTTTGCCCTTATACTTTTTTGAAATTATAGTTTAGTCCCTTAATTTTCCAAAAATTACAATTTGGCCCTATTATTTTTAGAAATTACATATTTGCCCTTGAACTTTCCAAAATTACATATTGACCTATAATTTCTTGGAAATTGTGTATTGCCTCTACCTTTAAACTTAATTTCTAGCTTCATCCTACATCTTCCCATCCCTTAAGTAAGGCCTATTCTTCTATATCCTACAAAATGCCTTTAAGATGGAGACCAGCAGAAGATGCACGAGATGCCGAGATTGAAGAGTTGAGACGTCGGGTTCACTTATTACAAGAGATGATAAATATTTGACATGCACAAGACGAATTGGAAGAACATGAAAGGGAAAGAGAAGAGGGGTCAGATAATAGAGACAATCCATCAGCTGGCAATCATCGACAGTGGAGACAAGCCTCTTGCTACGATGACATCAAAGTTGAAATTCCTGACTTTGAAGGAAAGTTGTAGTCAGATGAGTTCATTGATTGGCTACAAACTATTAAACGAGTGTTCGAGTACAAAGAAGTGCTAGATGATCAGAAAGTTAGGATTGTCACCATCAAGCTAAAGAAACATGCTTCTATTTGGTGGGAGAATCTCAAGAAAGGATGTGAAAGGGAAAGTAAAAGTAAGATTAAAACGTGGGACAAGATGTGATGCGAGTTCTCATGTAAGTTCTTACTTGAACATTATTGTTAAGATAGTTTTCTTCAATTGCATAAGTTTCGCTAAAAGACCTTGTCTGTTGAAGAATACACTAGGGAATTTGAAAAGCTTATGATGAAATGTGACATACAAGAGAAGGAGGAACAGATGATAGCCTAGTATTTTGGAGGATTGAATTCCAACATTGCCCATTCGGTCCAGCTTTAGCAATACTGGATTCTAGATGATGTCATCTGTCTAGCTATCTGTATTGAGAAGCAGTTGTCGAAGAAGTCATCTTATCAGCCATCGTCATCTTCCAGGGTTCCTTTTAGTGGTCATAAACCACAAGAGCAACCTAACTTATCAAGCAAGCCTCAACCTAAGGCTACTAGGGAGTCTAGTTCTAAGGCACCCAAGTGCTTCAAATGTTAGAGGTTTAGCCACGTTGTTGCGGACTATCCTAATCAAAGGGTTGTTACCATTATTGAAGGAGAGGTTCATGAAGTATCCAAAGAAGAAGATGAGCTGATACACGATAAAAGACCAATCTTTGATGAAGAAGTCACGCACGCTGATCATGGTGAAATGTTGGTGATTAGGCGAAGTTTACACATAGCTTAAACAAAAGAGGAGCCATGGTTATGTCATAATATCTTTCACACCCGCTGTACTGCCCAAGGTAAGTTGTGTGATGTGATTATTGACAACGGAAGCTGTGAGAATATAGTATCCAACTACATGGTGGAGAAGTTGAACTTGCTTACTTAAGCTCATCTGCATCAGTACAAACTACAGTGGCTCAACAGGAGGAGTGAGGTAAAAGTCTCTAAACGTTGCCTTGTTTCCTTTTCAATTGGGAAAAAAATATCAAGATGAGATATGGTATGATGTTGTTCCTATGGATGCCTGTCATCTTCTTTTGGGGAGACCTTGGCAATATGATCATCGTGCTCTATACGATGGCCATGCCAACACCTATTTATTTGTGAAAGATAGGATAAAGATCAAGCTAGTGTCATTGCCACTTAGTGAGCATGTCAAAGACGCCATTGGTGACTTTGATTGATAGAGAGCCATTCAAGGTGATAAAATTAAAGGCTCAAGCTATGGGTTTTATTCTGTTGCTCAAGTCAAATGAAGGTTCCACCATTCTATCAGAGGTCAAACAATTGTTAGCTGAATTTTTAGATGTGATTCCAAACGATATTCCACTTGGATTGTTGCCCATTAGAGAAATCCAGCATGCAATTAATTTGATCCCAGGAGCAGTCATTCCTAATAAGCTTGCCTACAGGATGAGTCCTTAGGAACATGCTAAAATTCAATGACAAGTTGAAGAGTTACTGAGAAAGGGAATGGTTCATGAGAGTGTTAGTCCTTATGCAGTGCTTGTATTGTTGGTACACAAGAAAGATGGAAGTTGGAGAATGTGTGTTGATAGCAGGGCAGTCAACAAGATTACCATCAAGTACCAATTTCCAATTCCTCGACTTAATCATATGTTAGATCAGTTGCATGGTGCCATAACATTCTCTAAGATTAATCTTTGTAGCGGATACCATCAAATCCATATTCGTCTTGGAGATGAATGGAAGACCATATTCAAGATGAGAGATGGCTTGTATGAATGGGTCATGATGTCGTTCCAGTTGTCAAATGCCCTTAGCACTTTTATACGCTTGATGAATCAAGTACTCTGGCCTTTTATTAGTAAATTTGTTGTTATTTACTTTGATGATATCCTTATCTACAGTCAGAATGGAAAAGAGCACCTATGGCAAGTTTTGCAAGCCCTTTGTGAGTAGAAACTTTATGCCAATTTGAAGAAGTGAACTTTTCTGACTGATGAGGTCATTTTTCTAGGTTATATCATCACTGCTGAGGGTGTTCAAGTTGATCCTAATAAGATTGAAGCCATTAATAGCTGGCCTACCTCAAGGTTTGTCCATGATGTTTGAAACTTCCATGGATTGGCTTCTTTCTACAAAAGGTTCATTAGAAATTTTAGCTCTATTGCTACGCCACTTATCGATTGTATCAAGGGATATAAATTCCAGTGGATCGAGCAAGCCTAAAGAAGTTTTGAAGAATTGAAGAAGCGTTTGACAGAAACACCTGTGTTGCCCTTTCCAAATTTTGATCAAGTGTTTGAGGTCAGTTGTGATGCTTCCAATACCAGAATTGGTGCTGTGCTAAGTTAAGAAGGATATCCTATTGCCTTCTTTAGTGAGAAGTTCATTGACACTAAGGTGAAATATTTCACCTATGATAAGGAATTCTATGCGATTGTTTGAGCTTTACAACACTGGAACCATTATTTACTAAACAAGGAGTTTATACTTTATTCTGATCATAAGTCGCTCAAGCATTTGAATTCCCAATATAAAATCAATCGTAGACATGCTACTTGGAGTGAGACCTTGCAATCTTATCCATTTCTACTCAGGTATAAGGTTAGGACTTTGAACTTAGTAGCTGATGCACTTAGCCATCGTCATGCCTTACTATCCACTATCCAAACCAAAGTGGTTGAGTTTGAAACCATCAAGGAGTTGTACAAGGATGACCCTGATTTCAGTGAAGCATGGAGTGCCACTGAAGCTCAACCTTCTCAGCAATACTACAGGCATGAAGGATTCCTATTTCGAGGGAAAGCCCTGTGTATTCCTTAATGCTCCTTGTGAGAGTTGATCATTTGGGAAGCCCACGATAGTGGATTAGCAAGATATTGTAGTTGTGACAAAACTGTGGCCTTAGTGAAAGAAAATTTCTATTGGCCAAGGCTGGAATGAGACATCAACAGGCATATATAGAGATGCAGGATCTGTCATTTGGCTAAATCCAAAAGCTAGAACATGGGTCTATACATGCCCCTTCCTGTGCCAGAAGCTCCTTGAGAAGACGTGAGTATGGATTTTGTCCTTGGACTACCTTGGACCCAATGTCAGAAAGACTTCATCATAGTTGTTGTGGATCGATTTTCTAAAATGGCACATTGTATTCCATGTCAGAAGACGAATGATGCTGTTCAAGTTGTGGATTTATACTTTAAGGAAATTGTTCGTCTACATGGGTTTCCCAAGATTATCACCTCTGATTGTGATGTCAAGTTCCTCAGCCACTTTTGGAGGACTTTGTGGAAGAAAATGGGAACCAAGCTTCAATTTAGCAGTGCTAGTCATCTACAGATAGATGGTCAAACTGAAACTGTCAACGGAGTTTTAGAAAATTTACTTTGTAACTTTGTGGGAAAGAATCTGAAGCAACGGGACCTTATTCTTGCATAGGTTGAGTTCGCCTACAATAACTCAATTAATCAAGCTACCGGAAAGTGTCTGTTTGAAGTAGTTTATGGTGCACGCCTACTTAGCCCGTGGGATTTGACTCCGTCACTTGATAATCAACATTATAGTAGCGATGCAAATCAAAGGGCCAAGGAAATCAAGAAGCTGCATGAGTAAGTTCAAGAGCGAATTCAAAAGCAAAACTTGAGATACAAGACTCAACGTAATAGGCATCGAAAGCAATAGACATTCAAGGTAGGAAACTTGGTATGGATACACTTGCGAAGGAATGATTTCCAAACCAGTTGAATGCCAAATTGTCACCTAGAGCTGATGGCCCATTCAAGATTGTGCAAAAGATCAACAACAATGCTTAAAAAGTCAAGCTGCCAGAAGCCTATGGCATTTTTGCCACCTTCAACATTGTTGATCTATCCCCATACTATGATGACGACATCGAGATTGACTCGAGGGTGAGTTCCGTCCAAACCGATGAGGATGAAACGTAACAGTAACTCCCCCCCCCCCAATCATGAGCACCAATGCACTATCATGAACCTCCATAACCATCCAAAAACTCTTGCAATAAGTTCTTTTGTAACATCCATAACATCCCTTTTAGACTTAATACGTTTTTAGTTTGTTGTCTGGCTAGACCTATATAAATAGGGCCTCCCTTTTGGTGACAAAGCATCGATTAGAATACAAGTCCAGTTTCATTTTAAGTTTGAGTGTTTTTTCACTTTTCTCTTTAGCTTCTGAGCCAAATTGCTTGTACATGCCTATGTATATTTGTGTAATGCTACGATTAAGTTTGACTACTTATATTATTTTTTATTGTAGACCAGTGTGTCTTATGGTTATCATGGACCCTGAATAGTGTTCTAATAGAATGCAAAAGTCGTGGGGCCTTACTATATTCCTCTATAGGCCTTGCTATGCTCGTTTCTAACTATGTTTAGGGATTTTGAAAAGAGCACTCGAGTTATTGGCTAATCACTATATTGTATATAGTGTTAGTATGGGATAATGGTAGTATTAATGTCAAACTCATTCTTTATGACTATTTGAACATGTCATGTTTGTTGATTTCCTTATATGAATAAATGTGAATGAAAGTTGCATACTGGTTATTAGGATTTTATATCTCATACTAGTTGTGGGCCAACAATTTTCAAGTGAGGGTTTAAAGCTTTGGAAAGGATAAGTAAATGGAGAATTGACCTGCTAGACTAGACATATTTTGTTTAGGCCTTATTTTGATTGTATCTTAAGCTTAAGATTACCCTCGTACCTTAGTGAATTATGATATGAAATACTAAGTGTATAAATTTATTGTATTTTGTATATCTGAAATTGATACTTAGATCTCATTTTGATACTTGATTCTTTGTAAAGATATCTCACTTGTAATTAAGATTTACTTTGGATTACTTTGTAAATAATGGTTAATTTTATATATTCATAACTCTTTTAATGGTTTTTATGTGTGATGACTTGAAAAATTTTAGTCAAGTAATAAATAAATGGATAAATAAATACATAAACAAATAAACAAGAGAAAGGAAAATAATGGAAAATTTAGTGAAAAATTCTAAAATTTGGTGTAGACTTTCTGGAGTCAGGGAAGTTCAACTAAGAAAACAAAATAGTTAACCAAAAGTTAATTTAGATTATGGGGTATACTTAACGTGTAAAGAAAAAGATGTGTCAACTAAATTTTTGGGTAAAAATTTATTTTAGACAATATTAAGTTGAAATTGGAAATTTTGCGGAGTTTCTACTTTATGCTAGAAGCCAATTAGTCGAAGGCAGAAGCAAAAATGGAGTTTGGTTGGCAGCCATTCGATTTCATATTTCATGAGGAAACAGATTCGAACCTTGATGCATCACTTACGTTTCCTTCTCTTTTGCATCACATTTTCTCTAAACATTAGATTGACCCTCATTCCTATTATTAATTTCCCAATTGCCATAGATACATCAAGATTTTTTGGCCAAAGCTTCCTTTTCTTTCCATTCATCTTCCCTTCTCTGCGTTGTTTCTCTTCTGCTCCGAGAAGCTCTATCTGTAAAACCCAAATGCTATTTTGCTTCAATGTCAGCCGATTCTTCCCCGATCGGCCAGCTCTTGATGCTTCTGTACTGTTCTCTTCAAATCTCTGTTTCAGTTGAGGTCCTTCTATTTTCTCCGCGGCAGCCGCGTTCGTGATTCCTGAGCTTGAAGTGCAACAGCGTTTGTGGTGAGTGTATCTTATTGTCTCGGTGTTATACTCTTCTCTTCCATTTTCCACCCTCACCATTTTGGCTTCTTCCCATTTGGCTAGAACTTCTTCCATCGTTGTAGTTTTCCCAGCTGCCATAAAGAGCCCGACATTTGGAAGGAGAAAACCCACTGTGCTTCAGCACCAGTACGGGTTGAGCTTTAGGTTCGTCCTCCTCATTCGCAATTAAGGTTAAAGTTGCTTGATTGGGTTTCTTTTTATCGCTAATTATTAGGTTGTGGGTTGGATGAAATTCTGAAAATTTCATCATCTAATTAAAGCATTTTCCCCATATGTTAAATTTTTATTTTCCAGCTGCTCTTGTTCTTTTAACCGTGGGATGGCTTGAGACTTTGGTGGGTTGTTGATTCAGGAGATTGGCAAGTAAAGCGAAGTCAGTAATCCTTGGCAAGTGGCTGCCCTTCTCCCAAATAACTTACCTTTCGTGGATCTAAGAGAAATATTAGTTAGTTCTTCAATTAAGTCTAGTAAGCATGCTCAATAAATTGAAGTTGGTGATTGTTGGATAATTCAACTTACGTGGTGCCTTGGAATTAAATCGTAGGATGAATTGTTCACTAAGTGCTTGCAGGAGATGTCCATTTATCCAATCCCACAATTCTAATATCCTTAGGTAAAGTGCAATCCATTTGTTGTTTTAGAAAATTAAATGGGAATGAGTTAAGCTAGGCATAGTTAAAAACAAGATCAAGGCCTAATGTGAGTAATTTAGTTGCTTACTGTATTAGAATTAAGTTAGGAGTTATAAGAGCTTGAATTAGTGTAGGAACAAGAGTTAGATCATATGATGTGTGGGAAGTCATTAAATTTGGAATGGGAATATATTAGTGGTGATAGCTAGTGGATTGCTACCTTACCATTATCACCCCTTAAATTTTCAACTTCAATGAAATTGGGACTTGATATTGTGAACTAAAAGCTAAGACAAACATGGGTAAAGTTAGTGATAAGAGTGGGGTTTTGGGACCATAAAGGAGTTGATTTGGGTATACACTTGTGTGAGATTTGTTGAAAAAACTAACGTTGGCCTCCAAGGTAGAATTTTATAGTTTTTTTTATTATGTTGTGAATAAATTTAAAGACTTATATGGGGTGGCAAAAGTTAAGGTTAAGGTTTAGTGAATGTGTGAAGGAGTATAAAGAGATTATATTGTGGCATAATTCTTAAATAAGGATGACGGTGAAACAATGGTTCTATTCCTAAAGTTGGTTCATTATGACCCGTAAGACCTGGGTTATAGGAAAAAGAAATTTGAGTCAATTTAATTTATGTTGTAGTTCCAGTGGCAACATTAGAAGTGGATGATGAACCTTGATTGATCAACTTTTGGAGCCATTCCACCCATTCTTTGCTGAAAAAGGCAATTTTATTTGTCAGTTTTTCACTTTCTTCTAAAGTAGCATACCCTTTGTGTTTTGTTTGTTTATTTGGCTTCCAATCTACTAGTTTTTCATGTATTTTCCAACACATTTCACAAGTATGCCCTGTGTGTTTACAGTGATCACACCAAGGCCTCCCTTTCTTTCGTTTACTATCATGATTCTGGTTCACATTTTGGGTCATGAGGGCAGAACCATCTGATGGAATAGTAGTAGCTACATCGGTTCCTATCTTGAGTTTCTTCCTACTATCTTCCCTTCGCACCACAGGGAAAGCAGCTCTGAGTGAAGGCAAGGGTTTTAAACCAAGAATTCTTCTGCTGACTTCATTGAGAGATGAGTTCAAGCCTACAAGGAATTTGAATATTCTCTCTTTCTCTACAATGTCCTATTTTTCTTAGCATCTTTGAGGCAGGCCCAATCTCTATTTTTAAAGACATCCAATTGTTGCCGCAAATGCATCAGTTTAGTAAAATACTTGGTTATTGACAACTTTCCTTGCTTAAAATCATGAAGAGTGCTTTTGGTCTCAAATAATTTAAAAATGCTGTCTTTATCAAAGTATGTCTCTTTTGTAGCTATCCATATTTCATGGGCAGTGTTATGGAACATAAAATCTTGCCCAATATCACTGTCCAAGGTATTGACTAACCAGGAAATGGCCATACTATATTGCCCTTCATATCTTATATTTTGGGTCCTTCCTTTTTGGTTGGACAGTCACTCTGGTAAGGTAATCATCTTTCCATTTGCCCAAGACAAACATCATTAAGGACTTGGCCCATTGCAAGTAGTTGTGACCATTTAATTTGTGTCTTGTGATGAGTTGGATGGAGCCATCTGTTTCTCCATGGCTGGAGAAGTCTTATCCATAGGACCCACTTAGAACTTGGCTTGTTTTGGAGGCCGTAAGGTACAGGACAAGGCAAAAAAAGGTGGTTGGAGCGATTTTAAACTGGTCATAGCTACTGGAAAACAAGTTAAAAAGGGTGGTAAGTTGAACACACCATGAACAAGGTTAAAATAGAAGGACTAGGGCTGGGCTCGAAGTGGCTGAAGAGGTTTTGAATTGGTCACAGCCACTGGAAAACAAGCCAAAAAAGGGTGGTGTGTTGAACACACCATGAACAAGGTCTAAACAGATAAGGAGCAGGGCTGGGCTTAGAGGTATAGTGGCCAACGATTAGTTTTAGGCAAAGGGCAATCAGAGAGGAGCCTTCACGTATTTTCATTGTGTGATGGTGGTGTGGAAGTCCGGTGTCCTGGAATGGGTCAGTTGGCAACGTCTGTGGGGATTTCTAAAGTGTTTGGGATGATATGGGGCCAAACAATAGATAAAAGAGAGATGTGCCTTAGGGATGAAGGCCACAGAACATGAGATGGAGAGCCTAAGGCTCTGGTACCATGAGGAAAGGGTAGAGAAAGAGTAGAGAAGTGTATACAATTAGTGAATGAATACTTTAGTGTCTTTACAAGTAATGGGCACTACTATTTATAGACCTAGAGCTAAAGTAAAATTACAATAATACCCCTAGGAGTAAGGTTATTTACAAGAAACACAAAAAAGAAAAATAAATAAATAGAAAACAAGAATTCCACACTCTAAGCATGAATTCCAATTATAAAGCGCCAAGTTTGATGTTGTTTTAGAAGCTTAAAGTTTACTTGCTGGAAAGTATGGCACGTAGTAGTCTTTTGAGGTGTTAAAAGAGTGCATATGATATGTTGAAAAGTCACAAATGGTGATCTTTTGGAAGTGTCTAAAATTCCCTTTTATTGACCATTGATTTGGTAATCTTACTTTCATGTAACGTAAAATTTGGTCTCTAAATGATGTGTGTGGTGATTCTTGTGACTTTGCATTTTTGGGCTATAGCTTGGACTGGGGCTTAATCCTATATCAAGTCAAACATTGGAATTATAATCAAAATCATGTGAGCTCATATTTAATTTTAAGTACAATTTAGTGTTTTTACTTTAGTCTAAAGCTAAAAAAGTATTGTTATATTTTAAAATTTATATATTAATTTTATAATTAAATCTGAATTTATAAAGATAAAATATAATTTACCTTTTTTTTAATAAAAAAGATGTGTTTGTTCAAAATTCTCACAATCTTTGAAACTAGTTAAAAGCAATGATATGTACGTATACATAAGGTAGACCAAGCGAATTTCCTAAAGCCAAGTCACAAAAATGCCACAATCTTGTATTTTCTTTTTTGGCCGATTCATAATTTTGTATATTTTGTTGTAGATGGCATTTCTTTTCTCGGACGCTGGAGGGGAATTGGTCATGAGCACTACTTATATAAGTTTTAGTTTTAGTCACCACCTAGCTAACGGCAAGCATTTAATTAAGTTAAAGGAAATAATTTCTTTTTAAAATAATTGTAAGTACTAAAAAGAGTAAAAGTGGCAAATGAAGCTTCTGATTGATGTTATTGTAAGACTAAAGTAGATGCCCAAATTCCGAAAGATCACCTTGGATTATTTCTTAAATTAATGCAGGACGTCTGCTGGGGGCTACAAGATATTATTAGCTGTTCAAAGTTTGTGCGCTACTCGGCTAGTTTCTATTGATCCAAATGGCTTTATAGATTATGCAAAACAATCAAGGACCATGTAAGTCAAATAATTACCTAAATTAACCTTAGATCATGCTTGATTAGGGTGTACACACACACGCACACGCGATCTAGACACTAATTAAGCTTGTCTATTTCATACAGTAATCATCTTATTTAATTCGCCAATAGACTTGAGACACAGAGGTTAATGTTGAAATTGAATTGCCTCTTGAATCATCCTTTTGAAGCGCCAGTAGTTGTGGCTATGGCCACATCAACCCTTTCGTTCTTATCGCTCTGGGTTTCGATCTATATGATCTCCAGGCGATACAAAGTACACCTCTTCCGTTGTCATTCTCTGCGTAGGCCAAAGAGGTTCTGGTGGCAGAACCTGTGATGGCTCAATGTCTCCTTGAAGCATCTCTATGACTATGCTCATTGAAGGACGATCACTTGGCCTCATCTGAATACAATTCAAGGCTATTGCAATAATTTTCTGGGCTATATTCTTCTCCTCGTCTGTGGCATTGCTCTTAAGTATTGTTTCCTCAAACTGGTCATAAATCCATTTGGCAAAGTAAGTCTGCCATGAATTCTCCATAACATTATAGTTCTTTCTTCTTCCTGCCATTTCCATCAACATCATTCCAAAACTATAAACATCAGCTTTGTATGAGATGCTTCCAATGTTTTTGTAAAACAATTCAGGGGCCATGTAGCCCATTGTACCTCTGGCCACAGTCAGAGACACAATACTTTTATCTATTGGAGACAACTTTGCTAGCCCAAAGTCTGAAATCTTTGGAGCGAAATTCTCATCAAGAAGAATGTTGTGAGGTTTGATATCAAAATGCAGGATTTGCATGTTACAACCTCGATGTAGGTATTCAATTCCACGAGCCACACCAAGAGAAATGTCATAGATTTTCTCATAGCTAATGGATAAATTTTGTTGCTCTTGAGAAAGTATGTGCTTATCAAGAGATCCATTGGGCATGAACTCATAAACAAGAGCTCGCTTTGTTCTCTCTGCACAAAATCCTATCAGTTGCACCACATTGATGTGATGAATGGTTCCAAGGGTGGCAACTTCATTGATGAATTCATGCCCATCAGTTTTTGACTTTCCTAATAACTTCACAGCCACATCACGTTTGCTTCGAAGCTTTCCCTTATACACAGCACCATAGCCTCCTTCACCTAACTTGTTCTTGAAACCATCAGTCATTCTTTTAATGTCAGAGTAAGAGTACTTGATGGGCATCAGATTATTATAACTTTGGAGAAAATCCTCAATGGTGTCAAACTCAGACAAATGGCGCCTCCTCCATTTATATAGCAAGAACCCACATAAAATTGGGAATCCAACCAGAAATTTTACTGCACACAACCCAAGCACTGTACACAAGATATTCAAACATTATGTTATGCAATAACATTATTTTAGGTTCATATTTATTATGCGTGAAGGGGCTCTAAATCTTAATGAGCTGCATATTAGTTCTCAGGCGTTTGGGGCAGTCACTTTGGCCTGGGAGTTGAAGGTTATCGGTCTGATTTTGAGAATTGTGAGATGGGCAAACCATGAGAATTGAAGGTTGTCATCAGTTGTAGAGACCAAGGCTTGAACATGGTGCATGTTCTAGAATATGTTAGGAGGCCTTGATGAAGCTAGTTCATATGTTCCAATCTTTGTATTTCATATGATTAAAGTCAAGAAGAATAATTTCCCTCATTTTGATAGATCAAATGTTGATGATTGGGTGTTCAAGATATAGGAATTTTTCGTCATGTATAATACACTGGTTGAACAACGAATCAAGTTAGCTTCTTAATTTGCATATGACTAGACCAGCTTACACTTGGTACAAGTGAATGTTGGGCAAATAGTTCTTGGGTTCATAGGATATTATAAGGAAGCTTCAATGATCAACTTTGGATCAAATCTTTTTTATGATCCTAACACATGGCTTTAAAGTAATGTAAGCAACTTGGAGCCATATAGACGAGATCCAGCGGGGTTTGAGGAACTCCATAGAAGAGTTATTGATTTTGTATGAGGCTTGGCTAGTTACTTCATAGTAGGTTGCTTGACATTTGAAGTATGAGTTATTAATTATTGCTCAGGCTAATGGTTATTTGATATTTCCATGTAGTTTTCATTGGCAATGTTCGATGAATATAAGCATTTGACCGTTCAATCCACTTTTCTTGAACCTTAGGGAGTAGAGAGGACTACGAACTATAGAAATACTAGTCAATTTTATAGGCTAAACCTATTTAGAAAGTACCATCTCTTCCAACCACCGCTACTCAATAATCCATACCTATCTCATACCTTTTAAAGATTTTCTTCTGCTAAGTTTAAGGGAAAAGAGAGAGAAGGGACTCTGTTATAATTGTAAGGAGAAATTTATTCTCAAACATAAGTTTAAAAGCTTCTATTTCCTTTGCAAACTAAATCAGAATATCAAGTTGTCACAAGCTGTGGTAGACGTTCAAACTTCAGAGCACACCATTTTTAAAAATGTTAAAAAGCTTAAAAGCTTCTATTTCCTTTGCAAACTAAACCAGAATATTAAGTCGTCACAAGCTGTGGTGACTTCTTGCTTTTCCATATTAAGTGTGTGGCGATGAAGTTGTTCATACAAGGTAATAAATTTTGGATAGTTTATATATATATATATATATGTATGTATGGGATCAATTTAATGCTTGGAGTATAATGGCTTGAAACCTTGGGTGTATTTTTGACTGATCATAAGAACTTGACTATGAATTTTGTGGAAGGAGCAGCCCATCCACGTCTAGGAAGAATCATGATTTAAGTTAGATCCTCTTGCAGCCAATCAATCTGAGAGAATGGTGCAACCTGATACCATTTCTAGTTGTCAAGATTAAGCTATGTTGGCTTGACCAAAGCTTTCACAAGCTTTAAATGGTTAAGAGGATTTCTTGGTCTTCCTAACTACTATTTCATTGCGATTTTTTGAGCTCCATCATATATATATATATATATATATTTTCCCAGTAGATCTCCTCCACGAACCTTTGATCTTCCACTTATGTATTTAAAATCATTCTAAATCTTATTTCTTTTAGTAAAAATACTTAGTGGGTTTTCTCACAGTGCCCAATGATTAATACTTCTATGATCAAATAGCAGTGTTAGGCGAAGTCATAAAGTGCTGTCGCTCAGCACCTAATGATGGATTTGCAAATAAAAGAGCACTGGTGTTGGATTTCCACATGGATCAAGTGTCAAAAACCCAACAGAGCCATGACTTTGCTATGGACTTTGATGATTAAGTTTGTAGGTCTCCTTGATTAAGAGAACTATGTGAGAGATAGTTTTCTAGGGAGTATATGCAATTAAGCAAATGAGAAACTGTTGCTTAGAAATGGTTAGGGAGGTTCTTTTGTCTATCTGTTATGCAAACTGAGATAGCTAGGGGGGATGCTACGATGTGCAATGTATATTCTGCTAGTGGTTAGTTGAGTGGTTGTGCAGGTGGTCTACTTCTCTATGATAAGCTCCATGGTAGGTCAGGTGAGGATATGTAGGGTTAGGGGAGCTTGATCCAAGTGTAAGATAGCCTAGTGTCTTAGTTAAGTGAGCAAGGAGACTGGCCTAGCAGAAGATCGGCCAAACGTTTTGGCTGGGTGAGTAGGGAAACCAGCCTCGGCATGGCTAGGTAACAAAGGAGATGGTTTCTTAAGGCAAGGACTGAGGAGAGACATTAGCTAATTGGAAGTCAATCTAGCATCTTAGCGAGATCAGCAAATGAGAAGCTGACTTAGCATCCTAGTTAGGTAAGAAGGGAGATCAGCAAATGAGAAGCTGACTTAGCATCCTAGTTAGGTAAGAAGGGAGATCAGCTAATGGAAGATTAGCCTATCGACTTGTTATGACTTCCTTGTTGTACTATAATCGTTTCTATAAAATTGAGATTCTGTTTGAAGAGAGAACAAAAGATTTGATTTTTAGATTTGAAGCTGTTTATATTGTGATGTTCTTCTCTTCTCTAACTCTCACATTTTGCCATTGAAGTTTTATTTTGCTTACTCTTTTTGGCATAAAATTATCTTGAGTAAAACTTCAGTTTTGATATCTTGTGTTTTCTATCTTAAACGATTAAACATTTACCTTATAAAGGGGGCAGATTTCTAATGTAACATGCTATGTAAGGAAATAGATGGCCAAAAAAAGAAAAACAATGTTCCAAAGGAGGAAGAAGTCTTACATGGTATTGAAAGCTCGATTGCTGTTGAAATTATAACAAGTAAAAAGAAAAATAAAAAATGGTCAGGATAATTGGATAACTATGACTGAAGGAAAAAGAATAAAATTTCAGAATTATTAAAGAGAATTTTCAAGAGTACATCTAATAAATTCTACGCATTCTTTAATTAGTTAGGTACGTTTAGAGTAAGGTACAAATAACAACAAAAATATAAACAATAAGCATTTTTTAAGCAAAAGTAACATTATGTTAAGTACAGATTGATCCATATAAGTAGTCATTAAAAAAAAACATCTAAAGTTAATTTAGATAAAAATTCATTACTATATAATATATATATATATATATATATATATAACAATATATTTCAGCTTAATAAAGGATAAAACCATGACTCCTTAGAGTTTTAACGAAGGACCTTGACTATTTTTCAAATGTGCGGCTAAATCGTTAAGATAAAATGTCAAGACAAAATTTGTAAAAAAAAAGAAAAGAAAAGTAGGTTGCAGTTACGAGATTGATACAATGGCTGAACTTATCTTGATAGCAATATGATGATTGTAATTGTAATTGCGAATCTTAATTTAAAACCCAGCATATATATTTTTTCCTTGTTATGTTCTTCTAGAGTTGATATTATCACAACTTTGTAAGTTTAATCCTCGGCCAACAGTAATGAAATTTAGTCGCTTACCGAGAATAAACGCTATCTCCCAAAACCCTGCATTGTACACGATGTAGATTCTGTTAATATACTGACTTAAGTCACCATAACCAAACCAGTCAAACAATAGAAAAAAAAAGTATAATCATACAGTGTTGTAATTAGTCTAGGTATGGTGATCCGGCCAAAAATTACAATGTCAATTAACTCTATTCTTGCATCCTAAATTTGATAAGGATAAATTACAATTTTATCCTCTTATGATTTGGTCCAAAATCAATTTGTTTCCCTTGGATTTAAATTGTATGATTCAACATTTTTGTGGTTTGCTCAGCTACAATTCAATCACCATGGTATTTTACATCCCAAACTTTAAAGAAAATAATCACATGATTATTAAAGCAATGAACAACTTTAATGTTAAATATTCATTTTCCGTATATCTTGAACATTCATACTATTGTTGGAATTAAAAAAGAATAGTTTATATTTGGAATATCACCTTTTTATCCTAGTAACAGCCCTAAAAGACTATGAAAATATTCAAAATATAAATGAGACACACTCTTAACAATGAAATTGTTGGTCATTTTAACATTTTCATCATTATTTCTAAGACGGAAGATATCACATGTCGGTTGGTGGTAACAAAATAAACTATAGAAGAGTTGAATACCTAAAGATAGTTTCAATAACAAAGAGGTTGGGCTTATTTTCAAATCTGCGACTCAATTGTTAAGATAAAATGTTATGAAAAAATTTGCTAAAAAAAAGGGTTTATTAGTCTCACGTTGTTCTTTGATAGACGATCAAATTACATAGTCTTCTCTTTGTTATGAAAATATTCACAAACCTTGAATACAATAAAACATAAACTCCAATCATATTTATTTTGACCAAAATATCTTTATATCTATTATTAATATAATATAAAAAGTATTCGATTTATATAGAAATAATCAATTTTAAAATTAAAATAAATTAAATATATGATTTTTAATATAAAATTAATAACATTAACATAAATGTTTAAAATATATATTAGTTTTTTAATAAAAAATCAATATTATTCTTCAAGATATTTTAATTTTATTTTAGCTTCAAGTGAAATTATATATACACTTTCATAAAAATATACTAAAAAAAGGAGAATAAGTTATACGGGATATTATTATGATTGTAATTATGATTGCGGATCTTAATTTATAACTTCGCTTTCCGTTTTATTTTTCTAGAGTTGATATTAGGCTTTTTGACACTTATATATAAGCCAAAAAAAAAAAAGTAATACATATAACTGCCAAGACTTATTTCTAATATATATAACTGATTTTAATTTTTTTTTCAAAATGTGAAAGTCATACCTCTGCGTTCAATAATTTTTTTTTTTATTTAATAAAAGAACGTGGACTGTCGAAAAAACTGAAATTTAGATGCTTACCGATACCAGACGGATACGAATCGCCCTCTGCGTTGTACATAATATAGATTCTGTCAATATACTGTCTTAAATCACCATAACCAAACCAGTCAAAGAAAAAAGAAAATATATGATTGTACAAGGTTGAGGCAGAATAAGAAAATAAAATAGCATGGAGAGCAAAAATATGTACTTGACACAAATATTAATAATTATAAAATTTTAGAGAGACATTAATATTATATATATATATATATATATATATATATATAATGTCTATATATATATATTGGCTTTTTTTTTTTTTTGTGGAATCCATTGAGTCAAATATAAGTTATTTATAAAAAAATCAATTATTCATGATATTATGAGAAAAAAGTCCGAGTGCACGCCAATCATTATGGCTATAATTTTGTTGGGGGACATTCATTATGATTAGAAAATTTGAGATTTAAAATAAAAAAGGAAAAGAACATTAGCGCCGTTTAGCTTTTATAAGGCCATCAACTAACAAACCAATAATTTTGCAGTTTTGAAACTTCGGATTCTTTTAACTAAGGAAACTGTTTCTAGGGACTAACATTTGACTCCAAAATATTATAATATTTATTATTTATTTACAAAACTTGAAAGGAAAATAAGAATGGTAGACGGCAAAAGATGATATAGATAAATATTAGGACCATGAGAGAGATTCTGTGATAACAAGTCTCAGGTCAAATTAATGTTTGTTTAAGAATCAAATATATGAAAAATTAAGGAGGAAAGAGACAGACAACAAAGACAAAATCAACTACACTTTGTTTTGTAATGTCTGGTTATCTTAATCTCATGATTTCCCTGTCTGCCTAGTATCTTTTTAACACAGTAATCTTTATTATAATATAAACATTATCGAAGATCTCGGAATATATGATGGGCCCAACGTAAACACCCAAAAAAGAAAAGAACTACAATTAGTTACAATTACAATAAATACGCCGCACCCAGGGGAAGATTTTTCTCTTTCTTTTTTTTTTTTTTCCTAAACTATCTATTTCTTGATTATCTTGTTTTATGTGGTGAGGTGAAATTTTATTTTATTTTATTTTTTTAAAAAAATTTATATATAATTTCTTATACCTTTATTATCAAATTTCTCAATTAAATAATATACTTATCATATTATTATTAAAAAATCATGTACATATTATATTTAATTGAAAATTGATAACAAATATAATATAAATCTCAAAAAAATCTCTTATATATGAGATCGGAGAGAGCATATTCTGAGGAGAATGGGAGGAAGGGGGGGGGGGGAGGGCAACTGCCCTTAAATTATAACTCATAGATTGGTCCCTGATTGTAATTATTCTAAGCATGGTGTCTGGCCAAAAAATATGATGTCAATTGACTCTTGCTCATATATAAACCATGAACCAAATTAATCGGAGCTAATGTGCTATTCTTTATATTCCTATATTCGACAAGTCTAAATTACAGATTATGGTCCAAACTCATTTTGTTTCTCTGTGATTCAAAGTGTATGATTAAACACTCCTTTAATTTGCTCAACTGCCACTTAATCACTATGTGGTATTTTAGATCCAAACTTCAAAAAAAAAAAAAAAAATCCCATGATTGTTAAAATAATGAAATTTATTATTGAATATTTGTGTCACTTATATCTTAAAGATTCATACGACTGTTGACATCAAATGGATAGTCTTATGTTTGAAATATCACTTTCATCCCATTAATAGCTCTAAAAGACCATAAAAATGTTCAAAGCATAAATGAAACATACATTTAACAATAAAATTGTTATTATCTTAACATTCACATGGTTATTTTGAAAACAAAAAATATCACAGTAGTTAAGTGAAAACAAAATAAATTATTGAAGAATTGAATAAGATACTTTGAACCATAAAAGAGTAATTTGATTTCAGGCCAAATCGCATGACATAAATTACGCAATTGATAAAGATTATAAAATTAGAAATAAAATTTTCATACATTAGTATATCAATCAGGTTCAGAAAATTTTGCAAACTCACCTAAATTTCTATAAGAGCGCTCCCATTTGCTGTCGGTGTCCACACAGGGGGTTGCTCGCCATCTGATCTCAAGCCCCTTTACCATCTCAATGTGATCTTCTGGATTTGAACATTTCTTATTACATGTCCTGCGCCTCCTCGGCAGTAACCTCAATGTGAAGTCAATGCTGCAAAATTCTGGCACTTGCGAAACGCTTGCATTTAAAGGCATAACATATGAATAATGCCCTCTCCTACATGGTTCTGGGCTAACCCCGTACTGAGCAGAAGGAATTGGACTTTCACAGTTGATGTATATTATTCCTTTCGCTTTCCCATAATAATAATTGCGGCTATCAAGAGTATTATAATACGGATAATAATAATAATAATAATAAGGATTATAATAAGGATAGTATTCTATCTCTGGTACTGTTTGTTCGTCGAGATAATGTTGGGTGATATCGTTGTATGTGAAGGAAGGAAAAGTGAAGATGGTAGAGCAATTATTGTTGTCGAATCCGGCGCTGACGGATCGGAGAGTGGAATTAGTGGCAAAGAGGGCCTGAACATGTTCAGTACCATAATTTACGTACATCACTGTTCTGTTGTTCTCACATGCCATTTTGTAGTAACTGCTCATATTACTGACCTGGTCTTCAGGGTAGTTCATCAAACCAAGAAATCGGCTTGTCGAAGTAGGCAGGTACAGAACAAAAGGGAGAATGAGAAAAAACAAAAAGATCAGAAATTGTGTCATCGCGGAGAGAGGTCAGATGATAAACGCAATTAAACAAGGAGAAGAAGATCATTCAAAGATCAAACCAAGAGGATCCCATGGGAGTGATGAGCAACTACAATGGAGGTGGTGATTCAATTTAAATAACGGAGTGCGGTTGATTGGTTTGATCACGAAAGAGAGGAAACATTTGTCGATAAGGGTGGGATTCTCAAACTTGTGCCATCAATTTCCCTAGAAATTTTCCCATAGTGTTTTCTTTTCTCTTGATGGTGGATAGCGTTAATAGAAGACCAACCTTTTGGGTCAGGTCACTGCTAATAGCAATGAAGATTCCTCCAACACACCAAAGGGTAGAAGCCAGCATCATAATTCATCATTTCTTACAGGAACGGAGTCAGGACGAGACTTGTAACGATAAATAAATAAATTAATTATACGAATTTCTTTTAAATTTTATTAAAATTATAAAAATAATTTTATTTGTAAAATATGTAATTTAGTCTAATTTTTAAAATTTTAATTAAATTAACTTAAAAAAGTAAATACATAATATAGCCAAATGTAAACAATAAAAATAAAAATTTTTTTTCATTAAAATAAATAAAAATATATATTTAAGTTAATAAAAGACATTTTAGCTCAAAAATTTAAAATTAAACTAAAATATTTTGTAAAAGAAACTCATATATATTTTAAAAATAAAAAATTACTCTAACTTTATCCTAACTAAAAAATTTGTATAATTTTAACATAACTGACTTATCTAATTTTAACGTAACAAAAATCAAATTGTATAATTTACGACGTAGGCTTGTGAATTTGTCTAATCTAAACGCAACGCCGACGTCTTGGCTGAAAGACATCAATTATGGGCCACTTGGAGTCAATGATAAATACCATCAATCAACCACCCCCACCAATTAATTAATGTGGTGTGGACTTTCCATGTAAAGAAAGACACGATGCGTTCGAAATTTTGTTTTGGGGAGAAATCACCATTATATATTGAAAATATTTATATTAAATGATTTTAAATTTAAAATTATTTTAAAAAATTATAGGATTAAAAATTTAAATTATAAAAATTATAGTTAAGACTTTAAGTTGAAATTTTTAATTTTAAAACCATTTAAAATAATTTAAAATTTTAAAAATTTTTAATATAAACAACTTCAACTTAAAAGTTTTAAACTGTAATTTTTTATTATTTCATTGTTGTTCACAATTCATTTCATTATATCTTATATTTTAAGCGTATGCCTCGTTCCCATAGGTTTTCCAGAGACCATAAGATATATGAAACAATCCTTGCATTATTCAATTGTTCAGGGACGTCTCAAAGAAATGCAGATCACAGATACATTCCAATTTGTATATTGGTAGGTCCCTTTCTGCCCGTATTTCTGGAGGATTACATCTTACTTAAACCTGCTAAATAATCCTATGCAAATATATAGATTAAAGACGATTACAAATCAGTTTAAGGATGAAACTAGGACAAGGAACTTCGAGAACTGTCTTCAAAGTTAATCACATGTTCCTTTTATCAAATATATAATTTTTTTACATTGTAACATTAAAACTATAATGCGTTTTTGTAGCTTCACTAGTGCAAGGTTTCACACAATCCCTATGCAGTGATGAATAATCTTAAGTTTAAATTTCCGTGTCCTTATTTATTATTTGTTTATTGAATTCTTATCATATTTATTAGATCGTGGATAGCGTTACTGCAAGACTCGTCTTGAAGGTTTGGACAAGAAACAAAAGGAGGCATTTGTCAATGGGGGTGGGATTTCTAACTTATGCCATCATTTTTCCTCGAAATTTCCCACATCGTGTTTTCTTGTCTCTTAATGGAAGATAGCGTTATTGGAAGACTTGTCCTGGGGGTCAGGTCACTGGTAATAGGAATGCAAATTCCTCTAATTAACACTCTAAATTTGTATAGGATTGGATATTCCAAATCCACCACAAATTGTTTATTGTTATCTTTGTTTCTTTAAGTGTCTGCATCTTCACTTAATGGATGTACATTAATTGGCAGAATATTGAAGATTTAAACAAAAAAAGAAAGGGACCCCAAAAAAAGAAAAAACTTCAACAGATTCACAAGATATTTCGGTTGCGGTATAAATAAATCAGTCATAGTAAAAAGATAAAAACAAGGGGGGCGGGGGGAAACTAAGTATACTAAAATGATTAATGAAACCAAGGCTTTGGAGTCAGTAACACGAAATATAAGTCTTGAGAATTTGTCCAAGTCAACACAATATCGACGACTCGACTATAAGACATGCACTAATTATGGGTGCCTCGAAGTCAATGATAAGTCCCAATCCACCGCCACCTATCAATGCGTGTGGACTTTTTATGTAAAGGAAAACAATGAAATGCTTGGAATTTGGTTTCATTCCAAAATTTCTATTGTTTACACTTCGCATCATTCGCATTTTCCCGTAACATTTCCTACGTTCGTTATCATGCCTTTTGCATATTCATGATCTCTACATTACTTTCTACTCCCATCATTGTTTAAATTGGTCCACATTTGTCTACCACTTAAATCTTTCAAACGTAAGATTCGGTTCAACAAATATAGTAACTCAGTAGTATTTGAAAAGTTGCACGTAAATATGCATAATATTACACATAATTTGAGTTTAAGAACTCAAATAAAAGACCAAAATTACGGTTGCTAAACGACCTATAGTGGTGAAATGTTTGAGTAATTCAAAAAAGATCTTCAATACATTTCCATGTCTTGATAAATTAAAAATAAAATAATAGATGAAATGTTTTTTCTTGGATACGTATGATATTTGATTGATCGTGGATAGAAGACTAGTATGGTCAAGAAAGAAAGGAGGCATTTCTCAACGGGGATGTATGCCATCATTTTTCCTAGAAATTTCATGGTGCTTTCTCGACTCTTCTTGGTGGATAGCGTTAATGGAATACTAGTCTTGTGGGTCAGGCCACTGTTAATAGCGACGAAAGTTCCTCCAAAACTCCAAGGGGTGGTTCCCCAGCATCGTAGTTGTAATTTTGTTCCTTTGCATTTCTATTGTTCAAACTTTCACATAACGGTATCTTACATTTCAAGTGTAAAAATCGCAACCACAGATTTTATGAAGACCAAAAGATATATGAAACAGCAGTTGCATGTCAGGCATGCCCGAATGGCCATTCTGTTCAGAAAAGGAATCCCTTTCTTATTCTTCTGCTTCTTAACTATTTCTGCAGACCGTGATCCATGCAAAGAATCAAGGTGCAATGCTGATGGACCAGAGATTCGATTCCCGTTTAGGCTCAAAGGAAAACAACCCGAATGGTGTGGCTATAATTCTGGCTTTGATCTACACTGTACTGAAACAAATCAGACAGTGCTCGATCTGCCTTTATCTATCAAGGTTCTAGTCAACAGCATAGACTATAAATCACAGCTCTTAACTGTGTCTGACCCTGAAGGATGCCTTGCTCATCTCAATTTATCCGCATCTCCTTTTCTGTCCAAAGATCATTATGACTCAGGCGGATATGCATTATTCAATTGTTCAGGGACGTCTCATAGAAATGCAGATAGCCGATCCTTTCCACAATGGTGGAACTTTTCTTGCCTCGATATCGGTGGCTATGAAGTTATAGCTATACCATCTGCAGAGAGAATCATGGACAATCCCCTTTTATCATGCACCAGAATTCGTGGTTATGTATCAGTGCCCTATTCATTTTACGAGAACAATAAGTGGGTAAGTCTATCTTGGCACAAACCAGATTGCAAAAAATGCGAACGAAAAGTTGGGCAATGTAAATTAAGAGAAAACAAAGTTGAACGTGAACCTGAATGTATCCACAGCCCTCATAAAGGTACAATTTTTTCTGCAATTTTAATAACTTCATTAACAGTGCATTTAAAATCTGTGCGTGAAGCTCATATATACATTTATTTATCTTGGCAGGTCCATCTAAAGGGATAGTACTTGCAAGTAAAGATTCTTCAGCCAACGATTCATTTCATATATTTGAGATAAAAGTTCTACAATCAATTTATTACATATTGTATATGTTGCTGTATTTGCAGGTGAAATCCTAGGCCCATTTCTGCTCATATTAGTTGGGATTATTGTCTATTGTTTCTATGCAGCTAGCCTCAAGAGGCAGGGTTACAGAAAAATAAAACGGTTTTTAGAGGACTACAAAGCACTCAGGCCTGCCAGATACACGTATGCAGATATAAAGAGAATCACAAATCAATTCAAGGATGAACTTGGACAAGGAGCTTATGGAACTGTCTTTAAAGGGAAGTTATCTAATGAAATTCAAGTCGCTGTTAAGCTCCTCAACACTTCAACAGGGAATGGACAAGAGTTCATCAATGAAATGGAAACAATGTGTCAAATTCACCATGTCAACGTGGCTCGCTTGGTTGGCTTCTGTGCAGATGGATTCAGACGAGCTTTGGTTTATGAATTTTTACCAAATGGTTCGTTGCAGAAATTCATAACTTCAGCTGACACAAAGGACCTTTTTCTGGGTTGGGGAAGGCTTCATGATATTGCTCTTGGTATAGCCAAAGGAATTGAGTATCTTCACGAAGATTGTGACAAACGGATTCTCCACTTTGATATCAAACCTCATAACATACTCTTAGATGACAAATTCACACCCAAAATATCTGATTTCGGTTTGGCCAAGCTTTGTTCCAAGGATCAAAGCATTGTGTCAATGACCACAGCCAGGGGCACTTTGGGTTACATTGCACCAGAGATCTTTTCTCGAAACTTTGGGAATGTATCATATAAATCAGATGTTTATAGTTATGGGATGCTACTACTTGAAATGGTTGGAGGAAGAAAAATCACAAATGTCACGGCAGAAAACAGCAGCCAAGTTTACTACCCTCAATGGATTTACAATCTTCTAGAGAACAATGAAGACATACAAATCCATATAGAAGGAGAGCAGGACACTAAAATTGCAAGAAAGTTATCTATTGTTGGACTTTGGTGCATTCAGTGGCACCCAGCAAATCGTCCAACCATGAAAGCTGTGGTTCAAATGTTGGAAGGAGATGGAGAAAAGTTAATTATGCCTCCTAATCCATTTGGCTCTACACCCCCAACTAGAACAAGGGCTGCTAACGGACCAAGGCGTTTGAACCCAGAGTTACCTGTCATCTCTGAAATAGAGTGAAGTTGAGATAGTTCATAGTCTTGGACTCATAGGCTATCCTCTAATGTTTCTCATTAACTTTCTAATTATGTTGTAATGAGCTGTCTTAATTAAAATTCTGAGTTCAGATTCTGTTGTTACAGTCTCTTGTTGTAGGAAGGTTCAAAATGGGATCATGCCCAATTAATCATGATAAAATTCTAAAGGTTATTGAAGAGAATAAAGTTAACTCGTATTTTATCCACATACTGTAAACAAATTAAAAAAAATTTGCAGTATAGTAATTACAGACTACATGGTTTCTAGTGAAAAAGCTTCATTATAATTAATAAAGAGAGAATTATAATAAATGATCCAAAAATAAAAAAATTTATTCTTAAGAACCTGTTACCACTTATTTTAGAATGATTACCACAAAGTTTAGCAATAAATCGTTGAGTTTAGTGATAAAGGTCTTTAAGAATAATTTTTTTCATTTTTTGATCCTTGAACATAATTTTTCCATTAATAAAGACAAAGATCTAAGAACATTATTTTCTTCAAAACTATCTAATGATTAATTAATGAGAGAAATGAAATAAAGAAGAATATAACAGTAAATTGACACATATAGATTACCAAAAGAAAAAGAAAAAGAAAATATATAAAAAAGCTGACTTCTGGATAATCAGTTTTCTGTGATTAAACAGAGTTGTGGCTATTCTTAATGGTAGTTTCCATAATAAATCATCTGGAATATAATATGAATTCTATCCTCGTATAAAATGGAAAGATTTATATATTCACAATCAGTTTTTTTTTTAAATATGCATCTTTATTTGTGAAACGTTATTATTATTATTTTTTTTCTTTTTGGCCACATTTATTTGTTAAACTTAAACCACCCATTATGCTGTTTCTCTAAAGCTGCACTTTGTGGTATCTTCGAAATGTTTGGGCGAACAACTAAAGTAGGAGGCATTGTTACCCTGGTAACACATACAGGACGGAGGGAAGTAGAGGAGGCTTGAATGACATGAAACAGAATAAAGAAAAATGCAAGAACTAGAAGATTTCTCAATCTCTAGGTAAATGGAAAAGATAAGGAAAAAATACTTTTATCAAATATATCCATTTTACATTATACTATTGACACTAATATATATCAAAACACAGTTTGAAGGTACAGCAATTAATTCACAATAATTACGAAGATATAATTACGCTTGTTACACACTTGAACTATCAATTGAGGAATTAAAATGTCAAGGAAATCAAATATTCTAAATTCTTTTCAAAATAGCCTTCTTTGACTCCCACAGAGAATGAAATAGTTAAGTTGTACCAGAGAACGAGGAAAAGATGACAATTCAATTGTTTAATTTGTGAATAGGTCCACTAGGAACTTCTTCTTCAAAAAGTCGAGGCTACTATATCAAAATACTTTCCATGGTGCTACATTATGGCTTGGAAGTCCGTTCTAAGAGACAACATATAACATGCAGTCTAGCATGCTATCTTAGACTCCCGTTCTCTTGAATGATATGGATTAAAGGGAATGGAATTAATGGGTGTTAGGTTTAAGTTATAATTCATGCGAAGCCACTTGTTAGGCTATGAGGTTTATGCTTTGCATTGATAATAATATTATACTGGTCCCCGCCAATATATATTGCTTCATTTTCTTTTCTAGATCAATTATTTTTATTTGTAATTCTTAATGAATATCTTTCATAATAAATTTTATCTGAAAATAAATTATTAATGTTAATCGAAGCGACAATAAGTTTGAAGTATATAATCATAGAAACAACTCAATTTTGACATATTCTACCTTTATTGAAAATAAAGATTTCATCAATTAATTTTCTTTATTACTTGAAATCCCAAATTTTATAATATATATATATGTAGTAAAATTTTCACAAGATAATATATATGATGTCTTGACTGATCAAAATAAAAGCATTTAGTAATAGAATCATAGCAATTTTGCTTGAACCAACATAATCTTTTGCACATTATTTTAATGAAATAATTTAAGCGTGATTAACCAAGTTATTGAGCGCTTTAGTAAAGTAAATATAACATGGTACTGTAATAGGAAGTCCGCAAACCTTACAATTTAGTTGTAGTTTCCCAGATAACAAGGCAAGCACTTATAATTTGTCGTTGCATTGCATACTATAATTTGTGTTTCAAGTTTCACATATGAAGAGATGTATACGTGTAATTATAGTCCGTACTTTTTTTTTTAAAATTAAGGATTGAAATTCATATATTCCAGATGATTTGTGTTATGGATAAACTATTATCATGAATTTGCACAACTCTGTTTCAGCACAGAACAATCCTTGATTATTCAGAAAATCTATGGGTATGAAGCATGCACTCGAAATCTAAGATACAATAATGAGTTGTGAACATTAGAAATGGAATGAAACAAAATTCCAAACATATCATTGTCTCTCTTTATTGAAACTTCACTCTGCTTTGATTAATTGATGTGTTGGTGGATTGGTACATTGCACGGACTCCAAGTCAACCATAATTGATGTCTTAGTCAAGCCGTGGATATTGTATTCAGTTGGCGAATTCTCTAAACTTAAAGCAAACTTAGTGACTCGAGAAGGTTTCTAAACTAATAAATCCAATACCCTCAGTTTAATCTTCCCTCACCTGATGACTTTGAGAACCATCATCTCCTCTGCTAGACTTGTAGCTACACTTTCTGATCCTTCACAATGATATGGGAAACCTTCATCGTCCTTTCCACCTTTTTTCTAGTGACTTATTTTGAATTTAAGTTATCCAGATACGACCTTATGCATACCGATCCATACTATATTGACTCTTGTGGACTTATATTCAACGTCTCTACAGGTGAAGACATTCATTACAGCATCTGCAATGATCCCAGTTACGCACTGCTCTGTGAGAACAACAGAACTGTGTTGTATTTAAACTACGGTAGGCACTTCGTGCAGACCATTTTTGCCACTAACTCCACCCTCCAATCCATCACTGGCGGAGTTGACAACAATAACTGCGCTACAATCACTCGTCATCCTCTGACATACGACGACTTGAGCTACGTTTTCTCAGAAAAAGATGGAAAACCGAACACCAAACGTTACCGTTATTCTGAGAATGAGATGGTGTTTGTCAGCTGCGAAAATCCAGTTCTTTCTCCTCTGTATACGGATATTGTGGCGCCTTGTACAAGCGAAGCGGCAAAAACGCATTATTCTTATGTGCTGACAGGGAATCCAAGTGTATCTGATGTGGCAGAGTCGTGCAAAATAGATTTGATGGTGAAGCTGTTGCCATGGGGGCCAATGACATGTAATAAGAATTGTTCTTATCCGGAAGTTCAGAGCGAAGAGGTAAAGGGGATTGAGATCAAATGGCATGCAAATCGCTGTGGACAGTGGGAAGGAGGGAAACGTAACTGCAGGTTTGAAAATGCCACAAATATGGTTCTTTGTCGTCCGGATGCGGGACCTTATGTCGTGTTTTTAGGTGAGGTTCATAGATAGATCTCATGATATTCTAGGAAAGAAAAGAAGAATGAAAAAGATTATTCTCATGGTAATCTAATAGAAACTTTATGTTTTGAAATTTGACAACGCAGCCCTCGTTGGGAGCGGGATCGGGACAGGTGAGCAAAGCAGAGTTTTCTCCTTGTGGGAAAATTTTTTAGTCCTTCAGTTTCATTGTTCATGTTTTAATTTCTTATAGTTGCTAGTTTGATCCCAAAACCGATAACTATTAGAGAAATAAGTGCATCTATCAATTTTCCCTATTCTCTATTTAGTAATAGTAGAACTGACTCCGCTGAGGACATAGGGTTAAGGTAAGTGGGTCAAGCCAAAGTTTAGGGGACGAAATTTGGAGTACTTATAAAACTTAAATGATCAAATTTGTAACTTTACCTTTTGTCTACAATTTTATCAATTTGCAGACCTTCTCTGTCAATGATAGGATATACCAACTCTAATTAAGTTTCATATTAACTGTTCTTTTAATATGGTGCTTTGTACGAACATAACACCAGGAAGCTTGGGGCCTGTTTGAAATTGTTTTTGTTTTAATGTTTTCAAAACAGGTGTTTTTAAGAACAAGTTTTTGAGAACAAAAAAATTAAAAAAATCTGTTTGAATCATTATTTTGAAAAGTACTTGTTTTTTGTTTTTTACCTGATTCTGTGGAACAAAAATTACAGAACATTTAAAAAGTGTTCTGAGTTTTTTGTTTTTGAAAACAAAATTTTGTTTTTTTGTTTTACAAAACACTTCATTAAAAACACATTATCAAACAGATTTTTTTGTTTTTTTGTTCTTGAAAACAAAAAAATTGTTTTACAGAACTGAATCAAACAGGCCCTTGATGTTATGGGGTTGTAAACTCAACCCCCCTTGATTGAGGAATTTAAGAAGTTAACGAGGAAATGCACTTTTAGTATCTAAAAAATACAGGTCACAACTATTTTGTTTCTAAATCATATTCTATGATATTCAGACTTAATCCTTAAAATTTTTTTATTCCCTAATTGTTAGTCCTGAAAGCATGAACATTTGTCCTATTTTTTATTAACTGGGGATTAACAAGTAGCAAGTCGTAAACTTTCAAGATTAGTAAATCATGCAGAGTTAAGTACCAAAATTATTAAGGTATGCATCCTACAAGGACCAAAAAATACATTTCCTCTAAGTTAAATTTCAAAAATATCATCTAACAGAGACAAAAACTAAGCCTGGTACCATATATTATAAATATATTGATCTGATCATAGGAATGAATTGATTTATTAGTGCTGATGTTCAAATTTTTTGTGCACAGTAAGTTACTGGTCTATAGCTAAATTTGTACTCGGTGCCCCGTGTGCTTTTGCATTTTTGATTCATCGATGGAGAAGAAGGCATCAATCTCATTATGACAAGGTTGAAGACTTCCTCCAAGATAATGGTAATCTAATGCCCATCAAGTACTCCTACTGTGAGATCAAAAAAATGACTAAAGGCTTCAAGCACAAGTTAGGGGAAGGAGGCTATGGTTATGTATATAGAGGAAAGCTTCGAAGCAGGCGCGATGTGGCTGTGAAGTTACTGGGCAAGTCCAAAGCCAATGGACAAGATTTCATCAATGAAGTCGCCACTATTGGCAGGATTCATCATGTCAACGTGGTGCAACTGATTGGATTCTGTGCTGAAAGAAGCAAGCGAGCTCTTGTGTACGAGTTTATGCCCAATGGATCTTTGGACAAGTACATACTTTCTGAGAAACAAGGGAATTTGTTCATAAGTTATGAGAAAATCTTTAATATTTCTATTAGGATTGCTCGTGGAATTGAATATTTACATCAGGGTTGTGAAATGCAGATTCTACACTTTGATATCAAACCTCACAATATTCTTCTTGATGAGAACTTTAACCCAAAGATTTCAGACTTCGGACTGGCAAAGTTGCATCCCGCAGATAAAAGCATTGTATCTTTAACAAATGCAAGAGGAACAATGGGTTACATGGCACCTGAATTTTTTTACAAGAACATTGGAGGCATATCTTACAAAGCTGATGTATATAGTTTTGGGATGCTACTAATGGAAATGGCAGGTAGAAGGAAAAACTTGAATGTCATGGAGCATTCTTGGCAAACCTATTTTGCTAAATGGGTTTATGACCAGTTTGAGGAATCAATAGAAGGGAGTAATGCCACAGATGAGGAAAGGAAAATAGCGAAGAAGATGATTATGATAGCTTCACATTGCATTCAGATGAATCCTAGTGATCGACCCTCAATGAATGAAGTGATAAAGATGCTTGAGGGAGAAATTGATCTCGAAGAAGCTCTTCCACCTGAACCTTTTATAACTTGGCAAGGGATTCCAAAAGAGGATGTTGGCGCTGGTGAAAATTTGAATTCAGAATGAGCTATATATGTGTAAATCTTCAAAAATAGCATGATAGCTAGTGCGTTAAATGTTTCCAAGTGCTTCAAAGCTATAATGTAGCACCTTAGTATTTTGATTTAATAGACTAGGCTTTTAAAAGAAGACAGTCATGCCACTAAAAATGAAATTATCAAATTGCCTTGCTTTTCCATGCTTTCTGGTACAACTTTAACTTTTTCATTCTATGGAAATCAAAGATAAACAACTCTGTCTGTTGGGATGACTTTTTAGCAGAATTTGGACTATTTGACATAATTATAATTCCTCAAAATTGATAGTTCAAGTGTATGACATGCATGATAATATATGTAATCCCCTTGTCACTTCTCCCTATTATTATATAAATTTTAACTTGGTAATTATTGTGAATAGCTATATCACCAGAATGCCCCGTGTGCTTTTGCATTTTTGATTCATAGATGGAGAAGAAGGCATCAATCTCATTATGACAAGGTTGAGGACTTCCTCCAAAATAATAGTAATCTAATGCCCATCAAGTCCTCCTACTCTGAGATCAAAAAAATGACTAACGCTTCAAGCACAAGTTAGGTGAAGGAGGCTATGGTTATGTCTATAAAGGAAAGCTTCGAAGCAAGCGCGATGTAGCTGTGAAGTTACTAGGCAAGTCCAAAGCCAATGGACATGATTTCATCAATGAAGTTGCCACTATTGGCAAGATTCATCATGTCAATGTGGTGCAACTGATTGGATTCTGTGCTAAAAGAAGCAAGCGAGCTCTTGTGTACGAGTTTATGCCTAATGGATCGCTTGACAAGTACATACTTTCTGAGAAACAAAGGAACTCGTTCATAAGTTATGAGAAAATCTTTAATATTTCTATTAGGATTGCTCGTGGAATCGAATATTTACATCGAGGTTGTGATATGCAGATTCTACACTTCAATATCAAACCTCACAATATTCTTCTTGATGAGAACTTTAACCCCAAGATTTCAGACTTCGGACTCGCAAAGTTGCATCCCGCAGATAATAGCATTGTATCTTTAACAAATGCAAGAGGAACAATGGGTTACATGGCACCTGAATTTTTTTATAAGAACATTGGAGGCATATCTTACAAAGCTGATGTATATAGTTTTGGGATGCTACTAATGGAAATGGCAGGTAGAAGGAAAAACTTGAATGTCATGGAGCATTCTTGGCAAACCTATTTTGTTAAATGGGTTTATGACCAGTTTGAGGAGTCAATAGACAGGAGTAACGCCACAGATGAGGAAAGGAAAATAGCGCAGAAGATGATTATGATAGCTTCACATTGCATTCAGATGAATCCTGGTGATCGACCCTCAATGAATGAAGTGATAAAGATGCTTGAGGGAGAAATTGATCTCCAAGAAGCTCTTCCACCTGAACCTTTTATAACTTGGCAAGGGATTCCAAAAGAGGATGTTGGCGCTGGTGAAAATTTGAATTCAGAATGAGCTATATATGTGTAAATCTTCAAAAATAGCATGATAGGTAGTACGTTAAATGTTTCCTAGTGCTTCAAAGCCATAATGTAACACCTTAATATTTTGATTTACTAGACTAGGCTCTTAAAAGAAGACAGTCATCCCACTAAAAATGAAATTATTAAGTTGCCATGTTTTTCCATGCCTCTCTATTACAACGTAACTATTTCATTCTATGGAAATCAAAGATAAACAACTTTCTCTGTTGGGATGACTTTTGAATAGAATTTGGACTATTTGACATTCAAAATTGATAGTTCAAGTATATGACATGCATGATGATATATGTAATCCCCTTGTCAGTTTTCCCTATTATTATATAAATTTTAACTTGGTAATTGTTGTGAATAGCTATATCACCATAATGGGAAAAATATAATTTTAATGTTATAACGTATAATAAATATATTTGATAAAAGGAACATGTCATTGACTTTTATTATATTATGCAATTGTTATTATTATTATTATTATTATTAAGTTTTTTTTAAACGTGTCCTGTTCATTGCCGTGGGGATGGGGAAATCGTTTATTTATTACAGTTATTGTTTAATTTCCATGTGATGTCATTATTCAAGATTATGTGTTATAGGGGCAACCGACCCTCCTCTAAGGCTAGTTCCTTCCAGAGGAAATTGCAGCTTCAACATTCTTGCAATTTCTTCCACATTTCATTGATTATGACCAGAAAATGACAACTTGTTAATTGACTCAATTGGTTGGACCAAGGCTTTGAGAGACTTCACTTATATTCCAGATGATTGATGTTATGGAGAAATTATCATCATGAATTGGCATATTTCTTTCTGCGCAGAACAAAATTTGATTATTCAGAAGAGCATTCTTTCTATAATTTCTTTTTCTTCTGGTAATCTACATATATGTCAATTTACTGTTAAACTTCTCATTCCTTTCTCTCATTCCTTAATTATTAGAGAGCGTTGAAGAAAATAAAAACATGAGGTCTTTATATTTATTGATTATAATATGGCTTTTTATTGTTGATCATGTTGTTTGCAAATTACTGTAAAACTTCTTCAATAGATTTTATGGACAAAATAGGAGTTAACTTTATTCTATTTAATAGCCCTTCTAATCTCTAAATTTACTCTCATGGGTTTGATCCCCGTTTCAAAAGTTTCCACAACATGAGACTATAACAACATATTCTGAACCCTGAATTTTAACATAGGTTTGAGAGAATTATAGAAAAACATTACACACCTAGTCCATGACGACCATATATGCACCATTTCAACTTCACTCTATTTTTGAGATGACCAATAACTCTATGTTTATTCCAATAATGTCGCTTGTATTAGTTGGAGGTGTAGAACCAAATGGATTAGGAGGCATAATTAACCTTTCATCATCTCCTTCCAACATCTGAACCATAGCTTTCGTGGTTGATCTTCTGTCTTCAACTGTGACGTCCGTGATTTTCCTTTAACCATTTCACGTAGCAGCATTTTATAACTATAAACATCTTACTTATATCATACATTGCCAAAGTTTTAAAGATCTCTAGCACAATGTAATCCAAAGTGCCCCTTACTGTGGCCATTAACATAACGCTTTGATCCTTGGAACAGAGCTTGGCCAAACTAAAATTAGATTTTTTTCTTGGGTGTTAATTTGTTATCTAGAAATATGTTATGAAGTTTGATAGCAAAGTGGAGAATTGGATTCTCACAATTTTCGTGGAGATACCTAATTTCTTTGGCTATACCTATACCAACAACAATATCATGAAGTTTCCTAACCTAGAAAAGGGTCCTTTATGTCAGCTGAGCTTACGAATTTTTTAGTGAAACATTTTAAGGAAACAGAAATATAAGAAACGGACTCCTATTTTCAACAAAATTGCCATTCGGCCATGGCTAACTTGTAATTGCGGTTTCAGATATCATTTGGTCTCCAGAAAAATGTGTTATAGAAGATGGAACAAAGATCCAAAGTCCAAATAACATCTTATCTTCCTTTACGTACGTGGAAAGTCCTCCTCGCATTGATTGGTGGTGGTGGAATAGTCGGTGGATTGGACCATAAGAAAATGAAAATAAGAAGATAAATCATTGACTTCAAGTCAACCATAGCTGAAGCGTTTTAGTATCATTAACTTCATGTTTGATGGCAATTTTTCAACAAAGTGATAAGGAAAATACTTCGGGAACTTTCCAGGAAAGGCAGAGGCATTAATTAAAGCAACCCATACCGCATTGACAAAAGCCCCCATTCTTTGTTGAACAAACCAATAGGCCACCTTAATCAGGATCATCGTCTTGGCTTTAAACATGCATTCCACACTCCTCCCTTCTTTGTTTAACGTAACTAGTCATCTGATCCCATTCAATAATGTTGTGACAAATCCTGTTCATTATTTTTGAGTTCCTTGTTGTGCGCGCTGTAAAATTGAATTTGCCTATATAACAATTCAGTCAACTAAGCAATTGGAAAGTGTCCATTTGAAGTTGTTTATATCACCTGTCCTCTTAGTTTGCTAGACTTGACCCCTTTAAGTGATAAGCAGCAATATAGTTTTGATGCAAATCAAAGGGCCAAGGAAATAAAAAAGATGTATGAGCAAGTTCGTGAACGAATCCAGAAGCAAACCTTGAGATATAAGACTGATCGTGACAAGCATTGAAGACAGCAAACTTTTAACGTGGAAGATTTGGTACGGATACATCTGTGGAAAGAACAATTTCTAAAGCATCCTAATGCCATGTTGTCACCAAGAACTAATGGTCCGTTTAAGATTGTGCAAAAGATCAATAACAATACTTACAAAGTGGAATTTCCTGGTGCTGGTGTTTCTGCCACCTTTGATGTTGCTGACTTATCTCCATACATTGATGAGGACGCTGAGTTTGACTCGAGGGCGAGTCCTGTCCAACCCAAGGAGGATGAAATGGAAATTCCATAAAATCCCATAACTCCTCTACATGAAAACTCATAACCATGGTCTTGTAACCTCTATAACTCCCTAATGATGGAGTTTGTAACTCCCATAACCCCCTTAAGTTTAATGTATTTCCTTTAATTGCCTTTATATTTTCTGTTGCATTTGCTGGCCTCTAAACAATATAAATTGGGCCTTTTGCATTTGAGTCAAAGATCAATTAAGAAGAATTACAATTTCCTACAAGAGTGAGTGTTTCCTTTTGGTTTCAGTACCACTTGACTTATCAAAATAAAAGCATTTAGTAATAGAATAATAGCAATTTTACCAGAACCAACATAAACGTTTTTTTTCTCAAATGAAATAATTTAAGCGTGATTTGACCAAGTTATTGAACACTTTAGTAAATTAATTATAATATGGTAGTGTAATAGGAAGTCTGCAAAGTTTACAATTTAGCTGTAGTTTTCCAAAAATCTTCATTTTTCCTTGATATCTAGGCAAGCACTTAATTTGTCATTGCATTGCATACTATAATTTGTGGTTCAAATGAAGAGATGAATTGTGTAATTGCTAGTCCTTACCTTTTTATTAAGAAATCCAATTCCATTAATATTCTAGAAGATTCAGGTTATGGTGAAACTATGATCATGAATTGGCGAAACCCTGTTTCAGCACAGGACAAAACTTGATTATTCGGAAAAGCTATGGGTATGGGTATGAAGCTTACACTCCAAATTAATGAGGTGTGAACGTTAGATTTGGAATGAAACAGAATTCCAAACATATCGTTTTCTCTCTCTATGGAAAGTTCATTCTGCTTTAATTAATTGATGTGTAGGTGGATTGGTACATTGCACGGACTCCAAGTCAACCATAATTGATGTCTTAGTCAAGCAGCGGATAATGTATTGAGTTGGCGAATTTTCTAAGCTTAAAACAAACTAAGTGACGCAAGTAGGTTACTAAACTAATAAATCCAATACCCTCAATTTAATCTTCCCTCACCTGATGACTTTGTAAACTATAATCTCCTCTGCTAAACTTGTAACTGGCCTTTCTGATCCTTCACAATGATATGGGAAACCTTCATATTCCTTACCATTCTATGTCTAAACTATTCTGAGCGGCATTTCGATTCCATCCTTACCCGTCCATACTATATTGACTCTTGTGGACTTATATTCAACGTCTCTACAAGTGAGGACATTCATAACAGCACCTGCAATGATCCCAGTTACGCACTGCTCCGTGAGAACAACAGAACTGTGTTGTATTTAAACTACGGTAGGCACTTCGTGCAGACCATTTTTGCCACTAACTCCACCCTCCAATCCATCACTGGCGGAGTTGACAACAATAACTGCGCTACAATCACTCGTCATTCTCTGACATACGACGACTTCAGCCACGTTTTCTCAGAAAAAGATGGAAAACCGGACACAAGACATTACCGTTATTCTGAGAATGAGATGGTGTTTGTCAGCTGCGAAAATCCAGTTCTTTCTCCTCTGTATACGGATATTGTGGTGCCTTGTACAAGCGAAGCGGCAAAAACGCATTATTCTTATGTGCTGCCAGGGAGTCCAAGTGTATCTGATGTGGCAGAGTCGTGCAAAATAGATTTGATAGTGAAGCTGTTGCCATGGGGGCCAATGACATGTAATAAGAATTGTTCTTATCCGGAAGTTCAGAGCGAAGAGGTAAAGGGGATTGAGATCAAATGGCATGCAAATCGCTGTGGAGAATGGGAAGGAGGGGAACGTAACTGCAGGTTTGAAAATGCCACAAATATGGTTCTTTGTCGTCCGGATGCAGGACTTGATGACTTGTTTACAGGTGAGCTTCATAGATCGTTCTCATGGTATTCTAGGGAAGAAAAGAAGAATGAAGAGGATTATTCTCATGGTGATCTAATAGAGACTTCATGTTTTGAATTTTGAAAATGCAGAGTTGATTCTGAGCTGGATCGTGGCAGGTGAGCGGAGCAAAGTTTTCTCCTTGTGGGAAAATTTTGTATTCCTTCAATTCCATTGTTCATGTTTTAATTTCTCGTCGTTGCTAGTTTGATCCCAAAACCTACAACTATTAGAGAAATAAGTGCATCCGTCAATTTTTCCTATGCTCTATTTAGTAAAAGTAGAATTGACTCCACCAAATATTAGGGAACAAAATTTGGAGAACCTGTCCAACTTAAATGATCAAATTAGTAACTTTACCTTCTATCTACAATCTATCAATTTGCAGACCTTCTCTGTTTATGATAGGATATACCAGCTCTAATTAAGTTTCATATTAATTGTTATTTTAATATGGTGCTTACGCGCATAACACCAGGAAGCATGATGTTATGGGGTTGTAAACTCAACCTCCCTTGATTGAGGAATTTAAGAAGTTAATGAGGAAATGTACTTTTGGTATCTAAAAAATAAATGTCAAAACTCTTTTGTTTCTAAATCATATTCTATGAGATTCAGATTTAATCCTTAAAAATTTTTTGTTCCCACTTGTTAGTCCCTGAAGCATGAACATTTGTCCTATTTTTTTATTAATTGGGGATTAATGAGTAGCAAGTCGTAAACTTTGAAGATTAGTAAATCATGCAGTGTTAAGATTTAAGTACCAAATTGTTAAGGTATGCATCCTACAAGGACCAAAAGATACATTGCCTCCAAGTTAATATCAAAAATATCATTTAACCCAACCAAAAACTAAGCTTCGTTCCATATATTATAAATACATCGATCTGATCATTGGAATGAATTGATTTATTAATGCTGATGTTCAAATCCTGTGCACAGTAATTCTCTGTTCTGCAGCTAAATTTGTACTCGGTGCCCCGTGTGCTTTTGCATTTTTGATTCATTGGTGGAGAAGAAAGCATCAATCTCATTATGACAAGGTTGAGGACTTCCTCCAAAATAATAGTAATCTAATGTCCATCAAGTACTCCTACTCTGAGATAAAAAAAATGACTAAAGGCTTCAAACACAAGTTAGGTGAAGGAGGCTATGGTTATGTCTATAAAGGAAAGCTTCGAAGCAGGTGCGATGTGGCTGTGAAGTTACTGGGCAAGTCCAAAGCCAAAGGACATGATTTCATCAATGAAGTCGCCACTATTGGCAGGATTCATCATGTCAACGTGGTGCAACTGATTGGATTCTGTGCTGAAAGAAGCAAGCGAGCTCTTGTGTACGAGTTTATGCCTAATGGATCTCTTGATAAGTACATACTTTCTGAGAAACAAGGGAATTCGTTCATAAGTTATGAGAAAATCTATAATATTTCTATTGGGATTGCTCGTGGAATTGAATATTTACATCGAGGTTGTGATATGCAGATTCTACACTTCGATATCAAACCTCACAATATTCTTCTTGATAAGAACTTTAACCCAAAGATTTCAGACTTCGGACTGGCAAAGTTGCATCCCACAGATAATAGCATTGTATCTTTAACAAATGTAAGAGGAACAATGGGCTACATGGCACCTGAATTTTTTTACAAGAACATTGGAGGCATATCTTACAAAGCTGACGTATATAGTTTTGGGATGCTACTAATGGAAATGGCAGGTAGAAGGAAAAACTTGAATGTCATGGAGCATTCTTGGCAAACCTATTTTGCTAAATGGGTTTATGACCAGTTTGAGGAATCAATAGACGAGAGTAATGCCACAGATGAGGAAAGGAAAATAGCCAAGAAGATGATTATGATAGCTCAACATTGCATTCAGATGAATCCTAGTGATCGACCCTCAATGAATGAAGTGATAAAGATGCTTGAGGGAGAAATTGATCTCGAAGAAGCTCTTCCACCTGAACCTTTTATAACTTGGCAAGGGATTCCAAAAGAGGATGTTGGCGCTGGTGAAAATTTGAATTTAGAATGAGCTATATATGTGTAAATCTTCAAAAATAACATGATAGGTAGTACGTTAAATGTTTCCTAGTGCTTCAAAGCCATAATGTAGCACCTTAGTATTTTGATTTACTAGACTAGGCTTTTAAAAGAACACAGTCATCCCACTAAAAATGAAATTATCTAATTGCCTTATTTTTTCATGTTTTCTAGTACTACTTTAACTTTTTCATTCTATGGAAATCAAAGATAAACAACTCTCTCTGTTGGGATGACTTTTGAACAGAATTTGGACTATTTGACATAATTATAATTCCTCAAAATTGATAGTTCAAGTGTATGACATGCATGATGATATATGTAATCCCCTTGTCACTTCTCTCTATTATTATATAAATTTTAACTTGGTAATTTTTGTAAATAGCTATATCATCAGAATGGGAAAATTGTTGGCCCAATAACTTTGATGATAACAAAACGATTATTAGACTTATGTAAAAGCCCATATTTTGGCTTGGCCCAATAAATCTGACCAAAATGTTTTTTGAACTAATGTGTTACTCTAAGAAGTTATAGACTAAATGACAAAATGTATTATATGAAAAGGACAAATGAGTTATGTTTCTTTATGTGAAATAAGAATAGGTAAAGAAGTGTTAATAGTGACTAACGTAAAAACAAATTCTATTATTAATTTCATTAAGTTCTGTGATTAGCATTTAATGTGAGAAGACTAGTCAAGATTATATGGATGAACAAAATTTGAGAAGGCTAAATTTTTTTGAATATTGGAGACAAATTAAGTTGGAGCAGGTAAAATCAAATGTTGATCTAACAGATAGTCAATATAAGATACCTATAAATATTTGAAGATATGAATATTGTAATTATGATAATGAAATTGAGAAAAAGTGCTGAAAATGTGAAATTTTACTATATTACCTATTAGTTTAGTATTTCGTTATATCTGCTTGTAAGAAGCAATCCTGGGAGAAGTCGAGATTCATTGTAACAGTGGAAGACACATTGTTGAAAGATTTAAAAGAAGTTGAGGGTGAACCTTAGAAAATCTTGTTGAGAGATCACCTAGTGGTAAAGTCTGTAAGTGGTATCATCTTGTAAGTTTTCATTATTTAGTGAGAAATCCCTTAGGTGTTCTAAGAGGATTGGATGTAGGTCAAAATTGATTGAATCAGAATAAATTTTTTGTGTGCTGTGCTTTTCTCTAATCCTCCACTTTTTGCTATTACAAATTTAACTTGATAGTATTCTTTTAATAGCATTCCTTAAAGCTACTTTGGTTTTTATATCTATTCCATATATAAGTACTCCACTTTTCAGCAAACTAAATTAGAAGACCTTTGGTCTTCCACTTTCAAAAGTTGTTAAAATTGCATTTTCTGCATAACTCACCTATTCACCCCTTCTAGGAATCTAGGTGTGTCTATTAAAAATTATAGTTTTAATGTTATAACATATAATAAATATATTTGATAATAGAAACTTGTGATTAACTTTTATTATATTATGCAACTGTTATTTTTCTTATTATTACGTTTTTGTTTAAACGTTTCCTGTTCATTGCTCTGGGGATGGGGAAATCGTTTATTTATTACAGTTATTGTTTAATTTCCATGTGATGTCATTATTCAAGATTATGTGTTATAGGGGTAACCGACCCTCCTCTAAGGCTAGTTCCCTCCAGAGGAAATTGTAGCTTCAACATTCTTGCAATTTCTTCCACATTTCATTGATTATGACCAGAAAATGACAACTTGTTGATTGACTCAATTGGTTGGACCAAGGCTTTGAGAGACTCCACTTATATTCCAATTGATTGATGTTATGGAGAAATTATCATCATAAATTGGCATAATTCTTTCTGCGCAGAACAAAATTTGATTATTCAGAAGATCATTCTTTCTATAATTTCTTTTTCTTCTGGTAATCTACATATATGTCAATTTACTGTTAAACTTCTCATTTCCTTTCTCTCATTCCTTAATCATTAGAGAGCGTTGAAGAAAATAAAAACATTAGGGCTTTATATTTATTGATTATAATATGCTTTTTATTGTTGATAATGTAGTTTGCAAATTACTGTAAAACTTCTTCAACAGATTTTGTGGACAAAATAGGAGTTAACTTTATTCTATTTAATAGCCCTTCTAATCTCTAAATTTACTCTCATGGGTATGATCCCCGTTTCAAAAGTTTCCACAACATAAAACTATAACAACATATTCTGAACCCTGAATTTTAACATAGATTTGAGAGAATTATAGAAAAACATTACACACCTAGTCCATGACGACCATATATGCACCATTTCAACTTCACTCTATTTTTGAGATGACCAATAACTCTAGGTTTATTCCAATAATGTCGCTTGTATTAGTTGGAGGTGTAGAACCAAATGGATTAGGAGGCATAATTAACTTTTCCTCATTTTCTTCCAACATCTGAACCATAGCTTTCGTGGTTGATCTTCTGTTTTCAACTGTGACGTCCGTGATTTTCCTTTAACCATTTCACCTGGCAGCATTTTATAACTATAAACATCTTATATGATACATTGCCAAAGTTTTAAAGATCTCTAGCACAATGTAATCCAAAAGGCCCCTTACTGTGGCCATTAAAATAATGCTTTGATCCTTGGAACAGAGCTTGGCCAAACCAAAATTAGACTTTTTTTTGTGTTAATTTATTATCTAGAAATATGTTGCGAGGTTTGATGGCAAAGTGGAGAATTGGGTTGTCACAATTTTCGTGAAGATACTCAATTTCTTTGGCTATACCAAGAACAATATCATGAAGTTCCCCAACCTAGAAAAGGGTCCTTTATGTCAGCTGAGCTTACGAATTTTTACATAGAAACATTTTAAGGGAACAGAAATATAAGAAACGGACTCCCATTTTGAACAAAATCGCTTCTCGGCCGTGCCTGACTTGTAATTGCCGTTTCAAATATCATTTGGTCTCCGGAAAAATGTGTGTTATAGAAGATGGAACAAATCTCCAAAGTCCAAATAACAACTTATCTTCCTTTGGTTACGTGAAAAGTCCTCCTTGCATTGATTGGTGGCGGTGGAAAGGTCGGTGGATGGGACAATAAGAAAATAAAAAATGAGAAGAGAAATCACTGACTCCGATCAACCATAACTGATATGTTTTAGTATCATTGACTTCATGATTGATGGTAATTTTTTGACAAAGTGATAAGGAAAATACTTCCGGGAACTTTCAAGGAAAAGCGGAGGCACTAATTAAGGCAACCCCACCACATTGACAAAAACATCCATTCTTTGTTGAACAAACCAATCGGCCACTTTACTGTATTAAGGATCGTCATCTTGGCTTCAAACACTCACTCCACACTCCTCTCTTCTTTGTTTAACGTAATCAATCATCTGATCCCTTTCAATAATGTTGCCACAAATCTTGTTCATTTTTGGGTTCCTTGTGCCCATTATACTTCTCTTCCGATACGTAATTCTGCCTTCCCATTTGGCTACTTTCGCCTTTTCCTTCGGATACGATCATTTTCCCGCTCAATACAAAATTTGTCACACCCCACAATTTGAGTACTCTGACGCAGAAGCGGAATTATAGAGAAAATACTTATGGCATTAATTTGAATCATATAAAACATGTAAGCTTTTCTTTAGAGGACATTTGTAGAAATTTCGGCAGAGTCTCCTCTATAACGTAGACCTCCCGATATTTCTACAAATGATCAGCCAGTACAATATAGCCCGAAAGGGCAGAATTAGACCAAAAGAAAACATCTGAGGTGTGGGGAATACCCTAACTATGATTCAGTGGAGCTAAATTTACAAGGTTTTACAAATTTTCAAACAAAATACATGTACAATCCAAATACACCCACAGGAGCTCTGCAGGCTCGCCAAAGGACGTCTCTAGAGGTCAGCCACTAGAAGGCGGCTGGGGGCAGACTAGAGTCCCTACTGCTCTCTGAAAAATATATATATATATAAAAAATGAGTCGAATACTCAGTGAATAAGCACACCGACCCTTTTTAAAATAAATGTAGGTCAAATAGGTTTACATATATATATATACAGATATAGACCATATGAAACAGATTTTAAACAAACTCCTTTTTCAAAATACACCGAACGCATCTAAACAGAACCAATTGGAACAGACGCAGAGCACACAGCTCGCGGGGAAAATCACTACAGACGCAAAGCTTTCAGCTTGCGAAAATAAAATGACTCCGCGTGTGGTGGCCTGCACACGGGGCTAGCACCACCCCTGCTAGCTGAGGTTCAGATCATGGTGCACCAGGGCTAACATCTACTGCTGTTAGCTACACGATTCTGAGCAGATAACTCCATAAAATTTCCAAATAGCATTTCAGACAAAGTATGTTCAGATCAGTTTCACAGTAGGATTTCCAATTAATTCAACATCCGTAAACTTGCAAAATTCCCGATTGAAATCAAATTTTGGTAAACATGCAGATGACTACATTTTGAAATATGTATCTCTATAATTAGAGAATCAAAATTTTCAAACATTGCAAGGAAACTTAGGAACAGAAATAAGAATTTCCTGAGTCTTTGGTCCGCATTACTTACTCACCTTCCGAGATACTACAGAAATTCCCTGACTCTTTTTCAGCTATAACTCAGTCTCCTGAATACCCTACAAGACCCATTTACCAGAGTTTAGAAGACGAAGCACTCCAATTAATTTCATAAAGGACTTGGACTTATCAAAATTTAGAATTTATTCTTCTACTAATTTTACGCCTTCCAACTCGTACGGTAAATTTCATATACATATTTTGTGCCTCTTTTTCCTTGATTCCACTTAGGAGCTAAACCCAACTTCAAAAACCAAAAGAAATATATATCATCTTTAATCGGGACATTTATTCTGCATACATATATTTTAACAAGTAAGAAAAGAGCACAGTTGGGTTTGGTCTTTAATTAAAATAGGTATATATATACCTATATGCAGAATTTTGGGGGAATTAATGTATAGGGAAATGGGCGTATAGTTTAGCATAATTGAAATCAGAATTTTATCTAACTAAGATCATCTTCCTGCCTCTTTTTTTTTTCTCCTGCACAGAACCCCTTCGAACTGCCACAACACAGGACATATTACAGCCTTAATAAACAGGGAAGAAAAATGCATAACAAGCTGACCAAAAAATAACACTTACATTAGAAAGTTCCAAGCTAAAAACAAACACAGTACAGTGTCACTCTCTTGCCACCCTCACCCAGCCACGTGACTCAGCCTTAAAACAAGGAGGAAGTGAGCTGCAAGAATTTCAAACCAGCAGAAGCACATGGCGTGAATAATAGAGAAGAAAGAGGAACCCAACACAAGCAATCTGTGAAGCAAAATTTCAGACCTAGACCAGCGCTGAAATAGGTGTATATGAGAGACGCTGAACAGAGGAGAAGAATCAGAATTTTCTGGCGTGATCTTCCCAACAAACCAGCGCTGAAATCTAGCAACCTCAAGGGGAAAATTCTGCAGCAGAAAGTCAAAACCAAATCAACCAAAAATGGCGTTAAACAGTGGAGAAGGAATGGGATTTTCTGGCTTGCTCTCACCCAAAAACCAGCAGCAAAACTGAACCAAATTCAAGGAGAAGCTGCAGCTGGAACTCGAACAGGATCAACGCTGAAACAGGGCAACCAAAAACGCTGAACAGAGGAGGAAGATTTGCAGCGTTCACTCACACCCAGTTCGTCCAGCAGGGAGCTTCCTATGCGACTTGGATGGAGCATCAATTCTGGAGCACTCAACTGAAGCAACTCAAGGCGTGAAGAAGCAGAAGCTCAACGCCAGCAGCTCGAAGGAATAGAGGGAGCATCCAGAAAACAGAGGATGAAAATGTGATTTTTTGGCGGTGCTGTGATGCTGCGCTGGAGGATATATACTGCAGAAACTTTGGATGGGAAATGATCGAAGAACCAGCTGAAGGAAGAAGGAGAGGAGGGGCACATACGTAAAATGGCGGAAGGCAAAACTGATGCGTGGCAGCTGCACCTCCAGCGTTGAAAAGTCCACCTCCTGCATGCATGAGTTCACGTCGGTTCTTACAAAATTCATCATGAAGATAGCAGCAGCTATTACAAGATTCATCGTGAAGATAGCTTCAGTTATCACAAAACTCACCCTGAAGATAGCAGCAGTTATTACAGAATGGCATGTGAGAACAACAGAACAGTGATGTACATAAATTATGGTACTCACCATTTGCAGGCCCTCTTTGCCACTAATTCCACTCTTCGATCCATCAGCGCCGGATTCGACAACAATAATTGCTTTACCATCCTCACTTTTCCTTCCCTCACATACAACAATATCGACCAACAGTATATCGAGGAACAAAAAAAAAAGAGAGATAGAATACTATCCTTATTATAATCCTTATTATTATGGTTATTATAATTATAATGAGAAAGCGAAAGGAATAATATACATCAACTGTGAACATCCAATTCCTTCTACTCAGTACTGGGTTTGCCCAAAACGACCTTGTAGGAGAGGGCATTATTCATATGTTCTGCCTTTAAATGCAAGGGTTTTCCAAGTGTGAGAATTTTGCAGCATTGACTTCACTTTGAGGTTACTGTCGAGAAGGCCCAAGACATGTAATAAGAAATGTTGGAATCCGAAAGACCACATTGAGGAGGTGGAGGGGCTCGAGGTCAGATGGCTAGCAATCCCCTGTGTAGACGCTGATCGCCATATCATATGGGAGGATAACTCTTCTGAGGATTCAGGTGAGTTTACTAGAGCTTCTGAACCTGAAGTTTGAATTGAGAAGACGAGAAGAGAAAGGAAGGGAAGAAAAATATTTAATTTATATATTTTTCTTGATTTAGATTTTGGTTTATTTTCACTGATTAATTTGGCTTGGATTAGAATTTGAATTTGAAAATTTCAGCTTCTGAAGACAATTCTAGGGCCACGAGCCAAAGCTTAAGACACTTTATGTTTTTGAATGGTCGTTTGATCCAAAACTTAATTTTAGTTTAGATCCAACACGTCTTTCTTTTAAAGTACAGTTTAGAACGAGGATATTGAATGAGAAATAAAGGATAAAAATATTTATTTAACTCTAAATAAAAAACCAATCATTTAACTCTTCATTAATACCTAATGATTTTTTCTTTTTTTATGTAAATAGCAAAGCACTTAAGGTTGGTTAAAATTTGTAATGGCTTCAATGTTTAAACTCAAATTATCAAGGTTGGCTAACTACTCACGTCCACTTTACAATTTTCTTTTCTTGATCTTATGTATAAGAGTGAGCATGGGCAAAAATATATATGATCATATATTAATTTTCATTTGCTTGGTTTGATCTGTTTTGATTATGGTATTTTTAGAAATTAATTGAGAAAATTAGTATGGAAGACCCATATCACCTAATATTTATTGGGAAGGACTTTAAAAATCAAAATTATTATGCAGGACCAAGTAAGAACTGATGGATACAAATGCCCTTCTCTGTTAAACAAGTCGTTCTAATCCAAAAGCGCTATTTTCTCTCTAAACACTGTTCTCTTCCTCCTCGGCCCTCAATTACCTATCATTCGATAATTTCTCTTATAATTGATAACTACAAATCTTTGGATGGTTTTTTCCACTACCGGTCACTGAAAATCCTTGGACAATTTCTCACTGGACAGGCATCCTTCAATAGTTTAAACGATGCGTGCTACAGCTAGCCTTTGACAGGTTCTTCCTCACTTGCAAATTTGTGAGAAGCACCAATAAACAACACCTTAAAATCGAAATAAATTTGGGTATTATTAGTGAAAGAAATTTGGGTAGTGAATAACAATACTCCAGAATGACAACAGGTGCCATAGTGATATAATGACAGCTGTAATGGTAACAACTTAAAGGAAGCAAATCAGAAATTGTAATGCATTGATTATTTCTTCCCTAGTATTTTGTACTATTATAGTTATTATGAGGCTTGTAAAAGAATGATTATAAATATTTGATTGTTATGATTATAATAAAATTATAAAATTCTTTGAAGTTCCTTTTTCTACTGCCATAATCATCTATTTTCTTAAGGTCCAGGGCATTAATGATTCTAAACTCAGATAACTTGAACACGGTAATAAATTCCTTAAAGTACACTAGTAATATCTTTAAAATTTGTAATAAAAGACCTAGACTACACTAATAATTATATTCTGGAAGGTTTCTAAAAGTAGGCATAAATTTCCTTAAATTCAGTAGTAACATCCTTAAATTTCATAGTAATAGTCCTAAAACTATATACCATTAGATTATGAACTTGAAATATGAAGAAGGATTGACAAAAATGAAATTAGAGGAGAAGAATTTCTCACCCCATGATTCCCTTTAAATTTGAAATGAGAACATCTCTGAGCATGAAAATTAAGAAGTGCAGTAATTATAAGAGCAGACTCATACTCTCTTGCTCTCTCACAAACCCCAGAAGCATATCATCAGAGCCATCCGTCTTATCCATGCATAGAAAAAAGATGCTGCAACCAATGACTCCTTCAAATATGCCCTTCACTTCGAACACTTGAAGAAATCCATTTTCCTTTTGTCTTTGAAATTTTCCAAGTTCTTTTTCTTCATTAGTATATGGTTAAAATATTTAATTATATAAAAGCTTTTTGTATCAAAAAATGATAAGTGCAACAATTGCAAGAGATAGGTCTCCTTTCACAATAATTTAGTGACAAGAATTTGAACAACAAACTCTTATCTTTAAATACTTAGCCTTAAAGACCACATCCCACCTGATCTCATTTACTTTATCCAAAGAAGCCAAGACTCTTCAATGTCTTCTTCTTGGAGGCTCTTCCCCCTCCATCCCAATAAGAATGAAGCACATTATTTTTAGTTGATTCAAGTTTATAGTTCAATTTTTCTTTTTTCTTTTTTAATTTTATATGGTTGCAGTTGGATAGGGATGCCTTCAAATGGGATATGGTAGAAAAGTAGACTCAAAGCTAGAAAGTGCAAAAAATGGATATGTTTAAAGGAAGCATATCCAGGCTCAAAGCACTGTGAGAGATACATGCATAGAGGGAGAACCCGTTTAAAAAAGCCTATAGAAGTTTCTTTGACAACAATGATAACTACAACAAGCATTTCAACAAACACTTCACAACTAATGTCATCATCATATAGTAACAGAAGCCTTACCATGCGTAAAACAAAGGGTAACTTCTTGTTTTGTTCTTTTTTCTATTGGTTACTTAATGAGTTGAGTTTATTATTTTCAGCAAGCATATTCATGGAATAAGGAGAGGTGTGGAAGCATAACAGTTGTAACATTCTCTTTTTTTTAATCCCTGCATAATAACTGCAGCAGCTTCTCTTTGTAATCAAGTGAAGGGAGCCATTCTTATCATCCATGATAGGAAATCTGTTCTGGATCTTCTTTAATCCATTGGAGAATACTTACAAGTAGTCAAAAGTCAATTTTGTATTAATAATGTCCCATTTTTTACTTTTACTTCTTTCATTCCTTGCACTTATGTAGTGATTGGTTCTTGGAAATGATATTAGTCATATTTGTTATTTGAATTTGTTAATTTTATCCCTCATAATAATAATCAATTGCTTAGTTTTCTGGGTTTTCAGCAATGTAATATTTGTATCAACCAAAATTTTCAATCAAGTGCAATAAGTATCTTTATTAGCTTTTCATTTTTCATCTATCCCCTTCCCAAACAGACTGTAATCTTAGGATAAAGTTGAATTTAACATAAAAAGACTCTATTGATAGTGAAAAATCTAAGATTGTAAATGAAGTAGTAAGAGAAGAGAAATTGTAAATATATAATATAACATGATTTGATCAATCTAACCTCCATTTGTGGACAAAGGTGAGGGAAAAAATCCATTAATGAAAACAACTGGAGATGTAAAAACTAGATTCACAAAATCACACTTTATAGTAACTTTCTTCAACTTAGGTAATAACAACTTTAGACTTTATAGTAATGATCCTAAACATAGTAGTAAATTTTTTAAACTTCCATAATAATATCACTAAACTTTGTAGTAATAGATACAACTTGATAGTAACTGACCTGAGCCTCATTAGTGCTTTGCTGATGCCATTCATTCATCCTTAATGCCATACTTTGGCCTAAGTGTTGGTTTTGACTTTAAATCATGCACAGATATGCACATATCTGATGTATCATTATATATAGTCTTACTTTATGGTTTGCTATATAGGACAGAAGCAGTCAGGGACTTCAAATCTCCATACTCGTACAAGGTAAGAGAAAAGTAAAAATGATCAATTTATGATAAGTAACAGCAAATATTATATACAATACAGATCTGGGTCCTTGTAACTCTAGCCCAAATACTGTATACAATGCAAAATATAAGAAGAAGAAGACTTTGCCATTAATAATGGGGATTTGAGAGATATAGTATATCATAGATTGCTACTTATTGAATTGTACAAAAAAGCCTTTAATATTAACATATCAATAAATCTATTTAGCTCATTCCTTGGTCAATTTTAGTAACTGTAAAAGGCTTAATAGATGATCGAAGAGATTCAGGGCCCTCTGCTATAAATCTTTTGCACAGTGCATCACAATTACTGATAACTTCAGTTAACCGTCCTTTAAGCTCTCCAATTTCCACCTCAATGCATGAACTGCATGCGTGTTCCAACACAAAGTTAACATGTGTTCACAAGCAATGGTAGAAGATAAGCAGAATTCACATAATGGCAATTACAGTTAGTTAGTTTTTATTCTTCATCCATACCATGTAAACATTACACTATAACAGAGAAGTACAAGAGTTTAAGATTTTACGATTGAGTGAGACCATAAAACTCTATGAGCATGCATGTTCAAAGATGTTCACAAACAATAGTAGAAGATTAATGGCCATAATAAAGGTAGAATAGCAGTGTCCCTCAAAGTTTAATACTGGCCAATAGATATTCACAAGCAAAGGTAGAAGGCTAACAATGTCTAGCAAAGGGTAGTGCTGGCCAATTAATCAGTTCACCCACACCATGTAAACATTATGACAAAAATGTAGATGAATTTAAAATTTTATATGATTTTGTTAGCCTTTAAAGCTTTATGAACTAAAGACCTGATTGGCAATTTTCCTTATTATCTAATGGATTTTGAAGAGTATATGTTACTAACTATGATGTCACATAGCCCAGTATTCTTCATAATGTTAGATTTTGATTGATCAATTACCTTCTGATAGGTGTTGTGAAGTAGCCCTTCATTGTGGATACTAAGTGATTAAATCGCTGAAGAAGTTTAACTACTAAAGCATCTGTGACTTCTATTTTGTTTTCTATCTCCTCTTGCGAGAATTTTCATAATTCTTGGTAGCTTACATAAGAAGATTTCATAGCTTTCATAAATCAAATTTTCTAATGTTAAAAAATGTCTGCCAAAATGATACAAACATTGACAATACGTAATGAGCAGGAAAAAAACACTAACACCAGTACAATAATTATTAAAGTGATGATGCCTTAGTCGCTTAAACACTCAATTAAACTAAGATTGATTTAATATAGTATAGGTCAACCCTAGGTCATTCTTCCTAAGAAGCAATTTAGGGGTTAGGGTAATTATTTGATACTTAAAATATTATGCAAATTTTAGAAAACTATCTTTACGCTAAATGCAAAATTAATTGAACTAAATGCATGCAATTGGGGGAGTTTTAATTAAGAAATTAAATTTCAACTAAAAGAGAAAAAAACTAAACTGTTCTAAATTAAAATTAAAGTGATTGTGAAAATATAAAGAACAAATAGGAGGCAACCAAAGCTTTGCAAGAGGATATCGGCTCTCATCACTCACCAAAGATTAATTGAGACCAAAAGAAGTGATTAGACAGTAGACCAATGAATTTAATTAACTTAATCCAATGATAGGAAACCCTAGGCTTAAATGCACATCACTTGACTTAACTAGGAAACCCTTAGCTAATTCAAGTAATTTGCAAGTAATTAAGCCAATTAAATTTATCAAATCCTTCAACAATTAAATTCAATTAATTCTGGAAAAATTAATTTTAATTACCTAATTGAACAATTAAGCCATTATACTACCCAATTCAATAATCAGGTAGCGTAAGAGACCAAGATATGCAATTAACATCATAATATTAATCAAATTAATGCAAGAGAACTCAAATATCAATCCAATCAACATTATAAGGTCAAGAAAACTAAAATTCCAACAACTACAAAACATAATTCCAATCTCAAATAACACCAATTCTAATTCTAATCCAAGATAAAATTATTGTCCAACCTAAGACTAGGTCTCAACATTAAATCCATATAGAAATTCCTAAAACTAGAGAATTCCTAAATTCTTGAAATTGAAAGAGCTCAAGCCTTCCTCCTCCATGCTCCACCTTGGTGCCACCTTTCTTTAAATTTCCATGGATTTTGTTCCTCTACACTCCTTCAAGCTCTCTGCCATGAAGAGATAATGAAGGAGAATAGCCTTTGTTGGAAGAATGATGGTGGGTATATGATGGGAGGGAGACGTGTTGGTGAGGGGCCTGTGGGTGTTGGAGAGAAGGAGTGTAAATGATGATTTTTCATTTTCGGCACTGACTCTTCTCCAAGCACGTCTCTCTACTGTGAAGTCTGAAGGCCAATGAAAAATGAAGAAGCAGTAATTCCTCTCTCTAGGCGTCCTCTGCGTCTCTCTGTTGTGAAGTCGAAAGCTAATGAAGAAGCAGCAATTCATTTTTTCCAAGTGCCCCCCTTCTTCTAAAGTCCAAAAAAGAAAAATATGAAGACCCGATGCTTCCAGGTGCGCCTCCTGCGTCTCTCCATTGACTCCTCCACAAGAAAACAAAATGAAAACCTAATATCCTATTTACAAAAATTGCCATCACCAAGTAATTAATAAAAATAAAAGAATTATGCTCCAATCTTGACCCTTGATTTCACTTTAAATCTTCAATTCATTTGCCCAAAATTGTCTTACACTATTGATTCCTAATTCATCTCCAAAAATCTGCACAAATTTAATAAATATTTTAAAGATTGGAAATATTCAACCCATCAAAGAAATATGAAAAATAAAATATTATCAATTTAAACCCAAAAATTCTCTTAATTAATTCAAAATTATATTATTTTTCAAAATTGACCAAAAATTCAAATATGGTATAATGAATCCATTTAAGCTCAAATTAATCATTAAAAAAAAATAAATATGGGTAAAAATATATAAAAGTTAGAACTTATCATGAAGCCTCATTACAGGATAGGAATTTTTGGTTCTGATATAACTTCTTAAAGTTTGCTAATAACAGGGTTACTAAATACATATTTGGAGGAGTTATTGGTTGCATCATCTTCTTTCTGTGCATGGATAAGGCTCATGGCTATGATGATATGCTTCTGGGGTTTGTGAGTGAGTGAGAGAGTATGAGTCTACTCTTATAATTACTGCACCTCTTAATTTTCATGCTAAGAGATGTTCTCATTTCAAATTTAAAGGGAATCATGGGGTGGGGAACTCTTCTCGTCTAATTTTCATTTTTGTCAATCCTTCTTCCTATTTCAAGTTCATAATCTAATGATATATAGTTTTAGGACTATTACTATGAAATTTAAGGATATTATTACTGGATTTAAGGAAATTTATGCCTACTTTTAGAGACCTTCCAGAATATAATTATTAGTGTAGTTGAGGTTATTTACTACAAATTTTAAAGATATTATTAGTGGACTTTAGGGAATTTACTACTCTGTTTAGGCTATCTGAGTTTATAATTGTTAATGTCCTGGACCTTAAGAAAATAGACAATTATGGCTGCAAAAAAAAAAAACTTCAAATAATTTTATAATCTTATTATAATCATAACAATCAAATATTTACAATCATTCTTTTACAAGCCTCACAATAACTATAATAGTACAAAATACTGGGGAAGAAATAATCAACGCATTACATCTTTCTGGTTTGCTTCCTTTAAGTTGTTGCCATTGCAATTACCATTTTGGAGTTTTGTCATTCATTGCCCAAATTTCCTTTACTAATAATGCCCAGATATATTTTAATTTTAAGGTGTTGTTTACTGTTGCTTCTTACAAATTTGCGAGCGAAGAAGACCTTGTCGAAAGCTAGCTTTGGCATGCATTGTTTAAACTGTTGAAGGATGCCCGTCCAATGAGAAATTGTCCAGGGATTTTCGGTGATTGGTTGTGGGAAAAACTATCCAAGGATTTTTAGTTATCGATTGCAAGAGAAAGTTGGATTAGAATGACTTGTTTAAGAGAGAAGGGCATTTGTGTCTATCGGTTCTTACTTGGTCCTGCATAATAATTTTGATTTTTAAGGTCCTTCCCAGTAAATATTAAGTGATTTGGGTCCTCCATACTAATTTTCCCAAATTAATTTATGAAGCACACTAACAGAACCTATATTATGTAGATGAAGATTGGATGTACCAAATAGTACTCCTTGGTAAGTAGCTAGCTTAATGTCATAATTGTATTTAGTTTTTTCTAATAAATTTTATTGTATTCAGAGAAAGGGATCAAATTCTAAGAAACAATCTTCTTTTCTAGTTACTTATATATATTGTAATCTGTACCTCACACCACCAATAAATTTTGCTAAAAATTGCATATTAAAAAACACTTTGGATTTATATATTCTCCTGGGAACCCTTTAGATTAAATAATAATTATCTTTATGGTTTTTCCTCCTGTTGGTATTATATAATCAGATCATTTTTTATTTTCCTTTTCATTTGTCATACTATCCATTTTCAACAGCGTTTCTGGCTTCATTTCCATGTAAGACCTCTCTATTCCTTTTGCTTTTTTTTTTTTTTAATTTTCTTTTTTTGGCCATTCCTCTTACTCGGTAATATATGTGTGTGTGTGAAGGTATATATAAGTATATAGGCATAAAATTTAGAAGTTAATCGAAGAAAATGTTGAATTGACTTTTTTCTTCCCTTTCCTTTCCTCCATTATTATCAATTCAAATATACCTTAATTGTTTTATTTCTAAAAGAAAAAAAAATTGGTTAAAAAAAAAGAAGGAAAAAGATTACTGATTGTTTCATGTTGAAGTATCCCATTAGAGACAAAAATGTAAAATTGCAAAAACGCTGTGTGAACTTGTATTTTTATTTCGTCAACAATTTCATTTTCTATATATACATGCAAACTAGGAACAATAAACTTGTTTTAAAGATATCTCATTTTTCCATACCTTCTATTTTTATTAGTCTATTCTATTGCTACTTGGTTTAATTTTTCCGATCCCAAACACTACCCAAAAAGAAAAAAAAGTGGGAAAACAGTAATAGGCCAATCCCTCACTAAAACCAAACAGCAAGGGAATAACGAGGGACAGAGGAGGGAACCGTTCTTCGCTACAATTTGATCGGAAAACCAGAAAATGGATATTCTCTTGCTAACAGCTCTTGCTGTCCTTTCACAAAAACAAACACTGATTTTTCGAAAGAAAAACAAAACAAAAAATCCCTTGCCGATGGACTATTGAGGGAATTTCCCTCACAAACCCTTTCTAATCGTAGCCATTTCCTCGCTGGTTATAAACTTCTCACACATAATGTTAAAAAAGTTATATCATTGAGGAATATATCTCCTCACTAACCCCTCTCTAGTTCTATGCGAATTTCTCTCCAATCTTTCACTAATCCCTTGCAAATACCTCTCTAATCCCTCACTAAAAAAGACTGTAATGTATTATTTAGTTGTTTTACCCATTCCCATGTTATAATCTGAAATAAAACTGTACAAAACACTAACAAACAAATGGCAATAAATTTTCCAAAAGCAAGTTGTAATCATTCAATTCTAAATAAACTACACAACAGAATATAAGTTAATAATGTCATATGTCACTACAAGAAAATAAAAAAATTTTTGCAAAATTTTTTTGTAAGAAAAAAGCCAAAATAAGAATAACTGTTCTTGCAAAAATTCTCATAAATTTTGAATGGAAAAACAACTATAAGAATTCACAATTTTTGTGATATTTTTCCACGAAAATATTTTCATGAGAACATAAAAAACATTCCATAAGTACATTTTTTTTCCATATTTGTAATAAAATTTATGATTTTCTTATAGAATTTTCATAGTAATTTATCTTAAGAACAAGAAAAAATCAAAATGTTTTGGTGCTTTTGCAATGTTTTATCGGAGAACCATAAAAAATGTTTACCAAGATTTACCACTATGGTGTAAATATTTTTAGTAGTTCTTATGGTAAATTATCATAAGAATACAAAAATAATTTGAAAATTTTTTTGGTTCTCACACTAATTTATGGTAAGAACACAAAATCAAAAATTTTTTGTTCTTGCAGTAAATTATTGAGAGAAGTATTATAAAGTTTACTAAAATTTGCAAATTTTTTTATGGTTCTCATAGTAGAACCTCAAAAAGACTTGTGAATTTTGATAAATTTTTTTATTATTTTCATGATTTTTTATCGCAAGAACCCAAAAAAATATTAAATCTTGTTGTATTCTTTCAATAAAATACCATGAGAATGCAAACAAAATTTCAAATTTGCAGCATTTCCACAAAAATATTCTACAAGAATGTTGCAGATTTTTTGTTATTTATATTGTATTTGGCCATCAACTCTTAGATAAGTAAGTGGCTCTTGTTTAAGTAGTTAAGAAATACACATTCTAGATGCAGTCAACTAATAACAATGAATTATATGTAAGAAAAAATCAATAGATAAGTAGTAAATATATTAAGAATGTCACAAACTCCATTAAACATAAGATAACTATGTACTTAAAATCATAAAGTTATAAATTATAAATCCATACATAAACAATAGCCTAGAATCATTCTTCATCATCTTCATCCTCATCCCTATGCTCATCATCATCATTATCATCACTATTACAGTGTAAATTTTACCAAGATGCAATACTAGGAAAAGCACTATGTTGTAAACCTTTTATTGGTGACTAAAATAAAATTCAAGACATCACACAACCTCTAAAAACCAAGGAACTCATATTGAAATCACCTCACTAGCATCCTTACTATAAGAAATACTCCTTTCAACTCCAATAGAAAAACCATACATATGACAAAATAAGCTATGACAATAAAATCACCAAATGATAGCAAAATGGGCAATTAAAAATCCATAAGTTGACACTCCAAAATTAACTAATACTCAACGAAATAACCCCAAATGAATTTCCACAAACTTTAATCACCTAATTTATATGCCTAAACTCACTAATACTTAAGAAAAGGGTTTATGATAGGTGAGCAAAGCAACAATATAATATTTTCTTGTGAGAAAATATTAGTCCTTCAATTTCATTGTTAACATTTTGATTTATTGTTATTGTTAGTTTAATCCCAAAAGGGCATTCATCAAATTTTCTATTCTCTATTTAGTAGGAGTAGAATTGACTCTGTTAAGGACTTAGGGCTAAGATAAGTGGTTCAAGAAGAGGTTTAAGGGACAAAATTTGACAAGTTATCATATAGTTAATTGATCAAATATGTAACTCTACCTTTTGTCAGCAATTCGATCAATATGCAAACCTTCTCTGTCTATGATAGGATATACAAGCTCTAATTAAGTTAAAGCTTCATAATCATTTTTATTTTAATATGATGAACACAATGCCAAGAAGCTTGATGTTATGGCACCTAAACTTCCTTTGATTGAGGAATTTAAAAAGTTAATGAGGAAATGTTCATCTTGGTCTCTGAAAAATACATGTCTCAACTATTTGGTTGATGAATTTCATCCTATGCAATTCAAGTTCCATTTTTGAGAACTTTTTATTTGCTACTTGTTAGTTAATTTAACAAGGATTAGAAGTAGCATAAAAAACTTTCAAGAACTAAATTGTACATGTAAGATTCAAGAATCAAACAATTAAGATATGTATTTTTTAGAGATAAAAGGAAAAACATGTTTCCTTTAAGTTAATTTCAAAACATATTCTTTAACACAAACTAAAAATGAGTTCGGTTTCATATTATAAATAAATCGATCTAATCATATAAATCTAAATTACATAGGAAAGAATTGATTTAATAATGTTGATGTTTGAATCTTGTGCACAGTAAATTCATGGTATGCTGTTAAATTTGTACTTGGTGCCCCTTGTGTTTTTGCATTCTTGGTTCGTCAATGGAGTAGGAGGCATCATTCTCGAAATGACAACATTGAGGACTTCCTCCAAAATAATAGTAATCTAATGCCCATCAAGTTCTCCTACTTTGAGATCAAGAAAATGACTAAAGGCTTCAAGCATAAGTTAGGTGAAGGAGGCTATGGTTAAGTCTATAAAGGAAAGCTTCAAAGCAAGGGTGATGTAGCTGTGAAGTTACTGAGCAAGTCTAAATCCAATGGACAAGATTTCATCAATGACGTTAGCACTATTGGTAGGATTCATCATGTCAATGTGGTGCAATTGATGGGCTTTTATGCTGAAAGAAGCAAGCGAGCTCTTATGTACGAGTTTATGCCTAATGGATATCTTGACAAGTACATACTTTCTAAGAAACAAGGGAATTCATTCATAAGTTAGGAGGGAATCCTTAATATTTCTATTAGGATTGCTCATGGAGTCGAATATTTACATCGAGGTTGTGATATGCAAATTCTACACTTTGATATCAAACCTCACAATATTCTTCTTGATGAGAACTTTAATCTAAAGATTTCAGATTTTGGACTGGCAAAGTTGTACCCCCTAAATAATAGTATTGTATCTTTAACAAATGCAAGAGGAACAATGGGTTACATGGCACCTGAATTTATTTACAAGAACATTGGAGGCATATCGTACAAAGCTGATGTTTATAGTTTTAGGATGCTACTAATGGAAATGGTAGGTAGAAGGAAGAACCTAAATGTCATGCAGCATTCTTGGCAAACCTATTTTGCTAAATGGGTTTATGACCAGTTTGAGGAATCAATAGACGAGAGTAATGCCACAAATGAGGAAAGGAAAATAGCCAAGAAGATGATTATGATAGCTCAACAATGCATTCAGATGAATCCTAGTGATCGACCCCCAATGAATGAAGTGATAAAGATGCTTGAGGGAGAAATTGATCTTCATGAAGCTCCTTCACCTAAACCTTTTGTAACTTGGCAAGGGATTCCAAAAGAAGATGTTGGTGCTGGTGAGAATTTGAACACAAAATAAGTTATATATGCGTAAATCTTCAAACATAGCATGACAGCTAGTATGTTAAATATTTCCTAGTGTTCCAAAGCCATAATGTAGCAACTTTACTAGACTAGGCTTTTAAAAGAAAATAGTCATCCGCTAAAAATGAAATTATTAAATTGTCGTGTTTTTCCATGCTCTCTGGTTCAACTTAACTATTTCGTTCTATGGAAATCAAAGACAAATAGCTCCCTTTTATTGGGATGACTTTTGAATAGAATTTGGACTATGTGACATAATTATAATTCCTTAAAATTGATAGTTCAAGTGTATGACATGCATGGTGATATATGTAATCCTCTTATGGCTTCTCCCTATTGTATAAATTGTAACTTGGTAATTGTAGTGAATAGCGATATCACAAGAATGGGTATAATATAGTTTTAATGTTATAACGTATAATAAATATGTTTGATAAAAGAAACATGTGATAAACTTTTATCATGTCATGCAACTATTAAGTTTTTGTTTAAATGTGTCCTATTCATTGCTGTGGGGATGGGGAAATCATTTATTTCTTACAGTTATTGTTTAATTTCCATGTGATATCATTATTCAAGATTACACGTTATAGGGCCAATTGAGCCTCCTCTCAGGCTAAGTCCTTTAAGAGGAAACTGATTATGAAAAAAATGACAACTTGTTGATTGTCTCAATTGGTTGGACCAAGGCTTTCAGAGACTCCATTTATATTCCAAATGATAGACATTATGGAGAAACTATCCATTTATATTCCAAATGACAGACGTTATAGAGAAACTATGATCATGGATTGGCATAACTTTTTTTGCAGATAGCACAATTTGATCATTCAGAAGTTTTAGCATTCTTTCTATAATTTCTTTTTCTTCTGGTAATGTATCTATGTCAATTTACTATTAAATTCCTTCTCATTTCCTTTATCTCATCCAAGAGAGTATTCAAGAAAATAAAAACATTATGTCTTTACTGTAAAATTTTCTTAAACATATTTTGTGGACAAAATAGTAGTTAACTTTATTCTCTTTAATAACTCGTCTAAATTTTATCTCATAGGTATGGTCCCATTTTGAAAGTTTCCACAAAATGAGACAATAACAACATAATTTGAACCCTGAATCTTAACATAGCTCATTGGATACTAATTAAACAAATTATAGAAAAAGCATTAAACACCTAGTCTATGATGACTTTGAACCATTTCAACTTCACTCTATGTTTGAGATGACTGGGTTTATTCCAATACTATTACTTGTATTAGTTGGAGGTAATGGATTAGAAGGCATAATTTACTTTTCTTCATCTCCTTCCAACATTTGAACCTCAGCTTTCATGGTTGGACTTCTGTTTTCATCAGTGACATTGGTGATTTTCCTTACTCTAATCATTTTATATAGTAGCATTTCATATTAGAAAAGATCTCTATCACAGTGTAGTCCAAAGTGCCTTTAATTGTTGCCATTAACACAATACTTTGATCCTTAGAAAAGAGCATGGCCAAACCAAAATTAGATTTTTTTGTGTGTTAATTTATTATACAAAAATATGTTATGAGGTTTGATATCAAAGTTTAGAATTCGGTTGTCACATTTCGTGAAGATACCTAATTTATTTGGCTATACCAAGAACACTAACATGAACTTCCCAAAACTAGAAAAAGGTCCTTGATGCCATATGAAGTTATAAATTTTTTCAATGAAACATTTAAAGGAAACAGAAGCATAAGAGACAGACTCCCATTTTGAACAAAATGGCCATTCCGCCATGCTTGACTCATAATTTCTGTTTCAGATATCATTTGGTCTCCTAAGAAAAATGTGTGTTATAGAAGATGAAACAAATCTCTAACATCCAAATGTACATGGAAAGTCCTCCTTGCATTGATTGGTGATGGTGGAATGGTCGGTGGAGGGGACCATAAGAAAAGAAGGAAAGAAAAATATTTAATTTTTATATTTTTGTTGATATAGATTTTGGTTTAGAAATTAATTTATGAGTAGATGAAGATTGGATGTACCTAACAGTACTTGAACTTGGTAAGTAGCTTAATTTCATTATTGGTTTTTTTTTAAAATAAAATTTATTGTATTTAGAAAAAGGGATCAAATGGCCCTGTTAGGAGCTGGGAGCACCTTCCTTCATTCCCAAATTTTTCACCCAAAAAAAAAAAAGATAAGGGATCAAATTCTAAGAGACAATATTCTTTTCTAATTACTTATATATATTGCAATCTATACCTTACATCACAAATAATTTTTGCTAAAAATTGCATAATAAAAAACATGTTGGATTTTTATATTCTCATGAGAACTCTTTAGAATAAATAATTATCATTTTTATTGTTTTTCCTCTTGTTGTTGTTATATAATCTGATCATTTTTTATTTTCCTTTCACTTGTCATATATACTATCAATTTTCAATAGTACTTCTAACTTTAATTCCATGTAAGACTTGTAATATTCGGTTCTCTGAAAATGAGAGAAAATATGAGAAACATAACGTACAATTTTTTCGTAAACAAACAAAATTCACCATATACAAAAGCAAGTCCTCCGAAAATGACTTAGTTAAGGTCCCAAAAAATTTAGGAAGCATTCTAGACTCTTAAAAATGAGAATTCTAAGCTTAGACAAAAAAACAAATAAAGATAGGATGGTGAAACAATTTGTGATAAAAACTGACAAAACATAATGGAATTTCTATAAATAAGTGTAACTTTTGGAAAAACACATAGGAGAGCTTTTAAATGGGAAATTTGAGTTGCCCAAGGTTCTCAGAGGCCCTAAAAACCATGGGAAGTCTCGGGACTGGTAAAACCCCTTCGGTATATGTTTTCTAACGTCAATGAACCTGAACTTTGACAAATTTGTTCGGTAAGATTTTATCTTCAAATTGAGTGATTCCAAAGGTATTTTATTAAATTGAAAACATAAGTTTTATAATGGAAAAGACGGTTCTAAAAAAGAAGTTAAAACGAAGCTAAAACGAAATTGCCATTACAGAAAGACGAAATTGAAATTTTTGAAAAAGTGTGTTTCTAGAAGCTCTCACACACTTCTCTCTTTTTTTCCAAACTTCTTAAGCACAATTTCCCCTGCCAAAATTACAAAAAAATAGCAGCTCCTTGAGGCTCACCAAGAGAGGAAGAAAAGGAGGAAGAAAAAGGCAAGAAAGGTATGAAATTTCTTGGTTTTTCATGCTTTCTCTTTAGCAAACCTCTTCTTCTCCATTTCCTTTTCTTTCCTATGGATTTATTGAAGTTTATGGATGTGTTTTGAGGGAAGAACAGAGGGGAAATTTCGGATTTGAAGAGAGGAGGCCAAGGAAAGTGAGAAACAAGCAAGAAAAGCCATGGAAATAAGGTAAAATCTTCATCCTATGGTAGCTACTCCTTCCCCCTTCTTCTCCTTATTTTGCCCTATATATATAGCTACAAGTGGGTTTGAATTTTGGGTAGAACCAAGGGCGAATTCTATGAATTTAAGGGAGGAGAGTAAGAATATGCAAGGAAATTCAAGTAAAAGCTATTGATTTTCAAAATAGCAAACCTAGGGTTTCATGAGCTTTCTTAAAAATCTGATTTCATGTAATTGTTTCTAGGCCTAAATGAGTATTTGAATGAGCTCTTAAGATCCCTATAAGGCTCCTCATGTGCATCTTCCATCAAGAAAGTGAAGCAAACCCACTTGGTGTCCATATAATGCATAATTTCGGCCTAGGCTAGATGAAGCACCAAAGGGTAGTTTTAATTTGTTCCAAGCTTAGTTTTAGGTCATGTATGATGGAAGAGGATGAGAGGGAGCCTTGGAAAAATTTTAGAGATCATAGAAAGTGAGATGGCCTTATATGTTCCATAATATGGCTTAAAGAAGCAACACCTAGCTAGGCTCCTTGAATTGATTGTGTGATGACTCCAAGAGGTTTCAATAGAGTCAAGAATCATGAATAGATGCAAAGAATGGAGCCAAGATGATGTTCTCTTAAGATTGCTTCACTGAGTGCATTATAGAACTGTAAAAGAGCCATAAGAGTCAATTAGTTTTTCTAGTGAATGTGTGGCCTTAGAATTTAATTCAAAAGTATAATTAGCTTCCATATGATATGTCTAGGCTAAGAGAAATAATCTCTAACTCCTTGTATGCATGAGGTCGAAGGAGAGGACTCAAGGCTCAAGGAAAAAGTGTGCTTGTGTGGCAAAAGTAGCTCTCTCCACCTTCTTTCATGCATGAATGTGTGCTTACATTGTCTTTGAATGTGTGTATATATGTTTTGAGTTATGAAAAGTATTTTAGTATGAGCTTTTATTCCATGATACCATGATAATGCTTTATGCATTCAAATGATGTTTTATATGCTTGTCTTGATTTGCTTAAGTGTGAAGAAGCCAAGAACCCTTTAATCATGGTGAGGATGAGCCAAGAACTTTTAAACTTGGTCAAGACAAAGTAAAGAGTCTCCTAAAAGTGAAGTTGATTCCCAAGAGTAAGGTTAAGTCAAAACCTTTTAGAGAAAATAGGTAAGGCAAGTCCAAAATCTATAAGTGAATAGGTGAGGTTAGTCCAGTCCACTCATTTGGCAAGCCTACATATACTATGTATAACTTGTTCAAATGCTAAGAATGTTTCTTGAATGCTCACATATTTCAATATGCCCATGTATGCATTTTTAAGACTTGTATTGCATACTTTATGTGTGATTGAAAGGGAGATGAGCTATTAGGAATATTTGAATCTCATCCCTTCCTCTCCAATGTCTTAACATGCTAGGTGAATCAATTGAACAAGGTAATGGAAGCCACCAAGCCAGGGAGAAGAAGATTGATATCAAAATGCATAAAAAGGCTTAGCTTTTCCACTTTTGTAGCCATACACATAGCATATGATGTAATCCCATGATGAATTTGTTATGTTATTATATGAACATGTGTAAATACCCAAATATATGATGTATGAATGAAATTTGTTGCCAAATGTATGAGATAGCATAATTTGGGTATTGGATGGGCAAAGCTAGCATATGCAATCTTATGCATATTATGGGGTGGATGAGTGAGGTTGAGAAATCTGGGTTTATGCACCTTTGATACAAGTTTAGAGAGTTATTTTGGTGCATTCCCACATGCTTAAGTGGTCATAGTCCCCTTAGAACTTAAAATGGATCATTTGGACTCTTTTGATGACACAAAATGAGCCATTTTGCATCCTAATGTCAAGATCTGACCAAATGAACGAATTTGTCCATGAAAATTTTCAAACATGTAGATATTATCTAGAGCTTTTTAGAAAGATCAAGATCAGAATATTTGGAGCTCTGTAGAATTAATTATGAATTTTTAAAGTTGCCATTTATCTGAGCTAATACAGGTACTATTCATATTGTCAGAAACTTATGCTATGTCATTCATGGATAATATGATATCCAATGCTCATGAAATTTTACAATAATAAGATAGACATGATAAGATTTCCATGGCCACCAAGATCACCCAAATTGGACCTCTGAGCTGGGAGATATGAATTTTTGAAGTTGGAAATTAGTACTAGGGATGATAGCTAACCTTTGGTACTATTCCATCGATTTCCATGGCTAGCAGCCTCTTTTGTGGTCTAAATTTATTTTTATCATAAAGTAGACATCAGTAGCTTTCTAGAATGGTATAGTGTGCTTGAGTTTAGTTTTTTCTAGAATTAGTTATGATGTTTCAAAGTTCAGGCACAAAATCTGGAAAACTGATATGAGGCTGCACTAGTGTATTTTGTGTATTTGCTCCCTTTGCTTGAGGTATGGACCATCTCTTAAGCTTATTATGAGTTGTATTTATGTATCTAACTGGGAGAATGAGATTGATGAGTCTATATGACCCATGGGATATCAAAATAAAATTTTTACCCATAAGAAAATGCATTTTGATTCATGACTTCCTATGCCGTTATGTTGCTTCCCATAAAATTAGCATGAGATGAGGCATGGGAATCGTATGAATTGAGCCACAGAAGTATGGTGTTACAAGACCTCTCTACTCCTTTTGTTTATTCTCTTTCTTTTTCCTATTTTGACCATTTCTCTATCCCTTTTGTTTGAATATGTATTTGCATGCATTTTTTTTCTTAATCCCTTGTTAGCGTTTCGAGTTAGAAAGATAGCTAACAACTAAAACTCTTTTTGAAATATATTAATTTTTAACATGTCATTGAAGTATATTTGATCAAGTGATAAAATACTATTTCATCTAAAATTAAATATCATATATTGGTTATTCTCAACCATTGATCTGTGATCCAAGGATGATTATGTTTTCATCTCACCTTTCACATAAGATTATTCCTCTTATTTAATACATTATATAACACACATATATGATTTAGAAGTTCATCAAAGAAAATGTTAAAACTGATGTTTTACTTCCCTTCCCTTTCCTCCATTGTTATCAATTCAAACATACCTTAATTTTTTTATTTTAAAAAGGAAAAAGATTACTAGTTACTTCATGTTAAAGTATTCCATTGAGACAAAAATATAAAATTACAAAAACGTTGTGTGAACTTGTATTTTCATTTCCTCAATATTTTCATTTTCTATATATAGACGTGCAAACTAGGAACAATAAAATTGTTTGAAAGATATCACTATAGAAAAAAAAGACTTTTAGCAATGATGTTACCACCCAAATTCTAAAGCTGACTAACACATAGAATAAAATAACTTAGGCTAGCTAATCTAGTAAGCCTGATAATCCACACCTATAACTGACTATGAATACATATACAACATACTTTTAATTACATGATTATCTTTTTTTTCTTGGTGTTTCAAAAAAACCATTTAGGTTTGTTAAAAATCTAATAGCAACTCACCTAAAAGTTAGACATCCCAACTTGAACAACAATCCAATCAAGCACCAATACATATAATATCAAAAAATAATCAACAAAAAACTTCATTAAGAGATTGTAAACAATATATATACATGTAGAAAATTGATCATAACTAGGTCTACAAAATGACATAACACAGTTCTCAAAATACTCCAACACCTATGAGTCACCATGTCATGAAGTTTAACACCAATTGCAAAAAAATGAAAGAGATACTCAATGGGTCTAGAAGCAGACAAGCTTTAGATCATTTCACTCTCCTATCTACTAGTCTGTACAATCATAGAAGAAAGGGGTAAGCCTCTCACTAGCTTAGTAAGTGTATAAATAACAAAGTGCATAAAAAAGAAAAAAAAACATACTTTAGAGTTTTAGAAATCGAATAGCTTAATAATTAATATAAGCAATATTTTATTTTATGACTAAAATAAAGAGCAACAAGTTAGTAGGCAAGAAGTTCTCAAATAATACTCAATTTTTAAATGATTAGGGAGTAACATGGAATGGGTCTCATAGAAAGCAACCAAATTACCAAGTGCCTTTGCACTATCATGCCACAATATCATATCTCTTACCACTGCACTGGATACATTACATCTTAGTGCTTTCACAGCACACGTCAAGCATCTAAAGTCTTTACACTAGATACATCACATCTCAGTGTTATAACAATAGACATCACACATCTCAAGCCTATACACTGGATATATCATATCTCATTGCTATCACAATATCACAACTCATACTAGGTGCACATAGGTTGTTATATCCGCTAGTGATGGAAGGTGTTACATGAAAAAGGGAACCCATACTTGTGACATGGACAGAAATATGCATGAGAGAAGAAGAAGAAAGGGGAAAAAGAAAGGAAAGAAAAAAGAAAAAGAAGACAAAAGAGGAAAAATAATAGGTAGATTATATTTTTCTATTGGGATCAAAGTAAGATACTAGAAAATTTGTTTTCACGCCTAAGAAGCAAATTAGGAACCCCACAACATTTTAAATTCTCCATAATAAGTTTTTTTTGGATTTTGAGAAACAATAATATCCCAATAGGTACAAGACAGATAACGAAAAGCTCCTTAAGATAATTTCAAAGCTTTATAATTATTATAAAATTATCTAGACTTTATTATTTACCTAAAGATAATTTATTTTAACTTAATAATTATTATTTATAATTCTAAACTTTAATTCAACTCAATGAAAACCTATATGAAATAAAAAAATTAAAAAATTATGAATATTATAGATGACTTTCATTGGCAACTAAAAAAGTCATAGCTAAAAGTATACTTTTAATAGCAACTTTTCCAACTTTCCATTAAAAAGTTGTCATTAAAAAGATGTTCCTCTTTTTATTAAGACTTTTAGTGATGACACAATAAAAGCCACCATTAAAAGTCTATTATGATGACAAAAAGGCTACTGCAAATAACTTTTAGTGGCGATTCAAGAAAAGTGGTTACTAAAAGTAACTTTTAATGGCAAACATTAGATGCCACTAAATCTTTTAAAATGTTTTCCCATGAACAAAAAATTTAGGAGCCAAACTTTTAGTGGTAAGAATCATTATTGCTAAATGTCTTTAGTGGCAACTCTTGGAGGTTGCCATTGCAACCATAAGTTGACACTAAATCTTTTAAATACCATTTTTCTTCAAAAACCTAAAGAAAAAAAATTAGTGTCAAACTTTTAGTGGCTACAAATTGTGACCACCAAAAGTGCCTTTAATAATGACTCTCTAAGTTCAATGGCAATCATAAGTTGCCACAAAATCTTTTAAAATTCTTTTCCCCAAGAGCCAAATATAGAGCTACTTTGCTTGAACCTTTGCTCTGATACAAAGAATGTCACATCATCACATCATATGCTAGAACATGCTAAATTAAAGGACTTTGTACTGCTGGCCGAAAATCTTATTGACAAGGTCTCAGATTTCATAGTATAAAATACAAGATTTTGTTGATAAGATCCTAGACCTTATCTACAAGATGTTATCTCAACCTTTATTTCAATACGGTTTAATGCCAATTTAATCATAATATGTTTATCCAACTAGAAGCATAACCAAATAAGTCATAAAATTTGGATTTGGAGCTCATACATCAAAACTAGTCAAGAGGACAAACTTACAAACTCCCATGTCATTCCATATTCTATCCAAAATTTTAGAAATTCACAATTAATTCTAAAAAAATTGAAATCATGCAAATTATACCATTCTAGAAAACTCAGGATGTCCCTTAAATACCATAAAAATTTTAGATCAAACAACCACATTTAATTTAAGAAATTCAATGGAATAATACATCAGGTTTGGGTGGTATCCTACAGTTGAACCATAATTTCAAAAATATATATCTCCATCTATACAAGTCCAAATGGGTGCTCTCAGTGGCTGTGGAAAGCTTATGATACCAATTACATGCATGTAAAATTTCATGAGTATTAGACATCATTTAGCCCTCCAAGACACCAAAAATCAGACTATTTAGAAGCACATGACCATGACTATTTTTGCATAATTTAGCCAATTTTAAAAAATCATAAAATATCCCACAAAATTCCAAAAATTATGGTCCTTAGCTTTGTGAAACACTATCAATGAGATCTATATCTCTTCCAAGTTTTATGCCAAAACTCATTCATTTGGTCTGGTTTTAGTTCATGTGCAAAATATGGCTTAGTTTGGTACCATAATGGGGTCAAATTGTATCAAATGGCCTCCCAAGCATACCATGACTATTTGAGCACATTTAAAGCATAAACAAAACATGTAGAAACACCCCAAATGGTTCCATTCATCATGGAGCTCAAACTCACTATCTTACTTGCATATATACATCTCATATAAAACTTGTACATTCATGCCTTGACATTCATTTACATAAAAACTATACTATTATCAAAGTATCACAAATTATGCTCCTTGACTCCCATTTTTTACTTAGACAAAGTTAGATGAAAAGTGGGGAAGAGTGAGATTCAAAGAATCCTAATAGCTCTTTCACCCTTCAAGTAAGCATACATGGGCCTTTTCTTCTTCCCGAAGTGAGTGAATGTAGAGATCTGTAGGGGCTTATAGTTTAATTGGCTGAAACATTTTTCATGTCATATAAACATATCAAAGGCAAGAGTAAGTTGTAGGGACTTTTGGTTTAACCTCACCCTATTATTTGGGACTTTTGGATTAGTCTCATCCATTTTTTAGGAACTTTGATTTAGTTTCACTCATTATTGAGACTTTTGGCCTTGGCTTACCCCATCCTTAAGGACTTTTGGCTTCACTTTACCTATTCCAAGGGAATTTTGGCACAACCTCACCTATAAAGAGTAATCTCACAATTCAAATGTAATTTACAAAGCATAATGGTAGTATAGCATTAAACCAATAGCTATAGACATGTCTCATGATTCAAACACCCATACAAGTATTCAATGATAATCAAGCAACCGAGAAATACATACAAGAAAGGATGGAGAGCTACCTTGGTTCAAGAAGCACAATTTCCTCTTTGAATTCTATCTCCCCTTCTTGGCCTTACACCCACGCGTAAGAGAAACTTGGTTTGCTAGGCCTAAACACATCAAACAAGACATAAACATATTAATGGAACCATCTCTAGTTTCACATAAACTCTATACAAGCTATTTCTAGTTTATGCCATAGTTATGGTTCCATACAAGAGCATAATGAAGCAACCCATATAATCCATGATTTTGGCTCCAATTTTTCACTCAATCTAAATCACATGACTCTATTTAAAGTCATTAGAGCCATCACAAGCTCAATTCAAGGAGTCAAATATCAAGTTGCTTCTCTATGCATAATGGAACCTAAACTTCCAAATGTTAAGATATAGTTTTTAAATTCAAACTAATGGTTCCTTTGGTATCTATTATTCATTTTTGGACCATTTGTATCCTTGGAATCAAAGAAAATGCTTTCTAAGTGCATGAACTCCCTCTTGGTCAAGACACACACTAAAGTAAAGAGTCTATGGAGTTGTCTTGGTTTTCCTATGGAAATTGCCATCCATAAAGCTTGCTAGATGTCTTGAGAACTCAAACATGCTTTTACACAATCTAAATCATCATTAGAAAGGTCCATAAATCCCAAGGTGTAACCAAAACCTAATGTACCACAACTTAATTTCTAAAGCTTTTCTTTTGGTTCCAATTGCATATTCTTATTTCTTACACTCCAAAACCTCATATCCTATCAAGTTTAGATCAAAATAAAGTCTCTACACATATCCCTTGTTCTGGCCGAAATGGAAAAGAAAGAGAAGAGCCAAGAAGAAGCAACATAGACTATGATATATTACCTTATTTACAAGCCTTTCAAGAGAGCTTTCTTATGCTTCAAAGCTTTCCTTCAAACTCTCCCTTTTCTCTATTAAACTAGTCACATGACATGCCCAAACAAATTATCAAAACCATAGGAAGAGAGAGGAGAAGGAGTTTAGTGAAAGGAGAAAAATGAAAAAAAGATGATTCCTTACACTTTTCAAGCTTGGTTTCCTTCCCTTTTTGTAATGTTTGGTTTTCGTTAAATGACAGAAATAAGAACGTTTTCAAAGCAAGTCCCTCAAAATGAATTAGTTAAGGTCCCAAAAAATTTGAGTAACATTCTAGACTCCTAAAAATAAGAATTCTAGGCTCAAACGAAAAGAAAAATAGGCTAGAATGAAGAAACAAAATTTAACGAAAAACTTACGAAACATAATGGCATTTTCATAATTGTAAACAAAATTTGGAATTCACATAGGAGGGCTTTTTAAATAAAATTTTTTAGTTTTTTGAGGTTCCCAAAGGCCCTGAAAACCATAAGAAGCCCCAGGACAATTAAAACCCCTCTGGTGATGTTTTCCAATGTCGGTATGCCCAAACTTTGATGGATTCGTTCAGGAAGGTTTTAGCTCCAATTTAAGTGATTCCAATGGAATTTTACTAAATTGGGAACTAAATTTTATAATGGAAAATACAATTCTAAAAAAGGAGCTAAAATGAATTAGAAACAAAAATACCAAGAACGAAGGGCAAAATAGAAATTTTTGAAAAGTCTTCCTTCCTCCACCTATATATATAGGGCACCCCATTTCTCCCACTCATTTAGCTTCATATGTTTCTGCTCTAAACTAGAGAGAAAACCCTAGGAGAGTGGTGCACAAGAGGAAGACAAAGAGGAGGAGAAATCAAAGGCTTAAGGTATAGATTTTTGGTACTTTTTCATATTGCTTCCTTTCCAAACCTCTTCTCCTCCATTTCCCTTCCTTTCTTGTGATTATATTGAAGTATATGAATCTATTTTAAGGAAAAAATTCGGATTTGAAGAGAAGAGGCCAAAGAAGATAAGATTTAAGTGAGAAAATAAGGAAAAATAAGGTAATTTCTTCTTCCATAGTTGCTACCCCTTGCTCCTCTTCTCTCCATGTTTCGCCCCACTCATGAAGCCATAGGAGGGCTTGGATTTTAGGAAGAAATAAGGGTGATTCTTATGAAAAAGAGTGTGGAGAATAAGAATATGTAAAGAGAATTAACAAATAACTATGGAAATTCAAGATAGAAATTCTAGGGTTTCATATGCTCCTTGTAAAATTTGATTTGATACCTTAATTTCTATGCCTAAATGAGAGTTTAAATGAACTCCTAAGGTCCCTAGAAGTCTTTCCATGTGCTTCCTCCATCAAGAAAACAAAGCAAAGCTCATGAAGGCCAATATGCTTCATTGTTTAGGCCAAGAAGGGTTTGAGTGCCTAGGGAGAGTTTAAAATTTTTTCAAACCCATTTTTGAGTCACATATGATGAGTGAAAATGAAGGGAAGCATTACAAAAAATTCAGGAAGTCTAGAGAATGAGTTAGTACCTTATGTTCCATAATATGACCTAAAGAAGTAACATATAGTTAGGTTCTTTATTTTAACTGTGTGATGACTCCAAAAGGCTTAAAAGGAGTCAAGAATCATATATGAAAGGAAAAAATGGAGCCTAAAATTTATTTGATAGGTGTTGCTTCATTAGGTGTATTCTTGGAACCATAAAGGGGTTAATAGACTAAGTTAGTATTTAAGGAAGATGTGTGGCCTTAGAATTCATTTCCATGAACCTAATTGGCTTCCATAAATTGTGTTCAAGCCAAGAGAAATCATTCCCACACCTTTGTGTGTGTGAGGCCGAGGAAGGGAGAGCAAATTCAAGAGAAAAAGTGTGCAGTTGCTTCTTAGGTAGCTCACTCCTCATTTTCTCATTCATGAATATATGTTTAGCTTGTCTTTGAATTTTAAGCCATGAAAAGTATTCTAGCATGATTTCATATACCATGGTACCATGATGATGCATTATGTTTCTAAATGATATTTATGATGTTTGCTTAGGTTTGCTTGAGTGTGGTGAAATCAAGAACCCTTAGCCATGGTGAGGATGAGCCAAAAACCTTTAGAATTGATTGAGATAAAGTAAATAGTCTCCCAAAAGTGAGGTTGACTCCTAAAAGTAAGGTTGAGTCCAAGAACCTCTTAAAGAACGGGTAAGGCAAATCCAAAATCCACAAGTGAATGGGTGAGGCTAATCCACTTGCTTAGTAGCCTTATGTATGCTGTAACACCATAATTTATAGCTTGCTTCCTATCATGTCTAAGTCTCACATTATGAATTTTACAAAGGGAATGAAAAAATGACATTAAAATAATACATTATTTAGCGTTACGTCGCGTATAAAAATTTCATTCAGTGTCACGTGGACCATGTGAGCTCATACATCACATTCTCATATTTTATTACATGAATACAACTCATTTGCATGACTAAAAATGGCCTACAACTTGAGGAAATCAAAGGGGAGCGTAAAACTCATACTTATATTTTCAGCCAGAATTTTGTAATTTTTGTCACAAAATTTGAAAAATCATTAATAATTCTATAAAAATCAAAATTATTCATTCTTAACCTTTTTAGAAAGCTACACATGTCTACTTTATGTTAAAAATATGTCTAGACCATGAAACACAACATAGAAGATGTTTGACATTGGAAATAGTCCAGAGGTCTAGCTGTTTACTGGTGCTATTACAGAATTCTGTAGCAAACTTCAAAAATGTCCAATTAATTAAAAAAAACTCAAATCCATGCAAATGATACCAATATAGAAAGCTATTGATGTTAGATAGAGGGAAAAAATAACTCCAAACCAGTTCAGGCACGCCTAGACCTCGAAACCCAATCAAACAATACCTGAGGTCAGTTGGAATGTTGATACTGGACAGAATCTTTGAAAATTCATATCTCCCTCCTAGACATCCAAATGAAGTGCTTATAGTTGTCATAGGTCATTGTGATGTCTAATTTCTCCATATAAAATTTCATGATAATTGGACATCATTTGAGCCATGTGTGATAGATTTTATTTTGGGATCTGAGTGAATAGTGATATGACCAAAATCAGAATTTTTGCCAACTTTGAAAATTCATCAAATATTCCGTAAACCTTCGAAAATTGTGTTCTTTAGCTTTTCAAAAAGTCTCAACAAGCTCTAATTGCATGCCAAATCTCATATCAAGAAGAGTCATTTAGACAAAAAGTGATATAAGGTTCCAATATGGTCAATTTTGGCTCCATATAGAATACCAAAATGTCCAAATGGCTTTACTTGCAGTTTGACACCTTTTAGGTAAAAAGTGATATAGTGAACTACCTTGGAAACAAACACACACTTTTTCTCTTGGATCAATACTCCCTTTCTTATCCTCACACACACAATGGTGTGGGAATGATTTCTCTTGGCCTAAACACAATTTATGGAAGCTAATTAGGTTTATGGAATTATTTCTAAGGCCACACAACTTACTTAAACTCTAACTTGACCTATAAACCCTTTTATGGTTCCAAAATGCACCTAATGAAGCAACACCTATCAAATAAATTCTAGACTCCATTCTTTCCTTTCAAATATGATTCTTGACTCCTTTTAAGTTTCTTGGAGTCATCACACAATTAAAACAAAGAGCCTAATTACATGTTGCTTCTTTAGGTCATATTATGGATCATAAAGCACCAACTCATTCTCTAAGCTTCCTAAATTTTTCCCAAGGCTTCCCCTCATATTCATTCATCATATATAACTCAAAAATGGGCTTAGAAAAATTTAAACCTCTCCCTAGGTACCCTAACCTTTCTTGGTCAAAACTAGGTAGCTTATTGGCCTTCATGGACTTTGCTTTGTTTTCTTGATGGAGGAAGCACATGGGGAGACTTCTAGGGATCTTAGGAGCTCATTCAAACACTTATTTAGGCATAGAAATTAAGAGATTAAATCAGATCTTAGAAGGAACACTTAAAACCTTAGAAATTGTATCTTGAAATTCCATAATTTTTTGTGAATTCTCTTTGCATATTCTTAATCTCCATATCCTTTTTCATAAGAATCACCCTTGGTTCTACCTAAAAACAAAGTCCTCCTTGGGTTTCTTAAGTGGGGTGAAATGGTGGAGGAAGAGAAGCAAGGGGTAGCAACTATGGAAGAAGAAATTATCTTATTTTCTTACTTTTTCTCAATTGAATCTTGTCTTCTTTGAGCTCCTCTATTCAAATCCGAATTTTTCACTTAATTTCCCCCTTAAAATGATTTATAAGCTTCATTATAATCAAAGGAAACAAAAGAGAATGGAGGAGAAGAGGTTTGGATGGAAGAAAACATAAAAAACTATCAAGAATCCATACTTTTTTGCCTTGATTTCTCCTTCTTCTTCTCTCCCTTTGGCGTGCCTAAACCCTAGCTCTCTCTTCTGAATTAGGGTAGAAAAAATTGTATCTAAATGAGTGAGGAGGTGGGGCGTCACTTATATATAGGTGGGAGAAGGAAACACATTTCAAAAATTTCTGTTTTGCCCTTCATTCTTGGCATTCTTGTTTCTACTTTGTTTTAGCTCCTTTTTTAGAACCATCTTTTCCATTATAAAATTTAGGTTCCTAATTTAGTAAAATGCCATTGGAATCACTCCAATCGGAGCTAAAACCATCCCGAATAAATTCGACAAAATTCGGGTTCATTGACATTGGAAAACATCCACCGGAGGGGATTTAATTGTTTGGGGGCTTCCCATAATTTTCAAGGCCTCTGAGAACCCTGAAGAACTTAAAGCTTTCATTTAAAAAGCCCTCTTGTATGAATTCCAAAATTTGCTCAAAATTACAAAAATACCATTATGTTTTGTAAGTTTTTCATAAGAAATTGTTTCTTCATTCTAACTCTATTTTTCTTTCCTTCTAAGCCCAGAATTCCTATTTTTAGGAGTCTAGAATGTTACTCAAATTTTTGGGACCTTAACTAATTCATTTAGGGGACTTGCTTTGAAAATGTGCTCGTTTTTGTTGTTTAATGAAAATCAAACATTATAATTCTCCCCTCTCTTAAAAATTTGTCCTTGAAATTTAGATAACGTATCTCATAGGAAGAGTTCTAGATGTTTCTCCCTCATATCTTCCTCTAGCTTCCAGGTAGCCTCTTCGAGGGATAATCCCTTTTAAACCACTTTCACCAACGGTATCGTCTTATTCCATAACTGCTTTAGTCTAACATCCACGATCAAATCTGGCGATACTATGTATGGTAAATCATCTTGTAATTGCATATTCTCATATTCTATGACATGTGAGGGGTCGGGCTAGTACTTTTTGAGTTGTAAAACATGGAATACATTGTGTACTTGGCTCAGGTTTAGGGGAAGGGCTAGTCTGTAGGTCATAGGTCCTACTTTATCAAGAATTTGAAAAGGACCTATGTATTTTAGACTGAACTTTTTACTTTTAATGGACTGACCTATCATTGTGACTAGAGACACTCTAATAAAGACATGGTTTCTAATCTCAAACTCTAATGGCCGTTTACGTTTATCTACGAAAATTTTATATCTACTCTGGGCTGTTAAGAGTTTCTTTCTAATGGTTTCAATCTATCTAGATGTCTGGTCCACTAACTCTAGGCCTATAAGGCTCTGCTCTCCTAACTCAACCTAACACATTGGAGACCTACATTTTCTCTCATACAATGCCTCATACAGTGCCATCTGTATACTTGCATGGCAGCTGTTATTATAGGCAAACTTCGTTAGAGGCAAGTATGTATCCTAGTTTCCTTTCATCTCTAAGACACACTCCCTCAACATGTCCTCTAGGGTTTAGATGGTTCTCTTTGTCTATCTATCCATCTGAGGGTGATAGGCTGTGTTAAATCTGAGTCTGGTACCTAGAGCATCTTGTAAAGATTTCCAAAAATTTGATGTGAACCTAAGATCTCTATCTAAAACTATGCTCCTAGGTACACCATGTAATCTAACTATCTCCCTGATGTACAACTAGGCCAATTTATCTAGGGTATAAGTGGCTTTCAAAGCTAAGAAGTTTGCTGACTTTGTTAACCTATCCACTATTACCCATATTGCATCATGCCCCAATGATGTCCTGGGCAAACCCAAGACAAAATCCATAGTTATACTATCCCATTTTCACTTTGAGATATCTAGAGGCTGAAGTAACCCAGCTGATTTTTGGTGTTCTATTTTCACGCTCTGGCATACTAGACATCGGAAGACATACTCTGCTATATTCGTTTTTATTCTAGGCCACAAGAATATTTTCTTTAAATTTTGGTACATTTTATTACTGCCTGGATGAATGGTGTACTTGCTTTTATATGCCTCATTTAATATTTTCTCTCTGATTTTTGTATTTATAGGCATATGCAGCCTATCCGCGTATCTTACAACGTTATCCACAGACAGATTGAACTCCTGAATGCTACCCTTGGCTATCTGGGTTCTAATCTTACTTACATGGTCATTTGTTTATTGGACTTCTCTTATCTGATCCCTCAGGTCATTTTCAATTCAAGTTTCACTCATTAATAGTTTTCCTGAATATATTTCATAGGAAAGACTCATATCTCTAAATCTAATTCTTGCTCTCGGATCATCATATAGGCCATGTGCATGGATTTTCTACTTAGGGCATCAGCTACCACATTAGCCTTACTGGGATAGTATTTCAATGAAAAATCATAGTCTTTCAAAAATTCTAACCATCTTTGCAATCTTATATTTAGCTCTTTCTGTTCAAATAAATACTTAAGGCTTTTGTGGTTATTGTAAATTTCTATAGCTGCCCCGTATAAGTAGTGTCTCCATATTTTCAAAGAAAATACCACTGTGGCTAACTCTAGGTCATGTGTGGGGTAGTTTTCCTTGTAAGGTTTCAACTGTCTAGAAGCATAAGCTACCATTCAAACTTTTTGCATAAGCATACATCCTAACCCTTTCTTTGAGGCATCACTATTGACTACATAAGTCTCTTTAAGGTCAGGGAGTACTAAAACTAGGGCCATGGTTAACTTGTGCTTCAACTCTTGAAAATTACTCTCACATTTTTCATTCCACACAAATAGCACATTCTTTCTAGTAAACCGGGTCAATGGCATCGCTATCTGAGAAAAGCCCTGAATGAACCTCCTATAGTAACCTGCTAAACCTAGGAAGCTTTTGATCTCTGTCACTATCCTAGGTCTCTCCCACTGTAATATTGCCTTTATCTTATGGGGATCTATTGCGACCTCTACCTGGGAGATCACATGACCTAGAAACTGAACTTTAGTGGTCCAGAACTCACATTTACTAAGTTTAGCATACAACTGTCTCTCTCTCAAGATTTCCAAGGCTAATTTCATGTGCTACTCATGTTCCTCTCTACTTTTTGAGTAGATGAGGATGTCATCTATGAAGAGAATGACAAATCTGTCTAAGTATGGCTTGAAGACTCTGTTCATGTAATCCATGAATACTGCGAGTGCATTCGTCAATCTGAAGGGCATAACTAAAAACTCATAATGCTAGTATCTAGTTCTAAATGTTGTTTTGGGAATATCCTTAGCCTTTATTCTAAGCTGATGGTATCCCAACTTGAGGTTTATCTTAAAAAATACTAACACTCCTACTAACTAATCTAGGAGGTCATCTATGCAAGGGAGAGGGTACTTATTCTTAATGGTTATCTTATTGAGTTCTCGATAATCTATATATAGCCTAAAGCTCCTGTCTTTCTTCTTTATGAATAAAACTGGAGCTCCCTATGGTGAGACATTAGGTCTGATAAAACCCTTTTCTAAGAGCTCTTTTATCTATTTCTTAAGCTCAGCTAGCTCGATAGGAGCTATCCTATACGAGGCCCTAGACATTGGACCTGCCCTAGGTACAATGTCTATAGGAAACTCTACCTCTCTCTCTAGGGGTAATCAGCTAATCTCTCTAAGGAATACCTCTGGGAACTCCTTCACCATAGAAATCTCATTTATACCCTATTCTACCACAGCCTGAGTTGAAAAAAAAAACTAGGTACCCCTAACAACCATGCCCCAGAGATCTCTCTGCTTGGGAGGTAGTCATGACAAATAACTCAATCCTCATACTAGGCACAGTCTCACACTCAAGTAAAGTAATATATCTATAGCTACAATCTAGTGTGGCATTATTTGCAGACATCTAATTCATGCAATAATCACATCAATATCAATAAGGGGCATACAAATCAAATTAAAGGTGGTAGGACAATGATTAAACTGAATCACACAATTCAAACAAGCATAGGAGGTAATGGCTTGGTTTCTTGTGGGGTGGATACATGCAAGTCATATGGAAGTATATGCATACTCAAACCTAACCTCTTAGCACAGGCATATGATGTAAAAGAATGGCTAGCACCTGAATCAAATAATGCAATTACAGAAAAATCATTTATTTTAATAGTACCTTGAATCAGACTCAGGGACTGGCTACCTTCCTATTGTGACAGGGTAAAGACTTTACCCGGGGTCTAAGGTCTGGGAGGAGGAGCCATCTCCTTCTGTTGTGTAATCGATGGAAGAGCCTGGGTGCAATCGCTGGCCATATGTCTTGGTCTACCACACTTGAAACATACATTCTGCTTCGCATAGCACGATCTAGTTCCGTGATTTTTGCCATACTGGGGATATGTTATGGGTGTGAAGCTACCTCTATTGGATTGAGTCTTCCGTCTCTTCCCTTTTCAGCTCCACTAGCCTCTGTCACCTCTCCAACTAGTAACTGTAGCTTGTGATCCCTCTCTAGGTCTCTTGGGCTTAGAGAGGGGTGGTCTAGCACTAGAGGTAGGCTGCATCGTCTTAAGGTTCATCTCCATCACTCTGTATATCTCAACCAGGTTGTTAAAGTGCCTAATTCTCTATGGCACTACCCTGTCTCTAATCTCAAAGAGCAAACCTTTCTTTAATTTGTTTGCTCTCCACCTTTCATCATCATGCCTCTATAAATAAGAAGAGTATCAAGAGAGCTCTACAAATTTTACCACATACTAGTCCACAGACATCCTCTTTGTCTGTTTCAGGAGAATGACTTCTGACTCCTTCTCATCTTTGACTGAGTTGGGGAAATATTTCTCGTGGAAAACCTAAAGGAATGCCTCCCATGTAATCAGAAGGTTCCTCGCCCTCGAAAAAGGCTCGGGGCCCTTCCACCAATAATTTGCCTCTTTCTGTACCTAAAAAGTCATCTTGGCTTTCTGCTCAAACGTGCACTCCATCACCTCAAAAATATTTTCTAACTGTATAATCCAGGCTTCAACTTTTTCTGAATTCATCTCACCATTAAAGGTAGGAAGCCCAAACTTTCTGAACTGGGTGATGATTTTTCTGGTCAAGGGCTGCTCTTGAACTATAGGCGTCTGAGTTAGTGGAATAGGGGTAACCATTTGTGCATGTGGCTACAAATTTGAGTGATTCACCCCTAAATACCTAGGACAATAAGAGTGGTGAGGTGGCTAAGGAAGAGGAGGTGTGGCACCTTAACTATCTCTTTCAGCAAGCCGTTCTTGTAACTATATAATAACGACCTACTGTTGATCCAGATGAGCCATGATAGACTGTAGGGCTCCAGCAACTGGATCACGAGGCTCGTCTCTATCATCTGCATGAACCTCTCTAAAGGGCCGACCTCTCCTAGTGTTCACCATCTTATTGAAACATCATAACAAATTTTAACGTGAAAAAGGGAATGCTTCCACCATCAACACACTCAATTCATCCATAAACAAGTTCATATGCATCTAGGAAACTCATAAACACAAGCCACAACCTACATCAAAAGCCTAAACCTTTGCTTTGATACCAATAAATGTAACACCATAATTTCTAGCTTGCTTCCTATCATTTCTAAGTCTCACATTATGAATTTCACAAAGGGAATAGAAAAATGACATTAAAATAATGCATTATTTAGCATTACGCCATGTATAAAAATTTCATTCGGTGTCACGTGGATCATGTGGGCTTATACATCATATTATCATATTTAATTACATGAATGCAAATCATTTGCATCACTAAAAATGGCCTACAACTCATGGAAATCAAAAGGGAGCATAAAACTCATACTCATATTTTCGGTCAAAATTTTGTAATTTCTGTCACAAAATTTGGAAAATCATAACTAATTCTAGAAAAATCTAAATTATGCATTCTTAGCCGTTCTGGAAGGCTACATATGTTTATGTTATGCTAAAAATATGTCTAGACCATGAAACACAATATAAAAGATGTTTGACATTCAAAATAGTCAAGAGGTATGGCTGTCCACTAGTGCTATTATAGAATTCTGTAGCAAACTTTCAAAATATCCAATTAATTCCAAAAAAATAAAATCCATAAAAATGATGCCAATATGGAAAACTGTGGATGTTAGATAGAGGAAAAAAATAACTCTAGACAGTTCAGGCATGCCCAGACCTCGAAATCTAATCAAATAGTACCTGAGGTTAGTTGGAGCGTCTGGTACTGGAAAGAATCTTTGAAAATTCATATCTCCTTTTCTAGACATCCAAATGAGGTGCTTTTAGTTGTTACAAGTCACTGAGAATGTCTAGTTTCTTCATATAAAATTTTATGGCAATTGGACATTATTTGAGCCTTGTGTGATAGATTTTATTTTTGGACTTGAGTGAACAATGATATGACCAAAACCAAAATTTTTGCTAACTTTGAAAATTCATCAAATATTTTATAGACCTCTAAAAATTGTATTCTTTTGCTTCCCAAAAAGCTCTAATTGTATGTCAAATCTCAGATCAAGAAGAGCTCATTTGGAAAAAAAGTGATATAGGGTTCCAATATGATCAATTTTGGCTCCAAATAGGATACCAAAATGTCCAAATGGCTTTCCTTGCGGTTTGACACCTCTTGGGCAAGTCTAAAAGCATAATTAGGACTTGTGTGAGTAGCTCAAAAGGTCCCAAACCTCATGCATCTCATTTTGGCTATTCCACTTCCATTTATTCACATACTTTCATAATGAAAACTTGCTAATACATAACCAAAATGTGCATATCCATACATACAACTTTAACTTTCATTCATACATGATACATTAGTATAATCACATATGTTTATGAGGTCATTGGTCATACACAACATTAGATTACAACATTTGCTACTTGTGTGGCCTTAAAGAGACACAAATCATGCTCTTGAATATCATACTCTCATCTTCAAGGTGGTTGATTTCCATTACCTTGCCCACTTAGTCCATCTAACATGTTAGATCATTGAAGTGGAGAGGAGGAGATGAGATTCAAAGAATCCTAATAGCTCATCTCCCATTGAATCTTACATAAAAGAAGCAAAACAAGTCTTATAAATGTATGCATGGCATATAGACATGTGCAATCATTCAAGAAGCAATTTCAACACTTGAGCAAGTCATACATAACATACAAAGTTTTGTCAAGCAAGTGGATTGGCCTTACCCATTTACTTGTAGATTTTGGACTTGCCTTACCCATTCTTTAAGAGATTCTTAGACTCAACCTTACTTTTGGGAGACTCTTTACTTTGTCTCAACTAATCTTAAGGGTTCTTGACTCATCCTCACCATAGCGGAGGGTTTTTGGCCTCACCATGCTCAAAAAAAAAAAAACATCGTTTAAAGACATAATCCATCATCATGGTACCATGGAGTAAGAGCTCATACAAGAACATTTCTCATAGCTTAAAATATATATACACACATTCAAAGACAAGTAAAACAAACAATCATGCATGAGAGAAGGAAGAGTGAGCTACTTTAGAAGCAAAAACACATTTTTTCTCTTAAATCAATGCTCCTTTTCTCGACCTCACACACATAATGGTGTGGGAATGATTTCTCTAGCATGACCCTGGTTCCAAAATGCACATAATAAAACAAAACCTGTCAAATAAATTCTAGGATCCATTCTTTCCTTTCAAATATGATTCTTAACTCCTTTTAAGTCTCTTGGAGTCATCACACAATTAAAACAAAGAGCCTAATTACATGTTGCTTCTTTATGTCATATTATGGAACATAAAGCACCAAATCATTCTTTAAGCTTCCTAAATTTTTCTCAAGTCTTCCCCTCATATTCATCCATCATATATGACTTAAAAATGGGTTTAGAAAAATTTAAAACTCTCCCTAGCTACTCTAACCGCTTTTGGCTGAAACTAGGTAGCTTATTAGCCTTTATGGACTTTGCTTTGTTTTCTTGATGGAGGAAGCACATGGAGAGACTTATAGGGATCTTAAAAGCTCATTCAAACACTTCTTTAGTCATAGGAATTAAGAGATCAAATCAGATTTTGGAAGGAACACTTGAAACCCTAGAAATTGCATCTTGAAATTCCATGATTTTTTGTTAATTCTCTTGACGTATTCTTAATCTCCACACCCTTTTTCTTAAGAATCACCCTTGTTTCTACCTAAAATCCAAGTCTTCCTAGGGCTTCTTGAGTGCGGTAAAATGGTGGAGGAAGAGGAGTAAGGGGTAGCAACCATGGAAGAAGAAATTAGCTTATTTTCTTAATTTTTTCTCACTTGAATCTTGTCTTCTTTGAACTCTTCTATTCAAATCCGAATTTTTCCCTTAATTTTTCCCTTAAAATAGATTTATAAACTTTATTATAATCAAAGGAAACAAAGGAGAATGGAGGAGAAGAGATTTAGATGGAAGAAAATATAGAAAACTATCAAGAATCCATACCTTTTTACCTTGATTTCTCCTTTTTCTTCTCTCCCTTTGGTGCACCTAAACCCTAACTCTCTCTTCTGAATTAGGGCAGAAACAATTGTGTCTAAATGAGTGAGGAGGTGGGGCGCCACTTATATATAGGTGGGAGAAGGAAACACTTTTTAAAAATTTTCGTTTTGCCCTTCGTTCTTGACAATTTTGTTTCTACTTCGTTTTAGCTCTTTTTTTAGAATCATCTTTTCCATTATAAAATTTAGATTCTGAATTTAGTAAAATGCCTTTGGAATCACTCAAATTGGAACTAAAACCTTTTCGAATGAACTATCAAAGTTCGGGTTCACCGATATTAGAAAACATCCACCGGAGGGGATTTAACTGTCTTGGGACTTCCCATAATTTTCAGGGCCTTTGAGAACCCTGGAGAACTCAAAACTTTCATTTAAAAAGCCCTCTTGTGTGAATTCTAAAATTTACTCAAAATTACGAAAATGTCATTATGTTTTGTAAGTTTTTTGTAAGAAATTATTTTTTCATTCTAGCTTCATTTTTCTTTCTGTATGAGCCTAGAATTCTCATTTTTAGGAGTCTAGAATGTTGCTCAAATTTTTTTAGGACCTTAACTAATTCATTTATGGGGACTTGCTTTGAAAACACGCATGTTTCCATCATTTAACAAAAATCGGACATTATATATGCCATGTATGACTTTTTCAAATGCTAAGAATACTTCTTGAATGATTACACATGTCAATATGCCTATGCATGCATTTATAAGACTTGTGTTGCATCTTTTATGTGTGATTAAAAGGGAGTTGAGCTATTAAGATTCTTTGGATCTCATTCCCTCTTCTCCAATGTTCTAGCATGCTAGGTGGACTTGAAAGATGAAAGTTTGACATTAAAGTACATAGATTTGGTTACTTTAAGGCCTTATGAATGGCAAATGATGTAATCTATTATTGTATATATATTGTGACCTTATGAGCATGTATAATTATATTAATGTATCATGTACAAATGAGAAATTATATTATATGAATGTTAGAATATAAATTGAGCATGTTATGACAAATTGGCTTCTTGGATAGCTTAGTGCATTAGTGTATAAGTGGAAGTGGAACAGCCAAATTGAGATACATGAGGTTTGAGACCACTTGGATAATTCATACAAGTCATATTCATGCTTTTAAACTTGCCCAAGAGGTACCAAACATCGAGGGAAGTCATTTGGACACTTTGGTATCTTCTATGGAGCAAAAATTTATCATATTGGAAACCTATACCACTTTTTGTCCAAATGAATTCTTCTTGATCTAATATTTGGCATGCATTTAGATATTGTTGAGATCTTTTTGGGAAGCTAAAGTGTAGAATTTTTAGAGGTTTATGGAATATTTGATGAATTTTCAAAGTTGAGAAATTTTTTGAAATTGGTTATGGGTACTGTTCACTCAAGTCTGAAAACGAATTCTATCACTCAGGAGGCAAATGATGTCCAATTGCCACAAAATTTTATAGAGAGAAACTACACATTCCCAGTGACTTGTGCCAATTAGAAGCACCTCATTTAAATGTCTATAAAGGGAGATATAAATTTTGAAATTTCTATCCAGTATCAGGTGTCCAGACTGGCCTAGGTCACTTGTTAATTAGTTTTCAATGCCTACATGTGCCTTACCTAGTATGAAGTTATTTTTTCCTTCTATCTAACATCTGTACCTTTCCATATTGGTATCATTTACATGGATTGGATTTTTGTGAAATTAATTGAACATTTTTTAAATTTATAGCAGAAAGCTGTATCAGTACCAATAACCAATCAGATCTCTGCATATTTTTGAATGCCAAACATGTTCTGTGTGATGTTTCATGACCTAGACATATTTTTAGTATAAAGTAGATATCTGTAGCTTTCCATAATGGTAAAGAATGTATAAGTTTAATTTTTCTAGAATTAGTTATGATTTTTCAAAATTTGTGACAGAAAAAGTAAAATTCTGCCCGAGGTTACTATCATGAATTTCATGTATTCCCTTGCCTTGCACGAGTTCTAGGCTACTTTTGGTGATGGTAATGAGTTTTATCTATGTAATTAAATATGAGAATATGATACATGATCTCATATGGTCCATGGGATAACAAAAGAAAAATTTATACGCTATGTAACGCTAAAATATTCATTATTTAATGCCATTTTTCTTGCCTCTTGTGTGAGTGGCATGGTTTAAGGTATGAGATTAGCATGAAATAAGCTAGAAATATATGATATTACACCTTTGTTGTCTCTTTGGTGCACCACCTTTAGGCAGTTCAGATTCTATTTTGGAGTGGAAATGAGTTGGTTAAGAAAATGGAGAAGAATGAGACATGATATATAAAGGTGGAAGGCCATTAATGACAATTTTCAAATTTCAACTATGTCCCTAAACTTTAGTTTTTCCGTTTCAGTGTATTTTGAATCCTTTTCTAGAACCATCTTTTCCATCATAAAATTGAGGTCCTTTAATTCATAAATTGCCTTTGGTTTCATCCAAATTGGATTTAAAACCTTAACGAACGATTTGGTCAAAATTTTGGTCGATCGACACTCTAAAACACAAATTAAAGGGGTTTTGATTATTCCAGGGGTTCTTATGATTTTTAGGGCCTCTGAGAACCCTGAGAAACTTAATTTTCTCATTTAAAAATCTCTCTTTTGAGTTTTCTAAGAGTTTCCTAAATTTACAAAAATGCCTTTGGCCTTTATAACTTTTTCTTTAATCGTCTTAGCTCTAGTTTAGGGCTAACCTTATGTTCTAATTCACATTTATACTTAATTTGCCTTGCTCTAGGGTGTTCTCTTTTTAGTTTATCGAGTTTAGTTCAATTTTTAATTACCAAATATTACACTTGCCATGGTGATACTCAAGTTTTTTTGGGTAGTAAGACCTAGATGGTTACTACGACAAGGATTAGGTTTTACGAGGCTTTTGGTCCCAGGATCGAGCTTAGTGATGGCATGGAACTTTTAGGTCATGGCACAAGTTCTAATTTTTAGTTATAGAGTTCCAAATTCCAACTAAGTCATGGCAAAAAGTACCTTGGTCATAGCGTGGGTGTATTTTGATGCTTTTAGAAGTTATAATAGCCACCTTGGCTGTAACTAAACCTTTCCAAGTCACGACCTAAGTCTTGAAACCCCTAGTTTAGTCATTAAGTCCTAGTTCTTACCTCGTAGATGATAAGTGTTGACTTGTAACCATTTGTGAGTTTTATTCTTTTCAGAATCATTTATGAATAAGATGAAAGTCTTAAATGAAAGTTTGAATTTCTTATAGACATGAATCTTCCTGCTTTTCATAATGATGATTGTTGATGATCAAAAGGTTGAAATTTCTTCCTATTTTCATCCATTATTAAAACATTGACAGAGGTAAACCATAAGTACAACTAATTATGAACACAACTACTATTAATTATGCATAATTAGCTTTGTAAATAGTTAGAATTTTTACAATTATCAGGGAATCTTATTTTATCTATGAGCTTATATTTTGAAAATTTTTCCAAGAAGATTAAGGGAATCCCTAAGCCTAAATTCCAAAAGACATAGATAGCCCAGAAGAAGAGAGGCTAATTGTCTAGGCATACTAGGAAGAGGATTTTCCTAAATCTAATCGGAATACTAAAGTAGAGTTTTATGCTATTTGTGGACAGGGTATAAGACCTAATCCTAGTTCATTGTTAGATAGGTGGATGGATGACATCATCCAAGAATTCCTTGTTATTATTGTAGTCCTTTAACCCCAAAGGAAAGGTTTGAATTAGAAAAGATCGTAAAACCTCTTACTTTATAAGGTCACTTAGCACTTAAATAGTCGTGTTTTACCTCTCAAACCTAGCCACTTTCCTCCTCCACTCTCATTTTCTACTATTACTCTCCACACCCCACACCATCCTTATTCTATATCATGGCAAGGTTCTTATTCTCCTCACACCTCAAACTTTTTCACCATTAACAATGAAAAAAAAGCTTTGAGAATTTGGTAAAACTTCCAACTTTTTTTTTGGAATGTGTGGTAATTTAAAGTTAGAATCTTTTTGAAAATAGGCAGTGGGTTGCATCCTTGAGTTGTTTCAAAATTTGGCTACATCATTTTGAGAGTGGGATGCAATTCCAATGCTTGTGATTCTAATTCAATGTATATAGTTCGGTTCTAGCTTGGGTTTGTTTTTCTGTTGGTTGCATTTTGAGAAACTTTACTTATGGATATGTTTTTTTACCTATGATTATGCATGGGTCATAGTTTTTTCAATCTATATGACTCAAATTTATTTATGGATTCTAAATTATTTATGATTCCCATTAAAGCTTACTTTCAATTTAAGTTCCATTCTGTTATAGAGTCATGAAGATTTGAAGTTCAAGGTACCAATTCAAGATAGTATTTATATGATTTGTGCCATTGTCTATTTCATCAATTTAATCTTTTAATGGTCATTGCCCTGAGTAGCAAGGTTATAATTTAAGACAAGATTTATGGAAGTTCATTAATATCATTCCTAACACATAATGACATCACATCACATACTATTTTACTATTGAAAAATCTATAATTTCACACAGCATTCGAGACATAACAAAAACTAGATAAAATAACTATCTATCCACCTTGGTTTTGCAAGGTTTAAATCCAAGATATTCTTAAGGGTGTCTCAACCTTCTATATCATATAGATATTATTTCTTATCTACAAGCCAAACCTATTTGTCATTTTCTTAATAATACTACTCAACTACTACATGTCAAACCACTAACATACAAGTCCAAACTATGACCTAACTAAGCATTTATATCATAATGCATAGTTATTCTACCATCTAGCCATACACATTGTACACATTAGTTTTGCATAACAACCATATTATGCAATTTCTTGAATCACAATTAGTAAAGTTAATCACTTAATTAGTTCCTTAATTCCTTCCAAATGGTCAACTCACTTTTTAAACTTCAACATTATGTTTTCCACATTTTAAGTTTTGGCCATGATAGATAATAGAAGCTCTAATTCATACAGAAAATTGTCAAAGTGATAGAAGATTTAGTTGGAAGCAATTAGGCAAATTAATATAGTTTCTTAATTTACTTAATTTTTAAATCTCTTTACTAATGCTTAATCAGTGTAATTTATAAGTAGTCCTAACTAAGGGATGTAACATTGATTCTATGGTTGCTACTTGATGCTCACTAAAATATGACACCGCAAGTGTACGGGTCGCAACCGTAGTACGTGATGAATCAAGGTCGTTCCCTCAGAGAATTAGCACAATTGGCGATTAAGGCATTAGAGTTCTCAATTTCATTTTAGTTAAACAATCAAATTGCAAATGGATTTATGAAAATTACGTAAAGGCAAGTAATAAACGATGATTATAATTGAAAGTATGCAATTAGAAACTCCTTAGGAATTTTAATCCCCTTTATATCAACTGTCGATTATTTCCCTTTTAATTAAACAGCTTAATGTAATTACTAGAGTCAAGGTTGAAGTAGGTGCAATTGTCTTTCGATCCAATTGAACCCTTATATCCACTCACGCTTGATATCTCAAGGAGTGGTTAATAAATGCTTAAGTGCAGACCTTCTTTCGACTACCTAGGGCCCTTGAGGATATCTCTATCTCAAGTGCAAATTAGATTATATCTAATCCTAAGTTGTTTAACTAATGGTCTATAAGCAATTCCCTTCCTTCAAAGGTTAATTACTTAATCCACAATCAAACTAAAGGAGGCCACCCAATAGAATGAAATATATTTCAGATTAAATACTATAAATTCCAATAACTGCAGAATCAACAAGGGAAAATAATCTCTACAGAGTAAAGGTTCATAAAATCCCTAAGGATTACAAAAGTTAGCTGCTCATGGCTTGAAATCCACAGACAAATTCAGCAGACATATTAATTATCATCAACTAAGAGGGGAAATGGAGTAGAAACACCTAATCGGAAGGAAAATCAACAGAACCAACGAATTCCCAATCAAATTGAAGCTTCTCCAACACCTTGGATGTGTTTTCTTCTCTCCTAGTCGGCCAAAACTCTTTCTGCTTGCTGAATGCCTGAAACCCTAGGCTTTCCTCGAATTTTCTAGCTTGCTAAATTAAACTGTACATTTCAGGGTCCGATCTCGCTATGGCGAGGAGTGCTTCTCGCTATAGCAAGATCTCATAAGTTCCCAGGTTTTCTGCTGTCCTCGCTATTGCTGCGCTATGGCGAGTTTCTCCCTGGAATTTGTATGCTTCGCGACTTCGCTGTGGCGAAGTACCTCACTCGCTATAGCGAAAGTGTGTTCTCACCATAACGAGTTCAATCCTCGCTGTAGCGAGAATGCTTGATCGACTTGTACTTTCTCACTTCTCAGCTTCCTTCTCTTTTTTCCATTCTTTCTTTCTTCTTTTATCTTTCCTGAAATTGAAATCAATCATAGGGTGAGGCTCAAACTGCTAAAGATAATATAATAAAACACTCTCTTTATTCTGTGTGATTGAATTCATTTTTAATTCTATTAATCAAGAAGAAAGCATTTGCCTCCCTAATTTGATCTTAAATATAATCTCGTTTTATACCACAAATTAGGGAGTTATCAAACTCCCTCACACTTAAATCCTTGGTTGTCCTCAAGCAATCCTCACAACTATCAAACAGAGATTATTTATTTATTCTTTTTCATAATCATCACCCAATCAATCAGAAGTCAGCTCTCCCCCACACTTAGATTGAGACTAATGCTAGAAACAGAAGTTCAGCAAAACTTAAATTGAATTTTGAAAACAATGTAGTCATAGTTACACCCTGACTAAGTGCGTGTGTGCTCCACAGATAGATTTTCAAAAAGCACTCAAGCAACCTTCAACATATCCTCATTACATTTTCAAGACCAATCCAGATATTCACTCTAGCTTCAATCCTCAACATTCATTAAAAGAGGTTTTTATTGTTCACCAGAGATCAGTTTTCAACATGATCACTTAGCTTTTTTTTTTTTAATTTGGCTTTTGCCTAGTCTCTTTTTTTTTTTGAATGATTTCTCCTCAGTTCTCTTAATCCTTTTGACGTGAATGACGACATTGGTCATGAAGTCACCCGGTTACTCAGATTAGGGAAGTCTCGAAGTGCTTACTAGCATACTCTTAGTTTCTATCACCGTTTGACGCGAATGACGACATTGGTCATGAAGCCACTCGGTTACTAAGTGATTTCAACCATTGGAGTAGGTTTTTATTTATTTATTTATTTATTTTGTGGTGTACTCATGATCCCTCTTCAAATGACAATCAGATATCCACTAGAAGCAAGTAACTTGGAAGAATCTAAAAAAAATAATTGAGAATTAGTTTAGGAGAAAACTTGAATACTTCACTTAATCATATTATGGAAGAGTGGTCCTAATGTGGGTGCATACTACGACTACATTATTTACTTTGTTCATTTCAAGCTTGCTTCACCCCCATATTCATTGATCAATATTCCTCTAAGGCAGTGAGGCTAATTCTGGTTAAAATTAGAGATGTTATGATGGTTTATTTATAAATGCTAGCTTATTTGTTTTATTAACTGAATTTGGGTGTTCGTGTCTATTTAGCCTATGAGTACATTTCCCCCACACTTAAAACTAACATTGTCCGCAATGTGCAAAATAGAAGAGCCAAAGTAAGGCAGAGAAGTAAAGTGTGGTGCAGGAAAAGGATAGAGACAAGACTCCCCTGATAAGAAAAGAAAACATATGAAAGGACGAGAGGGATGTGCTCAAACTACTCCTGCAATTGACAGCCCAACAATAGACAAAATAGATACAGGAACAAGTGAGTTGCTATAAGAGAAAACAGAGCAGTCAGCACCAATGATATAAACAAAAAGATATACAGTCATCCATATACAGTAATCCTAAGAAGCAAAATAAAACAGTACAAGAGATAGCAATCAAGGGATAGAAGGATCCTGTGAATCTGAAGGACTAGGTTGGTCACCCGATGGAGGGTTCTGGGGGAGAACTATCACGGAGAGTGTAGGACCCGCTGGAGGTGAAGGGGCAGGGGCAGGCATCAAGTAATCCATCAGCATCTGAAGCTGGTCCTTCATGGATAGGACATGGCCTTCCAACCAGTCAATGGACTCTCATACCCAACCTTCAAACTCAGCTGAATGCGGCGGGTCTTGCTGCATCGGCTCAGGTGTGCTCATGCGCTGTGGAGGAGGCGGTGAAGAAGCTACAGGAAGTGCCCGGGCAGCTGCCCGTTGTCTGCGAGGATGGCCCGGCTCATCCTTCATGTTATCATACTTAAAAGGTCCTTTGGGCTTAAACTGCGCATCATTTTTGGAGACTCGGCTTCCCCCCATGGTGACTAGCTCAGTAAGCATGTGAGGATAGGCCAGGCTCGCTCTATCAGACCACACTACCTGCTTAAAGTTTAGGTACATCAGGCGAGGGATGTTCACCCACTGTCGAGTCATGAAGCACCAAGTTAGAGTCGCTCGCTCTTGGATCATGTCCGAACCATAGGAGCTCGTCAGAATGTTGCTGGTGATGAATTGTAACCAATAGCGGGTCGGTTTGTTTAACTGATTTACCAGATACACTTTGTTTACCATCCGGGCTCAGCCTTCCAATGCGATAGTGGTTTCCACCTCCTCCCATGGAACAGATTCAGGATTCTCCAAAAAGTATTGGAATGCGCACTCACCGACGTCTGGTAGCTCATAAAAGTCTTGAAAGACTTTCTTGTTGATGCGTACCCAGGCAGCCCGGCAATAATATTCATCCTTGCCCTCTTCAGTATCCTCAAAGTTGGCATACAGCTCTTGGATCATCAGCGGGATCCGATGCACTGGCTTTTTGGTGAAGCCTTGCAGTTCATGCCACTGGAAGTCCGGATAAATGAGATCCAGGCCATGAGGCTCATAATACCTGTCTTCAACCACACCGCAGTTAGCGAAGAGAAGTCTTGACTTATTTCTTGGGAGCCATCACTATAAAAAGCAATGAGGAATTGAAAGCAAATCAGTGCAAGTAGTACAAGTAAGCATGAAATAAATGGCATATGATGTGACTGTAAGAAGGACAAGAGCCATTAGAAGCCTATAGGGTATCAGGGGACAGACGAAGAAGGGGGCAATCGAAGTGGGGAATGCTTGGGTAAAGGAGAAAATTTTCTGGAAAAACTCTCAAACTCGCTGTAGCGAGTTGATGCTCGCTATAGCGAGCACGAACAGAAATGAGAAAAACGCGATTATGTGCAGAATAATGCCAAATTAAATGAACTCACCTGCACAGAAATGTACAACTAGCCCAGCACAAGTATTCGAAACAAATAATTAACCCTAAACTACACAATGTCATACGAAATGACTGTCAGCCCTAAGGTTCGCGAAAAAACCTAGATTCACCATGATTCAGGAGATAAAATTAAAACTCAACTTACCAGATGCAAGGCAAATGGAATGCGAGGGGAATGGGAGCGTTGATCGTGAGAGATTTGGTTAAAGGATGAGATCTCAGGGAAGAGGGTTTCAGATGCGCTATAGCGAGAATGACTGTAAGTTTTGCTAAGTGACGAATTGAACTATTTGGGCTCAGATAAAACGACCTCGCTATTGCTAGGCAATAGCGAGAAACTCTCTGGAAAAAGTATAAGCAAGGCTGCAGGGTTCGCAACAGCGAAAGGAACCCTTCACTATGGCGAGAAGACTTGTAAAAATTAAGATGCTCAAGAGTGTCGCTGTAGCGGGGCTATAGCGAGGATCTCTCTGGTTTTTGTATGAGGTTCAGGGTATGCTGCAATCGCTATAGCGAGTGGAATAGCTCGCAATAGCGAAAAGACTTGAAAATTTTTTTTCTGAACATGTTACTCGCTATAGCGTAGCTACGGCGACATACTCTCTGGAATTTGTACCACATTGGCTGTAGGATCTCACCATGGCGAGAGGGTTGGCTCGCTATAGCGAAGACACTTGGTATTGTTCATGGGGCTCGCCACAGCCTGGCTATGGCGAGGGACTCTCTGGTTACTATACCTGATGCAAAATATGCAGCTTCGCTATAGCGAGGTGGTCCTCTCGCTATAGCGATTTTTTTTTTGAACTAATGAAAATGCAAATAAGCAGTCTAAAACCCTATATGACTTACCTCTCATTCTACTCCTTTTACTCAAATCATTGCCAACATGGTTGATCAACATGACTAGAATAAAGAAGCATAATTCAAATTAAAGTTAGATACTCCCTGAAAATCATGTCGGACGATGGTCTTTTCTACCAAACATCTTGTTCCCAGCACTCCAGCACTCCAGTACCAACATCCAACCTATCAAACACACAAAGAACACCAAAAATCAAAACAAAATGGAAAGGATGATAAATTAAAATAAAAGCACAAGAATAAAACTTGGGTTGCCTCCCAATGAGCGCTTGGTTTATAGTCCTCAGCCGGACTTTGTTTCCACTCAAGGAGGTTGAGCCAAGGTATGGATTGTAGTTTGCCGGTCTATGTCACCACCCAGATAATGTTTAAGCCTTTGACCATTCACTTTAAATTGATCTCCTGATTTCTCATCCTGAACTTCAATGGCTCCATAAGATGTTACAACAATTACCTTGAATGGTCCAGACCATGTCGATCACAACTTACCTGGAAACAACTTTAAACGAGAATTATAAAGCAACACAAGGTCTCCAGGTGTAAATGTCCTTAGTAAGATGCGTTTATCATGAACTCTTTTAGTTCTTTCTTTTTAAATTCTAGAATTTTCAAAGGCTTGTAATCTAAACTCATCCAACTCATTAAGTTGCATTAGTCTTTTCTCGCTCACTTTAGCCATATCATAATTTAGTTTCTTAATAGCCCAAAAGGCTTTATGCTCTAGCTCAATGGGCAGATGACAAGCTTTGTCAAAAACCAATTGATATGGAGACATACCTATTGGAGATTTAAAAGCTATCCTGTATGCCCATAAAGCGTCATCGAGCTTATCTGCCCAATCTTTTCTAGTAGGGCTTACAGTCTTTTCCAAAATCCTTTTTATTTCTCTATTAGACACTTCACACAAGCCGTTAGTTTGAGGGTGATAAGCTAATGTCATTCTATGAGTGACTTCATATTTTTCAAGCAGACCCTTGAACAACCTATTGTTAAAATGAGTCCCCCCATCACTAATGATTGCCCTAGGTGTGCCAAATCGAGTAAAAATGTTTTTTTTAACAAATCGCACCATCGTATTGGCATCATTAGATTGGCACGCTACAGCCTCAATCCACTTACTCACATACTCAACAGCAACTAAAATGTATTGATGAGTTCTAGATGAAACAAATGGTCCCATGAAATCAATACCCCACACATCAAATAATTCTACCTCAAAAATACCTGATTGGGGCATTTCATGCCTCTTTGAGATGTTACCTATTCGCTGACATGTGTACAATGGCTAACAAATAAATAAGCATCTTTAAATAGTGAGGGCCAATAAAATCCAGATTGTAACACTTTGTAAGCAGTACGTTGGCCATTAAAATGACCACCATAAGGAGCAGAATGACAGGCATGAAGAATGTCATTTTGTTCCATCTGAGGCACACATTTTCGCAAAATCTGGTCAGTACATTTCCTATATAAAAATGGTTCATCCCACACAAACCATTTCACATCATGCAAAAACTTTTTCTTTTGATAAAAGTTTAATTCATCGGGCACAATGCCACTGACCAGGTAGTTAGCATAATCAGCATACCAAGGCACAGATATACAATTCACAGCAAATATAGATTCGTCAGGAAAGCTCTCATTAATCAGGAGATTATCAGCACAATCAGAGTTATACATAAGCCTAGATAAATGATCAGCTACTTGATTTTCAGTTCTTTTCCTATCAGCAATTTGCACATCAAATTCTTGCAATAATAAAACCCATCTAATTAGCCTAGGTTTGGATTCTTTCTTGCATAGGAGATATCTAATAGCAGCATGATCAGTATGAACTATAACTTTAGTACCCATTAAATAGACTCTAAATTTCTCAAAAGCAAAGACAACAGCAAGCATTTCTTTTTCAGTAGTTGAGTAATTTACCTGTGCTCCAGCTAAGGTTTTGCTTGCATAATAAATAGGATGGAAAATCTTACCATGTCTCTGGCCAAGCACAGCTCCAACCGCATAATCGCTCGCGTCGCACATAACTTCAAATGGTAGTGATCAATCAGGGGCCACTATAATTGGTGCGGTGATGAGTCTCTGCTTAAGTTCTTTAAAGGCTTTCAAACAGTTTGCATCTAACTTGAAAGGGGTATCCTTTTCAAGCAATTGAGAAAGAGGCTTTGCTATCTGTGAAAAATCCTTGATAAATCGCCGATAGAACCCAGCATGCCCCAAGAAACTTCTTATAGCTTTTACATTAGTAGGCGGTGGTAGTTGCTCAATTACTGAAACTTTAGCCCGATCTACTTCTAACCCTTTTTTAGACACTTTATGCCCCAGTACTATTCCTTCATAAACCATGTAATGGCACTTTTCCCAATTTAGGACTAAATTAGTGTCTTCACACCTTTGCAAGACTCGAGTCAAATTGGCCAGACATTCTTCAAAAGTGATGCCGAACACTAAGAAATCGTCCATGAAGACTTCCATGATATGCTCAATCATGTCAGAAAAGATCGACATCATGCATCTTTGAAATGTGGCAGGAGCGTTACATAGTCCAAAAGGCATGCGTCTAAATGCGAAAGTCCCATATGGACATGTGAAAGTGGTCTTTTCTTGATCCTCTGGGGCAATAGCAATCTAATTGTATCCAGAATAGCCATCCAAGAAACAGAAGAATTCCTTGCCTGCTAATCGATCTAACATCTGATCGATGAATGGAAGCGGGAAATGATCCTTTCTTGTAGCCGTGTTCAACTTCCTGTAGTCCATACAAACTCTCCAGCCTGTGACTGTTCTTGTGGCAATCATTTCATTCTTCTCATTATGCACCACTGTTATACCTCCTTTCTTAGGGACACACTGCACCAGACTCACCTAGTCACTATCTGAGATGGGGTAGATAATTCCAGCATCCAGCCACTTAATGATCTCTTTCTTGACCACTTCTTTCATTATCAGATTCAATCTTCTTTGTTTTTCCACTGATTTTTTGTGGTTGTCTTCTAAAAGAATTTTGTGCATACAGATAGCTGGACTGATCCCCTTTATATCTGCTATGGTCCAACCAATAGCTCTTTTGTGCTCCTTTAACACTCTTAATAGCTGCTTCTCTTGAGAAGATGTTAATGCTGATGAGACTATGACTGGCAAAGTTTCTCCTTCCCCCAAATAGGCATATTTTAGATGCGGAGGAAGAAGTTTCAGTTCCAACAGTGGAGGCTTCTCGATGGAAGGTGGTAGAGCATGAGTATTTCGTGAGGTCAGCTCCAGTGATTCAAACTGCCCATTCTGCTTAGCTATAGGCCTAAATGCATTAAGCTTGTGCTCAACTTCCACTTTCTTCACTTCCTCTAAATTTGACTTACCAACAAGTACCGCTTCAAGAGGATCGGTGAAAGCATAAGAGTCTAATTCTTCTTGAATCATCTCTTCAAAAATAAACACTCGTAAGCATTCCTCGACACTCCCCAAATGCTTCATGGCTTTCTCCACACTGAAAGTGACTTACTCGTCTCCCAATTGCATTATTATTTCCCCTTTTTCCACATCAACAAGTGCTCTGCCAGTAGCTAGAAATGGCCTCCCCACTATCAGTGGGATGTCTCTATCTTCTTCAATATCTAGCACGATAAAATTAGCGGGATAGATGAACTGCTCAACTTTTACTAACACGTCTTCAATGATTCCATGTGGATAAGAAAGATTTCTATCGACTAGCTGCAAAGTGACCGTCGTGGGGTTGGCCTCTCCCATCTGTAGCTTTCGAAAAACTGATAAGGGCATAAGGTTTACAGCAGATCCTAAATCACAGAGTGCTCGACCTTCAAACTTATCCCCAATCATGTAAGGGATTGAAAAGGAATCGGGATCTTTGCACTTGGTTGGTAAGTTGGATTTCAGGATATTTGTAGTCTCCTTTGTCAAAGCCACTGTTGCAAACTCAGTAAACCGCTTCTTCTTGCTAAGCATGTCCTTAAGGAACTTAGCATATTTAGGCATTTGCTCCAGGGCTTTAGAGAAAGGGATATTGATGTGAAGTTGCTTAAACATGCTCAAGAACTTCTTATACTGATCATCAAGGACTTTCTTCTGCAATCTCTGTGGGAATGGAGGTAGTGGCACCACTTTAGGATGTACAACTGCTTTTTCTTCAAATTTTTCCACTTTAGACTCTCCTTCCTTGTCCTTTTCTTTGTTACTAAAATTGGCAGCCTGTTTCTCTTTCTTCTGTTGAAGTCCTTCACTTTCTGTCTGAATGGTGTTTGATACGCCCTTAAAATTCATCTTAGTTGGGTCCTCCACTTGAACTTGTATTTCAGGGAGTTCTTTACCACCTCTCAAAGTGATAGCTTTGCATTCTTCCTTACCCTCTCTTCTTGGGTTGGGAATTGTATCACTTGGCAAACCTCTTTGGTACAGTGCATTTACAGCAGATGCTAATTGCCCCATCCATACCTCTATGTTCTTAAGGGAAGAATCCACTCTTGCATTTATACCAGCTTGCTCTTCATTATTCTTAATCTGAGTGGTCATGAACTTAGCCAGTACATCTTCTAGATTCGTCTTGGACTCTTGAACAGGTATATTCTGCCTTGTTACTTGAGAGAACCCAGGGGGTTAATTTGGCCTTGCTCCAGAAGATGATGGTTGATTAAGTGATGGGCCATTCTTCCAAGAGAAATTTGGATGGTTTCGCCAAGCAGGATTGTAAGTGTTCGAGTATGAATTCTGATTCTTTGGAAAGTTCCCCACATAGTTAACTGATTCTGTTAATGCAAAGGGGCACTGTTCTGTTGAGTGCAGATCTCCACAATTCTCACAAGCAATTGGAGTCACTTGGGTAGAACATACATTCAATTACTGGTTTCGTTGCACCTGAGATTCTAACATATCAAACCTCTTGTTCAGAGCAGAGAGAATAGTTGCTAGTGGTACGGAAGAGTCTTCTTGAGTGCTAGCAACATTAGCAGTAATCCTTCTATCTCCTCCTCTTTACACATAGCTCTCAGATAGTGTGTCCAAAACCAGAATAACATCATCTACCGGCATGTCATCCCAACGCCCATTTAAGATAGCATCTAGCATAGTGTCAGTTTGTGGAGTCAGGCGTGTGCAGAAATTCTGAACAATGGCATAGTTATCCATTCCATGACTCGGACATTAGCGGAGTAAATATTTGTATCTCTGCCATGCAGCGTACAAATGCTCATCTGAAGCTTGCTTAAAATTGATGAGCTCATGATGGGCATATGCTATTCTATTATTTAGAATGAAGCGAGCTCTGAACCTTGCCTCTAGCTTGTCCCAAGTGTCTATTGAACCCTCTGGTAGATTTAACAACCATTCCTTAGCCTTTCCTTACAGAGAGAGTGGGAATAGTCTAAGTCTTAATACATCCCTAGGCACCCCATTCTGTTTGAATGAATTACATACTCCCAAAAATGACAGAATGTGGCGGTTGGGATCTTCATCAGACCTCTCACCAGTGAATTGCCCATTGAGCTGCAGCATGGAGATCATCACAAGTTTTAGCTCAAAATTAGCCGCTTGGAAATCGGGGACTACAATGCTCGGCTGAGTGGTTCTCATGGTTTTTACCACAAAATCTTTGATAGTATGATTCTGATTATCTTCGTTCGCCATATCTGTGGTAGGAATAACTATCTCACTTTCTGCTTGGATTAATGTAGACCCTTCAGCTAAGATATCCGTTAAACTCATTGTCTTTCTAGGTGTTCTGTTAGATCTGGCTTTTGGTGGCATAAACTATGTACCTGTGAAAACAAAAGAGTGCAGATCAAGAGTCTTACTAAGCTAAAAGAATCAAGGGGAATTTACTAAGAAAGTAATAACTGAATAGCTAACAACTGAAAGCGTAAATAACCAAGAAAAAGTAAATAAAAGAAATTAAATGTTTAAGCTAAAACTACTCAAAGTTCTCTAATTCTCTTCACCAATTGCCTTAATTCCCCGGCAACGGCGCCAAAAACTTGATGCTCACTAAAATATGACACCACAAGTGTACGGGTCGCAACCGTAGTACGTGATGAATCAATGTCGTTCCCTCAGAGAATTAGCACAATTGGCGATTAGGCATTAGAGTTCTCACTTTCATTTTAGTTAAACAATCAAATTGCAAATGGATTTATGAAAATTATATAAAGGCGAGTAATAAACGATGATTATAATTGAAAGTATGCAATTAGAAACTCCTTAGGAATTTTAATCCCTTTTATATCAACTGTCGATTACTTCCCTTTTAATTAAACAGCTTAATGTAATTACTAGAGTCAAGGTTGAAGTGGGTGCAATTGTCTTTCGATCCAATTGAACCCTTATATCCATTCACGCTTGATATCTCAAGGAGTGGTTAATAAATGCTTAAGTGCAGACCTTCTTTCGACTACCTAGGGCCCTTGAGGATATCTCTATCTCAAGTGCAAATTAGATTATATCTAATCCTAAGTTGTTTAACTAATGGTCTATAAGCAATTCCCTTCCGTCAAAGGTTAATTACTTAATCCACAATCAAACTAAAGGAGGCCACCCAATAGAATGAAATATATTTCAGATTAAACACTATAAATTCCAATAACTGTAGAATCAACAAGGAAAAATAATCTCTACAGAGTAAAGGTTCATAAAATCCCTAAGGATTACAAAAGTTAGCCGCTCATGGCTTGAAATCCACAGACAAATTCAGCAGACATATTAATTATCATCAACTAAGAGGGGAGATGGAGTAGAAACACCTAATCGGAAGGAAAATCAACAGAACCAACGAATTCCCGATCAAATTGAAGCTTCTCCAACGCCTTGGATGTGTTTTCTTCTCTCCTAGTCGGCCAGAACTCTTTCTGCTTGCTGAATGCCTGAAACCCTAGGTTTTCCTCGACTTTTCTAGCTTGCTAAATTAAACTGTACGTTTCAGGGTCCGATCTCGCTATGGCGAGGAGTGCTTCTCGCTATAGCGAGATCTCATAAGTTCCCAGGTTTTTTGCTGTCCTCGCTATTGCTGCGCTATGGCGAGTTTCTCCCTTGAATTTGTATGCTTCGTGACTTCGCTGTGGCGAAGTACCTCACTCGCTATAGCGAAAGTGTGTTCTCGCCATAGCGAGTTCAATCCTCGCTGGAGCGAGAATGCTTGATCCACTTGTACTTTCTCACTTCTCAGCTTCCTTCTCTTTTCTCCATTCTTTCTTTCTTCTTTTATCTTTCCTGAAATTGAAATCAATTATAGAGTGAGGCTCAAACTGCTAAAGATAATATAATAAAACACTTTCTTTATTTTGTGTGATTGAATTCATTTTTAATTCTATTAATCAAGAAGAAAGCATTTGCCTCCCTAATTTGATCTTAAATATAATCTCATTTTATACCACAAATTAGGGAGTTATCACTACTAAAGCAATGAAAGCCCAGCTGTGGAATTTTCTCATAATGAATGATTAAAACTATATTTACTTTCTTTATTGTCTTTACTTTAAAGGCATATGCTTTTTATAGTCTTACACTAAAATATGTATGTATGAATTAGAAGCATCAACATTACACCTAAGATTGGTGATTATATCGTAAGGTTGATTGTTGTTCCATTATGCATTCTTCATTGTGATTTCTAGACATGTGCCTACTCATGTTGGTTCCTTACATAGATTAATCATAGAAGTTTCATTATATGTTGGCTAAGTATGTAGTATGTCAAAATAAGTCTTCTTATGAGTAAACTTATGGCTAAGTGGGGATTGAGCAAAGATGCTCAAGTACATTATTGAATGTTCCTATTCACCTTAAAAAATCATATAGTGAGATGTAAGTTCCTACTCATGAACCCTCTTTTGCCTCTTCCATTATTGAATTAATTACTTGTATGACCTTTATCTTTGGAGTTCATAAAGTGGGCTAAAATTTTTCATGCCTTATTTATTTCAAGGAAAATAATGTATACTTATTTTATATCATCTCATTTTCTCCTTGTTGTCCAAGTGGATCATTTGTGATGAACATGATCAGCTTTAATAGAATGGTCATCTATTGGATTTGATGCTTCAATAGGCTAATGCTTACAAAATTTTTATGATATTGGTTTCAAAAAAGAGAAGCATCTAGCTAGTACAAATTATGTTCCTTTCTTATTCTCATACCAATAAAATCAAAAGTGCAGTATCCTTATCTTTATTTGGTGCTTAATTCATTATGGGATGTGAAAGATTTAAACTAGCTTTGGATGATTTCTTGACATAGATTTCTTAAAAAGGGAGGGAGAAAACAAGAAGTGAAAAGACAACTTACTTCTAAATAGCTCTAAATTTCATTAGACAATGGTTTAGTTCAACACGTTATTAAAATAATCTTATTTAAAATGTTTAAATCTTCTACCTAATTGAAAATATATGGAATGTGATCTTTATCTAACTCAAAAGATTTAGATCTATCTTGCTATATTGATAGACTTCCTTTGTTCTTTTCTTAGAGTGATGAAAATAAGAAGAGGGAGTAGCTATCTATTTAACTAGAGATATTCACTTGAAAATATTTATTTGCCATTGGACATAACGGCAATGTCTTTCTTGTTATTTTAATTTTCCATTACTTACTTGAAATTTAGATAATCCATATTCATATATATGTGTTTCTTATTCATTGACATTTAACTTTGATATGTTGTTTTGGCGTCTAATGTTGCATATATTCACTTATTTTCTCTTGTAAATTTTTCCAATTCTGTAAATTTCTACTATACTTTATTAAGATTATTAGTTTCTTTAGTCACATTCTCTTGAATGTTAGACAAGGTGTCTTAGGTCTCTTGAATCCCATTATGTTTACATATGAATTATTTATTGGTTGCACCTTTCTAGCATATACTAATATTATATGTTTTTTATGCCACCTTAAATTTATAGCCTAGTTCAATTAGTTTGTAGATTGTTAATGAATGAGGACCTCCATTTTCATAAATCAATTCTATATTCTATGTTTCTTTTCCTTTTATACAGATATTGGAATTCAATGCTTGCAACTTAAAGGCAAAGGCTTCTGAGTGGTTTTACATGCAATGATGTTGCCTATACGTATCACCAGTACATTGATTAGTTATGCATTGCCATTAGGCTATGAATTAAATCACTTTGAAGCATTAACTTAATCCTATTAAAATTTTATTAATATCTTGTAATTTAATAAATGGGAGAATGTGCATATATTATTTAAGTACTTTTAGTATGTATAATTTAGAAACCTTTGGAGTCTTGTTATAATTAGCTAGCTTATTTTCATGCTTCTGAAACTATAATTAGATTTGTGTTTGCATTTATTTTTAGTTATTTATGTAATATCCCAAAATTAATTAAGGTATTAATCGTGGATTTGGGTTAATTAAGAATAATTAATATGGAATAATCGGCTAAGTTAAGTGAATGGGAATTTTGGAGAGATAAATTATTAATATGAATTTGAGATTTAATTGGGATAGAAACTTCATCTAGGCCCAAATTAATGTAGGAGATCATGATAAAAGGCTAATAGAAGCCCAATAAGTTAGGTGCAAACCCAATCTGATTCAATGTGATAGAGGCCCAAGATCCACCTTTTACAGACTCTTATAATTGACCTAACAACCTTTGTGCAGACCCAAATCCTTTGAGCTCTTAAAACTTAGCCTAACCTAATTAAAACCTAGTAGCCTAACACATGAAAGCTGGCCCAACAAAGCTTAAATCTAAAGCCCATTTGGAGTTGGATCTTTAGAGCAGCTCATAACCCATAGAAAACCCAACTTAAACCCTAAAACCTAACCTAGCCACCCCCCATTCTGCAGAACCACGAGGAACACATACAAAATTCGGAGGTCCAAAGGAGAGGCTAGGTTTTTGGCATATTTTCACCATTTCCCACTTCTAAAGCAAGATTCAGCCAAGGTAATAGTTATATAACTTAAATCTCTCATCTTTCTCTTTAATTTGACCTAATTAATGTTCCAATTAGAGCACTTTCACCCACACCCAAAATTTGAAACTTGTCATTTGATGTTTCCATGGTGAAATTTCATAGGTTGAGGCTAGGGCTAACATTAAGTAAGCATAAACTTTTCTTTTTTAGGTATTTTTGCTGGTTTGAAATCCTAATGATTGGATTATAGTATAGGTATTAATTTTTCACGAATTTGCTTAGGATTTAGGGTGATATATTGAAGTTTCTGGTAGAGGACACCTCCATTTCGAATTTTGGGAATTAGTAGTGACTGGGGAGATTTTTGTACCACTGGTGGCTTTTGCAAATTTGTCTACAAGTGAGGTAACTGGGACTATATTAATTCCATGCATATATTCTCTTTAATTTCATATTTGCTGTACAGGAATGATTTGAAATGCTAAATGAATTAGTTGGCTATCTATTGTATTATGTTTGGACCTTGTGAGTCTATGGTGGAGCTGTGGTGCATTGCCACCCGTACATGTGCTTCGATCGGGTACCGGGTTATGATCAGACCCTAGATGCACTGAGCCCTGGTTGTGTTCATTGAGGAGTAGGTGCCGTGGACAGGCCTCTCCTGGTATTATTGGCCTTTAACATGTGGAAATATGATTGTTAGTATGGGATGGTAATCATAGTAGCTTAATCATTTTCTTTGCTGATATGACTGATATGATTCTAACGTTGATTTTGATTCATGCATATATGTTAATTAAATTGGATATTATGAATGGAAATTTCCTTGGTTACTGAGATTCACATTTCACCCTATTTCATGGGATCATACTTTCAGGTGAAGGCTCTTCGGGTAGGGATAAGGGGAAGCAAGTGGATGAAAATCTATGAGCTCCAACCATGTGGGAAGAAGGTTACGCTTAGACTGGTTTATTTAGAATAGATGCTAAATTTTGTATTCCTTTTATATAGCAACATCATGTAATCATGTTGCCAAATGTAGGCACTTATATTTTGATTACTTAGGATGTATCTATTGAGGAGTTAGGCCTCATCTTAGCTTGGTATTGGATGTATGAACCTATAACACCTGATGTATAAATTTTACTGAATTTATGATATGGTATACTATTGAAAATATAATTATGTGATGCATTAGATGCTGATATGAACCATTAATGTATGAAATCTCTAACGGAATGTGTATCGAATGTTAATTATTGATAGTGCATGAATTCTTGCTGTCATTAATCCATGAAATTGCTGACATGTGGTAGTTGGACGAGTAGGAATTATTACTTAAGTTTTGAATTGGTAATGGTAGAATAGTTAGGTAAATAAGGTAGATAAATACCATTAGAATCATATAAAATAAGGGGAAGTGGTCCTAGGGTATTCCTAAGAAGAGAATTGGAGTACATGGGACGAAATTTGGGAGATGTAGTTACAGGAGGGAGTCACACCGTGGCTAGGAAGGCTTCGCCGTGGCCTGAAGAGTGACAGTGGCGAGGAACCCCACGACTTGAGGAATCTCGTCGCAGCTCAGTGCAAAAAAAATTGCCCAAGAGGGTGGCAGAGAGAAACCTCGTCACAACGTTGGTCGAGGAAACTAGGTAAGGAGTGTCTAATAGTAAGCCTCGTTGTGGTGCAAGCGTTTTCCGCTAAGGCGAGAATCGTGGAATTCGAATAGTAGTCCTAGGAGGCATTTCAGCCACAGCGCCACGTAGGCTAGCCATGGCAAAATTTGCATGAATTGCCCAATGATGCCTAAGAGTAACTTAGTCACGGCGCAGAAGGTCAGGGCCATAGCATAAAGTGAAAAACATAGTTTTCGAGCTCAGTACCAAACTTAGGCACAGTGGGAGGGTTTCAAGTTGTAGCGTAGGTCCCCAAACTTTTACCTTTAGTCTAGAAACCCCAGTTTCTTCAATGGTAATGCTAGGAAATGATGTAAGAATACTTATAGGAGCTTTTTGTGTGTTGAAACTAATGGATTGATGAATCACAAATCCCTCATGATAGTATAATTTCTTTTATGCATTTTCACGTTTGTGGTTGTTTAATGATAACCCTAACATCAAGGTTCAAATTTCCTTATATTTTTATAATGTAATAAATTATAATGACTCCAAACCTTGATCATTAATTATTAATCGTGTATTTAACCATAATTATCATGTTTAGAAGATAGGGTTGTCACAATTTATATTAAATTATAAATTTTATATTTACCAACTAGCATTATAAAATAATTTTTTTAAAAAATTAAAAACTTAAAGTCACCACTAAAATTTTTTAAAATAAAAAATTTTTAGTAGTGACTATTGTCGTAGCTAAAGGTCCCTTTTTAGTAATGTCATTTATTACCAAAAATATTAGTTAATAATGTCAAATATCATACATCTAGCTATCCCTATCCAAGTTCTCATCTTAATCATCTTGACCATTATCCTCTTCCTAACCTCCTTGTGCCTATGTTCCAAATGATCCAATGTCTAATAGGGGTTGCAATCATTATGGTACAACTTTTTATGTAGCAAGGTCTGCTACAAAGTTAGGTGGCCAAAAAAATAGTGGTAGGAACAAGCTTTCAACTAAGAAATTGTTCAATAATTCAACTACCAGGTCATTATTTGTAATATCATGCCTAATGTCTTGTTCACTTGGGTTTGCAAATAAGCAATGGACTGGAAGGGACCTAGCTAATTAAGACTTTGATGAGGGCTACTTTGGCTCAAGCTATGTTGTAAAAACACTTGAACGGGCCAATTTGAAAAGCAAGTCCCTTGAAATAAGTGATTCAAGGCCAAATAAAATTTGGATAAAATTTTAAATAATAGAAAATGAGGATTTGAGCCTTGAGTTGCCCAGAAACTAGGGTCAAAGTGATTCAAAAAATTTACCGAAAGGCCAGTGGCATTTTTGTAAACTTAAAATTTTTTGGAAAACTCACAGGAGAGCTTTTTAAATAGAAAATTTAAGTTCTCCGGAGTTCTCAAAGACCTTAAAAATCATGGGAAACCGCAAGACAGTTATAACTCCTTCGGTGTTTGTTTTCGAACGTTAGTTGACCCAATGTTTAACCCTTTCATTTGGGAAGATTTTAATGCCAAATCAAGTAGTTCCAAAGCCATTTTATAAATTAGAGAATCTTAATTTTAGATTTACCTCCGTGGAAAGGATGATTCATTCGGATCAACATGAGAGTCCAACCACATTGCATTGCCAGAACCCATGTTGTATAAACCCACATTTTTATCTTTTTTTTTTTAGAAAAAAAAAAGATAAAAAAAATCCAATGGATTTCAATTTTATGCAAAATGCTTTTCTATTTCTAAAATTTTGATGGAAAAGACAGTTCTCGAAAAGGAGCTAAAACAAGCCTAAAACGAAAATGCCATGCGCAAGGAACAAAATCGTCATTCTTTTGGAACAATTCTCTCTTAATTTCCCTTTATATATGGCATCCCATACTTGGCTCTCCTTAACTGACTTGCTACAATGTCCAAACCAAAGAAGAGAACTGAAGAGAACAATGCACAAGAGGAACTAAGAAGGAGGAAGGAAAAGGCTAAAAAAAGGTGAGAAAGTTTAGGATTTTTATACTTCTTCCTCTTGAAACTTTATTCTTCTTTTCTTACTTTATCTTTCCATAGTTTTAATGAAGTTTTTAGTGCTAGTTTGGGGTCAAACCAGAAGAGATTATTTCAAAATTCAAGGAGAAGGAAGAGGAAAGAGGAAGAACTCTTGAAGAAGGCTTGATTTAAGGTAAATTCTTGCCTTTCGATCACCTCTCCTTCTTGTTCCCTTAGTGTGTGTGTTCAGTCAGACCAGAGCCATGAGAGGGGAGGAGATTTTGTTGTGAAATAAGAGAGAATTAAGGGTTTTAGACCATGGGGAGTTAGGAAATACTAAGAAATTGCATGAAAATCTAGTGAAATGCAAGTTAGGAAAGTGTAGGGTTCTCAAACATAATCTGAAATCTGGTTTGATTCAAGAATTCCCTAACATATATGAGTGTTTGTTTGAGTTTCTAAGACTCCTAAGGAGCCTTCCAAGTGCCTATTCATGAAGAAAAAATTGCAAACTCTATGGGTCCCTAATGAAGGCATATTTCGGTCAAGACCCATAAAAATAGCTAGGGAATGTTTTAAATTGTTCCAAGCTTGATTTAGAACTTTATATGATAAAAGAAGGTAGGAGAAACCCTTGGAAAAAATTTAGAAGCCTTAGATTGGGAAATGAGACAATGGCTTCCATAATGTAGCATTATAAAACACATTATATCTAGGCTTGGGAGAATGGGTGTATGATGGCTCCAAGGGCTTTAAATGAAGTCAATAAGCCTAGATAAGGGAAGAAACTAGAGCCAAAAACTTGACTTATAGTAGTTGCTTCATTAGGCCATAATGGAATCATTATGTGACCATTACGCAAAGTGTGTCTCAAGTGTGAGTTTGATATTTTAGCTTGCTTCAAGAAAGTAATTGAATATTATTTATGGTGTTTAGGCCAAGGAAGTCAAGCTCTATCTCATTGTGAGTATGTAGCCAAGAAAGGGAAGGTATAGCCAAGTGAAACTTGAAATTCCCTAAGGTAGCTCTCCACATTTTCTTGTTGCATATGTGTCATTGTGAGCTTGTGCGTATATTTACATTTTCTAGACATGCTACTTGATTCTATGTTGTTATTTTGGTACCAATATATCTTTTTGAATGTCTTTGAATTGTGGAAATGACTCATAAGGATGACGTAGTACCAAAAGTCCCTTACTGTGGGTGAGAAGATGCCAAAAGTTTCACGGCATAGGTGAGACAAGGCCAAAAGTCCCTTGGATGGATGAGGCTAAGTTAAAAGTCCCTAAACCAAGAGTGAGGCAAATCCAAAAGTCTTAGAAATGGGGTGAGGCCAAACCAAAAGTCCCTAAAGCTCATTCTTATGCGTGACATAGGTTTGTGGCATAAAAATGTGAAATTGAATGCTTCATAGATTGATTAGTTGCATACTTGTACCCATGAAATGTTGTATGCCTTGAAAATGTACTTGAATTAGTGTATGAGTTATTGAGATTCAACAAATCTCACCCCCTCCTTTCTCTTATCTTATATAGCCTAGGTGGAGTTCATGATCTAAAGGATGGAAGCCAAGGAGCTTACATATCCATCTCTTGGCAATCTTGTTATTTTTGATGTACTAGAATGTCAAAGTATATATGTATATATTATTTTGGAGCCATGAAACTTTGAACAAGTGCAAACTATGCAATGATAGTGTATGTATCAAGAATAAAGCTAAATAAATGGAAATTCACAATTTGACCACTTGAAAGCCCACTTGTGCATGTATGTTTATGGATGTGTCATGATGAATTTGAGTTGCATAATGAATCAACCTTATGAAAGACTTATTTATGCTGTATTTATGCTTCCTAAGTTGCTCAAATGGGTGTAGGAAAAGGTATGGATCATTCGGACCAAATTTGCCCCTTTTAGGAGCTAAAAGTGCCATAATCTTGAGTTATGGCAAAGTCTGACAAAATGATCTCTTCTTAACTTCAAATTTGGCAGCAAGTAGATCATGGTCAGAGCTTTTTAGGAAGCCCAAGACCAGGTCATTTGGAGGTTAGTGGAATTTTTTATGATTTTTCAAGTTGTGTATTAGAAATTCAAATCTGCAGAATTACTGTTCATTTGTTCAGTTGTCATTTTGTGTCATCTGAGGGACAAACATGGTTCAATGGCTACAAACTTTAGTAGACATAAACTAGACATTCATAGTGACTTGTAGCAACTAGAAGCACCTCATTTGGAGGTCTGAACTAAGAGTTATGATTTTTTGAAATTTTAGAACAACATCAATAGTGCAGCACGACCTTGCTCACTATTACATTGAATTCTAGTCACTAAAAGTGTTTTTTTTTGTCTGAATTTATTTTTACCATAAAGCTAACATCTATAGCTTTCCATATTGGTATCATTTGTATGGATTGGACCTTTGTGGAATTAATTGGACATTTTTGAATTTTATATCAGAAATTAGTATCAGTAGCCAGTCAGACCTTTGTGCCTTTTTAGATGTAAAACATGGTCTAGATGCTATGTTCATGACTTGAAATTATTTTTATTATAAATTTAACACTTAGAGCTTTCTAGGAAGCTATAGCATGGTAGATTTTGATTTTTGTACATTTAATTATGAATTTTCAAAATTGATGCATAGAATATGTAAACTGAACCCGAGGCAGAACCATTAATAATTATGTATGCTTGATGTAAGCTCGGGTTTTTGGCAATTTTTTGAGATGGGTTTCAGTTGTATTGGTGTAATTAAATTTGAGAATGATATGACAGAGTCCCCAAGGCCCACGGAGCCAAAACGAAGAAATTATGGATGACATAACACAATTAAATTGTATTATTTTATTTGTTTTCTTGGGGAAATCCATATATGAGACTTATGTATGTAAGGAGGCTTAAGGAGGCTAGCTAAGATAGTTATGGTATTACATTTTATGGTATCAAAGCAAGGGTTCAGGCACTTTTACTCAGTATTTGGCTCTTGAATTGCATTATTGGTTGTATTAAGGTGTGAATTGCCATGGAAATAATGGAATGTATATGTATGAGTGCTTGGTATGTGATTGTATACTAATGATGGTGGTTTTTTTCAAATAAGATGGTGGATACTAGACGTGATACAGGTAGAGGTAGGCCACCTACGGCCTAGAGGGTTGAGTCTAAGGACCCTCTACATGCCATCATGGAGAGATTGGATAGACAACAAGCCATGATAGAGCAACAGTAGAAGATACTTGAGCAATAAAGATAGGTTATGCAGCATCAGCACGATATGATCATGCAATTGCAAAATGCCTTAGCCAGGCAAGAAGAGGTAATGAGAGAAGCCCCTGCAACTCAGCCATCCACCTCTGGCATTCCACTTTTATCTCCCCAGGAGCCAGCCTTCCCTCCACTAACCATACAGAAACTATTAAGTCAATTCAGAAAGAACAATCCACCTACATTTGACGGAGCCTTAGTGCAGATAAAGCAGAGGCTTGGGTTATGGAAATAGAGAATATATTCTCAGTGATTGAGTGTATCTTAGAACAGAATGCTCATCTTGCCACCTTTATGTTATAGCAAGAGGCAGATAGATGGTGGTGTAGCACAAAACCTCTAATACAAACAAAGAATATATTGATCACCTAAGAGAACTTCTTGGTAGAATTTTATGAAAAATACTTTCCTAGCTCAGTGAGAAAACAAAAAGAGATAGAGTTTATGAGTTTAAAGCAAACTAATGATATGATGGTAGATTAGTACGTGGCCAAATTTATTGAATTGTCTCAGTATTCCTTTTAGCTCTAGAGATATGATGATGAGCCTTAGATATGTGAGCATTTTGAGACTAGATTGAGGCCTCTGATTAGCAATAGAGTTACTCCACAATGGATCAGAAACTTCAATAACCTTGTAGAGGTCAGCAGGGTGATTGAGAATAACCTACGAGCTATCATGCCTGTTGCAGCATCAGTTAGTCAGAAGGGGGCTCCAGAATTAAAGAGACTGAAACTTGAGGAGGGTTTTGGTGTGACACCTAGTAGCAAGAGAAGAGGCAAGGTGCCATGGAATAGGAAGCCACAGAAGGGCAAGAGAGTACAGCCTCTTCGAGGCCAGTCATCCACCTAGTAGTTTCCAGTGATATGTTTTAGATGTGGGAAGCTAGGGCACATTGCTAAAAACTACCCCTTGGTGGATACAGTGCCTCCATCCAGACCACAGACCTAGGGTAGAGTGTTTGCCCTCACTCAGCAGGAGGCCAGTGTGTCACCCAGTTTGATCTGAGGTACACTTGTAGTGAATGGTTCTCCTGTCATTGCCGTATTTAATTCGGGTACTAGTCACTCGTTCATATCTTATGATTATGTGAGATGTTTGGGTCTAGCTATTAGTACTCTACCATTTGATTTATCTGCCACCACACCCACTGAAGGCCACATTATTACTTTCCATGCTTGCTTGAATGTTATCGTCCAGTTTAATCATTGTCACACTACTATTGATTTTATTTGTATGTCATTTAATGACATTGATTTGATTGTTGATATGAACTGGATGATTGTGAACAATGTTGTACTTGATTGTGAGCACCGAACCATATCTGTATCTTCTTATGGTACCATACCTAGGGTAAGAGCTAAGTTATCCTTGATAACTATTGCCTAGGCTGAAAGATACTTAGAGCATAGATGTCAAGGGTTTTTAGTCTTTTTCTCTATTCAGGCTAAGATAGAGGAGGGATAAAGGAGATCCCAGTAGTCAGGGAATTCCCGAAGGTTTTTCCTAGAGATTTTGATTTCAGTGGTCTACCCCCTGAGAGAGAGTTAGAGTTCCCTATAAAAATAATGCCTGGAGCTAGACCGGTGTCCAAGGCTCCATATAGAATGGCTCCCACTGAGCTTACTGAGTTAAAAAAGCAGATAGAGAAGTTATTAGAGAAAGGGTTTATCTACCTTAGTGTTTCACCCTGGAGAGCTCCAACACTATTTGTGAAAAAGAAAGATGGTAGCTTAAGATTGTGTATAGATTATAGAGAATTGAATAAAGTTACCATCAAGAATAAATATCCTCTCCCTAGGATTGATGACCTATTAGATCAGTTAGTTAGGGCATCTATCTTTTCTAAGATAGATCATAGATCTAGGTATCACCATTTGAGAGTAAGAATGGAAGACATCCTAAAGACGGCCTTCAGAACTAGATATGGGCACTATGAGTTCCTTGTGATACCATTTGAGTTGACTAATGTGCCCACGGTGTTCATGGATTACATGAACAAGGTATTCAGACTATATTTAGATTGATTTGTAGTGGTCTTTATTAATGACATCCTAGTGTACTCTAGATCTTTTGAGGAGCATGAGAAGCATCTGAGATTAGTCTTAAAGACTTTGAGAAAGAAGAGGTTATATGCCAAATTTAGTAAATGCGAGTTTTGGCTAACCGAGGTAAAGATCTAAGGTCACATGATATCACATGAGGGGGTTGCGGTAAACCCCCATAAAGTAGAAGTTATGTTATAGTGGGATAGACCTAGGACTATCACTGAGGTTAGGAGTTTTCTAGGTTTGGCGGGGTATTACAGACAGTTCATTCAGAGCTTTTCTTAGATAGCCTTACCACTTACAAGGCTGACTAGGAAAGATATACCTTTTGTGTAGGATAATAGATATGAGAGGAGTTTCTAGAAGTTGAAACTCTTATTGACCACTGCCCCTGTATTGATTATCCCTGACCTTAGTGAACCTTTTGTGGTTTATGGTGATGCTTCGAGAAAGGGGTTAGGTTGTGTGTTGATGTAGCAAGGGAGAGTAGTGGCATATGCCTCTAGGCAGTTGAGGCCTCATGAGGAGAATTATCCTACATATGACCTGGAGTTAGCCACAGTAGTATTTGCTCTTAAAATCTGGAGACACTATCTATATGGTGCTACCATAGAGATTTATAGTGACCACAAGAGTCTGAAATACCTGTTTAACCAAAAGGAACTGAACATAAGGCAGAGAAGATGGATGGAATTTCTGAAGGACTATAACTATACTTTGAAATATCATCTAGGCAAAGCCAATATGGTGGCTGATGCCCTAAGTAAGAAATCCATCCTCGCAGCCCATATAATGATTAGGGAACAAGAACTCCTAAAGAAATTTAGAAACTTGAACCTCTCCTGTCAGTTAGTATCGAGTAAATTGTATATGAGTGAAACTGAATAGAGAATGAGTTGAGAACCCAGATCATAGATTCCTAGAGAGAGGATGAGTTCCTAAGATAGGTCAGGAGTGAAATTTCTCTAGGTAGGACCTTAGATTTTAAGGTATCTAAGTGTGATAGTGTACTACGATAGAATTTTCGTGCCTAGTCAGAATGAATTAAGAGAAAGAATATTAGAAGAGGCACATAAGAGTAAGAGTACGTATACTATCCATCCGGGTGCCACTAAGATGTATTAGGATTTGAAAAAAAATTTCTGGTGGCCCGAAATGAAAAATGATGTAACTAATTATGTGGCTAGATGCTTAGTGTGTTAGAGGGTAAAGATAGAATATCATAGACCCACTGGGTTGTTACAGCCTCTAGATATCCTTGAGTGAAAGTGAGATAGTATAGCTACGGATTTTAAAATGGGGTTACCCTAGACATCCTCTGGACACGATGCTATTTGGGTAATGGTGGATAGATTGACAAAGTCTGCACACTTTTTAGCTATCAGGGCTACCCATATACTAAATAGATTAGCCCAATTGTACATCAAAGAAATAGTACAACTTCATAGAATATCCAGTAGCATAGTATTAGATAGAAACCTTAGATTCACGTTGAATTTCTGGAGGTCATTATAGTATACCTTAGGGATCGGGGTGTGGTTTAGTACTGCATAACACCCCCAAATAGATGGTCAGACTGAGAGGACCATCCAGACCTTGGAAGACATGTTGAGGGCATGTGTATTAAAGACGAGGGGTAACTGGGATGTGTATTTGCCACTTGCAAAATTTGTGTACAATAATAGCTTTCATTCCAGTATTTAAATGGCCACTTATAAGGCTTTGTATAGGAGAAAATATAGATCCCCTCTGTGTTAGGTTGAGCAATGTGAGAAAAGCTTGATAGGGCCTGAGATTGTAGACCAAACCACTAGACAGATAGAATTGATTAGAAAGAAACTCCTTACGACCCAGAGTAGACAGAAAAGTTATGCAGATAGGAGAAGGAGGTCGTTAGAGTTTGAAATTGGAGATCACATATTTATCTAGGTATCTCCAGTGACTGATGATGCCTTAGTCGCTTAAGCACTCAATTAAACTAAGATTGATTTGATGTAATATAGGTCAACTCTAGGTCATTCTTCCTAAGGAGCAATTTAAGGGTTAGTTTGAGTTGATTTTAGGTGATTATTTGATGCTTGAAATTTTATGCAAATTCTAGAAAACTCTCTCTATGCTAAATGAAAAATTAATTGAACTAAATGCATGCAATTTGGGGGGTTTTAATTAAGAAATTAAACTTCAACTAAAAGAGAAAAACTAAACAAGTAATTAAACTAGATTGCTCTAAATTAAAATTAAAATGATTGTGAAAATACAAAGAACAAATAAGAGGCAACCAAAGTTTTGCAAAGGGATTCCGGCTCTCATCACTCACCAAAGATTAATTGAGACCAAGAGAAGTGATTAGGTAGTAGACCAATGAATTTAATTAACTTAATCTAAGGATAGGAAACTCTAAGCTTAAATGCACATCACTTGACTTAACTAGGAAACCCTTAGCTAATTCAAGTAATTTGCAAGTAATTAAGCCAATTAAACTCATCAAATCCTTCTACAATTTGATTCAATTAATTCTAGAAATTTGATTTTAATTACCTAATTGAACAATTAAGCAATTATACTACCCAATTCAATAATCAAGTAGCGCAAGAGATCAAGATATGCAATTAAAATCATAACATTAATCAAATTAATGCAAGAGAACTCAAACATCAATCCAATCAACATTATAAGGTCTAGAAAACCAAAATTCCAGCAACTACAAAACATAATTCCAATCCCAAATAATACCAATTCTAATTACAATCTGAGATAAAATAATTGTCTAACCTAAAACTAAGTATCAACATTAAATCCACATAGAGATTTCTAAAACTAGAAAATCCCTAAGTTCTTGAAATTGAAAGAGGAAAAGGTAGGAAGAAAAGAACTCCCCAATGGTCCTCAATCCATGTAAATCAAGAGCTCAAGCCTTCCTCCTCCATGCTCCACCTTGGTGCCACCCTTCTTTAAGCTTCCATAGATTTTGTTCCTTTAAACTCCTTCAAGCTCTCTACCATTAAAAGATGATGAAGGAAAATAGAGATGAATGATGGTGGTAGTATTCTGGAATGGCAACGTGTAGGTGAGTAAATGAATGAATGAGAAAAGGAAAAGGGGCCCGCGAGTGTTGGAAAGAGGGAGTGTAAATGATGATTGGTGATTTTCGGCACTGACTCCTCACGTGAAGTCTAAAGCCAAAGAAAAATTGAATGAAGCAGTAAATCCTCCCCCTCCAGGTCTAGCATCCTATGTGTCAGTCCGAAGGCCCAAAGAACCAATTAAGAAGAAGCCCTTCGTCCTCCCCCAGGTGCAGCGTCCTGTGCGTGAGATGTGGCGTCCTCCCAGCTGTGAAGTTTGAAAAGCCAAATGAATAATGAAGCAATTCATCCTCTGCGTCTCCAGGTCTCACGTCCTCTCCCACTGACTCATGTCACAAGAAAACAAAAAGGAAACCTAATATCCTATTTACAAAAATGCCATCACAAATAATTAATGAAAATAAAAATTTTGTTCCAATCTTGACCCTTGATTCACTTTAAATCTTCAATTCATTTGCCCAAAATTGTCTTACATCATTGATTCCTAATTCATCTCTAAAAATATGCATAAATTTAATAAATATTTTGAAGATTGGAAATATTCAACCCATCAAAGAAATATAGAAAATAAAATATTATCAATTTAAAGCCAAAATTCTCCTAATTAATTCAAAATTATATTATTTCTCAAAATTGACTAAAAATTCAAATATTGTATAATAAATCTATTTAAGCTCAAATTAATCATTAAAAATAATAATAAATGTGGGTAAAAATATATAAAAGTTAGCACTTATCACTGGGGTAGGTCAGTCTATGAAGGTAAAGAAGCTTAGTCCTAAGTATATTGGTCCATTTGAAATCTTTGAGAAAATTAGATCCGTGGCCTATCGAATAGCCCTACCTCTAAACCTAGCCCAAGTTCATAATGTTTTTCATATCTCCCAATTGAAAAAGTACTTACTAGACCCCTTATATGTCATAGAATATGAGTATGTTTAATTGCAGGAAAATCTTTCCTATATAGTGAAATCAGAGAAAATTATGGATGCTAAGTTGAATCAGCTGAGAAATAAGAACATTACTCTTGTGAAAGTGGTCTAAAGGGGTCTGAGATCTGAAGAGGCAACCTGGGAACTAGAAGAAGAGATAAGAAAGAAATATCTAGAGTTATTCCCTTAAGGTACGTATTTTAAATTTCGAAGACAAAACTTATTTTAAAAGGGGTGGAAAATGTAACATTAGGTATGTTGTAAAAACACTGAAATGGGCTAGTATGAAAAGTAAGTCCCCTAACATGAGTGATTCAAGACTAAAAAAAATTTAGATAAAATTTTAAATAATAGAAAATGAGGATTTGAGCTTTTAGTTGCCTAGAAATTGGGGCCAGAGTAATTCAAAAAATTTGCTAAAAGGCCAGTGGCATTTTTGTTAATTCAAGAAATTTTTAGAAAACTCATAGAAGGGCTTTTTAAATGAAAATTTTGAGTTCTCCAGGGTTCTTAGAGGCCCTAAAAGTCATAGGAAACCCGGGGATAGTTAAAACCCCTCCAATATCTATTTTTGAATGTCGGTTTGACCCAATTTTTGGCCCTTTCGTTTGGGAAGGTTTAACCTCCAAATCGTGTAGTTCCAAAGCTATGTTAGAAATTAGAAAATCTTAATTTTATGATGGAAAAGACAATTCTCTTAATTTCCCTTTATATGTGGCATCCATACTTGGCTCTCTTTAACCGACTTGCTGTAGCGTCCAAACCAAAGAAGAGAGCTAAAGAGAAGAACGCACAAGAGCAACCAAGAAAGAGGAAGGAAAAGGCTAAAAAAAGGTGAGAAAGTTTAGGATTTTTATACTTCTTCCTCTTGAAACTTCATTGTCCTCTTCTTGCTTTATATTTTTATGGTTTTAATGAAGTTTTTGGTGTTGGTTTAGGGTCAGACCAAAAGACATAATTTGATAATTCAAGGAGGAGGAAGGGAGAAAAGGAAGAACTCTTGAAGAATGCTTGATTTAAGGTAAATTCTTGTCTTTCCATCACCTCTCCTTCTTATTCCCTTAGTGTGTGTGTTCGGTTAGACTAGAGCCATGAGAGGAGAGGAGATTTTGTTATGAAATAAGAGAGAATTAAAAGTTTTAGACCATGGGGAGTTGGGAAATACCAAGAAATTGCAAGGAAAACTAGTGAAATGCAAGTTAGGAAAGTGTAAGGTTCTTGAACATAATCTGAAATATGGGTTGATTCAAGAATTCCCTAACATATGTGAATGTTTGTTTGAGTTTCTAAGACTCTTAAGGAGCCTCCCAAGTGCCCTATCCATTAAGAAAAAATTGCAAACTCCATGGGTTCCTAATGAAGGCATATTTCGGCCAAGATCTATAGAAATAGCTAGGGGATGTAAAAAATTTCCAAACTTGATTTGGGAATTTATATGGTAAAACAAGGTAGGAGAAACCTTTGGAAAAAATTTAGCCTTAGATTGGGAGATGAGACAATGGCTTCCATAATGTTGCCTTGTTAAGTAACATATATCTAGGTTTGGGAGAGTGGGTGTATGATGGCTCTAAGGACTTTAAATGAAGTCAAGAAGCCTAGATAAGGGAAGAAATTGGAGCTAAGAACTTGAATTATAGTATTTGCTTCATTAGGCCATAATGGAATCATTATGTGACCATTAGGCAAAGTGTGTGTCTCAAGTGTGACTTTGATGTTTTACCTTGCTTCAAGAAAGTAATTGAATGTTATTTATGGTGTTTAGGCCAAGGAAGTCAAGCTCCATCTCATTGTGAGTATGTAGCCAAGAAAGGGAAGGTGTAGCCAAGTGAAGCTTGAAAATTCCCTAAGGTAGCTCTCTACCTTTTCTTATTGCATTTCTTGTTGCATGTGTCATTGTGTGCTTGTGTGTATATTTACATTTTTGAGACATGTCACTTGATGTTATGTTGTTATTTTGGTACCAATATGTCTTCTTAAATGTCTTTGAATTGTGGAAATGACTCATAAGGATGACGTAGTGCCAAAAGTCCCTTAATGTGGAAGAGGAGATGCCAAAAGTCTCATGTCATAGGTGAAACAAGGCCAAAAGTCCCTTGGATGGGTGAGGCTAAGTCAAAAGTCCTTAAACCAAGAGTGAGGTAAATCCAAAAGTCTTAAAAATAGGGTGAGGTCAAACCAAAAGTCCCTAAAACTCATTCTTATGCGTGACATGAGTTTGTGGCATAAAAATGTGAAATTGAATGCTTCATTGATTGATTAGTTGCATACTTGTACCCATGAAATGTTGTATGCCTTGAAAATATGCTTGAATTAGTGTATGAGTTATTGAGATTCAACAAATCTCACCCCCTCCTTTCTCTTATCTTATATAGCCTAGGTGGAGTTCATGATCCAAAGGATGGAAGCCAAGGAGCTTACATATCCATCTCTTGGCAATCTTGCTATTTTTGATGTACTAGAATGTCAAAGTATATATGTATATATCATTTTGGAGCCATGAGACCCTTAACAAGTGTAAAACTATGCAATGGTAGTGTATGTATCAAGAACAGAGTTAAATGAATGGAAATGCGCAATTTAACCACTTGAAAGCCCACTTGTGCATGTATGTTTATGGATGTGTCATGATGAATTTGAGTTGCATGATGGCTTAACCTTATGAGAGACTTATTTATGTTGTATTTATGCTTCCTAAGTTGCTTAAATGGGTGTGGGAAAAGGTATGAATCATTTGGACCAAATTTTCCCCTTTTAGGAGCCAAAAGTGCCATAATTTTGAGCTATGGTAAAGTCTGATCAAATGACCTCTTCTTGACTTAAAATTTGGCATGCAATTAGATCTTTCCCATATCATTTTGGAAATCTAAAGACTAAGTCATTTGGAGGTCTATGGAATTTTTTTTATGAATTATCAAAGTTCATATTAGAAAATTGGATTTGTAGAATTACTGTTCATTTGGTCAGTTGTGATTTTATGTCATCTAAGGGGAAAATGTAGTCCAATGGCTACAAAATTTGGTGGACATAAACTAGACATTCATAGTGACTTGTAACAACTAGAAGCACCTCATTTGGAGGTCTGAGCTAAGAGTTATGAATTTTGGAAATTCTGGAATAGCTTTAGTAGTGTAGCACGACCTTTCTCACTATTCCATTGAATTCCAGTGGCTAAACGTGTTGTTTTTGGTCTGAATTTATTTTTAGCATAAATATAACATCTGTATCTTTCCAGATTGGTATCATTTGTATAGATTGGATTTTTTAAAATTAATTAGAAATTTTTGAAATTTATATCAAAAATATGTATCAGTATCAGTAGCCAATCGGACTTTTGTTCCTTTTTCGATGTGAAACATCGTCTAGATGCTATGTTCATGACTTGAAATTATTTATAAATTTAACACTCAGGGCTTTCCAAGAAGCTATAGGATGGCAGATTTTGAGTTTTCTACATTTAATTACTAATTTTCAAAGTTGATGCACAAAATCTGCAGACTAAACCTGAGGCAGAACCATTAATAATCATGTATGCTTGATGTAAACTCAAGTTTTTGGCAATGTTTTGAGATGGTTTTGAGTTGTATTGGTGTAATTAAATTTGAGAATGATATGAGAGTCTCCCCAAGGCCCACGGAGCCAAAACAAAGGAATTATGGATAATGTAATGTAATTAAATTAAATTATTTTCTTTGTTGTTTTAGGGAAATCCATGTATGAGACTTATGTACGTAAGGAGACTAGCTAAGATAGCTATGGTATTACACATTTTTGCAAACTTTGTTTGCATCCCAACACATGCACAATGCAATGTTCTTAGACATGAACAAAAGTTGGAGTCTCAAAACAAAGGGAGAATTACCTTAATGTTAAGAATGACACATCATTCTTATTTATTTCAAGCTCTACTTTCACCTTCAATTAAGGATGCTCACACACTAAATAAATAGTTTGTTCAATATTTTATTTATAATATAGCATACAATGATTAGGACATGCATTTATGTTCTTGTGATTTCTTTAACTAATTGACCATTCTTTTTTATCAATAACAATTTTCTAGGAACTTCTTTGAATCTAGCAACATGCTCTTAATAATGACTATCATTAGTTTATAACAACTCTCAATCATGTAGAACTTTGACTTCAAATCAAGAGTTATACCCATAGAAATTGAAAATAATGTCCATATAAATTATCCCTTTTAAGAACCCTAATAAGTAATCCATTGTTTAACTTAAATTCTAACTACCATATGTCTAATGTACAATAATTAATGAGAAATACTCCTTTTGGGAGCCCTAACATATAACAATCAACAAGAATTACTAGTTTTAGGAACCCCAATAAGTAATCTATTGTTTAAATCCAATTCTAACTATCATATGTCAAACATACAAGAATTAACAAATTATCCTTTTGGAAACCAGAAAAATCAAGAATAAGCGGGAATTCCCATTTTCAGGAATTCCAACAAGTAATCAACTATTTAAACCACATTCAAAGGTGTAACAAACGTAATTCTTGTAAAACGATGAAATGAGTCGTATAATAGCAAGTCCTCTAAAATGAGCTAAATAATGTCCCAAAAAATTTGGATAGAGTTTTAGGCTCTTAAAAATGATAATTCTAGGCTCTGAAGGAAAGAAAAACAGAGCTAGGATGGAGAAACAATTTGTGACAGAAAGTGACGAAACGTAATGGTATTTTCATAAATAAGTGCAACTTTTGGAAAAACACATAAGAGGGACTTTTAAATGGGAAATTTAGGTTGCCCAGGGTTTTTAAAGGCCCCAAAAACCATGGGAAGCCCTGGGACCAGTAAAACCTCTCCAGTATACATTTTCCAACATCGATGAGCCAGAACTTTGATAGATTCATTCAGTAAGGTTTTAGCTCCATATTGAGTGATTCCAAAGGCATTTTATTAAATTAGAAATCTAAATTTTATAATGGAAAAGACAATTCTAAAAAAAGAGCTAAAACGAAGCCAAAACGAAATTGTCATTATGGAAGGATGAAATTGGAATTTTTAGAAAATTATGCTTCTAAAAACTCCCACACACTTCTCCTTTCTTCTCCCACCTTCTTAAGCACGAAATTTTCTACCTAAAATACAGAATATGATCTGCTCTTTAGGCACATAAGAGGGGGAAGAAAAGGAGGAGAAAAATCAAGGAAAAGGTAGGTAAATCCATGGAATTTCATGCTCTTTCTTCCTCCAACTTTGCTCCTCTCTTTCTAGGCTTTCTTTCCATGGTTTATTTGAGCTATTTTTTCTATTTTAATCTAGAATATTGAGGGGGAATTTTAAAATTCTTGAAAGGAAGCAAACCAAGGAAAAAGACTCTTGAAACTAAGTTGGAATCCAAGGTAATTCATGCTTTGAATTATTTCTTCCCTTTGCTTCTTCTTGCTTTAAGTTTCGGCCTAAATCAGAACCATATGAGGGAGGGGAGTTTCGTCCAAAAACAAGAGAGGAACAAGGGTTTTAGGCCATGGGGTATTGGAATATAGCAAGAAATTCCAAGAAAAACTAATAGAAATTAAGTTAGGAAAGTGTGGAGTTTTCTAGGGTTTTGTAAAATCTGATTTTGTATGAATGTTTCCTTAGTAATTTGAATGTTTCCTTGAGCTCCTAAGACCTCTAGAAATCCTCGTAAGTGGTTCCCCATCAAGGAAAAATCAAGAAGCTTGTGAACTCCTTCCTTGGTGCATATCTTGGCCTAGTCTAGTTCATAGAGTTAGGGAGTGTTTTAATTTGTTTTAGCCTTGGTTTGGGACTTTATAATATGTTAGAAGATGGGAGAAACTATTGAAAAAAATTTAAGATCCATGGAATGAGAGATGGAGCAATGATGTCCATAATAGTGCCTTATGAAGCAACTTATATTTTCAATTGTGCAAGTGAATGTGTGAGGGATCCAAGGACCTTAAATGAGTTTAAGAAGTCTAGAAATAAGAAGAGAATGGAGCTTAAAACTTGAAATATGAGAGTTGCTTCATTGGGCCAATTATGAAACCATTATGCCACTTATGAGACTAAGTATGTATTCAAGCTTTAGTTTAGTGTCTTGGCTTACTTCAAGTATGTGATGGTGTGATAATTGTGATGTTTAGGTCAAGAAAACCTTACTCTACCTAGGTGCACTTATGGGATAGAAAAGAAGGAAGGAAAAGATTAAGAAAAGCTTGCATAAATCTAAGGTAACTCTCCACCTCATTCTCCTTGCATTCTTGTATGCATATGCATGTTATTGTATGCTTATGTGTGTTCTTGTGACTTAATGACATGCCACTTGATGCCTTGACTTTACCTTGGTACCAATGTGTCTTCTTGAATGACTATGGTTGTGGAAATGGCTCATAAGGGTGAGATGATGCCAAAAGTCCCTTAATGAATGTGAGGAGATGCCAAAAGTCTCATGACATAGGTGAGACAAGGCCAAAAGTCCCTTAATGCATGTGAGAAGATGCCAAAAGTCTCATGACATAGGTGAGATAAGGCTAAAAGTCCCTTAATGAATGTGAGGAGATGCCAAAAGTCTCATGACATAGGTGAGATAAGGCCAAAAGTCTCTTGGAATAGTGAGGCCAAGTCAAAAGTCCCTAGATCAAGAGTGAGGCAAATCCAAAAGTCCTAAAAATAGGGTGAGGCAAAACCAAAAGTCCTTAGAGCATGGTCTTGGCTTAAATATGGATAAGTGGCATGGGAACTATGACTTTGCATACTTTATGGTTGCCAAACCTTCCATACATATGCTTAGATGCATATATGCCTTGAATGTGTGTGTGAATGGGTGTATGAGCTATTGAGATTCTTAGAATGTCACTCTCCTTTCCCCTTCCATCTTGAATTGTCTAGGTGGCTCACAAGAAGCAAAGAAAGTAAGCCAAGAGCCTTGAAGGGCTATGCTTTAAACCTTTTTGTAGTTTTAATGGGAGAGTGATATTGTACATATTATTTTTGTAATGTAAGACCATGAACAAGTGTAATATTATGTATGAGTGATGTATGAACCTTGTATGTTCTCAAGGTAATGGAAATATAGAAATTGAACACTTAGGTGCACAGTTGAATGTATGTATTTCTAGGTGTGAGATGGTCAAAATGAGATGCTTAGTATTTGAAACCACTTGGGTAGTTCCTACAAGTCATTATTTTGCTTTTAAACTTGCCTAAGGGGTGCCAAACACTAAAGAAGATCAATTGAACCAAGTTGGTACCATATATGGAGCAAAAGTGACCATTTTGTGAGGCTACGTCACTTTGTGTCCAAATTAGCTCTTCTTAGTTTGAAATTTTGCACGCATCTAGAGCCTATTGAGAGATTTTTGGAAATCTAAAGTGGATATTATTTAAAGGTCTACAAAATATTTGATGAATTTTTGAAGTTAAAAAACTTTTCTGAACTAGTCTATGTTACTATAATTGTGGTCCAAAAATGAATTCTATCACCCATGGGACAAATGATGCCAATTGCCACAAACTTTTATAAGAATAAACTAGACATTCCTAATGATATGTGCCAACTAGAAGCACCTCATTTGGATGTTGAGAGAGGGAGATATGATTTTTTAAAGTTTCTACCTAGTATCAAGCATTTAGATAGACCTCAGGTATTGTTTGATTGGTTTTCGAGGTCTAGATACACTTGTACTAGTCTAAAGTTATTTTTCACCTATAGCTAACATCTGTAGCTTTCCATATTGGTATCATTTACTTAGATTGGATTTTTTTGGAATTAATTGGTCATTTTTTAATGTTTATAGCAAAAACCTATATCAGTACTAGTACCTAGTCAGAACTCTATACCTTTTCGAATGTTAAACATCTTCTGTGCTATGTTTCATAGCCTAGATATATTTTTAATATAAAGTATACATCTGTAGCTTTCCAGAATGGTAAATAATGCATGATTTTGATTTTTCTAGAATTAGTTATGATTTTTCAAATTTTGTGATAGAAGTGGGGAAATTCTGGCCAAAATGGCAACTATGAATTTTATGCATTCCTTTGCCTTGCACGAGCTCTAGGCCAATTTTGGTGATGAAAATGAGTTGTATCTATGTAATTAAATATAATAATGTGATACATGAGCTCACATGGTCCACGAGACACCGAATGAAAAATTTATATGCTATGTAACACTAAAATAGTTACTTTTTATATGCTATTTTCTTGTGTTCTTGTGAAATACATAACATGAGACTTGGAAATAGCATGAGGCAAAGCTAGAAAATTATGGTGTTACATTTATTGGTATCAAAGCAAAGGTTCAAGCACTTTTGCTCAGTATTTGGCTCTTGAGTAGTGTAATTGGCCTATTATCGGGTGGAATATCTGTATATATGTGCTTGAATTGTATTTGTGGCCTAAGGTTATGATTCCTTTTCAGTGAAAATGGTTGAGACAAGAAGTGGTAGAGGCAAGGGTAAACCGGCTAGGGGCTCGGAGGTTGAATTTGAGGACCCTCAGCAAGCTGTCATGGAATAGCTCAATAGATTTGAAAATGTGATGGCCCAGCAGCAGTATATGATTCAGCAGCAGTATGAGATGATTGTACAGCCACAGGAATCCCTGGCTAGACAAGAGGAAGTCAGGAGAGAGGTCCCTCTACCTTAGCCTCAGCCCTCCACTTCTGGCACCCCTCAGCCTTCCACCTTAGGTGCTCCACCCCCACCTCCCTAGAAGCCAACTCAGTCTTTGCCATCCATTCGAAAAATAGTTAAATCAATTCAGAAAGAATAACTCACCAATGTTTGACAGGGAATTAGATGTGGACAAGGCGGAGGCCTAGGTGATAGAGATAGAGAAAATTTTCACCGTAATGGATTGCACCCCTGAGCAGAAAGCTTAGCTTGCCACGTTAATGCTACGAAAAGAAGCCGACAAGTGGTGGCACAGTACAAAGTCTCTAATGGAGACTAGAAATTTGCAAATTACCTGGGAGAACTTCTTTGTATAGTATTATGAGAAGTATTTCCCCAGTTCTGCAAGAAAATAGAAAGAGGTGCAATTCATGGGGCTAAAATAGGCAGATGATATGATGGTAGATCAATACGTCGATGATATGATGGTAAATCAGTACGTGCTAGATTCATAGAGTTGTCTTGGTATTCTTCCTACCTTCAGAGATATGACAATGAACCCTGGAAGTGCGAGCAATTTGAGCTCGAGTTGAAGCCCTAGATCAGAGATAGAGTGACTACATACAGGATCCAGAACTTCAATGCTATTGTGGAGATCAGCATGGTGATAAAAATTAATCTGAGAGAGATTATCCCTACTGCTACAGTCTCTTGCTAAAGAGGGGCCCTAGAGTCCAAGAGACTGAGACCAGAGGAAGGTGCCAGCTCTGTATCTACCAGTAAAAAGAAAAGCAAGGTGCAGTGGAGCATGAGGCCACTAAAAGGAGAGAAGGTACAACCTCAGAGGACTCAGTCATCCGCAGTGACATGCTACAAGTGTGGGAAGCCGGGGCACATTGCCAGAAATTGCCCCCAAGTGGATTCAGTGCCTCCATTCAGATTGCCTCCTCCTAGGCCACAAACCTAGTGCATGGTGTTCGCCCTTTCTTAATAGGAGGCTAGTGTGTCTCCCAGTCTTATTTGAGGTACGCTCATAGTAAATGATGTTCCTGTGATTGATATGTTTGATTTGGGTACTAGTCACTCATTTATATCTTATGACTATGTGAGGTGTTTGGGTCTAGCCATTAGTACCTTGCCCATTGATTTATCTATTACTACACCCACAGGAAGCTACATTATTACTTCCCATGCTTGCTTGAATGTCACTATACAGTTTAACCATTGCCATACTACTATTGATTTGATTTGTATGCTATTTCATGACATTGATTTGATTATTGGCATGAACTGGATGACTGTTAATAATGCCATTCTTGATTGTGAGCATCACACCATATCTGTACCTTTTTGTGGGACCAGACCTAGGATAGGAGCCGAGTTATCCTTTATGACTACTGCCCAGGCTGAGAGATACTTAAAGCATGGGTGTCAGGGGTTTCTAGTCTTTTTCTCTATTTAGGCCCAGGTAGATGAAGAGATAGGGGAGATCCCGATAGTTAGAGAATTCCCAGAGGTTTTTCCTAAAGATTTTGATTTTAGTGGCCTACCCCCTAAGAGAGAGATAGAGTTCCCCATAGATATAGTGCCTGGGGTTGGACTGGTGTCCAAGGCTCCCAATAGGATGGCTCTTATCAAGCTTGCTGAGTTAAAGAAACAGGTAGAGGAGCTGTTAAAGAAAAGGTTTATTCACCCTAGTGTGTCACCCTAGGGAGCTCCAGTGTTTTTTGAGAAAAAGAAAGATGGTAGCTTAAGATTATGTATAGATTATAAAGAATTGAATAAATCTACCATTAAGAATAAATATCCCCTCACTAGAATAGATGATTTATTAGATCAGTTGGTTGGGGCATCATTATTTTTCAAGAAAGATCTTAGATCTGGGTATCACCAGCTGAGAGTGAGAGTTGAAGACATCCCAAAGACAATATTTAGGACTAGATATGGGCATTATGAGTTCCTTGTGATGTCATTCGAGTTGACAAATGCATCCGTAGTATTTATAGATTATATGAACAGGGTATTCAGACCATATTTGGATAATTTTTTTGTGGTCTTTATTGATAATATCCTAATGTACTCCAGATCTTTTGAGGAGCATAAGAGGCATCTGAGATTAGTCCTAAAGATTTTGAGAGATAAGAGATTGTATGCCAAACTGAGTAAATGTGAGTTTTAGCTAATCGAGATAAAATTCTTAGGTCATGTGATCTCACAAGATAGGGTTGTGGTAGATCTCTATAAAGTTGAGGCTATATTATAGTGGGATAAATCTAGGATGATCACTAAGGTTCCTTGGTTTAGCAGGATATTATCGATGATTTATCCAGGGCTTTTCTTATATGGCCTTGCCACTCACAAGGCTGACTTAGAAGGATACACTTCTTGTGTGGGGTGATAAATGTGAGAGGAGTTTCCAGGAGTTGAAAGTCTGATTGACCACAGCCTCTGTATTGGTTATTCTTGATCCTAGTTTACCATTTGTGGTATATAATGATGGCTCAAGGAGAGGGTTAGGATGTGTACTGATGCAGCAGGGTAGGGTAGTGGCATATGCCTCTAGGCAGCTAGGCCTCATGAGGAGAACTATCCCACACATAACCTAGAGTTAGCTGCCGTAATATTTGCTCTTAAGATTTAGAGGCACTATCTGTATAGTGTGAGTATAGAGATTTATAGTGAGCACAAGAACTTGAAATATCTGTTTGATTAGAAAGAACTTAATATGAGATAGAGGAGATAGATGAAATTCCTAAAAGATTATGACTATGTGTTGAAATATCATCCGGGTAAGGCCAACGTGGTGGCTGATGCCTTGAGTAGGAAATCTATCCATGTACCCATATGATGTTTAGGGAGCAGGAACTCATAGAGAAATTTAGAAATTTGAATCTTTCTTGCCAGCTGATATCAGATAGATTATATTTGAGTAAGACTCGAATTGAGAATGAATTGAGAGTCCATATCTTAGATGCCCAGAGAGAGGATGAGTTTTTAAGACAAATTAGGAGTGAAATTTCCCAAGGTAAGACCTTAGACTTCAGAATATCTAAGGATGGTGTGATAGTATACCAGACTAAAATCTATGTGCCTAGTGATAATGAATAGATTCTGTGTCTATAGAATATTTAATGAATTTTTGAAGTTAGAAAAATTTTCTAAATTGGTCTCTATTACTATAGCTATGGTCTAAAAATGAATTCTTTCACTTATAGGGAAAATGATGTCTAATTGCCATGAAATTTTACAGAGATAAACTAGACATTCCTAGTGACTTATGCCAACTAGAAACATCTCATTTGGATGTTGAGAGAGGGAGATATGAATTTTTAAAAATTTTGCCTAATATCAGGCATTCAGATAGACCGTAGGTATTGTTTGATTGGTTTTCGAGGTCTGGATGTACCTAAACTAGTTTGAAGTTATTTTTTTCCTCTAGTTAACATCCATAGCTTTCCATATTGGTATTATTTACTTAGTTTGAATTTTTATAGAATTAATTAGACATTTTTGAATTTTATAGCAGAAACCTATATCAGTACCAGTAGCCAGTCAGACCTCTATATTTTTTTGAATGTTAAACGTCTCTTGTGCTATGTTTCATGATCTAGAGATATTTTTAGCATAAAGTAGACATCTATAGCTTTCCAAGATGGTAAAGAATGCATGATTTTGATTTTTTTGGAACTAGTTATAATTTTTCAAAATTTGTGACAGAAGTAGGAGAATTCTAGCCGAAATGGCAACTATGAATTTTATGCATTCCCTTGCCTTGCACGAGCTCTAGGCCAATTTTGGTGATGGAAATGTATTGTATCTATGTAATTAAATATAAGAATGTGATACGTGAGCTCACATGGTCCACAGGACACCGAATGAAAAATTTATATGCTATGCAATGTTAAAATATTCACTTTTTATATGCTATTTTCTTGTGTTCTTGTGAAATACATAACATGAGACTTGGAAATAGCATGAGGCAAAGCTAAAAAATTATAGTGTTACACAAGGTACCTAAACAAAATATTATATCAATAGGAATTAACCTTTTTAGAAACCTACACCATATCCAAGTTATAACTTGAATTATGTTGAATATATTTACTAAGCTAGAAGCTAGCAACCAAAAGTAACAAAATGCACAAAAATGTGAAAAAAAACCAACCAAAAAAATTTAGTTCATGTGAGAATATATGGAATCAAATAAAAAATAAGTATACATATATATGGTGGTGGCGAGCCATGATAAATGACCAAAGGCAACAAAAGAGAGAGTGTGTGAGAGAGAGAAAAAGGAAAATTTTTGGAAGAGGATCTAAACTCTCTTAATGGGCTAAGGAGTTTAACTAATATCAAAATCCCTTGTAAACAATTTTGAAAATGAATTAGTGAGGCATTAGTGAACACCTAATCCTTCACTAAATTTTTTTAAAAATTATTGCCATGAATAAGAAATTTCCCTTGTCAAGTTGTCAAAGGATGTGCCACCTAGTAAGGGATATTGTCATACCATCATATATTATATATTCATTATATATTACATATGTCAAAACTTCTTGTGACAAGAACCTTGTTGACAAGGTATCAGTGGGGTCACTTAAGACTTAGTTCTTCTAAGTTTTCTCAATTAAAGAATATCTTATTATACTATAAGAGATCCTATTGACAAGATCTTAAATATTCCCTACTACACCCAACGACCTTGTTAATAAGATCTTTAACCTTGTCAATAGGATATTATCTTAGCCCTTATATTGACATAAGTTAATGCTATCTCAACCTTCATCATAGAATAACTTCATATACACAGTCAAATATATATCTTTTGTTTTTAGAAATATCAAATTTCTACTACAATAAGACCGTCCGCATTGTTTTTACATAGTATTCTCATATATAATGGAACTATAGAGGTCAGATCTAAAATTTTGTTCAATTTCATCCCATAAACTTTATAGATACATTTGTTCTAACGCGCATCTGAACATAAATCAAGCTCTATTTGCACAAAGGAGCTATATAGCCATTTTAAACCCTTTTGACTATAACATGAATCAAATTTCAAAAATTTATAACTTTGGTTATACTACTCTGTTTTGTGCAAATTAAGTGTCTATCAAAAGCTTAGAATGCCAACTTTATGCCTATAAAAAATGAAATAAAAAATTAATATATTATATTTATATTTTATATATTGTATTTGTACTATATTTTTTTTAGTCAATCGTCAAGATTAAAAGAGTCAATTCATATGCAATACTTGTTTCCTAAATTAGGGCTTGCTATGCCAAAAGCAAGAGAAACCCCATCCCTCTCTTTCCTTTTTTATGTCCCCATGTCACCACTGGGCAAAAAAAAGGGATCCTATAACTTGTGCAATGATTTACTTAATGGGCAATGTCTCTCGTTCAAGTCTAGGATGGCCCAATTACGCCAAGGAAAAGAATAGAAGAAGCATCTAACTCCTTCATGCATGCTTCACTTGGCTAGGGGGATATAGCTTAGTTGGTATAGCTTTGCCCAATGTGAGTTTTTCTATTTTGACTTACTCCCAATTCTTAAATGAGGTATTCAACTCTAAGGATGAATCGAAAAAGAAATCTGCAAGAATTTTTTTTATAGTCCAGCTTCTTCCTCTTTTCATAGTTATACCTTCCATTTTCATGAGCAATAGAGTGTATTTGACCCATTAAATCTATGAAAAACCATATATAAACCTATTAAATAGTACCAAAGGCTAAAATATTTTTTAAAAAAACTTTAAAAAATCATAAAATATTCTACAAATCTCTAAAAATTATGTTATTTAACTTTATAAAAAGCTCTAGATGAGCTTTAAATGTCTGCCAAATTTCCAAAAAAAAAATCATTCATTTGATCTATTTTTAGTTCAGAAGTAAATTATGGCTCAAAGTATGCCATTTTTAGTTCCAACTGGTCTATATTGAGTCATTTTTTTGTGAAGGCTTCATTTGAGCACAATTTAAATATCAAACATGGCATGTATAATTGATCTAACATGTCTTAAAAGCCATGCAACTTAGAACTGCTATCTCACTTGCCAAAATACACATATATAATGTAATGTCCCATATAGGATAGGAGGATCCTGGGCTAAGACAATATAAGTTGGAGTTGTACTCTCCCCTCCATGAATGCATTTTCCTAGTGAAGGGAGAAATAAAACCCAAAGAGCTATGATCGATTGAGATCCCTCCAATTTAAGATGTAATGTCCCACGGTAGGGAGAGTACTACTCCTACTTATATGGCCTTAGCACAGGATCCTCCTATCCAATGTGGAATATTACATTCCACCTCCTTTGAGGCCATCTTGTCCTCAAGATGCACATGTAGCTAGGTCAGCTCTGATATCAAATATCACACAAAGCCTTCAACGATATTGTCCTCATTATAGCACTCAGTACATTGGCCTGATAGGGTTTTGTTCTTGGGTTACCTCAATTGGTTACAACCTAAAAGGCCTCACCAAGAAGGAGAATACTATTCCCACTTATATGAACGTAGCCTATAATCCTCTTATCTGATGTGGGACATTACATATACCATATAGAGCCCTCGACAATATTGTCTCTATTATGGCACCCAGTATATTGCCTGGTAGGGTTTTATTCCTAAGTCACCTCAATCAGTCATAACCCAAAAGGCCTTACCAGGAGGAAGAATACTACTCCCACTTATATAGATTTAGCTCAGGATCCTCCTATCCGATGTAGGACATTACATTCCATTCCTCTTAAGGCCAACTCATCCTCAAGTTGCACATATGACTAAGTCAGTTCTGATACCAAATACCATACAAAGCCCTTGGTGATATTGTCCTCGTTATGGCACCCAGCACATTGGCCTGGTAGGGTTTTGTTCCTGAGTCACCTCAATCGATTATAACCTAAAAGGCCTCGCCGAGAGGGAGAGTACTACTTGCACTTATGACAACCCTATCTTCTAATCATGGTAATTATAGTTGAATACACGATTAATAATTAATGATCAAGGTTTGGAGTCATTACATTTTATTATATTATGGAGATATAGGGAAATTTGAACTTTGATGTTAGGGTCATCACTAAAAAACTACAAAGGTGAGAATTACATAAAAGAAATTATACTATCATGAGGGGTTTGTGATTCATCCATTCATCAGTTTCAACACACAAAAACTTCCCAAAAGTATTCATATATCATTCCCTAGCATTACCATTGAAGAAATTGGGGTTTCTAGGCTAAAGGTAGGAGTTTGGGGACCTACGCCGCGGCCTCGACCTTTCGCGCCACTGCGGAAATGTCTCATGGAGCTACTGTTCTAAGTCCCATGATTCTCGTCTCGGCGGAATATACTTGCGCCACAGTGAGTTTTACTTTTGTACACTGAGCGGATCGTCGCATAACCCTCAAAATAATACTAGGCTGATAAAATATATAGTTAGTGGCACAACCTAGGTCATCTCCCTTGGAATTGGCGTTCAATGTCTAATTGAGTTTTCCAAATGTTAAAAGACTCTAAAATTTCTAACTAAAGGGGGTTTTGATTTAATTAAACTAAGCAAAAACTAAATTGTATTAAAATTCCTAAATTCTACCTAATTGTATGGATTATGAATGAAAGATGGACTTGTGACTAGCTTTGGATTCGTCCCTTGGTATCCACTATCCTTATCCTATTCTAATTGTAATTGATTTCGGTCTAAGAGTTCCTAATCGTGTTCATAACAATTTATCTTGGGTAACCACTCAAAATACAAGAAATCAACGGTCTAATGTTTAATTGAAACCTCAACTTCGCATTAAACTGTTAATTCTTGTTTCTAAGATCAATGAACATCCAATTTAATTGATTAACTAATTGATTAACATCTGAATCATCCTAAATATTTAATTAACCAACTAAACATTAAGGAATCCTCAAATTAAACAATTACGCTCACTCATGTATTTTATCGAACACCTTCGAAGCATACATGGAATTAAGATAATATTGATGTCTAATGCAATCAATTAATCAACAAAAATTACTTCCTAATCAGTGTCTAACCAGCCACTAATTACAATTACACAAATTCCTTCTCAAATACATCTTAACCAAGAAAATAAATGAAAGAGAAAAAGTGTAGGAAAAGTATAGAAATTCTTAGCCCAAAATTCTGAATTATTCTCCCCGGATTCCAGCTTCTCCAAGGGCTTCCTCCTCACTAGCCTCAAGATGGAGATTAGAACTTCATGGGATGTAGATGAATGGAAGATGGAATGGAGTGGAATAATGGTTTGATGGGATGGATGAGGCGTGGAGTATGTGCTGGACGAAGGAGTGGAGTGGATGGTTGGAATGGTAGATGAATGGTAAAATTATGGAATGGAGTGGCCTCAATAAATAGGCAAGGATTTGCTAATAGTTTGAGGCGTGATTTAATTGGACTGTGAATGGATCAGAGGCGTGCAAAATTATACTCCTTTCTTCATTAAAAATCACGTGCTTCTCTTTGTTCTGCTTCATGTGGAAAGCTCCTTGAATTCTCGCGTCATTCACGTCTCTTCTGCTACCTTATTTTACTTCTTTTGCCCGTAGCTAAATCTTTTAATGAATCACGTGCTCAGCAATTTATAAACGCCAGCTCCCAAGCTTCTCTTCTCCTTAGCTTCATACAACTCCTTCATCCATCCAAGCTCGTGTTTGTTTGCTCATCTCCATGTGCTCAGCTTCTTCTTTTCATATATATATATCACAAGCTTGCATTGCAGATAGTGTGGGCCCCATTTTAAAGCTAATTATAATATTCGAATTCATGTGAGCTGCCTGCTTTTTCACGTGATTTCCTTCGTTCTGCAGCTTGCTCAGCAGCTTCTTCCATTCGTTTCCAGCTGATTCTGCATGGGTTTGCTTCTTATATCACGTTCCCAGCTGCTGTTCCAGCTCATGCATCGTCCAGCTTCAGCGTCATTCTTCGTGCAGCTTCTTCTCTTCAATCAGCTTGAAGCTTCCACGTTCGTTCTACTCCAGCTCAAGTCCTTTATTCCATTCTTCGCTTCTAACGTGTTTTCTGCATGTGTAAGTTCACTTGAGATGCTCTTCTCTAGCTAACTTCTTCACGTTGCTTCCTTTACCATGTTCTGCCCAGCTCAACACCCTTTTCAGCGTCTTACTCTGTTCTAATACTAAAAAACAGAGGCTTCTTGAATATGTTTGTCCTCTTAACTTCATCTCAGCTCGTACAAGTTCAGCTCGATGCATGCAGCTCATTATTTCCTTCTTTGCGTTTTTTTTCACGTCTTTTTCCAGCCCCTGCAAGTTTCTCGTTCAGCTTGTTCAGCTTCTTTCTCCCCAGCTCAGCGTTGAGCTTCCTCTCGTTCTGAAGCTTCCTCGTTCTTCGTTTGCTTATTCTGTTTCAGCTCAAGACTCCTCGTTCACAGCCTCTTCTGTTTTCTCCATGCAAACTTCTATTCAACGAGCTGCTGTTCTGCCTTTGCATGTGTGTGTTCTCGTGCTTCACCATTCCCATGTGTAGCCCGTATATGCATGGATATGAATGAAGGGGATGGATGTGGCTTCTTGTTCCTTCTCCTCCCTCCAAACCTGTAGCAAAATTCTTCCACGTTGTAGCTCATTAATCTCCACAATAACTCATGCTTCCTCTTCTGTTTTCTGCATTCGTTTTCTCCAGCTTGCAGCGTTGTTACTTCATCCACGTGCTCTGCTGTTTTTCTCCAGCCCAGCTCCTTTTATGCAGCTGCTTTTTACGTGAAAAACAAGCTCCTTCCAGCTTTGCTCACAGCACATACAACTTGAGCTTCTCCTTTGTTTTTGTAGCATAGCTTCATGTGAATGGGTGCAACGTGAGAGTTGTGCTGCATGTGTGAAGAGTGTTGCTTCAACGTGAGTGAGCTGCCTTCCATCCAAAAATCCCTCTTTCTAGTTGCAAAGTGTGGCTTCCTTCATGTAGTTTAGCTCTTGATTCAATCTTGAAGCTTCAATCATTTTTTTGTATTAATTTCTATCCTTAAAATTCCCATTGCCCAACAAAATTCTGCACAAATAGTAAAAACAACTTAATAGAAAAATTTACAAGAATCATTTAAAGAACTTTATGCATTAAAATTCTAAAATCTTGTAAATAATTTCCTAAGATATAGAAATGGCTTCTAAAACAAAACTTTATCTAATTAGACCATTAAAGCCATATTTGGATACTAAAATTACTTAAAATAAGGAGAATAAAATGTATATAAATTATGCTTATCATACACTCCTTACTTTGCTCCCTCAACTAGCGTCGCGGCAGTACATGTTGCGCTGCGGCGAGGTCTCATTCTGTCACCCTTCTGGGTGATTTTTTTCTCACTGAGCCGCGGTGAGATTACTCAAGTCGCGGCGTTCCTTGCCACCATTACTCTCCAGGAAAATTTTATTTGCTTGCGCCACGGTGAGATTACTCATGCTGCAACGCCCCTCGCCTTTGTCACTCATTTGGTCACGATGAAGCCTTCTTAGCTGCAGCATAATTCCCTCTTGTTACTACCTCTCCCAAATTTCATCCTCTACACTCCAATTCCCATCTTAGGAACACTTTAGGACCATTTCCTCACATTTTATATGACTCTAATGGTATTTATCCACCCTATTCATCCAACTATTCTACTATTACTAACTTAAACTTAAATGTAAATTCCCACTCCTTCGACTACCCTATATCAGCAAGTCCATAGAGTAATAACAACAAGAATTCATGCACTATTGACAATTAATATTCGAAATACATTCCGTTAGAGGTTTCATACATCAATGGTTCATATTAATATCTAATACATCACATAATTATATTTCCAACAATATACCATATCATAAATTCAGTAAAACTCATACATCAGGTGTTATGGGTTCATACATCCGATATCAAGTTAAGATAAGGTCTAACTCCTTAATGAATACATCCTAGGTAATCAAAATATAAGAGCCTACACTTGGTAACATGAATACATGATAATGCTATACAAAAAGGGATACAAAATTTAGCATCTATATTGAATAAAATAGCCTAAGTGTAGCCTTCTCCCCACATGTTAGAGCTCATGGATTTTCATCTATTTGCTTCCCATTATTCTTACCCGAAGAACCTTCACCTGAAATATTAATCCCATAAAATGAGGTAAGATATGAATCTCAGTAACCATGACAATTCCATGATATATTCCAGTTTAATTAACATATATGCATAATTTCACATAAGCATCAAAAAACATACCAGTCATATCAGTAAATGAAATAATTAGGCTATCATAATTATGATCTCGTACTAGCAATCATAATTTCACATGTTAAAGGCCAATAACACTGGGAAAGGCTCGTCCACGGCACCTACTCCCTATTGAGCACAATTAGGGCTCAGTGCATCTGAGATTTGATCATAACCCGGTGCCCAATCAAAGCACATGCACGGGTGGCAGCTCCACCACAGCTCCACCATGAATTCACAAGGTCCAATTACAATATAATAAATAGCCAACCAATTCATTCAACATTTCAAATCATTCATGTATAGCAAATATGAAATTAAAACAGATATATGCATTGAATTAATATAGTCCTGGTTACCTCACTTGTAGACAATTGCAACAACCACCAATGGTACAAAAATCTCCTTATAACCATAGCATCAGAGAATTACTACTTTAAATCATCATTTACAGTAGCAACAAGTACCCAAAAAATTTAAAATGCTACTGACTACCTAGGGAACACTTACTGTAACACTATAATTCTAGCTCATCTCATGCCTGTGAATAGTATAATTACCATGCAACATATATATAATTCCCATAGAGGAAGCCTGACAATTTGGACTTTTATTTGCATTTCGTCATATCTAAAAATCCATTCGGTGTCACATGGACCGAGTAAGCTCATACTATACATTCTCATATTTAACTACATCATTACAACTCTTTTGCATCATAATAACATGCCTACAACTCATGGAAACCAAATTGGAAGATGGAATATGAGGTTTCATTTTCGGCCAGAATTGGCCTCTTTTTTGGACAAACTTTAAAAAATTATAACTAAATCTAAAAAAATCAAAATCATATCTTAGTCATTCTAGAAAGCTTAGATGTCTACTTCACACTAAAAATATGCCCTGGTCATAATATTCATCATCCAGGACATTTGACATTCAAAATGATCCGAAGGTCAGATTGAATTCAGGAACTGTCATAGAATTTTGTAGAAAACTTTGAAAATGTCCAATTAATTCCAAAAAAATCTAATCTATACAAATGATACTAATCTAGAAATCTATGGATGTTAACTAGAGAGGAAAAATATTTCTAGATTAGTTAATCAAGCCCAGACCTCAGAATTCGATGGAATAGTAGTTTTGGTCAAGTAATTTACTAATACTGGGCAGAAACTTCGAAAATTCATATCTTCCTCTCTAGATCTCCAAATGAGGTGCTTCTAGTTGGCACAAGTCAATGTGATTGCCTAGTTTTTCTATATAAAATTTTATGGCAATTGGATATCATTTGAGTCTCAGATGATAGAAAACAATTTCGGACCAAATGAATAGTGCAGCAGACCAAATCCATAAAATTTGCCAATTTCAAAAAATTATCAAATATTCTGTAGACCTCCAAAAATTATGACCTTTAGCTTTACAGAAAGCTTTTAATGAGACCTAATTGCATGTCAAATTTCAGATCAAGACTAACTTATTTGGCCAAAAAGTAACATAGGGTTCCATAATAGTCAAATTTGGCTTCATATGGGGTACTAAACTTGCCAAATAGTCTTCCCTTGGTGTTGGCACCTTTTGGACAAGTCTAAAAGTATATTTAAGACTTGTGTGAGCTGCCCAAATGGTCCCAAACCTCATGCATCTCATTTTGACCATTCAACCCTCACTTATACACATATTCATCAAACTTTAAATTCTCATTCTATAGCCTTACATACTCAAAACATGGGCTAGTGGTCATACATCATACTCATACATCTAAACATCACATAATAGCATATTTATACATGTCTCAAGGGTCATAGACCATTTACAACATCATATACAGCATATGGTACAATCATGGTCTTAAAGTGGCAAAAGCTAAACATATGATTGCCAATCTCCTTCCTTTAGTGTTGTGGGCTCCCATTAGCATATCCACTTGGTTCACCTAGCATTTTAGATTGGAGAGAAGGGGATGAGATTCAAAGAATCCCAATAGCTCATCTCCCATTCAATCACACATAATATGTGCAAAGCAAGCTTTACAAATGCATGCATAACGAAGATAAAAGCCATGGACATTTTAAAAGCAAACTTGGCATGTGAACAACTCATACAAATCATTCAAGAGCTCACTAAGTGTTTGGATTGGCCTCACACTTCTCCTCATGGATTTTGGACCAGCCTCACCCATTCTTGAGTACTTTGGATTCAACTATACTCTTGGGAGTACACTTTACTTTTAGGAGACTCTTTGCTTTATCTCAACCAAGCTCGAGGGTTCTTGGCTCATCTTCACCCAAGGGAAGAGTTCTTGGCCTCTCCTTACTCAAGTAAACTCATACAAACATCATGGATTCATTTAAAATATAACATGGCATCAAGAGTCATAGTACATAAAGGCATGCTAGTATACTTTTCATAGCTTGAAAATACATATACAACATTCTAAAACAAGCTAAACACATATCCATGCATGAGAGAAGGTGGAGAGAGCTACCTTGCACACAATCACACAATTTTTCCTTTGGATTCAAGCCTTCTCTTTTGGCCACACACCCACAAATTGGTGGAGGTGGTTTCTCTTGGCCTAGATACAATTTATGGGAGCCAATTAAGTTTATAAAACATATTCTAAGACTACATAATTTAGTGAAATACTAGATGACTCTATAAGCTCCATTATGGTCCATATTGGCACCTAATGAAGAAATATCTCTCAAACAATTTCAAGGCCTCATTCTTTCCTCTCAAATATGATTCTTGACTCCTTTTAAGCCTCTTGGAGTCATCACATCATTAAAACAAAAGGCCTAGCACCATGTTGCTTCTTTAGGTCACATTATGGAACCTAAGGTACCAAATCAATTTCTATGAGTTCTAAATTTTTTCCCTTCATTTTCATTCACCAAATATGACTCAAGAATAGCCTTAGAAAATTTTAAAACTCTCCCTAGCTAGGAGAACCCATCTAGGGCGAGGCTATGAAGAATATTAGGTTCCATAGAGCTTTCTTTGTTTTCTCAAGGGAAGAAGCATATGGGGAGCCTCTTAGGGATCTTGGGAGCTCATTTAAACTCTTATTTAGGCCTAGGAATCATCATACAAAATTAGATTTTACAAGTGCAATTGAAACCCTAGAACTTGCATCTTGAAATCTAATAATTTTTTTATAATTCTTTTTGCATATTCTTAATCTCCACACTCTTTTTCCTTAGATTCATGCTTGGTTCTGCCTAAAAATCATCTCCTCCTAGAGTTTTCTCAAGTGGGGCAAAATGGTAGAGAAAGGCACCAAAAATGACAACCATAGGAAGAGAAATTACCTTGTTTTATTGCTTTTTCTCACTTAAATCTTGTGTTCTTTGAGCTCCTCTCTTCAAATCCCAATTTTCCCTCAATTTTTCCCCTAAAAAAGATTTATAAACTTCATTATAATCATAGGAAACAAAGGAGAATGGAGGAGAAGAGGTTTGGAAGAGAAAGAGCATGAAAAATTACTAATTTCCATACCTTAAGCCTTTGATTTCTCTTCTTCTTTGCCTTCCTCTTGTGTGCCACTCTCCCTAGGGTTTTCCTCTAGTTTTGGGCAGAACTTGGTCATGCATAATGAGGGGAGAAGAAGGGCTCATCATATATATAGGTGGGAGGAAGTTACACATTTCAAAAATTCCTATTTTGCCATTTGTTCTTGGCATTTTTGTTTCTTCTTCGTTTTAGCTCCTTTTTAAGAACCATCTTTTCCATTATAAAATTTAGGTTCCCAATTTAGTAAATTGCCTTTGGAATCATTCAAATTGGAGCTAAAACCTTCTCGAACGAATCAGTCAAAGTTCGGGTCGACTGACATTAAAAAATGTCCATCAGAGGGGTTTTAACTGTCCCGAGGCTTTCCATAGTTTTCAAGGCCTCTGATAACCCTAGAAAACTCAAAAATTTCATTTAAAATGCCCTCCTGTATGAATTCCAAAATTTGCTCAAAATTATGAAAATGCCATTACGTTTCGTAAGCTTTTTGTAAAAAATTATTTCTTTATTCTAGCTCCATTTTTCCTTCTGCCTGAACCTGAAATTCTCAGTTTTAAGAGTCTAGAATGCTTCCCAAATTTTTTTGGGACCTTAACTATATCATTTGGGGGGATTTTCTTTTGTATTTAGTGAATTTCATTTGTTAATGGAGAAACTGTACATTGCGTTTCTCACGTTTTCTCTCATTTTCAGAAAATCAGATGCTACACTTACCCAGCCACTACAAGTCCCCAAATTCGGATTGAAATATCCTCTACCAGAAACTTCAATATTTCACCCAAAATCCTAAGCAAATTCATGCAAAATTAATACTCATATTATAAATTAACTATAGGGGTGTCAAACTAGCAAGAAGGCATCAAAATGGAGAGTTTATACTTACTTAATGTCAACCCTAGCCTCAACCTACGAATTTCACCAAGAAAATCCCAAACAACCACATTTCAGATTTTAGGTATGGTGAAAATACTCCAAATGAAAAACTAATCGGGCCAATTAAAGAGAAAGATGAGGGGATTAAGTAATATAACTATTACCTTGGTTGAATCTTTCTCTAAATGTGAGAAATAATGGATTTCTTACCTCAAACCCTAGCCTCCCTCCAAACCTCCGAAAATGAGAAGTGTGTTTTAGTAAAATGGGGAAGGGGCTGAAGTGTTTAGGGTTTTAATTGGGTTAAGTTGGGTCAAATATGGGTCATGGGCTGATCTAAAGATCCAACTCCAAATGGGCTTCAGATTTTAACTTTGTTGGGCAGCTCTTATGAGCTGAAATAGCGGAGGTGATTGCCGAAACTCTATCTATAGGATAAGCAGCTAGATCGATTCCTAACAGGAGAGCTTCTCTCTCACTATACGTAACAGTAACACATTGAATTGGACCGCTTCGCCCCTTGGCTTGGCTGATCTTCCTTGCCCATTTCTATTCCGAAATCTAGACAGATCACTCGGAGGAGTCGGATCTCCATCTCTAGAACAGAAAGAAGGGAAAGCGATCCAATGCCAAAGCAAAATTGCTCCTGATCTTAGGCCCAGTCGAAAGAAGATTGCTTATTCAAAAGAGTGGAGTTCGGGGTATTGACTCATAAGGAATTTAATTGGGTTGCTGAAATTCCATTAGGCCAGAATAAGTTTTAAGAGCTTAAAGGTTTTGGGTCTGCACAAGGGTTATTGGGCCAATTATATGAGCCTACACAAGGTGGATCTTGGGCCTCTATCACATTAAATCAAATTGGGTCTACATTTAGTTTATTCGGCCTCCATTAGCCTCTTATCATGATCTCCTACATTAATTTGGGCCTAGATGAAGTTTCTATGCCAATTAATTCTTAACTCATATTATTAATGTATCTCTCAAAATTTTCATTCACTTAACTTACCCAATTATTCCATATTAATTATTCTTAATTAACCCAAATCCATAATTAGCACCTTAACTAATTTTGGGGTGTTACAACACTTACGGATCCTCCTATCCAATGTGGGACATTATATATAACTTGGAACTCATAGGGTCAAATTACACATTATCACATATTTACATCCAAAAGTGGTTTATATACATTATCTTATGCTTTTGGGTGTGTGGGAATGATTACATCTTAAAATATACATTTATATTGCCATACATGTTAGAAAATACACTAAAACTTAGATTAGTGTCAAAGTGATTTTTCTCAAGCTCTTTATTCACTTTCCTTGCTTCCTTAAGAATTACCTAGACATGGTTAAGGAAAATATAGGAAGGAATGATATTCAAAGAATTCTAATAGCCCATTCATCATTCAAGCACATATATGTCATATTCAAGGTCAAAGAAAGCAAGCATGCATGTCATACAACTAAGTATCATTCTTTTTTATACATTAGAGATCTCATGGCTCCATTAAGAGCAAAGATAAGATCTAGAGACTTTTAATCTAACTTCACCTAGTAAGTAGGCACTTTTAATTTAACCTTATCCTCTTTTAGATATTTTTGACTTAGCCTCACTTACAAATGAGACTTTTGCCTTAGTCTCACCCACATTTAGGGACTTTTGGCATAACCTCATCCATTCAAGAGCTAAAAAATTTCAAATACAAATTCAAGTGCTATGCAATTGCATATAATCATCAAACATTCATCAATATGTATAATTAGCAACCAATACACATTAGCAATCAAAGACACTCTAGCAACAATTATACATATACACTAATAGATGAAGAGCTACCTTAACACAATAATTCCATTTAGTTCCCCTTTGTTCCTTGGCTTGGTCCCTCGGCCTCACACTCACACTTGAGTGGAATCTTACTTGCTTGGCTTAGACATACCAAATGAGACACAAAATTATCAACGGAATCATATTTGTACCCATCTAAGCTGTATACAAGTTAACTAGTGCATTAGGCTTCTATATAGTTCAATTAAGTGGCATAATGAAGCAATTCTTATAAATCATCATCTTGACTCCAAGATCTCACTCAATATGAGTTATAAAAGTCTATTAGAATTCATTAGAGTCATCACAAACTCAATTTAAGGAGCCTAGCACCAAGTTTCTTCTTTATGCATAATTGAATCTTAAATATTCACCTTTCAAAATAAGGCTTCTAAATTTAAATTAATGATCCATTGGTGTTTATAATTCACATCTAGGCCATTTATAACCTTAGAATAATCAAAACAACTCCTTAGCTATCATTTCTTGCTCTAGGTCTAGACATGCAATCTAATGGGTTTCCATGGAGCTTTTGTTGCATTCCTAGGGAAATTGGCACCTATGGAAGTTCCCTGGCTTCTTCTTAACTCAATTATGTTCTTACATCGGATGAAATACCATTTTAAGCCTTTATATTTCTTAAGGTATAATCAAAACCCTAGGTACCAATTCTTACATTCTTTAGCTTCCTATATTCTTCCAATTGCATTATCATAATCTCCATGCATCAAAACCCTATTTCCCATCAAGTTTAATCTAAAATCATACTTCCTTTAATCTACTCTTAGTTAGGTTGAAACAAAGAGGAGCATAAGCACCAAGGAAAAGTTAGTTTTTACCATGGCACTATACCTCATTTGAAACCTTGTCTAATGAAGATTTTTGTAATGCAATTGGCTGCTTCAAACTCCTTCTTTCCCTTAAGTGTTCAACCATCAAGCTCATCTTTTCAAGAAGCAAGACCACCATTAGAAAGAGTAAGAAGAGTAAAGTAAGGTTTCTAACTACCATTGCATGATATTTGGCATATTTCCTTGCCTTTTTGGCCTCCCTTTTCTCTCTCTTTCTTCCTATAATTTGGACACCATGGCTACTATTCTAGGAGCTTCTAGGTTGGTTTAGAGGAGATGAGGAGGTGGCATGGTTATATATGAGGTAAAGGAAGATTTTTTAAAATAAATTTCAAAATTCCTATTATATTCTACAACTTCAATCTCTAACTATGGCCAGAGGCACATTGGAGGAATCTCATATAAAGCTATTGTTTATAGTTTTAAGATAATGTTGATGGAAATGGTATAAAAAAGAAAGAACTATGATGCTATGTAGATTTCATAGGAGACTTACTTTGTCAAATGGTTTTATGGCTAATTTTAGGAAACAATACTGATGCGCAACATCATAGATAAGGAGAAGAAGATAGCGTAGAAAATAATTGTAGTCACTTTAAGTTGTATTCAACTGGGGCCAACAGATCACCCTTTAGTGAGCAAAGTAATAGAGATGCTTCGAAGAGATAATGAAGCATTAGAGATTCTACCACCTAAAGCCTTCTTTCACTATGCAAAAGTTAAGTTTTAAAAAGAGAAAAAGATGAAGAAAAAGGAGTGATGTGTAAGGCTCATCTTCTGTTATTGAGTAAAGAATTCTATTAGATTCTCATATGGGAGAGCATTAGAGAGTGCTCCATTTACAATTAGATAGGTGGCATGCCAGCTATCGAAATAGAAAGGGAAAATGAAAGGAATAATATAAAAAGAATAATGAATAACTAAAAGCATAAGTAACACACAAAAATTTTAAAAAAATTATCATATGAGATTGGCTACAGCACGATCGCTAAAAATGCACATGAGATTATGCAACATTACTTCTCAACATCCCCCTTCAAATGAGTGGGTATTATAGTTACCCTGAGTTTGCCTCTGAGTTGCCAAAATTATGTATGAGACAACATCTTAATGAAATAATGAACAACCTGTTCTAATGAAGGCTTATAAGAAACTAAAAGCTACTTAAATAGCACTTGATCATGAGCAAAAAGCACATTTATCTTAATATGCTTTGTTTTAGCATGATACACTAGATTTGTAGCTAAAACACCATCACTTATATTGTTACACTAAATAATAGGTTTCCATTGAAGACAGTAACAAATTTATATCAAAAGGAATTTGATCCATACAATTTTAGCAACCAAATCAATTAGAGCTCAATACTCCATGTAATATCTTATGATTTGGTAATTCAAAACTAAGAAGGGCCTAAAACCGAAGCTAAAATGACTAAACGAAATGAACTAAAATTACAATGACAAAATTGTAATTTTAGGAAAATTTTTGAAAACTTAAAGGAGGGAGTTTTAAATTATAAAATTAAGGCCAGTAGGATTTTTAGAAGCCCAGAAAACAATGGAAATTGTCAGAATGGTTAAAATCCATCTAGTTTGCAATTTAGATTGTTAACTTAAACTTTGACTGGATTATTTCATATTAGTTCGAATCCCATAAATTTGAAACAAAATGTTTTTAATAAATTAAAGGATTAAAGGAGCTAAATTTTATAATGGAAAAGACGATTCTCGAAAAGGATCTAAAATGATCTCAAACGGAGGAAATGAAATTATGGGACACAATAGGAATTTTTATAATTGTTTTAAAACCTCCATTTTCCTTTTATATATGTGAAGCCACACCATCCTAGCCCCATAAATGACCTAAAGCAGCTCTGAACTAGCTCCCAAAGTCGCTTAAAGAGAAGGCAGAAGGAAAGGAAAGATATGCCAAGAAAAGTAAGAAAAGACCCACTTTTTTACCTTATGCTAGATAGAAATTCTCTTCTCCTTTTTGAGCTCTTTCTTTTAGTGGTTTTAGTTTCTTGGAAGAAGCTTTCTAGTGGGTAAACTCTTGAAGGAAGAAGGGAATTTAAAGTAACCAATTGTGCCATAAACTTTTCCATTTCATAAGGATTAAAACAAGGTATGATATGAGTTAGAATTGTTGCAATTCCTTTGAGCTCTCTCCCTTCTTCAATTTAGCCAACCTAGAGGGAATTGGTTTTTGGCCAAAACTTCATAGTAATGGAGCTTTTAGAGTATTGAGAATTAGCGTATGCAAGGAGATTAAGTAAAAAGCTTTAAAATGCAAAGTAGGCCACCTTCGGTTTTAATCGCACCTTGCAAGTTTTGGAGCCCTAGAAAGCTATTTTATAGCATGTAAGATCATGTATAGAATAGAAAAGAGGCAAGGATATTCTATATATGCCAAATTCCATGAGAATTGAACAAAAACATAATGGACCTCCTTCTTGAACATGATTCAGCCATGAGAGGAATCTAGCACCTAGGAAGTTATTTTGTTGATTCCAAGGTTATAAGTGGTCTAGATATAAATTATAAACATTAATGGAACCAATGGAATGAATTTAGAAGCCATATTTTGAGAAGTGAATTTTTAGAGTTTAATTATACCTAAAGAAGCAACTAGGTGACAGGCTCCTTAAATTATGCATCTAATGGCTATAATGAGTTCCATTAAGGTCATATGGCTCGTATTAAATGAGATTTTAGAGCCAATAAGTGAAATGATAAGAGTTGCTTCTTAAGGTACAAAAGTATGGCCATATGCACAATTAAAACCCATAAACACAACTAGAACCCTAAATCGTATATGTAAGGTTAGTATAAGCACAGGTATAGTTCCATTGATTGTTTTGTGTTCTATTCGATGTATCGAGGCCAACCAAGTGAGAGCATATCCAAGGCTGGCTATAAGGCCATGGAATCAAGAGTTTTTAAGGGGAATCAATTGAAATCCTTATGTTAAAGTAGCTTTTCCTTCATTCTTATATATGTATATTTGATTGCTTGAGTGTCTTGGATTGCTTGTATGTATTATTTGCAAAGTGTGTGTGTTGTTGATTACTTAATGATCATATGCAATTACATGATATTAATTGCATTTGGAATTGGATTGGCTCCTGATGGATGAGGTTATGCCAAAAGACCTTTAGTAGCGGGTAAGGTAAAACCAAAAATCTCTTGGAAATGGATAAGGTTAGGCTAAAAGTCCTAATTGTGGGTGAGGATTAGTCAAAAGTCCTAAATTATTGGATAAGGCTAGACCAAAAGTCCCTATAAGATGGGATTGTCTTGATGGAGCCATGGGATTCCTAATACATAAATATGATTTATATTTGGTTGTATGACATGCATACTTACATCCTTTGAACTTGAGTGAACTATATATGTATGCTTGAATGTTGGATTAGCTGTAGGGATTCTTTAAATATCATTTTCCCCCCATTTCCAATAACCATGACTAGGTGGCTCTCTAAAAAGCAAGAATGATGATCAAAAAGCTTGAAAAGAGCTACTTTGATAATGAAGTTCATTTTGCAACATATTCTTGTACTTATGGCTATGTATTTGTATAATTGAATGTATGATCATTCTAACACATTTAAAAGTATGAGAATACGATGTAGAAACTATTTGTGGATAGTACTATGTAATATTATGTATTTTGACCTTTTGAGTTCTTGAATTTGTATGTGTATAATGGCAAGTGGGAGATGATTTTTGTAATATCTAACTCCTTGAAAATATGAGAAAACGTAAGAAACATAACATACAGTTTCTCCGTAAATATATGAAATTCACTAAATACAAAAGAAAGTCCCCTAGATAGACTGATTTAAGGTCCAATAAAATTAGAATAATATTTTAGACTTTAAATAATGGTGATTCAAGGCCAAAGATACCTTGAAACCAGAGCCAAAATAATCAGATAAACTTTAACGAAAATGCAATGAAATATAATTACATTTTCGTAATTTTAGGTAATTTTTAAAATACTCATAAGAGGGCTTTTTAAATGAAAAATTTGAGTTCTATAGGATTCTCAGAGGCCTTAAAATCATGGGAAGTCTCGGGACAATTAAAACCCCTTCGATGAGCAATTTGGGCAGTCAGTTGACCGAAACTTTAACTGAATGGTTCGAAATGGTTTTAAATCCAATTTGGATGAAACCAAAGCCATTTTATGAATTAGAAGACCTAAATTTTATGATAAAAAAGATGGTTCTAAAAAAGGAGTTGAAATGAACAAAATTAACGAGAGGGAGTAAATTGTAAATTTTAAAAGTTGCTCAATGAATCCCTATACTTATAAAAACATCCCCACTTCTGCCCCACTCCTTCTGACTAACTTTTTTGGGCCAAAAAAAAACCAAGGGCAGATGAGAATGGCACACAAGGTGGAAGGAAGAAGGAGGAAAGAACCCTAGCAAAAAGTGTAAGAATTTCATGGTTTTTTATGCTTTCTCCTTCACCAATCTTCTTTCCCTCTTTCTCCTATTTCTTTTTATAGATTTATTGAATTCTTTGGGTCTACTTTGAGCTTAGACTAAAGGGAGAAATTTTGAAAGTGAGGAGGAGAGCCAAAGGGAAAGGAAGAGCATTCAAGAAAAGTTTGAATTCAAGGTAAAAATCCCTAGTTCCATGCCTCTTTTTCCTCATTTCCCTTATTTTGTACTACATATGGCCAACCAAGGAGAGAGTTTTTTTGGACATAACCAAGAATAAATCTTAGGAATTAAGGTATGGGAATTAAGAATATGCAAAGAGAATAAAGTAAGAACCATGAAATTGCAAGATAAAAAGTTAGGGTTTTATGTGTTCCCTTAAAATTCTGTTTTGATACAAGAATTCGTAGGCCTAAATAAATGTTTATATGAGCTCTAGAGATCTCTAAAAATATTCCCACATGCATCTCCCATCAAGAAAACAAAGCAAGCTCCTTGTTCCCTTTTAGTGTTCATAACCTTGACCTAGAGCAAAACAAGAGAATAAGGGTGGTTTTAATTTGTTCCAAGCTTGTTTTTGAGTCATATATGATGGAAGAGGATGAGAGGAAGCCTTGAAAAAATTTTAAAAGCCATGGATAGTGTAATGGTCTTATAGGTTTCATATTATGCCTTAAAAAAGCAATACCTAGCTAGACTCCATGAAATGAATGTTGATGGGTCCAAGAGACTTCAATAGAGTCAAGAACCTTAAATGGATGGAAAGAATGGAGCAAAGATCATGTTTCCATAGGGCTGCTTCATTAAGTGCATTATGAAACCATAAAATAGCCATACGAACTACCTAGTCTTTCTAATGAATGTGTAGCTCTAAAAATTAGTTCAAGAGTGTAATTGGCTATAATATGATGTGTCTAGGCCAAAAGAAACAAGCCCTACCTTATTGTGTATTTATGGCCGAGGAAGAGAAGTCCAATCTAAGAGGAAAAGTTTGCATTTGTAATAAAGGTAACTCTCTCTTCTTTTTCTCATGCATGAGTGGATGTTATCTTGTTTTTGAGCATGTGTATGTATGATTTAAGCCATGAGAAAATGTTTAGTGTGTATCTAATTGCCATGGTACCATGATATTGCATTATGTCTTCAAATGATGTCTTATGACTTTGCTTTGGTTTGCTTGAGTATGATGAAGCCAAGAACCCTCTAGCCATGGTAAGGATCCTTAAGAATGGTAGAGACAAAGTTTAAAGTCTCCCAAGAGTAAGGCTTAGTTCAAGGCCTTTAAGAAAAAGGGGGAGGCAAGTCCAAAATCCTTGAAAAGAATGGGTGAGGCTAATCCACTTATTAGGCAAGCCTATGTATGCTATGTATGGCTTTTTGAAATGCTAAGAATGCTTATTAAATGATCACATCTTCCATAATAGTCATACATGCACTTTTAGACATAGATTTACATTCTTTAAGTGTGATTGAAAGGGAGAAAAGCTATTAAGATTCCTAGAATCTCATTCCCTCCTTCCCACATATCTAACATGTTTAGGTGGACTAAATAAACCAATAAATGGGAGCCACCAAACTTGAAGAAGAAAGTTTGGCAACCAAGTGTGTGAAAATGCCAATTTGTATCCATATGAGTGGCACATGATGTAATCCTTTATTTTATATGTTGTATGACCTTATGAACACATGTAAATATGTAAATGTAATATGTATGTATGAGATTTGATGCCATATGCATGATGTAGCAACTTTTAGGCATTGAATGGCAAGACTTGACATCTATACTTTTATGTATATCTTGGGGTGGACGAGTGAGATTAAGAAATCTGGGTTTGCACACCTTTGAAACAAGTTTATTAGACCATTTTGGTGCTTTGCCATGCACTCGAGTGGCCATGGCTACCTTAGAAACCAAAATGGACCATTTGGACCCCTAATGAGACACAAAAGTGACTATTTTGCAAGCTAACGTCAAAATCTAACCAAATGAATGCATTTGCCCATGAAATTTTGCAGGCATATAGTTCTCATCTAGATCTTTTTAGGAAGCTAAAGACCAAATTATTTGAAGCTCTTTGGAATTAATTATGAGTTTTCAAAGTTGACATTTTTCTACAATTCTGATGCAAACACTGTTCATATGGTTTATTCCTTAGGCTGTGTCATTCAAAGGCCAAATGGCGTCCCACGCTCATAAAATTTTACAAGAATAAATTAGATATGATAAGCTTTCTATTTCCACTGAGATCACCCCAATTAGACATCTGAACAAAGAGATATGAATTTTTTGAAATTGAAGGACAGTACCAGTAGTAATAGGTGACCTTTGTTACTATTTCATTAATTTTCAGTAGTTAGATGTCCTTGTTGTAATCTAGAATTATTTTCAACATAAAGTAGACATCTTTATCTTTCTAGAATAGTATAGTGTGCTTGATTTCAATTTTTTTACATTTAGTTATGATTTTCCAAAATTTAGGCACAGAATCTAGACTAGGTACCTGAGACAGCAACTATGGATTTTATGTGTGTAGATTAGAAGCTCGGGTTCCTAGCCACATTTTGAGACGAAATGAAATTGTATGTTTGAAAATAAATTGAGGAATGTCATGGATATGATTAGATGGTCCATGAGACACAAAATAAGAATTTTTCCATTGTGCAACTTAAGTCAAAGCACTTTAAGAAGGGAACTTTGCTATGTATTGTTGTTCTTAGCTATGGAAATTTTCTATAAATGAACAAGATGAGTTAAATAAGTAAGGTATTACAATTTTGAATTGTATGGCCTTTAAGATATGTTGAACCAATATATATGATACATTTATCATTTAAAACATGTCTAAATAGAGACATGGCATAATATGACTCATTTAGAACCATTTTAAACCAAAATTTCCATTCTTTGAGCCATAATATGTCCGTGAACCATTATAGACCAAATGAACAAACCTTAGGCTAAAATTTAGTAAGATTTTAGAGGACATCAAGAACTTTCCATAGGCTAAACAACACAATTTTTGGGGCTTTGTAGAATATTTTGTAAATTTTTGAAATTCGCTTAATTATGTAACAAAACTGATTTATTGTTTATATGGTCAATTTTTGTTTTCAAGATTTTTGAAAGACCAAATGAACTTGTTTTGGCCTAAAATTTTTATAGTAAATAACTCTCATTATAAGCTTTACATAGCCATTGAGATTGCATAAATTGGAGCTATGTAGTTCAAATTATGATTTTTCAAAATTAAGCCCTATTATGTGTTAAAGTGGTTAAATTGTGCATACAAGCAAACTCCAAATTTCATGCTTCTTTTTGTGATATCTTAAGCATAAAATACCTGTTTAGCATGAATTTGGAGAATAAAATGATGAAGATCTTTATTTGTGTACAATTGGATTATTTAAGGCTTTTAATAACGGTAACTTCTACTGCCAAAAGTGCAAGTATAACTAATTTTTGTTAAATGAGTAACATGTATGAAATTTATGTATAATCATTAATGACATGACACTTCAACTTTGTACTAGAGGACCAGGAAACCAAGAAGTCACCAAAGAAAACATAGTGTCCAACTACTAATAAAAGGCCGAATTAATATTTTAAAAACCAGTGATTAACAAAAAATTAAATGATTTGAAATGTATTCCATAGTGAATGGTGCCCTTAAGGTATTTTAGGACTCTTTTAACATCCTACCAATGAGAAGTTAATGGTGCACTAAAAGTTGGCTAAGCTTATTAATAAAAAATGATATGTTAGGCCTCATGTTGTTAGATATTGTAAAGCACCAATAACTTTCACAAAATTAAAGGATCTTTCAAAGGTTCATCATCATAAATTGATAAAGATTTACTAGCAACCACAGGTGTAAAACATGGAGTAGCATTAACCATATTAAATATTTTCAATAAGTCCAGAAAATATATTCTTTGATTAAAAAAAATCCCAACTTCACTTTTGCTCACTTAAAAACCAAAAAAATAATGTAAAGATCCTAGATCTTTAAGAGAGAAGAGACTATTAAGTTTTTGAGTGAAGCTTTGAAAGCACTTAAAATCAGTTCTTGTTACCAAAATGTCATCAATATAAATCAACACAATAATGACATATGTATTGGATTTGAAAATAAATAATGAACTATCATCTTTTGTGTTTAAGAACCCCCACTATAGAAGAGTTTTCCTTAACCTATCAAATCAAGCTCTAAAAGCTTGTTTAAGAAAATAAATTGTTTTATATAGCTTACAAACATGCCTTGGTTTACTAGAGTCTTCAAAACCCTCTAGTTGTGACGTGCACACTGTTTCTTGTAAGAAACTGTTAAGAAAAGCTTTATATTAACTTGCTTCAATGAGGAATTTTGAGAGCATCTTAGGCTATTATAGGTTTTGTAGCTTCTTTTAACTCAGCTTGAGATATGTCAACAAAGGGATATTTAGGCTTAAACATCCCTCTCTTAGTTTTAGTGGCCATTTGATGTCCTTGTAGCCTTAAACCTGAAGTCCTTAGTTCTAAAGTTGTAGCCATAAATGAATTTGAAACAACACCTTTAACAAAGGGATCAATTGAAAAGCTAAGGTTTTCATCTAATTCAATCACTGCACTAGAATTTTTAAATGATAATAAAGGAGACACATTTGTGTTATCATTAGACAAAGACATACTAGAAGCAAGAGTGACTACAAAGGATGTTACTTCATTTTGTGATAGCAATATTGAGCCACTTACAATTGTTAACTAAGAGGGAAAGAAATCAATTGGTTCAACATTCATCTCAGGTCTTTGCTTAGTATTCAGGAAACCAATGGAGAAAGAGAAGTATGATAAATGTTATTCTTATATACATTAGTTCCCTTAAACTTAGGCATTTTAATAATTAAATAAGATTTAATGGATTGAATTAGAGTATATGTGATTTTATTGACCATTCTTGCACTTTTGGAAATAATTTACAAAATTATTGGTTTTCAATGTATTAATTTCTTTAAATAATTTTGTGAATTTTTCTTATTGAATATTCTCCATTATTTGTGTAGATTTTTGTGGGCAATGGAAACTAAAAAAATAAAAATGGGGTAGAGAAGAAAACATGAGCAGAGCACGATCAAGAAGCATGAGCTGGAGAAGATTTCATGTGGCAAAATGGAGGAAGCAACACTAGTCCAATCCCAAAGCATGGAACACACCCATAGGACTAGAAGAGAAGAGTTGTTGTGGGAGACAAGGCTTGGGTTTTAGAGACTTGAACAGAGGAGGGAGGAATAAGGCTGCATATTCAATTGAGGCCCACTAACTCACATGTCACTCCCGAGTCCCTGCAGCTCTATTCATATACACGTAGGGTGGTTCCATATAGATTAAATAATAGCACAAAGTCATAAGCTAGCTCCAGGCACTCCATTCACTCAAGCTAATGCACTAACACTCATCTAGTAGCTCCCACCCATTTATAGCACCTTCATTCACCCACAAACCCATACCATTTCATGCATCAGTTACACACGAGGGAGGTAGCACACAATAACACACTTTCATCATCATCCATCATCATTCCACATCTAGACACTCCATCCACATAGTAGCTTTATTCCATCCATTCTCCTTCATCCTTCGATATCAAATGAAGCTCTAATTTTCTTGAGTGGCTAGTTTGGAAGAAGACTCTTGGAGAAGCTTGAATCTATGGATTATAAATAGATTTTTGGGCTAAGATTTTTCTACTTTTCTATACTTTTCCTTTTCCTTGTACATGCTTGGTTGAGATGTATTTGATTGGGAATTTGTGTTTTTTGAAATTAGTGGTTGGTTAGATACTAATTAGGATACTTTTTAAGTGATTAATTGATTGATTAAGTACTGGACTTTCATTATTCTCTAATTTTCCATGTATGCAATCAAGGTGTTTGATGAAATGTATGAGTGAGATTGTGGGCTTAATGGCTTGATTTGAAGATTCCTTGGAGTTTGATTGGTTAATTAAACATCCTAGGATGATAATTTAGAGGCTAATTAATCAATTAATCAATCAAATTGAAGTGTTTATTGATCCTAAAGGCAAGAATTAATGATTTAGTATGGTGTTAAGGTTTTAATTCAACATTAATTTGTTAATCTCTTGAATCTTGAATGATAATTCAAGATCATTTGCCATGAACACAATTAGGGACTCTTAGACCAAAATCAATGACAATTGAATTAGGATAAGGAAAATGAATACTAGGGGATGAATCTAAAGCTAGTCACATGTATATCATTCATCTCATAGTTTATACAATTAGGAAGTAGTTAAGAATTTTGTTTCAATTTAATTCTAGTTAGTTTAATTAGATCAAAACCCCCCTTTTTTTAGGTAACTTTTAGAGTTCTTTTTACACTTGGAAAACCCAATTAAACACTGAATTCCATTTCCAAGGAAGATGACCTTGGTTGTGCCACTAACTATAAAATTTAATCCAACCTAGTTTTCATCAAATGTTACATGCTTAGAAATGCACACCTTCCTAGTAAAACTTAAACATCAATATTCTTTATTTGAGTTGTTATAATCCAAAAATACATATATAGTTGTATGGAACTATATCTTATGCTGATTGAAGGGTTTTAAACAGGGAAACAAGCACAACCAAAGTTTGTTAAGCTAGTGTAATCTAGTAATATAGAATAAAGTTGAGAGAAAGGTGAATTACCTTATAAAACTGAAGTTAGTAATTGATTAATGAGATGCACAAAAATCTAAAAGGCATCCCATGCAACATTCGGTATTGCATAAAAACACCGAAATGAGTCAGTTTGAAAAATAAGTCCTCTTAAAATGAGAGATTTAAAGCCAAATAAAATTAGATTAAAATTTTAAATAATAAAAAATAAGGATCTAAGGTCTAAGATGCCCAAAAACCTTAGCCGAAATAGTTTAATAAAATTTCCAAAAGCATAATGGCATTTTCGTAAATATGGGCACCTTTTAAAAAACTCATAAGAGGGCTTTTTAAACTAAAAATTGAGTTTTCTAAGGTTCTCGGAGACCTTAAAAGCTATGGGAACCCCCGAGACAGTTGAAACCCCTTCGGTAAGTGATTTCGGTCATTGATTGACCAAAACTTTGACCAAATGGTTCAAAATGATTTTAAATCCAAATTGAGTGATTAAAAATGCTATTTTATAAATTAGGAGACCTAAGTTTTATGATGAAAAAGACAATTCTTAAAAAGAAGTTAAAATGAGCCTAAAATGAATTAGCCAATAATGAAAGACAAAAGTGGTATTTTGAAATGTCTTAATTGATTTTCTTTTATTTAAGTGAGGCATCCTACTTTTGCCTTCCCTTAATAGACCTTTCATTCTGCCTAAACTAGAGAGAGAAGCCAGAGAGTAAGACACAACAAAGGAGAAGGAATAGAGGAAGTAAAGACAAGGAGAAAAGGTATGGAATTTAAGACTTTTCCTAGTTCTCTCTTTAGAAACTCTTTTCCCTTCCTTCCCACCTTCCTTTCTATGGTTTTGTTTGGTGATATGGTGATGTTTTTAGGTGTTTAGAGGGAGAAGAGTAGGAATTCAAGGAGGAGTCTACACCAAGTAAAAGAGGTTTTGAAGGAACTAAGAAGCCAAGGTAATTCTTCTTATTTTGTTGCTTCTCTTTACTTACTTCCTCCATGGCATTTTTGTTTAGCTTAGGGCCCATTCCATAAGAGATAAATTCTGACCATATTAAGGTAGGATTAGGGGTTTTAAGGTGTGAGGATTAGAAAGATACAAGTGAAACTAATTAAGAAGCAAAAGAGAACCAAGAATGGGAAGTTAGAGATTCAAAGACATGGGGTAAAATCTGATTTTATCCAAGGGTGTTCTAGGCGATGTGAGGATTTAAATGAGTTTTTAAGACCCCTAGGCCTACATATGAGAAGAAAATGAAGCCAAAAACTTGAATCATGGTAGTCGGTTAAGTGTGTGTCTAGTGCTTTGGCTTGTTCCAAGAGAGTTATTGAATGCTATTTATTATGTCTAGGCCAAAGGAAACAAACTCTATCTACTTGCAAGTGTGTGGCTTTGGGGGAAGAGAAATAACCAAGTAAAAGACTTGTTTTAGTACCAAAGTAGCTCTTCACTCTATTCTTATTTGCATTCTTAGTTATGTAATTGTCATTGTATGCTTGTATAGGACAATGTATTATGAGACATGCCATTTGATGTTGCTTTGTTGTATTGGTACCAATATATTTCTTGAATGATGTTTTGGTTGTGAAAATTGCTCTTAAAGGTGAGGTGGTGCCAAAATTACCTTGATAAAGGTGAGGTGAAGCCAAAAGTCCCTAAACATGGGTGAGACAAGGTCAAAAGTCTCATGGATGGGTGAGGCCAAGTCAAAAGTCCCTAGGCCAAGGGTGAGGCTAATCTAAAAGACCTAAAAATGGGGTGAGACTAAACCAAAAGTCCCTAGAGCTTATTCTTGACCTTGATATGATCTCATGGCATGTAAATCATTCTTAGTTGTCTTGAATGCCAACTTGTGTACTTTGACATGATATATGCCTTGATTGCTTACTTGAATGAGTGTATAAGCTACTGAGATTCCATGAATCTCACCCTTTCTCTCTTCCATCTCCACATGTCTAGATGGTGTCAAAAGAGAGAAAAATGGAAGCCAAGGAGCCTGATGGGCCATATTTTGACAACCACGTAGCTTTTATTGTATTTAAATATCAATGTGGATATGTATATATTATTTTTGAGATATAAATGCTTGAGTAAATGTAAAAGTATGTAATAATAGTGTATGAACCAAAGTGGTAGCCTAATTGATGAGAAAAATGCAATTTAACCACTTGGTAACCTAGTATGGAATATGTATTCTTACAAGTGGCATAGTGAAATTATGATTTATGGTAGTTTCGACCATTTGAGAAACTCATGCTATATTTGTGCTTTAAACTTGCCCATATTGTGGTAGAAGCAATGGGAGACCATTTGGACCAAATTAGACCCTTATATGATGCTAAAATGACCATATGTGTAAGCTATGACAAAATCTGTCCAAATGAGCTCTGTTCGATCTAAAATTTGGCATGCATATAAGCCTTGTCTTAGGCTTTTTGGGAAGCTAAAGTGCATTTTTTTGAGTACTAGATAATTTTTGGTGAATTTTTAAAGTTGGCAAAATTTGACAAAATTGGTGCTGTCACTGTATAAATTGTTAGAATTTTCATCTCTATCATTCATGTGGCAAATGGTATCCAATGGCTATGAAATTTTACAAGTCGACACTAGACATCCTGTAACACCATAATGTCTTAACCTCACTTAATCTCCCTTTAGGTTTGATTCCATATGATTTCCCATGAAAAGGGCTAAACCCGTGGTGTTTTAACACTTTGAGTCGGGGTTTAATTAGTCATATTTTGCCTCATGGGTCCCGTGAACCCATCAATCACATTCTCTACTCAAACTCTATTTATACAACTCATACATAGCATAAAACAATCCATAAACCACGGATATGGGGCCAAAAATGCAATTTCTCAATTGGGCCTAAAAGTTAGATTTTTTGCTCTAACTTTGGAAAATTCATAAGTAATTCTAGAAAAATGAGAATCAAGCAAACCATATCTCTTTGGAAATATATGGATGTTAAATTCACACTAAAAATATTTACAAACCATAATCTCAGCATTTGGACCCTGTTTGACATCGAAAAAGAGACAGAGGTTTGACTGTCCCTGGTACTGGTGCAGCTTGCTGTCATGAACTTCTAAAATTCATAACTAATTCCAAAAAAATAAAATATGAGTAAAATATACCAATTTGGAAATCTACAAATATTAAATAGAGGAAAAAAATAATTTCAGATCATTTCAGTGGCCTTTGGAGCTCGAAAGCTGATGGAACAGTAATAAAGGTCGAATGGCTTCCCTAATACTAACACAGAATTTCAAAAGGTTATTTCTCCCCTCTACAGACCTCCGATTGAGGTGCTTCTAATTTTTATAGGTCTCTGTGGATATCTAGTTTATACTCATAAAATTTCATGACAATCGGATACCATTTGGTCTATGAATGACACAGAATCATTTTCAAACCTAGTTGCACAGTACAATAACCAAAACTAGAAAATTCTCCAACTTCAACAATTTTCCAAATATTCCCTAGACTTCCAAATATTACCCACTTTATCTTTTCAGGAAGCTCTCAATAGACTCTAGAGTCATGCCCAATTTCATATCAAGAAGAGCTCATTTGGTCATACTTTGACGGAGCTCACAAATTTGGCAGTTTTGGCACCCAAAATGGTTCAAAGTGGATCCAAATGGCTTCCTACATATTCTAGCACCTCTTAGATAAGTTTTAAAGTATAAACATAGCATATATGAAACACCCAAGTGATCTATATCATCATACATTTCAAACTCACTATGCTACGAGCCAAAATACACTATTGCAGATAAGCCACAAAAGGGCCAAATCCCACATTTTCATTACTTTAGCTCTCTACATAGTTCATACATCATTCATACATACTTTTACACTTGCTCCAATATTTACATCTAAAAATAATAGATACATATTCATTTTGTCACCTGTTTACAACAAAAGAACCAAAATAAACTAACAACCGTCTAAACATGCTCAACTAGGCTCCTTGATGTGCACTTGAATCTCCTTGAGCTCCACCTAACATGTTAAGATGGGAGAGGGAAGGAGATGAGATTCAGGGAATCTTAATAGCTCATACACTCATTCAAAGAAGCAATCAAGATATATAAATAACTCAAAGCATGCAAACAAGTCACAATGACACAACATATAATTTTCATGCCATGATATCATATCAATGCCAAGAATAGGCTCCAGGGACTTTCGGTTTAGCCTCACCCGAGTTTTGGGACTTTTGAATTGGCCTCACCCTTGGCTTAGGGACTTTTGGCTTCACCTCACCCGTCTCAAGGGACTTTTGGCATTTCCTCACCCGAGTAATTTTCCCAATCCATATCATAAGCATATTGGTACCAATGCATCAAGGTAACATCCAATGGCATGACTCACAAAACAAGCATATACACAAGCATACAATGGCTATTACACATCCAAGAATGCAATAAGAAAGAGTGGAGAGCTACCTCATAAGTCAACACAAGCCTTCCCTTTAAGTTCTCTTCTCCCTTCTTGATTTCACACTCACAACTAGATGAAGTTGCTTCTTTTGAACTTAGGCACAATAAAGAGCATGAAATTACTCTCTCATAACTCAACAATTATTCACAAAGCTAGGGGTTTCTTCAGAGCAAACCCTAACAAGTATAAGTAACTAGGGGTCTCTCTTTCTCTCTCTCTAGAGTTTCACAAACTTTTCTTCTATTTTCTTTACATTTCTCAACTTAGCATACTCTTTTTTAAGGGTTTCTTACTCCCTCTAGGTTAGAACAAAGCTTTATTACTCATCAACCCATGGAAAGAAACCCTTAGAAGGAGAAGAGTATAATAAAGAAGAAGAAGCATGAAGAGCTTTCAAGGTTCTTACCTTTCTTCCTGAGCTTCCCTTCCTTCTCTCTTAGTTTCTCCTAGTTTCCCTCTCTCTCTCTCGCCTTTTTTCTGTGCTTGGATGAAGCTTAGGTTGGTTAAAAGAAAAGGAATGAATTTGGACGCTTTAAGAAGTCAAATTCTCTTTTTTCACGTTTTTCCGGACTAATCCTCGCTATAGCGAAGAATAACCCTCGCTACAGCGAGCACGTATCAGTCTCAGACCCTTGTTTTCGCTACGGTGTGCTCCACAACGAGCAGCTCCCTGGTTTTTGTATGGGATGCCCGTACTCGCTATAGCTAGAAGCATTCTCGCTATAGCTAAAGGGCACTCTCGCTATAGTTAGACCATTTCTCACTATAGCGAACAGGTACATTCGCTATAGTTAGGCCAATTCTTGCTATAGCTAGCAAACTTAGAAAATTTTTAGACTTCGAAATTTTTTTTTCTGGTTGTTACACATCCACAATGACTTATATGAATTAGAAGCACCTCAATTGGAAGTTTGTAAAGGGGAATCAATTTTTTTAAGTTCCAGGTCAGTATCAAGGGCGCAGTCAAATCTCAGTTATTGTTCCATCAGTGTTCTGGGTCTGAAGGCTTCTGAATTAGTCTAGAATTATTTTTTTCCTCTAGTTAACATCTTTAGCTTTTCAAATTGATATATGTTTCTCAAATTGAAATTTTTTAGAATTAGTTATGAATTTTTGAAATTTATATTAGTAAAGTGTATCTAAAACGCTAGGCAGTCTGACCTATGTTAACTTTCTATTGTTAAACATGGTCCAAATGATGTTATTATGGCTTGGAATTATTTTTACTATAAATTTAACATTCAGATCTTTCCAGAAAGCTATGGGCTGTTGGATTTCAATTTATTTAAATTTAGTTATGATTTTTTTAAAGTTGTACTAGAAACCTATCAACTAAACCTAAAACTAACATGCATATTTTTTGGTTTTACCTCCAAATCCATGGTTCATGGAATGTTTTATGTTGTATATGAGTTGTATTGATGCATTTTAAATAGAAGATGATGTGGATGGATTCACATGGCCCACGTGGCATGAAATAAAAATTTTGAGCCTTACGCAACACAATAAAATGCAATATTTTTATTCATCTTTCGTTGAAATTGTGTATACTCTTGTGGAATTAAGCTTCAATATGAGGGTATGGAGTTAATAAATTATGGTGTCATATCCCACCAGTATATAATAGCCATTTTGTGTTGAAGTATATGGACAAGAATGTTTGAAAATTATGCTTAAGGCTTGAACCAGTAGTACAAAGCTCCTAAACTCACCTTCCTAGTCCATTTGAGGCACTTTATTTTTTTCTTTAAAATTGCTTTTCTACCATGTTTTTTAATTGAGTAAAGGCATGTATAACTTCCTTTTTGTTTTTGAGAGGGTATATTAAAGTGTATTTACTAAAGTCATCTAAGAAATAGACATAATATTTGAAGCCTTCTTTGAAACAATGGGTGAGTGTCCCCACAAGTCAAAATGAATTAAGTCAAGAGGATTTTTAGTTTGAGAATTAGATGACTTGAAAGGAAGAGCATTCAATTTCCTAAATTGACACAATTCATAGAAAAATAAGCCTTCATTAGTCTAACTTTAACATTACATTGCTCTAAGATTTGAGACAATACATGAGTTGAAGGATGTCTTAATTTTCTGGCCACTACTCCTTCATAGACAAAAGTGCAGTATGAATAGGTTCTGTGTTAAAGAGTATCTAGACTTATTTACTTTTGCTTCATTCACTTTTTAAAGTCCATATTTAAGCTTCCTTTACAGTAGCACCATTCCTTTAGCTTGTCCTTCACAAGCCAATCAAAAACTATAAAATTCTAAAATATATAACTATCAGTTGCTAAGCTAAAGACACTCGTCAAATTCATAGCAATTTTGGGAACATGCAAGACATTTTTCAAATCAAGAGGTTGCTATTTCTGACATTAAAAAATAGAAAAACCTACATTCATAATTTCTGCTTTTTCTCAATTACCAACAATTAATTCTCACTTATTATTGACATCAGTGAAATTTTATATTTGATTTGCATCATAGGTAATGTGATGTGAGGCACCATTGTCCATATACCAAGCAAGGTCATTAACAGAATTAGGAGAAGCAACATAAACTAAGAAATCTTGCTCACTATTTATGTTTTGATCAGAGGAGGTTCTAGTATAGGTTTATCAAACCTATAGTAGCAATTGATAGTAACATGTCCAAGTTTTCCACACACTTAGCATGTAGGTCTACTAGCATTCTTGTTGCTACAACCTTGACCTCTTCTTCCTCTAAAATTCCTATATCCACTATATCTCTAGTTGCTATGATTGAAATCTTGGGTGAATGATTTGTTGCCTAATATTCTAATATTATTATATTTTATATTCATCATATTTAGTTTTAATAATAATTTATAGTGGCTAAATTGATGACTTTGAATTTATTTTATATTAAATGGGCTAAATTTATATTAATGGATTTTTAATTACATTTTTATTATATTTTTTTCAATGGAGGCTCAATTAGTCTTATTTTTGTTTTGCAAGTTATATGAGTCATTAAAGGGATTTGGATATTTTTCTTATTGGGCCAAAGATGCGGACGTTGTTATTTCAAGATTAATATTGGATTTCTTTTAATGTGAAAAATTATGGATTGTTGGATATACTCAACACATCTTAGTCCTTGGATCTTTCTTAGTGAAGAAGCCAATATTATATATTTAAGAAGGAGAAAATGTCACTGGAGAACACACTCCATCTTTTCTACTTCGTATTCTTGTTTTTGTCTCTTCATGGCTTTTTAATTTCCTTGGTGATCAGTCCAGAGTCTAAACCTGATAGTGAACTTGAGTCCATGATTGAATAGAACTCTGGTTTGAATTTTGATTTTTGAAGTGTTTCATTTTGTTCTTTATATTTTTTGTGTACTTATTATCATTCAAGTTAGATGATGTTTTTTGCATGAATTCCAATTCACTTGATTTATCTAAGAACATAATTTGATTATATCGGTTGATTAATCAATTAAATTCATTCTGTACTTTGTTAGGATTCTGCATGCATCTCTGGTCAAGTGCAAAACAGTTTGGTTTCGTGTTATTAATAGAAACACAGTTGCGCTCTAATTAGTAATATGAACCAATTAAATTCTTAAACGGTAGTTTAGAAATATTAATAAAAAATAACTAGAGAATTAAAAACAAACCAGAGGTATTTTTAAGTGACAAGGATAGGAAAATATCACGGAAAGAATTCTGGATTAGTTACGCATCATTCTGATTAAGTTTCCTTTTTGTTAATTGATTTACTATTTGGTTTAAGTAATGTGACTTTATATTCAAACCCCTAATCATCATAATTCTACTTTTGTCATTCCTAAACCAATTGATTTGATTAATAGCTCTATGGGAGATGACGTGGTGGACATTATACTGCACACTTGCGAAAATTTACTAATCTTGGCTAGTTTGACAACTGCGAGTAAACAGTATTTTCTTTACCAAGATTTTGGCACTGTTGCTGAAGAGCCAACTGATCATAATTAATTAGAATAGGAAATTCCTTAGTTTCAATTTTGATTTTAGCATTTTTGCTTAGTGTTGGTGGTCATTTTTTGATGTTTTATGACTGTTATGGGCAATACCAGTGTCAGAGGTAACTAACTCTGATTGAGTTGAAACTTGGTATATAGGTTTTAGGTATTGTGAGGAATCAAAATCGCTACTATGTTGCAAGATAGGCCACTTTTTGGCCAAATTTCATCGTTTATACCACTTTTTGAATTTTTTTAATATTTTTTACTCTTATTTTTAGTGATTTTTCTAATTTTTCTAAAGTTATCTTGATTTATCTTGGTAATTTTTAGGTGTTTTCTTTCATTTTATTTCATTCTTAGTATAAGATAAGATCCTCTAATAGAGATTTAGTTGAGTTTGATCTAGAGATTGATAATAGTTTTCATACATAACTTAGAAATCATGATATTAAAGAAGCTATGACCACTAAGTTGATTTTTCAAATAATAGATAATATAGGAAGTAATTGCGAATTGAATTTGGATTTTGATTTTAATTCTAAAGTAGTAAATATGGCTCGTAATAATGATAGGACTTTTAGGGAATTGGTTGCACCTGATGTTAATTACCAACCACTTTGCATATAATGTCCTGAACTTGATGCTACTTTTGAACTTAAATCTAGATTAATATATTTGCTTCTAAAGAACATGCGAGGATCCCCACAGATATCTTAAGGAGTTCCATGTGGTTTGTTCCACCATAAAGCTACAAGGAGTTTCAAAAGAGCACATCAAGCTTAAAGTGTTTCCTTTCCTATTAGATGGGGCGACTAAAAATTAGCTTTATTATCTTCAACCTTAAGCCATAACTTCATGGAATAAATTAAAAAGGATATTTCTAGAGAAATTCCTTCCCACCTTAAGAATTGCTACCATTCAAAAAGCGATTAGTGATATTAGATAGATGAATGGAGAAACACTTTATAAGTATTGGAAGACATTTAAGAAACTGTGTGCAAGCTATCCTCACCATCATATCAGTGACCAATGTCTTATTCAGTACTTTTATGAAGGCTTGCTACCCATAGATAAAAATATGGTTGATGCAGTTATAGGTAAAGCATTAATTTATAAAACTCCAGCTGCTACAAGAGACCTCATTGTAAATATGGCATAGAATACACAATAGTTTGGCACTACAATAAATATGCCAACCAGAGGTGTAAACTAAATTTATGCCACTCATATGGATCAACAAAGAATAGAAAATAAACTTGAGGAGTAGGCTTCCATGGTCAGACATCCCTGCACCTGTGTGTGGTATTTGTTTGTTAACCACACATGCCACAAATCAGTGTGCTCAGTTGCAAGATAATACAAAATCATGTGTTGACATCTTCCCTGGTAGACCTCTATAGCAGAAACAAAATAGATACAAACCTTATGTAGTATCATACAACCTTAGATGGAAAGATAATCTGAATTTAAGATATGGCAGTGTCTAACCAACAACAACAACAGCAGAAATTTAATGCTCTTAACCTAAGCAACCAACAGCCTTTAAGACAACCCAAGTAACAAATGAAAAAGTTGGAATCCAATCTAGAAGATATAGTAAAGTAGTTGGCAACAAATACAATCCAATTCCAACGATGAACAAAAAAAACAATCCATAGTTTGGAGACTCATATTGGCCAACTTGCAATAAATATAATGAGTTGAGAAGTCAAAGTTTTAGCCAAGTACCTTCACAGCCTGTGACCAACCCAAGAGGTAATGTCAATATAATAACTTTAAAAAGTGGTAAGCAAGTAAATGGGCACATCACACCTCCAATAGAGACACTTTAAGAAAAAAAAGGTGACAGAGAATAATAGCCACTTTAATCCAAGGCAAGAACAACACAGAAAAGGAAGAAATTTTCATATACACTAGAACCCTTCCATTCCCCAATAGAACTAAAAAATCCAAGAAAATCGCAGAAGCTAAATTGGATAAAAAAATTATAGAGACATTCAAAAAAGTATAAGTCAATATCCCTCTCTTAGAAGCAATCAAATAGATTCCAAAATATGTGAAGTTTCTTAAGAAGATGTGTACGCATAAGAGGAAGTTGAAAGGGAATGAGAAAGTTAGCATGGGGAGAAACATATTAGCTTTGATTCAACCAACTATGCCTACTAAATGCAAAGATCTTGACACATTTACCATTCTTTGCACAATAGGGAATATGCAGCTCAATAATGCTATGTTAGTTTTAGGAGCTTCCATTAATGCAATGCCTAAGTCTATGACTTCCTCTTTATAGATTAGAGAATTGAAGCCTAAGGGAGTAGTGATTCAATTAGCAAACAGAAGCACAACTTACCTTGCAAGAGTACTTGAAGATGTTCTAGTAAGCGTAAAAAATTTAATTTTTACTACTAATTTTATGTTTTGAATATGGAGGATGACAATATACATAAACATGCACCACTAATTTTAGGTAAATAATTTTTGAAAACTAATAAAACAATAATTAATGTGCATAATGGTACTTTATCAATGGAATTTGGTAGTGATGTTGTTCATTTTAATATTCTTGATGCCATGAAACACCCTTCAGAAAAACACTCCATGTTGTATGTAAATATGATAGATTGTTAGTTGCTGATACTTGTGTGGACATGGACACTAAACTTCCTGACATTGTTGAAGTTATAGATGCAATTCAATGTTTAGAATGTTTTAATGGACTTAATAAATGTACTGCATGTTCTGAGATTAATGCATTCTTGAATTCTTATTCTAATTCTGATTTTGCTTTTAATTTTCATCCTGACTCTGTCAATTTATTTGATATTATTTCCTCTATTGAGAAAAATGAATAAGTGAAGGCTACTATACATTTAAATTCACAAAGATCAGTCTTTTCATACAACAACCACCTACACTTGAACTTAAACCTTTACCTGACAATCTCAAATATGCTTTCTTGGAAGAAGAAAATAAATTATCAGTAATAATAGCAAATAACCTTCCACCTGATCATGAAATAAGGTTGTTAAAATTGTTAAAGGAAAAGAAAAAAACAATAGGTTAGACATTGACAAATATTCTAGGGATTAGCCCCTTCCACATGCATGCACAAAATTTTATTAGAGAAAGGAGCTAAACCAGTAAGGCAACCATAGAGAAGACTTAACCCTATGATTCTAGATGTTGTGAAGAAAGAGGTAAGTAAATTACTTTCAATTGGTATTATTTATCCCATATTTGATAGCAAATAGGTAAGTCTAGTACAGGTAGTCCCTAAGAAGACCAACATTATAGTGGTGCCCAATGAGATGAATAAGCTTATTCTTATGAGAGTTTAGAATAGTTGAAGACTCTACATTGATTATAGAAAGCTAAATCAAGCTACTAGAAAGAACCATTTCCCTCTTCCTTTCATAAATCAAATGTTAGAAAGATTGGTAGGCAAATCTCATTACTATTTCTTAAATAGTTTTTCTGGTTACTTTCAAGCTCACATAGCGTCAGAGGACCAGGAAAAAACTACATTTATTTGCCCATTTAATACCTTTGTATATAGGAGGATGCCGTTTAGACTTTGTAATACTCTAGGCACATTTTAGCGATGTATGGTAAGTATCTTTTCTTATTTCCTTGAACATTGCATAGAAGTTTTTATGGACGACTTTACTATTTATGGCATTTCCTTTTATGACTATTTGATGAGTTTAGGAATGGTTTTAGAAAGATGAATTGAGAAAAATCTGGTTTTAAATTTTGAAAAATGTTATTTCATAATAGAGTAAGGAATCGTTTTAGGCCATATGGTTTCCAAAAATGGCATTGACATTGATAGAGCTAAAGTATATGTGATTGCTTTTTTACCTTACCCCACTTGTGTGCAGGAAATGCATTCTTTTCTTAACCATGTATGTTTTTACAAGTGATTCATCAAGGACTTTAGCAAGATTTCTCTACCACTATCTAAACTTCTTCAAAAGGATGCAGATTTCAATTTTGATGAGTCATGCAGATTAGCATTTGATGAGTTAAAGAAAAGGCTAATCACCCCACCTATCATCCAACCTCTTAATTGGGAGTTTCCATTTGAATTGATGTGTGATGCATCCAACTTTGCCGTGGGTGCATTTCTTTCCCAAAGGATAGACAAGAAGTCTCATGTGATCTTTTATGCATCCCACACCTTAGATAAGGATCAAGCTAATTATACAACCACTAAAAAGAGCTTTTAGCTGTTATTTTTGCTTTAGATAAATTTTGTTCTTATTTTCTTGGTTCTAAAGTTATTATTTATTTTGATCATGCAACTTTAAAGTTGTTACTCAAGAAGCCTGATGCAAAACTGGGACTCATTAGGTAAATGCTACTCCTACAGGAATTGGATATAGAAACTAAAGATAAGAGTGGAGCAGAAAATCTTGTAGCTAACCATTTGAGTAGAATACCTCACTTTTCAAATTCATCTGCTATCAGGGATAGTTTTCCAAATGAACAATTGTACTCGGGGCATGGTAAAGATCCCTAGTATGTAGATATAGTAAATTTCTTAGTTGCTTTTAAATTACTTGCTTATTTTAAAAAGCACCAAATTAATAAACTTAAAAGTGAGGCAAAATATTATGTTTGGGATGACCCTTACTTGTGGCACATGTGTAGTGATGGAATTATTAGAAGACTGCCAATAAGTTTACATCTGTTTTGTATTTTTGTCATACACTTACATATGGTAACCATTTTGGTCCTTAGTGTATTGCTAGAAAGGTTTTAGACTCTGGACTATTATGGCCTACCTTGTTTAGGAATGCATATGCTTTCTGTAAGAGCTATACACGAGGCCAACAAATAGGTAATATTTCTCATAAGAATGAGATGCCTTAACAACCATTATTGTTCTGTGAGATATTTGATATTTAGGGTATTAACTTTATAGGACCATTTCATGTTTCTTTTGGTTTCACATATATTCTTTTAATTGTTGATTATGTTTCAAAGTGGGTGGAAGCAAAAGCCACCAGGATTGATGATTCTTCTGTTGTTGTGCACTTTGTTAAATCTCATATTGCAAGTTTGGTATAACAAGAATAATCATCAGTGATCAAGGCTCCTACTTTTGTAATAGAAACGTGTAAGCCTTCCTTCGCAAGTATGGTATGCTCCATAAAGTAGCCACCCCCTACCATCTACAAATAAATGGTCAAGCAGAGGTTTCAAGTTCTACAGAAAACAATGCAACCTAATAGAAAAGATTGAAGGATGCACTATGGGCTTACCATACTGCTTACAAAACTCCTATAGGCATGTCGCCCTATAGGTTGGCTTTTAGTAAAACATGTCACCTACCAGTTGAGATTGAACATAGAGCTTATTGGGTAGTAAAGAACTATAATATGGATCTACCTCAAGCCAGTTCTCAAAGAAAATTGCAATTTCAAGAGCTTGAAGACATTTGGTTGGAAGCTTATAAAAACTCTAGAATTTACAAGGAGAAAACCAAGGTCGTGCATGATAAGATGATTAAAAGAAAATAGCTTCATGCTGAAGAAAGAGTCCTCCTCTATAATTCTCGCCTAAAGTTGATACCTGGTAAGTTACGTTCTAGATAGATTGGTCCATTTATGGTTACTCATGTTTTTTCTTATGGTGCAGTTGAGATTATGAATGAGTTAACCAACAAGTGCTTCACAATGAATGGGCAACAACTTAAACATTTTTATGAGGGATTTCAAGAGTAAATAGTAAAGGACCTATATCTTTCCAATGCTCCATACACTTGAACCACTCGATTGTATTTCTTTCCCTCCCTTTTTCTTTCTTGTCTTCTCTTTAATTAGTGAATTATATTGTTGTTACATTAAGGACAATGTAAATATTAAGTGTGGGGAGGGAAGGAATCATTCTACTTTCTTTTTAGTTTTTTTTTTATATTTTTCCTTTTTTGGTATTTTTGTTAATATCTTGTTTTTCCCATAATTTTTAGATTTAAAAAAAAAGCTGAAGCAATTTAAGTTTGAAAGTATTTCAACATGATTTGAAATCGATCTTATCTTCTAGAATTCAAGTAAATTAGTAATAAATTTGATTTGAATGGATTGCATATGGTAGTTTTTAAACTTGTGAGGACTTTGAGCTTTCTATTATTTCTTTCTTATTCGTCTATCATGATGTTCATTCTAAAACTTGTTTTGATTCCTGATTGAAACTACATTTGTATAGGCATTCATAAAGATGATTAAGGCATTCTTTCTTCTCTTCTTTTATTATAGACAAAGCCAAATAACTATGCCACCTATGTTTTATCCTTTGTTTTAGTTTCATTTTTGAGCTTTTTATGTTTTATTTTTAACCCTTTAGCCAAAAAAAAAATTTCCACTTTATTTAAGATACTTTTGATTATTGAGAGCATTATATCTTGATAAAGTGGATGGATGTGCAGTTTATTTCAATTTTGAGCCAATTAACTTGTTCTCTTTAGATATGTCCCCAAAAAAAGAAAAAAAAAGAAAGAAAAAGAAAATCTTTATGAAAAAGAAACAAAAAGAAAAAAGAAAAGCATAAAAAAAGTGGTGAAAAATGAATAATGAAAAAAATAATTTTTATTTTCATTAAGCATGTATTGGTTTACGGCAAATAAGACCTTGAGATGCACATTTATTCCATTCTATGTTCCTATTCTTATTACTCTTGATGATTTTAAGCACCCGCTTTGCCTCTTGTTGCGTCCTTAGTTCTTTTGTTTACCATTTGTTTAATACTTTTGCCCCATTACAACTTTGAATAAATTTTTTTTTATTTATGTATTGCTTGTGACTTAGTTAGTGGAGATTGAAAAGATATACAAGCCTATAGTAGTGACGTTATGAAAGGTTGAATTTGAGAGGAATGTTTAACCTAAATGCTTGAGAGGATTGAAAGTAAACACATAACCAGTGAGGAGTTACCACTTTGATTCATTTTTTTATTAATTGGAATTGCCATGCTACTTGTTCTTCCATGATTAGCAAGAAAGATTACATTTGACTGTTGAATATCTAGAAAGCTTGAATTTCATTTAGCTAAGCAGTTTTGCATTTTGGTTTTATTTTCTTTTTGGTTTTTGGTGTATTTTTCCTAGAAGTGTAAAAACATAAGTGTAGGGGAATTTGATATTCCAATATTATTATATTTTATATTCCTCATATTTAATAATAATTCATAGTGGCTAAATTGATGACTTTAGATTTATTTTATATTAAGTAGGCTAAATTTAGATCGATGGATTTTTAATTGCATTTTTATTACATTTTTTCAACAGAGAATCAATTAGTCTTATTTTTGTTTTGCAAGTTATATAAGCCATTTAAGGGATTTGGATATTTTCTTATTAGGCCAAAGATGCGGGCTTTGTTACTTCAAGATTAATATTAGATTTTTTTAATGTAAAAAACTCTGGACCATTGGATGCACTCAACACATCTTAGCCCTTGGATCATTCTTGGTGAAGAAGCTAATGTCATCTATTTAAGGAGGAGAAGACATCACTAGAGAACACACTCCATCTTTTCTACTTCTCATTCTTGTTTTCCTCTCTTCATGGCTCTCTAATTTTCTTGGTGATCAGTCCAAAGTTTAAACCAAATAGCGAACTTGAGTCCATGATTGTATAGAACTCTGATTTGAATTTTGATTTCAAAAGTATTTCATTTTTTTCTCTTTGTTTTCGAATAATTATTATCATTCTAGTTAGATTATTTTTATTGCATGAATTCTGATTGCTTGATCTATTTGAGAACATAATTTGATTCTATCGATTAATTAATCAAATAAATTTATTTTGAATCACGTTAGAATTCTATGTGTGTCTCTAGTCAAGTGCGAAATAATTTGGCTTTGTGTTGCTGATAGAAACATAGTTGTGTTCTGATTAACAATACAAACCAATTAAATTCTTGAACAGTAGTTTAGGAATATTAATAAAAAATAACTAGAGGATTAAAATCAAACCATAGGTATTTTTAGGTGACAAAGATAGGGAAATATCAGGGGAAGAATTCTAGATTGGTTACGCATTGTTCTAATTGAGTTTCATTTTCGTTAATTGATTTACTATTCAGTTTAATTAATGCGACTCTATATTTGAACCCTCAATCATCATAATTCTAGTTTTGTTGTTCCTAAACTAATTGATTTGATTAATAGCTCCATGGAAGACAACCTGGTGGGCATTATACTGCAAACCAATGAAAATTCTCTAATTTTGACCAGTTCGACAATTGCAAGTGAATAGTATTTTCTTTACCATTGCCACTCTTGTTCATAACCACTTAGTAAAAGTTGGTCAATATTTAGAGAATTAAAAACATTAATATGCTCCAATCTACTCTCATAAGTAAGAAGTGTTGTTTGTAAATCAATCCATGATATTTCCTATTTTTCAAACAATTAGACCACAATAAGATTGTATTTGGTATCTAATCCAGCTCGGACTTGCATCACTAAATCATTTAAAGGAATAGGACACCCAGCTAAGGTAAAGTTATTTGAGATTGACTTCATCTTGTTGATGTATTCTTCCATATTCATAGATCCCTTTTTAGTTCTTTGAAGTTCTCCTTTATAAAGCATGATTCTTGATCTAGTATGAGCCCCAAAGAGATCCTTTGCAACCTTCCATCAATCCCTTGAAGTTGTGCAATTGATAATTTGTAAGGCTATCTATAAGGTCATTGTTTTATAGAGCTAGCCTAAAAGCAATTGGTTTGTAGTTGTCCATTACTTAAACTTTGGATTAAGTTTCTTCTCTACACCTTAAGAGAGAAACTCAAGATAACAGTATTTGGTTCCTAAAACGTAGCCATGGAGCCTATCTCTTTTGACAATTGGTAACATTATCGATTGCCATAGCAAATAGTTGCTTTTTTTTAACTTGACAGAGGAAACCTGACTAAGTGGTGCTTTCTATAAGCTATCTAGAATAAGAGACAGAAAAGATTGAGAATCAACACCAAGCTTGCTTACAACAACGACTGACGATTAGGACTCTTCTTGGTTAGTAGTGGTATCCGCCATTGAAGCTTTGATACTAAGTTAAGTTTTAGCAACAGAGACAAAAGAAGAAGGAGTGATGTGTAGGGCTTAGCTTCTATTACTGAGCAAAGAATTCTATTAGATTATTATATGTGAGATTCTTAGAAAGTGCTCCATTTACAATTAGACAGGTGGCATATCAACTGCCAAAACAAAGAGGGAAAATAAAAGGAATAAAATATAAGGAATAATGAATAACCATTAGATGAGATAGGCCGCACCATAAGATCACTAAGGATGCACATGAGATGACACAACATTACTTCTCAACAACAAAGAATGACAACAAATAATGGTACAGGAGACAATTCAATTTCAACATAAGCGGTTGGGTTGATATTTCAATCTATATGAAAATTATATGAGATAATATTTTGTATGTTAGAAACAAGCATGATGCATCTAGAATTTACATTAATCCAATTGCGATGTACATGAAGTATTTTACATCACCTATTAAGCCATTTTGTATCCAATAACCTAGCATAATAGCACATGCGCTGTTTACAATTAAATTATAATAGCATTTTAGATATAATATGTATATGCTATATTTTTTAAAAATATTGTAAACTTAATTCTAGATTATTTTCTTATAATTTGGAATTTTCCATATGCATTAGTTTTACAAAACATTAATCAAAAGCTAAAGTAATTTTTTTTAATTGCCTATTTATGTTAGTTATATAAATGACTTGTTTAACAAGTGATAAAACATTTCAAATAATCAATTTTTAAATACTTTGAATTATGGGCATATATAAGATGTTATGAAATTTAATTACAAATTATAAATTGATTTTATGAAGGAATAAAATTATGAAAGTTCTTTTGCCTAATTCTACATATGCGTCCCGTCTATGTATTTATCAATCAATACATCAGAGAAAGCTTTATAGCTATAGGCTAGTTAGAAGTAATTTGACATCGGTCTCTGTTGTCTTTGATAATTTTTTTTCTTTTTTTTAAGTTAAAATATATGTCTTCATTCTTGTAAAAATTTATAGATTACGAATTTCTTGCATTTGATATTAAAGGTTGAATTTATCTCTCGATTGCTCATAGATTTTGTTTAAAAATAATTTAATATTTGTTGTCTTCTCTTGTTTTGATACATTGTACCGCTCCCTAACGTTATGAATTTCATATTTTGCTTTTGGATTTGCAAAAGGCTAATTCTTCCATCCAGAATTTTTATTTGGATAATTCTAAAACTAGTGAATTTCTTCTCCTGTTTTTCCTTTTCTTGGGTTTCAAGTTAAAAAAGGCTTCAGATCTAACAATTGTTGGTTTCAATAGATAGGTAGCTATAATGGGTATAGTTTTACCTCTCATTTAAATAAAACATTTCTCAATTTTTAATGCCTTTAGCAACGACTTTAATCATTACTAAGGTTTTAAGTGATTATTAAAACATTTCTCAATGAATTGTCTATTGAGAAAGTTTAACAATAGTTTTTTTTCAAACATACGTAAAATTGTGATTAAATCATAGTTTAATAATGGTTTATATACCCCGTCATTAAATCATAGTCTAACCACGGTTATTAAACCATTGTTAAGAACTTGCAAACTTTTTGCTATGTACCCCATCATTAGACCATCCTCTAATGATGGTTTAAATAATCATCATTAGACTATGGTCTAACAATAGTTATTAAATTATTGTTAAAAACTTGTAAATTTTTTGTGACAATTTTGAATGATACTATATCCATTTTTTTCTATATTACTTTTCTTTATAATTATTTGACAAATTTCTTTTCCATCTGACCTATAATGTTTTATCCTCAAATCCACGACTTCTTACTTGTCATAAATATTACAAAAGGGATATATAATTATATATGAGCTTAGAAAAACAATATATATCCACTATTTAAGGTGACACAACAATCTAGTATGAGCAAAAAATTAAACATAAATTGAAAATTTGAATATGAAATTTTATTCAATTGATGCTATCAAATTAAACAATAGCTATCTATAGTTAATCGATCCAAATGAAATATAAAAAATTAAAATAAAATTGAAAAAATAACAAAAATAGTGTGGCTAAAACACTCTTAAACAAAGAATTATGAGTCCAAAAATTGTCTCAACCAAGTAAGCTCAAGTTGGCATTATGACAAGCTCAAAACAAGCTTTTTATTGGTTGTAATATGACCTAAACTCTGTCTAGATTAAAAGTTATGGGTCTTAAAGTCAAGGTGCATGTTTATCACTTTCAAGCTTTTCATTTATCCTTCTAGTGCCTAATCTATTCCATATCATTATTTGCTAGACATTCTACATCAGAAGGCTTGACTAAGCCAACATTGTCAGTGACTTTAAATCAATGGTAAGCATTTGTACGAAACTTTTTGTCATGACTCAAAATCCCTAGCCGTGACCAATGCATAGACTAAGTCAATATCAAATTAACTTAGTGTAGCCAACCTAATGAACAAGTACCATACTATGACAAATTAATTAGAATACACAATCAATTCATATAATTCCATAAGGTGTTGCTAAGCATCTACCAAAGTTTCCCATAAAACTAGATGTTTCCTTTTTGTGCAACCAATCAACAATACCAACAACAACAACATTTTTCCAAAAGCATACAATAGTTACAACATGCCAAGGCCTACAAAACTAGTGTTTATCTAGAATAACCTAACTAAACAACTATTGTAGCTATGGCACCCTAGAGCCAAATGAACATAAAGCCACTTGAGAGAAAATAGGCCTACCTAAAACATGTCTTGGAGTTAGACAAGCCCCATAGTATGCTACTCGAGAACTTAATATTATGAAAATTTAAAAACAAAAGGGGGGAAGTCATAACAGACCTAGTGAGTGTATATAAACAAAGAGAGCATAAGGGAAAACAAGTAAATACACACATTTTTATATTGCATAAAAACTAACCATAAGGAAATAAAACATTTAATTTAAAGAATTAGGACAAAAAAAACATATAGGAGTACAAAATAAAGTAACAGTAGTGAGCATTTACAAAAACAAACATTAAGGAATATATTTGTTTTTCTAACTAAGAGTATAAATGTAACATTTGGGAAATTAGAAAGTTAATCATAGAGTATATTTCACATTAGAAATCACATAATCCATATTGGTAACTCCTTACCCTCTTGCAAGCAATAGGTCTTTCTCCACCCAATTTTACCTTCTTAATCTATTTTGGCAAGCTACACCTCATTGGTGGCTTCTTGCCTTCTCTCAATTATCAACTAGATCTAACAATCAACTCTTTCTCCACCTAACATGTTAGCTCAATCCATTGGAGGCAATCACACCTCATTGGCAGCTCTTTGCCTTCTTGCAGGAAACTACACCTAACAGGCAATTCCTACTCCACCCAATGCCATATCATCTTATCCTCTTTCTAAGTGCACCTAAGCCATTATGGCTTTTAATGGCTATAACACTTTAACACAAATACCAACCAATAATTTCAAATAAAATAAATAATTAAAATAATTAAATGTTGAAAATAAGTTAAAGAGAATAATTTAGGGAGTAGAAATTAAAGAAAAATAACTTTAGATAATAAATTTAGGAAAATAAATAAAATTTGAAGTCCAACAACCATTTTCACATTATATAGCATCATATCGATTCAAATCATGTCAACTACTTTTAGGGTCATACATAGATTCAACCATGCCATTCGTCAACATAACAATTAAAATTAGAATATCCTTATGAATTGTGTTTATAGTGTAGTCTATATGCAAGTCACCATTCCTCAAGGATTAACCCCACACTAATCATTGAGGTGTCACATAATCAAAATTTATGACAAGCACGTTGTTTTCCCATGGATGATTTAGAGTGAGAATTGTAACACCCCATAATTAATTAAGGTGTTAATCATGGATTAGAATTAATTAAGAGTAATTAATATGGGCTCATTGGGCAAGTTAAGTGAATGGAGACTTTAGAGAGATAAATTATTAATATGGGTTTGAGATTTAATTGGGATAGAAATTCTATCTAGGCTTAAATTAATAGATCATGAGAAGATGCTAATGGTGGCCCAATAATCCTTGTGCAGACCTAAAATTCTTAAGCTTCTCAAACTTGGCCCAAACTCAATTAAACTTCAGCAACCCAAATGCATAAAACTGGCCCAACAAAATTCTGCAGCCCAACACTCTAAAAAATTGGCCCAATAAGCTAAAATCTGAAGCCCAAGTGGAGATGGATCTTGGAGCAGCCCATGACCCATACTTGACCCAACTAAAACCCAACTTAAACCCTAATGCATCAGCCCCATTTCCCCCACATGCTGAAACATAAGACTCAAGAAAGAAAATTCGGAGGTTGAGAGGAGGCAAGGGTTTGAGGCAAAGATTTGGCATTTTCTCATACTTAGAGCAAGATTCAACCAAGGTAATAGTTATACAACTTAATCCCCTCATCTTTTCCTTTAATTTGGTCCAATTAGTTTTTCATTTGGAGCATTTTCATCCTACCCAAAATCTGAAATGTAAGTGTTTGGGGGTTTTCTTGATGAAATTCGTAGGTTGGGATTAGGGCTGACCTTGGGTGAGTTTAAACCCTCCATTTTGGTGCTTTAATGGTTAATTTGAGACCCCCATAGCTAATTTATAAAATGGGTATTAATTATGTACGAATTTGCTTAGGATTTTGGGTGGAATATTGAGTTTTCTGGTGGAGGAAACTTAAATCCGAAATTGGGACTTGTTGTGGTTGGGTAAATGATTCTTGGGTAGTCATTGACATTTTAAATTCCTTGGGTACTGATTATGATTATTAATGATGAATTAGAGTAGTAATTATATGATGTTATGGTTATAGGGGGATTTCTGCACCATTGGTGATTATTGCAAGTATCTACAAGTGAGGTAACCGGGTTTACATTAATTCCATGCATATATCTGTGTTAATTTCATATTTTGCTATACATGAATGATTTGAAATGTTGAATGAATTGGTTGGCTATCTGTTGAATTGTGATTAGACCTTGTGAGTCCATGGTGGAGCTGTGGTGCGGCTGCCACCCGTGCATGTGCTTCGATCAAGCACCGGGTTATGATCAAACCCAGATGCACTGAGCCCCGGTTGTGCTCAATAGGGAGTAGGTGCCGTGGACGGACCTCTCCCGGTGTTAATGGCCTTTAACATGTGATAATATGATTGCTAGTATGGGATAGTAATCATGATAGCCTAATTGTTTCATTTGCTGTTATAATGGATATGATTCGGATGTTGATTTAGATTTATGCATATATGGTAATTAAACTGGATATATAATGGAATTGCCTTGGTTACTGAGATTCATATCTTACCCCGTTTCATGGGATTAACATTTCAGGTGAGAGTTCCTCGAGTAAGGATAAGGGTAAGCAAGTGGATGAACATCCATGAGCTGAGGCCGGGTGTGGGAAGCTACACTTGGTTTGAGTAGAATAGGATAGATGCAACTTTTGTTATTAGTTACTTAGCATCATCATGTAATCATATTGCCAAGTGTAAGCGCTCATATTTTGTTTGGGAATGTAATTGCTAAGAATTCAAGTCTCATTATAGTTGAACATTATTGTATGAATCTATAGCATTATATATATATGTATGTGGTTTTGCAAGAATTATGATATGGACCACCATATGGGAATTGTAGTCATATGATGCCTTAGAGGTAAGCTATTGTTGAATGGAATCTTTATAGAATTTGCATGGGATGTAAATTGCTAATAATGCATGTGATCTTGCTGTCTTATAGTATTAAATTTGCTTATATGAGCTAATGAAACAAGTAGGAAGTAGCATTTAAGTGTTGGAATGGTAATGGATGGATTGATGGGTAAATAGGGTAGATAAACACCATTAGGATCACTTAAAACAATGGTAGATGGACCTAGAGTGTTGCTAAGGTGAGAATTGGAGTGTAGAGGGCGAAATTCGGGTAATATGGTCACAGAAGGGAATCGTGCCGCGGCCAAAAAGGCTTCGCCGCGGCCAAAGGAGAGACAGAGCCAAAAGGTGCCGCAGCGCAACCAACCTCGCCGCGGCGCGAAGCGAAAAATTCACCCAGGGGGGTAACAGAACCAAAACTCGCCGCGGCGCGAGGTGTCCAGTCGCGGCGCGAGTCGAAAAATTAAAATTCGTGTTGGACAGAAGCAAAACTCGCCGCTGCATGAATGTATTGCGCTGAGGCGAGAACCCTGGGAGTCGAGTAGAAGTTCCAGGAAGCATTTCCGCCGCGGCACCACATAGGTCCACCGCGGCGAAGGTCCAACTCGCCGCGGCAATAATTCGTGAGATTTGTCCATTTGTTCCAGAGAGTAATCCGGCCGCGGCGGGGAAGGTTTAGGCCGCGGCGTAAGTCCCCAAACTCCTACTTTGAGTCTTGAAACCTTAATTTCTTCAATGGTAATGGTAGGAAATGATATAGGAACACTTGTGGGAGGTTATTGGGTAATAAATTGATGACCGGTTAAGTCATTGACCCCTTATGGTAGTCGGGTTTCCTCTATGCACATTTTATTTTGTTGTGATGGCTTGGTGGTGACCCTAACATCAAGGTTTTAATTTCCTCATATTTTCATAATGTGGTGAAACATAATGACCTCAAACCTTAATCATTAACTAATAATCTTGTATTTAACCATAATTACAATGATAACAAGGTAGGGTTGTCACAAGAATTAATATAAGGATTCACTTAAACAACAATTTAGAAAGAATGATTAGTACTATATTCCTATCAAATTCAATTCAACTATAGTAAAACAACTTATTCAAAATAAGGATTCATTAGCTTAAGGCAAAATCCCACATAAAAGGCTACTTTTAGAGTTCCCTGGATATGCAAACAACATAATATCAACCCTTTGACAACTAAATTGATAACTAATATTCTCAATTTCTCTAAATGCATTCTCTAATATCAAAATTCCCAATTCTAACTCAAGTTCACTACTTCTATCCTAACACTTATATTCTTAACATATCCTATTAGTGTTCAAATCTAAGATTAAGCTTAGAAATCACCTTAGCATGCAAAAAATTATAAGGAAGTATGGTATCTCACTTCGAAAGCTCAAACTAAAAACCCCTTTTCAAGAGGCTCACCTATATATGTGAATAATGACAAAGAGAATAAGGCTAAAAAACTTTTTTTCCTAGTGATCCACTATCACAACCCATCTAAGCATATGACTAGCATAGGAGCAAAGTACTAATTTCACCTTATAAGCCTTAAACACAAACATAAAACTATAATATAACATAACATGTAAAATTTCCAAAACCATGTTTGCAAGTATTTCAAAAACAATTCGAAAAAGTTTTCATATAAAGTGAACATCTTCTAAATTTTTGTTTATAACAAACCATTAATAAAGATAGCTGTGCTTTAAAAGTACAAGTGTTTAGGAGCTTCACTCCTTAAACAAAAATCAAAACATATATAAAATTTCAACCAAAAAATATGACACAAAATCCTAACACTAGAAAAAAAAAACATGGTTTTTGCAACAGCTTTTAACAATGACCAAAAAGGTCACTGTTAAAAAACAAGATTTAATGGCAAATACAGCTAGTCGTCACTAAAAGTTTATGCTAAAAGTATATATTATTTATTGGTGAAACCTTTAGTTTCAACTTTTTAAAAGTCACGACTAAATCTATTTTGTGGCCAGTAAAAAGTCGTTAGGAAAACGTTTTGATGAGTACATCACCCCAGTGGCTACTAAATATGTTTTTTGTAATATCAAATTTGTAACAACCAAGAAAAAGAAAGAAGAAAAAAAAAAGAGAGAAGAGAAAAGCTGAAGATTTTCAAAGGGCTGAAAATCTTCTAAGTCTGCTAGCTACAGCCCGGCTATAGCGAATGTACCTGTTCGCTATAGCGAGAAATGGTCTAACTATAGCGAGAATGCCTTCTCGCTATAGCGAAAATGCTTCTAGCTATAGCGAGTTCGGGCACCCTATACAAAAACCAGGGCGTTGCTCGCCGTAGCGCGCGCCATAGGGAAAACAGGGGTCTGGGACTGACACGAGCTCGCCGTGGCGAGGGTTATGGCTCGCTATAGCGAGGGTTAGTCCAGAAAAGCATGAAAAAAAGAGAATTTGATGTTTTAAAGAGCTCCAACTCATCCTTTCTCTCTAAACCGCCTTAAGCTTCATCCAAGCATAGAAAAGAAAGCTTGAGAGAGAGAGAAACAAGGAAGAACCAAGAGAGAAGGAAGGGAAGCTAAGGAAGAAAGGTAAGAACCTCCAAAGCTCTTCATGCTCCTTCTTCTTGATTTATTCCTCTCCTTCTAAGCTACCTTTTCATGGGTTGAGGAGTGAGAAGGTTTTGGTTCTGACCTAGAGGGAGTAAGAGACCTTCAAAAGAGAGTGTGATGAGTTGAGAAAGGTAAGAAAAGAGAAGAATAATGGGATTCTGGTGAGAGAGAGAACCCTAGCTCTTACATGCTTAGTAGGGTTGCTAGAAAGAAATCCCTAGCTTATGAATAAGTATTCAGAAAATAATTCTATGCTTCTTGTGTGGCTAGGCTCAAGAGAAGCACTCCCATCTAGAGTTGATTGTGAAAACCACAAGGGAGGAGACAAGTTGAAAGGAAAAGTTGTGATTAGCTAAAAAGGTAGCTCTCTCCACCTTCTTTCATGCATAAGATATGTGCTTACATTGTCTTGCTTGTGTGTATGTATATTTTGAACCATGAAAAGTATGCTAGCATGATGATGCCTCATGTATTTCAATGATGTTTTATGTGATTGTTTGGGTTTGCTTGAGTATGGAAAAGTCAAAATCCCTTTAGCCATGGTGAGGATGAGCCAAAAACCCTCAAGTTGGTTGAGACAAAGTAAAGAGTCTCCCAAAAGTGAGGTTGACTCCCAAAGAGCAAGGGTTGAGTCAAGAACCTCTTAGAGAATAGGTGAGGCAAGTCCAAAATACACACGTGAGTGGGTGAGGCTAATCCATTTACTTGGCAAGCTTTTATATGTTATGTATGGCCTACTCACATGTGAAAATGTTTCTTTTATATGGATGGCCAACTCAAATGTTGTAAATGCTTTCTTTATGATTCCATATGCTAACATGCCATGCATACATTGTGAGACTTGTTTGCATGCTTTGTGTGTATGATTGAATGAGGGATGAGCTATTGAGATTCTTTGAATCTCACTCCTCCTCTCCACCATCCAACTATGCTAGGTGGACTAAGTGAGGCAAGAGATGGGAGCCGCCAAGCTTGAAGCTAAGAAGTTTAGTGAAGACTTGCAAAAGAGCCTCTTGTATTTATTTTGTAGTTAAGTTAGAGGATGTACTCTAATGATGTAATGATGTATATGATATAGCAAGTTTAATTACTTGTAAATGAATGTATATAACATGTATGTATGAGAATTAGAACCATCTTGAGGGATGTAGCAAGCTTTCGGTATGAATAGTAAGATTTTGCCATTATGTACATAAGTGTATAAGTGGGTGTGGGATAGTAAGTTTCTCCAATCTGGGTTGTTAGAAACTTGAGCCATGATTGATAGCCCATATGAATGCACTCTCATGTGCTCATAGAGCCTTAGAGGTAGGAGAACCCAAAATGGACCCCATTAGCCCCTTTTAAAACAAGAAAGTAGCCCTTTTGCACATGATGTCCAAGTCTGACCAAATGACCTCTTCTTGCCTTAAAATTTGGCATGTGACTAGATCTTGTCTAGAGATTTTTGGGAAGCTAAAGATCAAGTCATTTGGAAGTCTATATAATTTTCTATGATTTTTCAAAGTTGATATCAGAATTTCGGATTTCCAGAAACATTGTTCATTTGGTCAGTTGGAGAATTATGTCATCCGAGGGGCAAACGTAGTCCAATGGCTACGAAATTTTATATGCAGAAACTAGATGGTCACAGTGACTTGTAGGAACTAGAAGAACCTCATTTGGAGGTCTATAGAGGAAGATATGCAATTTCGAAGTTCCAGCCCAGAATCAGTCATCTTACCAGACCCGAGGTACTGTTTCATCGGTTTCCGGGAGTTTGGCTTGATGAACTGATCTGGAATTATTTTTCTTCTCTAATTAACATCCACATCTTTCCATAGTGATATCTTTTGCAAGCATTGGAGTTTTTTGGAATTAGTTATACATTTTTGAAGTCCATATCAGTAAACTGTGACAGTAGCAGAGCCCCCTCTGACCTCCAGATGATTTCTCATGTCAAACGCATTATGTACAGGATTTTATGAGTTGCATATATTTTTCCCATGAAGTAGACAGTTTAATATTTCTAGAGTGACCAATAGAGCATGTTTTCTATTTTTCTATATTTAGTTATGAATTTCCAAAATTGGCCCAGAAATGGGGCCAAATCTGCCAAAAACGAATTTGCATGTCTCACATCCCTTTTTGCTTTCCATAGGTTTAAAGCATATTTTTGGGATTGAAATGAGTCTTAATAGTGAAATTAAATATGAGGATGCATAGAAAGATCTCACTCGGTCCATGTGACACTAAAGTGAATGTCTACCCATGCATGATGCTATGTGAGAAAGAATATGAACCCAAAGCAAATGATCTCCCTTTTATGCTTCCTAGAGGTATATGAGCATGCAAGACATGATGGGTATGAGCTAGAAATGAAGGTGTTACAAAATTACTTTAGCCCCACATTCCCATACATTATACCTTATACATGCTTCATACATGCCTCATACATGAGTTTCAATAAAAATGGATTAAAATCATATATTATTATACCGTTGCATAGCACTTTAACTATTCATATTTTTCTCCGTGGACCCTGTTGACTTCCCAACATCATCTTCTACTCATATTCCATCTAAAAAAGTCATAACCAATATAAAATATTCCATACATTTCGTGTTAGGAGCCACACATCAGAAAAATTGAGTTTTTGCCTCAGGTCCAAAATTCAAGTTTCTGCCACCAACTTTGGAAAATCATAATTGATTCTAGAAAAATCCAAGCCAAGCGAATGATAGCTTTCCAAAATTCTCTAGATGTCCAATATAAAGTAAAAATAATTCCAAGCCACGAGAACCTAGCTAGACCATGTTTGACAATAGAAAATCACTAAAAGTCTGGCTACCCTAGTTTGCTATCATAGGTTACTAATATGAACTTCAAAAATTCATAACTAATTCCAAAAAATTAAAAACCTAGCAAATCATACTATAAATTTGTGTGAAAAATATTTTCAAACTACTTTAAACTTGTTTAAGGACTGAAATATAATGAAAGAGTACCTAAGGTCGGCTGGCATCACTAGTTCTAATGCAGAACTTCAAAAATTCACTTCTTTCTATATAGACCTCCAAATGAGGTGCTTCTAGTTTCCATAATTCACTGTGAATGTTTAGTTTCTCCATGTAAAATTTTAGAACCATTAGACCTCGTTTGATTCTTAGATGACACAAAAATGGAATCTACTCATATGAATAGTACCTACACCAAAACCAACTTCTAATCTAAATTTTGAAAATTCATAAGAAATTCTATAGGCTTCCAAATAATGCGATTCTTATACCAAAAAAAAGATCTATATGATATCTATATGTGTGCAAAATATCAACCTCAAAATCTCTCATTTGGTTAGTTGGGATTCAACTTACAAAATAAGTCATTTTTTGTCCCAAAATAGTTCATTTAAGTGCCAAATGGTCCTCCCTTAGAACTAAGGCCAATTAGGCATATGGGAAAGCTTCAAAATATTTTATTAAACTTGTCTAAGGAGTCCAAATATCCATACATCACAAAACCACTACCCCACTTGTTCATATGCACATGTTCTCATGGGCACAACCATGCATTTCAATGTCAAAAACCTCTAATCTCATTCATATACTTTCAATTCTCATATATATATATATATATATCATATATCCAAATATTTACATATGTTCAAGTATCTATACAATATATACATCATGAGATTACATTATTTGACAACCAAATGGTTACAAAATGGCTACACATATAATTCTTTTGTCAATCTCTTCTTTTCAAGCTTGGTGGCCTCCATCTATTTGCTCACTTGGTCCACCTAGACATGTTAGGTAATGGGGAAGGAGTGAGATTTAAAGAATATCAATAGCCCTTTACACTTTCAATCATACAAAATCGATGCATTTTCATGCAAAAGGATGCCATGCATGATCCATGAACTACATCTACATATCAAGAACATAATTTTCATTTCACAAAATCTCAAATACATCAAAGCAGGCTCTCACGACCTCAATTAGCCTTACCCACCTCTCTTGGGACTTTTGGACTTACTACTTTGGAACTTTTGACTAAGTCTCACTCTTCTTGAGACTTTTGGCTTGTCTCACCCATACTAAGGGACTTTTGACTCATCCTTACCCGTATCAATGGGTTTTTAGCATCACCAAGTCCATTCAAGTCTTATGCACACATAAGAGAAACTTAAGACACATAAGTGGCACCACACATGTTCCTGCTAGCTAAGCATACTTTTCATAGTTCAAACATAGACACAAGCATCCAAAGCAAGAAAACATCTACACACATACATGAGAGAAAGGTTAGAAGGCTACCTTGAGTGCAATTACACACTCTTTTTCTTGATCTTTCTTCCCTTATTTGGCTATACACTTGAAAATGGGTGGAGTAAGATTTCCTTAGGCCAAACCACAACAAATAGAATTAAATTATCTCATTGAACTAAGTCCTAAACCTAGTCATATATTACTTCATTAGGCCTTTATGGATTTTAGAGATACTTGGGAGCCCATGGAGTTTTTTATTTTTCCTTGAAAGGAGAAACATTTGGGAGGCTTCCTAAGGGTCTTAAAAACTCAATTGAACTCTTATATAAGGTTAGGGACTCTTAGGGAGAATCATATTTTAAGATATGTTTAAAAGCCTCTATCTTTGCTATCTTGGGTTTTACAAATGTTCCTTCAAGTTCCTTTACCTTTTCTAGTTCTTCATCATCTAAAACCTAGATTTCTTGCTTGCTTTTGATTAGAAATTACTCACCCCCTTTCAGCCCTCTTCTTTGCCAAACATACACACTAAGTGAAGGAAGGGAGAGTGAGCAACAAAGCAAGAAGGTTACCCTGACTTCCTAGTTTTTTCTTGGATGCTCTTTAAAGTGGTTAACTCTTTTTCTTAGAACTCCACTCTTTCCCCTCAAAACTAGCCCTAAAATAGCACCAAACACAATATTAAAACCATAGAAAGGGAGATTGGAAGGAGAAGAATCAACTTACTAAAGGAAAAACTATGAAATTCTTTACCTTTACTTAGTTTCTTCCTCCTCCTCTTTCCTTCTTGGTGCGCCACTTCTAGAGCTTTGAGGGTCTATTTTCATCCAACTAAAGTTGGTTAGAATAATGGAGAAAGAGCTAGATGTTTTCTAGAAGCCCAAAATTGACTTTTTGCAATGTTTCACTTTTTTGCATGTTAGTAGTCCCTATTCCTCAATTTTGTCCAATTGGGCTCATTTCAACTCTTTTTTGAAAATCATCTTTTCCATTATAAAATTCAAGTTTTCTAACATATAAATTGGCTTTGGAACCACTTAAGTTGGATTTAAAACCCTCCCAAACTATTCAATCAAAGTTCAGGTTAACTCTTTCTTGAAATTGCTCATCGAAGGGGTTTTAGCTATTTTAGTGGTTCCTATGATTTTTAGAGCCTCTGAGAACCCTATAAAGCTCAAATCTTCTTTTTAAAAAGCCCTCTTATGAGTTTTTTAAAATGGTCTCGTTATAGCAAAAAATGTCCCTCACTACGGTGAGAGCTCATAGTTTCAAATCCGATAATTCTCACCACAGCGTACACTATTGCGAGAAATCCTTTGGATTTTGTATGGGATATGCACTTGCCATAGTGAACGGGTATTCTCCTTGTAGCGAACTAGCATCCTGGCTATAGCAAACTGGTATCCTGACTATAGGGAGGAGACTTAGATAATTCTAGAACATTGATTCCTTATTTCAACAAAAGTTAAATGTTACATTTTTAGTAGCCAACAAGGTTGTCACTAAATGGCTCTTTTGTGACCATTCATTCATAGTTGCCACAAAAGACCATTCATGTCTTTGTCACCAAAACAAAAAAAAATTTGGTTTGAAATCTTTTAGTAACTATATATGTATCTTACCACTAAAGATGTTTTCAGTGATCACATTAGGTCGCCGCTAATAACTTTATTTGTAGCCACATACAAATAGTTGCCACAAAAGGGCTTTAAATTTTTTAGCAGAAAAAAAATATTGGTGGGAAACTTTTTTGCAACTATATATTTCATTTGCCACTAAAGATATTTTTAGTGGCCACCATTTATCGTCGCTAATGATGTCATTTACAACTACATACCAAATGTCACCGTAAAAGCACTTCAAATTATTTTAACTTATCCAAAAAAAAAGTTGATGGAAAAATTTTTAATGTCCACTTACCATTGTTGCCACTAATAATTTCATTTGCGGCAACATACCCATTGCCGAAGCAAAAGAAATGTTTATAATTTTGACAAATTAAAAAGTTTTGGTGGAAAAATTTTTAGTGACTATATACATTTGTTGTCGTTAAAAATAATTTTAATAGCTAACTTTCTTTGCTGCTAATAATGCCATTTATGACCACATGACCTTTGTAGCTGCAAAAGACATTTGAATTTTTTCATGAAAATTTTGGTGGGAAGTCTTTTAATGACTACATTTTTTGTCATTGCTAAAGATACTTTTAATGGCTAAATTTGGTTGTTGCTAATGACTATATTTCTACTTGATTTTGGCAAAAATGGCACAAATGGATTTGAACCAAAAGCCCTTCATGTTCAAGGGCACATGATTGTTAATGCCATTTGACATATATTGGCCAAATTTTGTATAAGCAAATTGTTTCGTTTAGTAATTGGTAATAAAATTTTATATAAATATGCTTATAAAATTGTATTAAGTATATATAAAAATTTATATTTAATTATCTCTGGTTTGACCATAATTTGATTACAATCAAACTCATGATTATGCTTTTGTTATCATGTACAAACTAACAATAATAGGTTGAAATTAAATAATATAAAAATATTATTTTTTAAAAGGTTGAAATTAAATAAAATAAAATTAAAAAGTCACAATTTACTTTATAGACAAATCTAAACTAATACATTTAAGAGTAATCAACTAATACTCAAAAAACCTTTTTTTTTAATCTTCTTATTAGCATTAAATTTAAAACCAAGTATAAAGTACTTGCAATTCAAATTCAGAAAATTTTTATATAAAAAACCTTATTAAAAATCTGAATGAAAGTAAATTAATAGGAACTTGCAATTATTAACACATTTTAATTTTGAGTCATGATTGCATATACTTCTTTCAAAATTTAAGATTGTTAACAAGTTTTGAAAAATCGATATTTTGAAAGTTGATTCTAGATTTAAAATCAATAAAAAATATATATTAGATAAAAGATTTTTAACATAGGTATATTGATTTAGATTTTATAACATAAATTTAATCTAAATTATATTTCATGATTATCATATTGTGATTAGAAGTGCAACTATTCTTTTTAAATTTTAACCATAGCTTTTTTGTCATAATTTTAAAATATTTTCAAATTTATAGTGACATTTTAGATAAAGATGTGATTAACAAATTAAACTTAAGAATGTAAATAATGAAAAATGATAATTTAAAATATTTTTCTAAATGTTGGCTCTACACTCCATTTTAAGATTTTCAGCAACTATTATTGGTTTAACCCTTTTTTTTATGGAAAACATCCCCTAGTTCTCCTAAAAAAAAAAAGAAATATCTATATTTCTCTACAAAAAGTTTTCTTTCACTATTAAAATTTTTACTCTAATAAGTATAATTTTTAACTTTTTATTAAATTTTTTAATTTCTAGAAAAAATTGAAAGAGCATTAAAATGACTTCTGCTATATAATGCAATGAAAGAATAAGTTAACAATTGACCAAAACCATTATTACTAATATCAAAAAAAAAATATTTATACATACATAATATTTTTTTTTGGCCCAAATATATATAATAATGGTGATAAGCTTGTTAGTTGGTAAAATTTATCCTTTAAATCTTCTCCTTTATAGTCTCTCTATTATTCTCTTTCATAAAATTTGAATGGTTTCCATTAAAACCTAAACAGTCTAGATTTTATTTTTTAAAATATTTTAAAGGTTAAATGTTATTTTTTAAGTGTAAAGTTAAAAAATTATTTTTATTTAACATTATGCTTCTTTTAAAAATAATTTTTTCTTAAACCTTAAAGAAAATAAATTTAAATAATCCAAATTTATTTAAACAATCCAGAATAAAGAATAAAGAGAACATGGGAGAGTATCTAAATCCTAAAGTATAGCACAAAGCCATTTTTTGTTGCCTGCAAGGTATTGAAAGAGAATGCTATTAGCGCCATTTTTAAAAAAGTGGAGTTCATCTGTTACTTGTTGCAAGACAATAATCCAAACATATTTTGGTCCTGTTAATCTTAAATTTTTAGGCTTTTTATCATTTGATCTATAAATGGCCTTACCTTTCTCAAAAAACGAGCCTATGACTCTACATATATTATCATATCATTATGCTTTTGGGGTTAATCTCTATAATGCTTTACTTGAGAAAATGTCTACCTTTAATATTTTTTATTATCTTTTAATTAGTCTCAAATAGAGAGAGACACCACCTAGAACCTAATCTTGTTTGACTTATTTTGTTTTTACATATTTTGTTTTGTGAAGATATTTTTGATTTATTTTACACTCACATTATATGTAGTAATATTTTAATTACATTTTATTCATTTTTATATGTATATGTATTATTAATATTATATTCAAATCCATGAATTAATCATCAATTACTTTCAAGTTTTAATATTAGGTAAATAACTCAATTTTATATTTAAATTTTGTCCATAAAAGAAATGACTTACATTTGACTTTGTGATAATATGTAGTTTCTTTTGTTTTTTCTTTTTCAAGGTTAAAGGGTTAATATTAACTTATCTCTCATAAAATATTCTTTTCATGGAAAAAAATAAAAAAAAAAGTTTGATTTTTACCTTTAAACTTACAATTTAAGGCATAAGAAAAAGGAAATAATACATTTTTTTAAAACTAATTATACAATTGAAGAAGATCCATCTTGTTTTTTTAGCACAATAATGCCGTATTTAGAGAATACTATTCATTACTATTATTTATCATAGTTCTTTTATTTGAAAAAAATAATTATTTATTAAGAAAATATTATATAATTAATTTCAAAATATTTATCTTTTCATACTCAACTAAAATTAAGAAAATAATCCTTGTTTCTTTTTTAGAAAAAGGGAAGAACAATCCCTTTTCTCCATTTGAAAAATAGAAGGTCCTTTACTTTACGTTATACTTAAAAAATTAAAATATATAATTTTTTATTTTGATTAAATGATATTTAATTTTTTATTTTTATTTTGATTAAATTATATTTAATATTTTTATAATGAAATTATACTTAATTTTTTAATATATTTTAATTTTTTAATATATTTTTTAATGAAATTAACTTTATACAAAGCATAACTTCAATTTAAAAATAAAATTACATAATTATTTTAACTAGCATATTAAGGATAAAAATACAATCTCATTTTAGAACTAAATATCAACTTAATTATTTATACTATTATATTTAAAATAAAATCATTTGCACAAAAAATAAATTTTTTAACAACAAATAAATGAAATAGAAAATTTTTATAATTATATAAATTGAGGAATTTGATAATAAAAGTATAAAAAATTGTATTTAACATTTTCTTATCCTATTTTATTCTTTTCTAAAAAAAAAAGTTCATTCAAAGTAAGAATGGTAATGGTGGATACTTAGATAAATTTCAGATATTTGAATATAAAGTATATATCTAATATTCAAATTTGATAAAATTTTATATTTTTAATGCACATACTTGAACTATCTTATATTTGAAATTTATTGGGTACCCAAAGTATTCCAAAAAAAAATCTTAATTTAAATAATATTGAATATCTGATAAAGAATATTGCAAACAACCGATACTTATATTTATTTTAAAATTAGAATTTGAAATGTATTTTTTCAGATTTTAAATTTTTGTAATCATTAGTTACTTTAGAAAATATATAAAAATGAGATTTTAAATTTGTAATATATTAATATAATTGTTTTATGTATAATTAGATAGAGTTTAATTATCATATATAATATAGGAATATTAAATATTGGGTATAAGATATTCTATCTATTCATTGGGATAAATATCATATATGCAAAGATTAAATTAGAATTGATTCATCATATATTAATTTTGATTATCTACACCCGGTCTAATATTTTTGAGAGACGTTGCCATCGTTACTTCTAGGAAAATACCGAGAAGTCTCCTCCGTAGTCGAATATTTGCAAGAATATCTACGTTGTTGAACCTATATAAAAAAAGTTCCAAATATATTAAAAACTAATAAAATGATATAAAATAAAAATATGGAAATGAAAATATATAATGAAAAATAAAAAAATATAAGCAACAACAAACAAGCAAATAACAAAAATAGGGGAAAAAAGCAAAAACAAGGACAAAATGGAAAAAGCTCTCATAGCCTAATAAATAAATAAAGGGGAAAGGCCCAATGTGTAATACCTTAAGTTCATACACCCTATACTATACTATTCAAGCATTACATACTCATTCAAGAGGGGTTTGCATATTTAAGTAGTCGAAATTTAGCATATGGATATTGAGATTGTTCAATTTTACCCACGTGAGTCATTTAAATTTGCCTTGTAACAACTAGAGAAAAAAAAAAGAAGCAGAAAAATTTTCAAATGGTTGAAATTTTCTAAGTCTACTAGTTATAGCGAGAAATGGCCTAGTTATAGCGAATGTACCTGTTCGCTATAGCGAGAGTGCCTTTTCGCTATAGTGAAAATGCTTCTAGTTATACCGAGTGCGGGCATCCCATACAAAAATTAAGGAGTTGCTCGTCGTAGCATGTGCTGTAGTGAAAACAGGGGTTTGAGACTGATATGTGCTCACCGTAGCGAGGGTAATTCTTCGCTATAGCGAGGGTTAGTCAGAAAAAGTATGAAAAAAGAGAATTTCACTTCTTAAAGCGTCCATATTCATTCTTTCTCTTTTAACCGACCTAAGCTTCATCCAAGACAGAGAAAAAGGCTTGAGAGAAAGAGGGAAACTAAGAGAAACTAAGAGAGAAGGGAGGAAGCAAAGGAAGAAAGGTAAGAACCTTGAAAGATCTTCATGCTTTTTCTTCTTGATTTTATTCTTCACCTTCTAAGCTCCTTTTCCATGGGTTGTTAAGTAAGAAAGCTTTGTTCTGACCTAGAAAGAGTAAGAAACCCTTGAAAGAGAGTGTGATAAGTTGAGAAATGCAAAGAAAGGAGAAGAAGAGTTAGTGAAATTCCAGAGAGAGAGAACCCCTAACTTCTTACATATTTTCTAGGGTTTGCCTTGATGAAGAGCCCCTAGCTTTGTGAATAATTGTTAAGTTATGAGAGAGTAATTCCATGTTCTTTGTTGTGTCTAGGCTCCAGAGACTCGGCTCCATCTAGTTGTGGTTGTGAGACCAAGAAGGGAGAAGAGAAATTGAAAGGGAAGGCTTGTGTTGGCTTGTAAGGTAGCTCTCCACTCTTTCTTGTTGCATTCTTGGATGTGTAATAGTCATTGTATGCTTGTGTATGTGCTTATATTGTAAGACATGCCATTTGATGTTGCCTTGATACATTGATACCAATATACTTATGTTTAGGTTGTGGAAAGTGCTCGAGTGAGGTAGTGCCAAAAGTCCCTTGAAATGGGTGAGGTGGTGCCAAAAGTCCCTAAACCAAAGGTAAGGCCAATCCAAAAGTCCCAAAAACTCGGGTGAGGCTAGACTAAAAGTCCCTAGAGCTTATTCTTAGCATTGATATGATATCATGGCATGAAAATCATGAGTTGTATAATTGTGAATGGTTTACATACTTTGACTTATTTATATGTCTTGATTGCTTCCTTAAATGAGTGTATGAGCTATTGAGATTCTATGAATCTCACCCCCTTCCCTCTCCCATCTTAACATGTTAGGTGGAGCTCAAGGAGATCAAAGTGCACACCAAAAAGCCTAGTTGAGCATGTATAGGCAGTTGTATAGTTTATTTTGGTTCCTTTGATGTAAAGAGGTGCCAAAATGAATATGCACCTATTATTTTTGAGCTATAAATATTTGAACAAGTATAAAAGTATGTATGAATGATGTATGAACTATGTAGAGAGCCAAAGCAATGAAAATGTGGGAATTGGCCTTTTGTGGATTGTATGCAAGTACATTTTGGCCCGTAACATAGCGAGTTTGAGATATATGATAATATGGACCACTTAGACATTTCATATATGCTATGTTTATACTTTAAAACTTGTCCACAAGGTGCTAGAACATGTGAGAAGTTATTTGAACCCACTTTGAACTATTTTGGGTGTTAAAACCGCCAAATTTGTGAGCTCCGTCAAAATATGACCAAATGAGCTCTTCTTGATATGAAATTTAGCTTGCCTTTAGAGCTTGTTGAGAGATTCTTGGAAAGATAAAGTAGATAATATTTTGAGGTCTAGGGAATATTTGGCAAATTGTTGAAGTTGGAGAATTTTGATGGTTCTAGTTATTGTACTGTGCAACTAGGTCTGAAAATGAATCTGTGTTATTTATGGAACAAATGATGTCCAATTGTCATGAAATTTTATGGGCATAAACTAGATATCTACAGAGACTTATACCAACTAGAAGCACCTCAATTGGAGGTCTGTAGAGGGAGAAAGACCTTTCTGAAGTTCTGTGTCAACATCAGGGAAGCCATTCGACCTTCGTTATTATTCCATCAGTTTTTGGGGTCCAAAGGCTACTGAAATGATTTGAAATTATTTTTTCCCTCTATTTAACATCTATATATTTCCAAATTGATAATTTTTTCCCATGTTGGATTTTTTTGGAATTATTTATGAATTTTCGAAGTTCATAATAGCAAGCTGCATTAGTACCAAGGACAGCCGGACCTCTATCTCTTTTTTAATGTCAAACATGATCCAAAAGCTGAGATTGTGGTTTGAAACTATTTTTAGTGTGAATTTAAAATCCATATATTTCTAGAAAGCTATTGTTTGCTTGATTCCCATTTTTTTAGAATTAGTTATGATTTTCCAAATTTAGAGCCAAAAATCTTACTTTTGGGTCTATTTGAGAAATTGCATTTTCTTGATTTTTGGCTCCATATCTGTGGTTTATAGATTGTTTTATGCTATGTATGAGTTGTATAAATGTATTTTGATTATATAATGTGATTGATAGATTTACAAGACCCACGGGGCAAATTATAAGCATTTGAACCCCGTTTTATAACATGAAAATGCCACGACTTGTACTTGTTCTTTGGAAATCATATGGAATCAAGCCAAGAAGAAGATTAATTGATGTTAAGACATTATGGTGTTACATGTCTCAACTCATTTTAATCCATGACATACTCATACATATCAAAAATAACACATCCCTATCCATCTCAAGCATAGGGGACAACATTTGTGAGAAAACATGTGTTTTCATTCATGGATAATTGAGAATTTGGGAGGTTATATACGTCATTCATGGTTTTAAGGATCATATAAACTCATTATATCATTTTCTATTTATAAAATATTCATTTAAGTCATAAATATTTTTATTTAACTCATGTATCATGGGTTTGGAGCTATACCTTCTAAAAACCAGCATTTGGTCTCGGGTTGGCCAGCCAGATTTCTGATGTGAACTTTGAAAATTCATAACTAATTCTAAAAAAATCAAAATCAAGAAAACCATATTATTCTAAAAAAATATAGATGTTAACTAATGAGAAAAAATAATTCTAGACCAATGTAGTGGCCTTAAACTTATAGAAATTGATAGAATAGTACTAGAGGTTGAGCTGCATTACTAGTACTATCATGCAATTTCAAAAATTTGGTTCTCTATCTACCGAGCTTCAAATGAAGTGATCTTGATGGCTATGAAAAACTTATGATATCTAGTTTATGTTTGTAAATTTTCAAAAGTATTGAACTTTATTTGTCCTCCTTATGACATAGAAACATAAACTAATATTATGAATAGTACTGCTACCATATTGGTAGAATTTTTTCAACTTTGAAAAATCATAATAAATTCTCTAGAGCTCAAAATAGGGTATTTTTTAACTCTATGAAAAGCACTAGATGAGACTTACTTGTTAGCCAAATTTCATGAAAAATTCATTCATTTGGGGCTCAAGATTTGGTCACTTTTAGCACTACAATTGGGTTAAAGAGACACCAAATGGTCTTTTTAATCTACCATAGCCACTTGAGCACGTCTCATAAGACAAAAATAGCTTAGGGAAGCATCTAAAATGGTTCCAAATATCATGGAGCTCAAACTCACCATGTCACTTGCATCCATACACATATACATACTGGCATATGGGTGGCAAAATTTCACATTTCTATACATATAGCTCTAAGATTCATATATACATCACATATATATACATTCAAACTTGTTCAAATGGTTTCATCTCTTATACACCATATGAATACATTTTTTGACATCAATATATCTTTAAAACAACTAGTTAGCTGCTTCCTTGTCAAAGTATCATGCTCTAAGGCATTCAGTCTCCTTTCCTTGGACTTCTTGGCTCACCTAAACATGAATAACCATATGGAGGGGGAAGAGTGAGATTCAAGGAATCTCAATAGCTCTTAACCCTCTCACACATGCATAATGGATGGATTTATAAGTCAAAGAATGCATCATGGCAATTGTAACATCCAGGATTTCTAAATTTTTTATATGTCTGCTAGTTATAACCAAGACCCTTATTAGCTATAACAAGTGTACCAGTTCGCAACAATAGGCTATAGCGAATGTACCAGTTCGCGATAGCAAGAATACAGTTAGCTATAACAAGTTCGAGAATCCCATACAAAATCTAGGGGGTCTCTCGCAACTGCACGCATTGTAGCAAGAATCGGGCTTGAGACTGATACGTGCTCGCTATAACGAGAGATATTTTTCACTATAGCGAGGTTTAATTCGAAAGAAGCATGAAAAAGTGGATTTTTGTTTCTTAAAGAACCTAGAAGCTCTCTTTTCTTCTAACTGACATATGCTTTGTCCAAAATAGAGAAAAAGGCTAGAAAAGAGAGAAAGACCAAGAGAAGCCAAGAAAAAAGGGAGAAATATCAAGGAAAAGGTGAGAAGAACTTGAAAATTTCATAGCTTTCTTTCTTGAAATCTCGCTCTTTTCTCTTTGCTCTCTCTTTCTATGATTTTGGTTTTTGAATTAGCTTTTTTTTGAGTTTGGTTAAGAAGAGAGAGAATGGAGAATTAAAGGGAAGGTGAAGGCAAGGGAACCACTCTTGGAGAAGGCTAGAATTCAAGGTAGCTACCTATGTATCCTTGCTTCTTCTCCGTTGCTTCTTGTGCATGTGAGTTCTACCAATTTGAGAGCTAGTAAAGGGAAGGAAGTTTTGACCTAGAACAAGTATAAAACCCTTAAATTAGAGTGTGGAAAGCTAAGAAATGCAAAGAAATTAGAAGAAAAACTAGTGAAATTCAAAAGAGAGTAACTAAGGATTCTTAAACACTTTGTAAAGTTTGTCTTAATGTATGAATCTCCTAACATATGTAAGTATTTGTTTAAGTTCCTAAGACCCTTAGGATCAAGGAAGACTTAGAAGCTTCATTAGACCTTTTATGGAATAAAAAGGGAATCATAGACTAAGTATGCTTCTTAAGTGTGAGTATAACGCCTTGACTTGTCCTAAGAGAGTAATTGAGTGCTCTTTGTTATGTCTAGGTCAAAGAACTCAAGCTCCATCTAGTTGTGGTTGTGAGATCGAGAAAGGAAAAGAGAAATCAAAAGGGAAGGTTTGTGTTGGCTTGCAAGGTAGCACTTCACTCTTTCTTATTGCATTCTTGGATATATGATGGTTATTGTATGCTTGTGTTTGCACTTGTATTATGAGACATATCATTTCATGTTGCCTTGATGTATTGGTATCAATATGCTTATATTTTAAGTTGTAAAAAATTACTCTTAAAGGGTGAGGTGGTGCCAAAAGTCCCATGTGATAGGTGAAGTGGAGTCAAAAGTCTCTAAGAATGGGTGAAACAAGGCCAAAAGTTTCACGGATGAGTAAGGACAAGTCAAAAGTCCCTAGACCAAGGGTGAGGCCAATCTAAAAGTTCCAAAAATAGGGTGAGGCTAGATCCAAAGTCCCTAGAACTTATTATTGGCATTAATATGATTTTCATGGCATGTAAATTATGTGTTGTATGATTTTAATGGTTAGATGCCTACTTACATGCTTTGATATATTTATATGCCTTGATTGCTTCCTTGAATGAGTGTTTGAGCTATTGAGATTCTTTGAATCTCACCTCCTTCCCTCTCCCATCTTAATATGTTAGATGGAGCTTAAGGAGACTCAAGTGCAAGTCAAGGAGCCTAGTTAAGCATAGTTGGTTAAATGTATAGCTTGTTTTAGTTCTTTTGATGTAAAGAAATGCCAAAATGTATATGTCCATATTATTTTTTACATGTAAACATCTGAACAAGTGTAAAAGCATATATATGTGATGTATGAACCAATTATGGAGCCAAAGCAATGAGAATGCAAGTTTTGAGTACTTGGTAGCTTATTCCTAGATGTGTATTCTTATATGTAGCATAGTGAGTTTGAGATGCATGATGGTTTATACTAATTGGGCAATGCATATGTAATGTATTAGTGCCTCTAAACTTACTCAAGAGGTGCCAAACACAAAAAAGGGGCCATTTGGACCAAAGAGTTATATTATGAGAAGAAAAAATCACCAAATTGATGGGTTGTGCCACTTTTTTGTCCAAATGAGCTATTATTAATTTGAAATTTGGCATGCATTTAGAGCTTATTAATAGATTTTTGGAAAGCAAAAGTGTAAAATATTTAGAGGTCTATGGAATATTTGGCGAATTTTTGAAATTGAAATTTTTTTTGGTTTGGTCACTACTAGTGTTCATTCTAGTCCAAAATGAATTGCGTCATTCATGGGCCAAAAGAATTCCAATTGCCATGAAACTTTATGGGAAAACCCTAGACCTTTCTAGTGACTTGTGACAATTGGAAGCATCCCATTTGGATGTCTAGAGAGAGAGATATGAATTTTTGAAATTGTTGTTCTGTTCGAGGTGCACCTCTAGACCTATGGTACTATTTGACTGAATTTCTAGATCTGGATGAACCTGGATTGGTTTGGAATTATTTTTTCTCTCTATCCAACATCTTTATCTTTTCAAATTGGCATAGTTTGCCTAGATCATATTTTTCATGAATTAATTGAGAATTTCCAAAAATGCATATGAAAAAGTTGTATTAGATTTCTGGGCAATTTGACCTCCTTACATTTTCTATTATCAAATGTAGTTCAAATGATGCTATTATGGCTTGGAAGTATTTTTAGCATAAATTTGACATCCATATATTTCTATAAAGTTATGTTTTGCTTGATTTTCATTTTTCTAGAATTAGTCATGATTTTCTAAAGTTGAAACCAAAAATCTGACTTTTTGACCCGTGAGAGAATTTGCATTTTTCTAGTTTTTGGCCTCATATCCGTGGTTCATGAATTTTTTTATACTATGTATAAGTTGTACGAATGAAGTTTGAGTAGAGAATATGATTGATGGGTTCACAAGACTCACGGGGAAAAATATAAGTGTTTAAACCCCTGGCATAGCATAATAAAATACCACAGTTTTACTCTTTTTCTTTAGGAATCATATAGAATCAAGCCTACATGGAAATTAATTGAGGTTAACACATTGTAGTGCTATAGAAATTTAGCTACTAGTAGGCATACATAAAGTATTTTTCATAATCAAGAAGCTTATACATATCATACATAGCTTTCAAGGGCATTGGTTTAGCCTCATCCTTTTTTTTTTAAGACTTTTGGACTTGCCTCACCCAATTTCAAGGGAATTTTAACTTAGCATCACTTTTTTAGAAACTTTTGGTTGTATCTCATCCAATCCTAGGGACTTGGCTCATCCTTATCCTTGCTAAAGGACTTTTGGCATCAACATATCTATTTAAGCCAAAACACATTCATAAAATATATTTCAAAAACATCATGGTGCCATGGCATGTAAGCAATAGTTAGAAACATTTCTCATAGTACAAACATACATACAAGCACTCAAGGACAAGAAAATATCCAAGTAATGCATGAGAAAAAGATTAAAGAGCTATCTTGGAGCTAATGTCACACACTTTTTTCTTGAATTTGTCTTCTCCTTTTTAGCCAAGCTCATAGAATTAGGTTGCACTTGATTCTCTTAGCCTACACACATTAAATAAGGCATGTTTAAGTCATTAGAACAAGCTTTAGCTTCTCACAAGCTCTACGCTATGCTATTTTCTCACATAACCTCATTATAAATCCATTCAAGAAACAATGAAGCAACCTTTAGATTTTATAATCTTAGTGTAAAGCCCCATATCGGATAGGAGGATCCTGGGTTAGGTCCATATAAGTAAAAGTGGTACTCTCCCTTTCGATGAGGCCTTTTAGGTTGTGACCGATTGAGGTGACCCAGGAACAAAACCTCACTAGGCTAAAGAGCTGGGTGCAGTAACGGGGACAATATCGTTAGAAGCTTTGTATGAAAGTGGTATTAGAGCTAACCTAGCCGTATGTGCAACTCGAGGACGAGTTGGCCTTAAGGGGGTAAAAATGTAAAGTCTCACATCAGATAGGAGGATCTTAGGATATGTCCATATAAGCGGGAGTGGTATTTTCCCTTTTGATGAGGCCTTTTGGCTTGTGACCGATTGAGGTGACCCAAGAACAAAACTCTACCAAGCCAATGCTTTGGGTGCCGTAATAGGTATAATATTGCTAAGGGCTCTATATGGAATTGGTATCAGAGTCGGCCTAGCCACGTGTACAGCTTGAGGATGAGTTGGCCCTAAAGGGGGATGGAAATGTAAGTCCTATATTAGATAAAAAGATCTTAGGCTAAGGCCTTATAAGAGGGAGTGGTACTCTCCCTCTCGACGGCATGCTTTTATGGCACAAAATCTCATACCTATATCACCAGCTAAGGCAAGGTGTCTAACCAGAGACAATACTGTTAAAGGCTTTATGAGGAATTAGTATCAGAGTCGACCTAGCCATATGTGCAACCTAAGGACAGATTAGCCCCAAAGGGGGGTGGAAATGTAAAGTTCCATATTGGATAGGAGGATCCTGGGCTAAATCCATATAAGTGAGAGTGGTATTCTCCTATTTGGTGAGGCCTTTTGAATTGTGACCAATTGAGGTGACCTAAGAAAAAACCTTACCAGGCTAATGCACCGGATGTTATAATAATGACAATATCATTAGGAGCTTTGTATGGAAGTGTATTAGAGCTGACCAAGTCATATGTGTAATTTGAGGATGAGTTGGACCTAAGGAGAGTAGAAATGTACAGTCCCACATCGAATAGAAGGATCCTGTGTTAGATCCATATAAGTGGGAGTGGTACTCTCTCTTTTAACGAGGCCTTTTAGGTTGTGACCAATTGAGGTTACTTATGAACAAAACCTACTAGGCCAATGCGCTAAATGCCATAACAGGGACAATATCGCCAAGAGCTCTATATGGAAGTGGTATCAGAGCCCCTTTCAGTAAGGCCTTTTAGGTTATGACCGATTGAGGTGACCCAGGAACAAAACCCCACCAAGCCAAAGCGCCAAATGCCATAATAGGGACAATATCACTGGAAGCTTTACATAGAAGTGGTATCAGAGCTGACCTAGCCATATGTGCAACTCGAGAACAAGTTAACCCTAAGAGGGAAATGTAAAGTCCCACATCAGATAAAAGGATCTTATGCTAGGTCTATATAAGTAGGAGTGATACTGTCCCTTTCCATGAGGCCTTTTAGGTTATGACCAGTTGAGGTGACCTAAGAACAAAGCCCAACCAAGCCAATGTGTTGGGTGCCATAACAGGGACAATATCACTAGGAGCTCTATATGGAAATGGTATCAGAACCCCTTTCAGTGAGGCCTTTTGGGTTGTGACTGATTGAGGTAACCTAAGAACAAAATCCCATTGGGCTAATGTGTCAGGTGCCATAATGGGGACAATATCACTGAGAACTATGTACGGAAGTAGTATCAAAGCTGATCTAGCCGTACGTGCAATTTGAGGATGAGTTAGTCCCAAGGGGGTAGAAATGTAAAGTCCCACATTGGATAGGAGGATTCTAGGCTAGGTCTATATAAGTTAGAGTTATACTCTCTCTTTTAACGAGGCCTTTTCAAGGACGGGTTAGACCCAATAGGAAGTAGAAATGTAAGTCTTACATCGGGTAGAAAAACCCTGGGCTAAGGCCTTATAAGAAGGAGGGGTACTCACCCTCTCGACAATGCGCTTATATGGGACAATACCTCAAACCTAGATCACTGATAGAGGCAAAGTGTCTAACTGAGGACAATACCGTCGAGGGCTCTATGGAAATATTAGTATCAAAGCCGACCTACCCGTATGTGCAACTTAAGGACAAGTTGGCCCCAAGGGGGTGGAAATGTAAGTCCCACATTAGGTAGGAACACCTTAGGCTAGGTCCATATAAATGGAGTAGTATTCTCCCTTTTGGCGAGGCCTTTTGGATTGTGACCAATTGAGGTGACCCACAAACAAAACCCTACAAGGCCAATGCCCTGGGTGCCATAACGAGGATAATATTGCCGAGAGCTCTGTATAGAAATGGTATAAGAGGCTCTTTCAGTATGGCCTTTTGGGTTGTGACTGATTAAGGTAACCCAGCAACAAAATCCCACCAGGTCAATATGCCTAGTATCGTAATGGGGACAATATCATCAGGAGCTTTGTATGGAAGTGGTATCAGAGTCGACCTAGCCATATATGCAACTCGAGGATAAGTTGACCCTAAGAGGGGTGGAAATGTAAAGTCGTACATCAGATCAGAGGATCCTGGGGGTCCATATAAGTAGGAGTGGTACTTTCCCTTTCGGTAAGGCTTGAGGTGACCCAAGAACAAAAACCTACCAAGCTAATGCGCCAAGTGCTAGGATGGGGACAATGCCGCCTGGAGCTCTATATAAAAGCAATATCAAAGCCCCTTTTGGCGAGACCTTTTAGGTTGTGACCAATTGAGGTAACTCAAGAATAAAACCCCACCAGGCTAATACATCGGGTGCCATAACGAGGATAATATCGCTAAGAACTCTATATGGAAGTGGTATCAGAGCTGACTTAGCCATATGTACAACTCGACGATGAGTTGGCCCCAAAGGGGTGAAAATGTAAAGTCCTACATTTGATAGGAGGATCCTAGGTTAGGTCTATATAAGTGGGAGTGATACTCTCTCTTTCAGTGAGGCCTTTTCGAGGATGGGTTGGATCCAATTGGGGGTGAAAATGTAAGTCCCACATCAAGTAGAAAGACTTTGGGTTAGGGCCTTATAAGTGGGAAGCGTACTCTCCCTCTCGATGATGTGCTAATATAGGATAAAACCTTAGACCTAGATCGTCAGCTGAGGCAAAGTATCTAACCAAGAACAATACTATCAAGGGTTCTATAAGGAATTGGTATCAGAGCTGGTCTAGCCGCATGTGCAACCCAATGGCAAGTTGGCCACAAAAAGGGGTGGAAATGTGAGTCCCGCATTAGGTAGGAAAACCTTAGGCTAAGGCCTTACAAGAGGAAGTGGTACTCTCCCTCTCGACGGTGCACTTATGTGAGACAAAACCTCAGACCTAGATCGCTAGTTAACGTAAAGCATCTAACCAAGGATAATACCGTCGAGGGCTCTGTGGGGAATTCCTTCCATATAGAGCTCTCGGCAATATTATCCCTGTTACAGCATCCAGCGCATTAGCCTGGTGGGGTTTTGTTCTTGGGTCACCTCAATCGGTCACAACCCTAAAGGCCTATCCAATATAGGACTTTACAAGAAATATAGAACAAATAGAGGCATAGGTCCGGTCTGGGAAGAATGTGATCAAGTAAGAGGAAGACTCTTAGGTGTAAAAGCAGAGGGAGCTATGGGTTTTAAGAAGCAAAGAGAGTTGACGTGTAAGGAGTACATGGAGGCATTGGATGAAGGTTGCATGTCACACGAGACTAGTTCAATGTGCATAAGAAGCTAACATGGAACATTGAGGCAGCACATGTGACACCTTAACCTCTAGCTCATACCCAACGTGCCCTCTAGCCCATATGGGCGGTGCGGAACTCATAAGGGAGACACTTTCTCTACCTTATGCTTGCTTTTCTATGGCACTATGTGTGGGTAGAGCTCCACTTAGAAGTAATATGGACCGGTTGAGCTCTCTCTAGTCATCCTCATGCTCAATTACCCTATTGAGACTTATTTCAATCCCCCCAATATGCTTTGAACTCATGGAAAGCAAAAAGGGATTGGAGACATGCATTTTCGCTATGGGCAGATTTTGCTTCATTTCTGGGCTATCTTTGGAAATTCATAACTAAATGCAGAAAAATCGTATCTGCATGATCTGGGTCATTCTAGAAATCTTGAGACGTCTATTTCATGCTAAAAATACTTAAAAGTCTCAATCTCTCACTCATTCTGCGTTTGACATCGAAATAGTTCACTGGTCAGAAGGGGCTTCTTTGCTGTCACAGTTTACTGATATGAACTTTGGAAATGTCTAACTAATTCCACAAAAATCCAATGCTCATAAACTCTATCTCTATGGAAATATGTGGATGTTAGCTAGAGGATAAAAATATCTCCAGATCAGTCCACCTAGCCAATTTCCCGGAAACCGATGAAACAGTACCTCGGGTCTGGTTGGGTGTCTGATTCTGGGCAGGAACTTCGAAATTGCATAACTTCCTCTCTGGACCTCTAAATGAGGTACTTCCAGTTCCTACAAGTCACTGTGACCATCTAGTTTCTGTGTATAAAATTTCGTAGCCATTGGACTACGTTTGCCCCTCGGATGACATGATTTCAAATCTGACCAAATGAACAGTGATTTTTCTAAATCCGAATTTCTGATGTCAACTTTGAATGCTCATAGAAAATGCTATAGACCTCTAAATGACATGAACTCTAGCTTCCCAGAAAGCTCTAAACATAATCTAGCTACATGTCAAATCTCATAGCAAGAAGAGGTCATATGGCTATTCTATGACATCATGTGCAAAATGGCCCTTTCTTGGCCAAAAGTGTGGCTAATGGGGTCCAATCTTAAGTTTTCTACTTCTATGACTCTTTGAGCACATGGGAAAGCATCCATAGGAGCTATCAATCATGCCTCAAGTGTCTAATAACTTAGATTGGGGAAACTCACTACCCCATGCCCACTTATGCACCCATATCTACTAAGCTACCATTGGCTCTTTCTCATTCAACCATGCTATTTCATTCGTCATAAAGCTCATTCTCATACATTCATCATTAATACATACATTGTCTTACAATATTTGTACATGCTACATCATATACATCATTTACATCTCATATACAAGTTACATATACAATGTAGTACAAAACTATACACTTTTCTTCATCTCTATCCCTAGCCTCATGCTTGTTGGTGGTTGTTCCCATCTCTTATCTCACTTGGGCCACCTGACATGGTTGGATGGTGGAGAGGGAGGGTGAGATTCGGAGAATCTCAGTAGTTCAACTCTCATTCAAACATACATATATTGCATGCAACAAGTCTCATTAAGCATGTATGACATGTTAGCATGTAAAACATGATAGAAAACGTTAAAACATGTGAAATGGCCATGGATAACATTCATGAGCTCGCTGAGTACTTGGATCGGCCTCACCCCTTCCCTTATGGCTTTTGGATTTGCCTTCCCATACTTTTAGAGGTACTTAGACTCACCCTTACTCTTTGGGAGTCAACCTCACTTTTGGGAGACATGGCTCAACCAACTTAGGGCTTCGGCTCATCCTCACCTTGGCTTCAGGGTTATTGGCCTTTCCATTTCCTCAAGCAAACCAAACAATCATTTAAAACATCATCTCAATCATATCACATAATCATGCTAACACACTTCTCATAGCTCATATCATTCACACACACAAGCAAGACAATGTAAACACACAATTATGCATGAGAGAAAGCGGAGAGAACTACCTTTGTTGGTTATTTACTACTTGCTCTGTCAATTGTCTCCTCCCTTGTTGATTTCACAACAACTTCTAGATGGGAGAGTTCCCTCTTGAGCCTAACCACACAAAAGCATAGAATTAATACTTTACTACTCAATTCTTAAGCTAGGGATCACTTCTAAGCAGCTCTACTGAGCTTCTCACTCTAGGTTTCTTCCTCACTCTAGGGTCCATGAACTATCCCTCTCTTTCTCAACTCATAAGAAAGGGGAAAAGCAAGAAGAGAAGACTATCTACTTCTAATCTCTCTCAAGAATGGTTTCCCACTCTCTCTCCTCTAAACCAGACTCAAACCTAACTATTCCTAACATCTGAACCGTAGGAAAGAGGGGAAAAAGGGAGAGGGCCACATATGAAGAGGAAACCATGAGGATTCATACCTTTCTTGTGCTTTCCTCTTCTCTTCAGCTTCTCTCTCTCTCCTCCGCCCTTTGCTCTCTCCTAAGACGAGTTAGAGTCGGTTAGAAGAAGAAAGAAGAGATTTGGAAGCTTTTAAAAGTCAATTTCTCTTTTCCTCGCTTTTCTGGACCGCTCTCGCTACAGCGAGTTAGTGACCTCGCTACGGCGAGCTCGTGTCTGTTCCAGACTTTTGTCTTCGCTATGGCGTCGCTACGGCGAGATCGGGTCTATTCCAGACCTCTGCCTTCGCTAAAGCGCCGCTACGGCGAGCAACTCCCTGGTCTCTATATGGAATGCCATACTCGCTATAGCTAGGAACAATTTCGCTACGGCGAGCAACTCACTGGTTTCTATATGGACTGCCGCACTCGCTATAGCTAGAAACATACTCGCTACGGCGAAGAGGCATTCTCGCTATGGCGATTCCATATCTCGCTATGGCGAGAAGACTTAGAAAATTCTCAGCTGTTCGAAAATTTTCCAGCTTCTCTTTCCTTTCCTTTTTCTCACTTCTTTTTCTCTTTTCTTTTTCTGGGTTATTACAGCACACAAGCAGAAAAAAGAGCCACGGATTATGAAGATCTAAACGCATTGCACAGCTGACCCAGAGAAATAAGAAGCCACGGGTTTAGGAAGTCTAGAGCAGGAGAAAGAGCATATGACAAGGATATGGATTCAAAGAAGAAGGAGTTAGCCGGGGAGAACATGCTGGGGTCTGGGAGAAGAACACATGAGAACAAGCTCAAACATAGGCAGCTTTGAGGAATAAATAATCACGTGCTTCTCACGGATTTAAGGCTACTGACCATGTTTCATAATTATTTACCATCATAATGGAACCTACACAATTCCAAATAGGAAAACTCACGTGAAAGGGAGGTGTAGATACAGGTTTTAGGAGAGGAGAGATTGATGGGAAAAAAAAGGAATACAAAGGTTGAAACAACTCCAGGGATGCGAAGAGAGTATTCAATTCCAATCCACCAAGCTTCATGGGTGACTGTTCTTCCTTCGTCCATTTTCTTCCATCCATCTCCTCCATGATAGCTTAAAATTGCTTAGGTAGCTAATTGAATATGTGACTTCTACACCTGATCATAGGCCGAAAAACCCACCCAGTTCGATAGGCCTGGCCCGAAAAAAATTGATATGAGCCCAAAAAAAATCTCGATAAAAAACGAGCCTATTTTAAAAAGCTAGAATATAAAACAAGCCAAGTTAGGCTTTTTTTGAAGCCCAGCCTAAGCTCGAGCTCACCCATATTATAATTTTTTATATATATTAAATAATATCATTAGAAAATTTATTTATAAATATGGATATAAGTAAAAAAAATTATATAACATATATGATTATTATTATTTTTTAACTCTTACTTATTGCATAATATATTATTAGAAATAAATAATAATTTAAATAAAATAAATTATTCATTAGTAATATTATTAGAAAAAATTATTATTTTGAAAGGTTTTATTATCTTTTATATATATATATATTTCAAGTTATTTAAATTTCTTGTAATATTTTTTTGAGCTATTTAATATTTAAAATAAGAAAAAAGTAAGCCTAATAAGTAATAAAATAAATATATATAATATTTAAAATTAAAAAAAGATAAAAAAATTTTAAAAAAATTATTTTTTCAAAACGGGAGGGTCGAGCCAAGACTATTTATAACCAGGCTTGAGCTCGGCCCGATTCTATTCAAACAGTACCGGGATGGGCCCGAGCTCGAACTTAAAAGATTTGCAAATTTTTTTATAAGCCCGACCTATTTTTAAAAAAGTTCGACCCGTGATTAGATCTAGTGACTTCTATTGATAAAGATTTGAGCTCCAAGATGCTTCTCTAATTTGGATAAACTCTCTTCTCTCCATCCTTTACTTTTAGCATTAATTTCTTTATTAATTTGACTAGGTTTAACTTGTTAACTAGAGAATTTGGTGGCTGAATGTACTAGATTAATTCACTCTGTGATTTAATTGTAATCTTACATTTGAATGTTAATTTTGATGCCTAAGTGTTTATAGAATTTTCAAAATTAGTGGTTGTCCAATTTGCTAGTCAATTCCTCTTGTTTTTAGGCCAATTAGTACAATGGTTATTGGATTAAATGGCTAGACTTTTGTGTAATTATTGTACTTGAGGAATTCATTAATCTAATTGGTTGATTAGCATTAGTAGATTGTTCAACTACTTTAATAAGCATTTAGGTTCTATTTTGATATGTTCTTATTCCTAATTCAAGTAACTAATCTTTCAAGGTTTCTTGTGGTTGCAAGTTTCTTGAATCATTAGTGAATTGAGTCTTGGATGGTAATTTAAGAATCTTTATGAAGAATACACTAAGAAGCAAGAGTTTAAGTCCAAATTTTGGTACATTAAAAGAGAGCAAGGATAATTGAATTCTAGGAAGTCCATCTAAAAGCTAGTTACTGTACTTTTCCTAATTGTTAACATCTCTTAGTTTTAAGTTTGTAATCCTTGTTATTTTCTTTAATCCAATTATAATTTAGTAATCTAAAAAGCCCCTAAGCAATTCTTACTTAATATCACTTAGAGAACTTTTTCAAATAATTAGAAGCAAAATCTCCTTGGGAAATGACCTAGGTTGAACTATTAACTACAAACCTTTAATCAACCTAGTTTTATTTGCTGTTGCGTGACACAATCGTCAATCAGTATAATATCAGACAATTTTAGTTTCAAAAATCAGAGATCTCGTACGTCTGGCAGACTATTACAAAAGAGTTTTCAAGGCTTTTCTTAGATAGCCAAGCCTCTGACTAGATTTCCCCAACAGATGAGTGTAGTATGTGGGATAAGGAAAGCAACAAAGATAAGGAGAGTAATAAAACAACTTTCCAAAGTTGTAACACCATAATGACTTAACTCCAACTAATCTCCCTTTAGTTTTAATTCCATATGATTTCTAATGAAAATGACCAAAACCATGATATTTTAATACTTTAAGCCGTGGTTCAAGCAGTCATATTTCATCCTGTGGGTCTCGTGAACCCATCATTCACATTCACTACTCAAACACCATTTATAAAATTCATACATGGCCTCAAACAACCCATAAACCACGAATATGAAGCCCAAAACCAAGAAAATGCAATTTCTCAAATGGGCCCAAAAGTCAAATTTTTGGTTCTAACTTTGAAAAATCATAACTAATTATAAAAAAAAGGGAATTAAGCAAACCATAGCTTTCTGGAAAGCTCTGGATGTTACCTTTACATAAAAATAATTCCAAGCCACAATCTCAGCATGTAGACCATGGTTGACATCAAAAAAGAGACAGAGGTCTGGCTATCCCTGGTACTGATATAGCTTGCTGTCATGAACTTTGAAAATTCGTATTTTTCTGGTTGTTACAAAAGTTACCCTAGAATTGTTTAGACTTGACCCAAGGGAAATCAAGGGGACCTCTTATAGCCCACAGAAAGGAAAATAGAAAATGGGTCAAGTGAGAATTTATCTAGCAAGTTAAGTGGTAGATATGCCACTTAATAGTTGAGGTCAAATTAGTATAGTTATCCCACATAGAGTTCAGGGTTAGATAAGTGGTATTTTCTTTTCAATTATATGCCCTAGCAATAAAGTGTTGTTCAGGAAGAGTTTATATCCCATGAGAAAAACTACGATTTAGAAAAGTAATAGATTCAAAACAGATGTTACTTAGTCAAATGAATAGAACCAAGAGTATATCCATACTAGATAACATGATTTGAAGGTGTTTGACTTAATTAAGTCAAAGAGGAAATTAAAGAAATAGTTAGGGGATTCTTGAAATGTTTAAAAACTCCAAAAATAAGTCCATAAAGAAGGGAGTCCTATTAATAGAAATAAAGAGAATGGAATGTACATAAGGCACCAAAGACATGAGGTATAGAGCAATATGAGTTTAGTATAAGTCCCATCTAAAAAGTGATTATGAAATTTCTCTTATGTTTAAGAAATTCAGCGTAAGTAAAAATAAAAAGAAAGCTAAGACCAAAGAAAGTAATAGATGATTATGTTTAGTGATTGGAAAATAATAGTATTTCTCTTGTGTAGTTAGAAAAGACTTACCTCAGGAAAAGTGACCTGAGAAAGAAATATGCAGAATGGTTTTTAATAAGAATTTAGATTTAATATCAAGGAAGATACACAGCTAAGCTATGAGATGTGCCCAAATTTTAAGGATGAAATTTTTAAAAGAATGGGAGAATTGTAATATTTGACGTTTTGACATTAGACTAACTGAAATAATATTTTTATACTAAGTTAAACCCCAAGATCAGAGTAAACTAGATGAGGAAAAGGAATAGAACTCCAATTAGAATAGAGAAATAGGCTAAAAAGTCAAGTTTCAAGTCGAGAAGAGACAACAACAATAGGTTTAGCAATGCAACAGGGAAAAATCAAGAGCTTAATATTTAGTAATATATCAAGAAAGTGAGATATTTTCCTTTATTATATGACCAAACTAGCAACTGTAATGCCTCTTCTAATTACCCTTTTTTAGTGAAATTTTTTTTCCTCTAACAAAAAATTCTAATTAATTTGAGTTTAATTAAGTTTTTTTTTTTTGGTTATCATTCTTCCACGATAAAATTTATCTATAGCGTAGCAAAATACAAAAATGACATAAACAAACTATAATTACTACATACTGTTTGAAAGTTCCAGCATAGGGGAGTAGAATCCATATAAATACAGACCAAAATAAAACACTGGAGATTTAGTCTACACTACCCAAAAAGAATCCCCAAGTAGCCAAAGAGAAACTATAAAAGTTATCTGCTATTCACAAAAAGTCAGTGTCAACAATTGGGCGACTACTCATGGATACAAAGGAGTTGGAGGTTCAAATCCACCCAACCAGAATGAGTGAGATTCAAGATCTCATGGGGCCACAAAGTACACAAGTACAGGATGAATGGTGTCATCACACGATATGATTCATATGTTGTGGATCATAAAGACCCATTCTCGAAGTGCGAACTGGATCTACTTTACCTAGAGTTCTAGAGTCATATGGTAAATTGTCATCTAAGAAAAATATAAACCACACAAAGTGAGAAATAATTTTTCCAATAACATAGACAAGATTAATATAAAACAATATCCATGAAGAAAAGGCAAGTAATAATTTAACTGACAACAAGCAATTTGAACAAAAGGCTTACAAAGATAATCAATTTACCTAATAATATGAACAGAGAGATATATTCTTTAACAGCATGTAACATAAATACAAAATAACAAAGTGAACATACATATTGCATAGATAAACATAACATGAATTAGATACAAGTAACATATCAACAAAATTAATATTTATCAATTGTAAGATATCGCAAGATTTCCATATGCATAACATACAGAGAATATAACAAACAATGTTTATTCCACTTGATCATTAGGCCTTGGAGACTGCCAGACTCAACATCCAGATCATGTTGTACTATAGGAGGCTCAAGACTTAGCTCATGTTGTACTCCCATGACTTAGCAAGCTCACCCTTACTTCCTTTATTGAAGTGTCCCCTAGTGGGAAGGAAAGTCATATAAAAATATCACAATAATATATCATCCAAGGCATCATTTGATTAAGACATAATAGGTACATTTGGGAAAAAATTGCCTTACACAACTCTATGCATAACTAAATAATCTTGATAGCATAATAGTGTTTTGGAGTTCAAAATATTATATTTAAATACTTCAAATTATCTTTTCACTTTTCTAAGTCCAAATTTGTCTTGGGCTCATCCGGTGTCTAAAATAATTCATAAATTAGGGTCCAATATCAATGTACAAAACAAAGTCCAATATAGCCAAAAAGGCTTGTTTAGGTATATAGAAGGCTCACTAAAGCCTAATAAGTCCAAAATAGGTCCAGTATATTCGAATAGCCCTCAACGGTCCTAATTAGTATTTTAGTTATTTTGAAATATCTTTTTTAATAAAAATTAGTTATCCAACATGACAACAGCTATCTAATGGCCAACTCTAGCACACATATAGGGCTTATCCCCTGAATAAGGCTACTCGCCATATTATGTATATATAATGGCCAGTCCTTTACCAAATAACTAGTACTTATAAAACCAGATAGTAAATAATATATTATCCACGTCAAGAAATCAAACAATAAACAATATAAATAGCACAATCCAGATGATATGTTTATTTGTATATTCCATTCTTAACATAATACTTCATAAATTTCTAACTATCATAAATAGGCTCCAAAATTTACAAAATAAATGTCAACATAATCCAGATAGCATATAGAACATATTAGGCAACATAATAAATGTCAACATAATCAAGAACTTTTTTGTCAACACTTCTTCTCAAAAGTTTGTCTTTTCATATAGTGATCTATAATTCATCAAAATTTCACCATAAGCCTTATTTTTAGTATAGATTAGCTTAATTTAGTTAGATTTTGGAAAACTCTTCCCTAGGTAGCTTTAATGGCCTTAGCTGAAATTATGCATCAAGGAGAGTATATGATTTTGCTTAATTTTCATGTCACCAAATAGCAATACATATATATTCAAGGGACATTAACAAAAGCCCTCAATCAATTTCTAGAAATTCCATTTATATTCTACAATTTTCTTAAATTAAAATTTAAGGGTTTCTTGCCAAATTCTTCATGAAAATCAAAGTTATATTAATTTATCGCTTCCTTAGGCTTTCTCCCATTTGTTTTCTCTTTAATTTCTCCCATGGCTTCTTGAATTCCAAATTCAATAGTTTGTAGAAAAATTGCCAAGAATAAGAATTTTCATGAATCCATAAGCCATATATGTGATTTCTCTATCATTTCTTAGCTTGAATTCATGGAAACAACAAAATTCTCCCTTGTTCTTGCCATGGCTAAAATATGAAGAAGAAAAGAAGAGAAAAATTCATGGAAGAAAACAGAAGAAAATTCAAGAAAAAGAGAGTTCATCTATGTTACCTTAATTCTACGGTGTTTGTATTTCCCCGGTAGCTTTTCTTCCATTCTTCCTCCTTCCTTTCCTCTTCCTTTGCTAAGCTCTCCCTCCTTCTTCTTCTTCTTCTTCTTGTCTTGGTCGAATTGTGTGTGTATGTGTTTTGTGTGTGAGTGTGGCATGAAAGTGTGTGTGTGTGTGTGTGTGTTCTCGTAAATTGTATATACAAATAGATGGTTAGGATTTGTTATATTTTATGATGTTAAATCTATGCCTTTAGATTTCTTGGATGGTTATGATCTAATCTTGATTTTGGAGATTTAATATGGTCCTTTGGATTAGATCAAAGCTTGTGATTTAATCTTAAAAAGTAAAGAAATCTAAGTCATTGGATTATATATACAATTAAGGTCGCATCACGTTTTACAGATAAATGTTAGCTGTTGAATTTTAACTATGATTAAATTTTAACCATAGTTACTTTTTCGTAACTTGTAAAGATAAGGTTGCATTTATTATCGCGAGTCAGCATCTATACCATCCTAATGTCAATGATAACTTTTCGTAATGCGTGAGATTTACTAATATTTATTAGCGTAAGCATGTGTCGTCACTTCGTAGTTTGTGTAGTCTCCAAGATCTTCTTCACACATGGCACCACATCATCATTTTTCTCTCCTCATGGCACCACATCGACATGTTCCTTGCTCATGGTGCCATGTTAGCACTTCCCCCAATCGGAATTTACAAAAATTTCATTGTTTCACTAATGCACCTTTTCTTAGGTTCTCCATAATATTTTATTCAACTTGCGTTCTCTAGGTTCTCTGCTATATTTTAATATTATTTAGATCTATGAGTCCTGTTTAATGTCTTTAATCATATATTTTATTGTTTATTTTTTTAATATTTTATTATTTTAGGATCCAAATGACCATTATACCCTTGATAGTAACATAACAGACAAGCACCTCTGTTCATTTTTTACTTATATCTCCATCTTAACTCCACATTTTTGGATTCCATCATCACCATTCAATAGATTTCTCTACACAAAATCTCCTAAAATAGTTAGCTCGAGTTTAAGGGTTTAGTTTGTCTACATATAAGTTCTTAATCATTCAGGATCATTTTTTGATCTTAACAATTTCAAAATTTCATGGAACAAATTTTATAATTTTCTACCATTATTTCCTCACTCTTGATATATATATATATTGAATAGTTCTAAAGTCATCTTTCTTCCAAAAAATTATCAAAGTTTGTCCAAGTGACAAATGACAATTTTGTCCTTGGGCCCCTTAAACCCTCTCTAAAATCTCAAAAATTTCTATGGGTCCTATTTGCCTCATACTTTTCATATATAAAGTTATTTAGTTCAAATTCATCTTATTAAAGCTTAATAAATTCATTATAGCAACTAAATTAACCAAAGCTAATAAAATTGGTTCAAACCCTAACTGCACACAAACCGAGCTAACCAGTGGTAAAGCTATAATTTGAGCTATTTTAAGCTATTTTGAACCACTGTAGACTCAAAGAATGATTATATAAGTATAGAAGATTCTAAAATATCCTGTACCTCAGAGTTGTCCAGAAATATTAAGTTTTTGGGGCTAGAATTAAAGCGAAATAAATGTAGAGACAAAATTATAATTTTGACCAAAATGTACAGATAACTAGAGATTTGTTTTAAATGAAAAATAAATAGAGATAAGGATAATTCTCATTAACCTAAGGTAAAAGAGTATTCAAAATTTGACTAAAAAGACCTAGTTTGTAACAACCAAGAAAAGAAAAGAAAAGCTGAAAATTTTCGAAGGCTGAAAATTTTCTAAGTCTGCTAGCTACAGCCTAGCTATAGCGAATGTACCTGTTCGCTATAGCGAGAAAGAGTCTCGCTATAGCGCGAATGCCTTCTCGCTATAGCGAAAATGCTTCTAGCTATAACGAGTGCGTGCAACCCATACAAAATCTAGGGAGCTGCTCTCCGTAGCGAGAGCTATAGCGAAGGCAGAGGTCTGGGACTAACACGAGCTCGCCGTAGCGAGGGTTATGGCTCGCTATAGCGAAAGTTATGGCTCGCTATAGCGAGGGTTAGTCCGGAAAAGCGTAAAAAGAGAGATTTTGACTTTTTAAAACACCCAAACTCTTCCTTTCTCTGCAAACTGACCTAAGCTTCAACTAAGAGAGAGAAAAGGGCTGTGGAGAGAAAGAAAGACTTGGAGAAGGAAGGAGAACAAGCAAAGGGGTAAGTAATCTTGAGATTTCCTTAGCTTTTCTCCTTAGTATGTTATTCTTCTCCTTTGCCCTCTCTTTCTATGGTTTTAGAAGTTGATTTGGGTTTGGTTCAGAAGAGGGAAGTAGGAAAATTACTCTAGAATAAGGGTAGAACTCATATAGCTTCACTTCTTCTTCTTTGCTTTCTTCCTTGAGAGCTTGATAGAGGAAGGAGAGTGAGTAGAGTTCTAGAGAGAGAATCCCTAACTTTTTACATGTGTAGCCGGGGTTTACTTCGATGAAGAACCTCTTTAACTTTGTGAGAGTTTATTTGAGTTATAAAAGAGTGATTTGATGCTCTTGTTGTGCCTAGGCTCAAAGGAAGCAACTTCCTCTAGTTGTGAGTGTGAAATCAAGAAGGGAGAAGACAAATTGAAAGGGAAGGCTTGTGCGAGCCGATAAGGCAGCTCTCTACTCTTTCTTGTTGCATTCTTGGATGTGTAATTGTCATTGTATGTTTGTGTATGTGCTTGTATGATGAGACATGCCATTTGATGTTGCCTTGATGCATTGGTACCAATATGCTTGTGATGTGAATTGTGGAAATTGCTCAGGTGAGGTGGTGCCGAAAGTCCCTTGAGACGGGTGAGATGGAGCCAAAAGTCCCTAAACCAAGGGTGAGGCCAATCCAAAAGTTCCAAAGCTCGGGTGAGGCTAGACCAAAAGTCTCTAGAGCCTAATCTTGGCATTGATATGTTATTCATGGCATGAAACACATATGTTGTGTCATTGTGACTTGTTGCATGCTTTGACCGATTTATATATCTTGATTGCTTCTTGAATGAGTATGAGCTATTGAGATTCCCTGAATCTCACCCCCTTTCCTCTCCCATCCTAACATCTTAGGTGGAGCTCAAGGAGAATTAAGTGCACATCAAGGAGTCTAGTTGGGAGTGCTTAGAGAAAAGTATAGTTCTTTTGTTGTAAAGAGGTGCCAGAATGAATATGCACCTATTGTTTTGAGATGTATATATATGAGCAAATGTAAACAAATGTAAAAATGATGTATGAACTGTGTAAAGAGCCAAAGTAATGAGAATGTAGAAATTGGCCCTTTTGTGGCTTATATGAAATGATGCGTTTTGTTCTGTAGCAGAGTGATTTTGAAATGTATGATGTTTTGGATCACTTAGACATTTTATATATGCTATGTTTGTACTTTCAAACTTGCCCAAAAGATGCTAGAGCATGTAGGAGGCCATTTGGACCCCTTTTGAGCCATTTTGGGTGCCAAAACCGCCGATTTTGTGAGCTCCGTCAAAGTATGACCGGATGAGCTCTTCTTAATGTAAAATTTGGCATGCCTCTAGAGTCTATTGAGAGCTTCTCGAGAAGCTAAAGTGGGTAATATTTGGAAGTTTAGGGAATATTTGGCGAATTGTTGAAATTGGGAAATTTTAATGATTTGGTCATGGTACTGTGCAATAGGTCCGAAAATGAATTCATGTCATTCATAGACCAAATGGTGTCCAATTGTCATGAAATTTTATGAACATAAACTATATATCCACAGTGACCTATACCAACTGGAAGCACCTCAATTAGAGGTCTGTAGAGAGAGAAACGACTTGCTGAAGTTCTGTATCAGCATCAGGGAAGTTTCTGACCCTTGTTACTGTTACATCGGTTTTCGAGGTCCAAGAGCTCCTGAACTGATCTGGACTTATTTTTCTCCTCTAGTTAACATCTGTAGCTTTCCAAAATGATATATATTGCCGAGATTGGATTTTTTTGGAATTAATTACAAATTTTCAAAGTTCATGACAGTAAACTGCACCAGTATCAGGGACAGCCGGACCTCTGTGTATTTTTCGATGTCAATGATGGTCTAAACGTTGAGATTGTGGTTGAGAGTTATTTTTATTGTGAATTTAACATTCAAAGCTTTCCAGAGAGCTATGAATTGCTTGATTTACATTTTTCTAGAATTAGTTATGATTTTCCAAAGTTGGAGCCAAAAATCTGACTTATGGGCTCATGTGAGAAATTGCTTTCTCTTGGTTTTGGCTTTATATCCGTGGTTTATGAATTGTTTGAGACTATGTACAAGTCTTATAAATGGTAATTGAGTAGAGAATGTGAGTGATGGGTTCACAGGACCCACGGGGCAAAATATGACCAGTTTGACCCCGACTTAAAGTAGTAAAATACCACGGTTTTGGTCAATTTCCTGAGAAATCATATGGAATCAAGCTTAGATGGAGATGAATTAGAGATAAGATATTATGGTGTTACATAGTTTGACCAAAATCCCTAAATAGTGTAAGAATAGGTAGATAATAGTAAAACTATAAAGTGGGAAAAATCAAGAATTTAGATGACATGAAAATTAACATAAGAACTAGATATCCCTCATCGTAATATGATAAAATAAGGCTAGACAATTAATCAGATGAGGTTGGTTCAATAAAATCCCTAACCATTTACAAATTAAGATACCCGATAATAATAGTTTTGACTAGATTCTTCTAAATTATTTTAAGTTCTTGTAACCTTAAAATAGATATTGTTAATGAAGAAGAGAGTCTCAAATTTAGATAGATAATTAGTTTCTGAAAAGGATGAAAGATAAACCCAAACGAAGGAATTAAAGCAAAGGGACATCATTTTAAAATTGTTGTAAACATCTAAGATTTGTCCATATACACACTCTATCTTCTTCTCCTTCTTCCAATCGACTTATTCCGCTCCAATATTCAGCCATGGTGGTGTGAGAGGAAGGGAGGAGAGCAAAAAGAGAGAAAGGCAAATAGGTAAGAAAATATGCAAAATTTTGCCATATATTAGTTATGAAACTTCTTCATCTTTTCATGCTCTTTCTTATGATGGTTTTAGTTTCTAAAAAGCGAGGTTTATGACTGTCACCTTGAGCAAAGGAGATGATTTGAGGAAACTAATTTCATCAAAGGAACCTCTAAGTCTAACAAGAGCTCAAGATAAGGTATGCTTTGCTATGGAAAAAAATTGTATTCTCTTGAATTTCCTACCTTCCATATTTGGCCGAGAGAGAGTATGTGTGTGTATAATGCCCGGTAAGTTATAAAAACACCAAAACGGGCCGGGTTGAAAAGTAAGTCCTCTGATATGAGTGATTCAAGGCCAAATAAAATTTGGATAAAATTTTAAATAATAGAAAATGAGGATTCAAGCCTTGACTTACCCAGAAACTGAGACCAGAGTGATTCAAAAAATTTGCTGAAAAGCCAGTGGTATTTTTGTAAATAAGTGTAATTTTAGAAAAAACACCTAGGAGGGCTTTTTAAATGAAAATTTTGAGTTTCTCATATTCTCAGAGGCCCCAAAAACCATAGGAAGCCCCTGCACTGGTAAAGCTCCTCCAGTGAATGTTTTCCAACGTCATTTGACCCAAATTTTAACTGGTTTGTTCGAGAAAGTTTTAGCTCCAATTTGAGTGATTCGAAAGGCAATTTATTAAATTGGAAACCTAAATTTTATGATGAAAATGACGATTCTCAAAAAGGAGCTAAAATGAAGCTAAACCGGAAATACCATTATAGAAGGGCAAAAATGGAAACAATTTGCAAAGGAAGCTTTTAAATTCTCCTTTTAAGTCCACATTCTTCCTCTCCCTCCCTTACCTACTTTCTTCTGCCCAAATTTCAAAAAAGAAGTTGTTGTCTTAGGCATACAAAGAGAGAAAATTTTGGAGGAAGAAAGCAAGGCAAAAGGTAAGAAAAGGTTAAGGATTTCATACTCTTGCACCCCTCCTTTTAGGCTCTCTTTCCATTGCTTTCTTGTAATAGTTGGTTCTGTTTTGGTCCATAATTTTAGAGGGGGAGTGCGAATTAGTTGAAGAAGGGAGAACCAAGAAGGAGAAGCCTTGGAAGGAAACTTGAAACTAAGGTAAATCTTGTTCCTAGTTGCTTCTTTTTCTTCTTCTTCTCTTCCATGATGGGATGCCTAAAACATAACCATGAAGAGGGAAGAGTTTCTATTTTATAATCCAAAAGAATTCATCAAACTAAGCCATGTGAAGATGGAATACACCAAAGAAATGCATGAAAAGCTAGTAAAATTCAAGTAGGAAAAGTGTAGGATTCTTGAACATAATCTAAAATCTGGGTTGATTCAAGAATTCCCCATCATATGTGAGTGTTTGTTTAAGTTTCTAAGACTCCTAGGAAGCCTCCCAAGTGCCCCATCTATTAAGGAAAAATTTCAAACTCCATGGGTCCTTAATGGAAGCAGAAATCGGTTAAAACCCATAAAGATAGTTAGGGGATGTTTTAAATGGTTCCAAACTTGATTTGGGACTTTAGATAATAAAAGAAGATAGGAGAAATCCTTGGAAAAAATTTAGAAGCCTTAGGTTGGGAGATGAGGCAATGGCTTCCATAATGTAACCTTATGAAGCAACATGGACCTAGGTTTATGAATGTGTGATGACTTCAAGGACCTTAAATGAGGTCAAGAGGCCTAGATATGGCAAGAGAATGGAATCAAGAATGTTAATGATGTTGGTTGCTTCATTGGGTCATTAATGGAACCATATTATGACAAATTGAACAAAGTGTGATCTTAAGAGTGAGTTGGAAGTCCTAACTTGTTCCAAGAGTATAATTAAGTGTTGTTTATTGTGAATAGGCCAAGGAAATCCAACCCCACCTTATTGTTCTTATAGAACTGAAAAGGAGGAAGAAAAAACAAAGTAAAGATTGAATTTGCACCAAAGTAGCTCTCCACCTTTTCTTGTTGCATGTGTCTTTGTGTGCTTGTGGATATATGTATATGTTTGAGATAAGCCACTTGATGCTATGTTGCTATACCAATATACTTTCTTGAATGTCTTTGTATTGTGGAAATGGCTCATAAGGGTGAGATAGTGCCAAAAGTCCCTTAATGTGGGTGAGGAGATGCCAAAAGTCTCATGGTATGGGTGAGACAAAGCCAAGAATCCCTTAGATGGGTGAGGCTAAGTTAAAAGTCCCAAGAGCCAAGAGTGAGACAATCCAAAAGTCCTAGAAATGGGGTGAGGCCAAACCAAAAGTTCCTAAAACTTATTCTTATGCTTGATATGTGTTTGTAACAGAAAAATGTGAAAATTGAATGCTTCATCGATTGAGTAGTTGCATACTTATACCCTTGACATATTGTATTCCTAGAAAATGTACTTGAGTAGGTGTATGAGCTATTGCGATTCAATGAATCTCACCCTCTCCTTTCTCTCCTCTTATATGATCTAAGTGGAATTCAAAATCCAAAGCATGGAGGCCAAGGAGCTTAAATATCCATCTCTTGACAAATTTCGCTAGTTTTGATGTACTAGAATGTCAAAGTATATATGTATATATTATTTTTTAGCTATGACACTTTGAACAAGTGTAAAACTATGTAAAGATAGTATATGTATCAAACATAGAGTTAAATGAATGGAATTATACAATTTGACCCCTTGGAAGCTCACTTGTGCATGTATGTTTATGGGAGTGGCATAATGAAATTGAGTTGCATGATGGTTTAAACCTTATAAGAGACTTATTTATGCTATATTTATACTTTCTAAGTTGTTCAAATGTGCATGAAGCAATGTAGAGTTTATTTAGACCAAATTTGCCTCTTGTTGGGACCAAAAGTGCCATAATCTTGAGCTATGGCAAAGTCTGACCAAATGACCTCTTCTTAACTTGAACTTTTGCATGCAATTAGATCTTGCCTAGACCTTTTTGGAAAGCTAAAGATTAGGTCATTTTGAGGTCTGTGGAATTTTCTATGATTTTTCAAAATTGGTATCAGAAATTCAAATTTGCACCAGTACTGTTCATTTAGTCAGTTGTGTAATTGTGTCATCCGAGGGGCAAATGTGGTCCAATGGCTATAAAATTTTATAGGTAGAAATTAGACATTCACAGTGACCTGTAGCAACTAGAAGTACCTTATTTGGAGGTCTGAGGTAAGACATGAATTTTTGAATTTCTAGAATAGTAATAGTATAGCAGCATGACCTGAGTCTCTGTTCCATTGAATTCTAGTAGCTAAACGTATTTGTTTTGGTCTGAATCTATTTTTACCATAAAGCTAACATTCATAGCTTTCCAAATTGGTATCATTTGCATGGATTGGGTGTTTTTGGAATTAATTGGATATTTTTAAAATTTATAGCAGACACTTGCATCAGTACCAATAACTGTCCGAGCCTTTGCACTTTTTCGCATGTCAAACGTTTTCTATGATATGATTTATGGCCTGGACATATTTTTTACATAATGTAGACATCTTTCCAGAATGCCATAGTATACTTAATTTTGATTTTTTTGGAATTAATTACGAATTTTCAAAGTTGGTGATAAAATTGGCAAAAGTCTGGCAAAAAATAATAGCGTAAGTTTGATTCTCCCCTTTGAATTTCACGAGTTGTGGGCCAATTTTGGTGATGCAAATGATTTGTATCCATATAATTGAATATGAGAATGTGATGTATGAGCTCATATGGTCCGCGTGACACTGAATGAAATTTTCATACGCAACGCAACGCTAAATAAAGCATTATTTTAATACTATTTTTCCATTCCCTTCGTGCAATTCATGATGTGAGACTTAGAAATAATAGAAAGCAAGCTAAAAATACATGGTGTTATAGAGAGAGAGAGAGAGAGAGAGAGAGAGAGAGAGAGAGAGAAAGGCATAAACTTGATATAAGCTCAATGAAATCAAGGGTTTAGAGAAGAAAGGAGTAAGAATATACCAAAAAAAATTCATTTAGGAAGCTACAAAATTCAAGATAGTGCCACTTAAGGTTCTAGATGATCCATAATCTATTTATAATGAATGAGATGAATTAAAATTTTTTTCAAGAATGATTTTAAGACCATACCAATGATTGAATTGGTTAGAAGCATGGCATGTTGCATTATGAAACCATAAACCTTAATTAAGCATAAAATGAGTTATAAATTCCATAAGATTACAAAATGAAAAGTGGTCTTATGGATACTCTAGCAAGTGTAAAATGACCTAAGAATGATGTGTAAGTCATGAAATTAGAGTTGGAATCAATAAAATGCATTATGGCCACCCATGGTACAAAATGCTAAGATAAAAGTTTAGGCCAACTAAATAAGTGCATAGCTATATTTCGATTTATGCCATATTTTATGTTAGAGATCAATTAAATAAGTTATTTACTAGTTAAGAAACTTTCTCAAAAAAAATTGCATGAATAGTGGATATGGTAAGTTTGGAACCAAAAATGATCAAAATAGACCCATAATGAGTCTGAAAATATATCTTTGCCAATAGAAGCCTTAATGGATGAATTTGGGCATAAAAATTGTTAGGAAATCAAAAGACATCTTAAGTTTCATATGAGACATGTTTTGTAATTTTTGGATTAGTACAAAATATTTTATGAATTTTCAAACTTATCCCAAAAAAGTTGGCTTATAAGTCTTTGGACATCCCCAAGCTTTGACTCTTTTTTGGCAACAAATAATATAGTTTAAAACTGAAATTTTTGTAATAACTAGGGCATATTAAGAGCTTTCCAAGAAGCCTTAGTTTGCTTAATTTGGACACTCTTAGCAAAAGTTATGAATTTCCAAATTTAACATCAAAAAACTATCCTACAGCAAGAACTAGCCATTGTTTTCTAGTTTTCTAGGGACCAGATGAATTCAATTAAATCTAAGATTCTTGTAGTAGTAAGTAAATATTATAAGCTTTCCATAAAATATTATTTTCCTAAATTCAAATTTTTTAGCCAAAGTTATGTATTTTTAAAATTAGGCCATAATAGGTATTATATGGGGCAATTAAGGGGCATATGAGTAAGTTAACTTAGATATGCATTGTTTACTTATTTTCCATACTTAATATAATATTTTAGGCATGTTGAGATGATTAGAATGATCTTTAGGCTATAAGACCAAGAAGTAGAGAATTAAGTTAGTGAAGGCCATGTAAAAGACATAAATGAAAAGAGTTAAAACAAGCAAGAGGCAAAGTAAAAGGTTTAGCATCAATTCTCCATCTCTCAGGTAGTATCTCTCCCTTCTTTATGTGCATGGTTGTTGCCTAGAGTGTTTGTATGCTTGTATGCTATGACATGTTATATGGATCTATGTTTGCCTATTTGAGTTTATTTGATGTAACATAATTTGTTTAAAATGTATTATAGTATTGATGATGCCCAGAGAGGGAATTGAGCCTAATAGTTCTTCCCTATGTGAAGGTCAATTATTTTATGTTTCAAGAGTCGTGACCACTAACTGATTGAACATGTATGCATATGCTAGCCTTAGTATTCTATAAGTTATGTTGTATGTGTACTTATGTTTCTCATACTTAGATAACTTAATGTATGCATTGAATGTGGAGTGTGCTACTAAGATTCTTCCTAGAATCTCACTCCCCTCTCCATTTGCCCTTTAAACTATGTTAGGTACAGACTAGCAAAACACTACAAAAAAGCAGAGATGCCTAGAGGAGCAATTAATTAAGAGAAGGGAATAGATGAAGTTATTTAGCTTTATAAAGATGTAATCATAATTAGAAGATAGGTAAAAAGAAATCCCTAATATGATTGTACTGCATATTGTATGACCAATATCTAGTATAATATGAGTTATGGAAGTAATTTATAAACAATATAGTCTAATGTTCATGTAATGACAAATTCTAGTGTGATGCGATTATGATATGAGTTGTTAGTGTTCAGTATGTAGTAATCCAAATATTATGAGTGGTTATGAATTGTTGAAATTTTATGACTAGATTTATTTAATTTTGAGTGAGTATTCTTGTGCACAGAAGTAAGTGGAGATTATTTGAGAGCACCTTTTTGGGCATTGACTCTAATCTAACTTGCCCTCCTATGTAACGGTGGGGAAATGATATCCTAACCAATTCATTAATTTTATGAAAGAAAAAAAAATTAAGTAACTTGTGATATTCAGTTCCTTAATTAGTGACTTATTGTGTTCTTGAACTTAAATATATGCTATTAGAGTTAGTAAAGCTAGGTTTGACACTAAACAATTCAACAACAAATAGTCAAGTGTTCATCAATGAAATGGAAACAATGTGGCAAATACACCATGTCAATGTGACTTGCTTGGTTGGCCTCTATACAGATGGACTTAGATGAGTTTTGGTGTATGAATTTTTACCAAATGGTTCATTGCATAAATTCATAGATTCAGTCAATACAAAGGACCTTTTTCTAGGTTAGGGAAAGCTTCATGATATTGTTCTTGGTATAGTCAAAGGAATTGAGTATCTTCATAAAGATTGTGACAAGCTAATTCTTCACTTTAATATCAAACCTTATAACATACTATTAGATGATAAATTCACTCCCAAAATATTTGATTTCAATTTGGCCAAGCTTGTTCCAAGGATCAAAGCAGTGTCATTGACCATAGCTAAGGGCACTTTGGGTTACATTGCACCAAGGATCTTTCCTAGGAACTTTGGCAATGTACCATATAAGGTGTTTATAGTTATAGGGTGGTGTTGCTTGAAATGGTTGGAGGAAGGAAAATCACAGATGTCAAAACAAAAAATAGCAGTCAAGTTTACTACCCTCAATGGATTTATAATCTATCAAAGAACAATGAAGACATACAGATCCATATTAAAGGAGAGGAGGACACTAAAATTGCAAGAAAGCTATCAATTGTGGGACTTCGGCGCATTCAAAGGCACCCAGTAAATTGTCAAACCATGAAAGTTGTGGTTCAAATGTTGGAAGGAGATGGAGAAAAATTAGTTATGCTTCCTAATCCTTCCGGCTCTACACCTCCAACTACAACAAGGATTGTTGTTGGACCAAAGCATCTAAACTCAGAATTATCTATCATTTTTGAAATAGAGTGAAGTTGAAATGGTTCATAGTTGTAGATTAGTTGTCTAATATTTTTCCATAATTTTACTAGTCTAATGTTTCTCTATAATTTTCTTATTAATTAGGATGTAATGAGTTATGTTAAAATTCAGAGTTTAGATTATGATGTTAATGTCTCATGTTGTGGAAATGTTTGAAATAGGAGCCATGAATGAAATTCTAGGAGGGTTATAAAAACGAATGAAGTTAACTCATATTTCGTCTCCAAATTTAAGAAGAAAAAAAAAGATAAAATAATAGCAGTATAGCGTTTGCAAACTACATTGTTTACCATGAAAAACCCACATTATAATCAATAAATATAAAGATCTAATTATTGCTTTCTTCAACGCTCTGTAATGATTAATGAATGAGAGAAAGGAATTTAACAGTAAATTGACTATATAGATTAGCAGAAGAAAAAGGAATTATTAAAAAAAAATCTAAAACTTCTTAATAATCAAATTTTGTTCTGTGCTTAAACGTGCCAATTCATGAGGATAGTTTCTCCATAACACTAATTATCCGGAACAAAAATGGAATTGCAATCCTTACTTAAAAAAAAAAAAAATGTAAGGGGTGCAATTCCACATATTTCTCTCACAAGAACCGCAAATTATCGTATCGAATACAACGACAAACAAGCGCTTGCCGTGTTGCTATGCTGGATATAGTGGTACACTTGAAAACTTTAAATCAACCGAGGCGACCGAAAAGGTGTCTATTTCTTGTCATCATCAACGAAATGTTCAAGAGCTAGCAAGAAAAAAAAAACAGAAAAGGAAAACTCTTGTCATGATGTAATGAGCTATATGTGTTAATATTCAGAGTCCACTTTATAATATATACTAAAAGATCTAATATTATTAGTTTCTACAACGCCCTTTGATGATCAAGGAATAAGGAAAAAAAAATTATCTATATAAAATGCTGAAAGTCCTTCTGAAGTTCAGAATAATCAAAAATTGGTTTGTGCTTAAAGGAAGTTGCGCCGATTCAGTAGTTTCTCCATAAAACAAAAGTAATTAAGTGCTTGCAGTGTTTCTAAAGTTGAAAAGTGATACGATACCCTTGAAAGCTTCGGGCCAACCAAATGAGGCTATTTAACAAGTTGTCTTTCTCTGCCATCGTCAACGAAGTATCCAACATTAATAGCGAAGCATGCTACTTTCTCCGGAAGGAAGTGTAAGAGACCTGATTAGCCCGCAATAACACGTTTTCTTGAATGACATGACATAGTCAAGGCTCCTCGGTATGTTAATTCCTAATTTACCATATGAATTTATTATCCCGTAATGTTAAACCAGGCATTATATACCCTGAAAACTATTAAGTGATGTTTTGGTATATATTTCAAACTCACTATTTTCCGACCGGTAAGGATAACTCATTCTTCTCCTTTGAAAATTCTCTCCACCATTTTTCCGAGTTCAAACTCCTCTTTTTCATTTTCTTTCTAATTTCTATCTATAGTTAATTTGTTTGCAAATTAGATTTTTTGCAGTTGTACAGTTGAAGAGAAAATAACACAAAAAAATAAGAATATGCATGAGACTTAATTTCACTCTTTACAATCTTTCACTTTTCTATCTATCCGTTGTGGTCATTTGTAGACTATAAAGGATCCTGACTAGTTTGTTTGTCCCAAGGAGATAATGATGATGCCAAGTGCTAACGATTGAGGAAAGCGTTTCGGCCTTTGCTTCAACATACAGGTAGCTTACCACAACAACTGTTGTACCTAGTGGGCCAACATCGGGCTGCATTCTGATCCAAATATGAGACAAGTCAAGGCTTGAAGTGAGCCCAAAGTTCGCATCAAATATGTTATTTGAACCCAAATAAGAATTTTGAAAGTGTGATAGGTTTATGTTTGATATTAACTTTTTTTGCTTAAACCTAAATAGGATTTTTAAAAATAAGATAAACTTGATCCTGAGATTAGGCCTAAAAATTTTTAATTTGGGTCAAGCAAGAAATTTTAAAATTTGAAAATGTTTAGTCTTGGGGATATAGGCTTGAGTTTAAACATTTTCATTCAGGCCAATATTGGATTAAAACAAGAAGTTTGAAATAAGTCTTGCTTGGGCCTGTGTTGAAATTCAAACTTTTTTATTTAATCTAAGCTCGAGCTTGAAAGAAATTTTGAAAACTAGTTGTACTCAACCTTGAATTTGAATCCTTAAAACAAAAAAAACAAAAAAACCAATTCATATCTTATGACTAAACCAATCATTACCATCACTACTAGCATCTAACCTATCATTACTACTTATGTCGTATCACCAACTAGAACCTTGCCACCATTATCTATCATTTTCCACCTTTTTTTTTTCATGTAATCCAAACAAAAGAAAATTTTTCCCTAGAACACTTTTCTAATAAAAGAAACAACAGGGAACTTTTTTATGAAATTATTTCTTTAAGAAAAATTTTCATTCTACCACAAAACAAATTGCTCTAAAAAATTAACCTGTTTGATTTTGTTCTAATTTTAATATTTTCAAAGCAGATGTTTTCCAAAACAAATTTTGAAAACAAAAAAATTTTTAAAAAATCTATTTGAATTATTATTTCGAAAAATTGATGTTTTTTGTTTTTTTTTTCTGATTTTGCAAAACAAAAGTTATAAAAAATTTTAAAAAAATTCTACTTTTTTGTTTCCCAAAATATAATTCTATTTTTTTGTTTTACAAAACACTTCATTAAAAATACATTATCAAATAAGTTTTTTATTTTTTCTAAAAACTAAAAAATTGTTCTGAAAATAGGAAATCAAACAAGCCCTAAGTCATAACAAATTTTTTTTTTTTTCATTAGAAAATTATTCTATGAAAAATGTTTCTTTTGTTCAGATTAAATGAAAAATGAAAGGTTGTAAATGATAGATAGTTGGCAAGGTGGTGGTAGTGATGTAATGCAAGCAATGCTGGTAGGTTGGCCGCTAGTAGTGATAGCAAAGGTGGTACTTAGTAGACTTAATCATGGAATAGTTAGGATTTTTAGAAGGGAAAAAATAAAAGATCTAAGAATAAACACATCTTGCTTTAAAAATTCTTTTTTAGGCCTAATCTTAGATTGAATAAAAAAGTCAAACTCAACTCAAATAAGACTTGCTTCAAACTTGATGTTTTGGTAGGAGTTTGACCAAAATACAAATGTTTATATACAAGCGTCATGACCCATCTGAGCAAGTGACCATACCCGAGTAGTAAGCCTTAGAATAACAAACGCATAACATCAACACAACATAAGACAATTTCTAAATCATATTTAAAAAAATGTTATAGAACAATTTTGGCAAAGTTTCCTTATAAATTGATAAGACAATTTTCATATTTTCAAGTACAAGCAATCAACCAATAAGGAGAGCTCTGCTCTCAAATCACAAATGTTTAAGAGCTATGCTTCCAAATTAAAATCAAAACACAATAATTCTAACATAAAAACATGACACAAAAATCCTAAGCAATTATAACTTTGTCCATCTGAATTCAACCTTGCTTCTAAGAAAAGTTGCTTGTCTCACAAGAAAGGTGGCAAGCTTAGGAATATGGGATAGGGTGGCTAAGTAAATGTGGAACTAAAAATAAGCTAATATAAAGGATTAAGTTACACAAACTCAATAAGTGGATACAATTAAAACATCATTAATTATAATTTTGAGAAATCAAGTAGTAACCATTATATATGCATAATTCAATGAAAAACATAGTATACTTCACATGCATAGAAATATATGTGCATATATAGAACATATGTATGGGATCATGACATGTTTATTTGGAGAAAACATTCATACTATGTCTGGACTCAAGGTTATGCCTCTTGACTAATTATTCTTATTAAATAAGAGTTAGGAAATCACTCATTCTCATTATAATCAAGAGTTAAGGTATCATTCATCTTGTCCAAAAAGGAGTTAGGGATGTTCCTGGCTAAACAAGAGTCAAGGAATTCATAATCTTAACTAATACAAAATGTTAGTGTATGCCCTAAGAGCGAATCATGAGATGATTGGAATAACATATATTTGTATCATATTTTTAAGGCAGTGCAATTATTATATTTTGTTTTATATCTACATAATATATCTTAATATGATAATTGTTTTTGGAGTAATTGTTATTCTTAAATTGTCCCTAATCAAGTATTATTGTGATATGGGATAGTAATAATATATTAAAACTAGTTTGCATAGTGACCAATAGCTTTAAGTTATAGATATATGATATCAAGTCAATATATAAGTACATTATTAGAAAACAAATGTATCGGACTGACCCAATATGAGAATGCTGCATAGATTATATAGTGTCATTAGCAATTCTCATGTGACCACAGTGTAAAGAGTCCTTTGACTTGAAATCACTACGATTCCCTACATAAGGAGTTAAATAATTTGACATCGTCTTATGTCACCTTTAATTGAAATAATTGACAAGGCGATGATTAGATATATCATAAATCATACAAAGGGATGTGAATGACGTAGATGGAATCTTCTCCTTCTTGTATAGGAAAAATGATATTTGTAAGCCCTTTGATTGAGTGAGAATAAAAAATGTACGGTAGTGCTCAAATGAATTAATATGTTATATTAATCATTTGTTTTTGAGTTAGTCTACTCGTTAAGAAATGTAGGTTGATCATTGACAAGGATTACACATGCCATACCTGGAGATCAATCTGGATATTATTACACAAGGGATTAAATTACATAATATTAGCCACCGATTAGGTTTGTGTAGAATCATAGAAATTCTTATTACTTAGGTGGCAATGGTGTATTACTAGATACCACTCACTGTCTGTGATCCTTAAAAAAGAAAAAAGGTTCTTTCTGAGTCACTACCAACATAATAAAAACCTATAGGGTTACACACAAATAGTATAGATGAAATTGAAATATTATAATATTATTGAAGTTTTAATTAAATTAGAAATCCTAATAATAAGGCCTTATATAATATAATTAGATTATATTATGGTGTAAAATATTATTTAATATTAAAGTAATATTAAATAATAATAATGTAAGATTATTTAATATTAAATAATATTATATTATATTAGGCCTATCTTTCCTTACTTTCTATTGGACTTGGGTTAGGTTCTAAAAGTTTAAGTTAAGAAAGTGTCAAATCCTAAGTCTATAAATAAAACCATAGGGGTGGCACATAAGTCTCAACAAAAAGAGAGTGTGTCTCTAAAATTATAATTCATTCAAGACTTCTAAAACCCTATCCCTAGACAGTGAGTGGCATCTCTTAGCAAAAACGCAGAGAGAGGAAGAGTTTCATTTACTCCATGTAGATACCGTAGAGGTGTAGATCATTGGATTTGTGTGTGTGATTCAACCACAACTCAATTAAAAGATAATTTTCTTATCTTATGTTTATCTATGTTCTTATGTATAATCCTGGGATGGGATTCAGTGATCAAAAATTTTAAAATCCTGCTATACTTATGATCATCACAAAAATTACACAAACATGGCCGATATATTTTGTAAATGGATACAAGTTTCACATTGAATCTTAAAGCATTAGGAAGAAGACAATAAATAGTAGAGCTTGCATAAAGAAACAAAGGATGATGAAGACAATGACTATTTTGACATCTTTAAAAAAGTGATAAAATTACAATATTTAGGAGAACCTATAAAAAAATTAGTCTTATTTTACTATGATTAGTTTGAACCTCTTGTGAATCATGGGATGAAGGAATACAAAGATTATGAAATTATTGAAATTAAACATACTAGAAGGCATCAAAAATTTTATCCACTTGTGTTTGTAGAACAAGGTGTACAAGTTTTCACTTGGAGCTTCTTCATGTGAAAAGGCAAGCTTCATTTCACTTGCTTTTAATACTAATTTTCTTCTTAATCAAACCATTCAACAAAGACAATGTTCTTAATTAATTACATTGTTTAATATTAACATAAAGTTTGTTTATTTATGAATTTAATTTATTTATCAATCAAGTTCTACCCAAATGGTGATGATATTGTTGATTATATTGTTACTATTGTGAAAAATAATTATGATGGTCTATACAATTGTTAGAAAGAAGTTTTCAAGTAGTTAGACAATTATAGTTTCAAGAATTTGTAACATATTTTAATCTTCATGTATCATATAATTGTATTTTTTTCATGTATTAATTTATTAATAATTAGAAGCATCATTTTTGTAGAATTATTATTATTGGATCACCATCAAATTTATGAGAATTTCAAGGATTGTGTAAAGATTTACTTTAAGGATTTGGTTAATTATGCACGACATGAAGGAAAAAGACTAAACTAGATTAAAAAACATATTTGGAATGAATTGTCTGCTAATTGGGACAGTCCATAATTCCAACAAAGAAGTGAGCAATCCAAGAAAAATAGTGTCTAGCTCTGCCTCTAGCTCATCTCTTTACATTATAGGCTCTATTCTAGCCTTACAACATTTGAAGAACTTTAGTCAAGAACCAGACAAAATTGTAACACCAACTAAGTTTCACTTTCAAACTTATCGAAGACTAACAAATAATAGCTAAGTTGATCAAATATTAAAATCCACGTTTGTAAGTGTAATTTTGTGTTTAATTTGTTTCTATCATTGCACAATAAATTCACAAATTGGTCTTTTTTATTCAAAAAGATTATATCATCCTTAAAGTGTAGCAAAGAGTTTTGCTTCTTCTTCATAACAACTACCACAATCAAAAGAAATAGATATATGAATAAAAGCCACTAAAGGGAAAAAGGCTGGCATGGTGTGTGGTATTGGAGGTGTCTCATGTCAAATTGTTGGACACTTGGTCTTCAAATATAGGTACAATACTGAGCCTCATCGCTAGACATATTCAAGTTGCATGAAAGCTATTTAACCAAAAAGGAAAATACATGAAGATATTGACATTGCATTAGACCCTTATGTTATGCAATTACTAGAAAATAAAGTATCAATGCAAGTCATGCAACACCAAATTAACACATACAAGAGCTATTATGACAAATATCATCAAGAAAATACTAGCCTAAGTCTACAAAAAGCCGAGATAATAATAATAATGACAATGAATAAACATTCATGTTTTTTAGAATAATTTCTATTGAATTTATGTTTTCAATTTTTAATTACTTAAATGATCATTTTTATTTAATTTTTAATAATATTTAACCTTTACTGTATATTCTTGTATATTATGAAAAAAAAATGCTATTAATGAAATGACATGTTACTTTGCTTGTAAATTTTTTGCACAAAAATTAAAAGTGTACGACATGTTACTATTCAAAGATTTTGTGTTTGTTTATATATAGGGTTAGTGTGAGCATGTTATTCCTCAACTCTCAAAACCTCTCAAACTCTCTCATTTGTTTGTGAGGTTACAAGAAAGGTTGGTACTAGCTCTCTTTTTTCATTTCTATTTACCACTCTCTTTTCGTATATTTGCACCACTAGTTTCATTTCTACAAAGTTAAAAAGTGAGGAAGCATACTTGTTTACTAATCTTTTTTAATTATTTTGATTTCATATTTAAAAGAATTTTGAAAAAATATCTTAAATCATGTAATTCTTCATATCCAAATGTCTTGATAAGGAACATCATTAAGCAGAGGTCAATCACAATCCCAAAACACTCTCCCACAATTCACGATAAGTCTAGAACTTCAAAGACAATCCAAAAACAATTCATTGAACCATATGGCTAACCAATGTCACTATTTTTATTTTTCTATATTATTTAATATCAATATAAATTTTGATTATTTATAAATTTAATTAATAAATATCTAATTTATCTACTGATCATATTTACACTAATCACAAGGTATTTCTTTCTTATATAGTTAATATTTTTGAAAGTAAATATAAAGGCCCATGGAATTGTTGGAAAGAAGTTCCTTATGCATACAGGGAATTATGGTTTGCAAAATTTCATGTGAATTTTCATAATTATTTATCATATAATTATAATATTGTATGTTTTATCTTACTAATAATTAAAACTTTTATTTTGTTTTAAACTATTACTATTGGAAACCTAAGGATCATCATTAAATTTGAAAGAACTTTAAAACAAAAGTAATTATTGTTTAAAAGATCTTATTGATAATGCTCGAAGAAAAAGAAAAAAGACCTGAATAGATTGGATAATCCATTTAGGAATAGTTGTATGAACATTGTGGCATTCTAGTGTTCAAAGCAAAAATTGACTAAATGAAAAAGGAAATAAAGCCATTAACTCCAATTTCGATTCATCTCTGCACATTGGAAACTCTATTCAATGGTTGAAAATGCCCAAAGATTTGAAATTAGTTTTATTTATTTCACTAATTACTTATTGTTTTAATATGTATTTAACTACTAATCTTTTATTTTATATAAAAGACACAAAAGCCAAGGAGAAAGCCAACATATGGTAAAGTGCTCCTTAAAACCCATTGTCATCCAAATACCAACACTTGGGTTGACAAAAATTTAAAGCTATATATATATATATATATGTAAGTGTTATTTTGTATTTAATTTATATTTGTATTACAACTTCTTGATTTTTACCATTTTTATTATTTCAAAACAAGTAAAAGTGAAGCAAAAAGTTCAAAGAGTACAACAAATCTATATTTATGGTTATAGGCTTCTCTTCATTTTCGTTCTCTCTTCTGTGTGGTTTAACTCCACTTTTGGCTTCATCTTTTAATTTTTATCTTGAAGCTCTCTGTAATACTCATACATCCTAAAAGCTTAAACCAAGGCAAATTATAAAAGGAAGTCCCTTAAATTGAAGGACTTGAAGCCAAATGAAATTAGAGAAATAATCTAGACAACTAGAAATGAGAATACAAAGCTAAGGATAGCCTGGATCGGAGCCAAAATGGCCAAACCGAAAGCCACGAAAGGCTAGTGGTATTTTATAATTTTAGGTAACTTTTAGAAAACTTAAAAGAGGAATTTTTAAATGAAAAAATTGAGCTTTCCAAGGTTTTTAGAGGTCGTAAAAATTATAGGAACTCTTAGAACAGTTTAAACTCCTCCGGTGTGCAATTTCAATAAACGATTGACCAAAACTTTGACTAAATAATTCGAAATGGTTTCAAATCCAATTTGGGTGAAATCAAATGCATTTTACAAGTTAGAAGACCTAAATTTTATTATAGAAAAGACAGTTCTTGAAAAAGGAGTTGAAATGAAGCCAATTGGGGAAACCATGATTTAAGGACTTTAATAAAAGTGAAAAAAGCTATAAAATGGGACTTTTAAGCTTCTTAAGCATGTCCCTTTTCCGTCCAACCTCATAACCAACTTCCACCATATTCAAACAAAACCTAAGGTAGCTCAAGAAGACACACAAGATGGGGGAGTGAAGAGAAAGAGAAACCAAGTGAAAAAGGTAAGAATTTCATATATTTTCATGCTTTCTCCTTCATCAATCTTCTTCTCTTCTTTCTCCTCTCTTCTCCCATGGTTTTATTGATTTAATTGAGGTTAGTTTGTGATTGTTATAGCAAGTGGTAGGGAGAATTGGAAGGAGAGATTAGAAACAATTGAACGCTACTTGAATAAGTTTGAAAATAAGGTAAGAAACTATTGCTTTTATTGCTTCTTCTTGCTTGTTTCTTGATAACTCAAATATTCTCTATATCTTTACTCATTAATTATGGATTTTGTTAATGAATTAATGATGTTTTAAGTTTTAGTGAATATTATTTGGATTAGGAAATAAAATATTATCTTTTAAAATTTTAGTGAATAACTTAGACATTTTAATGATATTCTATTTCCTAGATGAGAATTGTATCCCATAGGCCATTGAGTTTGTTTATTTTAACTTAAGGCTTTTGACGTAAAAGGAAGCAGATTTATTCTCTTAACCAACCATCAAGCCAAGCATGTGAAGAAGCAGCTCCTTACATCCATTCCTAGTGAAGCTTTCATCCATTCCACCCAAAAGAAGCACTTCCACATAGCAAATGAGTCACACACAAGGCTACATGATTAGCAAGGTTTCTACATGGAATGAAAAAGCAATGTGGCTAGAATAGGGAAAGGGGAGAACGAAAGAAAGGCTCAAGTTGGCTTCTACATAGAAAAGAGCTTGCATGGAGACAATATGAGAAAGAGCTGAATCACGTGGAATGTGAGCAAAACAAAGGAGAAGAAGGCACAAAACACGGGCAGCAGCTGAAACAAGAAGCATAGAGGAGCAACACGAGCTAAGAAAGAATGTTACAAGGCATGGGTTTCATGCACGGCTCCACGTTGCATCACATCTGGCCCATCTATGAAGAAGTTAATGTGGAGAAGAGAAACAGAAACAAAGAGAAGAAGCTACATCTTTAGTTAGGTTGAAGGAGCTTGGAAGCAACACGAAAGAGAAGAAGCAAACCAAGAGGAGGAAGAATGAACTGGGAAAAGTCCAAGCCATAAACACACACATATGTAGAACAGAGAAGAAGCTAAGCAAATGGGAAGCTATGGGTTCTAGGGGCTGCAAGCTAACATGAAAAGGAAGCATGTTATCCAGAACCACGTCAACAAGAAGAAACTTCAAAACATGAAAAGAATAATTGAAACAAGGGAAGAGAAGAGGCTGAAATAAAGAGAAATGTAGAACATGTTATTGTGATGAAGCAAACACATAAGTTTTGGTGAAGAGAGGTTGAACACATGATATAAAAAAAAGAAAAGGAGAAGCTGAGCAGGTGGAGTATTATAAAAGAAATAAAATAGGGCCCACACTTATTTACACATGCATGTTGCTGTGGGAAATGAGAAGGAATGAAGGAAGCATGTGAAAAATAAAAGAAACCATGTGAGAAGATTAAAATTACACTCGGGCAGGGGCAAAATGACATATCCAGGGGAGGCTCCCATCATCCATACATTTCACACGCCATCCATCGTCCATTCACTCGTCCAGAATACATTCATTCACACTCTATCCAGAGACCATCCACCACACCGCGCCATTTCCTCCATTTTTCTCACCTCCATCCATTCTCCAATGAAGCATTAACTCTCAACTTGTGATTAGCTTGGAAGAAGCTCTTGGAGAAGCCTGAATCCATGGAGAAGAGCACAGAATTTTGGCTAAGAATTTCTATTTTCCTTCACTTTTTCTTTTTCTTTTACATGCTTGGTTAAATTGTATTTGATTGGGAAATTGTGTAACTATAATTAGTGGCTAATTAGACACTAATTAGGATATATTTTGACTGATTATTTGATTGATTTAGTACTGAATTTTTCATTATTATCTAATTTCCCATGTATGCCATCAAGGTGTTCGATGAAATGCATGAGTGAGATTATGTGCTTGGTTGTTTGATTTGAGGATTTCTTTGAGTTTAATTGGTTAATTAAACATCTTAGAGTAATAATTCAGAGGCTAATTAATCGATTAATCATTTAATTTAAATGTTCATAGATCTTAATCACAAGAATTAGCAATTTAATGGTAGTTGAGGTTTCAATTAACATCAAATTGCTAGGTCCTTGAATCTTGAGTGATAATTCAAGATCATTTGTCAATGAATATAATTAGGGATTTTTAGACCAGAATGAATCACAATTGGATTTGGATAAGGATAGTAGATACCAAGAAACAAATCTAAAGTTAGTCACAAGCTCATCATTCACCTTAGAACTCATATAATAAGGTAGTGTTTAGGAACTTTATTTCAATTTCATTTTAGATAGCTTAAGTCAATCAAACTCCCATAAATTAAACAGTTCTAGGATCTCTTAACACTTAGAAAATCCAACTAAACATTGAACTCCAATTTCAAGAAAAGATGACCTAGGTTATGCCACTTGGTATATATAATCTAACCTAGTTCTTTTTGCTTGCTCCTTCATGGTGATTTTCATCCAGCACTAGGCCCACTCAATAAGAAATGAATTTAAGCTAAAACAAGTTAGGAACAAGGGTTTTGGAGTGGGAGGATTAAGAATATGCAATTAGGTTTCAAGGAGAAACTTTAGAAACTAAGTTATGCCACCTAGGGATTTTAAGATGCATGCTAAATCCATAAACTTTCTAAGGGTTGTATAGCTTATGTAAGGGTAGTAATGAGCTTTTAAGACATTTAAGAAGTTGTACAAGTGGCTAATTCCCTAAGAAAATAAACAAAACTTTATAGTTGCCAAACTTGCTCCATGTTTCAACCAAGGGAGAGAGGTAACACCTAGGAAGAGTTTTAATTAATTCTAAGGCTAGGAAGGGATTAAATATAAGTAATAAATATCAAAGGAATCATTTGTATGAATTTAAGAATCATGATTTGTGAGATAGAGGTGTAGGCTCCATTTTAAGACATAAAGAAGCAACTTAAGTCTAGGCTCCTTGAATTGAATTTTTGATGAATCTAAGGAGTTTAAATGAAGTCAAGAGACATTGATTCAATGAGAAATTGGAACCAAGATTATAAATTCTAAAGGTTGCTTCATTGTATTTTGTATAGAACCATAATCGTGTCTTAAAACAAAGTAGGTGTGCATAGAGTTATATAAGGCTAGAGCTTGTTCCAATGATGGAATTATGTCTTATTTGATATGTCTAGGGAAGAGAATCAAGCTCCACCTAGTTGCATATGTTTGGCTGAAAAAGGGAAGGAGTAACCAAAAAAAAAATTTTGTTTTCTTGCTTTAAGGTAGCTCTCTAACATTTCTCACATGCATTGCTTCGATGTTTGCTTGTCATTAAATATTTGTGTGTATGTTTGAACTATGAGATATGTTTTTAGCCATTGAATACATGTTATAATACCATTATACTTCTTGAAATATGTTTATGAATGCAAAGTGGCTTAAATAGGTATGGTTATGCCAAAAGTCCCTTAACATAGGAGAGGATAAGCCAAAAGTCCCTAAGAATAGGTAAGACAAAGCCAAAAGTTTAAAAAAGAGTGAAGCTAAGTCAAAATTCCTTTGAAAGTGGTTGAAACAAATATAAAAATTCTAAAGGAATTAGGTGAGGCTAGACCAATGCATTTGAGAACCTATATTTGACATGTATGAGTTCATATGACAAGGAAAATGATTTATGTATATTCATTAGTAGCTTATAACACATACATACATTCTTTGACATATAAATACATCATTTATGTATGTTTGAAAGGGTAAAGAGCTATTGGGATTCTTGGAATCTCACTCTTCCCCCATATTTGTCTAACCATGTCTAGATGAGCCAAGTGAACTAAGAAGTAGAGGTCATGCATCTTGAAGAGCAAGACTTTGACAATGAAATAGAAAATTAGATATTTGATGTCAAATTTTGTAACCACATGATGTATATAGGATGTAACCACTTGAACATGTTTTAATATATGTAATTATAGTGTATGTATCAATTTTAAAGTTAAATTAATGAATATGGGAGTTTTTGACACCATAGAGCCTTAATGTCCATGTATGTAAAAGCAACTAGGATGGTGCTTTTGAGATACATGATGATTTGGACCATTTGATATGCTCACATAGGCTGTGTTTATGCTTTTAGATGTGCTCAAATAGACAAATGAGTAGGAGATCATTTAGTACCAATTTGACGCTTTCATAGTTCTAAAAGTGACCAAATTTTGAGCTGAACTACAAACTAACCAAATAGATGATTTTGCATATGAAATTTGGCATGAATGTAAGGTTTCATCTAGAACTTTTCACAAAGCTAAAGAATACTCAATTTAGAGCTTTGGAAAATTTATTATGAATTTTTAAAATTTGCCAAATTATGCAGAATTGTCAAAGTTACTGTTTATATGGTTAGTTTGCATTTTTATATCACTCGTGGGCCAAATGAGGTTCAATACTTATGAAATTTTATAGAAATAAACAAGACATCCTAAGATTTCTATAGGTACCAAGAGCACCTCATTTGGATTTGTATAGAAGGAGGTATGATTTTCTGAAGTTGGAGTTCAGTTGTAAGACACTATACTGACCTAATATACTATTTCATTAGTTTTCATAGGGCAAACCTAATTATTTTGTGTAACAACTAAAATTTCTGAAATTTTTCTAAGTCTGCTAGCTACATCCTAACTATAGTGAATGTACCTAGTTCGTTATAGCGAGAATGCTTCTAGCTATAGCGAGTTCGGGTATCCCATACAAAAACTATAGAGTTTCTCCCAATAACGTGCACTGTAGCGAGAACAGGGGCCTGGGATTGATACGTGTTCGCCGTAGCGAGGGTTATTCTTTGCTATAGCAAAGCTCGGTCTAGAAAAATGTGAAAAAGTGTATTTTTGCTTCTTAAAGACCCCAGAAGCTTCTCTTCCTCTCTGACCGACTTAAGCTTCGACAAAATAAAGAAAAGGGGCTTAAGAGAGTGAGAGACAAGAGAGAGATCAAGAGAAGGAAGGAAGAAACATCAAGAAAGAAAGGTAAGGATCTTTAAAGATTTTCATGCTCTTCTTCTGAAAACTTTATTCTTTTCCTCTAAGCTTCCTTTCCATGGGTTGCTGAGTAGTATGGCTTTGTTCTAACTTAGAACAAGTATGAAACCCTTGAATTAGAGTGTGAGAAGTTGAAAAATACAAAGGAATTAGAAGAAGAGCTAGTAAAATTCAAGAGGAAGAAACTAAGGATTCTTAAATACCTTATAGAGTTACCTTGATGTAAGAACCCCCTAGCCTTGTGAGTGTTTATTTAAGTTATAAGAGAGTAATTGCATGTTATTTGTTGTGTCTAGGTCTAAGAGATCAAGCTTCATTTAGTTGTGACTGTGAGACTAAGAAGGGAGAAGAGAAGTTGAAAGAGAAGGCTTGTGTTGGCTTGTACGGTAGCTCTCCACTCTTTCTTGTAGTATTCTTGGATGTATAATAGTCATTGTATGCTTGTGTATGTTGTAACACCATACTTTCTAGCTCATCTCATGCCTCCTATTATTTAATTGCATTAATTTAACTCATTTGTATCATAAACACTTGCCTACAACTTATGGAAACCGAAGAGAAAGATGGGACATGCATATTCATTTTCGGCCATACTTGGCTCCATTTCTGGGCAAATTTTGGAAATTCATAACTAAATCTAGAAAAATTAAAAATATGCAATCTTGGTCATTCTGGAAATCTTGGGATGTCTACTTCATGATAAAAAAATGTAAAAGTGATAATATCCACAAACAGGATGTTTGACATGTGAATTAGTCTGGAGGTCAGATTGGGTCCTGATGCTATCATAGTTTACTAATATGAACTTAAAAATGTCCAATTAATTTCACAAAAATCCAATACATGCAAATTGATACCAATATGGAAATATGTGGATGTTAACTAGAGAGAAAAAATATCTCTAGATTAGTTCATCAGTCCAACTCCCAAAAATCGATGGAATAGTACTTCTCATCAGGTGAGATGACTGATTCTGGGCAAAAACTTCAAAAATTCATATCTCTCTCTCTCTAGACCTCCAAATGAAGTGTCTTCCAGTTGCTACAAGTCACTGTGAATTTCTAGTTTCTCATCTATTAAATTTTGTAGCCATTGGACCACGTTTGCCCCTCGGATGACACAATATACACAATTGACCAAATGAATAGTGCTGGTGCAAAATCTGAAATTCTGATACCAACTTTGAAAAATCATAGAAAATTCCATAGACTTCCAAATGATCTGATATTTGGCTTTTCAAAAAGCTCTAGACAAGATCTAATCAAGAAGAGGTCATTTGGTTAGACTTTGACGTAATGGGGCAAAGTGACAAGTTTTTATGTTAAAAGAGGGCGCCAAGGGTTCAAATTTGCTTCTCCTACTCTTAAGGCTCTATGAGCACGTGGGAAAGCATCAACATAGGCTATCAAACATGGCTCAAATGTCTAACAACCCAGCTTTGCAAAAGTCACTATCCTACACCAAAACATACACCATGTACATAATGCCAAGATCTTGCTATTCATACCAAAAACTTGCTACATCATTCAAGATAGCTCTAATTCTCATACATATGTGATAAATACATCCATTTACAAGTATTCATAAGTGATACATCATGTACATCATTAGATTACATCTCTTAACTTGGTGACAACATGACTATTTCACAACTCCTTTGCCAATTTCCTAGCTTCAAGCTTAGTGGCTCCTATCTCTTGTCTCACTTGGTCCACCTGGCATGTTAGGATAGTGGAGAGGAGGGAGTGAGATTCAAAGAATCTCAATAGCTCATCTCTCATTCAATCATACATAAAGCATGCAAACAAGTCTCACAAATGTATGCATGGGTATATTAGCATGTGAAATCATAAGAAAAGCATTTTCAACATTTGAGTAGGCCATACATAACATACAAAGGCTTGCCAAGCAAGTGGATTAGCCTTATCCATTCACTTGTGGATTTTGGACTTGTCTCACCCATTCTTTAAGAGTTCTTAGACTCAACCTTACTCTTGGAAGTCAACTTCACTTCTGGGAGACTCTTTACTTTGTCTCAACCAACTCTAGTGTTTTTAGCTCATCCTCACCATGGCTAGAGGGTTGTTGGCTTTTCCATACTCAAGCAAACCAAAGCAAACACATAAAACATCATTTAGATACATAAGGTATCATCATGCTAGCATACTTTTTATGGCTTGAAACACACATACACGCATTCAAGACAATGTAAGCACACATCTATGCATGAGAGAAGGTGGAGAGAGCTACCTTATCGACTAACACAAGCTTTCCCTTTCAATTTGCCTTCTCCCTTGTTGAGTTCACAATCACAACTAGATGGAAGTGCTTCTCTTAAGCTTAGACATACAAAGAGCATGGAATTATTCTCTTAACACTTTATTCATGAAGAAAAACTAGGGTTTCTCTCTCTAGAATTCCACTAACTCTCCTCTCTCCCTCAAGCTCTCAAGAAAGGAAAGCAAAGAAGAAGAAGTAGAGAGATATGGGTTTTAGTCTTCTTCAAGAGTGGTTTTCCACTCTCCCTCTTCTGAACCAAGCTCAAAACCCAACTAAGTCAATAACCAAAACCATAGAAAGAGGGGGCAAAGAGAGAAGACCAACATGCTAAGAAGAAAAGCTATGCAACTCTTACCTTTTTCTTGTTATTCCTTCCTTCTCTAGGTTTTTCTCTCTCTCCTTCGCCCTTTTCTCTGCTTGGATGAAGCCTAAGTCAATTAAAAGGAAAAGGAATGAATTGGGATGGTTTAAGAAATCAAATTCTCTTTTTTCACGCTTTTCCGGACTAACCCTCACTATAGTAAAGAATAACCCTCGCTACGGCGAGTACGTATCAGTCTCAGACCTCTATTTTCGCTACGGTGTGCGCTATGGTGAGCAACTCCCTGTTTTTTGTATGGGATGTCCGCACTCACTATAGCTAGAAGCATTCTCGCTATAGCTAAAAGGTACTCTCGCTATAGCTAGACCATTTCTCGCTATAGCGAACAGGTATATTCACTATAGCTAGCAGACTTAGAAAATTTCAAGACTTCAAAAAATTTTTAGCTTCTTCTTTTCTTTTTCTTTTTTCTCTCTTTTTTTTGGTTGTTACATATGTGCTTGTATTGTGAGACATGCCATTTGATGTTGCTTTGATGCATTGGTACCAATATACTTATATTTTAGGTTGTGAAAATTGCTCGAGTGAGGTAGTGCCAAAAGTCCCATGTGATGGGTGAGGGAGAGCCAAAAGTCTCTAAGAATATGTGAGATAAGGCCAAAAGCCTCATGGATAAGTGAGGCCAAGTCAAAAGTCCCTAAACCAAAGATGAGGCCAATCCAAAAGTCCTAAAAAATAAGGTGAGGTTAGACCAAAAGTCCCTAGAGCTTATTCTTAGCATTGATATAATTTTCATGGCATGTAAATCATGTGTTGTATGAGTTTGAATGGTTAGATGCCTATTTGCATGCTTTGACATATTTATATGCCTTAATTGCTTTCTTGAATGAGTCTATAAGCTATTGAGATTCCATGAATCTCACCCTCTTCCCTCTCCCCATCTTAACATGTTAGGTGGAGCTCAAGGAGACCAAAGTGGAAGTCAATGAGCTTAGTTGAGCATGCTTAGCTAGTTGTATAACTTGTTTTAGTTCTTTTGAAGTAAAGAAGTGCCAAAATAGATATGTATATATTATTTTTGAAACGTAAATATTTGAGCAAGTGTAGAAATATGTATAAATGATGTGTAAACTATGTATAGAGCCAAAGCAATGGAAATATGAGATTTGGCCCCTTGGTGGCTTGTATGCAATTGTGTATTCTTGTGTATAGCATAGTGAGTTTGAGACATATGATGGTTTGGACTACTTGAAAAATTCACATATGTTGTGTTTATACTTTAAAACTTATCCAAGAGGTACTAGAACATGTAAGAGACCATTTCCCTCCATTTTGAACCATATATAGGGTCAAATTTGCCAAATTCGCGAGCTATATCAAGATATGACCAAATGAACTTTTCTTGATATGAAATTTGGTATGCATCTAGAGTTTGTTAAGAGCTTCTTGTGAAACTAAAGTATAGAATATTTGGGAAGTTTAGGAAATATTTGGCGAATTGTTGAAGTTGGAGAATTTTCTAGTTTTGGTTAGTGCATTATTACCACTAGTCCAAAATGAAATTGTGTCATTCATGACCAAACGGTGTTTCATTACTATGAAATTTTATGGATATAAATGAGACATCCACAGTGACCAATAACAACTAGAAGCACCTCAATTGGAGGTCTGTAGAGGGAGAAATAATTTTCTAAAGTTTTGCGTCAGCATCAGGGAAGCTAGCTGACCTTTGTTACTGTTCTATCAATTTTTGTGATCCAAAGGCTACTGAAATGATCTAGACTTATTTTTTCCCTCTAGTAACATCTTTAGCTTTCCAAATTAGTATAGTTTTCCTAGATTGGATTTTTTTAGAATTAGTTATGAATTTTTAAATTTCATGATAGCAAACTGTATTAGTACCAGGGACAGCCAGACCTTTGTACTTTTTTTTGATGTCAAACCTAGTCCAAATGCTGAGATTATGGTTTAGGTTTATTTTTAATGTAAAGTTAACATCCAAAGCTTTCCAAAAACCTATGGTTTGCTTGATTTTCATTTTTCTAGAATTAGTTATAATTTTTCAAAATTAAAACCTAAAATCTAACTTTTGGGCCCGTTTTGAGAAATTGCTTTTTTTGGTTTTTGGCTTCATATCCATGGTTCATAGGTTGTTTTATGCTATGTATGAGTTGTATGAATAGAGTTTAAGTAGAGAATGTGATTGACGGGTTCATAGGACCCCCGGGGCAAAGTATGACCATTTAAACCTCGACATATAGCATTGAAATGTCATAGTTTTTACTCTTTTCTTTGAAATTTTATGGAATCAAGTATAAGAGGAGACTAGTTAAGATTAATATATTATGGTGTTACATTTTGACCTAGAGTTATTTTTAGTCATTATTTGACATACATAGCTTCTAGAATGGTAGAGTTTGCCTAATTTTGATTTTTTTAGAATTAATTATGATTTTTCAAAATTCATATCAAAATATGAAAAATCTTGAAAATCACCATGTGAGATGCTATTTCAGTTTGTACACCTGGACTCGAATTTGGTGCTTCAAATTGCGTTACTTCTAGTTGATTAAATGTATTATGGGTGGAAGAAATTGTTGGTAAGGCCAAAAGGTCCATTTGAGTAATATTGAATAGTTTGGTCTATGATATCGGTTAATTCTGCTGCTAAAAGTGGAAATCCGATAAACACAAAACTTTTATGCCTTTTGCCTTATAATATAGATGATGTCTTGATATGGTGTGACACACTCTCTCTCTTCTTCTATCTCTTCATATGGGAATTTTCTTCTTCTCTTTTTTTTTTTCTTTTATACATCTATTCTACTTTTAGTAATTGGAAACATGTTTCAAATCTAGGTTCATCTTTCATATTTTTCTCTTTCAAAATTTTCACAGTTTTTGTTTTATATGTTTCTTGTTCTTCTCTTTTGTATGCAATATGGATTCACTTTTCAATTTTTTGCTTATTATTTTGTTTAATTTTTTTCATAGATAATTGAACAGGTGAAAATTTATTTAAGGTTAAGATTTGATTTGCTATGTTGGTTGCAAATTTTAATAAATTAATGTATTTTTAATGTATTACTTATGAAAATTTAATTGGATAGATGAAGAGTTACTCTAGAGGAGGATGAAGAAAGATGTAGAAAGATGAAAATAAAGAATTAGTGAGATAATAAAATTTTTAAAACAACAAAAAATGATCAAAATAATGTAATAATAATATATAATTCAAAAATTTGAATGAAAATGAAAAAGATATTTTTGTAACATAATGAAATAAATATAAAAAAATTATTATTAATTATAAAACAAACCAAAATATAAAATTTACAAATATTATAAATTAACTAGTGCATATATCAGATATTAATGCATAGAGAAATAGTTGTTATATTTATAAAAATTATTTAATTTTAAAAAACATATATTTATAACTAAAAGAACTTTTAAAATTTTTTTAAAAAATCAATATATATATATATATATATAATTATAAAAGATAGCATCTTACTCAATTTGTTCAACTAAAATTCTATCAAAAAATATTTTTCACTGAAATTTTCTTTTTTAATGAAATTAAAATTAACTAAATTCTTTTCTTTTTTAATTATTATTTATATCAATTAAAATAACTATTACTAGTTTTTATTAATATTTCTAATAATTAATTTCACTAAATAATTTTTTGTTAAAATTATAATAAATTCATACATATTAAATAAAATTATTTTTTAATATTGAGATAATAACTAAATTAAAAAGCTACTACAACTATGCAATGTGACAAGTATAATAGGGCTACAGAGTTACTATTTTTAACTATTGAGCTATTAAAATTCCATTAGTAACAAAATGGCAACTAACAAAAAATCGACTGCTTACATGACTAAAATTTTAATTTAAAATAATATATTTCTAACTAAATTTGCCATTTTTCAACTAAAACTTATATCGTTAATTTTGGTAGTGAATAATTATATTGACAACTAAATATCCACTCATGGTATAGGCAAATACCAAATGAAATGCAATTGTGGCACCCTTAACCACTTGCTTAAAGTTAAACCCCAACTCTAAGGTTATCCTTAGAGTTATTTATGAACATGATCAACTTAGAATTAATACTTTCATAACTCCATTAGCAATTAATATTTTCAATTTAACTATATTTAACCTCTAATATCAAAAGCCCAAATTCTAACTCAAGTTTATATCTCCTATCTATGTGTAGAAGATGAATGTTGTGCCTAAAATGTGTATAAATTCACACTGCCTTTAAGGAGACATGTGTCTCCACTATGTTTGTTGCAAGGTTTATGGTAAATCACCCCTATGATTTATCCCAAACATCCCAAGATTGATAGAGAGCAATTTTTGGGACTTCTCTTAAAGAACTTTTTGAAGTTTCAAATAAGAAAAATTAGAGGAAGAAGAAATACATTTTTTTTATTATTTTCCCTATGATTTATCCCAAGCATCCCAAGATTGACATACAATAATTTTTGGAACCTCTCTTGAAGAACATTTTGAAGTTTCAAATAAGAAAAACTAGTGGAAGAAGAAATGTTTTTTTATTATTTTCTAATACATACATGTGTGTGTGTGTGTGTGTGTGTGTGTGTGTGTGTGTGTGTGAAACTCTTATTTACAATAAGAATCTATAGATAGATGTTGTGCTTTTTAAAAGTTGCATTTATTTGGAATTTAAATTTTAAAACTAGATTAGAAAATGAGAGGTGTTAGATCAGTTTCAATCCAACTCATGTACCAAATGCATGGTGCTAAGTGCATTTTAAATATAAATATTTTTTATTTCCAAACCACACATCACACTTTAGACTTTCTTTCCAAAATTCAATTCAATATGTGATGTGAGTTGTAACTTGTGTATGCGTGAAAACTATTTAATTTATCCAATGTGGGACTTAGAAACACACCTATAACTTAGTTTTTCCAAACTAGTGATTCCTAACATTCTCAATCTTTCCTATTAGTGTTCAAATCAAAGATTGAAATTAAAATCACTTTCAATAGCCAAGAATTGTGATGAGAAAATGTAGGTATCACATTTTAAAACTCAAGTGAAAAGCCCCTTTTTCTTAAAGTGCTCTATGGCCTACCAATGGAGAGAGAAGAGGGATCTTTAAAGCTTGGTCTTCTAGCAACTCAGAGTTTCAAATGGCATTGCAAGGAGGAGGAAGGAGGTGGGGGATGATGTCGGGATGTAAGTACAATGTTTAGATACATAAAATGCTTAAGTTTCACATGGGAAACAATGGAAGGAGTTGCAACAGACGTCAGCAACGTGCACAAGAGTGCTGAGCAACAATGATGGATGACAACTATGGCAGTGGTGTGGTCGTAAACAATGAACAAAAAAAAACACATGAAGTAAATGGATGCATGATAGAAAGATGACAAAGAAGTGTCGATGAGGAAAAGGGAGAGTAAAAAGAAAGGAGGACCAAAAGAAAAGAGAAACCAAAGGATCAAGACCTCTACCAACACCCTCATGATTATAATTGTCACATTCAAACGAAAGAAGAAATAGAAAATGTGCTTTTTTTAAATTTGAAAGTAAAATTTTTAAAATTGAGATTTAAAAAACATACATTTTTAAGGAAACTAAGCAAGCAAATCACCTTTAGCAATCTATATCATATCTACTCACAAAATTACCCAAAATAAAAAAAAAATTGCGCTAGACAAACACCAGGCTCCAAGTTACAGCCTTTTGAAGTTTTACCATCCCCACTTATATTTCTTTTTATTTTCCTCCTATGGACTTATATCTTTTCAATTTTCACTGCATAGATTATACAAAGACATATCAGAACGAGTGGTAATATGCCCAAAATGTTAAATCGTTACAAATATATAAGCATTTAAAATTTTAAAGCTTTCAAAATTAAAAAAAAAAAATGCTAGTAAGGCCTGGCTAACTTAACCTGATATGTGACTAAACCATACCTAAGCCAAGTCAAGTCACAAGCCTAAAAATTATGACCCAATGCTAAATTAAACTGGCACTAAGCAAGCATAAATTTAACTTGACTTGGCCCAATCTATGTGCACCTCTATTGCCAAAGTCTCTTCAACTTGATGCCTTTCTTGTTCTAATAAAGAGTTAAGTAGACAAAACATTTTTTTGGTTGTTGACCTCATAAGCGTCAAAAGTTTCTATTTCAATTGATGAACTCACCTTGATTGGTCACTTATTTAAGTGAAAAATATCTTTCTTTTAAATGAAGCCTTAATATAGGTAGCCTATTATTTTTTTTCCTTTATAGGCTCTTAGGTTATGCAATAGTATGTGAAAACTTTTGCCTAAGGCAGAGTTAAATGTCAAAGCTTTTCTCTGTTGACAAGTCTATTATATTTTGGGTTTATATAATTTGATCATGCTAGTATCTTTCTATGCAACGTTTATGTAACATTTTTTATGCCCATAATTTTGTGCAAATGATTTATTAGAGAATTCCTACTATATTAGAATTTAATTATAAATAAATAATAAAAAATGTAAAAATCAAGATAAATAGAATGCACATTTGTATTATTACAAATAAATAGAGATAAGATATTTTATATTCATGATAATTATATTAAATTTTATGAAAGATAATAGAATAATTTGACATTTTTTTACATGTATTTTTAATTTTCTTTTCCTTTAATGAAATCAAACAAGGGAAGAGATCTTTTAGGAATAATTCATCCATTTTCTCCTTTTTTTTTCTCTTATTCTTTCTTCCCCCCCCCCCCCCCCCCTCTCTTTTCTCTCTTTTCCTTTCTGTCCTATCACACTAATCAATTAATGAGGGAACGAAGGGACTTCAATTTTTAAGGCAACTGCTACTAAAAAAACATTATAATGAATCAAATCCTATTGACCAAAAAGTATTGAAGATAGATGCTATATTTTTACTAAACTTGACTGCATAGCTCACCCACGTTCAATCCGAGAAGCAATTCAATTACTCAATCTGAGATGCTATTTAATTTCCTGCATTGATTGACCGGTCACGCAATCACTTTTGACGTGGCAGGGAAAAGATTGAATCCATGTGGCTCGTGCTGGTTGAAAGATAGGAATGCAGCGCCACGTGGTATGCACTCATTGTGCAGTTGAGATAATGTTAAAAAAATTAACAGTTCAAAATTACCATTATGCCCCGAATGTTTCCCTGCATATAAAATCTCACGCTGGCTGAAAGAGAGCACAAAAGGGACGTTTGTATTTACTTGTTTTGCTCTTTAAAATTTTCCTGCCACCTACAAGAAGTTCTAGTTATTGTTTGCAGGCACAAGCTCTCACATTGTTTACATTGAAGGTAAGTGTCATTTTTTTTAATTAAGGTAACAAGTTTTTTATGCTTTTTATTATTTTCATCTTTTATTCTGCACGTTTCTATTTTTTTTTTCTGCTTTCTATTTTTTTTTATATGTTTTTTTTTATTTTAGCTGGTATATTAGTAAAAAAGTTTGAAAATAGAAGACTATTAAAATATAATTAGTAATTTATTTTTTTTTTCATTTTTTATTATGCATTTTATTGGATATTTCTTTTATTTGGCTGTTTTATTTTTTTATTCTGTATTTCTTTTCCTGTTTTTATTTTTTCTATATATTAGCAATTTATTTTGTATGTTTTCTTTTTATATTTATCATAATCTTTTGCTATATTTATTCTGTATTTTTTTAATATGTACTTGTTCCATATCTATTTTGTATCTATTGGGTAGTTTTGTTAATTCTGTATTTATGCTGAATGTTTTATTTTGTACTTTTTATTTTATATTTATTCTATATTTTTTTATCATGTAGGTATGCTTTTGTATTTAGTCTGAAAATTTTTTATTTTTTATTTTTTTAAAATCTGTATGTATCTCTCTTTATTCTTTTTTTATTATGCATTTATTTTTTTTATTTTGCAGGTTTTTATGTTGACTTTATTTATTATGCAATTTTTTAATTACATATTTATTTTGTAATTTTTTATTCTCTATTCATAACCAAAAAAATTTAGATCTAGCAATTTAAAGATAATATTATTCTAAATTTTTTATATATACTGTCATAAAAATAAAGTTTAGGATATTTATAAAAATATATTATAATTCATAACAAAAAATAACGAATTAATTACTAAAAAAAGTATCATAAATTGATCATATATAATGCCATAAAAATTTTATTTATTTAGTTTTAATGCTTTTTTATTTTCACAAGATAAATTTGTTATTTATTTATTTTTTATTCAATTTTTTATTTATGTTTTTTATCGTGGTTGTTATTAACAAAATTATTGTGTCAAAAATTCCATATAATTTGAAGATAGAAGACTACTGAGAAAATGGATAAGAAAAATGAATTTGTTTACATATAAACAAACAAAAAAATTTATGAAAGTGTTCAGGATATGACTTTTCAATGCACCATATCCAAAATAATCACAATTGGCAAAAATATCACATTAGGAGAGTTGAAAGAAGCAGTCAATCCAAAGTTATGACTTAACCCTAATCAGTTCATATATGAGTTGATATATAGATATCCAAAATTGACAAATCCAATGTCGTACGAAATAATTATCTCGAAAGATGATCTTAATAATCAAAGAATGTAGCAAGCACACTCACATTTCCCATCCTAATTGAATGGGGTAGAGTTATATGTAAACATATTAACCATTGGTATTCTAACATCAATTCTGTCAACTAGCCACATGCATGGCACCAACCAAGCAGCTTCCTCGTTCTCTTTATATCTTGTAGATGTTAACCCTATTTACCTACCACCATCTTATGCCTAGAAATATCATGCCATACAATAAGTCCCAATTCATAGCCAAATTCATCTTACCCACCACTAGGATCGAGTAAAGATATAATAAATGATTTTGAAAATGAAGATAAATATGATGCTGCACCTGATCTCGATTATGATGATGATGAAGACAAGGAGTTTGATGATGAGGGTAATGAGGAGGGTAGAGAGGATCCTAAAAATGTCATTGCAGTTGTGCCAATAACCCAATATGTAGACTCAACTACTATTTTCTTCTTAAAAGTTAATATGGTAGTAGCCAAGGGTAATAATTTTCCTTAAGTGGTCAATCAACTAAATTTGAACAATAGCTAAGAGTTATATATTGGCTTGTAGTATTTGAATATTAAAGCTCTCTGGCATACTGTGAAGTTATGCTCTATTAGAGTATACCACACATTTAAGATGTACTATTCTACATAACATAAAAAATATTGATGTATTAATTATGGCATTAATTGTGGATTGAGGATGAGGGCGAGCAAAAAAGTAAAGGCAACTACTGGTAGATGACAAAATATGGTAGAGCACTTATGCGTTTATCTACCATGTTCCTCGTTTGATTATGTTACACATGCAATGAATACGAGCGTCAAGTTGTAGATGAGAAATTGGCTAAGTTAGCAATGATACATGAGAAGGCGACTGCATGTGTCACAAATATCTCAAAAGAACAATGGACTTGAACTTATGACGTTGAGGGCAATCGACATAGCCACATAACAACGTACTTAGCTGAATGCATTAACAATATTTTCAAAGGTATCTTAGTCATTGCCTATATCTGGTATAGCAAAGGCAACTTTTTACTAGGTAAATTAATACTTTGTGAAGCATGTCGAGTAGGTCAATGCACAAATAATAGTAGGTTAAGTCTTTTGTTTGTTACACCTGAAAATGTGACCGCGTGGCACCTTAGAAAAGAAAATTTTGATTTCAATTAACGAAAACCGATATCAAAATAAAAGTAGTAGAGTTGCCACCAAAATTTTAAATTTTGAAAAGGAAAAACTTTGAAAAAGCCTTTTTATTTGAAAAATGAAAAAAAGGTCTACGAATTAGATATGAGTTCAGAAGTCAATTGTGAGTGGGGAAGGCGTTAGGTACCCCCACAACACCTATTACTAAGAATAGTTACCTTAAGTCAGTTGTGTAGAATTAATATAGCCTCTATTCTATTTTAATTCTCTCTAACAAATTATATACAAAATAAAAAAGAAAGAATTTAAGGAAATAAAATAAAAAAAAATATTTATTTACAATGGCAGATTTGACTTAGAATGAGAGTTTAGGGCCAACGTACCCTTCAAAAGAGATCAAAATCCACATAGTTTGAACTTGTAAACTATATTTAGGTGGTGGGTGTTTTGTTTTTCTTGTTGTTGTTTTTGGTTTTTTTGTTTGTTTGTTTTTTTTTCCTTTTGTTCGATTTTTTATTTTTTATTTTAGATAAAGAGGATGAGAGTAAAAATCTTTTGGATTTTTGCAAACAAAACGAATTTGAGATTGGTTGATATATTTTTATTTGCAAAAAGACTAAATTAATTTTACTCTTTCCTCCCATTTTTTCTTTTATTTTGTTTTTTTTTCTTTCTTTTGTGTTTTTTTATTTATCTTTTTTCCTTCTCTTTTGTTGGCTAATTTTTAGCTTTTAGTTTCTTGATCGATTTGACTATTTTAGGATCTTTGTATTTTATATTTTATTATTCTTCTTTTTATTTTTACTTTATGTTTTTTTGTCCTTGTTTTTGTTTGCGTCTTTTTTTAATTTTTTTTTTGTGTTTTTTCTCTTATTTTTGTGAAAAAACAAAGAAAATAAAAATTACTTTTTTCTTTAACAAATAAAACGAGTTTTAAAATTGATTGATGTGTTTTGATTTGTTAAAAGTAAATTTAATTTTACTTTTTTGCATTTTCAGTTTTTTCTCCTTTTTTTCATCATTTTTGTTTTTTCATTTTTTTCTCTTTCTATGTCTTTTTTCTTTGTTTTCATTTATTGTTTTTATTTTTGTTTTGGTTTTTTTTTTTGTTTTTTTTTTGTTATGACTTTAATGGTTTTTTTAATGAAATTAAAAAAGGGTTTTTCTCTTTTCTTTTTTCTTTTTGCATTTTAAAACTTTTTATTTGATTTGATCCTCATTTTTGACATTCTTAATTTTTTATATTTTGATTTTTATTTTATTCTTTGACTTTGTTTATTTTTGTTTTGACTTTTGTGTTTTTTCCCTTTTCCTTTTTTTTAAAATAATTGATGTTTTATTTTTTGTTATGTTATGTTTTTTTTTTTTGCTTCTTTGTTTTCTTTCTTTTGGGTTTTACTTTTTGATTGATTTTGTGTTATTGATATTTTTTTGTGTTTTTTTATATATATTTTTTATACTTTATTTTGTTATTTTTTTTTGTTTTTGATTCTTTCTGGTTTTTTTATTTTTTATTGTTTTGAAACACCTTTCTTTTTTTTTGGCTATTTTTATAAAGCATATGTTAATTTCTAATTTTATTGAATGAAAGTTGAAGGAAAACTCCAAAGCTTGCAAAAAAAGGGATTTAATTAATTTTTGCTTATGATTTTTGAAATGAGAAGTCATAAAAACTTAGTTACTCAAAATTAACTTCTTGAATTTAAAAAGTTTATTTATTTATTTATTCTCCTTTTTTGGTTTTCCCTTTTTTTTTTTTGAAAATTTTCCTCTAAAGAAAATTCATTTGATGTGGACCATTGAAGTCCAAAACTTATTAAAATGGAACTTTGAAACCCAATAAGTACCAAGGAGGCTTTGTTGCCCCATATGGTATTCTGGTTGACCCCTATGTGCATGAGAAGATATAAAATCTTACACAGCCACTTTAAAAAGAAATAATTGTATTTACAATTTCAAAATAATGTGATCATGTGTAATTGTGTAGCCGATTAAATATCATATTCATATAAATATCAAGTATAAAATAAAATAAAACATATGTAAGGTAAAACACAACCAATTTGTCTTCATGAGCATGCCTTCCTCTTTCAGCTCCTTATGCTTCCCTAAGTCTTTTGTACTTTGAATCCACAATCACACGATCCTTTTCTTCTATGCAAGTGTCCCCAAAAGTGATTTTTGCATGATTTCAATGCAGTCCTCATAATGCCTATGAGCCAAGAAAGAAAATTATATTAACTTCTAGTTAAACAGTCATAACCTGATAAATTCCATGGTAATCAAACAAGCGTAACTTTCACACAACCTTCCAGCCTTGACCCATAATATTTTTGCCCAAGACAAATGTACATACAAGACAAGGATTACATGCATGTCATTATTGTTTAATGAAAAAAAATAACTTTTAAAATGGACTAAGATCTGCAATAAGCCTTAACCATCACCACCTAACATAAATAAGGACCGATTATATTCAGTACCCAGCCACACAAAATAACACAGCAATCATAATCAATGTTCGACAATCAAAATAAAGCATATTAAAAAGGGTATCACAAATTTAGGCCAAAGCTTGATAACCACCTCAACTAGGAGTCCATTTTAAAATAGAATATAATATACTATGTATCCCATGTGCTTAAGCACAGCCCGAGGATGGAAACTAAGGTCAACAATTATCATCAGTTAAAGAAAACCTGGTTCCACTAACTCAATCATGGCTTATGACAATGCAAACAAATATAGCAGCAAATGCCTCCTCTTACAAAAGAATCATAATGGATCAACTTAATTCCAATTCCATGTGTCAATTCCCAAAGCCACATAAGTGCCAAAACCCTCAATCGATGAAGCAAAAGTCTAAAACTTATACCTTTTTATCCACATATAGTTATAGTATCCTAATCATGGACATCAAAACACATATTCATGGGAAACAAAAGCCAAGAGCCAAATGCAATTTGTATGACCGAGTGACCAATAAACCCCAACTATTCATGATCACAACGGAGCAACGTGACATGATATTAGCAATAGCTATCAACCAGAGCAACCATCAACATACAAATTCAGATGCAAACAACAAAATCTAGCTATTCAACACAAACCACAGTCCACACAGAGTGAAACCTCAAAATCATATCTAAATAATAAACCAAGACACAGAGGAACATTCCCAGAAAAAACAACAGAAGTCTTATTCAATTGATTGGTCCAAATCCCTACTCTAACCTAAAATGATTCTCAGCCAATGCGGAAACTAAGGATAAATAATATATAAGCTTTTAGATGAAGAAGGAACATGAAAGTAATATACCTCTTAGCGTATTTTGACTTCTGTTTAGAATGGAAATCCTAACCATCCTTTGCCTTAGCCAGAGATTGAAACCTCCTCTCAATTCACCCGTAAATCTATAAAGCTTTTTTTTTTTATATCCACCAGTTTCCTCTTCCTTGATTGTCAAATGGAATTAGTCTTTTGCTTCCGTCTCCTTTGAAATGGTTTCAGATGCTGATTCCTCCCGAAGACTTCTTCTCCAAGAGCCTTATAAAGCAAGCTCTCTCCTTTCCTTTTCACGCGGCCTCTTTTCTCACTGGACCCAAAAGCTTTCAACCCTTCCTCTTTCCCATTTCCAATTTTTGGCCTCCAAATCCTCCCCTCCGTCTCTGATTTTTCAATCTCCTTTCTCTGCCACTTCTCCTCTCAATCTCCCCTCTTCCCTATATCTCTCACTCACTCCCCACTTCTCCTCACAATCTCCCCTCTTCCCTATATCTTTCACTCACTCTCTTGTTCTCCGTTATTCCAGTAGCCTTCTCCTTCAGACTCTACTTGATTTTCTTTTCAAAACCTCATCTCTGCTCTTTTCATTTCCCAGTGCTCCTCTCTGCTTCTCCTTTTTGTGCTCTCTATCTGTCTCCTACACGATTTTCTCTTCAAAGTTGTGCCTCTGGTAAGTGCTCTTGCAGGTCTATGCCTCTGTGTCTGTCCGTTGCCACTCCCTTTTGCTTGGTTTCTTTTTTATGCATGCGTACAGGCAGTGGTTGTGTCTGTGTATCCCCTCCTTTCTTTCTGCCACTCTCCTTTTTCTGCAATGGTCCCCTCTCCAAAATGGCAAAGGAGCTTGGGTGGGATCATCTTTCTTTTGTCAAAATGCAGAAACCGGACATTTTGATTTTTTTTTGTTTACTTTTTTAATTATTGTTATCCTTTGTTATTTATTTTTGGTGCATGGGCTTCAGAATTTGGCCTAAAATCCTTGCTACTTCTTTTTCAGACTTTGGCCCAAAATCTTGTTATTTTTTATTTTTTATTTTTTATTTTTGTTTGGGCTTCTGATTTTTGTTTTTGGACTTGTTTAAACTGATTGTATTATGTGGACTTGGAGTTGTATGGGCTTTTTTTCTTTTACATTTTTCTTCTCTTTCTTTCTCTTTTTGGATTGAAGGAAAAAGATGAGGATATCTTTCTCTCTTTTTTAAAATTTTTTTCTTTCTCTTATTTTTCTTATTATTATTATTATTATTCTAATATTTTACTAATTTAATTTTATTGTTATTTTTGGAATATGCCCAGATTAAATATGGTGTTCATATTGTTAATCACTTGTGAAGAATACGATGATAAATGTGCTACATGACCCTACATGCATTATGTTGCATTTGACAAATATGTACTAGCATTCAAGGGTAATGAGCCATACAATAAGTTAAACTATCCATTTGGCCAATGCCATTATGTAAACTCGCTCGAGTACACGTATGATTGCAAAGAATTCCAAGTGAAAATTTACCTGTGCAAATATGCTCTTATAGCTTGCACTAATGCCTCATTGGACCTAATTCAATTCATGGATTAGGTTTTTCGATTGGACTCCATTCCAAGTGTATATGACAATGAGTTTCAACTAATCAAAAGGCATGATTATTAGCTATAGCCTGGTGGTCTGAAGTTGGTGCCCAATCTACCAATGCTCTATAAGAGGTGTGGTCCACTTGCTTTCAAAATGAAATGAACTTAAAGTCATCATGATAGCTAAACAAGAGTGCACTATGTAGACAAATTGGGCATAACCGCATAGCATGTCCATATCATCATCGTGACAACTAGTAGCATACTACAAAATTTAATAAGAAACAATGTATTTATGTCTACATAATCTTACAAGTGCATTAAAGCTGTAGCTAGTCCAAAATAGGTGATAAACCCAAGTTTACAAAACGAGTCAATCTTTTACCTCTAGAGATTGCATGTATCGTCAGTGTCTAGCATAGCTAGATAAGATCATTAAATAAGTTTGTTAATAGTTTATTTTTGTTACACATCTAGGTAAGTAAATTAAACCCTTTTTGTAGGGGTGTTTGCTCCACCCACAATGTGTCTAACATGAGGATCATCTATGTGATCCACCTCCAGCCATTGTTAAGTATCTTCAATAACTTAGGTTCTTATGATATGGTCCGACTTGGGCAACTTAAGTATGATCTATTGTAACACCATGCATTTCTAGCCTTGCCTCATGTCACCTCTAAGTCTCATACCATGACTTACACTAAAAAGTAGGAAAATAGCATTAAAATATTACATTTTTTTGTGTTGCGCTATACAGAAATTTTTCTTTTGGAGTCCTGTGGGCCATATGGACCCATACATTATATTCTTATATTTAATTACATGAATACAAATCATTTACACCATCAAAAGTGGCCCACATCTCGTGGAAACCAAAGGGGAGCATAAAATACTTGTCCATATTTTCGGCCAGATTTGTCAGTTTTTCTGTCACAATTTCAAAAATTTATAACTAAATTTAAAAAAATCGAAACCTAACAAAATTTACCATTCCAGAAAGCTCTGGATGTCTATCTCATGTAAAAAATAGTTTTAGTTCATGAATCATTAAGGGGAAGACGTTTGACATTCGAAAAGATACTGAGGTCGCTGCTGCTTGGGCTGTTGTTTCAGATTACTAATACAAACTTCTAAAATTCATAACTAATTATATAAAAATTGAAATCACACACATTCGGTCATTCTGGAAAGCTAAAAATGTTAAATTTATGCTAAAATAATTTCAGAGTGAAAAAAAATATGTTTAGTCATTGGAAATCTATGGAACAGTGACTGGACTCCTAGGGACCACTGCTACTGACAGCCAACTTTAAAAATGCATAACTCTTTGCTCAGACTCCAAATGAGGTGATCTTGGTAGCCACAGAAAGCTTATGACCTCTAGTTTATGCCTGTAAAATTTCACAAGCATTGTTGGACACCATTTGCCCATTGGATGACACAGAATACAAATTTGCCAGTGTGAACAGTGCATATACCAGAATCCATAGAAAATCCCAACTTTGAAAATTTATCAAATATTCTCTAGACCTCCAAAAATGATGTTCTTTAACTTTCCAAAAATATCTCAACAAACTCTAATTGCATACCAAATCTCATATCAAGAAGAGCTCATTTGGATAAAAAGTGACGTAAGGTTCTAAGATAGCAAATTTATGCCCCATATAGGGTACTAAAATATCCAAATGGCTTCTCTCAATGTTTGGCTCCTCTTGGGCAAATCTAAAAGTATGAATATGACTTGTTTGAACTCCCCAAGGGTTCCAAATCTCATGCATCTTAATTTGACCATGCCACTTCCACATATACACTAGTGCATCAAACTTTTAAGACGCAAAAATGGTCATTTCATACTCATTTTACATTCTAGTATTCACATGCCATAATCTTTCATTCATACATGATACATCAACATATTTATACATATTCATGACCTCATAGAACATATACAACCATGGATTACAAAATTTTTCATTCATATGGCTTTAAAGTAGCCAATTCCATGGACTTTAATATCCTACTCTCTTCCCAAGGGGTTGGCTTCCATTACCTTACTCTCTTGATCCACCTAACATGTTAGAATATTGGAGAGGAGGGGATGAGATTCAAAGAGTCCCAATAACTCATCTCTCATTTAATCATACATAATGGATACAAATGAGTCTCATAAATACATGTATGGCCATGTTGACATGTGTAAATATTCAAGAGACATTTTCATCATTTGAGAAAGTCATACATAGTATACAAAGGCTTGCCAAACAAGTGGATTAGCCTCACCCAATTTCTTGTGGATATTAGACTTGCCTCACCCATTTTTTAAGACATTGTTAGACTCAGCCATGCTCTTGGGAGTCTGTCTTATTTTTAGGAGACTCCTTGCTTTATCTCAACCAATCTTAAGGGTTTTTAGTTCATCCTCACCATGGTTAAGGATTCTTGGTCTCACCACACTCAAGAAAACCCAAGCACACATTATAAACATCATATAAAACAAATATGTCATCATAAAATCACAGCATATGAATTCATGCTAGCATACTTTTCATGACTTGAAAATACACATACACATATTCTAAGACAAGCTAAGCATACATCCATGCATGAGAGAAGGTAGAGAGAGCTACCTTGTGTACAATCACACACTTTTCCTTTAGGATTCAAGCCTCCTCTTTTGGCCACACACCCACAAATTGGTGGAGATGGTTCTCTTGGCCTAGATATAATTTATGAGAACCAATTAGGTTCATGAAACATATTCTAAGGCTACACAATTTGCTTAAACTCTAGATTGCTCTATAAGCTCCATTATGGTCCATAAAGGGACCTAATGAAGCAACATCCCTTAAGGGACTTCTAGGCCTCATTTTTTTCCTTTCAAATATGATTATTGACTCCTTTTAAGCCTCTTGGAATCATCACATCATTAAAATAAAGGGCCTAACATCATGTTACTTCTTTAGGTCATAATATAGAACCTAAGGCACCAAATCAATTTTTAGGAGTTCTAAATTTTTTTCAAGGCCTCCCCTCATTTTCATTCATCAAATATGACTCAAGAATGGCTTTAGAAAAATATAAAACTCTCCCTCACTACTAAAACCCTCTTTGGCCGAGACATAGGCACCATTTAGGTTATATGAAGTTTTCTTTGTTTTCTTGAAGGAAGAAGCTTGTGGGGAGCATCTTAGGGGTCTTAGGAACTCAAAAAAACACTTACATAGGCTTGGAAACTCTTAGATAAAATCAGATTTTTGGTTATGTTCACAAACCTCTATCTTTTCTATCTTATAAATTCATAGTTCTTTCTTTGTTCTCTTTGCATATTCTTGTTTCTCATACTTGAATATTCTTGTCTCTATCTTGTTTTGGCTTGAATTCCTTTCCCTCTCTAGTTTCTCTCTCTATACCTAATATGGAAGCCATTAGAATTCAAAGAAAAATAAGTTTTTCTATTGCACATCATACCTTATTTAAAAGCTTGCTAAATGGTAATTCTCTTGCTCTAGTTGATTGCTCAAAATCCCCACTTTTTCTTATGAGTTCAGCCACCAAATTCCTCCTTTTAAGAATCTAAAACCATTAAGAGAAGGAGAATGAAGAGAAGAGAAAATTTTATAACTAACTTGTTGCAAAATTCTATGTATTTTCATACTTTTTTACCTTAGTTTTCTTTCTCTCTCTTCTCCCAATTTTCACACCATTTTTGGTCTATTTCTGAGCTTAGGATACATTCTTGGAAGGGTGGAAAAGCTGCCTAGTCATTTAAAAAGGTGGAGGATGATTTTTATAACAATTCCCGAAATATTGATTATGTCCCTCTATTTTCGTTCCTTCGTTTGGGCTTATTCTAGCTCCTTTTTTAGAACCATATTTTTCATCATAAAATTTAGGTTCTCTAATTTATAAAATGTCGTTGGAATTACTCAATTTGAATTTGAAACCATTCCGAACCATTCGGTCAAAGTTTTGGTCAACCAACGGTCGAAATCGCTCACCGAAAGGGTTTCAACTATCCCGAGGGTTCCCATGAATTTTAAGGCCTCTGAGAACTCTGAAGAACTCAAAAATTTCATTTAAAAAGCCCTCTTGTGAGTTTTTCAAAAATTACCTATATTTACCAAAATTTCATTGGTTTTTCGGCAAATATTTTGAATCACTTTGACTTTAATTTTTGGGCAACTCAAAGCTCAAATTCTCATTTTCTATTATTTAAAATTTTATCATAATTTTATTTGGCCTCAATTTCTTCTATTTCGGAGACTTCCTTTTGTATCTGGCTTATTTCTGACGTTTATGGAGAAACCGAACATCGTGTTTCTCATGTTTACAGAGAGATTGGATGTTACATCCATCGCTTATGTTAACACTTATGGAGTGATGGTGTCCTAAGACACACATGTTCTACACCACTTGGAGTGAGTGTATGATCACACTCAATGATATTGTTATGTAACTTGAACTACCCTATGAAGGAGACCTTGTTATTGATTCGACTAGTTATACATGGAAGGATATGTGTGAGTGGCCCCTTGTGATCACACCACTAGAAGATAAGATTAATGGTCAATGGCTAAACATTAATTGGCTAACCAAAAACTTTAATGAACTACCCAATAATGCGAATGATGAGCATATATGTTGGTTCATGGGCACATACATTTTGAGATTGATCGAAGGTTTTTTTATTACCAAATAGGTCCAATCACAAAGTATATTTGATGTATCTCTTACTGTTTAAAGACTTTGGACAAGCTAGCCAATATAGGTAAGGATTTATAGTATTAGTTCACCTCTATTAAGAGCTTTGCAATGCTGCATATATAGATGAATGCGGTATTGGTATATGCTTGACTGTAATGCACATTTGGGCATGAGATTGATTCCCCTTGCTTGCATTCAAGAACTAATAGGCCTAAATCCTTATATAGAGGATTATTCTCTCTTTCCACTTTTAGAATTCATATATGAATGTGTTACCATTGATTTTGTTGCATTCATATTGCCTCGATTTGTTTGTCATTATTTAGCTAATATGCTTGCTCATCTTGGCAAATAGAAAAATGTCAGTCAACCTGCCCGTTTGGGTATGCAATCCCTTGGATAGTATAAGGTTTTACTTGACACAATGAGGGACAATGAGGTTTGTTGCTTTTTTAAAAGTCTTTATCAATGTTTATCATATCATATCTTTAAATCTTCTTATTGAGTTACTACTTCAATAATTTTTCCCATAGATTATTTGGTGCCTATATGAACTATAGCGTGTGCGCCAACTAATCTTGGAGTATTACTTAATATCTCTAGATATTTGGAGGGCTTCTCATATGTTTTCATATAATAGAGTGGCAACATCCAAATCATGTCCTTCACTAGTTTGGCAAGTATTAACCAATCCTTTAAGATCTTATAAATTTGGATACCCTCTATGTTGTAGAACTCTAAGAAAGAACCTAAACCAATTGGGTAATAAAACATGCAACTTTCAATATTGCATAAGGAGCATGGTGAGATGCTATAACTGAGACTCCTTATACTATAGAGGCTCTTAATCATACATTTGGAAATATGCAATGGTACTGAAGACATACCTATTGGTGGATGGATCTAGCTAGTGCTACTAGTATCTACGTAATAAACTTTTAAATTGTCACCACCATTATTTATTTTTCGTTTCTTAGTAAATATTGTGTCGACATTTAACGTTTTATCTTTCTTTTGTTTAGGCTGCTTTGGTAGAGGAACTATATATATTACACTTGCAAGAACCTCTACTTATAGATTTCTGAAAGATTGTGGGCCAAGACTCCAAGAATATCTTGCTTGCTTTGGGAGAACAACGATTCATGATGGTGTCCTTACTAAACCAACACCTAATTTGCCAAGGCCCTAAATTTCGATAGGTAGGTTAGGGAAAAGATGCCAAGTCTACATGTTAAGCCAATAATCCAATGTCGCTAATGTGCTTCAACATCATGACACCCATACGGAAACTTCATATATGCTTGTTGTAAGTGCTGCATCCTCTTTTCACATATGGGCACTGGTCCAAAAGATTTTGGCAAAACTAGTCCATTTTTTTATGCCAACTAGCCAATTTGGCAACTTTGGAAGAGCCAAACTCTCTTATTACATGCTGCATTTGCCGATGTCATATTTGGGATCACTTGAGGCCTTATTGTTTACATCAACCCCATAACAGATGTCCCGTGCCTTTGGGTCATTGTTTGACCTGCTTTTTGATCCATTATTTAATGCCACATACAATGATCAATACTTTAAGATTAGGGGATTATCGCAATAGGGGTTTGTGAAGTTGCATGAGCTAATTCCTTTTGTTCAATTCCTAAACTTAGATTTGGATTCTAATCCAACTATCAATATTGACAATCTACTTTAAGAGCAACAATAATAAGAACATTTGGAGCAGCAACAACCATTACATATAAGAAGAACGTTTCATTATGACACTAAGAGCTATTATAAATAGTTTTTTCTTTTTATAACTGGTGTAATTTTATCAAATATCATATAATTTATTAATTTATTATCATATTCCATTTCATGTAATTTACTTTTTTTTTATTTTAATTTATATTTAATGACAAAATTACATAAAAATTATTATTGGATAATACTTGTTATTTTATTTATAATTTTATTAAGTTTTTATAACAAAAAAATTAATTTTGATTAAAAATAAAAAATAATGAAATGGCCATTGAACAATTGAATTGTTAGTAGCCGTTGGCATTTTAGATTCCATCTCTGATTCATAGAATCTGAGATGCATAGGGTTTTATGAACTTAGATTAATTCATAATAAGTATAGACATACATAGATTCTATAAATTTGAGTTTGTCTATTTTCTAATATCTATATGCAATACCCTTTTAGCACTAGGATTTAACATTAATATTTTTTCCCAATGTAGCATCTTGATCTAAGGTCTCGTTTGGTATGTAGTAGACATTTACAATGGAATAAAGATAGAAATAAGATTAGGAATGGAAATGAATCATGTGACCCATAAGTATATTTGGTATAACATGGGAAACAGTAGGAATACCATTCTTTTTTTTTTTGGATAGATAAAAATGAGATAGGAATGGAAAGAAAAAGGATTAAAAAGACCAAAATATCCATTAAAAAAAAGCACAAAATCCTGTGAGGAAATTGAACATTTGCAATCGTCCAATAAGTATTATACAATCCTATGAGGGGATTGAACATTATACAGGCCTTTCATATTTTGTCTTCTTCCATATTTTATCGTCTTTCAAAAAGCATTATACAATCTTTTCATATTTTGTATTCTTCTAATTCATTTTTTCCAAAATTTTAGTAATTGAGCATTAACATCAAATCTCCATATCACACTACAGTACACCAAAAATCCAAAAGGGACTCCAGTTAAGCATTAACATAAAAAATTTATGGATTTACGCTACATAAGTCGCATATCCAGTTCAAATCACATAATATGAAAAAAGGAGGACGATGGCTTTGGAGGCAGAAAGGTAGGCAACAAACATGGGTGGCGAAAGGAAGAAATTAATTGTTGATTGTTGGGCCCCTTCGTGAAGAACAGAGGATAAATAGTGGAACAATAGTAGTTGATCACCAACAAAGGGAGAAGATGGAGGTTTGAGCAGAAATGGAAGAGAAATAAAAAAAGAAAAATGAGTGTAGCAAAACTTGAGTTATCGAGCTTGCAAAGGTGTAAGATGGTCTTCTATTATAGCTTTCCCAAATAAGTGCGGTCTTTCCATCAATAGTTTCAAGAGTTTTTTTATCTCACAGCCTGTTTGGTGTACAGAAAGTTAGGTATAGAAATAGAAATAGAAAGTAAAAAAGTGATTTTAGAGATAGAAAATGACTTTAATACTCTTACTTTTAATAATTAAGTAATGATTGATAAATAATATTAAATAATAACTGAATAATATTAGAAGGACAAAATAGATATTTTATATAATTTTCCCTTTTCACTTCTCTTTCCATTGTCCTACCCAACATGCCCTCACATTTAATGGAGACTCCTTTCCCTTGGGTTGCGTTATACTAGCATACCAAATATACAAACACTTCATTCTTATTCCTTCTCTCATTCCACAAAGTGCCTTTCCAACTTATCAAATGAGGCCGGAGTTGGAGGGGCTCCCTTAACTTTTATTATTACCAAAGGACAAAAAATTGGACACATGTAAAGTATTTTTTTAATTAATTTTATAAAGATTTAGGAAATAAGTATGAAACATAAAAATTTTAAATACATAATACTCATTTATTTTCTAAAATATAATTTAATAAAATATTTGAAGGTTAAATTGGAATCTATCTAAAATTAATATAAAAAACCTACCAAATATCTATTATTATCAAAGTATTAAGTATTCATTGTAATTAAATATTAGAATTATCTGACATATATACTCAAATTGTCACCTCTGTTCGAATTAGCTCACCGGCCTTAAAAAAACCCTACTTCCCCTGTACGTGTGGAAATGGATTAGCGCAAAACGACGACGACAGTGAACAAGAAATCTGGACTACTTCATATTCCATATTATAGCCCCAGTTGGAGTTTGGATTTGCTAAAAGTGACGGAGAGAAGAGAGAGCATTCTGCGTGGCGTCGTTGGTATTCAAAACTAGAGACGGATCTCTCTCGCTCTGCTACAGGTAACTCTCTTTCTCTTAATTACCAATTGGGGTTTTAGCTTCTTCGAAGACAGAATTTGGGGTTGATACAACGAAGAAACTTAACGTACCCACCTGATTTTTAAACGGCTTATCTTTGTTTAGATACTTCTGGCATCAAATTAGGTAATTCTCTTTCTATTTTTATGAAAATTTTAAAGGTTGATTACAATATATGACATCAAGCATTCAAACAAGAGAAAATAAATTCGATGGGAGCATTGATATTGTGGCATTGTTGTTTCTGTGTTATTCTGGTTTTGTGAATATGATTGATGTAGGAAACAATGTTAGGGCAACAAACAATTGAACAAGACAACTATGCAAGTCCCGATTGACCATATGCATTCTTAACTTTCGTTGGCTCATTTAGAATCTGCTCTTCAAAGGTCATTTATTATCTAAACAAGCACTCTGCATGTAACCTGTGCTTTCCAGAGGATTTCTTTTTTGATACCAATATCTAAACCAAGTAAAGTTAGGAGTCATAGGACTCCCAGCCCCATTCATTTCTGTCAAATGCCTTTATTTTAACGGAAGATTATTTACAATATGTTTGTCGTTGGTTATGTAGTAATACTGAGTTCATAACAATATTTGTAAGCATTCCGCCAAGATTGATTTTTTTTTTTAAAAAAAAGAAAAATATTGCGAGTATAACTACTTCTATATATGTTCAATTTAAAGTATACATTTGTTTAATGTGAAGAATGAGAGTGGTCTTATAGGTTTCTATGTGCTTGGACACATGAGACTTCAAAGAGAGAAGGGGGTGGGAGAGTGAGAAGACAGACGTGTTTCTGAGAGATGAACTACAAGTATCAATCTGAATAAACATTCTGCCTTGGGAACACCAAGACGCGCCTAAACGGCACCATGTTTTAGGTGTCATTTTTTTTTTTGGGGGGGGGGGGGGGGGTTTACCTTGGGAAGCTAACTAGGACTCCCTGTGTCAGTCTGAAGGAGGAATCCTTTTGGTGATTGGATAGATTTTTGAAGCATTCTAGTAATCTATGTATATGTTTATACCTACTGATATATCTCAAAGCTTTCATAGCTGGTTACAATTGATTCCTAGATACGGAATGCTTGGAACTCTGAATAAATTTCCTTGCACTTTTTAGTATTTGCTTTCATTGCTCACATGAAGATCCAATGGCTCTAATACTTTTTATACACCCATCATCCACTTCTGTTTTCATAGGTTCCTCTAAAGTCTAAACGCGACAGTGATCAATGTTAGAGTGTGCTAATTCTTGTTACTTGCATCTTCCCGAATACAGATTGCATCTTATTTAATTAAAGTAAAACTACTTTGCCATGGACAGAATAAAGTTAAAACGTAGTGAACTATGGGTTACTCAGGAAGTTGTTGCTCTAACTTGTATCAGTAACTATGCAAAGTAGCAGATATTGTTAATGTGCAAGAACCAAGAAGGAACCACGATACTTATATCTGGTGAAATTTGTGTATGTGACTCTACTTGCTAAGTTGTGCGCATCATATTCTTTCACACCATATTTCTTTTTAACTTCATTTATTTAACTATGCCTGGATGAATGACTGTTGGACAATTATATTAGGATCTATTTTGTCTTCTCATTTGCTTTTAAACTTGCAGTGTATTAAGCATTAATATCATTGATCAGTGAATCCAAATGGCTGAACCTGGTAGCTCTGAGTTAGAAACCACAAAAAAAGCTCATGTTATTTACCGGTGTAAGAAATGCCGAAGAATTGTTGCTTCAGAGGAAAATATTGTTTCCCATGAGCGTGGACAAGGAGAATCAAGTTTCAAATGGAAAAAGAGAAGCGAGGAAACAGAAAAGCAACCTGTTGACTGCACCTCAATATTTGTTGAGCCCTTGAAGTGGATGCAAGCAGGTATTTGTAAATTTCAATCATATATTGTTTACTTGCCATAAGATTCCTCTTTATTCTTCATACTGACTCTTTATGGATATTGATTCACTTGGCAGTTCACGAGGGTCATGTGGAGGAAAAACTTCTCTGTATGGGCTGCAATGCTCGTTTGGGTTACTTCAACTGGGCAGGTATGCAGTGCAGCTGTGGAGCCTGGGTTAACCCTGCATTTCAGTTGCATAAAAGCCGTTTAGATGAGTGCTATATCTGACCGAATCACTTCCCAGCTTTCCCAGAGTCCACGAAAGAGGGTTGGAAAAACTTTGTAGTACTCTGACGCATATAAATTAGGAAAAAAATTTAGGTGTATTTCTTACGTGTTTGTTTTGGGTCTTTCAATAGAATTATGACATATAAAAGTCATTAACGTGATGCTAAATTATAAAAAATAACCTGATAATAAATACTTAAATTTCACTTAAGAAGTGGGCATAACAAAATGGTAATTTTGCTCTCTATACTTTAATTCTGACCCTCAAGATTAGCCGGAAACCAACTTCTCTTATTTAGCACAGCTTCAGCCATTGAGTCTATGAATGGTGTTGCTATCAAGCTTTTCCTATAAATTATGGTAGTTTAGAATGGAAGGACGTATGTCTTGCCACAGTTGATCATCAAGTTAGATTTAGGTTACCAAATGTTAGCCATCGAAAAAACTGCAAATGGTTCCTCTTATGCTAATGGGCATTATAATTTGTAGCTTTCTATTGTATGCTTTTTCCTTTCGTGGGTATACTTCATACTTCTTGATTTGAGTTTCATGATAGAGGAAAAAACCAAGTATTACTCTGGGAAATGTGTAGACTGGTACAGTATCTTTTCACCGTTATAAATTTCCTATTTTACCTCAATTGATGTTGCATCTTATGGATTGAGGGGATTGCCACAACAGAAACAAGCCATCTGCGACATGACTCGGTAAAAACTTGTGTCCTATGGGAAGGGTGTGGACGTTCCCATAGCAATTATAAGCAAATCCCAAACTATTAGCATAACCAATAAATTTGTCGGTGCTTGGCTGTAGAAACGCCTAAATGTTGTTGCGCCGACCTTTAAATGGTTCTCATAATTTGGAAATCCGGGGGGAAAAAAACCGCATATATTGAAATCATTGACTTAAATGAAAAAAAGGACCTCGGGTTTGGAGAATTTTCTGAGCCTAATGTTTTTAAATTGAGTAAATTACTGTCTTTTTTAGTTTTAAAAATTTAATTATTATAATATTGGTCTTAATGTTTAAAAGGTATATCAAATAGATCGTAACAACTTTATTGACTAAATGGTAAAAGAGTTGTCTACATGGTTTAACATCTACCGAGTTGAAACGATACTGACTAATTTGACAACCTCTTATCTGTGATGTTTATGTTCTGACAAATTGTATATGCATCATTTCGTCACTGTCGCTTCTATAAGCCAATTTTGAAAAGGTGGAGTTTTTTGGTAGTGATAAGTTGATTCCCTGAATAAGTTACTAAGGATATGTTTGTTATCATGAGATGAAATGTAAAAGATATTTAAATGTTAATTAAAATATTTATAATACTTTTGTAATCATTATTTAACAATGTTAATTTTTTCAAAATTAGAAATACATATTTCTTATTTATTTTATTCATTTTTTATTTCATTTTTCTTTATATACCTAATATTACATCAAATCGAACGTACCCTAACATCTCAACTTGATAGATAAATATTGGGTTGTGTAAGCAACTATTATCCATTTGATGTACACAAAAAATTATATTTTTTTTCTTGAATTAAAACTTAAATATAAAATTAATACATGAATTTTAAAACATAATAAAATATTTTACATTTTGAATTTAAATAAAAGTGTTAAATCTCAATTAATCTTTAAAAAGACTAGAACATTTTTCTTTTTAAGAGTATTCATTGCCTCGTTAGGTTTGATGAACCCACCTGAACTCGCCCTAATCAAGTTGAGTTAAAAATGTAAATGGGTAGTTTTTAAATAGAATTTTATCAAGTCAGGTTAGGTTATAAGTGAAATATATTATGTTTAACCCAACCTAGTAGTTTTTTTTTTAGTTATTAATAACTTATCATATTATACTTGTTTTTATTCTTATTTTATTTGACTCTTTCTACATGCTACAACTTTTATTACCCACCCAAACTCTCTCTGCTTCTTAATTGTTTTTATTATTGACATGTATACTTATTAACATTTCTTTTGTTGAATAGTAAAAATATAAATTTTTACCTAAAATTAATTATACTAATATATCTTTTGTTTTTCTTGATAATATTAGGTTATTTTTTATTGAAATTATTTTATTAATGAAAATATGAGGGTTCTAAAAGTCTATTATTTTAAAATATATACTTATGAATCTATAAAAAAATATTTTTATATTATAAGTATCAATTTATTAAAAAAAAAAAGCCTGAATAGTCTTAACTCGTCCTAACCCAATATAGAACCTAACTTGTTTGGGTTGGGTTATGTCACAAGTATAAAAATAAGTCCAATACCTTAATCAAATTGAGTATGGGTGCTATTAAATGCCCGACTAAATCTTATCCATGAACAATCCTATTTGCTTCAATGACTTCTCAAGAATTTAGGTCATCCTTGACTTTCCTCATCAGGCCATTAACAGAGTCAGAGATTTAGCTCTTCTTTTAGGAATCATCCACTTAACTAAATCAATGCATTAAAGTCAAATTCCTAGATTGAGCCCATAATCGTCATCAATATGAAAAACTTCACATAAAAGGCATTTTCGCCAATGCTGTTGGGAGGCCCAAAACTCAAAAAGAGTTTCTTGAATTAGGATCGAGTTCCAAACAAATCAGAACATACTGGTTAGGATGAAGATAAACTCAGCTAATGGCCTTGCATTTACTTCCCCTATTAGATCAATATTCACATCTTCATTAAGGATGCTTGATATTTCGATAACGACTTCACTCTCTTAAAGCTTATACTTTGCGGTTTGTTTTGAATTATTGTAGATATTTTTTTATTTAAGATTATCTATTTTTAAATACAGTTTTATGAAAATCAATGTAAGAAATAGATAGTTTATGTTTGGTAAATTTTCTTGATAGATACTTCTATCAATATATTGTATTTGACAAATTTTTTTAAAAAATTATAATATCAAATTACTCAAAAAAGAATGTATATAAGAGAATATATATATATATATATATATATATATTATCAAAGTTTTTTTTCCTTAAATATCCCAATTTATTTCTAGTTTTAGTAGCCAACTTGCTACAACTACAATTGGAGACGACGCTAGCTACCAAATGTGATCACCACTTGCAAATAATACTGTAAAAATGGATTGTATTTGCTAGTTAGCCCAGCCCACGAACCACATAGATCCGAGCAAGCCAATCACTTGGTAGCTCATTTAGTAATAGGTTTTCTTTTTAATATATCTATATATATATATATATATAAATTTGACAAATAAGTCTATTTACAGTTTCATTCATTTCTTGAAATTGTGTCATAGAATTGTTGAAGTGCTTTTAATATTAAGGTTTCATTATATTTTTATTAAAAAAAAAAATAAAGTAATGCTAAATTTATTAGATAGCCTCACACCTAAGATTATTTATTCAAAGTCAATAATTTGTTAAATTCAACATTAATTTTGGATGAAAAATATAATAGAATGATATTATTGAAAAGATTTTATTGATAGAACTACATTTAAATGTAGTTTCATCTATTTTTTCTATTTGATATTTTTTAATAAATTTTAGATATATGTAAAAACAATTTTTTAAAATAGCTTAATCATAGAATATTAGGTCATACAAATCATATATTTATAAGTAAAAATTATACACTTATCATATTATTATTAAAAAATTATACACTTATCATATTTTAATTAAAAAATTTGAAAATAAAGATATAAAGAACTCATAAATTTTTTTCTTATTGATTTGAGAACTAAATTTTTTTAAATGGTAAAATTTATTTTTTTGGCCAATTAAATGATCAAAATTTTTAAAAAAGTGGGTTCTTTTATTTTTTTTTTCCTTTTGTAATTTAACTTCTTTCCTTTACAAGTACACCATTCAGCCAATATCCCACGCTACCGATCCACCCCAAGCCTTCTCCTTGTTTAGTCAAGTCATCCATCCTTCGGCTAGCCACGCACAATATCAAGCCTCGGCCAATTAGCGTCTTCTTCCTCCTAATAAATACACACTTCTTAGTTCTTATATACTTTAACTGTTACATGTCATCTATAATAACTACTAATGAAGTGTGATTGGTATCCTATTCAATTCATGGATTCGCTTAATCTTCATCTCTGATTGAGGTTGTTGAGCCAGGAGGTTTAATAATTTTTAGCTTCCATTTGTTTGGTTTATCAATTTTTGTCTTGATGTATGCGAATAATGAATGGGACTTTCAAGTCCTTTAGTCAAGGAATGACTCTTGTATTTGTTTTTCCATATTTGTTTGGTTTGATATCTATGTGATCTTGGTTACGTCTATTGTTATGAACATAATAGAAAGGGAAAAACTTGTGATTCTTTGATTAATTAAGCATATTCTTATTATGGGAATAGATCAGAGGAGAAAAAAGATTATTGTGTCCATCTAAATATTATATTTTGTCCAAATATTATTTTTAAAAAATATATGCATTAAATTAAAAACTCTTTATTTCGAGTTTTTATTTAATGTTATTTTTAACTTGATTTTAAAATCATTTGAGTTATAATTATTTTTGAGTCATTTCTTATTTAATTTTAAATTATTTGAGTCAAGTTTAATTTTAAATTAATTTAAGTTATTAATAAAAATATTTATAACACTAAACAAGAGGCCTAAGTTTCAATGAAGATATCCAAATAGAAAATGGTCCAAGGCTTAATTCGATTTTCAAATGCTCAAAGTTCAAAAGTCTCAGAAAATTAATAATAATAATAATAATATTAAAATAAAAATAAAACAAACAAAAGGAAGGAATCCCAAAACGAAATTCTTCTTTGCGTACAGGTCAATCCCAAAGCACGGAGAACTGCGTCTCTTCTAGCCCCCGTGCAATCCCAAAACGTGCGATCGTGGTGGTGGCAAGAGAGACCAAATGCCTTGCATCGTGGAGTAGACAAAAGGAAGGTTTGCACCAAATCTTTTGCTTCCGCGATTTTGGGATAGAGGGATTCCTACGAGTTGGGCAATCTCCGCTATAAGTCGAAGAAGCAGCAGACAATAGAGGTGGGGGTGGCAAAATAGAGAGAGTGTAGAACCGAGAATTGAGAGGCTAGGTCATGTCTTTAGAAAGAAGCAAGCAATTGGGATTTCTTGGGTGTAAGGCTTTGTGATTTGCTCCCTCAATTTCGATTCTACTAGGCATGTTCTTGCCATGTAAAGATGATGATGGGCTGTTCTTGCTGTGTAATTATGTGAGGGAAGGATTCGAATGAAATTTGGGTAGGCTTGTGTTATGCGAAAAACAATTGAAGAAGGGCAATAATGTCTCAGATATGGATGAGTAGGTGTCTTTTGGGAATTTCCTTGTAACAGTTATTAGTTGCACCGGTAGTAGTAGCGCATTAAGCATTTACATATATAACCAAATTTGTTATTAATTCTCTGGTTAAGCAACGGCAGAATAAAAGTAATACAAATTTCACTCCACCTTCTCTCTACTTCTTCTCTGATTCTCTTCTTCTTGTTCGTCTCTATTTTTCCCTTCTTCTTTCAATTGTTCAATAGCTTATCATTGGTATCAGAGTGGACAGTCCATGGCAAAAGCGGCTCATTCACAAACAATAATACGAGAAGTAGAAGAACATTTGAAGGCAGTAGTGGATCAAAGAATGGATGCTTTGGGGCAAAAAGTCTTTAGTCTTTAGGAATTAATAAGAGGCTTATCAGTTCAATTTACAAAAATCATGCACCAGAACAAGGAACAAGGCCAAATAGATGTTCATTCGAGACAACAAGGGGTCAGGGAGTATCAAGTCCCTACTCACTTCATCAGAGTTGAGTTTCCCCATTTCACTGCCACAGATATCAATGGATGACTCTCAAAATGTGAGAGATTGTTCCTTCTTAATGGGATGCCAGAGGGAACTAAGGTAATACTCGCCACCCTATCCATGGATGAAGTAGCCTACCATTGATATCAAAATTTTGAAAAAATGAGGAATGGAAGAGTGACCTAGCCCATGTTAGTCGAAGTTGTTAAGATTCATTTTGGATCCATTTTTAAGGACCCCATAGAAGAACTAATGCATCTAAAATAGACGGGATCTCTCGGTGACTATCAGGAGCCTTTTGACAACTTAGCTTGTAAGGTAGATTTGATTGAGGTACAAAAGCTCAGTTGCTACCTGGTAGGCTTGAAACCTAAAATAGCTATGGGAGTTAAGTTGTTCCATCCCACCATCTTATTGGATGCTACACAATTGGCCAAGCTACAGGTTATTACAAAAGAAAAATACTAGCTCATTGTCCATAATTGGTTCGAGTGGATATAAGAGAAATGGAGTTACAACCAAAAAAGAGCAGGATAATATGGATAGTATGAAGAAGGAGTAGCAAGGGAATTCAAAAGGGTCTCAAGGACCTACTCTCAACTAGCGAGGAATTTTACAAAAACCAAATCTACATTTTCAACAAAAACTTTCACCAGCAGAAGTGGAAAAACATCATAGCAAAAATCTATGCTACTTTTGCCATGACAAATAACACTAGATCGTGAATGTCCTTAAAAAAAGGATATGCAAATCTTCTTAATAGAAGTTGAAGATGACCAGTTAGAGGAAGTAACTCAATTAGCATAAGCAAGGGTGGACCAACATATAGAAAAGGATGTTGTTAAAGAGCCATCAATTTCATTGAATGCTCTATAGGGAATGGTAGCATAACTCACCATGAAAATAAAAGGGTTGATTAGCAAAAAAATGGTACATATTTTGATTGACACTAGAAGCACCCATAATTTTTTGGATGAGAGATTAAAAGCATGGGTTGATGCCAGGCTAGTTGACCCTATTCAAGTTATTGTGGCTGGGGGCAGTCAGATTATAGGAATAACCAAATGTGAACAATTGAAATAGAGCACTCATGGAATGGACTTTCAAATAGAAGTCATTCTAATTCCCTTAGTTGGATGTGATATGATTCTTGGTATGCAATAGATGAGGACATTGGGAATCATGCATCTTGATTGTCTTAATTTGGTAATGAAGTTTAAGCTGAATGGGAGAAAGATTTGAATTAATGGGCTAAAGGAACCTACACCTGGGATTGCTTTTTATGCTTGATTGAACAAGATTATGGTGTAACAACCAAATGCATTTATGGTCCAATTGTTGTCGTAGCATGCTAAAGCCATGTGCTACTCAGTAACTACATATACAAAGGAAAAACTAGCAGATGATATAAAGCAACTCATTGTAGAATTTCAAAACCTATTTGATGAACCCAAAGGCTTACCTCTACATCATGGATGTTATGACCATTCCATAATAGTTAAGGAAGACATTAGTCTAAACAACTTAAGACCATATCATTATCCAACATTTTAAATATATTTTATTTAGTCAATGATTGCTAAAATGCTCAATTATGGTATTATCCAATGAAGTTTTTCTCCTTTTTTCTCTTTAATAGTATTGGTTAAAAAGAAAGATGAAAGCTAGAGGATATGTGTAGACTACTAAGCTTTGAATGAGTAAATAGTAAGGAGTCATTTCCCAATTCCTCTAATTGAAGACTTATTGGATGAACTAAGGCAAGCAATGGTATTCTCCAAACTTGATTTATGCTCGGGGTACCATCAGATATGAATGAAAGAGAAATATATATATATATATATATATAATAGTTTTTCAAACACATGCTGGCCAGTATGAGTTCTTGGTGATGCTTTTTGGTCTTATAAATGCTCCATCAACCTTCCAATGAATGATGAATGCAATTTTTGAAGAACATTTGAGGAAATTTGTGTTGCTTTTCTTTGATGGTATTCTCATTTATAGTACCACATAGGAGGAGCATTTTTAGCATTTGCGAATTACTTTCAGCATCTTAAGAGCTCATCAATTTTTTGTTAAACTCAATAAGTGTGCTTTTGGTGTTACCAAGATTGAGTACCTGGGTTACTTCATTTTAGGGGTCACTGTATCCACGAATCCACGGAAGATACAAGTAGTAACCAAATGGCCTGTACCAAACTTTATTAAGTAATTACATGGGTTCTTGTAGTTATCTAGCTATTATAGACATTTTATCCATAATGATAGCATCTTGGCTAGGCCTCTTACTGATCTGCTACAAAAAGATACATTAGTGTGGAATGAGGAAGTAGAGAATGCTTTTAAGGATATGAAATAAGCCATAACCTCGTCTTCAGTACTAGGTTTACTAGATTTAAGTCAATCCTTCATTATTGAAATAGATTTTTTGGCATTAGTATAGGAGCTGTTCTGATGCAAGGTAAGCACTTAATTGCATTCATCAGCAAGGTTTTATCACAAAAAAAAAACTATATGTTATTAGTATATGATAGAGAACTCTTGGTTGTCGTGTATGCTATTAGAAAATGGCATTGGTATCTCTCCATTTTACCTTTCACATTCCTTATAGATTAGCAAAGTCCCAAGTTTCTGTAGGAACAGAATTTGTCACTCCAGTTCAATATAAATGGCTGATTAAACTCATGAGGCTTTAATATTTTATCTGTTACAAAAAAGGCATGAAAATGATGCTGCTAATACTCTTTCAAGATCTAATCACAGAAATTAATTCCAAATGAAACTCTCTATAATTTCATTCGAGCTATGGAAAGCCATCCAGTAGTAATGGCAATCAAATTCTCAACTTTAAAATGTTGTTCAATAGCTAAAACTTGATGCTAATACTTATCCTAAATATAAATGGAATAGGAAGACACTATTTTGAAGGAATAAGGTGGTTATTAGTCATAGCTCTCTACTTAAGGAAACCATTATGTAGCGGCTTCACTCTTCTCACTGAGGAAGACACTTGGGCATCAAGGCAACATGGAAATGAATTCACTGTTTGTTCTATTGGAAGGGTATGTTGCATGACATTTAAAATTTTATTGCCAACTATGAAACCTGCTTGTGATGTAAATATGAAACCACTACTTCACTAGGTTTATTACAACCACTTCCAGTACCTAAAGGTGTATGGTAGAGTACTAACATGGATTTTATTGAAAAACTACTTAAATTAGGAGGTAAGGACACTATATGGGTAGTGGTTGATAGATTGAGCAAATATGCTCATTTCATGCCTTTGGCACACCCTTACACAACTACTGAACTTGTCTAAATCATCTTTGATAATGTTAATAAATTGCATGGTAGTCCAGCTAGTATATTTAGTGATAGAGATCCCATATTTACAAGTAAATTCTGGTGTGAATTCATGAACAAGTTGGAAGCCTCTCAAGCTCTTTTCTCAACTTATCATCCACAAACCAATAGATAGAGTGAGGTGCTTAACAGATGTCTTAAAAACTATTTGTGGAGCTTGGCATGGTAGACACCTTATGAATGGCTCAAATGGTTAGCTCTTGCAGAATGGTGGTATAATACTACATTCCGTACTGCAATAGGAGTTACTCCATATGTAGTCATGTATGGTCAACTACCACTCATTCATATTCCATATTTACCATAAGATTTAGTCATTAAAGTCATTGACAGAAGCTTCTGTGCATGAGAAAAATGTTGAAGAATCTTTTTAAAAAATGGAATTGGCCATCCACTGAATGAAATAGAACGCTGATAAGGGCAAAATTGATTGCCAATTCTAAGAAGGGGATTGGATATTTTTTAAGCTTCACCCATCTAAGCAGTCATTAGTGGAGAAACAACATTATGAGAGGCTATCACCCAAGTATTTCGGCCCATATCAGGTCATTGCTAATGTGGGATTAGTAGCATACACTCTCGATTTACCTCCTATTTCACGGATCCATCCTATCTTTCATGTTCCCCTACTAAAGAGGTGTCCAAATGCTTCAATTTATGCTTATGAACTCCCTGATGATTGGGGACCAACAACATTTAAATGTGAGCATGAAAGGATTTTGGATCGTTGTCTGGTGCAGAGAAAGAATCGTGCTATAATGGAGGTACTTGTTAAATGGCATGGTGAACTGGATAAGGAGGCTACTTGGGAAGTATGGTTTGACCTGCAGAAAAAGTTTCCTCACTTTACCAAAATGTTACACCCTTCGGGACAAGGGTGATCTTATTGGGAAACGTATTGTTATGCAAAAAACAATTGAAGAAGGGCAATAATGTCTTAGACATGGGTTAGCAGGGGTCTTTTAGGAATTTCCTTGAAACAGTCATTAGTTGCACCAATAGTAGTAATTTGTTAAGCATTTACATGTATAACCAAATTTGTTATTAATAGTCTAGTTAAGCAATGGATTGAAGCATAATAAAAGTAATATAGATTTCACTCTACCTTCTATCTACTTCTTCTTTGATTCTCTTCTTCTTGCTTGTCTCTATTCTTCCTTTCTTCTTCTAATTGTTTAATCACTTATCAGCTTGAGTTTTAGAATTCGCCCCATCTCTTGTATAACTCAATTTGATGTTAAATTAACGTGTGCTCGTTTGGGGATTTACACTGACACATTTGAAGTGGGTTAATATTGGCTTATAATAAAGCTTTACTTTTATTTCTAATATGAGATTGGATCCTGTTCTTATATTCTTGTGCTATGTTTCAATGTTAGCATGAATTTTTCAACTTAATTTCCTTGACTTGTTTGCCTAATAAGTGATGGTCCTGGATTAAGAGTTGGGTTAGTATGGGTTTATTGTTAAAATTTGTCTATGATGTGAACTTGTATCTAATCTAATTCTTACTTTTGTTTTATCAATTAGCATGAAAATTTCAATTTAGGTTCTTTGCTAATATTATGTGCTTGCTAGACATTTAATGGTGTTTTGAAATTAGGTTGTACATGCAAGATTTATAGTGTGTTTGGTTTAGCATCTCATTGCTTCAAAACCACGTTTTGACGAAGCATTCTTTCGTTGCTTCTACATTTGATGGGTTGCAAACATGATTTTCTTCCTTCGCCAATGCTAATCCAAACATGCACTTAGTGTTAGAAGTGAGTTCGAATTTTTACTCATGGTTTTTTTTCCCTTCACAATTGATGTTTAAATTTCTATTAAATGTGGTTACTTTGCTTTATTGTTGTTTGAAATTTTGTTGGTGCACACATGCTACTACTATGTGATGATATGATTAAGTAACTTTTGCCATATGTTTTATTTTGTGTGGCTGGATATTAACCATACTCATGCATGATACTGGTGTTAGTTTAGATTTGTGAGTTTGAATTTATGATGAATACACTGGTATATGAATTTGGTGAACTTAAATCCAAATTCATGATGGACAAGACTACATTTCCTAGTGTTCAATTAATAATTAGACAAAGCCAAATAAGTGCACTTGCTGCTCTCTCTCTCTCTCTCTCACACACACACACATACATGAAGCTAAGGGATTATATTATGGCATAAGAAATTACTTTGGCTCAAGATAAATAGTGGGTAGCTAACACTTTCATCACGACACAAGTGATTTCTAAACTTATTTTAGTTTGTAGACCACCTTTCCATTTTTTTTTGAAGAAATGACTATCACACCTAACATAAGTTCATCAATATTCTAGCATGATTCTCTTTATATTACATGTACTTTTGGTGAAATTGGTACTTTGAACCATGTTTTAAGTTGTGCTTGTTCGAATTTGTTGGGAGTTGGTTCTTTTCGTGCCATGCTACATGTATTCACACCTATACCTAATGTAGGATGTCTAATTTTATATCTCCCTATTTTATTTTATTTTTATTTTATTATTCTTTTTAAAGTTTAATGTGTGTTTGCTCACTTTTTTTAAAGAAAATAAAAAATATAAAAAAAATTACTTTAAAAAAGTTCATGAAAAAAAAAGAGAAAATAAAGAGAATAAAGGGAGGTAAGATTAAGTTGAATTTCATAAATTAAAATACATCAACCAACTTTAAATTTATTTTATTTGTGAAATTGAGTTTATTTTTATTCTCTTTTTTCTTTTCACAAAAATAAATAGAAGTAACTAACTTAGTGATATTTAGGCCTTTTATTTTTTTTACCTCATTTGAACTATGTAGACTTTAATTCCTTCATAAGGTACATAGGCTATAGGTTCTCTTTCTAAGTCAAGTCTATCTTTGTTAATATATTATTGTTATTGTTATTGTTGTTATTATTATTATTATTATTTTGTTTCCATGCTAATAACACAAGAGACCGTGTCACCAAAATCAAAGTTAAATTAAAAAGGAGCCAAAAAGATTTTAAAAAAATTAAGATGCACATTCTCCAAAGAATGAAGAACTATTCATAGTTTATGAACAATGCAGTTTCCTATCACTTATATATATTGATTATTTGAAGTAATTAGTAGCTTTTTTTTTTTAGTAATAGGCTTGTACATTTTCTTTTTTGTTTTGTGAATTTCTCTGTTATTAACACAACTTCACAAGACAATTAAAGCTTCTTTAATATATGGAAAGTTTGGGTGGGACATCTTTTCTCTTACTATTAAATAAATTAAGAACTTTTTGAAAGAAAAGTATGTTTATTATAAATTTAAGACTCACATTATTTAAGGCTAAACTTCATTTCTCTTATTATTATCATGATGATCCAATCATCCAACATGTTCATATTGTCACTATCTTACTGTTACATTAGAATAGGAATCCTAATTTGAAATTCTAATCTTATTAACCTTATTGTTACCATTGTTTCATTATCTTTTGAAATGTGATAAGTTTGCAAAAGGGTAAAAAATCTTGAACAAAATGAGTTTTTACTCTATACAAATGCTTTAACCATTTTGAGGTATACATTCTCAATTACTTTATGCTACGTATGATGTAACAACCAGAAAAGAGAAAAGAAAAGGAAAAGAAAAGAAAAGTTGAAAATTTTCGAAGGCTGAAAATTTTCTAAGTCTGCTAGCTACAGCCTAGCTATAGCGAGAATGCCTTCTCGCTATAGCGAAAATGCTTCTAGCTATAGCGAGTGCGTGCATCCCATACAAAAATCAGGGAGTTGCTTGCCATAGCGTACGCTATAGCAAAGGCAGAGGTCTGGGACTAACACGAGCTCGCCGTAGCGAGGGTTATGGCTCGCTATAGCGAGGGTTAGTCCGGAAAAGCGTAAAAAGAGAGATTTTGACTTTTTAAAACATCCAAACTCTTTCTTTCTTTGTAAACCGACCTAAGCTTAGACTAAGAGAGAGAAAAGGGCTATGGATAGAGAGAGAGACTTGGAGAAGGAAGGAGAACAAGCAAAGAGGTAAGTAATCTTGAGATTTCCCTAGCTTTTCTCCTTAGCATGTTATTCTTCTCCCTTTGCCCTCTCTTTCTTTGGTTTTAGTAGTTGATTTGGGTTTGGTTCAGAAGAGAGAAAGTGGAAAAACTACTCTTGAAGAAGAGTAGAGCTCATGTAGCTTCATTTCTTCTTCTTTGCTTTCCTTTTGAGAGCTTGAGAGAGGAAGGAGAGTGAGTGGAATTCTAGAGAGAGAATCCTTAGTTTCTTACATGAGTAGTAGGGGTTTGCTTAATGAAGAGCCCCTTTAGCTTTGTGAGTATTTATTTAGGTTATAAGAGAATAATCCCATGCTCTTTGTTGTGCTTAGGCTCAAAGGAAGCAACTCCATCTAGTTGTGAGTGTGAAATCAAGAAGGGAGAAGAGAAATTGAAAGGGAAGGCTTGTGTTAACCGATAAGGTAGCTCTCTACTCTTTCTTGTTGCATTCTTGGATGTGTAATAGTCATTGTATGCTTGTGTATAAGCTTGTATGATGAGACATGCCATTTGATGTTGCCTTGATGCATTGGTACCAATATGTGTATGATATGAATTGTGGAAATTACTCGGGTGAGGTGGTGCCGAAAGTCCCTTGAGACGGGTGAGGTGGAGCCAAAAGTCTCTGAACCAAGGGTGAGGCCAATCCAAAAGTCCCAAAGCTCGGGTGAGGCTAGACCAAAAGTCCCTAGATCCTAATCTTGGCATCGATATGTTATGCATGGCATGAAACACATATATTGTGTTATTGTGACTTGTTTGCATACTTTGACTGGTTTATATATCTTGATCGCTTCTTGAATGAGTATGAGCTATTGAGATTCCCTGAATCTCACCCCCTTCCCTCTCCCATCTTAACATCCAGGTGGAGTTCAAGAGCCTAAGAGTGGAGGCCATGAGGCATAGAAGGCCTTGTTTGCCACTTTTGCACACTTACACCTAGTTTGATGTATAGGAAGACCAAGTACTTTTGTATGAATATCATTTTTGAGTTGTAAATATGTGAGCACATGTAAACATATGTATAAGTGATGTATGAACGGTGTAAAGAGCAAAAGTAATGGAAATGTGATATTTGGCCCTTTAGTGGCTTATATGAACTGATGCATTTTATCCCGTAGTATAGTGAGTTTGAGTTGTGTATTGATTTAGACCACTTAAGGAAGTCATATATGCTATATTTATACTTTCAAACTTGCCCATGAGATGCTAGAGCATGTAGGAGGCTATTTGGACCCCTTTTGAGCAATTTTGGGTGCCAAAACCGTCAATTTTGTGAGCTCTGTCAAAGTATGACCAGATGAGCTCTTCTTAATATGAAATTTGGCATGCCTCTAGATTCTATTGATAGCTTCTTGAGAAGCTAAAGTGGGTAATATTTGGAGGTCTAGGGAATATTTGGTGAATTGTTGAAGTTGGGAAATTTTCATGATTTGGTCATGGTACTGTGCAATAGGTCCGAAAATGAATTCATGTCATTCATAGATCAAATGGTGTCCAAATGTCATGAAATTTTATGAGCATAAACTAGTTATCCACAGTGACCTATACCAACTAGAAGCACCTCAATTGGAGGTCTATAGAGAGAGAAACGACTTGCTGAAGTTTTGTATGCTGATCAGGGAAGCTTTCTGACCTTTGTTACTGTTCCATCTGTTTTCGAAGTCCAAGAGCTCCTAAACTGATCTAGAATTATTTTTTCCTCTAGTTAACATCTGTAGCTTTCCAAATTGGTATATATTTCCCAGATTAGATTTTTGTGGAATTAATTACGAATTTTCAAAGTTCATGACAGTAAACTGCACCAGTATCAGGGACAGCCAGACCTCTGTTTCGTTTTTGATGTCAAGGATGGTCTAAACGTTGGGATTGTGGTTGGGAGTTATTTTTAGTGGAAATTTAACATCAAAATATTTCCAAAGAGCTATGATTTGCTTGATTTTCATTTTTCTAGAATTAGTTATGATTTTCTAAAGTTGGAGCAAAAAATCTGACTTATGGGCTCATGCGAGAAATTGCATTTTCTTGGTTTTTGACTTCATATCCGTGGTTTATGAGTTGTTTGAGGCTATGTACAAGTCTTATAAATGGTAATTAAGTAGAGGATGTGAATGATGGGTTCACGGGACCCACGGGGCAAAATATAACCAGTTTAACCCCGACTTAAGGTAGTAAAATACCACGGTTTCGGTCATTTTCCTAGGAAATCATATGGAATTAAGCCTAGAGGAAGATGAATTAGAGATAAGATATTATGGTGTTACATATGATATATAAATTTTTTCTAAAATAAGAACTGCTCACTAATACTAATTTAGTAATAGTAGTTAAATACAATGTTGTTATAATCAGACTAGACTAATTGGTTAAACCAGTTGGATGAGGAATTAGACTTTGAGCTGGTCTAAATAATCCTCTAAATCGGTGCTTCCAAGAACCAGTTAACATTGGTTAAGAATCAGGTTTGGCCGATTAGTTTTAGGTCAGAACCAATGCAAATAGAGTAAACCCTTGCTTCCAAAATACATGTATGTTATTTGACCTATATTGCATCTTCAATTTATATGTGTAAATTTTTATATAAATAGATTATTCAAGTGGATTGCTTGCATTTTTCTATGAAAATAGTCACATGTAGTGTTCAACCAATGACCTAAAGGAAGGATTTTAGCATCTTAGCCATTGCACCACCTTACTTTCTTTAATAAGATTGTGTATAATATTATATAAATATAATTATAGTATTTCCTTTGGAATTTATGTCATTTAACTTAGACATTTATTAACTATTTTTTTTTTACACTATGGTCAAACCTTCAAGAACCAATTAAATTTCATTATATTGATTTTTTTGAAAAGTAATAATAAAAAATTAATATATTGAATAGTTAGTTTTTATAATATCTTGGTTTCAATATTTGTTTCAACACCTTAATATTTGATGATTATATTTATCAATAAATAAGTTATTTTAGGCTAAAAATTTTAAAATTAAAAAGTCAACTAAATTTAAATATTATGTTATATTTAATTTATTTTTATACATAATTAGTAATGAAATGATGCAAGTTTTATTAATATTTTATTATTATTATTTAGTATACTAAAATTTTAATATATATATATATATATAATTATCACTAGTTTGACTACAATTCAATTATGATCAAATAAATGAACTGTGAACCGGTATTTTTACCAATTCAATGATCGATCTAATTTTAAAAACATTGGTTAAATACATAACTAACTTGTGGGATCTTCCTATGTCTAAATTAAACATTGTATATCATATGTTTGTTGACTTATGACCTCAAAAAGGATGTTGTAGTTGGTCATTTTATATTCTCTTACTTAAGTAATAGTATTGTTTTTATTTATGGTATCTATGACATCTTTTATTTTATACCATTTGATTTTCTCATGAAGAAAATAGATCTTATAGAAGAATTTGAAAAAATATATATCTATAGTGTATGATTCTTTCTTGGCTATGAATTAAATTTTTTTAATACATATCTTGTATTGAAATTAAGTGCATGTGAAGCACAAGGAGCTTTGTATATAGATGATTTGGATAAAAATTAGAAAAAGTGCTAGACATTATTTACATTTGCAAATTTCTTGAAATATTAAAGAAAATTAACATTAATTGTCTTTTCTTAGGTGCTATTTTATTCTATCTTTATTCTCTTAAAAGTGATAATAGATCTTTTTATGGAGATTGATTTGAAGCTTAAATTAGATATGGAATTTGATAGCTTGAAGATAGCATGGAAGTTTTTAGATCAACTATGGTGCAAGAACCAAATTTAAAGCTAGAAAATTGTATTTCAACATGAGTAAGAAAGATGGTTATATAACTTTATACAGATATTTGTTGCAAAAGAGGGTTTACAAAAGGTAAATAAAAAGAATTTGATGAATACCAATCATTGACTTCAGATTAAGTGTAATGTCCCAGATCGGGTAGGAAGACCCTGGGAACGACCCATATAAGTGGGAGCGAAGCTCTCCCCACTGACGACATGTTTTGAGGGAGGATCCCTGCATGGCGGATCTCCTCAAGAACAAAACCCCACCAGGCCATGTGACGGGTGTCGCAACGGGGACAACATCGTCAGAGACTCTGTGTGGTGTTTGGTATCAGAGCCGGCCTGTTTGCATGTGCAACCCAAGGATGGGTTGGCCCCAAGGGGGGTGGAATGTAATGTCCCACATCGAGTAGGAAGACCCTGGGAACGGCTCATATAAGTGGGAGCGAAGCTCTCCCCACTGACGACGCGTTTTGAGGGAGGATCCCTGCATGGCGGATCTCCTCAGGAACAAAACCCCACCAGGCCATGTGCCGAGTGTCGCAACGGGGATAATATCGTCAGAGGCTCTGTGTGGTGTTAATGTAATGTCCCACATCGGGTAGGAAAACTCTGGGAACGGCCCATATAAGTAGGAACGAAGCTCTCCCCACTGACGACGCGTTTTGAGGGAGGATCTCTGCATGGTGGATCTCCTCAGGAACAAAACCCCACCAGGGCATGTGCCGGGTGTCGCAACGGGGACAATATCGTTAGAGGCTCTGTGTGGTGTTTGGTATCAGAGCCGGCCTGTTCGCATGTGCAACCCGAGGACGGGTTGGCCCCAAGGGGGGTGGAATGTAATGTCCCACATCGGGTAGGAAGACCCTGGGAATGGCCCATATAAGTGGGAGTGAAGCTCTCCCTACTGATGACGCGTTTTGAGGGAGGATCCCTGCATGGCGGATCTCCTCAGGAACAAAACCCCACCAGGCCATGTGCCGGGTGTCGCAACGGGGACAATATCGTCAGAGGCTCTGTGTGGTATTTGGTATCAGAGCTCGCCTGTTCGCATGTGCAACCCGAGGACGGGTTGGCCCCAAGGGGGGTGGAATGTAATGTCCCACATCGGGTAGGAAGACCCTGGGAACGGCCCATATAAGTGGGAGTGAAGTTCTCCCCACTGACGACGCGTTTTGAGGGAGGATCCTTACATGGCGGATCTCCTCAGGAACAAAACCCCACCAGGCCATGTGCCGGGTGTCGCAATGGGGACAATATCGTCAGAGGCTCTGTGTGGTGTTTGGTATCAGAGCCGGCCTATTCGCATGTGCAACCCGAGGATGGGTTGGCCCCAAGGGGGGTGGAATGTAGTGTCCCACATCAGGTAGGAAGACCCTGGGAACGGCTCATATAAGTGGGAGCGAAGCTCTCCCCACTGACGACGCATTTTGAGGGAGGATCCCTGCATGGCGGATCTCCTCAGGAACAAAACCCCACCAAGCCATGTGCCGGGTGTCGCAACGGGGACAATATCGTCAGAGGCTCTGTGTGGTGTTTGGGGCCAACCCGTCCTCGGGTTGCACATGCGAATAGGCCGGCTCTGATACCAAACACCACACAGAGCCTCTAATGATATTATCCCCGTTGCGACACCCGGCACATGGCCTGGTGGGGTTTTGTTCCTGAGGAGATCCGCCATGCAGGGATCTTTCCTCAAAACGCGTCGTCAGTGGGGAGAGCTTCACTCCCACTTATATGGGCTGTTCCCAGGGTCTTCCTACCCGATGTGGGACATTACATTAACACCACATAGAGCCTCTGACGATATTGTCCCCGTTGCGTCACCCGACACATGGCCTGGTGGGGTTTTGTTCCTGAGGAGATCCGCCATGCAGGGATCTTCCCTTAAAACGCGTCATCAGTGGGGAGAGCTACGCTCCCACTTATATGGGCCGTTCCCAGGGTCTTCCTACCCGATGTGGGACATTACATTCCACCCCCCTTGGGGCCAACCCATCCTCGGGTTGCACATGCAAACAGGCCGGCTCTGATACCAAACACCACACAGAGCCTCTGACGATATTGTCCCTGTTGCGACACCTGGCACATGGCCTGGTGGGGTTTTGTTCCTGAGGAGATCCGCCATGCAGGGATCCTCCCTCAAAACGCGTCGTCAGTGGGAAGAGCTTCGCTCTCACTTATATGGGCCGTTCCCAGGGTCTTCCTACCTGATGTGGGACATTTCATTAAGACCAATTGTAAAGCAAGAATAGGAGTTATATTTGTGAATGAAATATATAAAGCCTGTGACTTTGTTGAGGAATAAAATCATCTACTTTATCTTTTGGCAATGGTTCACATATTGGCATCACAACATAAATTATCTAAAGTTCAAATCCATCCAATTGATTTGGCAAAGGATTCTACGTCTCAATAGAGAGCATCTTTTAAATTGATGAGTAGGCATGTTAGAGGAAGTGCTAATCTAAATTATATGCAGTTATATATGAAAAATTACCTTCAGTCTAAAAAACCAGAGTAGACATGGTGTATGAAAAAGTCAGTTGTTTGTTGTAATATTTCTAACAATAGTTGTTGAAAAATCTACTATTTTTCCATACATATCAAATGGATATAAAAGAACAAATAATCAATGTTTTTTATGTAGATACAAAAATGCATATTAATTATGGTTATTTTGGTGATGTAATATTTTTTGACATAACACATTATAGTAACAAAGCATCTAGACCATTTGGTTTGTTTTGTGGATTTGACCATTTGGGAGGAGTGGTGATTTTTAAGACAACATTGCTATATGATGCAATAATAGAGTTATTTAAATGGCTTTTTGTAACTTTTTTGGAGACACACTAGTAAAAAAATGCCTTTACTATTTTTACTTATCAAAATCAAGTGATAGCAAAAGCATTACATGAGGTAATGCTAGAGACTTTGCATGTATTAGATACAAAATAATATCAAGCACTTAGACAACTTGATAAAAGATGGATCCCATTTTTATTCTGACTTTAAGAGGTGAATTTACAAATATAAAGAGGAAACACAGTTTGTAGCAACATGGAGCATATTATTATTAGAATATGATGTTTATGATAACATATGACTAAAGTTGGTTAACACAATAAAGAAAAATGGCCAATTTGTCATCACTAGCATATGAAGCACACAACTTAGTGAAAGCTTGAATTTAGACTTTAAGTGTTTGATGAAACTTAGATATCATTTAATTCTTTAAATACTTTGAAAGGGTGATGGAGGACAAGCAATACAATGAGTTGAAGTGTAAGTTTAAGTCACAATAAAAAATACTAAGGTTGAAAATAGATAATTTGTTTATGTTGTGACAATTTGCTCAGATTTATACTATTACTATCTTTGACTTATTTCAAGAAGAGTTTGATTTATACACAGCAGCTTATATAAACACAAAAATGAAAGTTGGTTATTGCTTGATTATATTATTACTATGGTCAATCAAGAGAGAGAATAAAAGTGTTATTTGATCCCTACAACAAGTCAATTTCTTATAGGTACAAGATGTTTAAGACTTTTGGTATATTGTGTTGCCATGCTTTGAAAGTATTGTATTTAATGTAATAGATATTAAAATACTTCTTGATCAATATATTCTAAAGATATGGATAAAAGAAGTGTTACATATGATGTTAGGAGAAAGAAAGTTGAAGAAGATCTTAGGCTAGATAGCATGCAATAGTATAAATGTCTATATCTTATGCTAATAGGATTACCAACCAAGGCATTCAATTGTCAAGTAGCATTCTCATTAGTGAATAAAGCTGTCTTTGATCTAAGCAAACAAGTAACAAAGCTTTGTTTGAGGTAAAAGCATACTAATAATGATAGTAATGCTACCACATTATTGGCTAATGAATGCATATTACAAGCAAAGAAGAAGAAGAAGAATTCCAAGCATCAAATATTCATAGATTTAACAATCTAAATTAAGTAAAAATATTCTTATATTTGTGTTTAGAAGCTATTTTTCTTGCTTTAATTAAGGAATTCATAATGTTACATGATCCTTGTCAGATGATAAAACACATAGTCAAATGCTTGTATCCTATTCAACACCTCTAGCACCTTAGGCATACCCTCAAACACATGGGAGTGAAATTAGTTTTACTAGATTATTGATGGTATGAACTTTCGATTTACTAAAAAAATGTCCTTGTTCTCTAATTAATGTTTATGCTATGATTAGTGTTTATTTGTAATATAGGCACCATTTGATCATCTTTTGCAATTGCTTGAAATAGTAGTTTTTTGCAGATATTTCAAACGTAAGCAACCAAGATGGTTGAAGTAATAGAGTTATGTATATGCTAATATAATGACATCATTATATATGCTACTAATGTAATCACAACTTTGTAAGACTACAATGAAAGAAACAATTATATTGAAATTGATCTCTTCATTACATTTGTCTCTTTAGTATGAAGGACTTCCCATATATTGCAACATAAAGCTAGATCCTATACATGTTTTTTAGAATTTTGTTGTTGTCCTATACATTGACAAAGTAAACTTTAATAATCTTACATTCGCAATTGCAGCTTATCAGCCTATTCAAAATAAGTGTCTTATAATTAAAGGCTTGTTTGGTATGTAGTCATTAGGCCTAATGGAAAGGCGAATCATTTTGATTGCATTCCTATGGGAATGGATTCCTATTCTTAGGTAGAGCCCATTCTCATATTTATAACAATGGAGATTCCATTTTATGTGGGCACATGACTATCATATGAGCAAAAAATACAAGAAATGATTACCTTAAGAGTGTCTGAATGACACATAGTAGAAGGAATAAAAGTTTGTTATTTTGTTTGTTTGTATTTTTTTCTTTTTGCATGTCTATGTTCTGTTAAGTAGCAAGGTTTGGCTAGTGAAAAAGTAATAAAGAATATTAACCATTGTGGTTTTAGGAGTCTCCTCCTTGACTTAAAGAGGGTGGATTATTTTTTCTTGTAGCTGTTTCTCTTTTGAATCCATTTTCATGTGCACTATTTAATAATCTTCTCTGTTGTTCATTGTTTGTTGTAATCTTCCTATTATTGTTTTCCTTTTCCACCATGCCAAACCTCCCATAATAAAGGTAGATAAAGTTATCACCATAACACCACTTGCAACATATAAGTTCATAGTGGTTTTTGTATTTCGTAACTGCTTCAAAAACCTTTCATCCTTAAAATAGTATATATAATCAACACCTTTCAAACCCTTTTGGCAATGACTTGTTCTTCGTACCATTTATTATAACACCCCTAAATTAATTAAGACTAATTATGGTGATTAGAGAGTTGATGTGAATTAATTAGCAAAATCAATTAAGAGAGATTTGTACTTAATAAGGGCCTTATGATTAGTTCAATTATGTTTAAGGCCTAATATCAAACCCTAATTATACCATGAGCTTTGTAAGAGAGCCCAACACTAACTTTCTTGTAAGCCTAACTTGAATTTTCTAAAAGCCTAAAACTTATGAGTGAGTTTAAGTGAGACGAACCCATTTAGCCTTCGCCTAAACTTGATGAAGTGAAGCCAATTAGTTCTTGGGTTATTGGATCAACACACTCCATCTCCAACAAAAAAAAAAGATTTTGCAACTCAAACCAATGAACCTTAGCCCAATTCTGAAAATAAATAAGACCATAGGTAATATTTGGGCCCTTAAGGCAGCCTAAACCCACCATAAACCCTCCAACTTATGGCCCAATAAATTTTTACAATGGATTTTTGAGCCTTTAAATCAGCACACTCTCCCCAACCCCAAGAGTTCTTGCAGCCTATCTCACCTACGACTAGCTCATTTGAAATAATAGGCCCATTGAACTAGTTTATCTTCACTAAAACCCTAAGAGGCCTTCTCCCCACCTATTTGGCTACTAAGACACTTATGTTTTGCAGAATAAGGAAGCCATTTTTTATCTTGAGAAGAGGGGCTAGGGTTTTTCTGCATTCTTCCACCATTTCTCACTTTTAAGGAAGATTTGGCCAAAGTAATCTATATAAAACATGTCTCCCTCATTCTCTTCATTTTGGTCGGATTAGTTTTTGGTTTTGGACATTTTCATCCCCTTGTCAAATTTGAAATTTGGTGTTTGGGTGACTCCTTGCAAGATTTTCGGAGTTAGAAGTTAGAAGGATGATTGGATAAGCATTTCCCTTCCATTTTGTGTATTATTTTGTTAGAAAATGTCTCTAAGGATTTATTTTCATAAAGAGTTCTACTATTATGCGAAATTATAAAGAGATGAAGGTGAAACATTGAAATTTTTGGGTTTAATGACTTAAATCCAAATTTTGGAATGACCCATGGTGTGTTATTAATAGTTGAGGCTCAACCCAGTCCATTTGACCTCTTGGGTGTATGGGTAAGTGTTTCCATTTCTTTTGTATGGTATATATACTAAATTTTCATTATTTAGACTGACTTTTAGTGCATGGCTTTTACATGTGCGAAAATAGAAATGTTAGAAGTGACCCATTATGAGTTCTTATTGTTGTGACCTTGAATGGGTGTAGTAGACCCTTAGGAAGCTTGGGTAAGAAGTTTTTAATGTACTCTTGTTAAGATTAATCTGTAGATAGGGAAATTTCTTGCTAATGGTAGTTGAATAATGATGATTATACTTATATTAGGCCTGGTGTACATTGAATTATAATGGTAGCTAGAGGAAAAGTAACTGACTTCATTGAGGTAATCAGGGTTATTTTTTTTAATTTTATGTATATGTTCATATTAATTTGATATTTGTTACACATGCTTGATTTTGAAATGCTAAATAATTGGTTAACTACTTAAATTACGATTGTGACTAGACCTTATGAGTCCATGGTGGAGTTATGGTGTGGCTGCCACCTATGCATGTATTTCGATCAGGCACCGAGTTGTGATCAGACCCCAGATGCATTGAGCCTTGATTGTGCTCATTATAGAGTAGGTGTTGTGGATGGAACTTTTTTGGTATTATTAGCCATTAACATGTTGTGTGTGATTGCTGGTATGAGATAGTAGTCATTAGTAGCTGAACTAGTTCATTTCCAAATTGAATTATTGATTTTGGTATTGATGATATGAAATTATATTATATTAGTTAATATGTACATATATATGGAATTTGTATCTTGTTACTGAGATTGTATATTTCACCTCAATTGTGGGCTAACATTTTCAAGGATCGGACCTCTCAGTGGCAAGGAGAAATTAATGGAAGCTTATTATATGATTTGGTAGCACATAAGTTTGGAAACCTTGTCAGGTTGTATTGTGTAATTAGATTACTAACTTTATATTATTACTGCATTGCATCATGAATTACCAAATACAGGGACTGTACATGTAATATAATTATCATGGAATTGATCATTATGGTTGTAATTAACTAATAATAGATGAGTGACTTGATCTTATATGAACATTAAGCATTGGCCCTATGCTCCTTGTGGTTGAAACACTTTTGCTGTCACTAAATTATGGAATTCGCTTATGTATCATATTTTTGTAAGTAGAAATTAACACTTAAATCTTGAAGTGGATAATGATAGATTAGTTAAGTAAATCAAGTGATAAATACCATTAGAGTTTCACAAATTAAAGGAAAGTGGTCCTAGAGTGTTCTTAGATGGAGAATTAGAGTGCATGGGAGGGAATTTGAGAATTACAAGAACATAGGGGAATTGACTGTAGCTAAAATGGAATTAGCCAGGGCCAAATGTGATAAAGTTGCCCAGGGAAGGAAATAGAGAGGAATTGGCCATGGCAAAGAGAGATGTTAGCCGCAGTGAAATGTGAGAGGCAAGTCTGGTGATGTTCTAAAGGGTAATTCACTATGACGAAAGTGGTATTTGGCTACAGCGAAATATGCGAAATTTGTGAAGGTGTAAGGAGTTGAACCAGAGAGTAATTGGCCATGGCTCGAGAGAATTCAGCCGCGGTGAAGATGCTTAATTTCTCATATTCACATAGAAACCTTAGTTTCTCTTATGGCAATGCTAAAGAATGATTTAGAAACACTTGTAGGAGGTTTTTGTGAGTTGAAATTGATGGATGGAGGAGTCAAAGGCTTCTCATTGATAATTAAATTCACTTGCACATTCGAATAACTGTGGTTGTTTAGTTAATGAACCTAATAACATTAGGGTTTAAATTTTTTTTATATTTTCTGAATGTAATTAGTTGTAATGACTTTCAACCTTGATTTATGATTATTAATCATGTATTTATCCTTAATTACAATTATTAGAAGTTAGGATCGTTACACCTATTAGCATTTTTGTCTCCATTGGCTTCTTTTTCTTTGATTTTAACTTTTGGGTTTTGTATCCCTAACTATTAAAGGATGAACAATTAAAGTTTAAAGATCATTTAGCTCAAAATAGAAGCAACCAAACTAAGTACACTTAAGATGGTCAATTATTGAAAAGAAAAGGCAAAAATATGATTAGGAGTGATGCAAATTTGAAGATAAGGCTACCAACATGGATGCACTCTTTGCCATAAAGAGGGCATTCAAAAAGTAAGGGTAACTTATCAAAGGTTGAAAGCTTTACTTTGGTGGAAAAATATAGAGGCTAACATGAAGTTCTTTATTAAACATTATGATACTTGTGATTGATTTAAGAATGAAACTATTCGTAATCTTGTATTACTTTACTAGTACCTGATCCTCAAGGCATTTAGGAGAGTTTATCTATGGATTTAATTTAAAGGCTACATAGATCCAATGGGAAGGACACAATTATAGTGGTTATTAATAGAATAGGCAAATATGTTCACTTTATTGCATTGACACATTCTTATATGACTTCTATAGTAGCCTAATAATTCTTAGATCATCTCTATAAGCTACATGGGCTCTAAATGAAGTGATTAATGATAGGGACCCTATCTCCATTAGCAATTTCTGGAAGGATTTTTCAAAGCAACTAGGGATTTAGTAGAATTTAACATCATCTTACCTTCTTCAATATGATAGCCAAGCTAAAGTTTTAAACCAATCTTTGGGGCCTTTTTTGAGGTGTGTGACTTGGGAGAAATCAAATGAATGGTACATGTGATTGTTTATAGTAAAAAACCACCTATTTATATTCCTTATTTAACAAAGGATGCATTAGTTGTTGATCATTGCTTTATAGCAAGAGAAGAAATAGTGGCTATAATCAAACATAATTTGCATGGAGTTGTGAATTGAATAAAGCAACAAGCTGACAAAAAGAGAATTAATAGATAGTTCGAAGAAGGGGAATGGGTGCTCTTAACACTTTGGCCTTATAGACAAGTTTTAATGGCTTTCAGAAGCTCATAAAAACTTGCCCACAATATCTCGGTCCTTATAAAATACTACTACAAGAGATTGGGTCAGTTGTATATAAGCTAGAATCACCTAGAGACTTAAGAATTCATAATGCATTTCATGTTTCCTTATTGAAACCTTTTCCTAATTTGGCTCAAAGGCACCCTCCTAATAGATTGGCCTAATTGACCAAAACAGGTTCTACCCAAGAAAGTTTTGCATAGAAAAGTGGTGCAAAATAGAGGTAAGCTAATAATAAAAGTGCTAACTTAGTGGAAGGAGCTACATGAAAAAGAGACTACTTGGGTTGCATTTTATAATCTTTAAAGGATGTTTGCTAATTTTTGTGACAATATTTAAGGAATTATTGTGTAATTAACCTTAAGGTTGAGGGTCTTCTAGTGAAAAGAGTATTGTTGGATGTAAACAGTGGTTAGGCTGTTAATAATTGATTTAGTAGTTGTTTATAACTAAATTAGTAGTTGGTTTAGTTTGTTAGTTAAGTCCTTAACTAACTAACCAACTAATATATAGTTGTAACCAACCAAAAAGAAGGCATTATGATAATTAATATAATTATGAAGTTCTATTGTCCCTTTATTCCTATATTTTCTTTATTTTATTCTTTTTCCATCTATCAAGTGGTATCAGAGCCACCCTTCTTCATACCTATGGTAAACATAACTTGATCCCAAACCAATCTACAAGAGTAAAGGAGTGTTTATAATTTTTTATGGTAGGTAAAGCCAATTAGAGGATATCAACAATTGAGCAAAAGGTATTGGGCATCTAAGAACTATTGCAAAACTTGTTAGCACAAATGATGGAGGAGATGAAGATGGTGGGCTTAACAAGAAGGCCAAAACTAAAAAGAGCAAAAGAAAGCCAGGTTGACAACAACAATGTGAGAAGGACTATTAGCTACCCAACAAATTTGCTAAAATGGAATTCCTAAAATTCCATCAAAGTGATGCCCTTGGGTGATTATTGAAATGTGAGACATATTTCTTTTAGATAAGAAACTAGAAAACATGAAGGTTACCATTGCTAGCCTACTATTTGATAAGAAGAATTTTTGCAAGCATCAAGCATTTGAAATATTGCAAGAAGGACAATGTATTCCATGGGAGACGTAATCAAAGGCAATTAAGAAGAAGCTTAGACCTACGTATAAGGACCTAATGGAGGAATTCATGTAGCTTAAGCAACAAGGCACTATTAGTGACTACCAAGATGCATTTGATAAATTGACTAGTAAGTTGAAATAACTAAGACCATATTTGATTAGTTACTATATGGCTAGTCTAAAAAGGGAGATAGTAGGAAGGGTAAGGTTGTTTAGGCCAAGAACATTATTAGATACCATGAAGATTGTTAAGATACAAGAGTTAAATTGTTAATCATCAACTAAGTATGAAGGAGGGAAAGTTGTAGCAAGATCAAGCTCTTTAGGTAGCCAACTTATGAGAATCAAGAAAAGGTATATAGTGACAATAAAAAGTAATATAGGGATGATGAGTAGTAAACTAGAAAGACCAAAGGAAACAAAAAAGGATTTAGAGTGAACAAGATGCTCATACTTAAGGAGATTGAGAAGCATAGGGGTGGCAGCATGTGCTACTTTTATCATGAAAAGTATAAGAAGGGCCATGAATGTCCTTAGAGAAAAAGAATGTCGCTGCACTTGATAGAGACTAAGAATGAAAGCTAGTGTTTAAAGGAAGACAATGAAGAAGACAAAGAATCAATTCAAGAAGCTGACAAAACCCCCCAAGATTTCACTAAATGCCATTAAGGGTAAGACTACCGTAAGGGTTCAAGGGCATGTGAGAAGAAGGATGTTACACATTTTAATTGACAATGGCAGTACCCATGACTTTATTGACCTACAAATTACGAAGAAATTGGGTATTCTAGTGGACAAGTTGAAGGATCATGAAGTAACAATAACTGGAAGAGGGAAATTACCCATTAAAAAAGTGTGTAAGGAATTTAAATGGAAGATCCAAGGGAAAGAATTCATGACAGATCCATTTGTTATCTCTCTAAATGGATGTGACATGGTTCTTAGGATGTAATGACTTAAATCTATAAAATGCTTGTAGTGGGGTTTTGCTAAACTCATTATGTTGTTTTGATATAAGAGAAGGTTAGTAGAATTTATGCCAAATAGTCCCAACAAATGGAAATTGTTTTTACATAAACAACTACAAGAGATAAATAAGGAAGAAGATCAATTTTTCTTGATACAAGTAATGTAAAAGTCAAAGGAAAAGGTAAAGTGTATGACTATTTAGTCAAAGGAAGAAAAGAAGGTGCCCAAAGCGACTAGCTACCATGATATGTTTGAGGCTCTTACTTTGTTGCCACCTTTTAGAAAATGCCATAATCACAACATGAATCTCCAAGAAGAAACAGATTTATCAACATCAAGATTTATAAGTACCCAATAGCCTAAAAAGATACAGTTGAGAAAATGATGGAACAATTGCTACAAAGAAGAGTTATTCAAGATAGACCCTCACATTTTTTAGCACTTATAGTTCTTGTTAAAAGGAAGGATGGGACATAGTGGATGTGTATTAATTATAAGAAATTAAACAAGAAGATAGTTAAGGATAAGTTACCACTTACTATAGTTAAAGAGCTATTTGATGAACTATAAGGGGAAAAATTCTTCACTAAGCTAGATTTTAGAGTTGGGTGTCATCAAATAAGAATGGATTTAAAGGATGATCCAAAAACAGCTTTGAAGACCCATTTGGGCCATTATAAGTTTGTGGTCATGTCATTTGGCCTCATCACAAATGCACTACCAACTTTTTAGATAGTTATGAAATAGTATCTTTAAAGTGTTTTTAAGAAAGTTTATGCCTATATTTTTTTTAATAATATTTTGGTTTATAGCCTCAACTTGGACAACTGTAAAAAATACTTACAATTAGTGCTAGAAGTATTAAGGAAGCACTAATACTTTGTTAAAATAAGTAAGTGTTCCTTTGTTTCTAGATAAGTGGAGTACCTACGTCACATAATGGGTTCTAAGGGTGTTGATACATATCTTTAAAAATACAAGCAATTTAATAGTGGCCTACGCTAACTATAGTTGGGCAACTTAGATCATTTTTGGAGTTGGCAAGGTCTCACCAAACATTTATCAAGGGTTATAGAGAAATAACAAGACCCTTGAACTAACTACTCAAGCAAAATAGTTCTAGGTGGATAAAGGCAATAATTAAAGCCTATCAAGCTTTAAAGGAGGCTTTAACACCAACTTCTGTACTTGCTTTACCTAATTTGTCCAAGACTTTTATCAAGGGAAATAATGCTTCTAGCCATGGCATAAGTTCTATCCTAATGCAATAGAACCAACCCTTGGTGTTTTACAACAGGGCCTTATCGTTGAAGTATGCAACCCTTTCAATATATGAGAAAAAGTTGTTGGCTATAGTACATGTAGTAACAGTGGCACCAATAACTAGATGGTAGACACTTCATTATGAGAACTAATAAGCAAAGTCTAAAGTATATGTTAGACTAAAAATGAATGACATCATTCTAATTCTTTTGGCTTGCCAAATTGGTAATATGACTATGAGATTTAATACAAGATGGTTAAAGAGAATAAGTTAGCAGGTGCTCTCTCACAAGTTGAAAGGCTCTAATTATTGCAATTGACTTTATCTATGGTCTCATCTTATTTGTGGTAGAAATTAAAGATTCTTGATAGCAAGATGATAACTTCAAAGATATAATCAATCATTTAGCTCAAAATGACAGCAATGAATTAGGGTGGTCAAGTATTAAGAAGAAAAGACAAAAGGGTGATTAGGAGTGATGCAAACAAGGCTGCTAACAAGGATGCACTCTTCCACACAAAAAGGGCATTCAGGAAGTAAAGGCAACTTATCAAAGGTTAAAAGCATTGTTTTGGTAGAACAATACGGAGGCTAACATAAAGTTCTTCATCAAGCGATGTGACACTTGTGCTCGATGTAAGAATAAAACGATTGTTAATCTTGATTACTTCAACACTACCTATTCCTCAAGGTATTTGGGAGAGTATATTTATGGATTTCATTGAAAAGCTTCCTAGATCTAATGGAAATGACACAATTATGGTGGTTATTGATAGAATGAGCAAATATGCCTACCTTGCTGCATTGACACATCCTTATACAACTCCTATAATAGCTTAACAGTTCCTAGATTATCTCTATGAGCTACATGGGGCTCCAACATAAATTATTCGTGATAGGAACCTATCTTTGTTAGCAATTTCTTAAAAATTTTCTAAAGCAACTAAGGGTTTAACAAAATTTAACATTAGCTTACCATCCTCAATCTAATAACCATATTGAAGTTTTAAATTGATGTTTGGAGTCTTTTTCTCAAGGTGTATGACTTAGGACAAATCAAGGGAATGGTACAAGTAAATATCATTGGCTAAATGGTGGCATAATATCATTTTCATATTATAGTATAAGCCGCTCCTTATAAGATGATTTTTGGTATAAAAAAAAAAGGCTACTCATATTCCTTATTTGACTAAAGATGCACTAATTAAAGTCGTAGATTATTCCTTTATAACAAGAAAGGAAATGATAGTTGTAATTAAACATAATTGACATAGAGCTATGAATCGAATAAAGTAACAAGCTGACAAGGACAAATAGGCAATTCCAAGAAAGGGAGTGGGTGTTCTTGAAACTCCAACCTTATAAACAAGTTTAGTGGCTTCTAAAAGCTTACAAAAACTTGCCCCTTGATACTATGGTCCTTATACAGAAAACTAGGTTAGTTGCATATAAACTAGAATTACCTAGAGACTCAAGGATTCATAAAGCATTTCATGTTTCCTTATTGAAACATTGTCATAATCTAGCTATAGCCCAAAGGCACCCTTTCAACAATTTGGCCCAATAGACTAGAACAGGTTGTACTTAAAAAGGTTTTGCACAAAAGAGTAGTGCAAAAGAGAGGCAAGCCAATAACAAAAGTGCTAGTTCAATGGAAGGAGCTACCTAATTAAAAGGCTACTTGGTTCCACTTTATAATCTTTAAAAGATGTTTCTTGATATTTGTGAGAATGTTTAGGGAATAATTGGTGTAATTACCCTTAAAGTCAAGGGTCTTTTAGGAAGGGAGTATTGTTAGATGTAAACAGTAGTAGTAGCTGAAATTGTTAAAGTTATTAGGTTGTTAATAACTGATTTAGTATTTTTTTAATAACTGAATCAATAGTTGTTTTAGTTTATTTGTCAAGTTGTTAACTAACTAACTAATATGTAGTTGTAACCAATAAAAAAAGAAGGCATTCTAATAGTTAATGCAGTTTTGAAGTTCTATTATCTCTTTGTTCCTCTATTTTCTCTCTTCTATTCTCTTTTCACCTATCATGTCGAAAGATGAACAATTAAAGCTTAAAGATGGTTAACATGTCCTTCCAAAAGTGTCGTAATTTTTGGAGCTACACCACTAACAATTCTGTTGTATTCAAATCCATCTCCAAAAGGAAATCTTAATGGTGGCACGTGCAAAAAGTCCAGTATATTCCATTTTGTTTCCCACCCCAATATTTTGTGACACTTTATATTTACTTCTTTTGTAGGCTTGATTATACAAGGGATCGCATTGGGTAACAAAAGGAAACACAAACAAAAGTTGCATAAAAAGAAAGCAAAAAGAATAGAAGAAAAGGGTTACATTTGCAATAAATAATTATTTTAACTTGCATGATGGCAAAATAAAACCATTAAAAGGTTTAGTCTCTTCTTGTAGGTTCACTAATCAAAGAGAGGCGTATGTCTCTTAATGCCTTGAGGAGTATCGTAGTGATGGATGGAAGGGTGTGCCTCTTCTTGATTGTTGCTGAGCGGATGGCACTCTTTGTGGTTAGACATGAGAGGCAGTGGAGTAAGGGCATGAGGGAATAATGAAATTTGTAAACGTCTAACTCTTAGTAAAAGAGCTTTAGAGTCGGAGAACCTTTTGTTCTCAAAGAAATTAGACAGCAATATATAGGAACTTAATTTGTATAAATTGTTTTTTTTTTTTTTTTGTATAAAGTTTTCGAAGAATCTTCATTTTTCCTTGATAACAAGGCAAGCACTTATTTAATTTGTCATTGCACTATGTATTATAATTTCTGGTTCAAGTTTCACCAATGAAGAGATGCATATATACTTATAGTCCTTACCTTTTTTACTAAGGATTCCAATTTTGATAATCCAAAAGATTTATGTTATGGAGAAACTATTATCATGAATTGGCACAACTCTGTTTCAGCTTAGGACAAAATTGATTATTTAGAAAAATTTTGGATATGAGTTATACTCTAGAAATCTAAGATATAATAATGTGAAATGTGAACAAGAGAATATATTAAATAAAATTAATATTATTCTATTACTATACAGTAGTATAAAATTTTTATACTATTTTTTATTTTTATAAAATAAATAAATAGATATAAATAATTATAAATTTAAAACTTTTATATTTAATATTTATTTAATTTAATTTCTTTATTTTATTCAATTTTTTTATTGAGCTGAAATGGAACAAAATTCCAACCATATCATTATCTTCCTTTTCATTGAAAGTCCACATTGCATTAATTATACTGGCCCCCTTCAAGATATATTTCTTCATTTTCTTTTCTAGATCAATTGTTTTTATCTGTAATTCTGAATGAATGTGTTCGTAATTAATTTTTTTAGAAAATAAATGATTAATATTAGTCTAAGCAACAATAAGATTAAAGTATATGATCATTGAAACAACTCAGTTTTGATATATTCTACCTATTGACAATAAAGATTTCTTTAATTAAATTTTTTTATTATTTAAAATCCCGAAATATATATATATATATATTCACAAGCTGTAACTTAAATTCATAATTATGGAACGGGAAAATGTTCTGCTGATTAATATATAATAGTAATTTACCTAGAAACCAACATAACCTTTTGTACGTTTTTTTTTTAATGAAATCATTTAAGCGTGATTTGACCAGGTTATTAAAAATTTTAGTAAAATAAATTTAACATGGTAGTATGATAGGAAATGCTCAAACTTTACAATTTGGTATTTTGAAAAGCTGTTCTTGTTGAAAGCTTTATTTTATCCACCACGAATAATTTATTAATATACTGCAAACAGTTCAATTAAGCTTTTTAATATATTACATGTTGATTATGCAAAAAGAAGTTTTAATTTTTCTGGGAAATCCAAAGAAGTTTGTGTGTAACCTAAAGAGAGAGAAATAAGAAGTAAAACAAAAGATGCAAGTACAGGCGGTCAACAAATATATGTTCCCTCAGACATTTTTGTTATATATATATGTTTTACCAGATCAGCGTTGCAAAGGGTGTAAAAACTGTTGCTCATACTTCTAGCAACAATAGTGCAACGATGTTTGTATTCGTTGTCATTGCATAGAATTTTAAGTAACGATGTTAGACAAAATTCCAATGCCTTTACGCAATGGTTTTTACACCTCCATTTTGTAGGGTTTTTACACCTTCTCTAACGTTTTCTTCCATTTTGTAGGGTTGAGGCAATGGTCATTTTACTACTAACGATTTTTGATTATGCCTTGTAATGCCTATTATACTTTTGGAAACGGTTTTGGTTACCTAGAAATGCTTTTGTTTTAATTATATGCAACAATTTGGATTTTCAACAATGCTTAATTGCAATTTTGATCTGACCTCTGACCTGCCCTGATTTGTTCAAGACAGATAATTAAATGGTTGACCCAGCATTGAAAAAATTTCGAATAAAAATATTTGAGTTTGAAGCAAAGTTGGTACATACAGGTACCAACTTATTCCTTATCCTAAACCCACCCTGCTATATAATTTTTATTAAAAGGTTTATGTATCGTTTGGTCAATTATTTAATTTCATTTAAATTTTAATATAATATACTAAGTGGTTCACTTGGAAGTAGTAGAACTATCTACTTTGTAGTTATATAATTCTCCACTTTGGTGATGTGTTTTGCAAGTATCTTTTGTTTTCCTATATTTATTGTGCACAAGTGTACCTACCATGCCTTGCCTTGCCTTAATCCGTGCAAGGTTTAGGTATAGGGTTAATAATAAAAAATAAAAAACTCTTAGGAAAGTATGGATAAGGCGAGTTATAAGTAAACAAAGCGAGGATAAGTAATAAAAAAAAAGCCCACCCTGATCCGCCCCACCCATCCATAAACCTATCTAAAGTTTATGTTTGATGAATTGTATATACACCATATCATCATGGTCACTTCTATAAGCCAACTTTGAAAAGGTAAAGTTATTTTGGTAGCGATGAGTTGATTTCCCTAATAATTTAGGGACACATATATATATATATATATAATATGTATAATTTAAAAATTGATATTATTTATAGAAAATTTAAATCTAAATTAATTAATAATTAAAAAGTAATAAATTAAAAATAATATATTCCAAACCTTTACTTAATTTAGATTAAAATATATTTTTTAATTTATATTATTTATATTTATTATTAAATATTAAAAATTAATTAAATTAATTAATTATTATATTAGTTGATCAATAAATATAAATAATATTAGACTTTTCTATTAATTATTATAAGTTATTAATTATGATAACTTATAGTTATTATTTATTATTTGAAATTATTAATTATTAATTTTAATTTTATTAAACTATCTCATATTAGATCCTTTTTCTAATTTTTATTTAGTTTAAATTTAAAATTTTTACTTCATAAAATTATATATAATATATATTATATATTATATATTTTTGCAAGAAAAATTTTTTTCCTACAAATATATGGTTGGACATGACATTCAACAATTTTTTAAAAAAACTCTTCAATTTTATTTTTCAATATAAATAAATGAAAATTATTTACATTCTTTTTTTAACTTTTATTTAAAAATTTTTTTAATTATTATTTATATCAATTAAAATAATTTATATAAGATAGTTTGAACATTCATAATATATTAAGTATTAATAATAACATATTAAATATTAATAAATAATAATTAAAAAATTTTAAAATCAAAATTTTAAAATTAATGTAATTAATCTTTATTTATTTATTTTAAGACATGAAATTGAAATTTTTAAAAAATAATTTTGAAACAATGAATAAAAATATGGATAGACATATCCGTCTTCATTTTTAGTATCATCTCTATATTTTACATCTATTTAGAAATCCACCTTTTAAAAAATCTCACATTAGATAAAATTGAGTTAGAAGAGGGATATAAATGTGAAAAGAATCTATAAACCTAATACTTTAATATTTTAAGTCAAAAAATAATGTCAAGTTCATCTATATAATTTCTTTCAAAAGTTTAAGAAAGAGGCCTAATAGATTTAGATTTCTATGATGTCTGAGGTTCCTCTGGGCCCAATAGTAATAATAGTATTAGAGTTTGGTTTGGCATGAATACAAATGGAAATAATAACCCAAGTGGATGGAAAACTCTCATCTGTGCTCACTTAAAGTTAAGGTCTCAATAATTAGGTATAATCATATGAATATTAAACCTTTAATTGTAAAGTATGGGTCTCTCAGACCCCAACATTCTTTATTTAGTCTAAGATGTGACCCCAATGTCTCAAATTCAAATATAGCCCTCATTTGTTACAATGTGAAAATAAACTTTTGATTTAACCACTCTCCGATTCCCAATTTTTGCAACTCTAAATCTTTTAGCCAAAAGCTAAGTTCATTTTCATACTGAGACATGAAAGAATCTCAAACATCAAAAAAATTCACTAAGTCATCCTTGTTGGATTTTTTAAAAGAGCTATATAAGTGGACTTGATATCACCTTTTGACTTAAAACTTTAAGAGATTAGATATATGGGCTCGTTTAACTTATATATCATTTCTCTAGTCTAATTTTATTTAATGTAAAACTTTTTTATAAGTGAATCTTCAGATGAATGTGCAAGATGGAGATAAAAATAAAAATAAAAATAAATTATTAGATGAAAAGTAATTTAATTATTTACATATATAAATGTATATTAATATTAATATTAATATTAATTATTATGCATTAATAATTTATTTAATATTAATTATTAAATTATTATTCTTTTTTATTTTTATTTTTTATTTATATTCATTATTATAAGTTATTAATTATGATAACTTATCATTATTATTTATTATTTATATTAATTATTTAAAATTATTATTTATTAAGTATTGATTTTAATTTTATTAAATTATCTCATATTAATGCTTTTTTAATTTTTATTTAGTTTAAATTTAATATTTTTACTTTATAGAATCATGTATAATATATAGTTATTTTAAAATCATATTTTATACATTTCTATAAGAAAACTTTCCTATAGAAATTTCTATAAGAAACAGGAATAAATTTCTCAATTTTATAATTTTCTTAAAAATTCAATTTTATTTTTTTAAGAATAATTAATTAATTACATTCTCTAATGTTGATTTTTTTAAAAAAATTAATTATTATTTATATCAATTAAAATAATTTATAAAAATATATTAAATAATAAGATATTAACTGTTAAAAAATGATAATAATGAAATATAAATAAATTATATATAATTACTAATTGAATTAATAAATTAGAATTCTATAATATATATTGTATATTTCTATATTACAAAATTTTATATTTTTATAAATAATAGTAATAATAAAGTTATTAAATGAATTATTAATAGTCTATAAATTGAAAATAATAATAATAATAATAATAATAACAATAACAAGAATAAATTTAATTATTTTCAAATTTAATATTTTTATTTCATAAAATTATATATTATATATTTGGTTAATAATTTTTAATTATATATATATATATGCACAACACGCATACTTACTCTCTCTCTCTTGTAATATATTTACAAAACATGAAATCTAGAAAAATAAATAAATAAATAGCTAGAGGCATATAGATGCAAATCTTTAAAAAGAAAAAAAAAAGCAATTTTGGCCTGCCAATTTTTTTTACACCTCTCTATATAAATTTCAAGATTTTACTATCTCATTTTATTTTATCATCTCCTTTCCTCGTCATTTCAATGTTGTTCATTTCTCTTTGTTCTTCGTCATTTTCATTTTTGTTATTGAAATTGTTTAGCTATTTCTTCAGTGATGGTTCAACTCTATTTTTTCTCTTATTTATCAGATTTATACTTTCAATTCTGTATTTATAAGTTGTGTCTGCTTGCTTTTTATATGATTTGTTTTGGATTTTGAGTATTTACTATTTTACTAAATTTTTATTTTTTACTCTTCATTTATTGATTCTTGTTACTGATGGTTTTTTTTATTTGATTATTTAAAATGATGATTTGCCTTTTTTAAGTTAAAATTTGAAAATTTTATATTTGAATTTGGTCTCATTTTTGCTTTAAATGTTTTTTTTTTTAAGTTTGGGTTCAGTTTATTAAATTTTATTTCTTTGATTTAATTTAATATTTTTGGTTCAAAAGCTGAAAGTTGGAAGATAGAGTAAAAGAACCCAAATTACCCGAAAAAGAAAAGACAAAGCTGCAACCAAAACCCAAGAAACATTCCTAAAAACTTTAAAAGCTATGTAACTAAAAAAAATATAACGTAAATTATTATTAATTACAAACAATCATAGAATAAAATAAAATGTACGTGATATATATAGTAAGTTATTAATTATTGCAATAAATATGAATTATTAGTATGCATATATCTATATAAAATAAAAATTATGAAAAAATATAATCAAATGTATTTTAAAAAATTAATTGGTACAAATTATTTCCAATAGATATTCATTTCGACAGCATAGTTGTCAAACATGTGTCTAACCATAACTTTTTTATTATTTGTTAACAATTTACAAATACATTTTTTATTTTTTTACTAACATTATTTATAAATAAATAATCATAATTAGTTAATTAGATTAATTAAAATTATTATTAACATATTTCTTAAATTTTTTATTATTCAAATTTTTATTCAAATTATATTTATATTAAATAAAATTTTCAATAATAACATTTTATATTTATTAATATGACATGATAGAACTGTCAGGGTGACAAAGTGGTAGAAAGAGAAAAAATTTTGACAAAAATATCTGTAAGAATATATTTGCCACGACAAAAAATAGCAATAGATTAATTTTTATCAAAAAATAATGATTTTCTACTATTTGTGAGAGATATTAACTTTCAAAAATTGATTGCTTTCTTGTAGTCTATATTTTATTCTTTTAAATTAAAATTTAATTATAAAATTAATACATGAATTTTGAGATATAAGAAAAAATCTTTTACACTTTAAACTAAAATAAAAATGTGAAATTCTAATTAATCCTTAAAAAACAAGAACATTTTTTCTTGAGTGACTTCTCAGCCTTAACATGCTTCTCTCTCTCTCTCTCTCTCTCTCTCTCAAGCAAGCAGATTTGAGGGTGAATTAAGAAGTGGTCAAAAGAAGCTCCTTTTTTATCTTCTTGTCCATGTATTTAGCTCCTTTGCTGGTATTGTGTAGACACAAAACTCACATTCTTTTATGTGATGTTGGGTTCAATAGTATAGAGATTTAGTTCTTCTTTGACCATTTATTGAGTCAAAGCAATATAAACCTCGACAACAATATAGAGATTTAGCTCTTATTTCAAGAATCATCCATTTAACTAAACCAACGTATCAAATTCAAAATCCTAGATTGAGCCCATAAACATCATCAACATGAAAGACTTCCGTATAAAAGCCTTTTTGCTAATGATGTTGTGATGCCCGAAACTCAAAAAAAGTTACTTGAATTAGGATTGACTAAGTTTAAGATGAAGATAGGCTCAACCAACGATGGTGCATTTACTTCTATTGGATCAATATTCACATCTTCATTAGGGATACTTGATATTTCGATGATGATTTCATTCTCTTCGAGTTTACACTTTGGAGTTTTATGAAAATCAATGTAAGAAATAAATATTTTGTATTTATTAACATTTTTTATAGATACTTTTATCAATATTATTATATTTGATGAATCTTTTAGAAAAAGCTTTTAATATTATCAAATTACTCATAAGAGAATATATTTAAGAAAATTTTTTTAAAAAAAATGCACATGTGCATGTGCATGTGTGTGTATATGTGTGTGTGCGCGTGTGCGTGCTTATAGTTTCAAAGGGAAATTCTAATTTTTTATTTTCTTTTTATGACAAAAAAAAATGTTTCAACCACTCAGAAATAACTTATTATTTTATAAAAAATTTAGCTAAACACCTAACTTTTTAAAAAATGGATCTAGCCCAATGCTATTGGATGGGCTACAAGGTTTCATAAAAAACATGAACTTTTGGTTCGTCTCACAACAAAACCCCCAACCCCCTCCCCCCGGAAAACACGCACACACTCACACTCGCACAAAAATCCTAATATATCCCGAGTTCGATAGCCAGCTTGTTATAACCACAATTGGAGACCATACAAGCTACCAAATGAATTACCGCTTGCAAATAGTTCGACCTATGAACTAAATGGATCCAAGCTAGCCTATCATTTGTTGGTCCATTTAATAACAAGTTTTGTTAATGTTCTTTTAAATATATGAATATATATTGATGTTGACGAATAAATATACTTACAATTTCATTCATTTCTTGAAACTTAGTCCTAGAATTGTTGGAGTGCTTTCAATGCTACTGTTTCATTATATTTTTATTTAAAAAGGAGTAATGCTAAATTTATTAGATACCCTCGTACCTTTGAATATTTATGCAAGAAAAAAATTATATTTAAAGACCCAAGTTTTATAAAATTTATAATAAAAAAATTTTAAAAATTGAAATTACTCCTAAAGACTAAAGTTATTATCATATTTTAAGAGATTTATTATTTGGGTTTAGGAAGGTTATTATCAAGTTTAAAAAAAATTACTACTAAATTTACATAAACTGTAATTTTTCTAAAAATATCATAATAATTTTTTTCTTAAACCCTAATAGTAAGTCCAAATAACTTTAGTCTTTGAAAGTAATTTTAATTTTTACAATCTTTTATTGTAAATTTTGTAAAACCTAAGTCTTTGAATGTAATTTTTCCTTTATTCAATGTCAATAATTTGTTAAATTCAACATTATTTTTGGATGAAAAATATAATAAAATAATATCATTAAAAAGATTTTATTGATCAAATTACGTTTAGGTGTAGTTTCATATACTTTTTCTATTTGATTTTTTAAAAAATTTTGAACACATGGACAAATTTTTTTTTAAAAAAAAAACCTAATCTCATAATATTAGGTTATAAAAATTATACACTTGTTATATTTTAATTAAAAAATTTAAAAATAAATAAATAAAAACTCACAAATTTTTCTTTATTGATTTGTGAACTAATTTTTTTAAACTAATAAAAACTATTTTTTGCCAACTGAGTGACCAAAATTGAAAAATAAAAAATAAAAGAGGGTTTTTATGTTTTTTTAATCCTTCTTTTTCCTTTTGTGATTTAACTTCTTTCATTTACAATCACACTATTTAGCCAATATCCCATACTACTAGTCCACTCCAAGCCTTCTTCCTTTTTTAGTTAAGTCATCCATCCTTGGCCTAGCCACCATTAGATCCACCCTCGACTAATCATTGTCTTCTTCCTCCTAATAATTACACACATCTTAGTTCTTATATACTTAGTGTTTAACTCTTACACGCCATCTATAATAACTATTAGTGGAGCACATTTTATGAGTGGTATCTTATTCCTTTTTTTTGGCTAAAATAAATTAAAACTTTATTAAACAAAGGAAGCAAACAACATAAAGAACAAAAGGACTAATTACAAACCAATCTAGCTAACACTTTGTCTACAACTCTCACAATCCTTGGAAATAACTAATAAAAAAGGGGATAGGGGAAAAGATTCCCATCCTAATGGGTATATCCCCTTACTAAAATACTTAGCAACCAATTAGCGGCTTGATTTACAAATCTAAGTACCTAGAGAAAGAATAAAAAGTGAATTGCTTACTAATGTGGATAACCTCTTCCACAATTGGCAAGCTCGTTCGATCTAAATAAGGAGAACTTGCATTAATAGCAAAAACCAACTCCTTACAATCAAATTTAAATTCCACCTTTGACATTGCTAAATTTTTTGCCACTTGTATGCCCTTTAGGAGAGCAAGTGCCTTAGCTATAAAAGAAGATACAGTAACACAAAGATTACATAACCATTCCATAATAGTAGCGAAAAAATCTCCAATTACAACTTTAATTCCAACCCATTCAAAATTTGTATTAAAGCTAACATCAACATTGATTTTAAAATTATCTTGCCTAATGGGTCTCTGTAAAATAGAATCAATAACAACATAAGGGTAAGGTGAATTATTCACAGGCATCAACTAATTGTTAACTAACTAGTACTCCTAAAGGACCACAAGCACAAGTCTCATAGTAGAAATTGAGTCAAGCATGACACTACCAAAAATCCAAGTGCATCTATCCTTCCAAATATACCAATAAAGCATAGAGATCGTGGCTTTTTCAAAATCTCTTATATCTTTATTGACAAACATATTAAACAACTAAGCTTCAATTTTAGAAATATTGATATGACCTAAGTTAAGAGATAAAGGAAAAGAGAACCAAACTTTGTTTGCCCAATCACAAAGCAAAAGAAGATGCTCTAAGGATTCCTCTTCAACATTGCAATAGGAACAAATTAAAGAGTTACAACATCTATGCTTCCAAAGATTAACCTTTGAAGGCAATGAACCAGAACAAACCCTTCATAAAAATTTCTTGACACTTAATGGAATTTTTAACTTCCAAAAAGATCATTATAGCTGTAGAAGAAATTGAAAGGATAAACTCAGTTGATAGAGATCTAAATTGTTAAAATTAGATATTGCAAATAAATAACTTCTTTTAATAGTATAACACCCATCTATAGTGCTTATCCATACTTATCTATCTTCTTTGCTGACTCAAGTAAGGGGAATTTTCTTAATAGCTTCTGCTTCATTAGTAGATAACCATGTATCAATAGCACATAAATCCCATTGCCCATTACAAATTAATTATGCCACCACACAGTTATCAAGGTCTTCAAAAGGAAGAGAAGATGAAAGTTTGAAACTTCTAATGAGGGAATTTAAGGGTATTTCTACAAATTTATTTGTACCTTATTTTCAACACACTAACACAATTATGAAGTTAGGAAATCTCTTCCTTCTAAGATACTAGACCAAGCCCAGGAAGCCTTTGAACCCTTTTTAGAAGACAAGAAATCATAAGTTAAGAAATAAATACCTTTGAGAATTTTCACCTACAAGTCATTAGGAAAAGATAGAATACACCAAACTTATTTAGCTAGAAAGGCCAGATTAAAAAAAGAAAGATTTTTGAATCTTGTGCCTCCACTACTTTTAGCCCTGGTAAATTTTCCTCCATGCTCAGCAATGAATGCAATCCTTCTCCTTATGTTGTCCCCACCAGAAGCCAATGAGAATGTTATCTAATTCTTGACATATTTTTTTGGGAATTTGAAACATGACATGGAATAGGTAAGAATATCATTCGCTATTGACTTGATGAGAACTTCTCTACCTACCTGGAAAAGAACTTCTTGGTTCCACCCTTGAACTTTATGTAATATTTTATCTCGAACAAAAGCCAATGCCTTTGATGTAGATCTACCCTATAAAACTAGAAGTTCCAAGTATTTACTAGGATAATCTGCCACATTTAATACCCAGCAAGCTAGAAATTTCTCCTTTGTATGCTCTAGGGTGTTTTTAGAAAAGAAAACAAATGATTTATCAAAATTAATCATTTGATCAGATACATTGTAATAATCATGTAAAACCTTATTCAAAGTCTAACAATTATCAAGTGTATCTCTTAAGAAAAGTAAAAAGTCCCCTGTAAATAAACAATGAGAGAGGATATGGCATCTTCTTGCAAGTTGAATTCCTTTTAAACTACCAGTAGACACTTGGGCATTGATTATTTTAGAAAACTCATATGCAATAAGTATAACAAAAAGGAAAAAGAGGGTCACCCTATCTCAAATCTCTTTGGAGAAAAAATTTGAGCAATTTTCTTACCTGATAATAATAAATTAAAATCAATTGAGGCAACATATTTCATTACCTTTCCTATCCAAGCTGCACTAAAGCCCATTTTGAGATAGACTTGTTAAAGGAAATCCCACTTAACTATATCATAAGTCTTATTCATATCTAATTTAATTACAAGCTCATGTTTGTTGTTACCCCTCCTGGTCTTTAAATAATGAAAAGCCTTATGAATAATGAAAATGTGATCTTGTATTATACAAATGCTCTTTGATTTTCTATGATAACATTCCCTATAATATTTACCCTAGTAAAGATTACCCCGGAAATGACCTTATAAGGAAAATTACATAAACTAATAAGTCTAAAATTATTTATAATTTCAAGAATATCCATCTTGAGAATCATTACCAGATGGTAGAATTCAAACTAGCCATTCAAAATCAATGTAAGAAAAACTCTTGTACAAGCTAGCAAACCTATTCTCCAACTGTGTTCTAGGCACATTGATACCATAAAGACCTCGGGCCTTAAAAGCACCGAGAGAAAAAACAATCTCCTTAATCTCAAGTGAGGTCAAAGGACTTATCATTATCAGTAATGACATGTGGAATAAAATTAAGTACCTCAGAAAAATTCTATGGATCTATTGAAGCAAATAATTCAAAGAAAAAATTCACAAAACTAGTGTTAATCTCTAATTGGCAATCTGACCATTGCCCATTATGTAATTTTAGTCTCATTATTATTTCTCTAGAGCCTCTTTATTGTTGAACCATAGAAATATCTTGTATTTTTATCTCCCAAGCCAACCATTGAATTCTTGATTGTTGTGCCTAGAATTTCTCCTTTTTATCCTATAACTCATCTATTTTCCTTGTTAATTCTCGCACCTGCATATCTAAAGATTCATTCCATCCAGTTGAGCAACATTGTTAAAATTGCTATAGAACACAATCAATTTCTTTTCTATTCTATGAAAATTTAACCCTGCTCCATTTAATGAAAGCATGTTAGACCCTTGAAAGATTTTGAACAAAGAGGGCCTTCACCTCTACATTCAAATAAGAAATCCAATTATGTGAAATAATGTTAATTAACTTTTCATGTTAATCCACATCAATTTAAATTTAAAAGATTTTGGAGTGCATACATCTGAATAGTTCACATCTGCTATTGGCAGGGAATGAATAGAACCAATTGGCTCAAGATGAATAATTTGAGCTATAGGATGAAGCTCTCTCCAGCTAGAATCACATACAATTTTGTCAATACGCTCCTTAATATTTACATTACCCATACGATTATTTCGCCATGTGAAAATAGGGCCTTTAAACTCCAGATCAACCATCTCACACACAAACATGAAATCTTGAAAGTTGATAAAATTAAAAGGTCTAATTTGTCCTCCCTACTTCTTTGAGTTATACAGATAGTCATTAAAATCTCATTTGAAATTTATTTATCTTCTGGTTATTCATTCTGGTTTCCATGAGGTAAATCAAAGAAGGCTTAAACTTCCTGTAAATCTCCTTAAGAGATTTACCTGTCAAGGCCACCCCCAAGCATTGATAATTCCACGATAAAAGACTCTTGGCGACCGGATGGCTTTCCAAAGACAGCCACCAGTCCTATCAGATCTTGATCCTTCATCTCCATAAGTAGAAGGCGCAGCTGCAGAGTCAGAGAGACACCTATGAACCAAACCACCTCCTGTATACTGATTTCCCCCATTGGAGTTGGAATATCCACCAAGTCAGTTTTCGTCATTCCTCTTCCCTTTGCAGATTTGCGCTTTTTCCCCTCGTTACCATGAACAGAAGCCAATGATTGTTTACTGGACTGAGGAAGGCAAACCTCATTATAGTTACTATTTAAGCTTTCCAATAAAAGAGGCGAGAGCCCATCAATATTCACTGATTCAGAGCATTAAAATTTCTTCATTGCAACAGGAGAAAGATCAGAGTCTGCCGAACGTTTCAGTGAGATCTTTCGCAACACGTTAGCTAGAATAATCTCATAAGATGGGTCTTGTTTCACCATTAAAGCTTTATCTTCAACCCTGTCATCGCCACCCTGTTCATCATCAGAAGGCACTTCAACAAAATAATGGGATTGTTCTACAACGACTAATTTATTCTGAGAAGGCGTCAGGTTGCTTGCAACTTCACATCGCAATAGGGCGTTAATGACTCCACTGGAAGAACCCGAACCTAGATCCTGTATAGTGGTTTTATAGCTTGCTCGGCTTTGCTCGTGTAGAGGGGTACAATCTAGAGAAGGTGGTCTGCAACTATTGGCTTATATGAAGGATCAGCACTAAGCCCATGAGAGTCACCCAGAACCTTCGGATTTGCAGCAAGCCTTTGACAGGAAAAGCTCGAATGCAACACTTGATTATGTAACGTGAAAGGTCCTTCGTCCTTCCCAAGCCCAGCTTTTGAATGAATAGAAGCAAATGGGCCTTCGCATAACCTAGCTTTTAAACAAAATGAAGCCTTTGAGGAACTGCTGCTAATGGATTTCACATCCCTGTCACGTGATGCAGTGATCTCAACAGCCAAAGAAGTGCCCTCCACATCGTGCTTATCATGCATACTTGCCACACAATCTCCACCTAATGCATGAAGCAAAACTGAACTGCCAATGGGGTGTGATTCCCTTCTTGCAACGTTAACCCGTGTCCCATCCTTATTTATCACCCATATTCATCTCCAAAGTCAGCCATGGAAGATTACAATTGATTATCATCATTTACGAAGACAATTAATCCAGTTGGCCTTACAGGAGCAACCCCTAAACCAGATGCGAATCGTGGCTCAGAAGAATTGAGATGAGACATTAATTTTTCATTCAACCAAGCTTTCAAATCATGCCCAACTCTACCATAATTGTAACAGTAATGCTGTAAATTTTCATATTTTAATGGCACCCAGAGTTTTAATAATCCCGGTCTAGGAATCCACATACCCACAACAAAGGGTTCAGAAAGATTTACACAAACACTTATTTTGGTGAAGTTTCGGGAGATCCCACCTTTAAACACCGGTTCCTCTAATGCCAGAATTTCTCCTATATTAGAGCCCATTTCATCAAATTTTTCTTCATCATTGCTTTTTTCGGCAGACCGAGAAGTTGAACCCAAAAAGCGCATCTATCAAGATTGACTTCCTCAAAAGCAAGTGTAAGAACCCGACGTGAAGAAAATGTATGCATGCATGAAGTAAGACTTTTCAACGCTGGTACAGCTGCCATGCACCAATTGATCCTCTGCCATTTTACAGATGTACCCTCCTCTCCTTCTTCCTTCAGCTGGGTTTCTTCGGTCATTTCCATCCAAAGTCTCTGCAGTATATATCTATCCAGCGAAGCATCACAGAACCGCCATTTTCATCCTCTGTTTCTGGACGCTGCTCCCTCTATTCCTTCGAGCTGCTGGCGTTGAGTTTCTGCTTCTTCACGCCTTGAGTTGCTTCAGTTGAGTGCTCCAGAATTGATGCTCCATCCAAGTCGCATGAAACACTCTCTGCTAGACGAACTGGGGGTTGAGTGAAAACTGCAAATTCTTGCTTCTCTGTTCAGCGCTGTGCTGCCCCTGTTCAGCGTGTTACTGTCACTGTGTGCTGCTCCCTCAGTTTCTGCATGCTGTACGAGCTGTTGCTATTATTTATCTGGTAGGAAAGCTTCATTTCAGTCGCATATTTCCTCTTGTTGGATGAAGTCTGGAGCTGACCGAAAATTTCCTTTCTTCTTCCCTGTTTCAGTGCTAGTTTTAGTCCGAATTTAAGCTGAAAGTTGCTCCTTGAATTTGCTCCATTTTTGGCTACTGGAGACTAGAGAATTCACGCCAGAAAGTCACCTTCCAGGTCTGAAATTCTGCTGCACAGATTGTGTTTGGTTGGGTTCATCTTCCTTCTTCATTTTTTTACGCCATGTAATTCTGTGTCTCGTTTTCCAATAGCCCACTTCCTCCTTGCTTGAGCTGCTTTGTGGATATGTGTCTGGGCTAAGAGAGCAACGCTGCATAGTGGATTAGGAGCCTGAAAAATTCGAAGGTATATGTTGCCTTTTCTGGTTGCTTTCCAGGCGTTTTTCTTCCCTGTTTTGTACGAGTTTGCATGTGCTTTGGGTGTGGTCAGTTAGCTTAGTGTAGCACAGAGAAAAAAATGCTGAAGGAAGCTAAATTCGGTTGGAGTAATTTCAAATTCCTTCATGCTAAACTATACGCCCATTTTTCTATACATTAATCCCCCAAAAATTTTGCATATAGGTATATATATATGCCTATTTAATTAAGGACCAAACCCTCCATTGTACTCCTTTCTGAATGGTTCAATTATATGTATGCAGAATAAATGTTCCAATTAAAATGGTATAGCTTCCTTTTAGTTTTGAATTGGGGTTAACTCCAAAGTTGAACCAAGAAAAAGAAAGCATAAAAATGGGAATATGGAATATACTGTACTAGTTGAAATAAGTCCAAGTCCTTTATGAAATTAATTGGAGTAATTCATTTTCTAAATTCTGGTAAATGGGTCTTGTAGGAAATTCCGGAGACTAAGTGTAGCCGAGGAACGGGTCAGGGGATCTCTATAAATTCTTGGAAGGTGAGTAAGTAACGCGGACCAAAGATTCAGGAAATTCTTATTTCTGTTCTTAAGGTTCCTTGCAATGTTTTAAGAATTTGATTCTCTATTTATGGAGATATATATTTAAAAATGTAGTCATAAGCATATTTCCCAAAATTTGATTTCAATCGAGAATTTTGCAAGTTTACGGATTTTGAGTCAATTGGAAATCCTACTGTGAAACTGATCTGAACATGCTTTGTCTGAAAGGCTATTTGGAATTTTTATGGAGTTATCTGCTCAGAACCCTGTAGCTAACAGCAGTAGATGTTAGCCCTGGTGCACCATGATCTGAACCTCAGCTAGCAGGGGTGGTGCTAGCCCCGTGTGCAGGCCACCACACGCGGAGTTATTTTATTCTCGCAAGCTGAAAGCTTTGCGTCTGTAGTGATTTTCCCCGCGAGCTGTGTGCTCTGCGTCTATGTTCCAATTGGTTCTGTTTAGATGCGTTCGGTGTATTGTGAAAAAGGAGTTTGTTTAAAATCTGTTTCATATGGCCTATATCTGTATATATATATATATGTAAACCTATTTGATCTACATTTATTTTAAAAAGGGTTGGTGTGCTTATTCACTGAGTATTCGACTCATTTTTTTTATATATATATATTTTTCAGAGAGCAGTAGGGACTCTAGTCTGCCCCCAGCCGCCTTCTAGTGGCTGACCTCTGGAGACGTCCTTTGGCGAGCTTGCGGAGCTCCTGTGGGTGTATTTGGATTGTATTTGTATTTTATTTGGAATTTTTGTAAAACCTTGTAAATATAGCTCCACTGAATCATAGTTAGGGTATCCCCACACCCCAAATGTTTTCTTTTGGTCTGATTGCGCCCTTTCGGGCTATATTGTACTGTCTGAGACTTTGTAGAAATTTCGGGAGGTCTACGTTATAGAGGAGACTCTGCCGAAATTTCTACAAATGTCCTCTAAAGAAAAACTCATATGTTTCATATGATTCAAACGAATGCCATAAGTATTTCCTCTATAATTCCGCTTCCGCGCATGTGTACTCAAAATTTGGGGTGTGACAGCAAGGAAGGAAGAACATGGACTTATAATCAGAAGATATCCCATAACTGTCCATGGACAGTCTCAAAGAGTTCTACTATAAGCATCTTCCTTCTCAAAATTAAATAAAAAGAGATTCAACCCAACTTCATCAATATTGATGTTATCCTTCGCATTCCAATTCTTCAAAATCATAAAACGGACAGTTATTTGATTGAGAGTCTTATTAATGGCTAGTTTGTCAATTAGCATTCCTCCAGCAAACTCTGAACCTTGAATATCATCCCAGTCTAAATTAACTGTATCATCTTCCCCTTCAGTAGATTCAAGGCTCCTTACAACCTCCATAGAAAGTAGATTTAAAAGACCACCAACTGTAATACTAACACCCACTCTTGAACCAGTACACTTCAATTTATCTCCTAGTAACACTCAATAACAACAGCACTCCGAAATGAGCAAGATAACGGAAAAATTGGCCTCTCCCAAGGAAAGGGTTGTGCTCTCATGAAAGCGAGAAGCGTGCTCTCGCAAGGACAGATTTCTTTTTCAATATTTTTCGCTCCCAAATTAAAAAAAAGAAAGAGTGGTATTTTATTCAATTCAAGGTTTTGTTTCATTTTCGTTTTTGATTGTGGTTGTTGAACTTAAAAGTTCAACAATTTGTTGCTTACATTTGTTTAGTATTTAAGTAAGTTTTAATTTGATTCTGAATCATTTTAATTATTTAAATTAAGTTTAATTTTAGAATCAATTTTAATTTAATTTTAAATTATTAATAAAAATAAAAATTTTTATAACATTAAAAGAAAAAATAGAAAAGGTCCCAAATAAAAATGATCCAAGGCCTAGTGCAATTTCAAAAGCCTAAAGTTTAAAATTCTCAACAAAAAAAATAATAATACTTAAAAAAAAAAAAAGACCCGAAGGAATCCCAACACTGTTTTGTTTTTTTTTGAAACTGTGCATTTTGAAGGAAGTAGGCGACATGGCAATTCCGCACCGCTAGATGAAATTTACGAGTGGGATTAATTGGTGCATATGAGAAAATCTGTTTGTCATTATTTCCCTTGATTAAACACAAGAATGACATTTTGTTTTTTTTCATATCAAGCAAACTCCACAATTTATTCTAGACAACGTAGATAAAGTGTGTGAATGTCTATTTTTGTTTGGGTTTTTTTAAAAATAAAATCTTTACTTTTGGTTTTTTATTTTAATTCTTGATCCATTTTAGTTTAAATTTTGAGTCAATAAGAATTAAAAATAAATAAAAATAATAAAAGCAATAATAATAGTAATACAAGTCTGGAAAAAGAATCCAAATTTAAAATAATCCAAGGCAATAACTCAATTTTCAAACCCAATATGAGAAGCAACACAAGACCCATTATATGAAAGCTAGATCAAGAACTCGAGGGTTCAGGAAAAAAAAAGGGGGAAATGCAAGTTTTCTTGCGATTCGGTTGTTGTCGACTTTTACGTCTCTCCTTCCTCTCTTCGTTCTTCCTGGGCTGTGAATGATGCATTGTCATGTAAATTCTTGTGAGAACCCGACGTGAAGAAGAATATGCATGCATGGAGTTGACTTTTCAAAGCAAATCATGCAGCTGCCACGTATGGAATTTTGTTCTTCCAGAAATTACATATGCACCCCTCCTCTCCTTCTTCCTTCAGCTGGTTCTTCGGTCATTGCTCATCCAGAATTTCTGCAAAATATATCCTCCAGCGCAGCATCACAGAACCGCCAGAGTTGTGCTTTTTCATCCTCTGTTTCTGGACGCTACTTCCTCTGTTTCTTCGAGCTACTGGCGTTGATCTTCTGCTTCTTCACGCCTTGAGTTTGCTTCAATTGAGTGCTCCAGAATTGCTGCTTCATTCAGACGCATGGAAAGCTCCCTACTGGACGAACCAAAGCGCTGAAACAAAGCTGTAATTTTCTTCCCCTGTTTAGCGTGTTACTGTCATGGTGTGCTGCTCCCTCAATTTCTTCATGCTGTACGAGTTGTTTCTGTTATTCATCTGGTAGAATAGCTTCATTTCAGTTGCATATCTCCTCTTGTTGGATGAAGACTGGAGCTGACCGAAAATTCTCTTTTTCTTCCCTGTTCAGTGCTGTTTTGGGTAACTCTTGCTGTTGATGTTTGCTCCTTGAAGTTGTTAAGCCTCTGCTGCTGATTTCTAGTGAAACCAAACCAGAAAAAATTGAATTCCTAGGTCTGAAACTCTATTGTACAGATTGCTTGTGTTGGGTCCCTCTTTCTTCCATTTTTCACGCCATGTTGCTTCTGCTAGTTCGCCCTTTTTGCAGCTTACTTCCTCTTTGTTTTAAGGCTGAGTCACGTGGCTAGTGGTGGCTGGAGATTTACGTTAGATGGGGTTTCTCTAGGCGGGAGTTACTGTTGTAAGTGTTGCTTCTTCTTGGTCCATTTGAAGAACGTTCCCTTCCCCTGTTTTGTACGAGGTCTGCATGTGTTTTGGTGTGGTCAGCTAGCTAAGTGTAGCACAGAAAAAAAAAAAGGGCTGTAGGAAGATAATTTCGATTGGAGTAATCTCAAATTTCTTCATGCTAAACTATACGCCCATTTTCCTATACATTAATTTCCCCCCAAAATTCTGCATATAGGTATATATATATACCTATTTTAATTAAAGACCAAACCCAACTGTGCTCTTTTCTTACTTGTTAAAATATATGTATGCAGAATAAATGTCCCGATTAAAGATGGTATATATTCCTTTTGGTTTTTGAAGTTGGGTTTAGCTCCTAAGTGGAACCAAGGAACAGGAAGCACAAATATGTATATGGAATTTACTATACGAGTTGGAAGGCATAAAAAATTAGTAGAGGAATAAATTCTAAATTATGATAAGTCCAAGTCCTATATGAAATTAATTTGAGTGATTCATCTTCTAAAATCTGTGAACGGGTCTTGTAGGAAATTTCGGAGATTGAGGTATAGCTGAGAAAGGGTCAGGGAATTTCTGTAGTATCTCGGAAGGTGAGTAAGTAATGCAGACCAAAGACTCAAGAAAATTCTTATTTCTGTTCCTAAATTTCCTTGCAGTGTTTTAAAATTTTGATTCTCTATTTATAGAGATACATATTTCAAAATGTAGTCATATGCATGTTTACCAAAATTTAATTTCAATCGGGAATTTTGCAAGTTTACGGATGTTGAGTTAATTGGAAATCCTACTGTGAAACTGATCTGAACGATACCTTGTCTGAAATGTTATTTGGAAATTTTATGGAGTTATCTGCTCAGAACCCTGTAACTAACAGCAGTAGATGTTAGCCCTGGTGCACCATGATCTGAACCTCAGCTAGCAGGGGTGGTGCTAGCCCCGTGTGCAGGCCACCACACGCAGAGTCATTTTATTTTCGCAAGCTGAAAGCTTTGCGTCTGTAGTGATTTTCCCCTCGAGCTGTGTGCTCTGCGTCTGTTCCAATTGGTTCTGTTTAGATGCGTTCGGTGTATTTTGAAAAAGGAGTTTGTTTAAAATCTGTTTCATATGGTCTATATCTGTATATATATATATATATGTAAACCTATTTGACCTATGTTTATTTTAGAAAGGGTCGGTATTGCTTATTCATTGAGTATTCGACTCATTCTTTATATATATGTATATGTTTCAGAGAGCAGTAGGGACTCTAATCTGCCCCCAGCCGCCTTCTAGTGGCCGACCTCTTGAGACGTCCTTTGACGAGCCTGCGGAGCTTCTGTGGGTGTATTTTGATTATATATGTATTTTGTTTGAGACGTCCTTTGACGAGCCTGCGGAGCTTCTGTGGGTGTATTTTGATTGTATATGTATTTTGTTTGAACTTTGTAAAACCTTGTAAACTTAGCTCCACTGAATCGTAGTTAGGGCATCCCCACACCCCAGATGTTTTCTTTGGTCATTCCTTTTGTTGGATTGTGCTGGCTGAGTTCATCCCTTGGGATGTATTGCTTTGTCTGAGACTTTGTAGAAATTTCGGGAGGTCTACGTTATAGAGGAGACTCTGCCGAAATTTCTACAAATGTCCTCTAAAGAAAAGCTTATATGTTTTATATGATTCAAATTAATGCCATAAGTATTTTCTCTATAATTCCGCTTCTGCGTCAGAGTACTCAAATTGTGGGGTGTGACAGTTTGGTATCAGAGCTTAGGTCTTTCTGTGGTCCTGTGGAGCAAGAGTTTTCAATGGAATCTCAATTATGGTGATGAACCCGGGCGTAACTATACTTGAGATGTCATTGAAAACCTTATAGGGTATTCTAAGTCCTTCCTTTGAGTCTATTGTCTTGTTACATGTTACTTCTAAACTGGACAATGATTTGAATGATGCTCATATTCTTTTTGTAGTGTGTGGAGATGCCTCCTAAAATTCGTTCGGTTAATAGATTAGCAGCTGTGGATGAGGCTGTAGATGAAGCTTCCGTAAGTGCTTCAGCCCAACAAACTACTCCACCTGTCAGAGGCCGTGGTCGAGGTCGGGGTAGGGGTCGAGGAACCATTCGGCCCCCTAGACAGGCCTCACCTGCAGATAGGGCAGAGCCTCCACAGCCTGTGGAGGAAATTGTACCGCCAGTTCATCCAAGACCGGTGGGGCCCCAAGTGATGAGGGAAGAGAGAGAGGTCCCAGTAACCCTCTCCCAGTTCTTAAAATTGAAGCCTCCCACTTATTCTGGGACAGAAAGTCAGGAGGATCCCCAATTGTTCATTGATGGCATTGAGAAGATATGTCGAGCTCTGAGTTGCTCAAGTGCAAAATCCGCTGAGTTTGCCGAGTTTTAGTTACAAGATGCGGCTTATGTGTGGTATCAAACTTTACTGCGGGAAAGGCCGATTAGAGCTCCTCCAATGTTATGGGAAGAATTTAAGGGACTTTTTATGGACCGCTTCTTGCCACAGAGTGTCCGGGATGCTAGGGCCAGAGAATTTAAAGGCCTTAAATTAATGCCAGGCATGAGCGTTTCTGATTATGACATCCGGTTCACCCAGTTATCTCGCTATGCCCCACACCTAGTCCCTACTGAGAGGGATAGGATCAAGCGGTTTGTGAATGGGCTACCTCGCATGTTGTATAGGGTGATTGCTCCACAGATGAACCTCTTTCCTTCATATTCAGCTGCGGTAGATTGTGTACGCATGATAGAGATGAGAGATAAGGAGGAGGACACTTCTCAGAGAAAAAGGAAGCGTGATGGTGATGGGAGACAGGGAGGTAGTTCCCTTGTAGCTGGACCTTCTTATGGTCTCAGACCTCAGAGTTATCAGAGATTCAATCCAGCTTTTACGGGGCCTCCGACCTCATTTTCCACCGGTACTGACCGGCCCAGAGCATCGTTCCAAGGGGTTAGCACGATGTCTACCCTAGTTACTGCTCCATCCCGTCAGTCTAGAGGTCCCTGTTCCCTTTGTGGAAAGATACACTCAGGCACTTGCCACAGAGAGACGGGGGCATGTTTTCGTTGGGGGCAGATGGGACACTTGGTGAGAGACTGTCCTCAGTGCTACCCTGATTCGAGTCAGGCATCGGTTCAACCCACCAGGCAATTTTCAACGGGGACTCCATCTATCAGTGTAGTTACGGTTCAGAGTGGCCGAGGTAGTAATAGTAGGACCGTAGTAGGCAGAGGACAGGCGACTGCAGAACGAGGTCAGGCTCGGGTTTTTGCCCTAAATAGACAAGACGCACAAGCATCAAATGCCGTGGTGACAGGTACACTTACGGTTTGTTCACATGCTGCTTACTCCTTATTTGATCATGGCTCTACACATTCTTATATGTCTCCCTATTTTGCAAAAAAGATTGGTAAGGACTCTGAAAAGTTAGAGTGCCCGTTGCTTGTGGCAACCCCAGTGGGGGAATCTGTAGAGGTAGATCGGGTATATAAGGCGTGTGTAATTACACTGGCTGATTGTGAGACGTTGGTTGACTTGATAGTGCTTTCGATAGCGGAGTTCGATGTAATACTCGGAATGGATTGGTTAGCGTCCTGCTATGCAGTGGTGGATTGTCATCTTAAGCAAGTGAGATGTAATTTTCCTAAAAAATCATCCTTTGTCATTCAAGGTGACCGAAGTGAAGCACCAAACAATCTAATATCTGTGGTAGAAGCTCAAAGGCTCTTAAAGAAGGGGTATCAAGGATATTTAGCGATGGTTCGGGATCTGGAAGTACAAGTCCCAGTATTGGAACAGGTTCCTATAGTAAAAAAATTCCCTGACATTTTCCCCGAGGAATTACCAGGATTGCCTCCTGAAAGGGAAATTGAATTTTGTATTGATGTGTTAACAGACACTCAGCCTATATCTATTCCTCCCTATCGAATGGCACCTTTGGAGCTTAGTGAACTAAAGAATCAATTGCAAGACCTGTTGGATAAGGGTTTTATTCGCCCTAGTATGTCTCCTTGGGGCGCACCAGTCCTATTTGTTAAGAAGAAGGATGGTTCTCTTCGTCTATGTGTAGATTACAGACAGCTGAATAAAGTGATAGTGAAGAATAAGTACCCTTTGCCTCGTATAGATGATCTATTTGACCAATTACAGGGAGCTCAATATTTCTCAAAAATTGATTTAAGATCGGGTTACCATCAGCTACGAATTAGAAGGGGAGATATTTCAAAAACTGCTTTTAGAACCCGGTATGGTCACTATGAATTTCTAGTGATGCCATTTGGGTTAACCAATGCCCCAGCTGCATTCATGGACCTGATGAATCGAGTGTTTAAGCCATTTCTGGATCGATTTGTTATCGTGTTTATTGATGATATTTTGATTTATTCTAAGGGTTATGAAGAGCATGAACAGCATCTGAGAATAGCATTACAAGTGTTACGGGAACATCAACTGTATGCTAAACTTTCTAAATGCCAGTTTTGGCTAGAAAGAATTGCCTTTTTGGGCCATGTAATCTCGAGAGATGGGGTGCAAGTTGATCATAGTAAAGTGGAAGCGGTTCAAAAATGGCCGAGGCCTACTACTGTTACCGAGATTCACAGTTTCTTGGGCTTAGCAGGCTATTATCGTCGGTTTGTTAAAGACTTTTCTAAGATAGCTGCGCCGCTGACAAAACTAACTCAGAAAAATGTGAAATTTCAGTGGTCTGAGCTGTGTGAAGAGGGGTTTCAGAAATTGAAGGATTGTCTGACTTCTGCACCAGCTTTGGCGTTACCCTCAGGATCGGGAGGTTATGTTGTGTACTGTGATGCTTCTGGGATTGGCCTGGGATGTGTATTGATGCAGCATGGTCATGTCATTGCTTATGCCTCTAGACAACTTAAGAAGCATGAACAGAATTACCCAAATATTTGTATATATATATATATATATTATGTAATCTTCAAATATTTGTATTTTGAGAAATCTTAATATATTTTTGTTTTAAATTTGTAAAGACAATATTTTAATTTTTATTGTTAATATAATAATTTATTTTTGTTTTTTACAAATTTAAAACAAAAATACATTAATATTTCTCAAAATAGGAATAAACAAAATTTATTTCATAGTTAAAAAATTATTTTTATATGAAATTCAAAATTTTAAAAAACAAAATTTATGAATTAAAAAATTATATGCATTATAAATTTAAAAATTTACAATTTTAAAAAATTTATATGTGTATGATATAAAAAAAATTAATTTCTTACAAAATATGTAAATATTTTTAATATTACCAAATATAACAAAATTATTATTATTTTTTATAAAAATTATAAATTATAGATTATAATTAATTTAAAAAAATTTAAAAAATTATACAAGGACACGGAGTAACATGCTCTGCGTCTCCTTAAATTTATAAATTTTTTTTTAAAAAGGTAATAGGGACGCAGGGCAACAAGCTCCGCGTCCCAATTTTTTTTTAAAAAAAAAGTTGGTCAAATAATAAAAATTATATACGTAAGGAAATAGTTTCATAGGTTATATATATGTTTATTTTGTTTTCATTTTTTATATATTTACATCAAAAAGTTAAAGAAAATAAAGAATAAAAATTAATTAATATTAAATTACATACCTCAACCAGAATATGAAAGTGGATAAGAAATTCTAAGTCTTCAATACATCTGAAATGATAGATAATGTCAAGACCGCAACGATTAACAACCTGTTGAACATTTTAAAACATAATTAATTAATTTTTTCAAGAGAAAAAATATAAGTATTTGTTAAGCACATGAGAAACAAAAATTTTTTTAACATAAAATACAAACCTTAGAATGTAGATGAAGAGAAAGAATAAATTTATTGAATAGATAAAAATATTTAAGAGATCTTGAAGAAGAAGAGAAATTGATTAAGGGGATGAAGATGAAGGATGTAAGAAATGAACGTAAATGGGAAGATGCGTGGGACGGAATATATAGCAATAATTTTAAATTTTTTTTTCTGACCCCCATTTGGGGGTCAGAATTTTACTGACCCACAGGTCAGTCTACACTGACCCTACGCAGGTCAGTAATTTACTGCGTAGGGTCAGTCAAACTGACCCTCAAAGGATTAGATTTTTAAAAAAAATTTAAAAAGAAAAAGGGACGCGGAGCCACAGGCTCCGCATCCCTTAATTTAAAAAAAAAATTTTAAATTGGGACGCGGAGCTACAGGCTCCGCGTCCCATTAATTTTTTTTTGTTTTTTTAAAATACTTACATATATCCGGAATATGTTTTGGCATTGATATATATTTTTCTTTTGTTTTTTTTGTTTGTATATTTATGTTAAAAAGCCCAAAAATGATCTTATATTTATTGCACAAAAAAGTTTCCAAGTAAATGAGTCTAGAAAAGCAAAATACTTAACGTTTAATATAATAAATCATAATTTCTTTTTTTTTGTCCAAAAGGAATATAAAAATGCCTAAAAGTTGACTTATATTATTTTTTTCCAAATTTTCATCTAAAATTAGCCATATACAAAGATGCAAAACACTATCTTCTTTCCTAAGTTACAGGTTTGATGTAGATCTAGTGTTCCAAGCTTTTCAAGATGTAGATTAGAAAGCCAATACAATCAAATCTCAAAATATGAGTTTTAAATTGCTATAAAGATTCGGTATATATATGGATTTAAAATTTTATTCTTTGAAAAACTAGTACAATAAAATTAAGAATGATGTTATAAACTAGATTAGAGTTGTTGAAAGAAGATCAAAATTTTATATCAATTTATACAAATTCAAAGAACTAGCCATATACAAATTCAGTCATATGCAAATTCATATTTTAGAGTCTTAAATCTCCTTTTTTTTAATTATTATTTTGGTAAAGCAAAATTCAATGACAAATAAAATTAAACACTTTAATGTGCAAACAACAAGAATGTATCGCACATATATGAACGGTAGCAAAATTTTAAATTCAAATGTCTTTCAATACATATTAAACCTGTATCAATATTTAAAATTTAAACCATGACAGATATAGTAGATAAATCAAAAGTGAAAAAAATTTTCAAACAAAAAAATATTACAACTTTTGGCTCTAATATTGATTGTTAAAAAATAGGATATTAAAATTCAGATGGTACTTAATATAATAGGACAGTCTATAAACATGAATCCCTCTAAGAAAAATAGCAACATATAGATGAAAGAGTAGAAACTACAATCCACAATATCTAAGTCAGTTACTAGCTTTAGATGAATTATGAGTTGGATTTCTACACTTTAAATAGGTTTATGGGCTTACCTATTATAAGTTATCTATAAATTTGTCAAAAGAATTAGTTCATTTATACAGTAGTTGTTACTAAATTAATTATTATGGTATTAATAAAATATAATTTGTTAATTAGTCTAACAATTAATTAATACTAATCTGTAATAAATTAATATTTCCAACACAGCTAAGATCACTTATTATTGTTGGCGTTTATTTTCCGATTAAATGAATGCATGTGTTCGGTTTAGAAAGTAAACAGAGAATAAGAATCAAGTTTATTATCCCCTGCTCTCTCAGTTGTATAAGTTAAGAATTTTATTGCAAGAGGTAAGTTTTGGTGTCATGATTTGTTTACTGGGGAATGGTTTCTCTTTTGCTTAATTTTTTCTGAATTGAGTTTTACTCTTATACTGTATAAAAGAGATGTTTCCTTTCGTTCCTAGAATTTTGACTTGGCCACTCGGGATGATATGGTAAATGATCTCATTAGTTGGTTAAATCTGTTAGAAATTTAGTTATTGATTTATTTTCAAAACTTTATTTGGTGAAGGGATTGCCCCTGCTCAGAAAAGTGATCGCAAGTTAATTTTCAATCTCTAATTTGTCTCCATATTTATTTCACTCTGTATCACTTGGTCGGGTTGCTGTTATAGTCAACATTTTATTTTGTTTATGATGGTAAATTAACAGTTTATCCATGCATTAGGGAATTAGTCTTTCAAGCGTTGAATAAGTTCAGATTATCTGGACTTTTTTTTTTCTTTTATTCTGTATTGCCTTCTACTTTTAGCGTTACCGTAGCTTTGGAAGAATTGTCTCTCTATGTTGTTGCGTCAGGATGGAGTTAAACAGTAGAACCTTAAAGCTGAAAAAACAGATGTCAACTTACACAATATGGAGTAAATTATTTTTTGATGTCTTACAAACTTCAGAATTGATTCTGAACAATGCCCTTGCAGATAAATTGAGTGAAGAGTTATGCTATTTGCACATTTGTAAATGCAGAACTTTAATTGAACCCACTTAAAATTTTTTATTTTTGTATTTTCATCTAGAAAGTATGTGTGCGGCATATTTACATTGTTTTCTCTAAACTTTGTCTCTGAGTATTTTGGTAATTTTGGGTTATGATTTTATATCTAGGATTTTAGAACTTATGGAATCCCATTCTATAAATAAGTTTATTAATCCAGATGTAGATGAGTTAACCAAATTTCATCTAAAGCTGAACTTGAATCTAATTTTTATGGATTATTGATCACTGTATTAATCTAATGTTTGTTTCACAAAATGCAGTGTTGCTATCAGCATACCAATCAGCCTGAGATTTTCCTGGGGTTTTGCCAAAAACAAAGATTCCCTGCTTGTTCGGCATCTTCTCCAAGAGTATTCATTAGAACCTGATTTCACCTGCCAAACAGCCCCTTGGAAGCAAAATCTCTGAAAAAATTCCCCTTTTCAAATCTGTGGTCCTCCATGGCAAGCTGACGTTCCTGCAACAATTGTGGGAAAACCTCTCTTGTCCAGGACGATGTGTCCGGAGATTTGATCTGTTTATTGTGTGGTGTCGTTCAAGAATATGATCAATTTGAAGACCATATTGGTGGCATCAATGGCCTACAAGGAGTATTCATCCGCGTTGGAACCGCAGGTACAGGTACCCTATACAGTTACAAAGAAAGACAATTCTTTGGAGCCCAAAGTTTGATCGATGAGTTAACTTTTAGGTCTTAATCGGTGCATGTGCTTATGTTGTAAAGCGAAAGGATAATCGCCCACCGCCCATGGCTGAAGGGGCTTGGGCAGTTGAGTGCGATGTTGATGAGCAGGGTAAGATGATTCAGCGGGTTATTGATTTTATGGATTTGAAAAAGCATGATTTTCCAGAGTTTGATAGAGTGGATTCATTGGAAAGGGCCCTTAAGAATTCTCCAAGTTTTGCCAGAGTTGAGGGGAGCAAAGTGGACAGGATGCGGAAGTAGGGGATATTTTTGATGCAGTGTGCAGTGAAGTGGTTTTTGAGTATCGGGCGTAGGCCACTTCCGTTGGTGGTTGCAGTTTTGGTTCTGGTGGTAGAATTGAATCAAGTTGAAGTTCGGATTGATGAGTTAGCCAAGGAAGTTCATGCCGTGGTTTCCACTTGTAGAACGTGATACAGAGAGCTTCTGGAGACACTTGTAGAAGTTGCACGAGTGTTGCCCTGGGGAAGAGATATCACCACAAAAAACATAGTTAAGAATGTACCATGTGTAATTCAGTAAATGGAGAAGAAGGCTATGTCAAAACCTAATGATAAGAGGAAAAACTTAGATCGTCCAGAGTTTAATTTGGCAGATGTGGTTAGTGAATGTTCAAGACAACATGATGAATATGGACATAAGATTGATACCATAAATTTGCAAAATGATTCTCAGTAACGTTCAGTCTATAAGACTAGGTATCAAGGATGCAAACAAGCTGCTTATTTCACTTGAATGTTAATCCATGTTGTATAAGAAATCTTCAGATGAGGCCGGTGATGCCAAATCCTCAAGAGGGAGTGAAGTAGCCCGCAAAAGGAAAAGGTTACAAATTGATCCTCAGGGAGTGTAAGGAGTAACCAGAACTAAGCAAAAGCTTCGACTTAAACAGGTACTCGAGAAGGACGTAGGATTAGAAACCATGCCGCCTTCTTTTATTTTCGGTTGCTTGAAATGTAGGGTGAGGAGAGAGAAGATCAATGCTGCTAAGGTGTGGATAGATAGAATTATGCATCCATTAAATTCTGATCCGACTGCTAGTGCTAATCTCTCCCTTTTGGGAACTTGTCCTGAGGAAGAAAGGAAGAGAAGAGGAATGCTAGTTGATTGGGAAGACTAAGGAGGAGGAAAATGAGAAGGGACACTACAATTCATTACTGGATCTACAAGTGTTTACGGCATTGTATGAGATGTTCCTAATTTTCTGGCTTTGCAATCATCTCCTGCTTGCTTACCACCGTTATATAATAGATTAGAAATTGCCCAGCCGCAAGTTTTGTCCATAATACAACAGCATATATTTTTTTATAACGGCATATATATATATATATATATATACTTTTCTAATTTGGAAAATTCATGCAACTTGATGTGCACTTGTTATCAAGCTATAATGATATTACATACAATCATGTATACCTATTCTTTTGATACAGCTTTCATGATGCGTAGACACAACAGCTCTTTTTAATACAATCGTATACACCAATTAGTTCCATTTATAGAAGTTCATAGAAACTGAGTACTTTCTCTTACTCGTGATTTCTCTCTGTTACTTCGTGCTCATAATTTGATCTATGAAACGTTGGTTCTAAATATTGACTCTAATCACTACACACAACTCGTTTATGAGAACAATTACATTAGAAAACAAAATGACAGGCGCAATATATGCTTGATAATAAAAGCTTAGGCAGAAGTGTGTTTGGATGTGATATTTATGACCCTTTGCCTGGTTTGTAAGTCATTCTTATTTCTAGTCATTTCTTGAGTTTTGTAATACTTTATTTAGATCCTTGAGGGTTATTTTGTGGAACCAGTCTGTGTTTCATCATTGTATAAAATACTACTGATGATTTTAGATTTATTCATATGACAACCGGCTATGACATATGTGGTTTCCGCCAAAAAAAAAAAAAAGACACAATTTTAATTTTATAGGTAACAGGATGTAAATACTAATAAAGCAATGTTTTTTTATTTGCCGACAGCGGAATATGATCGACTAATGAGGATGACTGAAACCATTCAAATCTGTCAACTTTTCAGAAAGAGGAGGATTTCAGTGGGAAAAACTTTGTGTATACCAATGGTGGCATTTTTTCCTTTTTGTTTGGATAGATTGGTATGCAGATTTTTTGGTAATGAAAATAGAAATAAAATAAATAAATAGAATGTAATAAAAAAATTATGTTGAGTAAAAATACAAAAGGAAAGAGAATATGTCTATATTTGATTGTTTAATTAAATAAAAATAGAATATAATAGAAAATAAAATAAAATAAAATGATAAAAATATCCCTATGTGCCTCTTACGTCATTTGTCACGTTGTTTTGATATATATGATATTATTATATGTAATATAATATTATATATAAAATAAAAGTATTATTTATTTTAAAATCTTATATATATTATTTTATTTAAATATAAATATATAAATATATAAATATAACAAATATATAAAAATATTATAATATTATATATATTCTAATACATAAATAATATATATTAAAATATAATTAATATATGTGTGTGTTGGGGGAGGAACGGATTACCACAAATATAATTATTATTGATTATTTTTATAATTAAATTTTATTACTTTTATTTTTCTTTATAAAAGTATTATTATTATTTTTTAATTTATATAATAAATAAGTGAAAAATAAGAAAATATAAATAAATATAATATATATATTTAACCATATAAATAATATCTTAAAAAATATAATGTGTGTGTTTGTGGGTGAGGCCACGCATCCCCCCTCCCTGCAACACACTCACACACACACATACATATATATATATATATGCTGATTGAAAATTTATCAGATATTATTGATTGATACTTAGCTGGTATTTTTTAAAATTTTATTTTATTAATTTTGATATTAGATAATATTTTATTATTAATTATTTTTATAATATAATTTTTAATATTTTTTTCTTACTCTTTTTAAAAGTAATTTGATAATTCCTCCCTCCCCAACACACATACATACATATATATATATATATATATATATATATATATTCTGATTGAGAATTGACAGGATATTTTTCATTAATACTGAGCTGGTATTTTTTAAATTCTATTTTATTAATTTTGGTATTAGATAATATTTTATTGTTTATAAAATATAATTATTGTTAATTATTTTTTTAATCTAATTTTTAATATCTTTTTGTCTTACTCTTTTTAAAAGTAATATGCTAAATTATATAATACACACACACACATATATAATATAAAATAATATATTATTGTAGATATATTTATTTATATTATACATATTTATATAATATATATATGTAAAATATAAATGCATATAATATATATTATAATATGTAATATATATATAATTTATTGCGGCAATACATTGTGCATTACCACAATCAATGTGCTACCAAGTACTATTCTGTCAGGATTTTGATCTAATTAAATTTTGATCAGACAATTTTGACTGAATATTAGTTGATTTTTAATTATTATTTATCTAATTTATTATTTTTAATATTAAATATTAATAAAATTTTGGTATTGTAATTAATTAAAAAACTACTAAAATATTTTTTGCTTTTGTAATTAGTTAAAAATAATACACTAATAATCATTTTTAACTTTTTACTTTGTAATTAATTGGAAAAAGTAAAAAAATAATAATTTTTTTCTTAATCTTAGGATTCTTATTGTTAAAAAAATTATATAATAATTAAAAGTAATATTTAAAAATTATTTCATTAAAAAAATATCTAAATTAAAAATTTTAAAAAACAATTAAAAATATTTTTTTTTATTTGTTAAAATTTACATTCAATTAATAAAATGTTTATTTCAATAGCTTTCTTTAATAAATTTTATGATACATAAGGGTATTAAGGATTTTTTAAAATTGTAGCTCCACAATTATTTTATCTTCTTGTATTACCAAAGAAAAACTTGTACAAATATAGGGGGCAAAACTGTCATATTTCATTTTAGCTCCAAAATACTCAATACATTGGCATGAACTTAGAAAGGAAAGTATGGAGTGAAAGATTTTTCTTCCCCTAACTTCTTTTCTACTACCAAACACATAAAGACCACAAAATTCATTTCTAGTTCCATTCCCAGTGGCGTACCAAATGAAGGGTAAAGGAATAAGGGTAGAAAAAAATGAAGAAATACACTCTTTCAAACGAGGGATCAAAACATTTCTAGAGAAACATAGCCATAACACAATTATTGGATTCCCACTAATGAAGCACATAGAACAAATACATAGAAACTAAATAAAGAGAAATAAGAATGAAAAAGGCAAAAAGACGCTAAAGGCAAGAAAGGAAAGAAACCAAAAAGGGAAAAAAACTGATTGAGAGTAGAAAATGAAAAGAAGCCATTATTCTAAGACATGCTTTCAATGAAAATCAATCTTAGTGTTTATAATCTCGAATACATCCCCTCAAGTTGGAGAGTAAAGGTTAATAATCCTAAACTTGACTTTAAGTTCTTTAAATCTGGCATGTGTTGAAACTTTAGTGAGAACATCAGTCATTTGCAACTTAGTTGGCATGTGACTAAGTTCAAGCTAGTTGGTATTAATCTTTTCTTTAATAAAGTACCTATCAATTTCAACATATTTGATCCTATCATGTTAGACAAGATTCCTAGCAATGCTTAAGTAGCTAAGTTGTCAAATAGTACTTACATATATAAGTTCTTCACAATTGACCCTTAGTTCTTTAAGAAGTCTCTTCAGCCACAATTCTCTACATGTTCCTTGAGCTAAAGCTTTATACTAAACTTTAACATTGCTTGTAGTAACCACATACTGTTTCTACCTTTTTTATGTGACCAAATTCCCCCACACATTAGTACAATAGCTTGAAGCCAACATCAAAAATAGAATTTGCCCAATTAGCATCACAATAGATCTTAATGCCACAATGTGTACCCCTTTCAAAGTATATCTCTTTTCTAGGGGTCATCTTCAGATGCCTTAGAGTTTCATGGGTAGCCTCAAAGAAGTTGGTTTGCTCATTTATTAATGAATCACACTCATGAGGAAGCTGATATCATGTTTTGAGTGAGTTAGGTAGATGACTTTACCAATGAGCTTTTGATACCTTAGTATCAATAAGGGAACTTTCTTAAGAAAATTTGCTCTCATAGTTGGCCTCAATAAAAGTATTTGTTGGTTTACACCTTAGCATGCCAATTTAAATGAAAAGGTCAAGAGTGTACTTCCTTTAAGAAATCGTAATTCCCTTAAAGGATCTAGCCACCTTTATATCGAGAAAATACATAAGAACTCTAAGGTCTTTAATTTCAAACTCTTTACCTAAAACACTTTTCAAATTCTTGATTTCTTTAACATGATCCCCTATTATAATGATGTCATCAACATACACGATCAAGATAGTTGTCTTCCCATAAACAAACTTGGTAAAGATAGTGTGATTAGCTTACCCTTGAGTGTAACCTTGGCTTTCTTTTGCAACTATAGTGAACCTCTCAAATCATGCACGAGGTAATTGCCTAAAACCATATGGTGATTTTTAAGTTTGCAAACCTTCCCTTTTTATTACCTTGGAAACTCAGAGGGATGGACATGTAAACTTCTTTTTTCTAAGTCTTCATTTAGAAAGGAATTTTTGATGTCAAGTTGATAAAAGGGCCACTCCAAATTAGCCACAAGGGAGAGAAGGACTTTTATAGAATTGAGCTTGGCAACAGGAGCAAAAGTATCTTGGTAGTAAATCCCAAAAGTTTGAGTACAAACTTTTGCCATAAGTTTTGCCTTGTATTTATTTATACTTCCATCAGATTTATATTTGATATTGAATGGCCATTTGCAACCCATAACTTTTTTCCTTTTAGGAAGCTCCATTAGATCCTATATTTTATTCTTTTGGAGAGCATTCATTTCTTCATTCACAACCTTTCTTTATACTTCCTATTTCAAGGCTTCATAAATATTGTTATTTTTTTTTTTCATTAGATAAATTAACTATAAATGCCTGATAGAAGGCTTAAAGTCTATTATAAGTTACAAAATTACCAATGGGAGTTTGGTGTAAGTACAAATTCCTTTCCTTAAGGCAACAAGAATTAGGTCCAAACAATCCCTCTTATGAGTACTCATAATAATACTAGGATTGGGGGGATTGATCTGCTCAGGTGGTGGATTGGTCTCTTCCTCTTGGACCTTCTTCCTTTGACATAAACCAATGGCTCTTTTTTAGGCATGTTAATAGCTTTAGGTCCATTAGGTTCAGTCATTGGAATAGATTTAGGTTCATAGGTGATTTGAGGTTTAGTTTCATTAGGTATAGAGCTAGAACTAGGCTGACTAGTTTCATATTTGTCAAAGAAAATGTTATGCATAGGAGCAATGCTTAAATTAGGTACACTAAGTAAATCATGTACATTAGGTGGGAGTTTTTCTATACAAAAACTCTATTTTTTTAGATACTTACTACTACTCTTCCATTGGATGGAGGTTTTGGTGAAGTAAGGCTAGTCTTCCAAGAATGTTACATCTATGGACACAATATTTTTGTAAGGTTAGAGAGTGCATCTATAACCCTTTTAAGAGATTGAGTACCTAACAAATATGCACTTATTAGTTTTGGGATGAAGTGGTACTATTATGGATATGCACATAAGTGGTATAACCAAAGACTTTCATAGTTAAGTTCAATAAGAGGAAAGTGTGAAGGTAATGATTAAGAGAGGGACATGGGAACTTGAGAATCTTTTAGGGCATTTTATTTATGAGGTAAATAAAGGTTAGAACATCATCATCCTAAAATTTTTTACGTATGTTCATAGTGAACATAAGGGAATAGGAAACTTTTAGAATTTTTCTATTTTTCCTTTCGACGATTCCATTTTGTTAAGAGGTATAGATGTAAATGCCTTGGTGGTGGGTCCTATGATTAGTCAAGTAATAGGTGAGTTAGGTATTAACATATTCTTTCCCATTGATACTATGGAAAACCTTTATAGAGTTTTGAAATTGATTTAAAATAAGTTGGTGAAAGGTTTTAAAAATGTGTGGGACTTTAGATTTTTCCTTTATAAGATGAACCCACATAATCCTTGTGTGTTCATCAACAAATTTAGCAAACCATTGAACAACTGTGAGCCCATTAACTCTAGATGGCCCCCAAACATCATTATGGATTAATTGGAAAGGATGAATGGGCTTCTAAGTATATGAAGGATAAGTAGTTCTAGTATGTTTTGCTAATTGGCAAGAGTCATAATGAGGAGTAGTAGAATTTGCATTAAATAAAGATGAATACATCTTTTTCATGTAAGGGAAGTAAGGGTGGCCAAGCTATTGTGCCATAATAAAGTTTGAGAGCTATTAGAAGTAAAGACCATTTTATTATATGTTAAGGTGCCTAAGAGATAAAGTTCATACACTTTATTAGCACTGTCAATTATCTTTTTGGATACAAAAAATAGAGCCATTATAAGTGACGTTAGCCATACAATGTTTGTCTTTTAGGACTTTATTAATGGACAACAAGTTATAAGTAATTATAAGAATTAAAAGAACTTTCTCAAAGACCAAATTCTAAAAAATGTGGATAGTTCCAATACTTGTGACATTAACAAGGGACCCCTTAACTATTTTGATCTTTATAGGTTTAGCATAAGGGCCAAAGTGGCTAAATGATGATGAGTTACTAATTATATGATAAGAAGCACAAAAGTCCACCACCCAAGTATTAGTAGATATGTTTTGAGTAGTCAAGGGCAAAAAATATTTACCTAATTAGGCAATATTACTAGTAACATTGATAACTTGGCCCTAGTATTACTTATGATAGTGCTTTATGTCACGAATTTTTTGAAGTAATTCAAGTTGCTCATGGCTAAAAAAGGAGGACTTAGGGCTATAGTAGCATCAATGTTGGAAGCACAAGCTTTAGTGTCCCTTTTTGGTTTATTCTTCCACGTGTTTGGCTTCTTATGGAGTTTCTAGTAAAAGTCCATTTAACCACTTTTGTGACAATAATCACATCATCTTTTGCCTTGTTTGGTCTAACTTTTGTCTCCCTCATGGACAATAGTGCCTCTGGAGGTCAAAGCTAAAGACTCACTCAAGTTTGATGCTAGTCTAAAACTTTACATCACCTTTTTTTCTATGTTCTTCATACTTAACTTTAGAAAACACTTCTTCAAGAGAGGGGAAAGGAGTAAGGGCCAAAATCTCCTTCTAAACTCATCAAATTTATGATCAAGGTCTAACAAAAGTTAATAAATTCTTTTCTTTTCAATAACCTTCTTCTAAGTGGCTGCATCTATGGTGCATTGCCAAGTAATAGTTTCCAATGCATCTAGTTGCTATCAATATTTGGAAAGAATGTTAAAATATTGGTTTGGCATCATGTTTCATTGCTTCAAATCTTGAGTCAAGCTTTCAATTTCATAGGATTCAACAGCACTCTCATGGGTGGAATAAGACTCACAAACACTGTTCCATATCCCATTGGCAGTCTTATATAGTTCTCTCCAATATTAGTAACCATTGAGTTCACAAGCTAAGACATAACTAAGTTGTTTTCTACATTCCATGTCTTGAATTTTGGGTCATTTCTTGTTGGCTGCTTAGCTTCACCAATCAAGTAGTCCTCTTTGCCTCTTCCACTCACAAATATCATGACTGATTGACTCCATTGAAGGTAAGTTTAGTCGATTTAGCCTGTAAGTGGTGATAAAATTCAGCTAGGACTCAAAAACTCCAGTGAGTTGGGTCGTTCCAAGGTGGATGGTTGAAGACGTCATGACTGCGGAAGACATAACTTCCTTGCTAGCGCCTATGGTTGTCTAAAGCCTGCACTTAGGCATGAGGCTGGATTAAGTTCTTTAGGTCTGATACCATGTAGAAAAGTGAAGGAACAGAGACAGAAAAATAAGGAAATAAACTCATTTTCAAATGAGAAACGGATCAAGACATCAATAGGGAAACATAGTATAGTCACAACACAGCTATTGGATTCCCGCCAGTGAAGCATATTAATGATCAAATAGATACATAGAAACAGAACGAAGAGAAATAAGAATGAAAATCTAAAAAAGACGTTAAAAGCAGAAAAAGAAAGAAACCGATTGAGAGCAGAAAATGGAAAGAAGCCGTTGGTCATGATTCTCATTAATGAGAATCATGCCTAACGTATGGCTATATTGTCCAACACTGCAAATGCTTTATTTAACTATTTTATGAATCACTTGTAGTTTTCTTTTGTTGATATAGTTTTGTCGTTTCTAGTTAGATGCTTGACAGTTGACACACATAACAAGCTTGTTCCAAGTGTGGATAGTGGCATAAGGCAGTGAGCCTATATTTGTAGCAGAAAGAAGTGCCTCTCTCTCTCTCGAGAAAATAATATTATAATTCAGATAGCTCATAAATTTCATAAATGTAGACATTGCTTCTTAATTCAATGTTAAGGGGAAGCTTTATAATTTCGTTTCTTGTCCGATATGTTTTCCACTTTTTATTTCATTTTCTTATGCGTTAAACATTCTAGCAAGTGAATTTAGGGTTTTTGCTGTCTAATTCCTTTAAAGATCTCCTTAAGGCATCGTGTGGCTTTGGCTTACTAAGCTAGACGTAGGATGAAATTTCTTCTTTGGAAGTCAGGGAGTAAATTCCTCCCTTTACTTTTTTGTAACTGTCCATCTTTTTTTTTTTTTCAAATGGTCCTTTTTGGGACTGAGCTTAGATAGCGTGAACATTTCTTATATATTTGACCTGGTGATAGCTAGTATTCTTGTTATGTTACTTATGGTCACAGCACCCGACCATGCAGTATTTGCTACTTTCTAGGAAGCATAAACATAGGACATGATCCATATATGGATTTTTGGGTATTGTAAAATTTAAAATTTTTATATATAATTTTTAGTGTTATGATATATTTAATATGAGTATATAATACACTTTGAACATGAATGGAAGTATTTTAATAAAGTTCATGCGTGTTTCATAAGTTGTTTCTACCATTTAACTATTAGTTTGGAAACCAATCTAGCATAATTGTCTTGTCATGACCCATCAAATGAACTCGAATCTTTATTTTCTTTTAACACTTCCATCTAAAATCATGATCAGGTATACATTAAATGAGCAAACTAAGAAATATATAGTTCACAGGATTATTGCATAGATGGTTTTTCAGTAACTGCTTAAAGCTCAAGCAGGTGATTACCTACAAGAAGTACTGACAAAAAATAATACGATATAGACATTGCAATTTGCGACATGACTATATGTATTGTTTAATTGCAATGTGAAATGTCATATCTGATACGTATCGACAACAATACAGGCATCTATTATTGGCCTGCAGCAAAAGCCTTAACTGGGAAAGTTTTAGTGATGCTGGCCAGACTCTTGAAGTGAATCTTCCCGTTGAGCGGATTATCAATAATAATTTCACCAACAGGAGGCCAAAGCATGAGCTCCTTGGCCTTCACTCACCAGCTTGCTGATTACTTTGAAGTTGTGGGTCAATCTTCTTCTTTTGTAGGATATTCCACATGTAATCTGTGGTACTAACAAAATCAACTTCGATCACATAAAGCAGAGGAAGAAGTCCTCATAGAAGTTTGAATTCTTGTAAGAAAGAGATTGACAGTTTCAATCCTTCTTCAAGCCCCTCCTTTCACTGCCATTTTAGTTAGTGCCGTTTCCAAATCTCAAAGTGTGTATGTGTGGATATATATATATATATATATGTCCTTCGTTTGAGATGCTTTGGAGATCATGATTCAATTGCTTATTATAAACCGAGTGTATATTAGTATGTGATAAGCAAAAGGTGGAGAAAACCAAGAAGAGTAGCGTTGTCAAATATTTGATATTGTTATACTTCTCAGCCGGTAGTAATCCTTGTTTGTGTCTAGCAGCTAATTTCCTTTATTTGTTGATAAAGGAAGCATGGGAGGATTAATTGGCACAACAAAAAAGGTTTTCTACCCAATGGAATATAATAGCTAATTGACATGCGGAGAATCAATGTTCCAGTGATTAATATCATTATCAACCTGAAAGAATATATATATATATATATATATTAAATTTAGAAAGGAGAGGAAGTGAATATCACTTACTTTATTTGGTATTATACAATAAAAAGGAAGAGATTTTTTCCCTTATTTGATTTTATTAAAAAAATGTGTATATAAGATATCAAATTATTTTATTATTTTCAATCTGATTAAATATATATACTATATACAAATATAATATATATTATCTCTACTTATCTATATTAATATAAGTTTGCATTTTATTTATCTTGATTTTTTTAATTTTTTATGTTGATTATAATTGAATTCTAATGTAGCAAGAATTCCTATCTATAAATGCATGATAGGGAATTATGCTTGAATTTCCAGCCCATGAGTTTAGCTGCAAGCATGAACTTTCAAAGCTTTTTTTTTTTTTTTCTAAACCATTTGCATAAAAATCTCAACACATAAAAAAATATATAATTTACATAAACCTGGCGTACAAGGATGCCATCATGATCAATATATATATATATATATATATATATATAGTTTAAAAGGAGCCGACCTGCGTGCATTATATTCTCTCTCTCTTTTTTTACTTTTATTTTCTCAATACTCCTCTATACTGTTCTTTTCAAATGGGGCACGGGTCCAGTGCAACCATGTACGAAACGCATCGTAGTTGCATAAAATTAGTGGTAAAGTTGGAATGTGAAATTTGATTTTAGTAAATAAAATATTAAAAAAATTTATATAATTTTTTATATCTTTATTATTGATCAATTTTTTAATTAAAATGTAGAAAATATATTATTTTTTAAAAGCAAATTGACAATTCTTCAATTAAATTATATAATTTTTATGTTATTATTAAAACATTTTATACTTCTTATATTTTAATCAAAGAATTTAATAATAATAATAATATAAAAAAATAATATTTTATGGTAATGGGCACTTTTTTCCCCCCTTTCTTTCCATTTATCGTTGGAAGAATTGCTCACACAGATTTGGGATCATTTTCAATATTTTCCTTTCTTTTCTATTTATACATACCAAACAAAGAAAAGACTGCATCCATACACCATTTTCTTTTCTTTCTTTTCAAATCCTTTCTACCCAACAAAAGAGAAATAAAATCTTTCCTCTCTTAACTAGTTCATTTTTCAAAGAGAGCTCGTGGTAAGTAGTACCACACATAAGTGCTACCCAAGTAAGATAAGCCCAAAAGGTAGAAACATCTTAATCAACACTTTCTTCTATGGTCAAGAAAAATTATTCATTGGGAAAGAGAGAAAAAATTCCTGTGTATATTATATGTATTCACTTGCAATAGTTAAAATTTAATTTGTTCATGATGCAAGGTCTCTAAGAATTTCTTGACCTATAGGATTTAATTTCTCCCTCTCATTTTTATAGCAGTAAGGTAATATTTGCATATTTTAATTGACCCTTTTAGTTTGATTAAAAAAAGTAGCAATTCACATCGGCGAGACTATATTATATATATATTTATATATAGCGTATACTAAGTCTCAATGAAATCGGCTTCATAGGCAGCTTCCGCAATTGCTTGTCCCTTTGACGTAACGTAGACAACTGATCCTACAACGACAATTTCAAATGTGCCACACACGGTGCCAGTTAAGTCAAATTTGAAAATTTTGTAGGAAGCTTCCATTTAATTAATTGGTGAACCGTAATTTTTAATAATCAATAAATTAATAAACCTTAATAAATAATAATAAATTGGTGATTGTGATACGTATTATTAATTAGTGGCTTTATTATTTATTTGAGTGTATTTTATAACCAATAAAAGGTTTATTTCTTGTTGGGGTTGTTTTCTGAGAATCCTCCAAAGTATTTGCTAGGCACTTTCGCGTAAGTCTACACTCTCAACTTAATGATTAAGCAAGTTGAATGGAGAGAAAGAAAACCCCGTGGGGACTACGTGTGACATCAGAACATTCTTATATCTCTCATTTATTTTGTTGGCTCTCAGTAGGACAAGATAAAGGTGTTTCTCTAATACCTATAAATTGACCATATGGTTTGGTTCTTAATATCGATCGTCCTTAGAAGCTCATAACATTTGCGACGGAAGCATAAAGTTTTCTTTCAACTTTCAAAATGACGGTAAGAGATACATCGATTCGATCTTGTTCTTTCTATTGTTGCACTGTCTGTCCCTACGTCTTCACGAAGTTCGGAAAATCACGTCTTTTGCTTTCTTTATCAGCAAGATTAAAAATTGTGACCTTCTAGCTATGAGAAGATTTTCATAAATATAGAAATTCTTGTATAAACTTAGTTTACCAATTTTTGAAAGAACTAACTTATCATTGAATTCTACTTTTGAATATGTAGACACGGATGCTCATATTAATTTAGTTTATTAAAATTTGGTAAACTAAGTGTATAAATTTTCGTTTTTCACTTGTTGATGTTGAGTCCTTCCACAGGAATATGCTTTAGCTCAAATCTATCATTCAACATTTAATATTATTATTTCTGCAAAATTGCATATAACCTCAATGAATTTTGGGTCATATGCAAATAACTCTTAAAATTTAAAAGTTGACAAAGAATTATCCTAAATTTTGAATAATATGCAAATAACCCCTTTAAACTTTGAATATGTGCAAATAACTTTTGAATTTTAGAAATGTGCAAATAACTCCTTATAAAATGTGATATATGAAGAAGTTTATTTACAAGTAATTCAAAATTTAAGGAGTTATTTGCAAATAATTCAAAATATTTAAAAGATTATCTGTACATATCTAAAGTTCAGAGGAGTTACTTGCATATTATTCAAAATTTAGGAGAATTTAATACAAATTTTGAAAGTTCAGAGAGTTTTTTGTACATGACCTAAAATTTAAGGAGGTTATGTATAATTTAATCTATTTTTTCAGAACACCTCACGTTTGGCATAAATAATTTTGGACTAGACAATATCTGTATATAGCTAGAGTGATGCCTTTTTATAAGTTTGAAGTAAAAAGCCTGCAAGCAAGTGCTATACAAGAACACTACAGATCCTATCATAAGATCATATATGGCTAAGTTTCATGTCGACTCAATAAACATAAATTTCACTTAACAAAACATTTGGCAGCATTAAAAGTGTGTCTGAGATAACATGCACTCTGGCTCAAAGATATCTTACCCTAGGAAAAAAAAAAAAGCGTATTTGATGAGACATAGAAACACTAGTGTGTAATCCATAGCTGCATGCGATGGCTAGAACTACATGCACGTAGTCCACAGTATTACATAACTGCAGGTTATTATTAGTGTTCTAACCTTGTTTTTTTCTCTTTTCCTCTTCCTTTGTTTTTGGTGTGTGTTTATATATATATATATATATATATATATATATATATATATATGCAGATAGTAGAGATCTGCGTGCGTATGGACTGTGAAGGATGTGAGCGCAAGATAAAGAAGGCTCTTAAAAAATTACCTGGTATACCTTACCCCTTCTGATCTATGTTTCTAATACATGTATTCGCTGAAAGGTTAACTACCAATACTTCCCTTCCACTGTTCATGATGAGTGATTTTTTTAAGTTATTGTTTATTTATATTAATTTTATTGTTATTAAGGGAAAAACTTATGAAACAAATTAAATTTGTGGGAAATATCCCAAAGATGTAAACATAAAGATTATCAAAAGTTTGAAAGTTTAATGTCTATTTATTTTAATTCTAATTAAAATTTTGTACGATTGTGATCTTTATGATAGAAATTTTAATCTAAGAGTAAATTTTATATATACAAAAAATTGATATTATAAAAATGGTAAATTACAAGTTACTCTATGTGTTTGTTTAATTATTGCTAAATCAGCCTATGATATTTCACACATATGAATTCTAACGAAAATATCATGCAAACGTTAAAATGATCACTAGTTTTATTATTAAATATTCGTTTTACCTATATCTGAAATATTTCATAACATTTCAAGGCTATTTTTAAGATTAATTAAATAGACATTTGCAACTTTGAAATGTCAACTTAGTCCAAAGATCATAAAATTGTTTAGAAATCGTTTATTATTTTAATAATTATTTTGGTTAAAATTAAAATCAATAATAACATAGAGCATTTAAGTGAAAATAAAACCAACCATAAATAAATTGAATGAGACACTTTAAATCACATACAGATCAAATTGTAATTTACTCTGAAAAAAACATTTACCAGAAATTAAGATTAATAATTAATAATTGGTATCAATAATTTTTTCAAAAGATATATCAAGGTGATAAACTTCTTCATTTGCAATAATCATTTAAAATGATTTCAGGAGTTGATGACGTTGACATAGACATGAGGATGCAAAAGGTAACTGTGATGGGATGGGCAGATCAAAAGAAGGTTTTGAAGACTGTAAGGAAGACTGGTAAGAGGGCAGAGCTGTGGCCATATCCAAATAACCCAGAATACCATGGCTTCGTCCGCCATTACAGCAATAACTATAGCTATGATAATAATAATAATAATAATAGGAGGAGAAGCCAAACTGTCTCGTACTATTATTCATCTCCTAAGCCTTCCTCTTCTTACAACTACTATGAGCATGGGTACAATAATGGGGACGACTTTGGCTACTACCATAAGCCAATTGGCTCAGCAATGGTCAATGAAAAGGCCATGTCCATGTTTAGTGATGATAACCCTCATGCTTGTGCTATAATGTGAGACGTATATTCAGAATTACGTGTGAGGTCCCTCTCCCCCCCCCCCCCCCCCGGGCGCCCAAGAAAAAAAAATCCTTTTTATGTTTGCTGTCTGTGAATAAAACCTTTTAGGAAGTATCATGGAATGGGAATAACTAAGCTATATGCCTCTGGGATCTTGTCCTTCATGTTTAGGATTGCTCTAAAATTTTATATACCGATAAATGTAGTGGATTATTTAGTATTCTATTATTAAGAAAATTTAATTATTATTTGTTAAACTAAACTAATGAGAACAAATATAGAGATATGAAAAAAAAAATTAAACTAAACTCCCAAGACTGCACTTTAAATTTATCCAAATATATACCTCAATATTTTTTTCACAATAAGTATATATAGTCTCTACACAAATTACACAAGAAGGCAGACACTTCTTCACACAAACTTGCAAGCAGCGCTGCTCCCCGAATGCTCATTTAGAGAATCAATTTTTTTTTTTTTCCATTTTTCTTGGCGAATGGAGAATCAGATTTTAATTATAGGCATATTGGGCGTTGAATTAAATTTCCAGATACACCTTTTGTGAGGTTGGCTTAAGGTCATCAAGAGTAATTTGCAATATGTTAAGGAAATCTTCCACGCTTCCCCCCCCCCCCCCCCCTCTCTTTTTCGACAAAATTTCCCCTAGTAAATTAAGGCCACGAAAATATGTTCATACATAGTCAAGAAACCTTTTAAAAAATTCAAGGCACGTCAACAATCAATCGACACTTACAATAAGCAGCCTGCCAGTGTTTGAATATGTAAATCACTAACTGAACAGACAATTTCAAAATTGCGTATTCAATAAATATTTATAATAGTTGTAATTTGACTCAATTAGCGTAAGCAATAGTCTGTATCTTGTTGGGGGGTGACTAAAACAACGACAAATTCCATAACCTTCTATTGGCGAGTTTGGAATTAATTAAATTCTCATGATTAACCAGACGAGAATGTTCAGTTGGAGGAAAAGAAATCTGTTAACTTCTTAAAGTTTTTGGTTTTATAAGTGAACAGTAAAAATGAGACATGACTCTCTAAAGGCAAGTTATTTTAAGTCCTAAACGAAGCTAAGCTTAGATAAAGAAAAGTTTCACATACAATGATCAAAGAAGACAATAATATTGTAGCTCGAATGCTCTTGTAATTTATGTAAATTGTATATACAAATTTGAATGAAATTGAATAACAAAAGAAAGCTTAAAAAAAAAAAACTATGTTCGGCGACGGGTAATGAATTAAAAGGCATATATAAAGTGCAGAAATATGTAAATAAAACTAATAAATAGAGCATGAAACTAATAGAAATTGTAAGTAAAGTTCTTTGTGAGATTTATGTGTTCCTTCTACTATGTTTTCCCCCTTCTTTTATAGCTCTTTCGGCGACCAATGATTATCCCATGTCTTACCATTATCCATTTTCCATGTCATCGGTTGCTTATTGGCCTTATTAGTGATCATGTAGTGTACATCTTCACCAAAGTCACTCACACCAAAATCCCATGTCTCCTAATTTTTCACTATTATTTTATTCTCAACTGGGTTTGTGGCACTCTCAACTAGCCATTTCTATTGACTGCCATTTGCAATTACAATGTCGGTTGTAATTTTTAGGCGTTAACTTTTTGCCTTCTCACAGCTGTTGATATGGCGTTAGTAATCTGAGAATATCAAGAGGCATGATATTCTCTCTTTCAAAATTTGAATTTTCCCTTGCCTAACTATCAATCCATCTTTTCGGCTACCTCTGTTGGCCGCTTGTCCAATTAATCACACGAATCAACCATCAACCCATTCGACGTGAATTGTTTTGTAAAGCTGTGACCAAAGCGCTGTGTTCTTTACGCTATTAATTTCTTGATTGACTTCTTTCTTTCATCTTCTTGTGACTCTTTGCTCGCTGAAAAAACTATGTTGGCTTCTCCATCCGATTCCAAAACCGTCCTTCTTATTCTCCTTAGATTTAAGCTCTGCTTATTTGGCTACTTCACCTGATTGAAAGGTGCTAAGCTCTTCCCAACCTACTCAGTATCTTGAAACCTCAATCCCTATGTTTATGGAAAATATTTCCCTATAGGTGCTTATGCTCTAGGACCTTTCATTTCTTTTGCCCAAGGGAGTTTTGAAAGACTTTGTTCTTTTCTAGTTCCTACTAAATACTCTCAGGCCGTTTTAAGGTTTTAGCATTCGATATTTGCTACTCTTTGTTCACTTAGTTGGCCTATCTCTTTGCTAGCACTTCAAGGCATGGTACACTAGACTAGAGCCTCACTTTGGTCGTGTATGGAAGGATATCAGTATTGCCAACATATTACAACAATCAATTTCTAAGATCCCACGAGACATTAGCCTACTGCTTGCAACTCTCCCTTTTTGGTCCTCTATCAATTTCTAGTCCCTTTTGGCATGACCACTCCCCCCTCGCTTAACATGGCTGCGTTAACCAGTCTATTGTCCATTGGAATAAAATTTCCTAACTTATCATATAACAATTCAATTGTAGTTGGCTACCATAAAAAGATTGCCCCATATACCTCTTATCTCAATAATTATGCCAAGTTTGATAGTTTTGTTCTCACTTATGAGAAACACGTTGCTTTTTTGCTTTACTGGCTTTGTCCTCATGTTTTTTTGCATTTTAGTCCAAATGGGTAAAGGAACTTCAACTGTTAGTTGTTACCTTAATTGAGAATAGTGAATATGGGTTCATTCTTAGTTTGCTATTTATACCGGGGCCTACAATTCTTAGAATAAATTGGATCCCAAATCCTTTCTATATGCCATCCTTGGCTTGTTTTTGTTTCTTTAATTGTGGCTCCAAGCATTTTTTTCCTAGCTTAGGTTTAATTGGCTACTCAATAACCACGACCCTTTTGACTTATGCTATTATGGTGATTTATATCATCATTCTGGTGAATGAAGTCTTATTAGCTAGCGTCATTTTTACTTTCATTTATTATTCACACTTTCACAACCTTGTGGAATTCACTTTATTTAACGCTCATGGACCGGCTTGGTTCCATGCTGATCCTTAGGATCCACCATCTAAACCCAAGAGACTGGTGTGCTGAATTTGGACTAGCTACCTAACTTACTCAATTTGCTTATCGACACATTCCTCTCTTCCAAAAATAATAAGCCTTAACTAGAGCTTTTACAATGCCAATTGTTAAGCTAGGTAATTTAGTTTATTCAAGACATTCCTACCTTCCCTTCTTAGTTAAGGATTGTTGATAAGATTAACCACTATTTTTTTCCTTTGAGGATGCAATCAAAGATGTAACTTGCGCCTCCCTCCTTAGTGTGAGCAATCTTGGTGTAGTTAATTTCAATCTTGACTTAGTTTGTTAACTCCATATGACTCTTGGGGGACGGTGATAGCCGAACAACCATTTACCAAGGATGCTTCTAGTATAATGGATAGCTTGTTTTCCAATATCGACTCCCTCAACACCTCCAAAAGACAATCCTTAGTTTGTCCTTCACTAGCTTCGGGTTCTCGGCTTCTAATATAATCCTCATCCAAGAAAAGAAAAACAAGTATGTTTCTACTTGAGTTGGTTTTTCTTCCTTCCTTATTTTGATCTCTCGGCTAACATTGCCTTTTTCAATTATAGTTGGTGCAGTGGACTTATTAGATTCTAGTTCATTTGATAACAAAATTTTGATCTCTATATGCTTCACAAAAAGGCTCATCTGTTTAAAAGCCCACCATTAGGATTCACGGATTGTATTTATTTTTTTAACCTTCTTTCCTTTTACCAATCATATGTAGCATTTAAATTTTGCATTCTGTTATTGCCAACCCATTTCTTGAAAGCGCCTCAAGTCAAAGGAAACAAAACAATAAGTTGAGATTGAAGAACCACTTTTTATCTACACCATACTAAAAGCTCTTCCTTCAAGCCATCGCCTTCCTCTATTCTAGCATGCTTAGTTCATTTTTTTTCTCCTTTAAGACCATTAAAATTCGTTTGCATCTTTGAACTAATGTCAGATTTCAACAAGCTTCTTGTTGAGGCTTATCTTACTATTAATAAACTTGCCAAACTACGCACCATAATCTCTTAGCTGGTAAGCCCTGATACTTTTCCTTTCCTGCCATTAGGTTGGGATTAAATTCTATTGGATACTTAGAGTGTTATCTTTCCTAGCAAAAAGATTAGAGAGTTGCTTATTTTGTAAACTACAAGTTAAGACCCAGCTTCGCTCATTTAACAACATTTCAGTTAAGCAAGCTTGATTATCGTACGATTTTCATCCTTTAAAACAACAGCATGATGAAACCATCAGGAAGGCCAATAATTTGATGGGCAATTTAAGGCATGTTTATAGATGGCCTAGTTGTAGGTAGAAGCGAACGTGATCTAATCACAAGTTCATGCTGCTGATAGGTGAGCAAAGGATCTTGGTGAATTATAGGTTAGCATGCTTGTCATAAGGAAACATGTTAAAACACAATTAGATGACTTGTTAAGCAAGAAATCCTAATTACTAAAAGATGTAAGGTCTAGTAGTTTTAGGACATCAGTTGTCAATAGAGTGTGGACAAGGCTAGCTTTTGACATTGGTAGGAGAAATCATCTTTTCCAATCACTATGATCATCAAGGAACTTTAATAGTAAATGGAGGACACCAAGAAGAAACAATTGAGGATGAAAGTATATTAGTCATTGTTGAGAATATGTTTAACTCGACTTAACCTAAAACCTAAATTAGAAGTGTGTAGTCTTGTCCTTACCACCAATTTAGTTGGCAACCTTATTAGCTCTATTGGCATTTTATTCTAAAGAGGGAATGTGAGACTTAGGCCAATGCTTTGCATATTTTGCTAATGTGACCATTTTGCCACCTTCTGCTCGTTGGCTAAGACTTAGTTTATTATTTTGTTCTTTCTTGGGTACTTTAAGTAATACTAACTCAAAATTTTGAGTTAGCTTGCGAATTCCTCAATGGCACTTCTAACCATATGTATCTACATTTTGGTCTTAAAAAATGAATGGGCAGTACCTTTTTAAATATTTTTCATTGATGCATTTACTTTCTTCGACGCTTTCAATATCAATAGGCATCTCCTTAGATAACTTGACTAACCGTGAACAACCATTCTTAATCAAGCACCCATTTACCAAATTCTTTAACTCTATTGGTAAATATATTCATTCTCCACTCTAAGTCCCCAACTTCAAAATATGCACATGGCAAGAGTTTATCCATTAATTGTTAAATCATTCTACATTGCTAATTTGTAAGACTTCACAATGACTTCTAATGGTAGATTTGCATTAACTTCATAAAGCAACTTAAAAGATGTAGTTCCATTAGTCTTCTTCATAAAATTTCTACATGCTTAAAGTATCTTGGCTAGGACTTAATCATTCTAGTTAGAACCTTATTTGTAGCCTCTAGCTGTCTATTCACTTGAGAATAATAAGGGCCTAAATGAATGATAAGAAACTTAAATTTTTAGCCAAGCCTCTGATTTCATCACCTATGAACACTATCCCTTAATCAGTCATAGCTGACTCTGACAAGCTAAACTAGTATATGATGTGTTGCTTGATAAAATTGATCACATCCTTTTACTCCACCTTTTGTATAGGGACACTTCTTTTTTTACTCATTTAGTAAAGTGGTTGGTTGCTACTATCAATAAAACATGTCTCTTGATTGATGTTAGGTTAATTTTGCCACTAAAATCCATGGCTTGTCCTTTGAAAGGCCAAGGTTTAATTATGTGGTGCAAAGAAGTTATGAAAACATGCCTAATGTCCCTTGTCTTTAACACTCTTGGCATCCTTTGGTATATTGGGTGCAATCATTGACTACATATAAAGAGCCAATAATAGCCATGTAAATGTAATGGCCATCACAACTTCAGGCTTGTTTGATGTGTTCCACCTAATCTTTATGTATTTCATCCATGAATTTTAGGGTTTCCTTTTCATTTAGGCACTTGAGAAGTACTCCTTCTTTGTTTTTGTTGTATGAAGTGTTTTCACATACCATGTAACTCATGGCCTTGTTTTTGCTCTTTTAACTTGCCTTGGCCTTAAGAACCTTGACATGATTTAATAGCTTTACACACTAATCAATAGCTATTCTCAGCTAGTTTTGAACAAAATCTAACTAAGCGGTTTGGCTTATGATTAGTGAGTGTTTCTTTTTTGATAAGAGTAGTTTTATGTTACATACAAGAAATATATACCCCAAAGTTGTCTAGGCTAAGTCATTAGCTTCCTTATTCTTTCATAAGATGTGCATAATTATGCCATCCATCAACTTGTGTATTTTTCTTATTGTCAACTTGTGATACCACACCAAGTTTAGATCCAAGCACTAGTATTCTTTAGTCATCTAGTTGATCACAAACTGTGAATCCCTTATGATGTGAAGATGTTATGCTTCCATACTAGTTAGCAATTCCAAGCCAAAAAATTAATGCCTCATATTTAGCTTTATTGTTTGAATAGAAGAACTCTAATTCAAACTTGAAACATGTTATCATTTGATTAGGGCTAATAATCACTATTGCAGCTGTCGTTCTTTTCTATACTCATAATTTGTCTAAGAATATCTACCAATACTATAGTGTAACAAATCCAAAGACATCTAGCACAGTATCAGCTACATTTAAGCAAGGATTCTCGGCTAAAAAATCTACTATGACTTAACATTTTATAGCTCACATGGCATATTTTGTATAGCAAAAGTATTTAATTTTAGTGCCTATATAGTCAACTTTCCCTACAACACATGTCTTGATAGCAAATATTATAGTAAATTAAATTTACACATTACTTGTACTTATATCAATTGAATATAGTATTCTAATATGGTGTAAACATGATATGGTGATAAATGGTAGTCTAAAAGCAATTCCAGAAGAATGGTTGAATTAGATTTTAGAAATTATTTTGTCTCCTTCCTTAAAGTATGATTCCTTTGAATTTTGTAAAGTTCCTGAAGAACGTGATTATACTTTTTAATCTAATATTTCGTAAAATTGAAAGTAAAAAGAGTAGGAGAGAGATAATCACACAATTGATTTATCCTTGTTTAGACCAAAATGTTCTATGTTTAGTCTCTAAGCACAAAACAAGAGATTAATGACCAAGGACCTAAGTAACCTTATGAACACATAGGCTTATCATTCTTGGTTTTACAACCTCTCTAAAATAACATCTTGGGGCTCAACTCACAACTTTTATACTTTTCCTTACTCCACACAATTTGCCACATACACTAAGTTTCACAAGAATCCTAAAAAACTTTCTCCAAAGTTTTTATGCAAGATACCTCTAAATTTAACCTTTAGGCTTTCCCAAGACACTAGAAACCCAATAGAAAAGAAGAGACAAGTTAAGCTCATAAAACTCTCAAAGGTTCTCTCAAAATACAAATGTTAACTCATGCAGAGAAATTACACATTAAAACATAGATTGAATAATTTTTGATCAAATGATCAACATTAAATTCTTCCTTATTTTCTCTTCTTGGTTTGTTTTTTAAGAGGTCTTCAATATATGCTTCATTGTTCAACATATGACCCTTGGTGGTAGCTTTTTTAATTTATGTGTAGATATGCTCTAGCAATTAGAAATCTAACTTTAATGCTTCCAATTAATCAATTAGTAAAAAAATTTTATTCCTTAATTAATAGCCTTCATTCAAATTTTAGATCATAGCATTTATGTATAAGATAGTAGACTTGAGTGAATCTTTTATAAATGTGGTTTCATTTCTATTTTTTTTCAAATAACTAGTTTCCTTTTCTACTTCCTAAAATTAGGAACTTTCCTTTTTTGTTCTTAGGAAGAATTATATCATTACTATATCAAATAATCAACTTAATCATAAGGTTAATGGAGAACAAATCATTATCAATAACTTGTTCTATCATTTGAAAACTTTCCTTATGATTATTTATATTAAATGTATGAGATATATCCTTTTATAAATTTATCATATATGATTTCTAATAATCTTTCCATTAATGCATATTGAAATACTTTCCTTATATGATTATTTTGATAATGATGCAAAATTTTAAATAAAACTTTCCATAAGTACATATATTATAATATTAGAAATATTATCATAAATAAAATATTTAGAATTAAATCTTTAGTAATTATTATGAGTCCATTAAATATTTTACTCCAATTATTTAAAGTCCAATATTAAGCCCATTTTCCAAAATACATAATTAAATATGTTTAGACATAAATAAAAAACTTAAAAGGCTTAAAGCTTTTGATCCAACATTTTCCTCTTTTTTTATTATGGAAAACATGTGAAAATTATTATATCAAGAACTTTGGGAAAATATTCAAGTAATATAAGAGTAAAGGACATTTCTTTTTCATGAAGAATTATGTAGTGAAATTTGCTCCCCCTTAATTAAAACATATACGATTATGAACAAGGGAAAAACTCCCCCTTACTTTATGGTTTCTTAAACCTATTGCAACTTAGATATATTCTAGACAAAGCCAATAGCAAGTAAGCAACAAACATATCATATATAATTAGTATAAGCATTTTTGCACAATATATACTTTTCATCCTAATATTTCTTTTCATACACATCATTCTTAGCACATATAATTTTTAACATCTTAATATTTCTCCCTTTTTCCCATAAGCAAAAAGGGAGGACAGTAAAGCACAAGATCAATAGAATACAAATAAGAGCTTGAAAGAAATAGTTAAAGCAATGATAAGCACAAAACCAAGCAACTAGAATCAAACAACTACCATCACATGATCAAACAAAGAAAAAGCACATGATAAACATGAAATTTTAAGGTACCAAAGAAAATTGTAGAAAGATATGAGCAATATAAGTCTAAGTGGTTCTAACATTGTCAAATAAGATAGTACAGTCATCTACATATAAAGTGTAAAAGATAGGATAGTCTAAGGGGGGAAGGATAATAAGAGTGGTAAAGGGATTCTAAGAGCCAAAAGATATTGCAAGTGCTTAATCATCAAGAGTAGAAATTATAGAAAATGGTGAAGTTATGGGTTTCAAGAGGATCCAAAAGGGTATATCCTCTAGCTTCTTATTAAAGGATCTTCTCACATTGAATTCTTTTCCTTGAACAAGTGAGATGGTGGCTCCTTAGTCCCTTTTATCCTTTATTTACCAATTTTTTTATACTGCATAGAAACAAGTAGATGTGCATCAAAGTTAGCTTAAGTAGCAGCTCTTTTTCCTTCTAAGTTACTAGTGTCCACAAGAAAATGTTGTGCAATGAGAGTCATCACCATATTGTATGGTAATTCACTAAATTCCCCTTTCATAATAACTAACATATGGTTAAGGATAATAAATGATAGATTCAAATGGATTGCATAGATGGTACACTAGAGATAGAAGATTTCCATATGGCTGAGAGGCTTTGATTTGGCAACACAAGGAATGACCAATTAATTCATGGCATGTAAAAGCATATGAGTATTAGCATCAACAAAGTGACTATTAATTGCATTTACTTTCTTTCCCATTAATTCCTCTATAGTTTTATGGTGGTCGAAAGCATCAAATTCAATTTTTGAACTAGTTTGATACCTGTTGGTTCTCATATTTGGACATTAAATAATATCAACAAACAACTCATAGTTAATTTCAAATCTACATCTACTAAGCATACCATAACCAAATAAATCATTGGGATCAAAGGTTAGGTTTGCATAAAACTCTTTATTCAAGATTGGAAAGATTTCCTTCTTTAATTTAAAATATTCAAACTAGCCAGTTTTCTCAAATAGCATAAAGTATGAAAATTCTTATGGAGTAAAGAACTCAAGGATTCCCTCTCTAGGAATAAAGTAACCACAATGCTAGTAATCATTCTCGTACTTTAGTTCTGCCTTAACATCCTTGAATACATGAACTTTCTTACTTCTACTTCTCTTTTCAACTATACCCAAGGAATTTTCAAAGCTTATATGCTTGGTAAGTGTTTCGAACTTCATTGTTTCTCAAATTTCGTACTATAAAAGAGGTTAGAGTTTAAGAAGGTAATGAAGGGATATTTTCAAGAGACTAAGGTAAAGTGAAGTGAGGCCGTTTTTGTAGTTCAAGGATGTGTAAAAGCTTTTACACACCTTGTCCATTCTCAAGAACATGTCATATTGATAAGCCATAAGATTTTCATAAATTTAAAAATATAACTTCCAAAGATGATCCCAATTTCAGATATATAAAGTCATTGGTCAAGTATTCATGATTTCATTAAAATGCAATAGAATAGGAAACAATTTTCATTTCTAAAAATGAAAGCTATCATAATAGCATCAGCAAATCATGAAATTTATGACTTTATGCTCACAAAAGATCATTCAAAATCCACATTTGCATCATGCCTATTTCTCTGTTAATGTTATTAATTTGATCTTTACCTATGGCTTTGGTGAAAATATTAGCTAATTTATTAAGCATGAAGCTAACACTATATCACATTGAGTTAGATGATCCTTTAGGAAGTGATGCCTTGTTTCAAGATGTTTAGCTCTTAAGTGCTGGATTGGATTTTTAGATAGATTAAATGCACTCATATTGTCACACTTAAGAGGGATATGATCAAGATATAGCCCATAGTCTTGTAATTATTGTTTTATCTATAATAGTTTAGCACAATAGCTTTTTAGTAAGACATATTCAACTTCAATTGTGGTTAGTATAACTGAATTTTGGTTTTTGCTAAACTATGATACAAGACAATGTCCTATGAATTAGCATGGACCACGTGTACTTTTCTTATCAATTTTACAACCTCTAAAATTAGCATTACAATATCTAAACAAATTACAAGGATCACTCCTAAGAAGCTAGATTCATAACTCAGTAATTCTTGAGAGATAATTGAATTTTTTTTTATTGCAAATAGATTTGTTTCCTTAGGGTCAAACTAAAATCTAGCATATAAACACATACTAAACATGATATTAAGTCTACTAGCAGTTAAATAGAGTAAAGATGTGATCATACCTTAAAACTTCTTTTAGCTTATAGATGTGCCTTTTTCATCTTTGTCAAGTTTGAGGGATATGGAAATTTTGCTTGGCTTGAAGTTTTCCATTTCATACTTATTTAGCAACTCCTTTACATATTTTGTTTGATAGATGAAAATTCCTTCCTTTAATTATTTGATTTGCAACCTAAGGAAGGATGTTATATCCCCCATCATACTCATTTTAAATTCACTAGTTATGAGCTTAAAACATTCCTTGTACAAAATCTCAATGGTAGATCTAAAAACAATATCATCTACATATATTAGGACAATTAAAATATCATGTTTCATATGTTTAATAAATAATATGATTTTGTTTTCACCTTTAACGAATCCATTTTTAGTTAGGAATTTACTAAGTTTTTCATGCCACTCTAGGTGCTTGTTTTAATTTATACAAAGCATTTTTTCTTTGAATTTATACATATAATTTAGGTGATTATAGTAGCTTTCAAAACCAAGAAGCTATTCTACATAGACTTCTTCATTTAAATAGCCATATAGAAATGCACATTTTACATCTATTTGACATGATTTAAAGCCTATATAACATATAAATGCAAGCAAGATTCTTATAGACTCAAATCTAACTACTGGAGTAAATGTTTTCTCAAAGTCTATACCTTTAATTTGATTATACTCTTATGCAACTAATCTTGCTTTGTTTCTTACCATGTTACCTAATTTGTCGAGCTTATTTTTGAATACCCATTTCATAGCAATGACAAGTTGATCATAAGAATTTGGTATAAGAGTCCATACTTGATTCCTTTCAAATTGATTCGGTTATTCTTGCATAGCCATAATTTATGAATTTTCTACTATGGCTTCACTAATGCTTTTAGGTTCAACTTGAGAAATGAAAGCCATATGATTTTTTTCCTTTATATGAGGATCTAATTCATCTTCCTTTATTAAAATTTCTAGCAATGAACTCATTTGGATAAGAAAAGGGATGTCTCCATTCACATGGACTTTTGTTCCGATCAACTTCTTATTGAACAAGGATAATTTTTTCATCTTCTTTTCATTGCTTAGTGGAAAGTTTTGTTACCATATTAGGTTCCTAGTCAAAACTTTCTTTAGATTATTTACTTTTAGGTTCTTAATGGTGAGATTCCTAAAGTACAGATTACCTTATACAAATTTTTTCTTCATCATTAGGCATATTCTTACTTAGCATAGAATTGTTAGATTCATCAAAGACAACATCTGTAGATTCTTCAATGGTCAATAATCTCTCATTGTATACTTTATATACTTTACTAGAATTTGAGTGATAAATAAAGATTCCTTTATCTATTATAGAATCAAATTTTTTCAAGTTATCTTTATTATTATTATGAATAAAGCATTTATAACCAAAAGCATGAAAATAGCTAATATTGAGCTTTCCACCTTTGCATAGCTCATAAGAGGTCTTATTCAAGATAGGTCTTACTAAGCATCCATTCAAAATGTAACAAGAAGTATTAAATGCTTCATCTTAAAGATTTGTAAGAAGGGATTTTTCACAAAGTGATGTTCTAGCCATATTTATTAAAGTATGATTTTTCCTTTCTATAATTTCAATTTGTTAAGGAGTTCTTGGAGCAAAAATTTTGCGATTTATACTAAACTTATTGCAAAAGTCCTTAAAACATTTAAATTTCAAATTTCATTCCATAATCACTTTGAATAGAAGAAATTAAGTAACCTTTTTCATTTTAAACTTTCACATAATAAGACTTAATCTTTTCAAGGCAATTACTCTTACGGGCTAAAAGAAAACCAAGTAAATCTAGAGCAATCATTAACAATTACTAACTCATAAGATTTACCTTTAAGGCTTTGAGTTTTTACTAGATTGAATAAATCTATGTGAATCAATTGTAGTGGTCTACTTGTGGAAACAACTTTCTTGGATAGAAATGAAGATCTAGTTTGTTTACCCTTTTGGCATGCATTACATATTTGATTCCTTTCATATTTGAGCTTAGGCGATCCAATCATAAGATCTTTAAATGATAGAGTAGATATCAATTTCATGTTAATATATCTTAACCTTTTGTGTCAAAGACAACTTTGGTATAACATAGATGGAAGACATGTTTATGCAAAGATAATACCAAGATTAGAATATATATACATTATCATGCCTCTTTCCTTTAATTAGAACATTATTTGTTTCTTTCTCTTATATAGTGCATGTGCAAGAATTAAATGCTACTTTGTGTCCTTTATCACATAATTGATTAATACTAATAAGATTATGTTAAGTCCATCAACCAAATAAACACTTTTAATAGTGAGGGAGACACTTATACCAAAACCTATTATTTTGCTTTCTTGTTGTCACTAAAAGTGATTATGCCTGATACCTTAGAAATGAAAGATAGAAAATTTTTCCCATTTCCAATCATATGATAGGTGCATCTAAAACCTAAGAACTATAAGTCTTTTTTAACTCTGGCCTTAAGAAAGACATGCATGCAATATATGAGAATTTAGGCAGCCAAAGACCTTTAGATCCTTGTCATGTAAACTTTAGATTCCTTATATGCAAGAGCACTTTTAAGAATCCATTTTCATACAACTCTTATTGGCTTCATTAGACATTGATAAGACATATGACTTCTTCTATTACATGTATAACATATTTAAAGGTATTTGCTAGTTGAAGCTTTCACAAAAACAGTTCTAGTTTGTTCTTCATCCTTTTCATCTTCATCACTATCATAGCCTATTTCATTCTTTCTTAAAGATTGTTTTTGCATGCCAAGAATTTATCTAAGGTTTTCATGTCCTTTCATAAATTTTACAAGATCTTCATTTATCTTTTCAATTTTCAATTTTTATTTTCTTATTTTTAGATATAAGAGCTTACATAGAATAATCTTCTTCAATTACTTTAAGCTTCTCTTCTAATACTTCCTTATCACTTTTAATTATGGTAAAACTTCTTAGAATTTTCATGTGATCTCACTTTTGCTCATTGTATTTCAATGCAATTTTATTTGAATTTTCTACAATAGCATTAAAAGCACATAATAATTTATCATAAATGAAAAGAGTTTTTACCTCTTCTTCTAACTTAGTATTGGAAAATTCCTTATTAGTCATAAAGTAGAAATTTTTAGTTTTTGGTTCTTCATCTATGTTGTTTTAGGAATTAGTTGCAGCCAAAAGATATAGATTTGTTGTTTCTTGATCTTCTCCTTCACTAGTGTTGTCAAATGGATCATCATCATTCCTTGTTAAGCTAGTGACCATGGCCTTCTTTTTACTATTTGACTAGTCTTATTTGCTAGTGGATAGTCAGTTTTTATGTGGCCAATTTTCTTGCATCCATAGCATTTGAGAGCATCTCTAATTCCATCACATTTGAAAGGATTTTCTCTTTTTTGATTATTTTATGATTTTCTTTTGTACAAGCTATATATCCTTTTTGTCAACAATGCCATTTCATGGTAATCAAATAGATCCTCAAGAAGCTTATGCTATCATCTTGATGAGAGGTTCTTAGTGTAATGCTTTTCTCTTTTCTTTCTGAATTTTTGTTCAGGTAGCTCCTTTCATAGGTAATTAGGTTTTCTCTAAGTTCACTAAAGGTCATTTCTTTAGTTTTCTACTCTCTTGAATTGTTACTACCTTTGCATTCCATAGCAACCTGAGAGTCCTAAGTGCCTTGTGAATTAAATCTTCATTTGGGTGGCATTTTTTGAGAATATCCATATTATTTATTATCTTTCCAAGTCTTTAGAACATCTCCTATATACTTTTGTCATCCTTCATCTTAAATAACTCATACTCATCCACTAAGATGTTAAATCGTGTCTTCCTTACTTTTGTTGAGGTTATTTTAAAGTTATCCTATGTTTATTTTGCTATGTGACATCTTGAGAACTTTTTGAATTCTTCTACATGCACAACACAAAAAATATAAGTAATAACTTTACAATTAATTTCATACTTCTTTTTGTCTTCCTTGTTCAATTCACTTCATTGCTTTTTAACTGGCTTGTCGTTTACTTACTTCATAAGAACAAAACAGTTCATTTTTTATTATGTCTTACACTTGTAGTTCAGTTGATTTTATGAAGATCTTTATTCTTATCTTCCAATACAAATAGTCTATTTTATCAAAGTATGGTGGTTTGTTGATCAAGTGGCTTTTGGTATTAGGAAACTAACTCATCTTTAAGATGGGATCTTTTCTCCAAGAGGATAGTTCTACAAAATAGAGACTATACTTTGATACCAATTATTAGTTTAGAAGCAATCCAAGAAGGAAGGTTGAATTAGATTTTAGAAATAATTTTGTATCTTTCCTTAAATTGTGATTTCTTTAAACTATGTCAAGTTTTTAAGGAACATGATCCTATCCTTTAATCTAATATGTGATAAACTAAAAGTAAAGAGAGTATGGGAGAGAGAATCATACAACTAAGTTATCTTATTTTAGACCAAAATGTTATATGTCTAATTTCCAAACATAAAACAAGAGCTTTTTATTATTATGGATAATCACTTCTAATAAAAGTAATCCTACAAACACACAAGCGTAAAATTTTTGTTTTTTCAACCTTTTCAAGGTAACCTAAGAGGGCTTAGTTCATGGCTTTTACATTTTTTATCATCTCACAAGATTTCTCTCTCTCTCTCTCTCTCTCTCTCTCACACACACACACACACACACACATATAGAGTTTTCACAAAAATCCTTGAAAACTCTTTTTAAGGTTTTTCTACAAGATACCTATGAACCTCTGGATTTTTCTCAAGATACTTAAAAACTTAATATAGAAAGAAGAGAAGAGTTAAGCTCACAGAACTCTCAAAATTCTCTCAAAATACAAAGGATAACTCACACAAAGTAGTTACACGTTAAAGCATAGATAGAATAGTTTCAGAGAAAATAATTAGTATTTACTTCTCTCTTGTTTTCTCTTCTTAGTTGGTTCTTCAAAAGGCCTTCATTATATACTTCATTGTTTGGCATATGATTGTTGAGGACGGCTTCTTTAATTAATGCGCAAGTATGTTTTAGCAATTAAGAATATGACTTTAATGCTTTCAATTAATCAATTAGTGCAACATCTTCATTCTTTAATTAGTAGCCTTCATTTAAATTTTAGATTATTGCATCTATGTGCAAGACAACAGCCTTGAGTGGATCTTCGTAAATTTGGTTTTATTTTTGCTTCTTTTAAACAACTAGTTTCCTTTCTACTTCCTAAAATTATGGACTTTCCTTTTTGTTTATAGGTAGAATTACATCATTAATATTTTGAATAATTAATTTAATCATAAGGTCAATGGAAAGTTAATCATTGTTAATAAAATGACGTATCATTTGAAAACTTTCCTTATGAATATTTATATTAAAAGCATGAGATTTATTCTTTTAAAAACTTTTCATATATAATTCTTAATAATCTTTCCATTAATTTATATTCAATTACTTTCTTTATATGATTATTTCAATAATGATGTAAAGTTTTAAATAGAATTTTTCATAAGTACATATTTTATAATGTTAAAAATATTACCATAAATAAAATATTTAACAATGAAATCCTTAGTAATTACTATGAGGCACATTGGATTTTTTAATCCAATTATTCAAATTTCAATATTAAGCCCATTTTTTAAAATACATAATTGAATATATTTAGACATAAATCAAAACCTAAAAAGTTTAAAGCATATTATCCAACATACCCAAAATATATTAAATTGATAATTTTTTATCCTTAAACCATTTTTCTTTATGAGTTTAGTGCTAACAAAATTCAAAGCTAACAATAATTATTTTATATCAAATCATTTTGTAAAATTATAACGTAAACAAAATAAGCATACCAGCTATGGTATCTAGGTAATGAGAGCACATGCATGACTAACCTTTGGCAAATAAATGAATATTCAATGTCATGCCACATTACCATCGCTTATGCAATAATGTAGTGATTAAATAACAAACTATAAATTATCAAAACATGCAAAAGAAAAAAAAAATACATACAGGATGCTTGAATTCAAAATTGGGGACCACATTATCTTACATATAACAATTTTAAACTTTTTTTCCTATTCGTATTTAGAACCACATTCTGAAAGTGACTAACCTTAAAGTAGAAAATGAAAGTCGCTGGAAAATTTTTGTGACTAGAAGAGCTTTCTTTACCTTAAATGCTTTTCAAATTAGAAGGCAAAATGTAGTGGTGAGGTAAGCAAAAAGGCGTAGGACTGTGGTGGTGGGCAACAAACATAATTTTTTGCTCTTCTTTTCTTTGGTGCCGATGAAGTTAGGAAGGCCGGAGGATTGGATTTTATTTACAGCAATTGGATGAGAGAGGATAGGGTGAATTTGGAAGGGAAAATCTGAATGGGTGAATAGAAGTGATCCATGGGAGAAATCCCTATGTCTCGGCACAGATTTTGCTGTGTCATAGAACTAAATGTTTAGACTATGACATGGTCTATGCTGAGTCGCAAGTTGTTGGCTTCTGTAACTGATAGCTGCTCGGTGAAAAAAAAAAAAAGTATAGCATTTGTAAGAAGTAAAAATTGTAGTTTAAGGTTTATAATTTTTATTTTTTATTCTCGATAATTTTTGGGTCAAAAAGCCATGTTTTTATCTTTGGTTTCTTTTTTTATTCTTTGGTCTAAAAGCATGTACTTTTTTTTAAAAAAAATATGCCAAGGTAAAAACATCCAACTTTTCATTAGGCCGAAAAAAGAGAACACAACTTTTTATATCATTCAGCAGAAAAAAAAAAAAAATGAAATAATAAAAGAATAAATTATATAAATTTTTTGGGAGCTTTGTTAAAATTACACCAATATTTATTTTATTTTCAAAATATATGCAAATATTTTTTAAAATAAAAAATTATTTTATATTTTAGTCTAATTTTAATTTTTATCAAAATATCTTCTATTTAAATTTTTTAGTTTAAAAAAATATAATTTAGATTAATAAAATTTATTTTAGTTAAAAAATTTAAAATTAAATTAAAGGATAAAATAATTTTTTATTCTAAAAATATTATACGTATTGCAAAAAAAAATAGAGATTGATATAATTTAATAAAATTTAAATAAATTTTATGTAATTTAGTCAAAATAAAAATAATGGCACGCGAACGATATGTGCTGACCAGGAACCCAGCCTTTGAATCTTTCTTTTCCTCGCCCAACTGCGTCGTCTATAGTCACCAGAGTCAAATTGTTCCCAAAAATAGGGAATAGAATCTGCCATTAATTCGAATTATTACGCCTCACTGAGGCATTCAGACTGCACGGAGAGAAAGGGGGAGAAGGGTGTGGTGGATTTTCAGTGTAGTTTGATCTGGTCTAGTAGATAAGACAAATTATGGAGCCTACGTAAGCTTGTGCCTTGAAACGAGGGAAATAAGGATTTGGTTCATTTTCTCTCTCCCTCTTGAATGTTCGCTGCGTGCGGGGAATTACTTTGTATATACATGGCAACGGCCCCGTTGATTCCCGCGCAGTGTGGTTACTCAGCCCGAATTGTTAATCGCAAGAATGTCTCACAACAAGGACCTATAGGGTCGTCTTCACATGGGTCATCGTCGTCTTCGCCGTGTTGTTCTTCTTCCTCCCCTTCCAACTCCGATTTGAGTTTCCCTTCTGGTAATTTTTCTTTTGTTTTTACCATATTCTGATTCTATACTCAAGCTTTAATTGGTTTTATCTTTTAAACGTATTCACCAATTGGGTAGATTTGTTGTACCATTGAAATATTAGAATCTCTGAATTTGGTTTTGGTTTCTGTTTCATTAGTGATGGAACCGTAAGTGTTATAGGTCTATTATACAACGAACGCTGATCAAGGGATCATCTATTCTTGCCTGGATTGGAGTCTCCGACTCTTTTTCTTTCTTGGCTTGGCTTTTTCCGGATTATTTGGATCCGAAGAACGTGGATTGTTCTATCTTGTGGTGCTTTAGGGATCATTGTTGGATAGCAATCTTAAAAAGCGGCTTGAAACCCAATTCGACGATCTGTTTTCATTTTGGTACATTTGCTGGAGCTGGGTAGCTTCTGAGTGGTTTGCTTTAGCGACTGTTATTGCCACAAATTACTGGTGCTTTGATTGCAAAGCTGCAGTTATTTTATAAATCTATAACTAGGATTCTTGTTTCGTTCTGGAAAAATTAGTTGATATTGGTTTGCAATTCATAGATAGATCTTTCTAGCGATATGTGGGACAAACTTAATGTGTCAGTAATCTTACTGAAGACCTTTCTTGTAGGATTATTCCCTGGACCCACTATTTCCTCATCTTCATTCTTCAGTCAGACATTCAGCTTCCCTTGACATTGCTTTTGGGACTGACCTCACTAAAATAAAGTCAGGTTATCTAATTGAAAGAAGAAACCACTTGTAAAGAATACGTTTATGGGTACAGAACTTAGAGAGATTCTGACCGAAACTTAAACAAAATTATATTAAGAGCTTAGCAAACATATGTATGAAAACTTTAACCCACACTGGTATCCCAAATTGTCACTTTTGGCATTTTGGGTCTAGTAGCATTTGTAGTGGTATAAAAAATTTTTGTTTTGGTCTTTAAGTGACATATGCTCTTAGTGGAGATTAGATATAGGATTTCCATTTTCGCCTTGCTTGATCAATAATACTTTAGCCCATTTGTAGTTGGAATTGTTATTTAATCCAACAGATGATGGCCCACTAGACACAATACATGAGAAGGGCGGAAGTTGAGTTAAATTCAGGTGTAACATGTGATTTAGTTTAGAGGAAGAACGGAGTAGATATCTTTTTGTGATCAATCATTGATTATTTAGACTCAGAATCCGTAAGGTACAAGTATTTGTTGATATTACTTTATTTAGAGGTCTAAAGATGATATTAGCCATGTATTCCATTTCCTTAAATCATTATCCTTAATAAAGATATGTGCAGTTTTGATTGCTTAACAGTATCGATTTATTTGTGTTTCTTTAGCGGTGAGTTTAAAGCTAAGCATCATCTAGGACTCTGATTTATGCGTCTTCAATAGCAAGTTCTGCTTTTATTTAATCTAGACGTTTCCTCCCTGGCTTGCTCTCCCTCTTCTCTCTATAATTGTTTTTATCAAATTTTGTGAGGAAAAGAACTTACAAATATTGGTGAAAACTGGCAAGTACAAGTAGTTCTCTGTTTATTAATATTGGTGGAAAATAACTGTGTTTTAATTAACATTAAGGTTTTTAGATCTTTGATAGATAAAATGAACTTTTACAGGCACAAACAGTGAACGGAGACACCAGGGCCTTCAAGCTCAGAGTTTGAGTACTACTACTCAGGGAAAGTCTATAGATAGAAGCACTGGGAATTTGAAGAATGACCCCGATCATCTTCTTGTTCTTGTTCATGGTATCTTGGCCAGGTATATTTTATATAGACTAAAAAAAATAAAAAATTGCTTGAATTATTCTGTGATCAAATTTGGGTGAAATTCAGTATTATCTGTGGGTGGAAAGTAAAAGAAATGTGCTTAATACTTCTAAGATTAAATGGCATATTAAAGTTGGGCTGAGTATGAATTATGGTTTTCATTTTACCAATAACTCACGTCATTGACCCATATTATTATATTGTGAATCTCAGTTGCAGGCCTTGTTGGTTAGGGCTCTGAAAAGCTTTGATTGATTAGCTTTCTAATATATATATATATACACACACACACAACAAGAAGTCTTTTTTCCACTAGGTGGAGTTGCCTACATAAATCAATTGACACCATAAAGTTTTATCATGAATCATGTTTTTAGTCAAATCATTTCAATTTAAATCCTTCTTAATGATTTTGTTTATAGTTTTTCTTGATCTCTCTCTACCTTTGATTATTGGACTACCTTCCACTTGATCTACTGTTTTCATTGGGGTTTCTATAAATTTTCTCTAAATATGCACAAATTATTTAAAGCGCGATTCTACAATTTTTTTCACAATAGGTGCAACTTTTACTTTCTCTCTAATGTATTCATTTTTAATTTTATCTTGTTTGTTATGTCCAATTATCCAGTGTAACATTCTCATCTCTCCAACATTGAACTTATTCTTTTATTGGTTTTTTTATTGCCCAACACTCAATCTCATATAACAGGTTTTATAGCGGCACGATAAAATTTAACCTTAAACTTGAGTGAAACTCTTCTATCATAAATAATACTCAAAATACCCCTCCATTTCATCTACTTTATTTGAATTCTATATTTTACATCTCCTTTTATTTCCCCATCGTGTGGTATAATGGACCCAATATACTTAAATCGTATGGCTTGTAGTATGGTATGTTCTCCAATTTTGACTGATACATTAAAACTAATGCATCTCTTACTAAACTTAACATTCTATATATTTCATTTTATTTCTATTTAAACAGAATTCATGTGCTTTCAAAGTTAATCTCCGCATCTCTTAACTTCTTATTCATTTTCTCTTTCAATTCTCCAACTAGAGCTATATCATCTAAAAAAGTATGCATTATGATATTGGTTCTTGGATATGTTTATTAAGCACGTTCAAGATTAAAGAAAAAAGATAAGAGCTCAAAGTTAACCCCTGACGTATACCGTTAGTTATTGAAAAATCTTTTGAGCCTACTTTTTATTCTCACACTAATTATAACCTTATTATATATATCTTGAATTGCTTGAATATGAGTCATACAAACTTTTTTTTTTTTTTCCTTCGAAGCCTTACATAAAACTTCTCTTAACACCTATTGTATGCCTTCTTCAAATTAATGAACACCACTTCTATATTAGAATTAATGCATCACTTACTAAACTTAATATTTCATATATTCCGTCTTATTTTTATTTAAACGAATCCATGTGCTTCCAAAACTAGTTTCCACATTTCTTAACTTCTTATTCATTTCTTCTTTCGATTCTTCAACTAGGACTATATCATCTAAAAAAGTATGCATTATGGTATTAGTTCTTTGATATGTTCAGTCAGCACATCCAAAATTAAAGTAAAAAGACATGAGCTCAAAGTTGACCCCTGATATATATCATTAGTTATCAAAAAATCTTATGTGGCCCCACTTTTTGTTTTCATATTAATTATAACCCTATCATACATATCCTGAATTATTCGAATATAAGTAATATGAACTCTTTTTTTTTTTTTCTTTAAAACTTTACATAAAACTTTTCTTGGCATCATATCGTATATCTTCTCTAAATCGATAAACATCATTTGTAAGTTTTTTTAATTCCTTGATATTTGTCCATCAATTTTCGCAGCAAATATATCGCTTCTATGATTGACTTTCTTAGCATAAAACCAAATTGATTATCTGTAATTTGAGTCTTTTTTCTTAATCTCCACTGCATTATTTTTTTTCTATAATTTTATAATGTGACTCATGAGTTTAATTCCCCTATAATTTGCACAATTTTATGTCTTCCTTGTTTTCATAAATAGGGATTACAGTACTTTTCTTTCACTTATTTGGTATTCTTTTAGACCTTATAATCTTGTTAAACAATTTCATGAACCAACTTATACCTTTTGCTCTTAAACCTTTTCATGCCTTAATACGTATATTATTTGGTTTAATTGCTTTGCCATTGTCTACTCTCTTTAATACTTTTTTTACCTTTGACTCTCGAATCCCACAATAAAATTTATAATTTTGGTCTTCCTCTTTAGTATCTAACATATTTGAGGATAATAAAATCCCAAATCTTTCATTAAATAGTCTAACCTTTTCACTTTTCTTTAATATCTTATTCCGTTATTAACATTTTTCCTTCTCCATTCTTAATACATTTTACTTGATTCACATATCTTATCTTTCATTTTATACTTTTAGTTAATTTGTAAATACTTCTTTCTTCAATTTTAGTACCTAAAGATTAGTATAACCCTCAAGTATCTTAACTCTTACTTTGCTTACCACCTTCTTATTGTTTTTCTTAACTACTTTATATTTTTCTCAATTTTCATCATTTTTATACAAAGACTATGCTTTATAACACTCAATCTTAATTTTAACCTTATCTTGCACGCTTATATCCTATCACCAAGATTATTTATTCTTAAGTCTAAAGTTTCTTGATTCATCGAATATCTCTTTTGTCACTTTTCTAATTTTCTTAATTATCTTGTCTCACATATCATTAGTACTTCCTTGTACTTCCCAAAATCTTTTCAAAATCTTTTTTTTTTAATCACCATTTAAATGCTAACACTTGATCTTTGACACCCTATTTTGATTTTTGCTCTTTACTTTCCCCTTAACTTGAATATCTATAACTAAGATTTTATACTAGGTAGTCCAATTCTCTCCAGGTATAATTTTGTAATTTATGCAGAGTTTTCTATCTACTTTTTTTATTAGAAAGAAATCAATTTGAGAGTATGCCCTTTCATTTTTATATGTAATAAGATATTTTTCACGTTTTTGAAAATAAATGTTGGCTATGGTAAAGTCGAACATTAAAGAAAAGTTTAGAATAGTTTTACCTTTTATATTTGTCTCCTCTAAACTAAATCCCTTATGCAAATCCTTGTAAACTCTAGATGCACTCCCCACATGATCATTGAGACCCCTTCTTAGGAGAATCTTTTCTCCCAATAATATTTTCTAAACTAAACCTTCTAAATCTTTCTAAAATTTTATTTTGTGGTGTTCTTCTAATCCTACTTGTAATGCATAAATACTAATAACATTAAAAATTTCTTCTCCCACTACAAACTTTAACGCTATGATTTTATCTCCTAACCTTTTTATATTTATCACAACATTTTTTCAAAACGTATTCGCAATTATATCTATCACATTTCTAGATTTAGCTTTGCTGGTATGTTGGAGTCTAAAACTTGAGGTGTTTAATTCATTTGCTTTTTATTCTATCCATTTAGTTTCTTATAAGTATATAAAATTAATCCTCCTTCTAATTATGGTATCTACTATTTCCATTGATTTACCTGTAAATGTATTTATATTCCAAATTTTAAAATGAATCCTGCTCTCGTGAATAATTTCTTTACCCATATTTTTTTACAAAAATGTAGGAATCCTTCCTTATTTTTCTTCACATCCAAGCGTCGATGTTGTAGCTCTTGTTATTTCTAAGCAACGACATAGCATTACCTCTAACATATTAATGATCCATGATATAAAGATTCAACAAAATTTTACGTTGGCTGTCAATTGTCTAACATAACTCTCCTCTCTTTTTGGGTTTGGAATTGGTTATAAACATGATTTGTATCAAAGTATGGCATAGGTAGAGTTTATATATATATATATATATTAAGAAAAATTGAGTTCATATGTAACTTCTCCAATTCATATGCAGCTATAGATGTCAGTTTTTGATGCACCAATAGAAGTCTATATCCTTATAATGGATGAGTATATAGTATGACTGGGAGAATAGCTATAAAAACAAAACTAATTACTGTCAACAAGTATTTCCACAGTATTTAGTGATTTTGCCACTTTTCTCTTGGTATCCTTGAAATCAAAGTTTAAGCATAGGAGCAGTTTTTTTGGTCAAATGCTTTTCCATCATTACAGTTTTCAGGATGAGTTTCAACTAAAAAGTTTATTGATATTTCTTTTCCTAAATGGATTTAAGGATGCATATTTGGGTATCTTAAATGATTTTATTTTATTTTTTGGTTAGCATGTAATGACAAGAGTGGATTTGTTGCTTCTTTGCATCTTTTCATGTCTCTTTGAATTAGAATTGATTACTTGAGGGACTCACAGTCCAATATTGAAAGCTGGAACAAAGGCCTCTGTCAAGTAGATGGCTTGTTTTTAACTAGTTAGTACTATTTCCTGCCTTTTTTAGTAATTCTAAATCTGATTCAATTGGTGAGGAAAATATTTGATGCACAATCTTGCAGTATGGCAACGGATATTGAAAAAGTTCTATAGTCAATCTACTTTTTGTTGTTTTTTTGCTAGTTTAATTGAGTCATAGTATGTTGACTTATGTTTCAAATGTTGTAGCCCAAGTGACTGGACTTATGCAGAAGCAGAGTTGAAAAGGCGTCTTGGAAAAAACTTTTTAATTTATGGTAACTACATCTTTTTGACTTGGAAGTTCTGTACTTCTGTGTGTATGTATGTATACATATATATATATATAGTGTATGCTATCTTTTAAGTTTTTTTTTTTAATTTTAAATTAATATTAACACATTATCATGATTGTGGAAAATCTTGTTATATTACAAAAATAAGTTTTTTTCTAAAGTTCATGGACAATTGACAATGGATGTATCCCTTTCACATGCACATAAAATGGTCAAAGAATGACAAGAGAACAGTTGAGAAAATGTCTGAATAATTGCTTGACTTATTAGGTCCAGCTCACTGAGATACTTAAGCCAACTTAGACTAGATCTACCGCCAGGTTTGTTTTGGCCTGCAAAACCATAGTCTTGCTCTTATATGCTGAATTTGTTCTTTTTGTAATGCATGAGAAAGTCTATTTTGTAGCAATTAGATAGAAGTAAGCTGATGGAACCCAAAGCTTTCCTTGTATTATTTATATAAAACAGCCAGAATCCTCACCAAACAAAAGGAAAAATGGGAACTAACAGCTCTGAAATTACAAGGAAAATGAAACAAAGAGAAAAGAAAGGAAAAATAAAAATGAAGAACCAAGTTGTTTGGCTTTTGAGAGGCCAAACCCTCTTTGAACACAAGTCATGTTCTGCCTTTTCCTCCTCTTAGACCACGAATCCCTCTATAAACCTCACCAACAGCACTTCTCTCTCCTCCAGCTCACCCACCTCTCATCCCATGCGATAAGTCAGTTACTAGGGAATATTCTCTCTTCTGTCCCTACCTCCAGCTTATACTTGTTACTATCTTTATCTATTTTGAGCTGCCAACTCCCTTTTTCTATCTTTCTCCTATCCTAAACACTCCCTCCCTTAGGCTCATTCACATTGGGTCCATCATGAGCCTAAGCTATAATTGATGACAGTAGTTTTATTGTTGCTGTGTAAATATTTCTTTTGATTTGTTTGAGTGTGTCATCTGTGATTGCCAAAAGGAAAAGAAAGTTAATGGTTGAGCAGAATTCCTTAAAAGTATTTTGATCTGTGCAGTGAGTTCATCAAACACTTACACTAAGACATTTACTGGGATTGATGGAGCTGGAAAGAGATTGGCTGATGAAGTGAGTCCTGAAATATTTTTGTTTAAATTTTTAAATTTTTGACCTCCAACATTGGTTATGATGAATTGGAGTTTGACATGCGTTAATACATGTTATATACAGGTCATGCAAGTTGTTAAAAAGACAGAGAGCCTGAAAAGAATATCCTTTCTAGCCCATTCTCTAGGTGGGCTGTTTGCTAGATATGCTATTGCTGTCCTTTATTCGCTTGATGCCAACAATTGTGACCAACCTGGTGATCTAGAAAACTTCAAGATGGAAAATTCACAGAGAAGAAGCTTTTCAAGAGGAGGGTTGGTTGCTGGATTGGAGCCAATCAATTTTGTTACCTTAGCAACTCCACATCTGGGTGTCAGGGGAAAAAAGCAGGTCTATCTTGGACAATAATAATTATAGCACTATTGTTGTTGATATATGATGGACTTCTATCTGAACCGCACATCAAAATGCTTTTTTTTTAATTATCTTTTTTGAAACTAATTGTCTTCTTGTTACTTTTGCTTTGTGATTATGTTGTACTAATGTGCATGTATGATCACCTGTTGCTTATGTTATTGCCAGTTTGGCTCCATACTTCACTCAGGAGAGCACTTTTTTTTTCTTCCTAGTGCCTTGGTTGGTGTAAGAACTAGTGCTTTGAGGCTGTTCCTTCCTTCCTAATACTCATAGGGCTATTTTAATAGGATAGGCTAGAATTAAATGAAAACATATTAGCTCAAAAGAGCTATTTATTCCCTTAACAAATCCTTAACTCCTGTAAAAGAAGCCATGAACTGAAGCCCACAGAGAAGCCAGAAGGAAGAGAGAAAAAACTACTCCATACCATAGAAGGTGCCAATGTAAAATGAAGTCAAGTCACCCTTTTTTGCTGCAGAAGCATTTTATGTTCCTTTTGGTAGTGTAAAATCTATGTAAAATGTTGAACGGTTGTAATTTTATTTTTTTTAACTGATGAGGATTTAGTGCTATGAGGGGCATTTTGACTAACAGAAACCCCATTATTTACTTATTAATGAGCACATCTTGGATGCAGCTTAATGTTTGTTTCTGATTCTTTTTCTTTTGTATGTTTTCCTCTCTTTTTCTCTAACTGTGCTCTTCTTGTACATTCTTCTCTGTCCTTGTTTTTCTTTTTAAGTTGCTTTAGTTTCTCTAGCTTTGGGTTTAATCAAATTCATGCATTGATTTTCATGACATCCAATGGTCCATTTTTATCTGCATGACCTGACTCACTCTTTTTCCACTGAAATTTTTTCCTTTCCTTTTTAGTTTCTCCTTTATTGGCCCTGTCCTTAGATTTGACAGAAGTGTTCTCTTTCCCAATTCATGGATCTGCAGAAAATCAGTTTTCCTTGCTTAATTCTTTTGTTGATTCATAAGGGGTGTCTTTTTTATTTTGATATTTGGTAGATGCAGCTATATAAGATTTTGGAAATAGAGAGAAGGAAGAGTGGAAAGAGGAGAGAATAATAATAACTCTGGGTCAATATGACTTCTGGTATTAAAGGAAATTTACAGTAGGATCTCTTAACCATATGCTGAATGACCCTAAGAATTTCTAAATTTAACTGGAGGAGTTTCATTTTGCAATTATGATAATGATGCCCAGGAAATAATTTTAATAGATTAGACAGTGAACCAGAAGAAGGGGGGGGGGGGGGGGGGGGGGGCGGGAACCTGAATGAATTCAATATCTAAACTATCCTTACTCCAGCCCTTCATATCTATTGCATCCTTACTGCACTCCTCGACTTGCTTTCCCATGCTCTTCATCTTTATTAAATTTTATGAAAAATATGCATGTTATATGAGGTTTAACTGCTTACCAAGCTTATTTTTCAGCTTCCATTTCTGTTGGGTGTCCCTATCCTAGAAAAGCTTGTTGCACCTATAGCTCCCATTTTTGTTGGACGGACTGGTAGTCAGCTGTTCCTTACCGATGGTAAACCAAATAGACCACCTCTTCTTTTGAGAATGGCTTCTGATTGTGAAGATGGAAAATTCATGTATGTAAACAAATATTTTTGTCCTTATGTTCCTATAGATTCTTCTGAGTTACTTGAGCAATAATTTAATGTTAATAAAATTTTCTGTTTTGTAGATCTGCACTTGGATCATTTAGATGTCGCATTGTTTATGCTAATGTATCTTATGATCGTATCCTCTCAGTATCTTTCCTTCAGTGCAACCTGCTAAGTGTAGGGTTGATAAATTTCTTAGCGCTCTCCTTTCCAATTTCATTAATTTCCTTAGCTTATATAGATATGGTTGGGTGGCGCACATCATCTATAAGGAGGGAAAGCGAACTTCATAAGGTGAATATGATAATTTCTCCTTCCATGTTATCTCATTTTCTTTGGGTATTGGTCTCAAAAGTAAAATATGTAAGATAGATAGATAGATAGATAGATATATATAGAGAGAGAGAAGGGGGGGGGGGGAGGGAGTGAAAAGGGTGACTGATATTTTATCCAATCACTAAGCTGCTTGAAAAGTCTATAGCAAGTTTATAAAAGAAACTTTATTCATATTAAACTCATATTTAAAACAATAAAGGAAGTAGAAGTAAATAGTACCCCTAATTTAAGTCTTAGTCAATGGCTTAATCCCTGGTTTATAAATAATTACTCATAATTTTGTGAACTTAGTTCTTTAGTAGCCTAATTTTTTCTATAGGATCCCTTTGGCATTAGAAATTCCAAGGTTTCACTGCAGACTCACTGTCTTGTGGACGTAAAATTGAGGCCTGTATCAAAAAATGCATGATGCCATGGTTGTATGCGTATGAGTGGATCCATGCAATACAAGTGTTCTTGAAGATGTGGAGTAGTCCTTTTGAAAAATAGTTGATGAATCAAAGCAATTGACAGCTTACAAATAAAATGTAGCAGATGGCATTGATTTCCTAGTTCTTTGGGACAAGATTCTGCTGTGCAAACAACAACAACAACAAGGCCTTTTTCCACTAGGTGGGGTCGGCCACATGGATTAAACGACGTTATAAAGTTTTATTATAAATTATATCTTTAGATAGATCATTTAAATTTAGATCTTTCTTAATAGTTTCGCCTATAGTTTTTCGTGGTCTTTTTCGACCTCCAATTATTGTGCTACTCTCCATCTGATCTACTCTTCTTACTAGAGCTTTTATAAGTCTTCTCTACACATGTCCAAACCATCTAAAAGACGCGATTACACTATCTTTTCTATAATAGGTGTAACCCTAACCTTCTTTCTAATGTATTTATTTCTAATTCTATCTAATTTGGTATGTCCACTCATCCAACCTAACATTTTCATCTTTGCAACATTAAACTTATTCTCCTGTTGACCTTTTATTATCCAACACTTAGTCCCATACAACATTGCCGATCTTATAACTGTACGATAAAATTTACCCTTAAGCTTGAGTGTCACTCTCCTATCACCAATAATACTTGCAGCACTTTTCCATTTCATCCATCCTGCTTGAATTCTATAATTTACGTTTTTCTCTATTTCCTTGTCATGCTGTAAGATAGACCCAAGATACTTAAACTGAGTAACTTATGGTATGGAGTGTTCTTCGATTTTCATTTCTACACTAGAATTAGTGTCCCTCTTACTAAACTTACATTCCATATACTTCGTTTTACTTCTACTTAAACGAAATCTATGATTTTCCAAAGCAAGTCTCCACATCTCTAACCTTTCACTTATTTCCTCTCTTGACTCTCCAACTAGGACTATATCATTTGCAAAGAGCATATACTGTAACACCGACTCTTGGATATGTTCAGTAAGCACATCTAAAACTAAAGTAAAGAGATAGGAGCTCAAAGTTGACCCTTGATGCAAGCTAATAGTTATTGGAAAATCCTCAGTGGGCCCACCTTGAGTTCTCACACTAATTGTAACCTTATCATACATATTTTGAATTGCTCGAATATATGCAATATGAACTCTTTTTTTTTTTCTAAAGCCTTCCACAAAACATCTCTGGACACCCTATCATATGCCTACTGTGCAAAAGTAAAAGAAAAATTGTTGAATGTGGGCTAAAGGAAAATGCTAGCAGTGTAAGAAATAAATGTATCTACTGTAGTCTGTAGGGTACTAACTACTTCTATTGATTGGCAGCCTCCTCGCAGATCTTTGGTTGGATACAAGCACGTTGTTGATGTGGAATACTGCCCCCCAGTTCCTTCTGATGGCCCTCAATTTCCTCCGGAGGCGGTAAAGGCAAAGGAGGCAGCGCAAAATGCACCCAATACACAGAATACTGTGGAATATCATGAAATTATGGAAGGTGACTATTATTACAAAGAATAACTGGAGTTATATAAACTGCTAGTTGAATCACTGTTGTCATACATCTAAAGCTACTTTGTACCTTTTTAACAGAGGAAATGATACGTGGATTGCAGAAGTTGGGATGGAAAAAAGTTGATGTCAGCTTTCACTCAGCATTCTGGCCTTTCTTTGCTCATAACAACATTCATGTACTGCAACCACTTGATCCTCCTGTCAGGGACATTGATTTAAGTGATAAGCTTTTAATTTGAGTACTTCTCTGATTTCAGGTAAAAAATGAATGGCTTCACAATGCAGGTGTAGGAGTGATTGCTCATGTTGCTGACAGCTTAACACAGCAGGAAACATCGTCAGTTTTGGCTGCTAGCTTGTAACTATTGTATGTAAATTCACTATGCCTAAGACATAACTAATTGCATTATAAAGTATGGAAATAAATTGGCTGCTATCTTGTAATTAGTGTATGTAAATCCATGCCTAAGACAAGGCTAATTGCATTATAATGTAAGGAAATAATCATTCTTTTATAATGGTCTTTAATAATTTTTACACCATTTTTATGATATTGAATTAAACATATATGCTTGTTCAAGCATATAGTAGGATTTACTTAAAAAGTGATGGTCATAAATTTGATTTGGTAGGGTTTTATGGCTGAGTTAAACTACCCTGAACTAATGGGTTTTCTGAAAAGTTAGACTAATCAGATGTGTTTGAAGTGATTCTACAATACCCATTGAGCACCGGTTTGGTTCTACTTTGGACTAGTCTGTTTCAGTCTTTTTTTTTTTTTTTGTCCCCAGGGTCCAATCAATTAGATTAAGTATAAAAATCACAAACAAACCTTTATATATGTGTGTATGTATGTTTAATTATTAGATTAGTTCAATTTGGACTTTCCTCCAATCGAAAACCAAGTCAAATCATCTAGTTTTCACTTGGAGAAAATCGAAATTGACTGATTCAAGTCAGCTTTTTTCCCCCCTTCGTTTTGGTGGGTGATTCAGTTGGATTCTATTCGGTGTGATTGATTTTCGTTGAAGTTGATATTGAATAGGTTGATGATCTACTTCTTCACCTTAATTTTGTGAAGGGTTTGGTGTGATCTTGCTTCAACTTATCACAATTTGAATTTGGATTTGAAATTTGTTGATGAGTCTCTTTTTCGTTTAACATAAGATGATGAAGGAGTTACAAGGAGTTTATGATGTTTTTGCTTGTAATTGGCCTTGGTTGCAATATTTGAATATGGATTTTGGAGAGCTTGAAGCACTACAAAGACTTGAATTTGAGCTTTGGAGGCTTTGAAGAGCTTGAAGACTTGAATACTTGCACTTTAAGAGAAATTGTAGAACTTGGAGATGTGAAGGGCCTCGAGCTTTGAATTTTGTAGAGCTTCCTCGCTTTCAAAAGATTAATGCGTGTGGCTCCATTTCATTAATAATGAGAGATATCTTCAATGTGACAATTTTTGGTTGGCCACATGACATTACCATTTGCTGGTTTAAGTTCTTGAGTGGCACATGCATGACTTTAGCCCATTGGGTCACCATGCGACTATATTTTAATAGGTTGTGCAAAAACACTTGAAAAGGTTCTTAGGTGGATTGGGAAATTAAACTTTAGCTAGGCCTTTCTTTGAAAAGTGCCATTTGTGGTTTTAGTTCCTTGAGCTTGGAAATTTATAGAGCTTCCTCACTTTTAAAAATTAATGTGTGTGGCTCCATTTCATTAGTAATGGGAGATATCTTCAATGTGACAATTTTTGGTTGGCCACATGACATTACCATTTACTGGGTTAAGTTCTTGAGTGGCATATGCATGATTGTAGCCAATTGGATCACCATGCAACTATATTTTAGTAGGTTATGCAAAAACACTTGAAAAGGTACTTAGGTGGATTGGGAAATTTAAACTTTAACTAGGCCTTTCTTTGACTAGCGCTGTTTGTGGTTTTGGTTTGCAAGGTGAGGGTAAAAGGAGAATCGAAGTCTTGGTTTTTGGGACAAAGAGGAGTGAGGCAAGGACTCCTTTTCTGTCTACTTTAGTGGTGGAAGTGCTTAGTAGAATGATTACGAGGACATTTGATGGGAATCTTATTATAAGAGTTCAGGTGGGGTCGGAGGAATTTCGTGTGTCCCATCTTCAGTTTGCAGATGCTACTATTCTTTTGCTGGACAAGGATAGAGTAAGTCTCTCCAATACCCTCCGTATACTACAGACTTTTGAGGTCGTTTCTGGCCTGAAAGTAAATATGTTAAATAGTGGATCGGTCCTTATCAACGTTGAAATGAGTAGTCTTCTTGGGCTGCTTTAACAGGATGTTAGGTCCTTCATTGGCCTATTATTTATTTAGGATTGGGAGTCCCTCCTGGAGGAAATCCAAAAGCTGAATCTTTTTGGGATCATGCGATTCTAAAGGTGTCTTAAGGATAATTGGAAGAGGTCCTCCTTCTCTTTGGATAGACGTATTACAGTTATTCATTCTTGTTTATTTAGCATCCCACTGCACTATCTATTACTCTCTAGTATTCCAGTCGGAGTTGCACGGAGGTTGGAGAAGATTATGCAGGATTTTCTGGGGTTTGGTATGTAGAGATACAAAGGGGTCATCTAGTAAATTGGGAGATATGTTCTAGATCCCAGAGTGAAGGAGTACTGGGCCTTAACAATCAAGTGTTTAAAACATTGCATTGGTAGGTAAATGGCTATGACGTTTTGGTTGTAGTATTAGGTTCTGAGAGGATGCATGCGTTGTACAAAATTCCTTTATTTCAGGCATTTTTTATTTTATTCTATTAAAGGGAATATACAATCTCGGGAGTGAATATACAATCTTGAAATTTCTATGAATTTCTATTTGTTAAGAGATCTTACTGATCTAGTTGTACCTGAAATTGAATCCCTTTTGCTTCTTGATCACGTTAGATTATCAGCAGCTAAAGACAGGAGAGTTTGGAACTGTGATGCTAGCATATTAAATTGAAACATTTACGTTCATGTATTTATGCATTTGGGAAAAAAATGATACAAATAAGTGAGAGTGTTTATGGGATTTACCTTCTCCTTTTATATTTATTTATTTTTATTTCTTTTCGAATACATTATATGCATTTAATTTGTAAACAAAGAGGGTCCAAACTAATTGAACACTTACAAATCTTATTTTCATTTCCTTACTTATGCCTCAACTACAAAAGTTTTTGTTCTCAATAAACCTATTTAGAAATTTAAAGCTGCACTAGAAGTCAATTTTTTTGTTTTGACAGTGCTACAACATAGATGACATGTTGAAGATTGGTAGACACAATACGGCCTTGTCTCCTAACATTTATTTTATGTGCATGTCTAGCGCAGAAAATGGTGCTCGTTTATTTTTACACTGTAGAGTGGCTGTTTACTTGTGGTATAGATTATTCAGGGCCTTTAGTGATGTAGAACGGTAGAGGGAAAGGTAGAGAGGAAAGAGATAGAGGGAGATAATGAGAGAATGAGAGAGATGGAGGATGTTAGGAAAGAAAATTGATATTTTTCAACTAGTTTGAAAATTTACACTACTGTACGACCATTTAAATGGGGCCTATAATAAAAAAATAAAATAAATAAGAAGTTGATAAGTAAATAAATAAAGAAAAGTGAGAAAATATATAAAATTAAAATGTTTCTAAATTAAAATTTCCTATGCCTAAATAAGTTTTTCATAATTGTCCATCATTTTCCTTGGCTTGGGAGAACTCTCCTCTTAAGAGGCAATCAAGAAGACTGTTGGTAAGTCTCTAACAAGGCAAGATCCAAATGGAGAAATTCTTCTTCAATGATCCAAATTCCAACAAACAAGTTAATGATGTTGAGAGTTACGGGGAGAAATAACAATATGGTCATCTATAATTATATTATTGTAGGGCTATTTATAAGAAGTTTATAATAAGGAAATAAAATAAATAACAAGTCAGAAAATAACTAAGCAAATAAAAGTTAAAAAAAAAACTAAAACTAAAATATAGTTAAATTGGAATTTTTTATACCTAAAATGAGTTTTCCATAATTTCTTATTATTTGGGTATTGTCCACGGGACTTGGAGAAGTTCCTACCTATACGGTTCATAGGATTTTGGACAGGAGAATGAGGGAATAATGAAACACTTCATTATTTAATATTCACTTTATTATTTACCTTCTAATCAAGATGAAAAATATCACAGACTAATTAAGTAATAGTGAAATAAGCCTTAGATGGTTGGATGACACACTTTAAACCTGCTACCAATTTGATTTTGAGCCAAACAACGGAAAGATAGGTTGTAATTTAACTAATAAACATGATCTCCATGCAAGGCATGTGATAAAGTATCTATTAACTTCCAAATTATTCTCTTTTTCTTTTATCCTTTACACGACATCAAAACCTCGAGGGATAGAAGAGTACGCCTTCAGCTGCTGTGTCGTTTTGAAGGCCAGTGCTCGGGTCACTTTCTCCAGCATTTGGCTTTGGCAACTTGTTCAATGGACGTTGAGCTGATTTCTATTCTAGTGCTTTACCCCTCTTTGGCTATTCTACAACTGCAAATAATCCTTCCTACGCGTCATTCTAGCAGCGTTTTTCTCTCGAGGTGCATCATATCAGCGACGCTTTTCTTTACATGTGCGTCACTTTAGCCACTCTTCTCGTCCTGCTCTTAACAGTGCTGTCAATCTAATTGTCGTATCAACTACTATTGTATCAAGTATGGTGCATATGGTTTATATGCCCAGTCTATCACAGTGTTAAAATAGTATTAGTTAAAAATAAACTAACAAATTAGTCTCTGAAATTGTAGACTCACTTAGCTAGTTTTTAATTTCTTTTATACAAAGTAGTTTCTAAAAAATATTTTAGTATAAGTTAGTCTTATTTTGAGAGTGTCTTATGACTACCGTCTAAATTTTGGCTATCATTAATTGTAGTTGACAAGATAAAGTCTATATGGTGTGTTAAGGTTTGAGTAAATGAAACTTCCCTTTTTATAAAGGGTGTATGAAGTCAAATTGTCCCAGGGAATTCCATTTCCTTTGAGAAACAACAGTAAGAAAATCTTGAATAAAGACTATAAGACAGTTAATGAAAAGATTAATTTGCAACATGTTAAATAGATTAACTCCTACATTACTAAAAATTCAAGGACTAAAGTTAAGTGAGTTAATAAATTCAAGGGATAATTTTTAGTTTACTCTATCAGTTTATTTCCTTTTATTTAGTTATAATATAGAAGTCCCAGATTAGCATAATCACAAGCTAAACAACTTCAACTCATATAAATGATAAATAACTCCAAAGGGTTGGCCTAGTGATTACAAATGTATGCCCCTACCTTAATTATCCAAGTTCAAACCTTAAAGCCATCGCTTAAGGAGGAAAACATATTCTCCTAAATGCATTAAGTCGAAATGAGGATATGCCTTTAAAATTGCCAAAAATAAAACCTTCTCTCTCTTATTGCACATATTGGCTTGAAGATACCTTTTCTATATAACAAAAAATATATATAGATTATAAATACATCTTTCATTATCAAGGCTTTTCAAAGTAATCTATCTTTCTTTATTCTTTACAGTAGTTTCATCTACCAATCCCATTATACCTTGAAAGAGATCACATGCAGGGTGATTTGTTATTTTTTGACCCTTTTTATTGTATGTGTGAATATGTTATTCTCCCAATTATTGGCCGCCAAAAAAAAAAATGGAAAGTTTAAGCCAAGAAGCTCGTCTTGTACAGCAACGACGTACAGATCTCAAGGTAACATATGCCAAAAATTATATATATATATATATATTGTACCAAACAAACAAGTGGTTATCAGCCTTTTTCATATCAGCAAATTGTCATCAGGTTACTATCTGACTTAACAAATCTCCAAAATTTGAACATGTCTAAAGAAAGAATAATCAAAATACAAAATTTAGATGAAGTGTAAATTACTAATACAATTAGTGGTAATTAGCAGCAGAGCAATCTAGAAAGCCTGAATTCAGTCACATTACACAATATCAAGGCATTTTGCCTTTGGGGAATGCCTTAGTTAAGAGAAATATCTGATTGATGCTTATTTTCTCCTTTGGTGATGATTACGAGGATTGGACCCCAAGATATAATCATCCGGATTCTGAGTCTCTAAGTGTTACTTGGAATCTTGAATCTTCAGTTGCTCAAGATTCATGTGCATATGTGATAATGCCTTGTTTGGTCCTTTTGTTCAGAGGCGTGCCTGAGTTTCATTATTTATCAAATAGGAATTATCTATTGTTCAGCTTGAGCAGCATAGCATGTCGCTCAGGTTGAGTAGATCTGTATCTTTTATTATTATAATTATCATTATCATTATTATTTTGCACTTCCAACCATTCATTCATTTATATATATATATATATATATTTTAAAAAAATAAAAAAAATAAAAAAAATAAAAAAATGCAAATTAAAGATAATTTTTTAACTTTCACCAACTAAATAGTTTTGTTTAATAAAAGTTGAAAGGCAATCTTCATCATCCATTTTGTTTTCTTTAATATAATATATATATCTATATATTAAAAATAAAAGAATAGACAATTGAAATTAAAAAATAAAAATTAGAGATCCAAATCACTGCTCAACTTGAGCATTATGGAGAGAATTCTCTTATTTGTAAGGGGAATGCAAGCAGTATCATGCAAAAGGAAGAGCTCAAGTGATGCAATTAGCCAATCAACATAAATAAGATCAGGTGGAAAGATACTTTTCTTTTAACTACTGACAAAAAAAAATGAGCTCATTTGGTTTACGGTAAGGTAGATATAATATATTTATATAATTTATATAATATTTATTATATTTATTAAATTATTATTTTAACTATCAAATTATATTTTTAAAAATAAAAATATAAAAATTATTTTTTATTCTACCTATCTACTTTTTATATTTCTTTGTACTTTACGTTATCTAACCAAACAGACCTAAGAGAGGATACTAGAATGTATTTAAATTAATAATGATATAAAATATATAAATTTTAATAAATATAGTTCTCATGAGTTTTTTGTGAAAAAAGAAAAAAATGCATAGAATATATTTAATTTTAAAAAATATTGTATTATATAGGTGGGAAATTGTACTTTAAGAATAAAATTCGAGTATTAATTTTTGGTATGCGAAAGTAAGATATTAATTTTACGAACCTATGGGAGTTGTAATATGTATATATGTCTCAATAAATTAACATGTATCTATAATTTAACTGATACAGATATAGTTAAATTGTTTAAATAAAATATAAATATATAATGAAAATCATGGTTCATGATTGATTAAACATCATTAGCATCTTAATAAAATCAGTTAGTCAAATATTATTAATATGGTGGAGTATTATTTTGTAATACTTCAAAAGGAGTAATTGTAGTTTACTTGAATATATATATATATAAACTTTTTTTCTAATACACAAATAATTTATAACAATATATTAAATGTTTTTTGGTTAGACAATAATATATTAAATTTATTTATTTTCAATGTGTCGTAAAACAATTTCACCAATTTGGATAGAAGTGAAGTGGATTGGGATATTTTGAAGTGAAGATCCCGAATGGTTACCTCAAGTAAGAGATAAATAGGGCAAAGTTCTATAAATAATATATATATATATATATGTTTCGAGAAAAATAAAAGATTGTGAGAAACTTCACAACTTCAAATGCAACTAGACTTCAGGAGATTCATTTCAAAGGTAGAATAGGCCATGAAAAAAGAGCAAAAACTTGACAATGCGAGAAAAGAAGGCAATTCTTTTCTAGTGTGAACAAGGGCTGAGGCAGTGCAAAGTTTTCAACGATCAAATTTTGCAACGATCAAATTTTCAATGACTATATTTAACAAATAAAGTAAAAGTGGGGTTTGGTATGCTTGCGCGTCTCAAATGATGAGACACGCTAGGCAAAATTTTTGCTTTTGAGATTGTGTGGGATGATGACACAAGCAAGCAAAACTAGAAAAGAAAAAATCTCTACGCGTGTCATCCTTTAAAACACCATACACGTTACGAAAAGAAAAAAAAATTGATATGAAAATTATTTATATTTTTATTATTAATTTTTTAATTAAAATATAATATATGATAGTGTTATAAATAAATATATATTATACTTAAATTATTTATTTATTATATCTTAATTAAAAATTTTATATTTATTATATTTTAATTAAAAAATTTAATAACAAAACGTCTAATCTACGATTAAACTAAAAGAAAATGTGTGTGGAAATTTTGAATCCCGTACGCATAGTAAAAGTTAAAAAAAAGAAAAAAAGAAAAAAATCTTAGCACCAGTGACCTGCAAGTAAATAATAAAAACAAAATCGAATATCTCTATCTTAAATTATAGAATAAACCAAAAAAAAATAACAAAAGAAATATTTAATCTTTTTTTTATAAGAGTAAATTATATATATATATATATATTTAAATTTTACAATTTTTTTTTAAATTTTAAAATATATATATGAATTTTTTAAAATTAAAAATTGTGCTACATTTTTGTTTATTAATTTAAATACATATTTTTAAAATTTAAAATATTTCTTATAAGATATGTTTTAATTAAAATTTTAAAATTAAACTAAAGTATTTATTTTTAAAATAACAAAAAAATCTGTAAAATTTTAATAAAATTTAACAATATTTACGTAATTTACTTGTTTATATAATTTTCAAGTTAAGTCTAGCCCAGTCCTCCCTCTCTCTAATCTCACTCGCATATCGCTGCATAACCGTCACTTCCAATTACACCCAAACAAGTGGACTACATTACAAGTATTTTTGAAAACCACTTCCTGAACCGCGCGTGGACATGGTTCGGCACCTCTCGACTGATTCGGGCCGTCGTTCTCCTCCCCAGAGTCTTCGCATCCGCAAGCATCCGCGAGACCCCAACCCAACCACTCCTCTTTCAGTCTACACAAAACTAGAGCGTGATGGTGACAAATTAGTGAGAGATCTCAGCGCCATTTGTAGAGCGAGAAAGTACCCAAGAGACACTGATAGCTGATTGACCATGGCTTCCACCAAGGAACGTGAAACCTTCGTCTACATCGCCAAGCTCGCTGAACAAGCCGAGCGTTATGACGGTCTTTTTCTTTAATCTCGTTTTGAGCTTACTCTCTTATTATAAAGTTTCGATTATCGTTTCTTCTTTCCCTGATTTCTCTGTAATGAGACTATGCATGTGATGGGATCAATGCTTTATATGAATATCAGTTTGTCGATTTTGTTTTTTGGTAATCTTTTTTCATTTTGGGGGACTCTGTTTATGGTATGTTCCTGTGTATTTCTTTTGCAATTTTTTGAAATTTTTCGTTTTCTGGGCAGTAAGAGGGTAATTGGAGTTAGGCTTTTGAATTCCTTTTGAGACAAATTGTATTTTTTTATTGTCAGAAATGGTGGATGCGATAAAGAATGTGGCGAATCTCAATGTTGAATTGACAGCTGAAGAGCGAAACCTTCTCTCGGTTGGGTACAAGAATATAGTGGGTTCTAGGAGGGCGTCGTGGAGAATTTTGTCCTCGATCGAGCAGAAGGAAGAAGCTAAAGGGAACGACCTGAATGTGAAGAGGATAAAGGAGTATAGGCAAAAGGTGGAATCAGAGTTGTCCAATATCTGCAACGATATTATGAAAGTTATTGATGAGCATCTTATTCCCTCCTGCTCGGGTGGTGAATCCAGTGTATTTTTCTACAAAATGTGAGTGATATTTCTTAGTGCTTTATTTGTTTATGCTTCGCTAAAGAATTTAGATTTCTAATGTTTGACTTTTCGCTTTATTGCAGGAAAGGAGACTATTATCGGTATCTGGCTGAATTTAAGACTGGTGATGAAAGAAAAGAGGCTGCTGATCATTCGATGAAAGCTTATCAGGTCTGCTCATATTCAGGCTTCTTGTATCTGTCATATGCTCTAAGTTGGTTATGGGCAATAACTTCTAGTTTATGATATGTAGACCTTATGGTTGCTTGGCTTGTTTCTGCTACCTGAGGCCACAAAAGCAAAATATTTCATCCTCTACTTTTGTTCTGTTACTTCAGAGTTCTTACTTTACCTTCCAGTATTGTATCAATACCAAGCTAATAATAGTGATTGATGTCAAAATAAAGAATGAAGTGCTGTCAATTGAGTTATTAATTGGTGTTTTTTGTTTTTTGTTTTAATCCCTTCAGGGTAATAGTTAATGATGGAAATCTTGCTGAGTGTGTTATATGGATGTTAATTTCTCAATCTTTAGGTGATTTGTAGTCCATAACTCATCATTGATGAATTAAACTATGAAGGGATGATTCTAATGGTTCTCATAACTACTTGGTTGGGACTCAGGAGTCAGGATGAAAAGATGAAGAGTGTAAATGAGTTGTAAAGTTTATATATGCTTGCTTGGCGAGGGATTTAATGGAATGAAAATTGAGTTGTTGGTCACTGTGTCCATTCCTATTGCTCCTTCCTGCCAAGCACATCAGTGGATGTGGTTACCCAAAAGTCATTTTGTTTCTTTTTGGGACTTGATGGAGCACCACTATTTTCTTAGCTTACCATTCTGGTTTTGTTACTATCTATCTATATATTTTGGAGGGGTAGAGCTTGGCTCAGGGTTGGTATTCACTAATACTAGTTTAATGATTGATGAAAGAGGATTAGCATATAGAGAAATATCTGCTGATGGCTGTACTGATGTGACTTTTGTTTCACTGAAGACATAGCCACTGTGTTATTCTTGTCAGTCTTAATGATCTATAAATAATTTTTTTCAGCTAGCTTCCACTACAGCAGAGACTGAATTACCTCCCACACATCCCATCAGACTGGGTTTGGCTTTGAACTACTCTGTCTTTTATTATGAAATTTTGAACTCTCCTGAAAGGTAAGCCTTAGCTTATCTTTTTCCTAAGGAAGTTTGTGATAGCCTCTCTCCCCTGTATTCAAATGTTATGTGCTTAAGTGTCTTATCTGTTTGAGAAAATTTAACCCAGTACTTTGTATTTTAGGGCCTGTCAGCTCGCTAAGCAGGCCTTTGATGAAGCAATCTCAGAGTTGGATACTCTGAGTGAGGATTCTTACAAAGACAGCACGCTGATCATGCAGCTTCTGAGGGACAACCTGACTCTGTGGACTTCTGACATTCCCGAAGATGGAGGTAATCATAGTTCAAAATTAATGTTGTCATCACTTTCCCAGTTCTCTCTGCAATGCAAATGAAATAGATGAGATGCTTTATTCTATTTTGCATGAATATCTTTTTGAGGTTAGTTACATTGTTATGATCTATGGTTGGTATGGTTTTTTGTCTGTGGCTACTGTGACTTACAGAGTATTATTCATTCTTGACAATTCCTTGTTTGATGTTGGGTTCATATGTTGATAAGTCTGTTGATAACCCAGAAATTTGGGTTTGTGTCTCTTTCTTAGTATGTGTGATCATCAATAGGATAAGTTGTCCTACTGCCTAGATGGAGACTCAAGCCTTGTTGAGTTTCAGAACACATGTCTAGAGGAAGAGACAGCATAAGTCTTACAGAACCTATCATGAATGCCAACATATCAATTTTGCATTTACTGCATGTTAAAATTCCAGAATCCGCATGAATAGCCTGCATCTAGCGGTTTCATTTGAGGAACACTTGGCTTCAAAATAACCAGCAAGATACTAAGAAATCAGATCAAGCAGTTATTTATTGCTGCATGAAAACATCAAAGCTACGATAGAAGTTTGATCCCATCAATGAGTTTTACCATATCCTCGATTTTATCTTACATTGCTTTTTTAATGTGAGGTACGAGCAGCCGAATTTGCTGAACCAACTTAAATATATCCATTCCAATCTCGTATCTTCAGGCTTTTGATTTTTCCTTTCTTCACTTACTGACTTTAGTCTGATGGAAATGGGATAATGATAATAATTTGAACCACTCATTGGAATATTAACTCTATTCCTATTAAGACTCAACAGTTGTATTGTCAAGCTGGTCATTGGGTCTTACAATTGTTTGCAGTTTAACATGAACTTAGAAGGTTAATTAATTTTATGAACTCGGGGATAAATTGAGGTTATATAGTTTCTTTAGTTTTTAGCTTATTGCAGAATTAAATACCTGAGAATTTCTCTTTCTAGTTGACTTGGTATTATCTCTGTGATTTATTGGGTTATTCTATATGAAGGAATTCAGAGATCCATGCTTTGATTCTCTTATTTCAAGTCTGAACAGAGGTGGTATATATAGAGAGGGGCAGATAGCTGCACACTCTCTTGGAAAGGGAAAAAAAAAAATAGAAATAAAGCATAATAAAAGACCTAAATAAGGTTTGATTACAATCACATAAAAAATAAAATAAAATGTTGATGTAACTAGCAAAATAAGGAAACAAATAGAAGCCCTTAAGCCTTAAAATAAGGAAACAAATAAAGGCATTAAAGTCTAAAAGTAATCACATGTTAAATGTGATTTCCAACGCTTTCCCTCGAACTGGGAACAACTTGTCTTTTTCTTTTTTTCCTCAAAATTTTGGTTTATGACCCTTTGTCTTCTTCATTACAATCTCCATTTTTCGTTCTTCACTTCACTTTGCCGCATGGTGCATGTTCTTTTCTCCCCCCCCCCCCCCCCTTTTTTTTTCCCTAATCTCTCTTTGTAGCAAGGGTCTTGGTTTTGAGCATCCTCATCTTACTTTTTGAGATATAGATCTTGGTTTTCTTATGTTAAGCACCAATGTATGGTTTTCTCATACTAACCATTGATGTATTTTGTCATTTAGGCCTTATAAGTTCCAATACTATGAAGAAATTTAGTCATTATTTTATGAGATTCTTCACTGTATTTAGTCTTGGTGTCTTTTTGAGTGATATTTACCCTAGTTCTCTATCTGCTTCTTAAACTCTCATTTCGGCAATGAAGCAAAGGATAATAAAAAATGGAGCCGTATTATGTCTAATTGATATATAGAGGAGACTCATATCAAATACACAACACTACACTTTACATGTGAGCACTAGATATCTAGTTGTGTCAGTGTCAGTATTGTATCATGTCATATTAGTATTCATGCTTCTGAATTTGCTAATTTACTCTATAATTTCTAGTTCTACATTAAGTTGGTACCAGGTTGATACCCATTTAATTTATTTCGTTTAAACAACTCTGCATGTCATTTTAACCCTTCATCTATCTATAAGATCATTCATCACGTGCTCAGAACTCTCTTGCCTAAGTGCCTATGGCCAATAGAGACTTCCCTTCAAAGGTGGAATTATGACACTGATAATATAGCAAACTATGAAATGTTCTGTCATGGTTTAGTATCTACTGCCATTGTGCTGCTTTTTCAAACTTAAGTCGGGTGTTCCTTTGCATTTTGATCTTTCTGTATTGTTGTTTTTGTCACCTATGGTTCCTGCTGATATGATGTCCTTGGTCTATCTCTATTTTATTTTTTGTACCTTCTCTTTCAATAGCTGAGGAACAAAAGGTGGAGTCTGCCCGAGCTGCCAGAGGTGAAAACGCAGAGGTAGGTTGTTTATCCAATTAGCATCTCTTCTTTGGGTTCTATGTATTGCCCTAACGATATATCTCTTGCAGTAAAATGATCCAGATACTGGCCAGTGGTTAATGGCTTGTATACAAGAGGGTTAGTCTCCATGCAACTCTTGGTGGTTCTTTTGCTTTTCTCATTGAAGAAAGTTTATATCTTGCCATCAGAATGTTGTTATAGAACTTGGGAAGTTTGTCACTAGTGATTTGCATATCCAAGGGCTTTTTTCTTTTCTCCTGATTGACTAAATGGATAACATTTCCGAGGTTTCCTTAGTAGCCCCTTTTATTCATTACGTCTTTCTGCTACTTGGCGACTGGAGTTGATATACGTTAGTATGGAGTTTGTCTCTAATAGAGTTGATGCTAAAATTTTCTTTATAGTTAATTTGTTATCCAGAACGATGCTTCAAGGGCGCTGTGGTATAAAATGGGTTGATTCAGGGATTGTGTTTTCTTGAATCAATAGTAAACATAAACTGTGGGCCTATAAAGAGGTTACCAGCAACCATTCAGTTCTGCTATTTCAATCATATTTCACATGAAAAATGACAAATGTGTAACTTGTCATACTATTGAATTCTTTTTTTTTTTTAAATAAAAAATTGTTTTACTTGATTTCTTTTCAGTACTGAGCACACTTCAATCAAAGGGTGGCAAACAGATATGATCTAGGTGTCTTTAGATCGAGTAAAAAATGGCTAAGTGAATTATGGTTTATTTAACTCTTATGACCTATTTAAAGTTGGTATTTTGGCAAAAATCTATTTAAAATTTGAGAGCTACTTTGATTACCTATGATTTTTTTAGGGGTTAGATTTATCTATTAACTAACTTATATGTAAGTAACTGTTAATTTTTATTGTTAATATTGTATTGTATAATTATTTATTATTATTTTAAATATTTTGTCATTGATCTAATTTTTTTTCTTAATTCATCCAATCATGAAAAACGTTTGATACTTTAACTCACCTTACTAGATAAGATGCAAATATAAAATTAAAAATTGTATATTGTGTTTTATGCCTCTTAACCTTTTTAATAGATTTCATATTTTACTGAAGTTATAACATTATCGTTTATTGCCGTAAAATTCATCTTAAGAAGAGATATAAGAGTGTAAATAAAGCATTATAAAATAAAAAGTGAGCTAGCGATTAAATTTTTAATCCACTAAAATTATAAAATAAAGGTTTATTTCATGACTCGATTGAAATAATTAATTTTCATTGGATCTTAAAATTATTTAGGATGGTTTGATAGGAATATTGTAGGTTTTTTGAGCCTAATCCTATTTTTGATAAAAAAAAATTTGTAAAAATCTTATTTATACAAAGTATTGCACCGAGGTAAGATAGAATTAATGCAAGTCGAATTCATTCATGCCAACTTAAAAAAAATGAATGTCGGAATCATTCATTCCGACTTAAAAAAATAATTTGTTAAAAAAAAAATAGATGTCGGAATCTATGGTTCCGATATCTAAATTAATTAAAATTACACTTTCGACATCCAAATGGTCAAAGTGCATTGCAATGCCTTTTGACCAAGCATGCTTTATTAAAGCATGTGTACAAACATGCAGGCTAGCCTGCAATGTGCAGACTAGCTTGCATGTCACATGCAGTAAGGCCTGCACATATGTAGGCCTTGGATGCATCAACAGGCTGAGCAATTGCTTGGCTTGTTCAATGTTGCAGGCCTAATTAGGCCCGTAGCGTTGTCAAGTCAGATTTCAAAAGACTTGACTTAACAATTTAATTTTAACAAAAATTTTATATTTATTCTTTTTCTGTTATATATATGAACTTCTCTTCATTTTATGTTCTAAATTTTGCCTCAAGTGTTTTTCTCCAACATTTCTCTTTTCTTCTTCACCATTTTCCTTCTTCAGCGTTTCTCTTCTTCAGCATACATATCTCCACTTCTTTCTTTGTCTTCTCTTCATTTATAACTAAAGATATTCAAAGGCTTTCAACTTCTTTGATTTTCTCTTAAAAGGTTAGTAAATTTATTTAAATTAATTATAAATATTTATTAGTTAACGTATATATTTATATTTTATTTTATTTTATATGTTTTAGTTGTATTTATTTGTTAATTATATTTATTTTATTAGTATATTTATTTAATTTACAATTTTGTTTATATATTTATCTTGGTTATATATATTTTATTGTTATATTTATTGAATGACATTTAATTTTTGCTTTTATATATTTTGTTTGCATTTAAGTTTTTCTTATATTTAGTATGTTTGTAGTAATTATTTTTTTGCTCAATTTATTACCTTTGCATTTTTTATTTAATTAGTTCGAATTTAGTTTAAATTCAATTTGTATGTTATATTTCTTTTCTTTGTTATGATTTTTTTTGTTATATTTAATGTCTTTCTTTTTTTTGTGTCTTATATTAATAGTATTTGTATTTATTTTGTTGTTGCATCTAACTACTTTTTATATTTATTTTTTAAATATTAAATTTTATTGTTATACTAATTTAGTTTGCTTTCATTAAGTATTTTAATATTTATTCTGGTGACATTTAATATTTTTGTTATATTTGTTCTATTATTATTTAATTTTTTATACTTCTTTTGGTTAGATTTAAATTTTTTTTCAATCTTTATTATGTTTGCATTTATTTTGTGTGTTATATTTAGTTTATTTATATTAAATTTTTTATAATAATTATGATTGTTATAAATTCTATTGTTATTATATCTATTTTGTTTACATTGTGTTGATATTTATTTTAGTTATATATTTTCTAGTTATATATATTTTGTTTATATTTAATGATTTGTTATATTTAGTATGTTTGTGTTAATTATATTTCTATTTAATTTATTAAATTTGCATTTATTAGGTTTTGTATGTAATTTTTTTTGTGGTCATATCTATATTGTTTATATTTATTTTGGTAACATTTATTTCTTTGCTAAATAATTATCATGTTTATTTATTTTTTATGTTATATATTTTCTTTGTGGCTATTTTTGTTATCTTTATGTTGTTCACTTTTATTAAATTTATTTAAATTAATTATAAATATTTATTAGTTAATGTATATATTTATATTTTATTTTTTTAATATGTTTTAGTTGTATTTATTTGTTAATTATATTTATTTTATTAGTATATTTATTTAATTTACAGTTTTGTTTATATATTTATCTTGGTTATATGTATTTTATTGTTATATTTATTGAATGACATTTAATTTTTTCTTTTATATATTTTGTTTGCATTTAAGTTTTTCTTATATTTAGTATGTTTGTAGTAATTATTTTTTTGCTCAATTTATTACCTTTACATTTTTTATTTAATTAGTTCGAATTTAGTTTAAATTTAGTTTGTATGTTATATTTCTTTTTTGTTATGAATTTTTTTTTTGCTATATTTAATGTCTTTCTTTTTTTTATATTAATAGTATTTGTATTTATTTTGTTGTTGCATCTAACTACTTTTTTATATTTATTTTTTAAATATTAAATTTTATTGTTATACTAATTTAGTTTGCTTTCATTAAGTATTTTAATATTTATTCTGGTGATATTTAATATTTTTGTTATATTTGTTCTGTTATTATTTAATTTTTTATACTTCTTTTGGTTAGATTTAAATTTTTTTCTATCTTTATTATGTTTGCATTTATTTTGTGTGTTATATTTAGTTTATTTATATTAAATTTTTTATAATAATTATGATTGTTATAAATTTTGTTGTTATTATATTATTTTGTTTACATTGTGTTAATATTTATTTTAGTTATATATTTTCTGGTTATATATATTTTGTTTATATTTAATGATTTGTTATATTTAGTATGTTTGTGTTAATTATATTTTTATTTAATTTATTAAATTTGCATTTATTAGGTTTTGTATGTAATTTTTTTGTGGTCATATCTATGTTGTTTATATTTATTTTGGTAACATTTATTTCTTTGCTAAATAATTATCATGTTTATTTATTTTTTATGTTATATATATATTTTCTTTACAATTATTTTTGTTATTTTTATGTTGTTCACTTTTAGTGTCTCTGATAAATTTATTTTGTTTGCATGTTTTATGTGATAACTTGTTTAATGTTAAAATTTATTTGTTTCTTATAGTTGTTTTGTTTGCTAATGATACTATAGGAAAAAAATAATGACCAATAGAAATGAGATTGTATGTATATTTGCAAATGGGCGAATTTTTGAGGGTCCAGATGGTATGACATTTGAATACCCCGGAGTGAAGATAATGAGAGTTAATTTAGACATCACTTTAGAAAGATTGAAACAGATGATTGGGTAAAAGTTACAACTTTCCCCAAACCAATTTATATCAGAATTAGTATATAGGTATCCTACCTAATTAAATCCAACACAGTACCAAGCATGTAATTTAGAAGATGATTCTGATGTGCAAGAGATGTGGCAAGTGAACTCGCAGTTCCTATCCCAATTGATTGGGGCTGAGTTGTATGCGTGTATTTCAACTAATCAAGTTAATTTGAACGTTGAATCACAATCAGAGGCGGATCATGTTACATACACACTTCCATCTACCAGTAATATGCATGACCCAGTAGAACAAACATCTTTATTTAGTGCATATCTTAGAGATGTGCATCCATTTAAGCCACAAGCCAATTTTGGGCAACAATATAACATCCCTCCTATGGATCACACGGTTCAACCGATTTTATCCCATCAAGCAATTAGTAATGCTTTATCTCAATCTCCTATAGTTGTGACAGAAGACTTAATGGATGAATTTGAGGATGAAGATGAGTATGACTCTCTTATCCCTGATGAGTATGATGAGGATGACGATAATGATGATCATGAGTCCAATGAAGGAACCAATGATGATGGAGATGGTTCGACGGAGCTTGCGGGAAATGAAACTGTGAGTAAATATAATGAGCCAGCAATTACGTTCTTTTCACAGGTTAATACCGAGGCAGCAAGTGGTCCTGAATTCTCTGGGATGGGAGCTTTTATGAATCTCAGCGACAACCAAGAGTTGCATGTCAGTATGCAGTATGTAGATATAAAGGCATTACGTCGTGCTATTAAGCTATACTCTATTAGAGTGCACCACACATTTCATGTTCATCGTTCTTCTGCACGAAATGAAGAATATCGGTGTATTAACTATAGTCGTAGTTGCAGTTAGAGGGTTAAAGCATGCAAAAAAGCAAAAAGAACACATTGGGAGATCACAAAGTATGATGGACCACACACGTCTTTCTGCGACATTATCCCAAGATCACCCTAAATTAGATTCTGATGTTATATCATCGTGTATTGTGGCAATGGTGATTGACCAACCAGAGGTGAAAGTTTCCCAGATCATTGAAAGGATGCAAAGTTTATTTGGTTATACTATTTTTTATAGAAAGGCTTGGAAGGCAAAACATCGAGCCCTTGCCCTTGCTTTTGGTAACTAGGAGAGCTCCTATGCTTTATTGCCTAAATGGTTAGCTGCTGTTCAACATTTCATACCTAGCTCAGTGGTATATTTCTCAAATAATCGATGTCAACAAAATAGTTCTGATGGGTAGCCTGTAGAGATGTTTCGTCGAGTATTCTGGGCATTCAAGCCATGTATTGATGCATTTAAACATCTTAAACTAATTGTCCAGGTCGATGGGACATTCTTGTATGAAAAATACAAAGGCACATTACTAATGGCTGTATTACAAGATGGCGATAGGAAGGTTGTACCCCTTGCATTTGCTATAGTGGAGGGAGAGACACGAGGGGTTTGGGCTTGGTTTCTTTTCAATCTTCAGATGAATGTCATCAAGAAAAGAAGCGGGATTTGCTTGATGTCTGATAGACATCCTTCCATTTTATCTGTCGTCTCTAATTCAAGGGTTGGATGGCAACCAACGTATGGACACCATGTTTTTTGTCTTCAGCTTATGGCTTGTAACTTACATAAAGCACATGGGACGAATTGGCTGAAGAAGAAATTCATTAACATTGGATATACATATGAGCGTCATGTTGTTGATGAGAAATTAGCCGAGTTAGCAATGTTACATGGTCGAGCGGTTGCTTGGATAGCCGATATTTCTAAGGAGCAATGGTCTAGGGCCTATGAAACAGAGGGACGACACTATGGTCACATGACAACAAACTTAGCAGAAACAATGAATGGTGTTCTCAAAGGTGTTAGAAGTTTGCCTATAATTGGCCTCGCAAAGGCAACTATGTATAGATTAAATAGATATTTCATTGAACGAGCTCAACAAGTGCATGCACAACTAACAATTGGCCATGTATTTTGTGAAACTCTGACTAAGAAGTTGACTCCAATTACACAAGCTGCTTCTGCATGTGTTGTTCGCGCGTTTGATAGAAGAGCAGCATCTTTTGAGGTCGATGAACCATATGATGTCCAAAATGTCAATTTGGTCAGTGTTGCAAGGTAAACTTAGTCGAGTGTAAATGTAATTGTGGTGAGTTTCAAGTTGAAAAATACCCATATCAACATGTTGTTGCAGCCTGTGCTAAAGTTGGCCTTGACCATCTTCAATTTGTTGACAATGTTTTTCGCTTGGAAACGATACGTAGTGCATATAACAATAAGTTCCAACCTATTAGTGGCGAGATTCATTGGCCACAAATAGATTCTCCAAAGCTAGTTCCTGATCCATCTATGATTTGAGTTAAAGGGCGCCCATGTTCAACACGTATACGCAATGAGATGGATTGGATATAATCGGGTCAACCCAACAAGTGCAGGTTATATAAAGTTGGCCATAATCATTCTACTTGTCCATATCGTCGCTCCACTAGACAATAGTTGCACCTAACTTTTGCATGTATATGTATGAAATATTAGCTTTAATGTATACAAATTAGGACCTTGTTTTTAAATATATATTACCTTTGTGTATACAAATCAAGTGTTATTATTATTCATGAATATGTATCTTTATGTATGTAAAACAAGTTTGGACTTTACTTCTAAATGTACTTTATTGTTATGCACAATAATCAATTATTGTTATCTTTAATGACGAAGACTTATCTTATTTTATGTTATTTATAATGGCATGTGATATGTAGGAATGTTACAATAATGGCGCATCCGCAGCAGGTCATCCAGCCAGGGTTAGAGGATGACTCCCTTCTATACCTTCAGACACGACATGTGTCACAGGCCGTGTGGCTTGACCACGTAAGATAATCTCACAGTTAAATTATTTTAGTTGGTCATTATATTTCACCTTTATTTTAGTTGATATTTAATTGTAATAATGTGTATAATATTTTATACATTTTTTTAGGATGACCAAGTGCTCCGGCCATGACATGTCATGGACACTGATCGACTTCCTCCACTTCCTCCTACTATTTTTGATTATCTTTGATAGGTTGGGTTCTATGGTGCTACCCGATTAAGTCAATTTGAATATGATCCATCACTTGTGTCTACGCTTGTAGAGAGATGGTGGCTCGAGACCCATACCTTTCACACTACCTGCGTAGAATGTACGATTACTTTGGAGGATGTTGCTGTGCAATTGGGCTTCCCGTGCACAAGAAGGTCAGTTATTGGTCGCACGAATTTTATATGGCCACAAACATGTGAATGGCTACTTATAATTACACCACTAGATGATAAAATAATTGGACAAAGGGTCGTCATTAGTTGGTTAGCTGAGCACTTCAATGAACTGTTTGATAATGCAAATGATGAAGATGTGCAACGATTTGCACAACATATATATTGAGGTTGATTGGTGATTTTCTTATGCTAGATAGATCTAGTCATAAGGTGTACTTAATGTACCTTCCATTGTTGTGGGATTTTGAACAAGCTGGCAAATACAGTTAGGGATCTGCACTATTAATCCACTTATATAGAGAATTTTGCAATGCAACTAACTCTGAGGAACAAGGTATAGGTGGTTGTTTGACTCTACTTCATCTCTGGGCATAGGATCAATTCCCAATGTTAGCACCATAGAGACCTCCACAACCAGATCTCTAGACAGATATATATCCATCATTACCTCCTTTAGGATTCAGGTAACACATGAGAAGTAATATATACAAATTACATGGTTTTAAAATATTATTTATTTCTCTATCAACATGTTGTAATGTGTTTTCTTGAAACTACAAATGAAAAAATGTGGGATGACCTCCCTGTCCTGGGGTTATGGCTTTATGACAATATTGAATTTTGTTGGATGCAATGCGAGACAATGAGGTTTATTCACTTTACATAAATTAATCTTTGTTAAATTAACTATTATATATGATGTAATTATTATGACTTTTTCATGTTTTGTGTATAGATAATTTGGCAGCCATATGAATCAAACAGTGTGCGAGACCTTATCCCACAATATTACTTGGCATCTCGAGACATTTGGCTAGCTTCAGTGCCCCTTATTTGTTTTCATATCATCGAGTGGCATCACCTAGATCATGTGCTTCACAAATTTGGGAGGCAGCAGCTAATCCCCACTTCTCCAGTTAATTTAGGGGCTTGCCATACATTACAACTGCGAGGAAAAACATCAACGAATTAGCAAGAAGAGCATATAAGCTTTATTGAAGCATGGAATGCATGGCAAAATACTTTATCTGATGCGCCAATAGCTACAACACCTATGGATTGCACTTCCGAATACATGCGATGGTATTGGACTCATACTCGTCGGTGGATCCATCCCGCTAGTGGTGCTACTGGTTTTGCGGTATATTTTTTACTTATAGCCATTATTATTATTTTCTTAATATAAATTATATCTTTATTTCACTAGTGTAACTTTTTTTTAGGTCGATATTGCTGATGACCTATATAGGTTAAGCATTCAGGACCCTCCACAAATGGATTATCGTAACTATCGAGAGAGAGTGAGTCATGACCAAATGAATATCTTATTGGCTCTTGGGAAATAACATTTCACGATAGTTTCCCAGCCTGCTCCTGATTTACCACGACCAAAAATTCCAGAAGGCAGGCCAGGCAAAAGGTGTGAAGGTTACATGTCAATTCGATTGCCCCTTGTTGACTTCAATGAACAAAATTGTCATGACATTGGTGCTTCAGTATCATCTGGGTTAGATGAAGATGCTGTAACACAATAACCCCCTAGTACAAGTGATCCATCTTTTTCTCTCCCGATTAGCCAATATGCAAATTTCGGAGATGTTGGTCCATCCTATTATGTGCCTTCTTCGTCGTTGTCACAATTTGAATCTCCTGGTCCCTCTCAATTTGGGTCATTTATGTCATTATTTGATAACCCAATAATTTTTAATATTGAATATGGTGGTCAATTGTTTGAAATTGGAGGATCATCTCATTATTGGTTCATAACCCCTCAGCATCTAATTCCTCCTGTGCATTCTCCTACATTTGATCTAAATTCTTCACTATCTGTTCCTGCTAATAATCCACTAGATCAACAACTTGAAGAACTTGAAGAACCCATGGGTCAAGGGCGACCACAGCGTGAAAGACGAAGAGCTCGTTGTGGCACTGGTAGCTACTATTTTTGGTATGTATAATCAAATAAATTTATTTTCGTATATTATTACAAATAACCTCAATGATGTTAATTCAATTTATCCCATATTTAAAAACATAGTCAATTTATCCCATACTTAAAAATATATTATATTGTTATTTATTTTATACCATAATAAATTTTATTTTTAACTACATTTCTATACAATTTTCTTCATTTTTTCCCTATGTTAATTTATTCTTTATTGGATACCTTAATAATTAATTTTTTATTACTACTTTATTAATAATTATTGATATTTACTATTTACCTAAATTTATTAATTAATTATTACATAACTAATATTTATATATAACACATTAATGAATGATAATTCTAAAATAAATTAATAACTAATTGTAATTAATTAATTATAAAATTATTATTAATTTTAATTATCCACTCACTCATTAAAATAAGTTAATTATAACTAATTTTAAAAAATTAATTATATAATAATAATTTCTTATTAATTATATCATACACCATAATAAACATATCTCAACTAATTTTAACTACTTAATCATATAATAATTATTACCTAATCATATTTCAATTATAGACTAATCATTTACTAATAATTATCTCTTTATTATTAAGTAATCATACACAAATCATTATCTTTTTAAATCACATTCTCTTCCTTAAAAGTTGTGCCTCACCAAAATTAGAGTGGATGGGTTAACTGCTGACAGACAGAAAGAAGGTAGAAGAATCAAAATCCTTTCCTCATTTGTTCTGATTATAACAAAAAATAATATCCTCTTTTGTTGATAGATGTGAGTCAAGAAATCATCCTAGTTATGGGTAACACATTTCTTGACTTCTTGACATAACATTATGATTTATGATTAGGGCATGATTTGGGACTTTTGGATTAGCCTCACCCTTATTCTAAGGACTTTTAACTTAGTCTCATTCATCTATGAGACTTTTGGTCTTGTCTCACCCATGCCTAGGGACTTTTGATTTCACCTCACTCATCTCAAAGGACTTTTAGCACCACTCCACCCTTAAAAGCAAATTTCATAACCTAAAATATAATTCAAGAAACATGCTAGTACTAATACAATAAGGCAACATCAAATGGCATGTCTTATAATATAAATGCACATACAAGCATACAATGACCATCATACATTTAACAATGTAAACATGAAGGAGTGAAGAGCTACCTTAGCAATTAAACACAAGCTTCCCTCTTGATTACTCTTTTTCCTTTTTGGTCTCACACCTATAAATGGATGGAGCTTGATTTCTTAGAGCAAGCCTGATGACTCCCTAATTTAGGATGAAAAAGGAATACATTTGAGATTAAATTAGGGAAGTAAAGTACTTTTCTCTTGATTAATAGGGTTAAAAATGTATTCAATCAAACAAAATAAAGAAAGTATTTCCATTGCAATATCTTTATCAGTTTGAGCTTCATTCTATGATTGATTTCAATTTCAGGAAAAGTAAAAGAAGGAAGAAAGAATTGAAAAAAGAGAGGGAAGCTGAAAAGTGAAAAAAATACAAGTGGAATAAGTCTTCTCGCTACAGCTAGAACTCAATTCGCTGTAGTGAGGATACGCTTTCGCTGTAGCGAGGATACGCTTTTGCTGTAGCGAGGATGGTACTTCGCCATAGCGAAGTCGCGAGGCATACAAATTCTAGGGAGCAACTCACCATAGCGAAGTAGTAGCGAGAACAGCAGAAATCTGGGAACCTATGAGCTCTCGCTATAGTGAAAGGCACTCCTCGCCATAGTGAGATCGGTCCTTAAAACGCACAGCTTGGATTAGTGAGCTAAAATAAATGTAAGGAGGCTAGGGTTTCATTATTCAGCGAAGAGGGAACGTTCTGGCCGACTAGGAGAAGAGGAAAACACATGAGAAGTGTTGGGGAAGCTTCAACTTGATTGAGAATTCATTGATTTTGTCATTTATTCTACCGATTAGGTGTTTCTACTTCATCTTTCCTTCTAGTTGATGATTGTTAATATGTTTGCTAAAATTGTTTGTGGATTTCAAGCCATGAAAGGCTAAATCTTGTAATCCTTAGGGATTTTATGAACCTTTAGTCTTTGGAGATTATTTCCCTTTTTGATTACGTGGATTATTGAAGATTTTAGTGTTTAATCTGAATTATAGTTCATTCTATAGATTGGCCTCTCTTAGTTTGATTATGGATTGGGTAATTAACCTTTGAAAGAAGGGAATTGCTTATAGACCATTGGTTAAACAACTTAGGATTAGATATAATCTAATTTACACTTGAGATAGAAATATATTCAAGGGTCCTAGGTAGTCGAGATAAGATCGGAGCTTAATTAAGTATTAACTACTTCTTTGAGATATCAAGAGTGAGTTGATATAGAGGTTTAAATGGATCGCAAGACATTTGCGCCCAATTAGACATTGACTCTAAAATTTATATTAAGCTAATTAATTGAAAGAGGAATGATTGATATTGTGGATAAAGGAGATTAAAATTCCTAGGGTGTTTTTAATTACAAACCTTTAACTACAACCATATTTTATTATTATCAATTGTATTTGAATTAATTTTCATAAAAACTCAATTATAATTTGATTGTTTAACTAAAATGAACATGAGAACTCTAATGCCTAAGCACCAATCGTACTGATTCTTTGAAGGAACGACCTTGATTCATCACGTACTATTTCTACGACCCGTACACTTGCGGTGTCATTATTTAGTGAGCATCAAAGCCATAACATTGCAACAAATAGGATTCAATTATACTCTTGGAGCAATCCATAACATTAAATTCACACCAAGGAAGCATACTTGGTTCAATGGTCACATATTAGTTTCATAAAAGGCCTAATGAAGTAACTATCATAATTCAAGCTCTTGGCTTCATTTTCTTCTTATATCTAGGCCTCTTGGTTCTATTTAGACTCCTTAAAGTCATTACAAATTTATTTCCAAGAGTCTAGATACAAGTTGCTTCTTGAAGTTACATTATGGAACCTATACATCCAACTTTTAATCTATGGCTTTTAAATTTTTTCCAATGCTTCCTTTCATATTCTTCCATTACAAAAAGTCCCAAACCAAGTTTAGAACAAATTAAAACACTCTTTAACTACTCCCTCCTCATTCGGTCGAGACAAGTGAGGCATTATGGACCTATGGACATTGCATTTTTTTTTTAAGGAGAGGCACTTGGGAGGCTTTCTAAAGGTCTTAGAACTTAAACAAACACTCACATAGGCTAAGAAATTCTTGGATCAAAATAGATTTTACAAGATGTTCAAGAAGCCCTAACTTTCCTATCTTGAAATTCAATGGTTTTTCTTCTATTTTCTTTGCATTCCCTAGGTTCCCATACTCTAATTCATGGGTTTCATGCTTGCTCTAGGTCAGAATTCACTCCCTCTCCCTAGCTCTCTCCAAGGCCGAACCCAGATACACATACTCAAGGGAGAAAGAAGAAACAAAACAAGAAGATGTACCTTGGTTCCTTAGCTTCTTCAAGAGTCTCTTTCTTTGCTTTAGCTTCCTTCTTAAAACTCTAAACTTTCTCTTCTAAACCAAGGCCATAACAGACCCAAATAAACAAACCAAAACCATAGGAAGAAAGTTTAAGAGAAGGAGAACAACATTAAAGAAGGAAAAGTCATGAAATTCTTCCATTTTCCTACCTTTTTACTTGATTTTTTCCTTCACTTTTCTTCTCCTATGGTGCGCCTTTCTTAACAGAGCTCTCCCCTGGTCTTAAGCAAAAAAAGAATTAGTTAGAATGGGAGAGCAAGTGGGACACCTAATATAAAGAATAATCAAGAAGGAATTGCTCATTAAAATGATGTTTACGTCCCGTGCTTGTGGCATTTTTGTTTTGGATTTATTTTAGCTCCATTTTGAAAATTGTCTTTTTTATCATAAAATTTAGATCCTCAAACTTATAAAATAACTTTGGAATCATTCAATTTAAATTTAAAACCTTTTTCAATGAAATGGTCAAAGTTTGGGTCAACTGACATTCAAAACTATACATTGAAGGGGTTTTAATTGTCTTAGGACTTCCCATGATTTTCAGGATCTCTGAGAATCCTAGAAAGCTCAATTTTTTCATTTAAAAAGCTTTCATATGAGTTTTTCTAAAAAGTTCTCATATTTACAAAAATACCATTATACTTTCGATAAATTTTTTGAACTACTATGGCTTTGGTTTTTAAGTAACTCAACACTCAAATCCTCATTTTCTATTATTTAAAATTTTATTCTAATTTTATTTTGCCTTAAATCATTCAATCCAGATGACTTACTTTTCAAACTGACTCATTATAGTGTTTTTATGAAATACTGGATGTTACAAGGCAAGTCTAAAAGTTCTAGGAAAAGGAGGTGAGGTTAAACCAATACTCTTGAAAACCAATATGTGATACGTATGAGTTTCTTAAACATGAAAATGATTGTATATATGATGACTAGTATCTAAAGGTTCATACATGCATTAATGGACTTGAAATTATGGCTTTTATGTATGATTGAAAGGGCCAAGAGCTATTGAAAATTTTAGAATCTCACTCTTCCCTTTCCACTATTTAACTATACCTAGGTGAGCCAAGTGGGCCAAAGAGTGGGAGCCAACAAGTCTAAGGAGCAAGACTTTGACATATGTATAGGAAAAGAAGCCTTGTAAATGTATTTTGATGTTAAGAATTTTAACCATGAGTTGTATATATGATGTAGATACTTAAACGCATCTAAATGTATGAATATAAGATGTATGTATTGATTTTGGCACTATATGAATGAGTATGTGCATTCTTGACATCCATATGGTTAGTATGGGTTATGAAACCTTGTGTATATAAACAAGTGGAGTAGTGGTTTTGTGATGTATGAATATTTGGACCTCTTAGACAAGTTTAGTAGGCTGTATTTAAGCTTCCTCACATGCTTAAAGACATTTTTTACTACAAATACCTCATATAGAACTTAGAAGAGTCAATGGAAACCTGAACTGATTAAAATTTTCTTTTTACTTCAAGGTTGGGTATATACAAGGGTTTCTGTTACATGCCCTATTATCATACAGCATTATAACATAACTCATACATACCATAATCCAAAGATATTTAATTACATGACAAAATGTGATGCATAAAAGTAAGGTCCTTAATTTATACCTTCACACCCTTCGCCCTTTTTTTGCTTGAACTCAGACCTAGCATATTTGGGGTGAGATTATGAAATCTCAGTAGTAGTAAATCAATCTCATTCACAAGCAAGCATGTAGGTACATAATATAATGCCAATCAAGATGCCACATACCACATAGGAATACAAGAAATTTCATACAAGGACAAGCACAATCTAACATACATGTCTCATCTTATAGCATAAATGATAACTTGATATAGCATAACACTCATCATTATACAAACATATAAGTTTAAAGAAAGAGAAAGGAAAACTACTACCTTAGCAAACTTTGCTCCTCAAGCCTTGGAACTCGATTTACTTGCTTTTGGAGTTCCCAAACAAATATCAAACCCTATAATCATAATGATAATTCATTACAATCAACACATAAACCTTAACTTCTAAAATAGTATGACCCTTTTAAACTCATTGGAACCATTGGAATTGGAAAAATCCAACTCCTTCCCTTCCAATCCACTATGGTAGAATAGTATGCATTTCTTGGCCAAAATTTAGAAATTTTATTCCATGAGTTTTGAGGGCTTTGCCATAGGTATTCCTAGCTAAAACACCCTTTTGAATCCATTGGAATGGATAAAATTATCAAATTCCAGCCCTAACAACATGTTTTGGTCATAACGTAACCTATCTCTGTTTTAGGCCCAAAAGTGAGTTTCTTTGGTTTTAAAAATTCTATAGCCTCTTCTTTTATGTTTTAGGACTTGAAATTTGGTACACATGACTTTAAGACATTAAGAAGAGACCATAAAAATTTTAATCCTTGCTTCCTTTACTTTTCTCACACTAAAATGAAGAAATGATGAAGATGCAGCTGCCCTTTGGAGAAAATGATTGGAGGATGAAGAAGATGAAGAAATTTGGAGAAGAATGGTGATAGTTTCACTTGATTTCACTTCCTCTCCCACCTTTTCTCCCTTGCTCTCCTTCTTCATGTTTTCTCTCTCTTTTTTCCTTGTGTGTGCCGTGAAAATGGTGGAATGGAGGAAGAAGATGAACTTAAATGAAGTTAAATGGTCATACCAAAATTGGACCTTTAGATCAACCTTTTCAAGACCAAATCTTAGCCATCCATTTCTTTTTTTTCTTTTGATTTTCTAATTTCATGACTAAATATCTTCTTCCCAAAATTCCTTAGCTACATACTTGGATGCTTATTTTTAGCTCTTAAGTTATGGTGATTTGATGGTTAGTAACCATGGTTAATTTTCTTAACTCAACCATGGCTAATTTTTAACCTAACCATGGCTAATTCTTTAAACTAACTAAAATCCTTTTCTTCTTTCCTTTTAATTTCATATTTACATTTGGGTTTCATCTTTTCTAAAACTGTAATTATATCTTCTTTTCTCTTATTGGGCCTTTAGAATAGGCTATTGAGCCTTACAGCAGTCTCAAAATCGGTATCCGGACCTGATTAAGGTTTTACAATATAATATATACCTTTAGACCTTTTAAAATTTATAAATATTGTTTCCTCTACTTTCTGGCCATACTGAGCCTCAAACATGGATCAGGGGCCCTCAAGTTCAATCCTCATAAATTTCGGTGTCAATAAGACATCCTGATCTTTAAGTGTAATTTTCACTATTCTGTATTATAATTGTGCTCTAAAATTTTTATTTATTACATTTTAGTCTCTAAAACTCCTTCAGGGTTTCTTAGCCCTTTATCTATTTCTATTTTTATGGTTATTACAACATCTTCTTTCTATTTTGCTTATGGCTACTGATCGGGCTAACCGGATCCCACCTCGTTATTTGGACAACATGACATCATTGGACCAGTCTTGTCAAATAGAGTTTAACCGTGGGTCATGGATTTATGAGATTCCTACCCGATTTTTTGATATTCGTACCTAAAGCCACGAATAGAGGGTGAAACTAGGTTCCCTAAACTTTCAAGAAATTTATACATTTTTTTGGCACATAACTTTTCTTTACATTTTAGTCCCTGGTCCTTCATACTTAACCTTGGAAACTCTTTAGGACCTTTTTTTTTTCATCTATTCTGGCCCCAATTTTAAGGCACCTCTGGCCTTGACTCATCATTATTTGTGGTCTAGAATATTATGCTAGTTTTGTTAGACCTCAATTTACTCTATTTGGGGGACTTCCTTTTGTATCCAGTGGATTTCGTATGTTGATAGAGAAACCGTATATTACATTTCTAGAATTTTCTCACATTTTCTTGCACTTTCGAGGGACCGGATGTTACATTTCTCTCCCTCTTAAATAAATTTCGTCTTCAAAATTTGGGGTACATTCTCATCTGACCTTTCTTATATACTTGCTAACTGATCTTTTCTTACTCTTGCCTTTTCTAGTTTGAACTGTGTTTTACTCTCTTTATTCACTCGAGAGGGCTTATATAACTCTTCAGCTTAATAAATGATCATCATGCTCTTACTCTTTCCTGTACTAACATCGAAGAACAACTACCACTAATTACTGTTGAATTCTAGTGCGATGCTAACTATACTCACAGTCTCGATCATTGGAGAGATACTGTACCACTTATCTTATTTAAAATTACACCTGACCCCTTTCTGAATACATAGTCTAGTGTATAAGGATCTCTTTATCCCTCGGTCAGGGCTAATATCTGCTAGGTAGTGGTTCATCTGGCTTTAGCTTTGGAAAGTTACTTTCTTGCTTTCTTCATCCCATATGCTATGCTCATCTAGCAAGGGTATAGTCAGTGGTTTAACTATCTGAGTATAGTATCATTGTCTCTGATGGTAATATTCTACTAGACTTAGGAGATCTCTAGTCTCTGAGACAAAAGCTAATTGAAATTATACTGGTTTTTGAGACTAATTGCTTTGTAAAAATTATCTTAGGCTATCATCTCACCAGAGAACTATCATGCTGTAATTGGGGGCTCTCTATAATTCTGTGGGATCTGCTGCGACTTCTAGGTCTACTGTGACCTCTCAAAGCCCTGTTAGGGTCTATTATAACCCACTGTACTATGCTAAGATCTACTGCGATCCATCTCTGGGAGATGTCAAAGCTTAAGATTATTGTATCTGAAATTAAAAATATATGCTCACTAAGTCCAGTAACTGTCACTTATAATTTTTAAAACTCAACTCAGATGTTTCTCATGCTTTTCACGTGAAGTGGGTTCTGTATCATCTGATTCTCTATGATCCCATCATACTACTACTTAGGAATATTTTAACTTTCCTTTACTATTCCTTATGGGATCCTCAAGTTCCTACTTCAGCCATTTTACTTGGACTTTCTTTTCTTACTCTATTGGCTTACCTTACTTCATTTATACTTATTCTATCTTTCCTTTCATATCCTACAATTTCTAATTATGCCCATGTTTTGCTTTTGAGTGCCTTGGCATCAAGGCATCTTACCCACTAAGTGTGGCTAACATCTCTGGTAGGAGAGGGCTATACATTGGTCCCTTTTTATTTCGTTACATTATATTATAAGGGAGTCAAATCATACATACTGAACTTGTGCTATCTGAATCTGAACATTTTTTACTATTAGCACATTCTTTTCTATATTATTATTATTATTATTATTTACTAGGGATTCCTTTTCTGCATGCTTTTCTTATCATTCCGATACTATTGGAATCCTTTATTTATCTTTTTTTAGCTCATCTTTTGATTTGACTACTAGGATACTCTTCAATTATCGGGACACTTTTTATGATTGATGTCATTGTTTGCTGCGCACTCAAGTCACATTACTATTGGGTTGGCTAGACCCAATATCATGTAACCATTATTGTAAGCAAACCATAATATCAAACACTAATATATAAATGCCTCATGGCTGAGCTCAAGGCCAATATCGCTTGTATATTACAAGTTTTCCAATAATCTAAAGTATTCCTCTCTTACTTTTCTTTATCTTCTTTATTTCTATAGGAAACTCGGGGAAAATAGAACTCTTTCTCTACTTCATCCCAGGTTCACTTTACATTGCTTGACTGTTTTTATTTCGGGCACTATCATGCCAGAAGGGGATCTATGCCAAGGACAATTGTACTTTCCCAAGTACATCAACTCAATATTTATTCTTAATCTATTATGTCCTCAGCTTGAACACTATTATATATTCTCTCTCTTTTACCTTTACTACCCTTTTGCTTAAGTAAAATGATGTTCTACTATTGACTGTCTCTCTTGTTAATTAGTGTTTCTTTACGCTCAAGAGCACCTGCATTTTTCCTAGGTTCCTCTACTTGTTCACTTTCTATAACATCAAGGGGATCTACTTTCTCTCATACTCTTGCTTTTCTCTTAACTAGACCGTCCTTCTGTAAGAAAATTCTATTTCATGAAATCCCAGGAATTATATTATGTGGCACTCTTGGCTTACACTCTTTCTCTGCCTAATGCAAAGACTTGTCTTTTTAGGCGGTCTATAGCTCCCTCAAGCTTTTCTGAGGGTTCTAAGGCATTAACTGTTTGTCTCAACTCATTTCTACTTTTGGATCAAAGCTAGGCTTTCTCTTTATTCAACCTCTTTAGTCTCATCCCCAGAAGCACAGTATACTGATTTTAGGGTTCTACTAACCCAATCCAAGACACGTACTTTCAATGTCTGGATTCTACCTTGCTGAAGACATATGCTCTACTGGTTGCTTTAATTACTCACATGCCTTAACCCTACATCATTCTCATATTAGGAAGCTCGTCTAACTAACTATTGGACTCCTACTTGCTTGCTTACTTTTCTATGCTTAGTCTACTCATTTAGTCATTACTAAAGCGAGGGCATCTCTTTTATGGCTAGTTTCTTAGCTTTTCCTCGCTTCTCTTATCATTGTACTCTACAATTTAGAAGGTCTATCGAAGGGAATTTGTTAACCACTACTGGGTGGTTTAATTAGCTCATGATATCTTATCCTCCCTTTATTAATCTAGGGAGAACCTTCAGTCAATTTAATTTCTCCTTTTACACTATGTTCACTTTTTACACATCTTACCTCACTTAGAAGATGCTACTGGTCACTTTTCTTAAGCTTCAGCTCATACTTAATCTAAGCTGCCTATCTCATCATACCAGTAGCTTACAATAAGCCCCATTAACTCATATGGACTTACGATGAACTTAGTACTTTTTAAACTATTTTCATTCTCTTCTGGATCTTTGTCACTGGGCTACTCATACTAATCTTTAGACGTTACCGATAAGGTACACCTTTCTAGAGTGCTCACTATATTTCTCACTATTGATAACCTTACCTTATGTAAATTTCAAGGCTACATTAACATCCCGTCAATAGGATCTAGGATCTTATTGACAAGATCTCAGATATTGCATTCCACAATTCAAGACCTTGTTAACAAAGTTTTCCAGATAGTGTCTACAAGGTCTTAAACTCATCATATTAGCCTGTCATTTAGAATTTCACAGGGTAGCATCCTAGATTGGAGTCAATGCCTTATAAGCGGGCCTCAACAACCTTGTTGTTCTTGTGTTTGACATTCTCTAAGAGTTCTGTTCTCAGTTTCAACTACTAGGCCCACTAATCACATGGTACTTACTAATTTTTCTATGACCATTTACTGCTCTTTTTCTTTATTTATACTAGGGGTCCCCCCTCTTTGTGCATTGATTGACCCTATAGTAACTCATTCCTCAGGTTAGCCTGAATATGACTAACAAGGCCTTTCATGTCATAATACACTCAGCTATAACTAGGAGCTTTTTCTTTAACTATGTGATCCGAGCCTCACCATCTCTGTTTGCAGGCCATCATCAAAGTTAGAGGATTCCACCTCTTGTTTTACTCATACACATACATAATTGACTACTACCTCTAAGCTATCAGGGCTTTATAGAGTGTAACTTATAACTCAAACCTCTAGCTTGAGGGGATTGCTTTCTGGGCTCTTCACATCATCATAATATCTGGGTGTCATGGCTAGGAGGAGATAACTCTCTTGACCCTTACTTTGTATAGTAGCAGCTTTACCTCATACTGTGCTACCTTATTACTTGCCCTTGCATCGGGCAAGACATCCCCAAACAGTCTGAGTATGGCACTCAGGGAGATTAGGCCTCTTATAACCTCTCTAGGTAAGCCTCTTTAGCAGCTACACAATCTTCTCTTACTGTCTAATACACAGAGCTTGCCACTGATCCCGACGAGCTACTATAAATTATAGAGCTCTAGCCGCTGGATCACTTAACTTTATTTTAAAACTAGAGGCCAATCTCACCCACAACTTACCACCTACTCATGACCATTTACAACTCACTTAGTATAAATAAAAACATAAGTCATCTCTACATACCTAAGATACCTTATACAAGGCTTTTCATAACACTATAAACCTTTACATAGCCTTATAGCCACATCCTCAAGCCATATATAACCTTAGAAAGTTTGGAACTTTGCTCTGATACCAATAATGTCATACCTTACAATATAACACATTTCCTACTACAAATACCTCATATAGAACTTAGAGGAGTCAATGGAAACCTGAACTGATTAAAATTTTCTTTTTACTTCAAGGTTAGGTATATACATGGCTTTCTGTTACATGCCCTATTATCATACAACATTATAACATAACTCATACATACCATAATCCAAAAATATTTAATTACATGACAAAATGTGATGCATAAAAGTAAGGTCCTCAATTTATACCTTCACACCCTTCGCCCTTTCTTTGCTTGAACTCAGATCTAGCATATTTGGAGTGAGATTATGAAATTTCAGTAGTAGTAAACCAATCTCATTCACAAGCAAGCATGTAGGTACATAATATAATGCCAATTAAGATACCACATACCACATAAGAATACAAGGAATTTCATACAAGGACAAGCACAATCTAAGCATACATGTCTCATCTTATAGCATAAATGATAACTTGATATAGCATAACACTCATCATTATACAAACATATAAGCTTAATGAAAGAGAAAGGAAAACTACTACCTTAGCAAACTTTGCTCCTCAAGCCTTGGAACTCGATTTACTTGCTTTTAGAGTTCCCAAACAAATATCAAATCCTATAATCATAATGATAATTCACTACAATTAACACATAAACCTTAACTTCTAAAGTAGTATGACCCTTTTAAGCTCATTGGAACCATTGGAATTGGAAAAATCCAATTCTTTCCTTTCCAATCCACTATGGCTAAATAGTGTGCATTTCTTGGCCAAAATTTAAAAATTTTATTCCATGAGTTTTTGGGGCTTTGCCACAGGTATTCCTAGCTAAAACACCCTTTTGAATCCATTGGAATGGATAAAATTATCAAATTCCAGCCCCAACAACACGTTTTGGTCATAACGTAACCTAGCTCCGTTTTAGGCCCAAAAGTGAGTTTCTTTGGTCCTAAAAATTTCATAGCCTCTTCCGTTATGTTTTAGGACTTGAAATTTGGTATACATGACTTTAAGAAATTAAGAAGGCACCATAAAAATTTTGGAAAAATTCGAGCAGCATCGCCCCAACATTTCCATTTTCCCAAAATTTAAAATCTTTGTATTTTTCAAAGTTCCAGCACATAACAAAAATGGATAAGCTCATATGGCCTCCATAGTCAATATATAAACTCCGTTATTAGGCCTTCATATTCAACATATAAACTCCATTTCTAATGATCCATATGCTGTCCAAAAGTGACTCATGGCTAGGGTTTAACAAAACTAACTTAAACAACGAGATTTTCAAGAGTAAGATGGAGAGAGAAAACTTACTCCTTAAGCTTAATCCTTGCTTCCTTTGCTTTTCTCACACTAAAATCCTTTCTTCTCCCACTTAGAACAACATGCCTACTTGAAGAAAGGATGAAGATGTAGCTGCCCTTTGGAGAAAATGATTGGAGGATGAAGAAGATGAAGAAATTTGGAGAAGAATGGTGGTAGTTTCCCTTGATTTTACTTCCTCTCCCACCTTTTCTCCCTTGCTCTCCTTCTTCATGTTTTCTCTCTCTTTTTTCCTTGTGTGTGGCGTGAAAATGGTGGAATGGAGGAAGAAGATGAACTTAAATAAAGTTAAATGGTCATACCAAAATTGGACCCTTGGATCAATCTTTTCAAGATCAAATCTTAGCCATCTATTTCTTTTTTTTTTCTTTCGATTTTCTAATTTCATGACTAAATATCTTCTTCTAAAAATTCCTTGGCCACATACTTGGATGCTTATTCTTAGCTCTTAAGTTATGGTGATTTGATGGTTAGTAACCATGGTTAATTTTCTTAACTCAACCATGGTCAATTTTTAACTCAACCATGATTAATTTTTAACCTAACCATGGTTAATTCTTTAAAATAACTAAAATCTTTTTCTTCTTCTTTTCTTTTAATTTCATATTTACATTTGGGTTTCATCTTCTCTAAAACCCTAATTATATCTTTTTTTTTCTTATTGGGCCTTTAGAATCGGCTATTAGGCCTTATAGTAGTCTAAAAATTAGTATCCGGGCCTGATTAAGGTTTTACAGTACAATACATATCTTTAGACTTTCTAAAATTTATAAATATTGTTTCCTCTACTTTCTGGCCATACTAAGTCTCAAACATGGATCAGGGGCCCTCAAGCTCGATCCTCATAAATTTTGGTATCAATAGGACATCTGGGTCTTTAGGTGTAATTTTCACCATTTTGTATTATGATTGTGCTATAAAATTTTTATTTATTACAATTTAATCTCTAAAACTCCTTCAAGGTTCTTAGCCCTTTATTTAATTTCTATTTTTATGGTTGTTACAACTTTCTCTTTCTATTTTGCTCATGGCTACTGATCGAGCTAATCAGATCTCGAATCAGATCCCACCTGGCCATCTGGACAACGTGGTGTCATTGGACTCATCTCATTAAATGGAGTTTAACCGTGATTTACGGATTTATGATATTCTTGCCTGATTTTTTTATATTCGTGCTTAAAGCCATGAATAGAGGGTGAAATTAGGATTCCTTGAACTTTCAGGCAATTTATACATTTTGCCTGGCACATAACTTTTCTTTGCATTTTAGTCCCTAACTCCTTCATACTTAACCTTGGAGACTCTTCAAGACATTTTTTTTTTCATCTATTCTGGCCCCAATTTTAGGGCACCTCTGGCCTTGACTCATCATTATTTGTGGTTTAGAATATTATTCTAATTTTGTTGGACCTCAATTTACTCTATTTGGAGAACTTCCTTTTTTATCCGGTGAATTTCGTACATTGACAGAGAAATTGTATATTACGTTTCTCGAATTTTCTCAATTTTCTTGCACTTTCAAGGGACCGGATGTTACACAAGGGGTCATGGACAAGGTAGAAGCCAATTTGGTTTACATTTGACCCTATATGGTGTTTAAAATAGCTATTTTGGTACCCTATGTCACAAAGTGACCAAATGAGTGAATTTTTTCATGAAATTTGGCTTGTATATAGGTCTCATCTAGAGATTTTTGTGGAGCTAAGGAGCACCCAAATTAGAACTTTATAGAATTTATTATGATTTTTCAAAGTTGGTAGAAAAATGTTGAATGGTAAGATGTACTATTCATTTGGTCATTTTTTTTCCCTATGTCATCCATGGATCAAATAGTGTCAAATGGCTATAGAATTTAAGGCATAAACTAGACATGATACGATTTCTATAGCCACTGAGATAACCTTATTTGCAGGTTTGTAGAGGGAGAACCAAATTTTTGAAGTTGCATATTAGTATCAGGGATGTAACAGGACCTCTGGTATTATTCCATAGGTTTTCATGGGCTAAATGCATCTGTTTTGGTCTGAAGTTATTTTTACCCTCTATTAGACATCCATAGATTTCCATAGTTTGCTGGGTTTTAATTTTTCTAGAATTAGTTATGAAGTTTATATCAGTAACCTATGATAGTAAACCTTGGTAGCTAGATCTTTAGTGCTTTTTTATTGTTAATTATGGTCCATATGATGTTTTCATGGCTTAGAATAATTTTTAACCTATAGTTGGCATCTAGAGCTTTCCAAAAAGCCATCACTCATTGGATTTTGATTGTTATAGATTTAATTATGAATTTTCAAAATTGATGATAGAAACTTGGTATTGGAATCCGAGAGCATCTTTGCAATTTTCTGATATGTGGCTTGAATCTCAAGTTGTATGACTTGTTTTATGATGTTTATGACTTGTATGAATGGATTATAAGTAGAAAATGACATTGGGGAGTTCACGGAATCCATGGAGCATAAAATGAAATTTTAAAGCCTTACGTAACACAAAATATTGCATTGTTTCTATTCATTTTCTTGTGGAAGTTTGTGAAATTAAGGAAAGGTAGCTGGGTAAGGATAAAGGGATGACTAGAATATTATGGTGTACACTTCATGCTTAAAATCTTATTACTTTTTTTTTGGTTGTTGTTGCTAAGCCTGTAGGTGTGCTACATCTTTCTTTCTTCCTATTCATCAGTTTTGGCCACATCTTTATTAAGGTAGAAAGTGAAGCATTTTGCCAAGGTAGGTTGAAATTAACCTAACTTACCTTTGTGATGTAGTTATTTCTTTTAGTTGTTACTATGCAACTCTAGTCAAAATCTTTATTTTTAACGTTAGGAAGGACAAGGTGTTTTTCTTAACTAAAGTAGTCATATAAAGAATCATTAGCCAATCTACTTAATTAGATTGGCTAATGATTCTTCCTTTTTGCTAAAATATTAGGTGTATTATGTATATGTTATACCTTCTTTTGTCCCATTTCTTTTGCTCAGCAATTTAACCATATTCTTTTGTCAAGTCAAATGCTTCTGGACCCTTTTAGGTAGGTTACTCCATTCCTTACTAAAAAAAAGGCTTTTAGTGGCAACTTTTATAGTCGCTAAAAGTTTAAAAGTTGCCACTAAAAAATTTTAATGGTGACATTTTTGTTGTTGTTAAGTCGTAGCTAGTGCCATCATAACAAATGGTCTTTAGTGGCAAAAAAGTTATCACTCAAACTTTTTAGTAGTGACAATTCTTGTTACTAAAGCCCTATTAATGGCTTTTATAGAGGATTACCACTAAAGGAGGACCTTTAGTGGTGATAGGAGTTGATGCTAGAAGTACCCTTTTAGTGGCTACCTTAGGTGTCACCACTAAAAAAATACTTTTAGTGGAAACTTTTTTTATTGTTAAAAGTTTTTTAATTTAAAAAGATTTAAATGGTGATTAATATTGGTACTAAAGAGTTTTTTTTTAATTTGTTTCATAATGCTAGTTTGCAAATATAAAATTTATAGTTCTAATATACAAAATATAATAAATTTTGACTATTACAACCCTATGTTTCAATAGGAAAACTTCATTTCTAATAAACTAACATAAGCATAGTTTCTAGTACAATACAAGATCAACAATGTTTTATTTCCAAAAATATATTTACCATAATAGTTGTAAATAAATATATTAAACATGAAAGATGATAATTTATTAAAATTAATATTATTTTTAATTTATTAATATTAATATTATTTTTAATTTATTAATTTTATTTTATATTTATTGAGTTATATTTTATTTTTTAAATTTTCAAAGAAGTATATGACAACATCAAGTATGACTTACAAATTAATAGTAATATTAATTTAAAGAATCTCAAAAACTATATTTATCACTTAAACTATATATATATTTTATTTATGTGTTAATTGTCATTCAGTGCTATTTAATTATGATTAGATTATCTAGATTAATTAGGATAATGAAAAGAATGACTAGAGTTCAATAATAAAAAAATTAAAAATAATAATAAGCTAGTTTTCCTAAATAACAAATGATTAGATAACTTGTCAAATTGGATAATTATCTATTTGGTCTATTTTTTAAAAAATAAATAATTATCAAGTGGACGGTGGTTAGTAGGTTTTAGAAGTAAAATTAGATCTTACTTTATTACCATTGAGGAATTATTTGGCATGCAGTTATGGATTCAATTGGCTTAAGAGCTTAACTTTAAGAAGGTAATAGTCCAAGCAGACCCTCTTGTGGTGATCTCAATTATTAATTATGCCTACATATCTATTGTGAAGCAAATACTTGTGTTGTTTGGCTTGCTAATTATACTTAGACTCTTTAGTTAATAAATAAATTAACTACACAAGTTATGATGGCATTACCTGATAATTAGTCAAAATTTAAAAATAGTAACTTTGTCATTTCATGATTATCCCACTATTATTATATATTTAAAACTTAGTAGATTATCATTTTTAATCATTATTATCAAATTTAAAATTCAACATTTAAACTTTAAAATTTAGAATTTAAAATACTAGCCAGATATAGTTTTAAAATTTTGAATTATAAGATACCATTTATATTTTTTTAAGCCTAAAATTATCATTTAAATTACATTATATATATGGTATACTATATCTATATCAATATACATATATATAATTTGCAAAACTTTTAATGGCCACGTAGGGTCGCCTCTAAAAGTGACTTTTACTGTCAACATTTAATTGACACTTAAAGTTTTGGTACCAAAAGTTTTAGTGGTGACTAAACATTGCCACTTAAAATTTTGCAAATATTTTTTCCTTCCTATCAGAAATTTTGGTGCTAAAATTTTTAGTGGCAATATGTTTGGTTGCCACTAAAAGTTTTAGCACCAAAATTTTTTATTGGAGGGAAAAAAATTTGTAACACTTTTAATGCCGATGTTTTGTCACCACTAAAAGTTTTAATACAAAATTTTTTATTGGAAGAAAAAATTTTGCAACATTTTTAGTGGTAATGCTTCGTTGCCGGTAAAAATTTTGGCACTAAAATTTTTTATTGAAAAAAAAATTTGCAAAACTTTTAGTGGCAACATCTATAGGTTGCCACTAAAAGTTACTTTTAGTAATGACTTTGGCATTAAAATTTTTGGTTATTGGAAGAAAAAAATTTATAAAACTTTTATTGATGACCAAATATCGCCATTAAAAGACACTTTTAGTGACAACTTTTTCTTTGTCACCACTAAATGATATTTTGCAAAGACATTTTTGTAACTATAAAGGACTTTTAGCAGCAACTTTTTTTGTGTCATCACTGAAGGTTTTGGCAGAACAAGGAATAACATTTTAACAACTTTTAGCAATGACTTAATAAAGTTGCCACTAAAGTTATACTTTTAGTGACAACTTCTTTTAGTTGCCACTAAAAGTCATCAATAATATATATATATATATAGTTTCTCCAATTTCTCACCAATTACTTAATCATCTTAATCTTATGACAATTAGTGGGCATGCAACTTGGTGAAATAGTAAGTTGGGTGTTTGGCAAGTGAAGGGAAATTGAAGATTTCTATAAATGGCTATCATTTTTTTTAAATTGACAAATGCCTTATGTAAATCCAAGATAAACTTTATTCTACATTAATATCATGTGTAGTAAGTGTGAACAGTATATTGAAGTTTTTAATAACTATGTAACTTAATTCAGTTGATGCCATGGAAAATCAATTGAGAGTTATGTGAATAGATGTAGTAGACTCAATAAGGAGTGTATCTAGTTGTTAAATAAGTTTTGGTCTTGTTTATTTACCAATTAAAACCTTTAGAAAGTATAATTGATGGAAGGATGATTCATTTAAACATGATTCAAGGACCACTTATTGAAATGCCTAATCGGGACTCTTTATAATGATTTTAACATTCTTTTATTTAGTTACACATTGAGCAAAAAGGAGTATAGAATATGGCTAGAATAAGGACCAGATGGAATTACTAAACAAGGTAAATTAAAGAGTAACTTTGCAATGCTACATTGGAAAATAAATACAAACTTAAAGTAGTATTGTCAATTACAAAGCTTTTATTTTCAAGTCAATTGGATTACTATAATTTCCTACAAATTAGTAATTTGGATAGTAATGGAATTTCCATTTTGGGTACTTAAAGGTCTTCAAGAGGTTAGTTTCATATTCAAGGGTTATTAAAGGAGGTAGAAAGTGTCATCACATCACTTGTTTAGTGAATAAATAATGTCTTATTGCAAATTTCATGATTTATACTTGTGTTACCATATCATTTTCATTTTATGAACTATCATTTTTTAACTCCAAAATTTCTAGTTGCACTAATGATTTATTGAGAAATGTTTTAATGAAATGGAAATCCTTGATTTGAAAAAGATTGATACATGTGTGCAATCAACAAGAGAAAATTTTAGGAATTTAATTTACAAATTTCTATGTTAGTTATTTACAAGAAATGTTTATGCATGAATTGAGCAGTATGATTCCATAGATGATGAAGGTGCTTTTATGGAGGGACTAGATGCAAAACACTAATTGTTAATAATAGTTCTATTAGCTCTTGGCATGCCATGGTTGATACCCCAACTAGCTAGGGATGTGGGAGATTCTAGCCCTATGTGTTGGCCATCACACATGGAATAGAGGGATGTTATTTTACGTGAGATGAGAAATCACAATGAACTTAAGTGAGCTAAGGACTCATAATGAACTTACGTGAGCTAAGGACTCATGATAGACTAATGTGGGATGTAAACCCATGATAGATCAGTCATTTACCTACATAGATTCTGTGCCCATGATGGCTATTTCATTCAAAAGAGGTCTTTTTAATAAAATTGTTTAAAAGGAATAAATTTTTCCTAAAGATCATTAATATAATTTTTTTGTTGCATGCTTCTTTTATTGTTAATATCATTTCTTATCAATTTATAATTTTCATAGCAATAAATATTTATTAAAACGCTTTCATGTTTGGGAACTTATAAATTGTTATGTTATTATGGGGTATGAATTTTTAACTTTGAGATCATTTATATGTATTTATTACAATGTTTTAATAAATAATTAAGTATTTGCTTACTCTCTTCCTTGACTATTAAATAGCTAAAAATTATGGGATATTATTTACTTATTAAGTGTTTGGTATTTTAGATAATAGACTTGACTATGAGCCTCCCTCAACACATTAGTATGGACCATCCTTTAGTCTGGTGAGTCTTACATTGGCAGTGTGGGCAAAGTTTACTTTGATGTATTTTGTATCATAATTTTTTGTATTATAGATATAGCTCAACATAACACATAAGCAAGATACTTCACCCCAATAAATGTGGATTAGTTAATAGAAATGAGAGCAAAGCTCTCTTATTTGTATTACTAGAATGATTATCTATTTGGAGAAATTTTGGAAGTCTTAATTTTAAGGGAAACTTTGTTGAAATTTGTACAAATATATGAAATTCAAGAATTATTTTGATATGCAATATGGAAGTGTTCATGTCAATAAGTTCCCAATTTTCATTTACATATGCCGATATTTGGGAATTAGGAAATATTGAATTGAGAAATGATGCTCAAGGTGGCAAGATTTACCCCATTCTGCACACCGATTGCACTTTAACTTCAGGGTGTGATAGATGCTGATGGAAGGCTAACTATTAACACTAGAAAGAAAACATCATGGTTCAACATTGAAAGCCTCTCTTAATGTTGGAGATAAGAGACTAGAGATTTTAGGAATCCTCAACCATTGAGTTTGCCAACACATTAAAAAGTTGGTGTTGATCAGAGATGATTCTAATAGTAAGAAATTTTGAAAAATGATTATGAGAAACTTAAACACAGGAAGTTGATGATCTGAAGAACTTGACTTGACAAGCTGTAATGTAAAAGTAGGGAGTTTTTGGTTTGCATTGGCATGAAGTGAAGATGCTATGGGAGGAAGGGCATCTTCTGTAGGAGGAGATTCCATTGGTGGAGCTGAAGGTAGAGTTTGCATGTTGGTCTCTAATAGAGGCAAAGAATACATCTAAGGGGGTGAATAGATGTTTTTTATTAAGTGTTTGTAAATTAAGCAGGGAAGCAAAAGATAGTGAACTAAAACTATATTAGTTGACTAAGATTGTAAATGCAAGACATAGAAAATAACTTGTAACATACTATAATAAGAAATAATTGGCTAAAAGGTGAGACAATAAATAACAGGGAGATAAGAGAGAAAAAGAGATAACACTAAATTTATTATGATTCAGCACTAAGACCTACGTTTAGTCCTTTTAAAACTTAAGGGTTTTTTTTTTTCAACAACTTAGTACAATTAGGGAAGGTTTTCATGTGTTCACCTTTAGCATAGGTTTCCTAGCTCACCTTAAACTAAGATACACATGATTTTTCTCTCAAGCTAATGTTGAACTCACACTCCACTCATGTTAGAGATTTTAGAGAAGTGAATGAAGAATTTTAAGGTCCCCTTTTAATGGGAATAGAGTTGTAACTTAATAAATGCTTTCACTAGCAATAAAGACTAGAAACTAAGTACAAAAAGATTAGTGGATGAAGAAAGTTGCAATGTGTAATAACTAATAATTTTTATAATGGACCAACCTTGAGATAAAGATAACAGAAAGGATAAAAATGAGTAGAAGCCCAATTAAAATAAAAAGGGCTAAAAGTCTACTTTAGGGTAAAAGGGGTTCCTGAATGGACTCTATAAGGAAACAAAGGCAAAATGATAATTATATAAAAATGATGAGAAAATAAATTATTATTTTTTCAAATATAAGGTTAAATAAAGTTATTGGTGGCTTAAAACAATTAAAATAGGCCAAAACCATAATTTCATGCTATTGAGAAACCCAGTGACATAAGGGTAAATTTGGCAATTTTAATCTATTAAGAGTTCAAAATTCATTTTTCTGAGTACAAAAGCCAATAAAATAAATAAATTAGTAGAGCAAATCAAAATTACAAGATTCATGGGCTAGATTAGAGAAAAAATTCAAATTAAGGGCAAAATTGTCTAACAAAGTCTCATTTTCAAGTCTCTGAGTGTGTGCACCAAACAAGTCACTTTATTTTCATCTTTTTCCCTCTTAAACCAAATGTCCCAGTAGCAAAAAAAGAGAGATAGTGTAGCAAGAATTTCAACCAAAAATGGATGAGAAAAAGAAAGAAGAGAGAGAAAGTTCCTACATGGATTTTGGCTAAGTTATAGCCACTTTTAGCCTTCCTCTTTGTTATGAAAGTTTCTCCTCTCCTCAGGATCTTTCCATTGACCTAAATTTCATCTTGAATGATGGAGATTTGTGGCTGGATGTGTGGCTTGAAGAGCTTCTTTGTGAAAGAAACTTTGAAGAAAGGAATTATGGTAACTATCCAAAGCTTATTTTTGCATTTTGGTGGCTTGAAATTTTGGATTTTGTTGAACTAGAGGTAGCGAATTCTAGGCTAACATGAGGGGTTTGGGATATGATACTTTCCATGGATTTAAATGGTAATTAGGAGTAAGAATACATATTTTAGATGTTGTACTGAATGGGTTTGATGAAAGTGCTTTTATTTAGGACTTGATATGTGTGTTTCAAGTATGATTCATACCTTTGTTAAATTGTGTAATTGGAGGCTTAATTAAGTAAATTAGAGTTGGTCTTGAGTCATTGCGATGCTAATTTTGCTAAGTCTACCTATGCTTTAAAATTGGTTATGTTGATGCAAGAATTGGGAATTATGATGCATGGACTGAAATTTGATTGTTGTGGCTACCAAAATAAGTTATGTTTGATCCAAGAATATTATTTTTATGGAAATGATACTTGAACCAAGAAAATTGAATGATCCTAGATTTGGTGCAATTTTGTGCTTTGTGGCCAAAGAGGGTAAATTTAAGTTATGTATGTTAATGGAAGAATTGAACCAAATGGACATTTTTAATGTTGTTTTGGACTAATATAAGAAATTTAGGAAGCTTAAGGTGAATGAAAAACTCCTCCGATTGAAAATTTTAATTTTGGCCTAAGGAAAGGAGAAATTGTGAAAAGTGTGCTAGTAATAAGGCTTTATGAGTTTTAGTTTAGATTGATCATTGGAATGACATGTGTAACACCATATTACTTTAGCCTTACTTTCCCTCGTATTACATTCCATACATGGGTTTCAAGAAAAAAATGGATTGAAATCTTGGCTCATAATAGCATGTGTAGCACTTTAACTATTCAAAATTTTCTCTGTGGATCTCGTGGATTTGTCAATATTATCTCCTATTCATATTCCATCTAAAAACGTCATAAACATCATGAAACATCTCATGCAATTCGAATTTGGAGCCCCACACATCAGAAAATGCATGCTTGTTTTCGGGCCCAGAATTCAAGTTTCTATCATTGACTTTGAAAATTTATAATTAAATCTAAAAAAATTGAAATCCAACAAATCATAGCTTTCTAGAAAACTATAAATGTTAAATTTATGCTAAATATATTTTCAGGCCATGAAAACATCATCTTGACCATGTTAGATAGTAGAAAAGTAACATAGGTCTGACTATCCTGGAGTTCTAATATAGTTTGCTGATAAGAACTTCAAAAATTCATAACTAATTTCAAAAAATTTTAAAATATAGTAAACCATACCAATCTAGAAAGCTACAGATGTCTAATTTAGGAAAAAAATAGCTCAAATCCATAAAATGATGTTAAGCTAATGAAACTTAATGGAATAGTGCTTAGGGTCCTACTATGTTACTGACAGTAAGTTCCAACTTTAAAAATTCATTTCTCTCTCTCTAGACCTCCAAATGAGGTGCTTCTAGTTATTATAACTCATTGTAAATGTACAATTTCTTCTTGTAAAATTTTAGAACCATTGGACCTAATTTGACACCTAGATGACACGAAAATGTGAACTGCTCAAGTGAACATTAGCCAAACCAAAACCAATTTCTGATATGAATTTTGAAAAATCATAAGAAATTTTATAGACCTCTAAATAATGTGGTTCTTAGACCAAAAAAAAATCTATATGAGATCCATATGTGTGTAAGAGTTTAGCCTCAAAATTGCTCATTTGGTTAGGTTGGAGTTCAGCTCATAAAATAGGTCATTTTTTGTCCCCTAATGGTTCATTTAAATGTGAAATAGTCTTCCCTTAGAATCAAGATCACTTGGGCATGTGGGAAAGCTTCAAAATAGGTTATTAAACTTGTTTAAAGAGTCCAAATATCTATATATCACAAAACTACTACTCAACTTGTTCATATGCACAAGTTCTTAAGGGTACAACCATGCATTTCAATATCAAAAGTCTCTAATCTAATTCATATACTTTCAATTCTCATACATACATCATATATCCACATATTTACATATGTTCAAATATCTATACAACATATACATAATGAGATTACATCATTTGACAACCAAATGGCTAGACATATAATTCTTTTGTCAATCTCTTCCTTTTAAGCTTGGTAGCCTCCATCTCTTTACTCACTTGGTCCACCTAGGCATGTTAGGTAATTAAGAGGGAGTGAGATTCAAATAATCTCAATAGCCCTATATACTTTCAATCATATATAATGGATGTAATTTCATGCAAAAGAATGCCATGTATAGTCTATGAGCTACATATGCATATCAAGAACATGGTTTCCATTTCATAAGTCTCAAATATATCAAAGTAGACTCTTAAGGTCTCGGTTAGCCTCACCCTCCTCTCTTAGGGATTTTGGACTTACCTCACTCTTCTTGAGACTTTTGGCTTGTCTCACCCATACTAAGAGACTTTTGGCTCTTCCTTACCCTTATCAAGGGACTTTTGGCATTACCAAGTCTATTCAAGTCTCATGCACACATAAAAGCAATTTAAGACACATAAGTGGCACCACACAAGTCCCTATTAGCTAAGCATACTTTTCATAGTTCAACCACACACACAAGCATCCAAAGTAAGAAAACATCCACACATATACATGCGAGAAAGGTTGGAGGGCTACCTTGAGTGCAATTACACACACTTTTTCTTGATCTTTCTGCCCTCCCTTGGCTACACGCTTGACAATGGGTGGAGTAGGATTTCCTTGGGCCTAATCACAACAAATAGAATTCAATTATCTTCTTGAACTAATTTTTAAGCCTAGTCATACATTACTTGATTATGCTTTTATAGATTTTAGAGGTGCTTAAGAGCCCATAGAGTTTGCTATTGTCCCTTAATAGGAGAAACACTTGGGAGGCTTTCTAAAAGTCTTATAAACTTAATTGAACTCTCATATAAGCTTAGGGACTCTTGGGAAAAATTAGATTTTAAGATATGTTCACAAGTTTCTATCTTTTCTATTTTGGGTTTTACAAAATTTCCTTTAAGTTCCTTTACCTTTTCTAGTCCTCCATCATCTATAATATAGATTTCTCACTTGCTTTTGGTCAGAAAATACTCCCCCTTTTTAGCCCTCTTCTTGGCTGAACATACACACTAAGAGAAGGAAGGGAGAGAGAGCAACCAATTAAGAAGGTTACCTTGGCTTCCTAATTTTCTTTGGATGCTCTTTCAAATGGTTAACTCCTCTTCTTAGAACTCCACTCTTCCTCCTTTAAACTAGACCCAAAACAACACCAAACACAACATTAAAACCATAGAAAGGGAGGTGGGAAGGAGGATAATCAACTTACTAGAGGAAAAACCATGAAATTCCTTACCTTTACTCAGTTTCTTCCTCCCCTTCTTTCTCCTCCTTGGTGTAATACTTCTAGAGGTTGGAGGGTCTATTTTCAGCTAATAAAAGTTGGTTAGAATGAAGGAGAAGGAGCTGAACATTTTCTAGAAGCCCAAAAGCCACTTTTTGCAACTTTTCACTTTTTACATTTTAGTGCCTATTCGTTGGTTTTGTCCAATTGGGCTCATTGCAACTCTTTTTCAAAAACCATCTTTTCTATCATAAAATCTAGGTTCTCTAACATATAAATTGGCTTTGGAACCACTAAATTTCAATTTAAGACCCTCTTGAATAGTTTGGTCAAAGTTTAGGTCAACTCTTTGCTAAAATCGCTCACCGAAAGGCTTTTAGTTATTATAAGGGTTCCCATGATTTTTAGGGCCTCTAAGAACCCTAGAAAACTTAAAAATTTATTTTACAAATCTCTTTTATAAGTTTTCAAAAAGGGTCTTATTATAGCAGAAATGTCCTTCGCTACGATGAGAGCTCATAGTTCTAAACTTGATACCTCTTGCCATAGTGCACGCTATTGTAAGGAATTCTCTAGATTTTGTATAGGTTATAAACTCGCTATAATAGACTGGCATTCTCGCTATGGTGAATAAGCATCCTCGCTATAGCTAGGGGACTTAGAAAAATTCTAAAACCTTGAGTTCTCATTTCTACGAAAACTCGGATATTACAGCATGTCTGGACCATGATATGATTAAATATGAAATCTAGAATGTTAAAGCATGACTTAGAACCTTAAAGTGTGATATGGAAGCCTTTTTTATATGTTAAGTTTAGGTTAAGTATGGGATTGAATGATTAAATACCTGGTTGCTTATTATGTTCCTCAATATGATGTTTTAGGCTATTTAAGTAGATTGGTATTACTTGAGAGTGTTAGGCCAAGAAAAAGCACCCTTCTGTGCATAGGAGTTCAAAAGCTTGCTTGGCATTGGGTGGTGAACCTCCAAGGTAGCAATGTCATCCTCTTTTATTTGCATATATGTTGTTTGGTATTAAAATACTTGTGTGTGAATGTATGTTGCAATTATAAATATTTTATGGCATGAGTTGGGGATGTATGTTATGTTTCATGAGCCTTTATTGCTAGGGTTATCTTATGGCATCAAGTATGATGAGGTAGAGAATTGAGCATAGTAACTCTTTCTAGCCAAGAGAAAGTAAGCATGTTCATGAGTTAATGCCCATTAGCTATCTTATATGATTGCCAACCTAAGTGCCTTTATGATAATGTTTATGTATACTTGTGTTCGTTGCTTGAATGATATTATGTATGCTTTAAATGGTAGAATTTGCTATTGTGATTATATATCTTGCTCTTTATATATAATCTAACTTATGCTAAGTGATAATAGTTTAAAAGATAAGGGCAAGCAAGTGGCCCCTTGAGGCCTGTGAGTATGGAGAAGCTTTTTTAGGTATTTAGTTCTTTTTTAAAATTTTTTTGGTAATGGATATGTTGTTAGGACTATTTACCTTGAATTATGATATTCTTCTTCTATAATGTAAGGTGTTTAATATGTTGAATTCATTTGAAGATTGTTATCATATTATTTTAGAGCCCTTAGTTTAGCATAAGCAAGTCTTAAGATAAGACAGTATATAGATATGCTAAACTAAGGAGCCTTTGACACTTGAATTATGGAATGAAATGAGATTTAGTTCAAAAAGTAAAGTTATGTCCAGTTTTTCGTTATTTCTCTTCTTATAGTGAAGACTACAACAACAACAATAATAAGAAGGCCTTTTCCTATTAGGTGGGTCAGCCACATGGATCAAATGACGTCATAAAGTTCTATTATAAATCATATCTTTAGATAGATCATTCAAATCTAAATCTTTCTTAATAATTTCATCTATAGTTTTTTGTGGTCTTCTTCAACCTTTATTTATTAGACTACTCTCCATTTGATCTATTCTTTTTACTGGAGCTTCTATAGGTCTTCTCCACACATGTCCAAACCATCTAAGACGTGATTCCACAATCTTTTCTACAATAGGTGCAATCCCAACTTTCTCTCTAATATATTCATTTCTAATTCTATCTAATTTGGTATGTCCACTCATCCAACGCAACATTTTCATCTTTGTAACATTGAACTTATTCTCCTATTAATCTTTTATTACCCAACACTCAGTCCCATACAATATTGGCAATCTTAAAACTGTACGATAAAATTTACCCTTAAGGTTAAGTGGCACTCTCCTATCCCTAATAACATCTGAAGCACTTTTTTATTCCATCCATCCTATTTGAATCCTATAGTTTACATCTTCTTCTATTTCCCCATCATGTTGTATGATGGACCCAAGATAATTAAACTAAGTGACTTGTGGTTGCTGTGTTCTCTGATTTTCACTTCTACACTAGATTCAGTGTGTCTTTTACTAAACTTATATTCTATATACTCTATTTTACTTCTACTTAAATAAAATCTATAATCTTCCAAAGCAAGTCTCCACATCTTTAATTTCTCTTTTATTTCTTCTCTCGACTCTCCAACAGGACTATATCATCTGCAAAGAGCATACACTATGGCACTAGCTCTTGGATATGTTCAGTAAACACATCTAAAATTAAAGTAAAGAGATAGGGGCTCAAAGTTGACCCTTGATGTAAGCCAATAGTTATCAAAAAATCCTTAGTAGGCCTACCTTGAGTTCTCACACTAGTTGTAACCTTATCATACATATCTTGAATTGCTCTTATAGTGAAAGCTATGCATGATTATGTTTTTATATAGGAGCTTTGCATGGATACCCTTCATTTTCTTCTTTAAAGCCGAGAATATGCATATAATTATGGATTGGACTAATTTTGGTTACCTTTCTATTGTTTCAATGGGACAGGCTTTTAAAATTATGGTTTAATATTGTTATGGCTATGGTATTTTATTGTTAGAGTCAAAATATTTCAATAATCATTTTACTTTGGACTGTTAGAATCAAGGTACTAATAGGGCTAGTTGCTAATTGAGCCTTCAAGTGCTTATAAATGTTATAAGTAATTTTTAGGATGATTTTGAAGCCACGTGAAGTGAAGTCTTGAGAGAATGCAAAAAGTCACATTTAAGGCTACTTAAGGCTAAGACATTGGACCCATTTATACAGTCTCTTTAGTTAGAATTATGGTATATTGGTTATGAAGTTATGGTTTTGAATTGTTAACCTCATGATAATTAGGTACCATGTATGAAGTATGTTGGAAAAGTCTTAAAGCCTTAAAGTTTGTCCCACTTTGTAAGTGTAGCCGAAAGAAAGCATGAAACTATAGTTGGACCACATGTTATGACTAGTTATGGTTTTCTATAAGTTTTGGTGCATGGTTTATATGGCACCATTTTGGAATCATTTTATGCAAAATTATGAGCTTTAAGTGATGCATGTTATGTGAATCATGTAAAGAATATAGAATTCAAGATGAAGTAAAGGATGAATATGCTATAGTTATATTATCGAAAAGCAAAAGTATCAAATTTTTACCACATTTTATGACTTGGTTAAGGATTTCTTGGTATAATTATGATAAATTACTTAGGATAATTACTATATGTAGTAAGATGTGTCACAATGCAATTTAATCTTCTATTTTTTCCATGTTCATTTCTTCACTCTAATTTCTCTTGCATTTATAGCCTTCACCAATAAGCTAGCCATTATGGAAGGAGAGCCTAGCCTTGTTGTAATGGAGCATTTTAATCATCTCTACATATAACTCACTTGTAGCTTGGTCAGAGAGGCACGGAGGTTTCAACATTTAAATTTTTGCTTTTTTCATCTTTCCTTGTAGCTAGTTCTAGTCAAGAGACATGGTGGAGGAGGTTGGACTTTCTAATTCAAATAAATGCCATTTAATGCATTTGCTAGAACTAGACAAAAAGCATATCCTAAATATTGTATTATAATGCATTTCTAAAGTTGGAATGACAGATAAGGTAGCCTTCAAAACCTTTCTCTATCTTTAGGAATAGAATAAATATATTCTAATGCTTCACATTTCAACCTTTCTCTTTCATCTTTTTTTTTTCTTATTTTGTCTTTTGTGTTTCAATGTGTTTTTGGGCCATAGAAAATTTAATGAATCTCCTTTTGAGATATTGGTTTCCAATTCATAAGTTAGGATTTTCACTTAACACATTCAAGTTTTAGTTTTGTTATCATCAAACACTTAGGCTATTAGGATTATTAGGCCCTATGAAACACTTGGAGTCAACAATCTCTTCATTTTGATGATGAAAAATGTTACACCATCACATACTATATGCTATAACTTACTACATAGGAAAACCTTGTACTTAGAGTCAGAAAACCTTGTTGATAAGGTCTGGGATTTCACTTTGTAGAATACAAGATCTTGTCGACAAGATCCTTGACCTTATTGACAAGATATTATCTTAACTCTTATATTGACAAGGTTTGATTCTCCTTACCCTCTACAACTTATCTAACCAACTCATGCATATCAATTATAGAGTTTCAAGCAAAAATTCACATCCATTCATAGCTTTCAACACCTAAATCAGGCCACTTATGGGTCAATTTGAACCACAGGGGGTCTAAACTTCATTCTTTTATTTCCTTAATTCATTTTCATCATAAACAAGTTTGTTCATACTCATTTTAACATAGTTAGCTCATAGAACCCCTTAGAAAAGTCAAGAACCTGAAATGGATAGCATGTATATAATCTTTACACTAATTTTGAAAATATATAACTTAAGCTATACAAGTCCAAATCAAGCAAATTTAGTGTCTATAGAAAGCTTAGTATATGAACTACATGCATGAAAATTTCAGGTGAAATTGAGTTCATTTGCCCTGCCAAAAATAATTGAATAGTAACCTAGTCTAGGAAGGAGGACATATGATAGATTTAATCTTTAAAATTCCATATATTGAGCTATACAACTCTATTTTTAGTGATCTCAGTGGCCATGGAAAGCTTATAATATCATATATATATATATAATATCATGAGTAGCTGAGCTCATTTGACCCATGAAAAACATGGCATATCAGATACTGCTACAGTGTTTGAACATCATCAGACCCTTATTTTCAAAAATTTATAACTTCCTCTATACAATTATTTTTTGTGCAAACTCAATGGGCCTTGAAAGCTTGTAATGCCAACTACATGTCTGTAAAATTTTAGGGGCATTGGAGTTCATTTGACACTTTAGATCCACTAAAAACCAGAACTGCCATATCAACAGTACTAGGGACTATTTTGCATAATTTCTTAAACTTAGGAAATTCATGGAATATTTTGTGGATCTCTAAAAATTATGGCTTTTAGCTTGTTAGAAAACTCTCTTAAGGGGCTATATGCATGCCAAATCTTAAACTCCAACTAAGTCATTTGGGCCACTTTAGGTATAGGAGTTATTTGGGGTCTTTTTATGTCTAACCTTAGTATCCTTTTGGGTCATTTGGCATTCAAATGGAATTTTTCCACTTGGAGCAAGTTTTAATCATCCTAAATAGCATTTTTAACTATTTCATATCATGCCAAAAATACTTGGATCAAAATTTGGCCCTTTAGCATCTAACACATGCTTTTCAATAACATTCCATACATCATCTTAGCCATTCATTGCCAAATCATACATTCACATAATCAACATACGTGTTCTCATACTCAAATTTTAATACCTAGCCATCTTTATCCTTCCCATTACTTTCCCCAAGGTTTTTAGTATGTAGCTTCATTCATCGTAGCAAGAAAACAATATATTTAATGTAATATTGTTGTGTTGCATAAGACTTAAAAATTTCATCTTAAGCTCTGTGGATCCCGTGAACTCCTCAGTATCATCCTTTACTCATAATCTATCCATACAAGTCATAAACAACATAAAACATCACATACAACTCGGGTTAGAAGCCACACACTAGAAAAATTAAAAGTTAGCATTGGATTCAACTTTCTAGATTTCTGACATCAACTTTAGAAAATCATAATTAATTCTAAACAAATCTAAATAAAGCAAATCATAGCTTTCTGGAAATCCCTGAATGTCAACCAAAGGATAAAAATCATTTTAGACCATAAAAACATCAACTAGACCATGATTGATAATAGAATAGCACCAAAGGTCTAGCTACCTAAGTTTGTTATCATATTTTTGATACAAATTTCAAAAATTCATACATAATTCTAGAAAAATTAAAATCTAGCAAACCATACCATTCAGGAAATTTGTTGATGTCTTCTTTCAACGAAAAATAGTTCCAGACCAAGGAAATAGCATCTAATTTATGAAAATTTATGGAATAGTATAGGAGGTCTGTCTGCATCACTGGTACTGACCACCAATTTAAAAAATTCATATCTCCCTCAACAAAAATCTAAATGAGCTGCCCTTAAGTGCTATATAAATATTATCATTCTTAGCTTATGCCTATAAACTTTCATAAGTATTGGACTTTATTTGACTTACTTGTAGCAAAGAAACAAAATTTGACTATATGAACAGTGTACTCTACCATTCTACAGAATTTTTTCAACTTTGAAAAATTATAATAAATTCTTTAGACCTTTAAATTGGGTGCTCTTTGGTTCTATGGAAATATCTAGATGACACCTACTATTTGGACAAATTTCATGAGAAGACTCACTCATTTGGTTAGATTTTGGTTCAGCACACATAATGATCCAATTTAATGTTTAAGATGGCGCATTAAGGTGTCAAATGGCATTCTTAACCATCCATGGCTACTTGGGCACGTCCAAAACCACCTTCAAAGCCTAGGAGGACATGTCATTTGGTTCAAAACATCATGGAGCTCATTTCCACTATGCTACATGCAATTATACACATTGGAAGCATAACACATCAAGGGCCTTTGGTGGTAAAATCATACATATTCATTTATATGAACCCAAAATCATTACATACATCATGTCTACGTATATTAGAGTGTATTCAATTGCCTACATCATATATATAACATGTAATTACAATTCTTGACAACAAAAAGCTATCAAAAAGGCTATTTCACTACTTCATTGCCAAGTTCTTACTCTTCAAGGTTGCTAGCTCCCACTTCTTGACTCACTTGGCTCACCTAGACATGGTTAGACATTAGAGAGGGAAGAGTGAGATTCTAAGAATCCCAATAGCTCTTAACCCTTTCAATCATATATAATAGCCACATTTTCAAGTCAAAGAATGCATGTATGAAACTTAAGCTACTTGTAATCATACATAAAATCATTTTCATGTTTAAGAAGCTCATACATATCATACATTGGCTTTCAAGAGTATTGGTTTAGCCTCACCCCTTTTCCTTAGGACTTTTAGACTTGCCTCACCTATTTTCAAAGAACTTTTGACTAAGCTTCACTCTTCTTGAGACTTTTGGCTTTGTCTCACCCAATTCTAAAGACTTTAACTATCCTCACCTTTACTAAGGGACTTTTGGCTTCACCAAATCCATTTAAGTCATAACACATTCATCAAATGCATTTCAAGAACATCATGGTACCATGGCATGTAAAAAATAACTAGAAACATTTCTCATGGTAAAATCATACATACAAACATTCAAAGACAAGAAAACAACCAAGAATACATGAAAGAAATGTTAGAGAGCTATCTTTGAAACAAAATCCAAGTCTTTCTCTTAATTATTCATCCTTACTCTGGATCACACACTTGCAAGTGGATGGAACTTGGTTCCTTTGGCCTAGACACAACAAGTAGGATACTATTACATTATGGAAGCAAACTCTAGCATCACACACACACACTAGAGAAGCATACTTGGTTCTAAGACACCATTATGGCTTCATAAGGGACCTAATGAAGAAACTATGATAATTCTTGATTTTGGCTCCATTTTCTCCCTCGATCTATGACTTTTGACTCCATTTGGACTCCTTGGAGCCATCATACATTTATTTTAAGGAGCTTAGTTATATGTTGCTTCTTTAGGTCACATTATGGAACCCACACCTCTAACTCTCAATCTATGGCTTCTAAGTTTTTCCCAAGACTTCCTTTGATGTTCGTCCATCATATCTAGTCCCAATCTAGGCTTAGAAAAATTTAAAACACTCCCTAGGTGATTCATCTATGTTTGGCTGAGCCTATGCCTCTAATTTGGACCCATGGGGTTTATTTTGTTTCCTTGAAGGAAGAGACACTTGGGAGGCTTCCTAAGGGTCTTAGGAACTCAATTAAACTTTCACATAAGCTAGAACATCCTTGGATAAGATCAAATTTAGCCATATGTCTTTAAATCCCTAGCTTAACTATCTTGAATCCTAATGCCTCTTCTTTGAGCTTAATTGCATAATCTCATTCCCCACACTCTAAAATTAATTTGCTCCTACATGTTCTCTTCAAGGTCGAAATTCACACCATGAAGAACAAGAGAAGAAAAGCAAGAAAAGTTATATACATACCTTGATTCTTTGCCTTTTCAAGAGCTTTCTTCTTTGCTTTAGCCTTCTCCTTGAAATTATAATCTTCTCCCTTTGTACCACACCCAAAATAACCCCATATCATTCACCAAAGCTATAGAAAAAAAGGGAAGAAGGAGGGGAACAAAGTTACTAAAAGGAGAACTATCAAAAACCATCACTTTCTTTACCTTTTCTTAAACTTTTTCTTCCTTTACTTCCTCCCTCTTGTGCATCTCTCCTTCTTAGTCACTCTCTTTGGTTTGGGCAAAAAAATAGGTCGGTTAAATGAAGGAGAAGTGGGACACCACTTTAAGAAGCAATATGTCCTAAGAATTGTTCTTTAAAAATGTCATTTTGTGTCTTTTTGCTTGGCCAATTCATTTTAGACTCATTTTAGCTCCTTTTTTAGAACCATCTTTTTCATCATAAATTTTAGTCCTTAAACTTATAAAATAGCTTTGAAATCACTTAAATTGGATTAAAAACCTTCCCGAATGAAAAGGTTAAAATTCAGGTCAACTGAGGTTCAAAAACATACATCGGAGGCGATTTGAACCAATCTAGAGGTTCCTATGATTTTTAGGATATTTGAGAACTCTGTAAAGCTCAAATTTTCTATTTAAAAAGTCTTTATGTGAGTTTTCTAAAAGGTGCTCATATTTATGAAAATGTCATTATGCTTTCGATGATTTTATTGAACTACTCGAGCTCTAGTTTTCAGGCATCTCAGACCTTAGATCCTTATTTTTTATTATTTAAAATTTTATTATAATTTTATTTGGCTTCAACTCACTCGTTTCTGGGGACTTGCTTTTTAAACTAACTCATTTCGACTTTTATACAAAAAATTGGATGTCACACAAACACTTGGTTCCATTCATAAACATCATTAAATACATAAGTAACCATCATCTATACATAATGGTCAAGTTGTATATACACATTTGCTGAAAGTTAGACTATTTACATTACAAGCTTCATAATATATTATCCATGCCATTCTTGATACATAAATTACATTTTAGCATATATAGTGCTTTTAGCACATAACTCCCAATATCTAATCCTCTCATCTTTCTTGATTTGGTTTGACAATCCTAAAATGGTTAGGGGGAGCATAGGGTTGAGATTTAGGGAGAATCTTAGTAGTAAAATCTCATCCAATTCAATGCACATAAGAATATTATGAGTAAATGTAATATATACGGTACAAGAATGCTATGCACATGCATCATGTAAATCATATGCATCATATAACATGAAAACTCATTCATTTCTGACCATGGCAACATCATAAAACTAGTTAGGCTCTACCAATCTCAACCCGAGACTAAGGAAGAGCTATTGCGTTTAATTCCATACCTTAGGGAGTTAGGAGCTATTACATAAAATTTTTCATAAACATAAGGTACTTATAAAACTCGTATGAAAATATAATGAATCATACTTTATGAAAGTATCAAGCAACTACACACACAAGCATATTAACTCATTCAAGCACTCAATTGCATGCAAGAAGTGGAGAGAAAGCTACGTTAAGACTTCTGAAGGTTCAAGATGCCACTAACCCACTTGTTCTTGCTTTTTCTTTACATGCTTCTCAAGTTCACATACACAAAATAATGGAGTTGCTTTAGCTTGTCCTAAACACATTCATTCAAAAGCAAGGCAACCCATTAGAATATATTCTAATTCATTTCCTTGCTACATAAGCCTGTGGATACTTACATGGAAATTTAAGCTACTTTAAGTGCCTTAAGAGGGAATTCTCATAATTCAACTTTTAGTCCTCAAGATCTCTCTTGATATAAGCCATAAGGCTCTAATGGAACTTATTAAGGCTATCACATGCAAGCCAAAACATGGTTAACACTAGGTTGCTTTATTAGGCCCTTTATGAACCTTAAATTTTCACTTTTCAAAATATGGCTCCTAAATTTATTCCAATGGTTAAATCATTATTTGTTCCCCTCATCTAAGTCTCCTAAATCATTAGAACCCAAGAAAACTCTCCCTAGGTGCTCCAAGTGTTCTTAGGCAGAGACACATCATGCATGGAGGCAACTTGGAGACTTGTTGCTTCCTTCATGGATTTTGATACATGGCTATGTTTTCTAGCTTCTCTTTAGTTTAATTATGGGTCCATATAGCTTAAAATAATCTTCTATGGTTCCGAATCTTTTATGGTTTACTTGAAACCCTAATTACCATATATTAAAATCTATAGGTTTTTAATTACTTTCAATTACATATTCTTGTTTCTCATGCTTCAAAACCCTTGGTTCTATCTTGTTTTCATGCAAAACACACTCCCTTAATATGGTTCTATGGCTGGCCAAATTGAAGAGCAAATGTAAAAGCAAGGAATTGCAAAAATCCTACATGGTTTCATACCTTGATAGCTTCCTTATATGATAAAAAATCTTGTGGTTAGCTTGCTTTCTTCAAACTCCTTCCTTCCTCCAACATACTAGCCAAAAATATGGTCCTTTCAAGGAACTAAAACCATCAAAAGAAAGCTCTTAAGGAGAGGAATTAGATTTGTGAAAGGAAGAATATGAAAAAAAATGCCATTTTTATACCTTTCTTGCTTGTTCTTCCTTTCTTTCTCTTCTATCTCTTTTGGATGCCATGACTAGTCTATTTCTGAGCTAAAGTGTCATTTTGGAAGGGTGAAGTGTAATATCTAGTCCTTCAAAAACCAGAAAAAACATGAGAAACGTAACATACAGTTTCTCCGTCAACGAATGAAACTTATTGGATACAAAAGGAAGTCTTCCGAAATGATATAGTTAAGGTCCCAAAAAATTTGGGAAGCATTCTAGACTCCAAAAAATGAGAATCATAGGCTCAAACGGAAAGAAAAATGGAGTTAGAATGAAGAAACAATTTCTTACGAAAAGCCTACGAAACATAATGATATTTTCGTAATTTTGAGTAAATTTTGAAATTCACACAGGAGGGTTTTTTAAATCAAAGTTTTGAATTCTCTGGGGTTCTTAGAGGCCCTGAAAGCCATGGAATGCCCCAGGATAGTTAAATCCCCTCTGGTGGACGTTTTCCAACGTTAGTGTACACAAACTTTAACGGGTTCATTCGAGAAAGTTTTAGCTCTGATTTGAGTGATTCCATAGGCATTTTTCTTAATTGGGAACCTAAATTTTATAATGGAAAAGATGGTTCTCAGAAAGGAGCTAAAACAAAGGAGAAACGAAAATGCAAAGTATGAAGGGCAAAATTAGAATTTTTGAAAAAGTCACTTTTCCCTATCTATATATAGGTGGCGCCTCACACTTGCCTTCATTTCACTTCAGATTTTCCAGCCCTAAATCAGAAGCAAAACCTTAAGGAAGAGGCGCTCAAGAAAGGAAGAAGAAGGAGGAAGAAATCCAAGTTTAAGATATGTTTTTATGGTATTTTTCCTTACTTTTCTTCATTCACGCCTCCTCTTTCCCCTTCTCCTTTATTTTCTTGGATTAAAATGAGGTTTATAAATCTGATTCAAGGGAGAAATTCAAGGAAAATTTCGGATTTGAAGAGAGGAGCTTGGAAAAAGCAAGATTCAAGCCAAATTAAGTAAGGAAATAAGGTAAAAATGCATCCTATGATAGCTATTTTGAACTCCCTTTCTTCTCCACTTCGACCTACATATGGTCTACCCTGAGGAGTTAAATTTTCAACCAAACCAAGGGTGAATCTTAGGTATTTGATGGAGGATAATAAGAATATATAAAGAAAACCATGAAATAGCTAATAGAAATCAAGATGCAAAACTTAGGGTTTTATGTGCACCTTCCAAAATCTGAATGTGTATGATAGTTCTTAGGATTAATTAAGAGTTTAAATGAGTTCTTGAGACACCTAAGATGCTCCCCACAAGCTTCCTCCTTCAAGGAAACAAAGAAATCTCCAGTAGCATAAAGGTGCCCTATCTCTCAGCCAAAGAGGGTTTTAGTAGTGGGGGAGAGTTTTAAATTTTTCTAAGGCCATTCTTGAGTCATATTTGATGAATGAAAATGAAAGGAGGCCTTGGAAAAATTTTAGAACTCATGGAAAGTGATTTAGTGTCTTAGGTTCCATATTATGACCTAAAGAAGCAATATGATGCTAGGCCCTTTCTTTTAATGGTGTGATGACTCCAAGAGACCTAAAAGGAGTCAAGAATCATATTTGAAAGGAAAAAATGAGACTTAAAAATTATTTGAGGGGTGTTGCTTTATTAGGTGTATTTATGGACCATAATGGGGGTTATAGAGCAATCTAGTAATTAAGCAAGTTGTATAGCTTTAGAGAATGTTTCATGAACCTAGTTAGCTCCCATGAATTGTATCTAGGCCAAAAGAAACTATCTCCACAAGTTTGTGGGTGTGTGACCGATAGAGGAGGCTTGAATCCAAAAGGAAAAGTGTGTAATTGTGTGCAAGGTAGCTCTCTCCACCTTCTTTCATGCATGGATATATGTTTAGTATAAGAAGTATGCTAGCATGCTTTTATATACTATGATTCTTGATGCCATGTTATGTTTCTAAATGAATACATAATGTTTGTTTAAGTTTGCTTGAGTGTGGAGAGGCCAAGAACTCTTCACCATTGTGAGGATAAGCCAAGAACCCTTGAGCTTGGTTGAGACAAAGTAAAGAGTCTCCTAAAAGCAAAGTGGGCTCCGAAGAGTATGATTGAATCCAAAACTCTTAAAGAATGGGTGAAGCAAGTCCAAAATCCATAAGGAGAAGTGTGAAGCCAATCCAAACACTTGGTGAGCTCTTGAATGTCTTGTATGATTTGTTCACATGCCAAGCTTGTTTTTTAAATGTCCACAACTTCCATTTTCTCCATGCATGCATTTGTAAAGCTTGCTTTGCACATATTATGTATGATTGAATGGGAGATGAGCTATTGGGATTCTTTGAATCTCATTCCCTCCTCTCCAATGCTTTAACATGCTAGGTGGACCAAGTAGCTATGACAATGAGAGCCAACAACAATGAAGAAGGAAGATTGATAACCATGTATTTAGCCTTTGCCATTTTAGAACTATAATGATGTTTCATGATGTATATTGTGTTGTAAATAGTCTATGACCCTTGAGACATGTGTAAATATGATATTATGTGATGTTTAAATGTATGGATATAATGTATGACTTCTAGCATATATTTTGAGTATGTAATGCCAAAGTGTGCAATTTGGAAGTTTGATGTAAATGTGCATAAGTATGGGTTAAATGGTCAAAATAAAATGCATAAGGTTTAGGACTATTTGGGCAGCTCATGCAAGTCTTAAATGTGCTTTTAGACTTGCCCAAAAGGTGCCACAACTAAGGAAAAGCCATTTGGCAAGTTTGGTACCCCATATGGAGTCAAATTTGACCATAATGGAACCCTATGTCATTTTTTGTCCAAATGAGTTAGTCTTGATTTGATATTTGGCATGCAATTAGGTCTCGTTGAGAGCTTTTTGGAAAGCTAAAAATCATAATTTTTGGAGGTCTATAGAATATTTGATGATTTTTTAAAGTTAAAAATTTTTATGGTTTTGGTTTGTTGTATTATTCATTTGGTCCAAAAATGAATTCTACCACATGAGACTCAAATGATGTCCAATTGTTATGAAATTTTATACAGAGAAACATAGTGACTCATGCCAATTGGAAGCACCTCATTTAGAGGTTTAGAGAGGGAGATATAAATTTTTGAAATTTCTGTCCAGTATTAGGAATTTTTCCCTACCAGAGTTACTATTCCGTTGATTTTTGAGGTTTGGGTTTAATGAATTGATCTAGAGATATTTTTACTCTCTAGTTAACATCCATAGCTTTCCAGATTGATATCATTTTCATGGATTGGATTTTTGTGGAAGTAATTGGACATTTTCAAAGTTTTCTACAAAATTCTATATCAGTTCCAGGATGCAGCCTAACCTCTAAACAATTATGGATGTCAAACTCCCTTTGTGATAGATGTTATGGTTTGGGCATATTTTTATTGTGAATTAGACATCCATAGATTTCCATAATGACCAAGATTGCATGATTTCAATTTTTCTAGATTTAGTTATGATTTTTCAAAGGTTAGTCAAAAAATATAGCAAATCTGGCCTAGAATGAACCTCCATGTTCCATGCTCCATTTCGGTTTCTATGAGTTATGGACATGATTTTGTGATGCAAATGAGTTTTTTTATGTAATTAAATATGAGAATATATAGTATGAGTTCACACGGTTCACATGACACCGATTGCAAATTTTTAAGTATGACGCAACACAAATAAACCCATTATTTTCATTTCCTTTTCATGTGCTCTCATGAAAATGATAATGTGAAGCTTATGAATGTCATGAAATGAGCTAAAATTTATGGTGTTACATGAAGAAGCTGACTTGACTTTATTAAAAGGTGGAGGAAGATTTTTATAACAATTCCCGAAATACTAATTATATCCTTTCACTTTCATTCATTCGTTTGAGCTCATTTTAGCTCTTTTTTTAGAACCGTCTTCTTCATATGAAAATTTAGATCTTTTAGTTTATTAAAGATATTTTTGTTCAATTTTATAGGGTTTAGAACTATCCCAAATCATTTGGTCAAATTTTCTATTAACCTTTTGCCAAAAACGCATATTAGGAGGGTTTTAACTATCCTGATGGTTCCCATAGTTTTCATAAGCCCTAAGAACCCTAGTGGGTTCAATTATATTTTAAAAATTATTTCTTTAAATTACAAAAAGTTAATCACAATTATGATTTCTGCCATTGCGTGACATTTCTTACCGCCTAGCCACTTCGACTTTGATTTCAGGCCACCCCTGGTTCCTTACCCTTATTTCTAGATGCTTTGTTTATTAATCTAACTCTATCTTACCTTATTTCATTTCATTTTAGGGGCCTCCTTTTCCAATTTGATTGATTTCGATCTAGTTCTAGAAAAGCAAGATATTACAACAAAACCATAAGCAAAATTGATAATATATAGTGTAAAAACCTAAGTTCAAGTATGCATAGGAAATTTAAAAAAAAAATTGTAAGAGCACCCCCTAAATGTGAGCTCCTTAAAACAATGAATTTCCTATGATAACAAAGCACAAAGGGAAAAACACATATAACATCCTCCAAAATTGGTCCATTTATGTATTTATTGTAATTATCTAGTTAATCTAGAAATATTTCCAACAATCATTTCATTTTGCATTTTTCTGTTTCTCCACTTTTTTGTCATCTACAAAAAGGATAGACAGACCCTATCAAGGTAGAAAAGCACAATTTTATCATTTAGCAAGTGAGACTAGTGAACTAAAATCCATATTAGTCAACACAAAGGAAGGGAACATTAACTAAAATCCAAATAGCATAAGCACATAATAAAATTAGTTAACTTAATCCATACCATTCAACATATCTAACCAAATCTATCATAACAAGATAGTTAATTAAATACTACTAAATTTATTAGAATAGTCAATAGTGACACCAAAATATCATAAAATGTTCATTAACAAATTTAGACCATCATAGGCTAGCCAAAAATATATAAATGAATCAAACAATAGGAATTAGGAAGTTTTTATCTTCTTATGGAGGAAGAGGCAGAGTCAGAAGGCATGAAAAAAGAGGCAAGGAATTGGTTCAGATGAATACTACTAAGGCTTGCTCAATATCCTTCATATTATTATCAGAATCCATAGCTTTTTTGTTTAAGTGCTTCCTTTAGGTCATATTACTCTATTTGGACTAGGGCCACAAACTTTATAACCATGCCTTCTTTAAGTAGAAACCTATAAATTTTAACTACATGTTACTTGACCATCTTAAAGTCACTTTAGAGAGCTACTTGTTGATTTTTAAGCTCAAGCTAATTATTTATAATATCAACTAACATTTTGAATGGATTGAAAGGAAGGCTCCAATATTATAAGAGGGAGGAGGTTATGGTTAAGGTTTAATAGGCTCTGGCAAAGGATTTGGTTAAGGATTAAACTAAGGTTCAACAGGTGATGTAAGAGGGGGTTCTAGTGGTAGTTCAGGCTATTGGACTACTTAAGGGTCAAGTTGAAGATCAAGCAAAGGTTGAGGAGAAATAGGTTGTTGTTAAGGCTAGGGTTTAGGTGCAAGCATAATGGGTAGAGGTGCAATAAAGGAAAAGGCTATGTAATGCTATGTTATATTAGAAATTTAGACCCACTTCTTATCTACTAAGGTATATTTCATGAACTTGAAAGATGCAGCATCATAAGTGCTTACTACACTTTTAGAATGATACCCATCAAAATTTACTTGATTTGCTCTGAAATCTGAGTCAACGATAGGCCAGAAGGCAAGCTATATGGATGCTCTTTGCTATTGGCACTATCAATTATATGCTTAAGGATCTAATAATAGATATTAATGCTTTATTGTGACGCTAAACAAAAGAGCAAAAATACTTCTTTCTACTTAGCACATCCAGTGATCTGGTCTTAGGCAAAATTCACGTTCCTATTACATGTGCCTTTACCTTGTTTTCAAATGCTAAAGCAAGGGCATTGAACTTCCTAGCAATCAATAAGTCTTTTCTTTTGGCAACTATTTCCTTAACTTCCTTATAAGACATCTCAAATTCATCAAGCTAAGTTTTCTTAAAATAATGGTCATTTACTACCTTAAAGGACATTCTATAAACCTTAGACAATTTTTCTTCACCAATAACTACATTTTGCCCATTAACTAGTGATTATATTGTCAAGCCATCTTGTAGTACTCTTGTATTAGCATAAAACATTCTCATTAAATCCTCAAATACAAGTTCATTTATGTTGAGGATGGGGGACTAATTTAGGTGAGTAAAATTAGGCTTTATTAGGCACCCCTAAGTAATTGATTTCTTAAAACTCACAATCCTACTAGTAGCTATTAATCTGTTCTTAAAGAATCTTTGAAACTTATCTCTGACTTTCTGACTAGAAAAAACAAAGGTTAGAAGTGTTCACTATTGGAAGGGTCATCTATTTTTTAGAAGTTTTTCTTGTTTCTTCATCTTCAACCATCTTCCTTTTTCTCTTTCTCTTGGAAATTGGTTTCTTCACCATAGCGTTAACTTCCTTTTTCTTGAAACCCTTTGTTGTCACTAGTTCAATATTTGGAATGAGTATTTCTTCTTTGAAAAGCACCACACATTGTCACAGGTTCAATGTTTAGAATGTGTATTTCTTCTTCTTATTCTTCTTCTTCTTTGTTGAGTAAAATACATCTTCTTTTTCTTAGTGGAGTAGGAGTGATTATTGGCTTATTCTTCTTCTCCAGTGGCTATTAATCTTTGATTTCAATGATTCCTTTAATCTTTATTTTTTAGTATGTTGAGACCTTTGTAATTGGGTATAGTGAAAATTAAGATTAGGGTTTGGTAAGACGAGAGATGAAGAGAGAATATGGAGAGAGAGAGAGAGAGAGAGAGAGAGAAGGTATAAAGGAAATGATTTTAAGTGTTTAAAGAAATTGATATTGGGTAGTCAAGTGATGGGAGGTTTAGACATGGGAAAAAGAAACTATCTTTTCAAACAACTCCCTCAAAATGTTGCGTTTAAATAGGTCAAAAAGTTTTAACTTGAAGCCTCAAGAATTAGTTAACTAAAACTTACTTATAGTTAACTAAAACTTTAAAATAAATGTGAATGTAGAAAACTGATGCAAATGAAGTTGATAGTATGCAGCACATAATTTAGTTAACTACAACTAGTAACAAAAAAACAATACATGATTTATGCATAATAAAATCAATTATCATATCAATTTAAGCAATTTTCATAAGATTAAGTCAGTCATGCTTGTAACACCATAATGTATTAGCCTCACTTAACCTACACTTAGGCCTAATTCCATGTAATTCCAAAGAAAATGAATAAAACCGTAGCATTTTATTGCATTACATTGAGGTTTAAACATTCATACTTCGCCCCGTGGACCCCTATGGACTCCTATGGACCCATTAATATCATTCTCTACTCATACTCCATCCATAAAACTCATATATATCATAAAACAATCTATTAACCAAAGATTTGAAGTCAAAAACCAGAAAAATTGCAATTTACTTGTGGGTCCAGAATTCATATTTTTGACACCAACTTTAGAAAATCATAACTAATTCTAGAAAAATGAAAATCAAGTAAGTGGTAACTTTCTAGAAATCTCTGTGTATTAAAATTTATATAAAAATAATTCTAAGATATAATAACATCATGAAACACATTTGACAATAGAAAAGCTCAAAAGGTCAGACTACCCAGCGTTTCTAATATAGTTTACTAATATAAACTTCAAAAATTCATAACAAATTCCAAAAAAATCCAATTTGGGAAAAATATACTAATTTAGAAATCAACAGATATTAACTAGAGGGAAAACATAATTCTAGACCAAAAAAAAAAAAGCAATTAAGGCATGAAAATATATGGAAGAGTAACAGAGGTCAAGCTATGCCCCTGATATTGATCTAGAAGTTCAAAAATTTGTTTCTCCCTCTTTATAAATTCAAATGAGTTGATATTAAATGATATAGAAAGCTTATTATGTTTATTTTATATCTATAAAATTTCATAGTTATTGGACATCATTTGTCTCATGAATGACAGAGCAAAGTATTTGACCATTTGTACAGTAACAATGCCAATTCTATCAAAATTTGCCAACTTTGAAAATTCACCAAAAATTCTCTAGAGCTCCAAGTAATATGCACTTTATCTTTCTAAGTAACTCTAGGTAAGATCTATATGCATGTAAAAGTTTTGGTTAAGAGGAGTTCATTTGATCAAATCTTGATATAGCTCACAAGTATAGCAAATTTAACACCTTATATGGGTCAAAAGTGGTTCAAATGGCTTTTTAAATGCTCTACTACCTTTTGGGAAAGTTTTAAAGCATAAACACAATATATATAAACTTCTCAAATGGTCCAAAACCTCATACCACTCAAAATCACTATGCTACATGCCACATTACTACATACAAGCCACCAAGTACCCAAAACACAATATCTCATTCATTTCATCAACACTTTGGTTCACACACCATATTTATATACTTTTACACTTGTTCACATATTTACATCTTAAAAATATTATGCACATATCTACTTTGACAATAGAATACATCAAAAACTACATTAGTGTCAAAGTATAGTCTACTATGCTCCTTGACTTGCACTTTGGTCTCTTTAAGTTCCACCTAAACATGTTAAGATTGGAGGGGGAAGGGGGTGAGATCCAAAGAATCTCAATAGCTCATGCACTCATTCAAGTAAACAATTAAAGCATATAAACATGTCAAAGAATACAAGTAGGCATCCAACACCATTAAGACTCATTCAACACATAGTTTGCATGCCATGAAAATCATATTAAAACTAAAAATAAGCTCTAGGGACTTTTGGTCTAACTTTACCCTATTTTTGGGACTTTTGGATTAGTCTCACCCTTGGTTTAGGGACTTTTGATTTTGCCTCACTTATCCATAAGACTTTTGACCTTCTCTCACCTATTGTTAGGGACTTTTGGCTCCACCTCACCCATCACAAGAGACTTTTAGCACCACCTCACCCTTAAGACCAATTTTCAAACCAAAACATGAATATATTGGTACCAATGCAATAAGGTAATATTAAATGGCATGTCTCACAATACAAATGCACATATAAGCATACAATGACCATCATACACCTAATAGTGTAACAAAAAGGAGTGAAGAGCTACCTTTGCAATCAAACACAAGTTTTCCTTGGTTATTCCCTTCCCATTTTAGGTACACACTCACAAATAAATGGAGCTTGATCTCTTTGGCCTAGACACAATAAATAGGATTCAATTATACTCTTATAGCAAGTTATAACATTAAACACACACTTAAGAAGTATACTTGGTTTATTGGTTCCATAATAGCTCCATTAATGGCCTAATGAAGCAACTATCATAATTCAATCTCTTAGCTTTATTTCCTTTTCATATCTAGGCCTCTTGGTTCTATTGAGACTCTTTGAAGTCATCACAAACCCATTCCCAAGAGTCTACATACAAGTTGCTTCTTAAAGCTACATTATGGAAATTATTGACGCAACTCTCAATCTATGGCTTCTAAGTTTTTTCTAAGGGTTCCTTTCATCTTTGTCAATCACATATGAGACCAAACCAAGCTTGGAACTAATTAAAACACTCCCTACCTCTCCTAAATGCTCTAGGTCCAGCCATGAAGAGCATTTGGAGTCCATGGAGTTTCCAATGTTTCCTTGATGGAAGGGGCACTTAGGAAGCTTCCTAAGGGTTTTGGGAACTCAAACAAACACTCACATAGGTTAGGGAATTTTTAAACAAAATCAGATTTTACAAAATGTTCAAGAACCCTTATCTTTTCTATCTTAAAGTTCAATGGTTTTTCTTCCACTTACTTTGTAATTCCTAGTTTCCCACACTATAATTCAATGGTTTCTTGCTTTTTCTAGGTTAGAACTTCCTCCTTCTCTCAAGCTCTCTCCTTGGTCGAAACATCACACATAAAGAGCAAGGGAAGAAGAGCAAAAGAAACTATGAATCATACCTTGTTTTCCTTACTTTTTCAAAGTCTTCCCCTTTGACTTAGTCTTCTCTTGGAATTCTCAACTTCTCCCCCCTGTACATGGCTCAAAATAAAACCAATTCAACAACCAAAACTATAAAAAAGGAGAGGAGGGGGAGGAGAATGATTTTGCCAAAGGAAGGAACTTGAATTTCAAGAATTTTCTTACCTTTCTCCTTATTCTTTCTTGGCTCTCCTTGAATTTTCCCTTATCTCTCTCTCTTTTAGGTAGAGCTCCTTCTAGTTTTAAACTAGCTCAAAGTCAGTCAGAGGAAGAAAAAGGAATCTGGACTCTTTAAGAAGCAAAATTTCACTTTTTCACATTTTTTTCCAAAATAAGTCTTGCTATAGTGGGAAGCACCTCTTGCTACGACGAGAGCTTATCAATTCTAGGTCTCATTATTCTCACCATAGCTGGCACTATTGTGAGACACCCCCTAGATTTTGTATGGGATACGAACTCGCTATAGTAGACTGCATCCTCACTATAGTGAACTGGAACCCTCACTGTAGCAGAACGCATCCTCGTTGTAGCGAATTGGCACCCTCACTATAGCTAACAGGGATCCTAGCTATAGCAGGAAGACTTTAAAAAATTCTGAAACCTTGGATGTTACAATATTCATCTCCTTTCTAAGAGATTTATGTCTATCCTTATAAAGTGGTTTTGTGAAGATATCTTTAAGTTGATTTTCGATTTAAATATAGCATACCTCTATATCTCCTTTTTGCATATGATCTCTTATAAAGGATGCTTGATCTCAATGTGCTTTGTTCTTCAATGATGTACTAGATTCTTTTTAAGGCAAATTGCACTTGTCTTATCACAAAAATAAAAATATGATTGAAACTTAAGGAGAAATTTTTTAGTTATTGGTTCATCCATAAAAGTTGTGCATGTAACATCCTTCGCTTTATTACCTAATAATTTCTTATAAAACTCTTTACTTAGATATTTCTTACTTTTATAAAGAATTAAGTCATAAAATTCATCATTTTATAATATTTGAATGTGGGCTTTATTGTGTATAGAACTCATTATATATTTACACTATGAGAAATTCTTTAAAAATACAAATAAGGTTCCCCTACATTTGTTGTCTGGTTTACTCTACAATTTGTTAGGCTATTAGTTGTAGATCCTAAATTACTGGGTAAGACTAAAGAAGGTATGTCTATCCACATAATCTCAACCTTAAGTATCAACTGGAAAGCCATCTTGATTTGGACACATCATAAGAATTGTGATAACATAAAATTCTCAATAGTTAATAACAATAATTAAAAATTCATGATGGTAGCATCATGATTATATTACATTTATAGTAACTAAGATATCATTTTATAACTTATGCATAAATATTATTTCATCATGATAAAATAATATCATCTTATAGTTTAAGCAATAATATCATCTAATAATTCACGCACATACATGGTAGAATATAGCTCATACATACAATGTCTAAATAATATCTTTTTTTAATCATTTCTTTCTTAGTATATCTATCAATCTTTTACTTATTTATATGAATTGGAATCAAATTGCTAGACATATTCTCTGAATTAAAGCATCATCCAAAATACTTTTGTATCTAGAGAATTGGCAATTCTAAGGTCATCTCCCTTTTTCTTTTCTTTTCTCTTTGGAGATCATTCATCGTAATTCCTCAAGATTACCTCCTTTTCATAACTTTTCTCTTTAAAGATCATTTTCATTTCACCTTACCTTGCAAGAATTATCATTTTTTATCATAACTTTCTTTATCATAGATAGAATAATCCACATACATATTCATCTTTTCTTTAGCTCACATAAAAACAATTTAATCACACAATCATAATTCAAGGTGAGATAAAACATTTGAATTAAGGAAAACTTATAAAGCAAAAGATATGAAAATTTGCACATATAAGTAATTCATAGTATTCTATTAAAGTTTGGACATTCAATAATAAAATATATTTAAACTCCAATAAAATTTTTAAAAGAAAATATAATAGTCGTAAATCTTAAAATTGTTAGTATGATGCATTAAATGAAGATACCGTAGTAAAATCTCATGAGAAATCACATATATATATATACACACACGTGTTTGTGTGTGTATAAAATCGTGTAATATCTTGAGATGATGAAGCATTGTGATGCAGTAGATGAATTGTAATATGAAATTCAATATAATATGTCAAAAAGTGTGTACAGGAAATGAAATGCAAATTTTTAATTAATATAAATTGCTTCATTACAAGTTTACAGCCTTCATCCATTGCTTTTTCAGAAGAGTCAATTCATTTCGTGTACTATGCTACTGCGTCCTTTTTTTGATATCTTGAGTTTACTAATAAGCATATAATATATTTATGAATTTTTACATTTAAAATGTTTAAATTAATTCCGGTACAGCTTACTAAAATTGTATAGTTATTATGATAAAATATAAACACTGCAAGAATAAAAATTACAATAATTAACACTATAATCATGAGTTTAAAATATTAAAAATATCTTAATATTGAAATACACAGGAAATTGTTATACCTACTTTAAAAACTTCTTAAGTAAACTTTCTTCCTTTTCAGCTATTTTCCTCCCTCATTATTTCTAGCTCGTCCCTCTCACTCTCTCTTTCTCGCCTTTCTATTGATCCAGATTCGGTGTTGCTGCAGAAGGGGGAAGGGAAGGCGCTATTTATAGTGGAAAGTGGGAAATGAAATTGTGCCACATTCTCACTATTATCGTTGTCTAACATTCATTGCATGCTAACGTGTTGATGTGATGTGCGTATTAGTCATACTTCATTAATGTGGGTAGTGCGTTGGCTTCAGATGAGGCTATCGTGGTGGATGATTCATGCAATTGGTTGTGCTTCCTTTCCACGCCACCCGTTTGGAGTTTGGCCATATAATATATAGATTTAGTTAACTTGCATTATTGTATATCTTTAAAACTCCTCTGCAGATGTACACTTTATGATTTAATCCATATTTACAATTTAACACATTATTTTAGTTTACTTTATCTTATTGTTATTTTTACGATTATTTGCATGTATCTCTTTCTCCATTATTCTTTTGGGCACATACTATTAAGATATGTATTTTTAAAATATCTAAGTACTTATTTTTCTCAAATAAATTTTACAAAAACATATTTATTACTTAGTAAGATATTAAATTAACTTTAATTTTACTAAATAATTAGCATTTAATCAACTCATTATTTAGTGTAGTCTTTTTAATTCATATGCCTACTTAAGTCAAAACTAAGCGCAATAATTATATCCACCTAAAGCACCAAAATGTCATTAAATAAATATATTTACTAAACTTTTAACTTATAATTTACATAGAATAAAATTCAAATAATTTATGATAATTTATTTAATGATAATTTTATGAAACATGTATCCTAATTTTAAATTAGCACACAAACTATCATAATTTATTTGTGATACTAACTATATAATATGCCATAAGAAGAGAATATTACAGTGCACAGAAACTCCCAATGGCCATGTATTCTGCCTTAGTAGTAGATAATGCCACTAAACTTTGCTTCTTATTATACCAAAACACAAAGGCCACATTTGGTTTGCCAATGCACAAGGAGTAGGCGATGTTCTCCTATGCAAAAATGTGTTGAGTTGGTTGCTATTAGAGACATTACATTAGTTGAAGTAAAAGAGATTCCTTTTCCTATAGCTTGTGAAGATGAATAACACTTGGAGCCAAATTTGCACAATGTTATTTTTGCCCTTCCTTTCAATACCTTTCTAGCCATAGTCAATTAGAGAATAAAACAACGCCGCATGCATCAATGTGAACCTCTTCAACTATGGAAATCTTTACTGTAATGACCCTTCTTGCTGGATCTACCATGACCCATCATCATCGAAGGTCCAACTGTCATTTGGTCGTCAAAAATAGGGGAGTTCCACCAAAGCTTGAGGGTGAACTTGAGTGATTTGAAGAGAACATCAACATAAAACTTACCCAAAGTGAGTGAGTTGAGGAGAAAAGGAATTTAGACTAAGTTTGCAATGACAAGAATAGAGTATTTGGGAAAGGGAGAGCAAAGGAATATAAGGGGAGGTTAGGGTTGCTAGGATGAGAAGTTCTGGTTGGGTTTTAGAGATCACTAGGAATGATGAAGGAAAATTTGTGAGGGTTTTGGCTACCAACATGGTAGAGAAGTGAAGAAAATAAAAATTACAGTGGATATAATAATGTAGCATTGGTTTCTAACACCTTTTTTTTTAGTAAGGGCATTTTGGTCTTTTTTCCATTGTTTCATTCAATACCTCATTTTTTTCCCATCCAAACAACTAGATATTAAGGCATTCCTTTTCCTTCAACTATCACATGAACACAATGGAAGTACTTGCATTCAATCACACATTCCCTTTCCTTTTCCCTAACATCCAATTTTGTGAACCAAATAGGCCATAAGGCATTACCAAGAAATTGGCAAATGCCACTAGTGTTTTTCTATCCACTTTATTACCTAAAAAACATCATAAGCAAATCCTACTAGCTCAAAGTTATTAGTCCTTGGGGACCATGGACCAAAATTTTGAGTTCTAACTAAATATCTAAAAATTTATTTCAAAGCCATAAAATGAGACTCTTTAGGATTAGCTAGCATATTTACAAATACTAAACATTATATCTAGCCTACTTGTGATTAAATAAAATAAGGATCCAATCATACCTTTATACCATTTTTGGTCAAAATCCTTATCATTTTCATCTTTGTCTAGATTTGTA